>CM038141.1:458744047-460221617 GCA_021437245.1 Aegilops speltoides
GGTGCGCGACATTTTTTCCTCTACTATATCATCTATCCAGAGGAAGAAATACATGCAATATTAGTATATTCGCCATGTAAATTCAATATATACTTGTAACATTATATTTGCATCACAAGGTCACACAAATCTAGCAAGTTATCTTTCTGCATTCATATAGCCCAAAAAAGCAGAGCAATGTTAGTGTATGTGGAACTTACCTTTTTTTTTGGTTGAAGATCCCGTGGAACATACTGATCCTAAGCAATTGATAGAATAAGGTCTAATGGTCATGTTAACCCAACCCGCTAAGCAATGCTTGGCCATCTAGCCCAGAACCACTGCCAGACGGACGCTGCGTCCGCGGCACCAGCACGGTCTACTGCCGCCACGCCCAAGCCCCGCTCTGCGCCGCTTACTTGTGTCAGCTGCGCTCTGGCGCTGCACGGTTTCTCTGCTTGAAATGCGTCTTCAAGGAGCAGCAGCATTAGGGGCTGGTGCAGCCGCCGTGGAAAGATGGAGGGCTACCCCTGGTGCCCCTCGGCGGGCTCGCAATCCTCGACGTGGTCGGCGACAAGATGGCTAGCAGGCTGGCCTCGAGCTTGCCCAGCGATGACCACACGGACACTACGCTTTCATCGTCGTAGGGAGAAAGAAGGACGGGATGCTGGCACGGAGAGCCACCGCCCACCGCCAAGCAGAACATGAGCGCCTCCATGTCCGCCTGGTTGTGTAGCTGCACTAAGACGACGTGGTTGTCTCCGTAGTAGAGCACGTCGCCGGCGAGCTACTAATCGGCCTGCACGCATTAAGCTTATACAACATACACGCAATAGTATAGCATCACACAACCCGCGCAGAGCCGCGAAGCGGCAGCAGGACATGTCAGGCTGCACACACGAACGCAACACAGAGAGGAGGAGGAGATAGGCTGCCTAAACACTGTGTAGAGACCCATGAACTTCATGTTTCCTTGAGACTTGCTGCTCATGCTTCTGTCTATCCGAAAATAGCATGACGGTGGCGACGGGACTGCCATTTGCGGTGGCCCTTGAAGATGCTGGTAGCCTTGCAAACGCCTGCTTTTGCCCCTGCGTGGTGTCGCACACCACCGGCCGGTCCAGAATAGGTCACGCCGGCCGCTGCCCTTCCGTCAACACCCGCAGGGATGTCAGCCGGTTGGCGGCACCGGAGAAGGCCATGATGAAGGGCCGGTCGGCCGGGGCGGGGACTGGCGGAGGTCTACGGCGAGGCATGGTGGCAAAGTGGGACGTATGAACTGCAGGAATTTTAGCAAAGCAACGATCGAGGGGTGTGGTTCATAAGCGAGGGGTGGATGCTCGATAAGAAGGAAGTGATTCCTTTTATAGGCGGAAACTGCGGTGTGGCGGTGGCAGCAGGGTTCGAGATGAGAACAGAGTGAGACATGTGTGATTTGATGAATTCCTTCATTGGAGACAGAGAGGAGGCTGGAAGGATTGAGAGAAACCTGGGAACAACCGCTCAACTAAAAACACGCCAACACGTGGTCCCATCATGACAACATGGATCAACCAATCGAAATGACGTGCACCCATGCATGCAGGTCTAGATCAAACAATCATTTGAACCAAAATCGCTAAAGACACTCTAAGCGCACACAAAAAAATGCAAATCAGTTAACAAAATTCACAGTGACACGTTAAATCCACACGCATTATCTACCCCTCCACGTCCCAAAGTAATGCACGTGTCACCCATACATAGATCCTCAAGTCACTTTCACACAAGTGAATGAATCTTGAAGCTAAAAAGCTCCCGGATATAGAGGCTTGGGTATTGTCAAACCCCTAAATCCTAATTGCCAAAAGAAGCAAAAAAATGCACAAAAAGGACAAAGGAAGCAGAAATTAATGGATCAGATTTCTGGCTTGGAATCCCGGTGGGATTACAGTTGCGCACACTATAATCATAGTCGATCATTTGGGGAAAGGATCCTCACTTCCATTCAGTTTCTCATCAATGAAAACATAAAAAAAAAAAAAACAGGGTGGCAAAGATAACCAAAGAGGATCAGATTTCTGGCTTGGAATCCCGGTGAGATTACAGTTGCACACAGTATAAACATAGTCGATCATTTGGGGAAAGGATCCTCACTTCCATTTAACTTACAATCTGCACAGAAAAATAAAGGTAAAATACCAAAAGAGAGAGAAAAAGAAGGTAAAATACATACAGAGAAAACAAAGGTAAAATACCAACAGAGAAAAGGGAGACAGAGATTGTTGGGCGAGATGGATCAGATTTCTGGCTTGGAATCCTCTGAAAAAGGATTACATTTGCGCACAGTATAATCATAGTCGATAAGCTGGGGAAAGGATCCTCACTTCCATCTAAATCAAGAAATGAAACACCACCAGAATTGATTTTTTACTGAACAAAACATCAAGAAAAAATCAAAATTATGTCTCGTCCACCAAATGAATGCAAGAACAAACAACAAAATCAGAAATAAAAATAAAATCTATATGCACATTGTCTAATGCTATAAAATGTGCCAAACAGGTAACAGGGCGCAGTTTGATAAAGTTTCAGGCTGTTTAATGCAGGCCGGTGTTTCTATTCATCTATGCTTTCATCTACAGGATGACCAAGCTGTTAACAACAGGCCATTCTTCCAGTTGTGTAGCAGAGCCTCCCCCTCAGCTCATCTGAAGAGCAGAGGATTTACTCATCCAGTTGTTAGATAGGTAAGAATTGTAGTTATTGATGGTTTGTAATGAACTATTATAAATATATGAAAAAAAAAATAGCTGTGCCACTATGATGCGTTTGCTTTCAATTCTTCAGTCAGTTAAAGCAAACGTGAGGTTGTTTTTTTAGTCAGTTTAAGAACATTTCAAGTCAGTTTAAGATCATGAGGTTGTTTTTTTAATCAAAACATCTAATCATGTTCAGTCAAATATCCTGTTTATAAGGCCTTGTGTGACTCATAGTATTTTTACATGATTTTTATAGTTGCAAGCTCTTGGAAAGATGTGTGAAAAAATCCTATGCTTCCATCAAAGAAACACTTGGATCAATTCATTTGTTTTGCTTCCACAGGATTCAAATGGGCAAGGTATGTCAATCCGCTAACTTTCCTATTCCTATGAATAAAACTAGCCTTGAGCCAGCTAAAGATCATGTTCACTGTTTTTCCGATACAAATTATCTGATCGTATTCATGTGTCCAATACAAATTATCTGATCGTATTCATGTGTTGTTAAGCTTAAGTTGCCAATGGTGTAACAATGTCATGACCATGATTTGCTTAAGTATTCGCATCCAACATCCGAATAGCTAAAAGTTAACAAACAGGATTCTGAAGAAAAATGAAAAGGAGAAAAAAAATGAAAAAAGAATAGACATAAAAACAGATCAATTTATATTGGGAAAATCAGAAACATCAGAGAGATTCCCATTATAGACGTAGTCTGTCATTAACCTGAAATTCAGGGTTCTGATGTCCCTGTCTTGTTATCATCATTTGCTTCCGTTGATCCCCAAACAAGAAATTTACTGCCAGCAAAGCAAAGAAAGAGAAAACTAGAGAAACCAAATCATTTGGTTCATTAATTCCACAAAAAAATGTCAAAATACAAAATCAAATTGGGTACATGAAACATACTGATAATAATGTTCTTAAGACTACTAGACTAGCTTCATGGAGGGAAGCCGGAGTCTCCCCTCGGCTAATCTGAAGAGCAGAAGATTAACTCTCCGAGCAATGCAACACCTCCATTGCCATATAAGCAGACAAAAGGGATGCCTGAATCATCGCTCGTTCCATCAAGGTTTGTAGGTGAATCTCCACAAAAGAAGATGCAAAGAGCCAGCAAAATTGTGATCATTTCACGTACTAAACTGACCAAGCACTGAATAATATGTCGAAAACATCAAACAAAAGAATATCAAAAAGAATTGAAACAGATAGATAATGTTCTTCAGACTACTAGACAAGCTTCAGAGAGGGAAGTCAGAGCCTGCCCCTCAGCTAATCTGAAGAGCAGAAGACTACTAGACAAGCGCATCTAATTGTACCTTTATTTTAAATATTCTGCTCTTCAGAGACGGAAGCCAGAGCCTGCCCCTCAGCTAACACAAACTGTTTTACATACAGTTTTTCCTCAGTTTAGGTCTCCAAATCGCTTCCGCGTCGAGCCATGAGATGAGCGCATCAGAAGTATGAAAGTATTTAGTTTGATCGTCATCGGACAGCTTTAAGCATTAGATCCAGTACAAAACAAAACCAAAAATCAATCTTGCTATATGCTTAATGTTGTGGCTCTGTAGGCACCATGCAGTGATTTGTTTCACATATTGATCTGATCAAACAATGATCAACCAAAAGAATATCAAATTAAGCAACACAACAACTTCATTGCCATTGCATGCATTGCCATTGTAACCGGACAAAAACTTCAACTGAGGATGTTAGAATATCATCACTGCAGCAGTCACAGTCTAGCTGTGTTTATTTTCCCAAAAACTAGAAGAGCCTTCATAGAATGTACCAAACTGTAATGAAGAAATCGTAAGAAAAATGTGAGTGGGCTCAGATACAAAAGAGATGTTCATATCACAACTGCCCACAAAGGAAAGTCTCATAATGAGCTGGGTAATAGTATCATCATTGCAAAAATAAGACCCCATGCCACGACTGTTACAGAAACGAATTCAGTGGTCTCTCAAGATAGGTTTTCTCAACAAAGATATGTCAGTTGTTTGGTCACTCAAAGATCAAGTACAGTGGACTCAGCTAAAATCTTGTAAACTGCTTTTGTCAATCAGAATGATATGTTTCATCATTTGTTTTGGTAATGATGATCTGTGGTAGGCATAATGCTGTTGATAAACATAGGTGTTCTTCCGCACCAAACTACTCCCTCTGTTCCAAAATAGATGGCCCAACTTTGTACTAACTTTAGTACAAAGTTAGTATAAAGTTGAGTCATCTATTTTGGAACGGAGGGAGTATGAGATAGCGCATCAGAACTTCACCAAACTAAACTGACTGAGCTTTCTGCAAGTTTAATCCTCGAAAGCATGTGTAATGCTGGCTTTCTTCCGCCAGATTAACAGCTACAGAATCAGAAACAAAAATCTCAAGAAATAAAAATATGTACCATGTATGTTAGAAATGTGCCATAAGACAGGTAACATGATGCGATTTTGATAGAGCATCATGCTGTTTAATGCTGGCCGGTGTTTCAATTCATCTATGCTTCCCTCTACAGGATGGCCAAACTGTTATAAACAGGCCATCCTTCCAGTTGTGAAGCAACAAACACAAAGACGTTTTTTCCATCTCAGACTACAAGCAGAAAAACATGAAAAGAATAGCAAAACTGGCAGATGGTAAGAACAATATAATCAAGCATTTCCTCAGTTCAGGTCTCCAAATTGCTTCCACACTGCACCATGAGATGCACATCAGAAGAACGAAAGTATTTAGTTTGATCATCATCGGACAGCTTTAAACATTAAATCCAATACAAGGAAAAACATCTCAAAAAGAATTTGTCTCGACAAGGCTGACATTTAAAATTACACAAGTTTACTAAGCTTCAGTTGCAACTGATGTAAACAGATGTCATCTTTGGATCCTTGGCTGTATGCAAGTGTTCTGCAGGCACCGTGCAATGATATGTTTTGCGTACTGAACTGACCAAACACTGATCAACCAAAAGAATATCAAACCTCTATTGCCATTGTAGCTGACCAAACAATGACCATTTGGAAGCCTTTGGGTTAAGATCATGTTCATTGTTCCTCTATAGCAGTCAGGGCGTTTTTCCTATCCTATTTTTTGGATAAAAAATGTCTGTTCATATTCATGAATATGTTCTTAAGCTTAAGTTAACAATTGTGTAACTGCTGTGTGCACAATGTTGTTGATGAGGCGACCATGACCTGAACATTGCCATCCAAGATATGAATTGCGAGAGAAAGAGAACCATACTCCCATGAAAAATGGTTAAGGAGAAAAACAGATAAATTTAACTTGAAATCGAAAACATCAGAGAGATTCCCATTATAGACGTGGTCTGTCATAACCCTGAAATTCAGGGTTCTGATGTCCCTGTCTTGCTATCATCATTTGTTTTCATGGATCACCAACCAAAAATTAAGAAAAAGGTCAAAATCAAATTGGGTATGAGAAACATACTGATAATGATGTTCTTAAGACTACTAGACCAGCTTCAGGGGGGGAAGCAGGAGCCTCCCCCTCAGCTAATCTGAAGAGCAAAAGGTTTACTATCCGAGCAACGCAACACCTCCAATGCCACTAGAACGGTAGAGAGGCTGCCTGAATCATCACTCGTCACAGAACTATATTTGTTATACAAAGGACGATTAGTTGATGTTCTTAAGACTACTAGACAAGCTTCAAGGAGGGAAGCAGAGCCACCCCCTCAGCTAATCTGAAGAGCAGAAGATTTACTCTCCGAGCAACGCAACACCTCCATTGCCATTGATTGGGACAAAGAGGCTGCCTGAATCATCGCTCGTTAGGTCTCTTTTATAAGACTGAAATTTAGGAGCAAAAATTTGTTGGATTATACATAAATTGAATGTCAGCAAACGTTCCATCTCACAAAAAAGAGAGTTTCAAGCAAGATAATTGAAGAACAATTTGCTATATAATATCCGAAGGTAAACTTGGTAGACACAGCACGGGAAGGGCTGTCCATCCATAGGTCCCTCGATGAAAAACAGAAGGTTGGATACTAGTATGATAAAGATGTATCCGCGGTAACAGATTGTGACAGAACCAGGAATATTACACATCCACAAGATCCACGGTGTCTCGTCACTGTGCAAAGATTAAAAATTTGTTAGAGGACTCAACAAGGGAGATTCAACACCTCTCTGCTGGGATCTTCGCCAAAAGAAACCAAATTGTGTATGAAACATATAGAAAATTGTTTATTATGTGATGTTCTTAAGGCTACTAGACAAGCATTAAGGAAAGCCACCCCCTCAACTAATCTGGAGATCAGAAGATTTTAGATTCAACCACTGGCGTTTGACTTGTTCATAATATTTTTTTTATTATGTGATGTTATTTCAAAGTTTCCTGCAAGCGTATATGATGTCGGTCACTCTGACTCCGTTTTATTAATTAGTATAATGTGTGCAGTTAAAAAAAACTGTTTGCCACCCACAAAAAAAACTGTTTATGTCAGGGTATTCTTACAGATGTGAAGGAGCACATGCCAAGAAAGAAATACTGCAAAAGAGTATAACAAAAAATAATCATTTCCATTTGCAACATTACAATAAATATATGAAAATTTAACCAAAACTGTTTTTACATAGTGTTTCCTCAGTTCAGGTCTCCAAATTGCTTATGAGATTGCGCATCAGAAGAACCAAATTGCTTCCTCTATTCACATTTTAGTTTTAAATACATCCTTATCTAGATA
This sequence comes from Aegilops speltoides, assembly GCA_021437245.1. Lineage (NCBI taxonomy): Eukaryota > Viridiplantae > Streptophyta > Magnoliopsida > Poales > Poaceae > Aegilops > Aegilops speltoides. The sequence goes on from CM038141.1 coordinate 458,751,479, forward strand.
AATCTAAGACAAGAATTTTGGGACGGAGGGAGTATTTAGTTTGATCATCACAGGGCAAAACTGATTGATTGCTTGAAAAAGGCGACGTTTAAACAGATTCCTACTACCCATGCACCCGCCTTCCACCTAATGCATCATTGGTGACACTGGGTTTGCATTTACAAAATAAAATAATTGCTGATGCAATAGCAGTCCACCGATTGCTCCACGGCAATATCTCCACCGAAGCACGTTTAATGCCTTCACAAAATCAGAAACTAAAATATCACAAATAAAAATATGTACATCTCTATGTTACAAATGTGCCAGAAGACAGGTAACACAACACGGTTTGATAGAGCGCAGTGCTGTTTAATGCTGGCTGGTTTTTCCGTTTATCTATGCTTCCCTCTACGGGATGACCAAACTGTTATCAACAGGCCATCCTTCCAGTTGTGAAGCAACAAACACAAAACATTTTTTTCATCACAAACTAAGAAGAAAACATGGAATAAAATAATAAAATTGGCAATTATTGGGTAAGAACTATATAATCCAGCATTTCCTCAGCTCAGGTCTCCAAATTGCTTCCGCACAGCGCCACGAGATGGCACATCAGAAGAACGAAAGTATTAGTTTGATCATCATCAGGCAGCTAAGGATTATATCCAGTAAAAAAAAAATCTCACAAAAAATTGTCCCTCAAAACATTTGCACTGATGTACAGATTGGTATTTTTCATACAAGGCTGAAACTTTCAATAACACGAGGCTGATCCCTCATTACAAAAGTGTTGTCAAGCTTCTGTTGCAAAAAAAATATGCCTTCTTAGTTTAATCTTAGATTTATTATTAATGTTGTTTCACATATTAAACTGACATTCAGAGTACTGGTAAACGAATATGATCAGTCAAATATATGTTCAAATATATGACCACATAAGGGCTCCATTTATTCATAGTATATTTAAATGGTTTTTTTACATCATTTGTTTTGCTTCCATTCGATTCAGAAAGGGCCATCTGGAAGCCTTGGGTTAGATAAAGATGTCCATTGTTCCTGTATAGCTTCAGTTGCCAATTGTGTAACTGCTGCATGCCTGGATCTATATAGCTGTACTCACAATGTTTGGTGAGGCCAACCCTAAGCCGAGCATTGTCATCCAAGATCTGGATTGCGAACAAGGAAGAGAACCATATTCCAAAGAAGAATGATTGGAAGGCAGAAAAACAGATCAATTTAACTTGGTAATCGAAAACATCAGAGAGATTCCCATTATAGACGTAGTCTGTCATAACCCTGAAATTCAGGGTTCTGATGTCCCTGTCTTGCTATCATCATTTGTTTTCACTGATCACCAACCAAAAATTAAGAAAAAGGTCAAAATCAAATTGGGTATGAGAAACATCCTGACAATGTTCTTAAGACTACTAGACGAGCTTCAGGGAGGGAAGCCAGAGCCTCCCCCTCAGCTATTCTGAAGAGCAAAAGGTTTACTCTCCGAGCAACGCAACACCTCCAATGCCACTGTAATGGTAAAGAGGCTGCCTGAATCGTCGCTCGTGACAGAACTATATGTTTTACAAAGGACAGTTAGTTGATGTTCTTAAGACTACTAGACAAGCTTCAAGGAGGGAAGCAGGGCCTCCCCCTCAGCTAATCTGAAGAGCAGAAGATTTATTCTCCGAGCAACGCAACACCTCCATTGCCATTGAATGGACAAAAGGGCTGCCTGAATCATCGCTCGTTAGGTCTCTTTTATAAGACTGAAATTTAGGAGCAAAAATTTGTTGGATTATACATAAATTGAATGTCAGCAAACGTTCCATCTCACAAAAAAGAGAGTTTCAAGCAAGATAATTGAAGAACAATTTGCTATATAATATCCGAAGGTAAACTTGGTAGACACAGCACGGGAAGGGCTGTCCATCCATAGGTCCCTCGATGAAAAACAGAAGGTTGGATACTAGTATGATAAAGATGTATCCGCGGTAACAGATTGTGACAGAACCAGGAATATTACACATCCACAAGATCCACGGTGTCTCGTCACTGTGCAAAGATTAAAAATTTGTTAGAGGACTCAACAAGGGAGATTCAACACCTCTCTGCTGGGATCTTCGCCAAAAGAAACCAAATTGTGTATGAAACATATAGAAAATTGTTTATTATGTGATGTTCTTAAGGCTACTAGACAAGCATTAAGGAAAGCCACCCCCTCAACTAATCTGGAGATCAGAAGATTTTAGATTCAACCACTGGCGTTTGACTTGTTCATAATATTTTTTTTATTATGTGATGTTATTTCAAAGTTTCCTGCAAGCGTATATGATGTCGGTCACTCTGACTCCGTTTTATTAATTAGTATAATGTGTGCAGTTAAAAAAAACTGTTTGCCACCCACAAAAAAAACTGTTTATGTCAGGGTATTCTTACAGATGTGAAGGAGCACATGCCAAGAAAGAAATACTGCAAAAAGAGTATAACAAAAAATAATCATTTCCATTTGCAACATTACAATAAATATATGAAAATTTAACCAAAACTGTTTTTACATAGTGTTTCCTCAGTTCAGGTCTCCAAATTGCTTATGAGATTGCGCATCAGAAGAACCAAATTGCTTCCTCTATTCACATTTTAGTTTTAAATACATCCTTATCTAGATAAATCTAAGACAAGAATTTTGGGACGGAGGGAGTATTTAGTTTGATCATCACAGGGCAAAACTGATTGATTGCTTGAAAAAGGCGACGTTTAAACAGATTCCTACTACCCATGCACCCGCCTTCCACCTAATGCATCATTGGTGACACTGGGTTTGCATTTACAAAATAAAATAATTGCTGATGCAATAGCAGTCCACCGATTGCTCCACGGCAATATCTCCACCGAAGCACGTTTAATGCCTTCACAAAATCAGAAACTAAAATATCACAAATAAAAATATGTACATCTCTATGTTACAAATGTGCCAGAAGACAGGTAACACAACACGGTTTGATAGAGCGCAGTGCTGTTTAATGCTGGCTGGTTTTTCCGTTTATCTATGCTTCCCTCTACGGGATGACCAAACTGTTATCAACAGGCCATCCTTCCAGTTGTGAAGCAACAAACACAAAACATTTTTTTCATCACAAACTAAGAAGAAAACATGGAATAAAATAATAAAATTGGCAATTATTGGGTAAGAACTATATAATCCAGCATTTCCTCAGCTCAGGTCTCCAAATTGCTTCCGCACAGCGCCACGAGATGGCACATCAGAAGAACGAAAGTATTAGTTTGATCATCATCAGGCAGCTAAGGATTATATCCAGTAAAAAAAAAATCTCACAAAAAATTGTCCCTCAAAACATTTGCACTGATGTACAGATTGGTATTTTTCATACAAGGCTGAAACTTTCAATAACACGAGGCTGATCCCTCATTACAAAAGTGTTGTCAAGCTTCTGTTGCAAAAAAAAAATATGCCTTCTTAGTTTAATCTTAGATTTATTATTAATGTTGTTTCACATATTAAACTGACATTCAGAGTACTGGTAAACGAATATGATCAGTCAAATATATGTTCAAATATATGACCACATAAGGGCTCCATTTATTCATAGTATATTTAAATGGTTTTTTTACATCATTTGTTTTGCTTCCATTCGATTCAGAAAGGGCCATCTGGAAGCCTTGGGTTAGATAAAGATGTCCATTGTTCCTGTATAGCTTCAGTTGCCAATTGTGTAACTGCTGCATGCCTGGATCTATATAGCTGTACTCACAATGTTTGGTGAGGCCAACCCTAAGCCGAGCATTGTCATCCAAGATCTGGATTGCGAACAAGGAAGAGAACCATATTCCAAAGAAGAATGATTGGAAGGCAGAAAAACAGATCAATTTAACTTGGTAATCGAAAACATCAGAGAGATTCCCATTATAGACGTAGTCTGTCATAACCCTGAAATTCAGGGTTCTGATGTCCCTGTCTTGCTATCATCATTTGTTTTCACTGATCACCAACCAAAAATTAAGAAAAAGGTCAAAATCAAATTGGGTATGAGAAACATCCTGACAATGTTCTTAAGACTACTAGACGAGCTTCAGGGAGGGAAGCCAGAGCCTCCCCCTCAGCTATTCTGAAGAGCAAAAGGTTTACTCTCCGAGCAACGCAACACCTCCAATGCCACTGTAATGGTAAAGAGGCTGCCTGAATCGTCGCTCGTGACAGAACTATATGTTTTACAAAGGACAGTTAGTTGATGTTCTTAAGACTACTAGACAAGCTTCAAGGAGGGAAGCAGGGCCTCCCCCTCAGCTAATCTGAAGAGCAGAAGATTTATTCTCCGAGCAACGCAACACCTCCATTGCCATTGAATGGACAAAAGGGCTGCCTGAATCGTCGCTCGTTGCGTCAAATTTAGGAAGAAAAATTCATTGAATTATACATAAATTGAATGTCAGCAAACGTTTCCATCTCACAAAAACAGAGTTTCAAGCAAGATAGTTGAAGAACAATTTGCTTTGTAGTTTCCGAAGGCAAACTTGGTAGACACAGCACGGGAAGGGCTGTCCATCCATAGGTCCCTCGGATGAAAAACAGAAGATTTGACACTAGAATGATGAAGATGTATCCATGGCAACAGATGTGACAGAACCAGAGATATCACACATCCACAAAATCCACGGCGTCTCGTCACTGTGCGAAGATTAAAAATTTGTTAGAGAGGCCTCAACGAGGGAGATTCTACACCTCTCTGCTGGGATCTTCGCCGAAAGAACACGAAATTTGTATAAGAAGCTAACACGAATAGATCTTGGATCAAAAAAAAAACTGAATCTGGATGAAGAATGGGCGATCTGGCTGGACGGATGCTCGGGTAACCCTAAACCTATGAACATCATGCCGCCGCCACTGAAGCCGGCGGATCAATAGGAACTGCTCTTCATGGCATCAACACCAGGGACGAACAAGAAAAGAAGAAAAGGCGAAAGAAACGAAACTAGCAAGAACAGATCTTTTGGATCGAGAGAAAAGAAAAAAGTAAAACATCAAAAACAAGAACGGGAGATCTGGCCTGGTGGATGCTCGGTGAATACGAACCAGTAGTAACGGTGAGCATCACGCCGCCGCCGTTGAAGACGGCGGATCAATAGAAACTAGCTCTTCATCGCATCGATAATACCAGCAACGAACAAGAAAAGAAGAAAGGCGGAAGAGAAGAGAATGCAGATGTCCATGAGCAATGGCTAAGGAAGGGGCACGGGCGGCGGCGGCGGCGGCGGCGGCGGGTGGGGATTAGGGTTCGTTCACCGGATCGTATAAATAGAGGAGGGTGAGGAGGGGTTCGTGGATACGATGGGCCGGGGAGGAGTGTTCGGCCTGTTCAAGGGCCGGCCACGCACGTAGCGAGCCCATCTACATGCCAGAAGTAGCCTCAAAAATCCCTAAAAAACAAAAGTAGCCTCGAAACAAAAGAATCACACCCGGGAGAAAGAAAGAGCCAACGTTGGGTTTTTAAAAAGGCTTGTTTCAACATTCCCTTCAAAAAGAAAACGCTTGTTTCAACAAATGCTTTGCACACAGTGACAGCAATTTTTTATGTGAATCTTTTCACGTCAAAATGGGTGTCGCGTAAAGTTACAGCGGCTATGAATGAGACTTTGAATACGCCGTACAGCCGAGAGGAGGTTAAGACGCCAGCCCCAGACGGTTATCCCGCTCACTTTTTAGTGCCATTGGGTGCAGTGACAGGTAATCAAAGCGGTTCTTAGGATCGTGGAGGAAACGGAGTCAACAGAACACATTAACGATACTCTGCTCGTCTTGATCCCAAAGGTAAAGAAGGAGAGGGGGAAGAGCCTCCATCCATAGTGTTTACAGGGATGGCGCCATGGTTCGTCACCACATCCACACCCACAACAACACACCTAGGCTATCCCCTCACACTAGCCCATCAAGCTAACCCTACAATTAAAGAAGCACTTGCATCTCTTAGAAGTCCCTCTCTGCTCCAAGCTCTGCCTTCCCGCTCGATCCGACATCAAATTGTGCATGGATAGTGTGGCTCTATCGAAGATTATGTCATTCGGGTGCTTTCATAATGTCCACATTACCAGGGTAAAGATGGCGTGTGTGTCCTGAGGCCACTGGCTCCCCTCAGATGTTGTCGTGCACCATGTGTTGAGGATGGCGCCTCGAGCCGGTGCCCAATCCGGCCTACCCAAGCCCGTGCATACATGGGTCCATAACTCTCTTGAAAAGACACATTCCAGCAACATGTGTTTGATGGTTTCATCACTCTGATCGCACAGGGTCCAGGAAATTCGGTGTGGTAGTCAACGTCGGGCTAACCTGTCCGAGGTCCAACATCTATCTCATAGGGCAAGCCATGCGAAAAGTCAGCATTGTAGCAGTGCCTCGACTTCCAAATGAACCATGTTGTTGGTGCAACTTACCTTCCCCAAAACTTTACTTCATATGCCGAACTCGCAGAGAACTCCCCATCGTTCTCCCAAGACCAACGTACCATATCCCTGGAGTCAGGGTCTAGTTGCACTCTCTCCACCCTCGTCCAAAGTGCAAAAACTCATGTAACATGCCAGCATCGAGGTCCGTACCTACGTCGCTAGCGCAAGCTCCATCCATGATCGTTGCTTGGACAGTTCTTGTGGCCCTACGCGGAACCCAACAATATAGGTTCGGTGTGATCTCCTATATCTGACATTCCTCAAGCCATCCATCTTCCTAGAATAATGTTGATTGTCCATTGCCAGCTGTTGACCGTGATGTTGAGTGGAAAAGAGCCAGCGCCTCATCCGACAGACTTATGTTAGACTCTTTCCACAGCCTCTCCGAGTCCACTCGCTGCAACCATGTCCAACGTGACTCTAGGGACACATTCAGACATCTGAGGTCGGGGATACCCAGGCCGCCAACCCACTTAGGTGCACACACCGCGTTTTAAGCCACCATGCAGTTCCCGTCGTTTGCCTTTGCTTTTCCGCACCATAAAAAAACTCTGCATGTCTTGATCATTGCCGTAATCATCCTTGGCGGAACATCCAAAGCTAGCATCGGGAATCGGTATCACACATAAGACCGGTTGCACTAGGAGGCAAGCTGGCCGCCCTCCATGTTGGCAAACAAGCTGCTAGTTGGTCCACTAGTCCTTAGAATTGTTGAGTTGTTTGTTTCCTCAACATTGCATCCTCAGAACAACGGATAGGGATAGACACTCATTTGCGTACATTCACATGTAGTCTGGAGGCCATGCCATACATCTTCAACACACGTGCACGTGTGTGTAGCTCCACCTCTTTTGGCTTTAGGAACACCATCACATCATCCTTGAACATTGAAACCCTTTGTTTCAATCCCTACCGAGGATAGAAGGCCTCGAGTAGTAGCAAGGTTGAACAATCATTGTCGGGGTTCCATGCACAAGATGAAGAGCATGGGGGATAGTGGGTCTCCCTAGCGTAAGCCCTGGCAGTTGTATATCTTCTTGCTCGGCATTCCATTTACCATAATTCTTGTCAAAGAGTTGGCCTGCATGCTCTCAAAGTGTCGGCATTTCTCCGGGAGCCTAGTTCCCATTTTCTAGAAAACATGATGTTGTCAATTTTGGTCAGAGTGGTATCTATTATTTGGTTCAATTTGTTAAAGCGATGAGTAATCAAGGGAGTCTCCTTGAGGTTCAGGTCATCAATCAGTGATCGAGACAATTAGGGTCGACTCCTTGACGAAGGATAGAAATTAATAAATGATAATTTGTTTATATTTTCAAAATTATGAAACAAACCATAAATCAAGGATTCAAGAAAAATCACAAATAATATATGAACATTCACAAAAAGAAATCACATTTTATGGCTTTTCCTGGTCGTTCGTAACTTACATGTAAGTTAACCTTATTTTCAAACTTTTTCATGAAATATTCATGATTTTCCTTTTTAGCAAGTGCCTGGTTACAATCATATTTTCATTCCCTTTATTCTAATTAGCACTATTTTTATCATGAAGTTCAATGGAATTTTTGTTCGTAATATTTTTCCTTTGACCTCCTCTTAATTTCCTTGTGTGTATCATTTCCCCCCTCTAAATTAACTGCTATTTTGGGTGTCATCGGGATTCAGGAACCTGTATTGTCCGATTTGAGAAGTGTTCAACCCAAATATTTAGTGTTGGAGCCCATGGACCAAAGTCTGGTAAACGAAAGGACGAAGGAACATTTGAAATTTGTAGCGCAATTGGAAATCCAGCTCACGAGATGAAACAAATAGTTCAAAGGCACGTCGAAGACAACTAAAAGCAACCTGTCTTTACGGTGGTAAACGTGCAAATAAACCATGCAACCAAGCTAAGTCCGTGCTCATATTTATATGTGTATGCAGTTTTCTTTGTAAAACCCACGAACTTAGTTAATTCTAGACATTTTGTGTCAAGAAACCAAACATTTTTTTAGTATTTCGTCAAAAAGTTCTAATCAGAAGCAGGCGGTTCAATTTTCTCTAAAAAAGAGAAGAAGAAAAAAAAATAGAGAAGTATATGTGTCTCCCGGGCCAACCACACAAAGGCTCTAGGCGGGTAGAACCGTCTCGGCGCAACCGCTTTGCGATTGCCCACCCTCTCCAAACATACCACGCCTCGCCGCCACCTTCGGGAAGCCACAATGCACACAGCCCATCCACCACCGTGCACTCTCTGACGGTCGTCGATCGCCATGACGCTCCTCCTCCGGCGCACGGTCCGGCTCGCGCTCCGAGCCCCAAGCGCTCTGTCGCCGCTGTGGGAACAGCGGCACTTGCGCCGTACGGCGGCGCCGAGGTCCAAAGTGGCGGAGTTCATGGTGTCCAAGGTGGACGACCTGATTAACTAGGCACGGCGGGGCTCCATCTGGCCCATGATGGTCGGCCTCACCTGCTACGCCGTGGAGATGATGCACGCGGGGCTCCATCTGGCCCATGATGATTCCAATATACATTTGAAGTGTAGATTGACTCATTTTGTTTCGTATGTAGCCTTTATTGGAATCTCTAAAAACATATATTTAGGACCGGAAGGAGTATATGGTATATGCTGCATATCCTAAGCATTCGCGCATGTACATTCTCGTCTAATCATCATGTCTGTACAAGACTTCTTTGTTTGGCAAATATGATGAATCAGAAAATCCGTTTCCTTACTTTTTGTTGAAAGAAAGCTGATACTTTTGACTTGTCATTTGTTCAATTAATCGGAGAAATTCACCCTCATTGTTTCTTTTGTATGTCACTGTGCTCTACAGATATTACGAGGTTTATCTTGTAATCTGCCATATCATTGTGTGTGTTATTAGAATTCAGTGAGGTCAAAATACCCTTATGAACTCTGAATGATGAAAACCTTGGACAGAGTCATGAGAAACAATTTTTCTCACACATAACTGGGCATGCTAATGCGCTATGTTTTAACGCGCCTCCCACGTAACTTAACATTAATCCGACAAGATTAAACCTTATGAGTAAAATATGGCACTCCTGCAAATTCTTAATTTTTCCTAAGTTGTTTCAACTGTGGTTGATGGCGCTCTGAATTTGATGTGCACGTGTTGTAACACCTGTTCTAGTCCTTGTAGCCCAATTTGGTTATTTCTGGTTTGGCATAGGTTTTTTTTGTTTAACATGCTATCTTGATTTGCTTTTACCCAGTAAGGAACACAAACAGATTGTGGCATAGACGCCTTCGCAGTCTCAAGTTTGTTTGTTGAGTATGGTTTTCTGTAGGTCGAGCACAATGTTGAAGGCACATTTCTCTTTTTTGTTTCTCTCATACGAAGCAATATATTTAATTTTGCAGGACAACTAAACATTGTAACTACGATGTGGGAAAAAACTTTCTGCTGTTTGTATGGTTATTGCAGCAAGGAGAGCTTAATGATTCTTTTATGACTTCCTTTTGGTTGCAAATGAATGGGGGTGCTAGTTTTCTTGAAATAGCATAATCATAATTGTTCATTGCAATTTCTCAAGGTTTCTTGATTCAAATACCCTAAGAACACAGTTAGCTTACAACATTGTGTTCTTCCTGCTAGTAACCGAGGTTCTTTTTTTGATTAAAATTTTTGTAGGTACATATAAATTTTATTCTGGCCGCATCTGATTGACAATACCTATTTAAATGTGGATACATGTAGATGTATCTGACATTTTGTGCTTCACATGTTCTTGGCAGGATTTATGACAAGGTGCCAGAGCCTCGATGGGTGATCTCCATGGGCAGCTATGCCAACGGCGGTGGATACTACCACTACTCATACTCTGTTGTGCGTGGGTGTGACCGGATCGTCCTTGTGGACATCTACGTCCATGGATGCCCTCCAACTACTGAAGCTCTAATGTATGGTGTTCTCCAGTTGCAAAAGAATATCAATAGGCGCAACGATTTTCTTCACTGGTGGGAGAAGTGAATCAACATTTTGGATCATCGGGTTCATATCGTTCTTCTACTTACCACTGGGACTCTCTATTCTTTCCTTATTTCCTTTTCTGTTTGGTGGAATAAGTGAAGCATGTGCTTCCTGATCAACAAACATGCCATGGTAATTCGTAAGTAATGGTGCTTTCCTACCATCTCTCACAGGCCATGAACAAGCTATGTACTGGTGGTTTAACAATTGAAGCTTATGGCGTACCCCAGTTTGTACTTGTATTATATATCTGTGTAGCACACGTGAAGGAATTGATATGACTCTTATGGTATTATGACGCGTACACAGTTTTTTTTGTTGTGAAATGCACGTACACTGTTGGAGTTGTGTGTATCGGAAGACCGCTGACTGAGAGTTGTGACTGCGTACCTCTCCGAGGCTGCTTTGAAAACCACCTGTGTATATCAATGAAGCGCAATAGAGAAGTAGTATTAATCAAATTTTGTGTACTTGAGTGGGCAGCAGCGCACGTATGGTCCCAGTATGTGTTTAAGATATATTAGGTGAGGAACCCTGCAGGATAGCGGCTATTATGTTATAGCATGTAGCATTGATTTGCTCGTATCGTCCTAGTATGTGTTTATGATTTATTTGGTGAGTTATCCCCTAGACGATAGCAAATATCATGTAGTAGTACCATGTAATATTAATTTGCTCGGAAGCTTATGCTATATATATATGAGGATGTGGCCTTGCTCCTCGCTGTCACTTCGCTACCTATCCATGGAAGGGAAAGTAGCAAGCCAAATAATACAAGTTTAGAGTGTTGTCGATAGGAGTGAGAGAAATCAGAAACACATGTTGTTTGAATTTTGTGTATATGCTAAGCATTACCATGCCTTTATGTACGGGATTTGGCGGTACAGGGTCTGAACATTAGATGTGACCATGCCATCCAGCAACACTTAGTTCATTCCCCCCTGGAAAACGATATGGGCACTATAGGCCCTTATAATCCCATCAATATCCACTGGTACGTCATCATCCCATTGAAGAATTACATCCAATGGAACATTTAATCCCAGTTGTGCTAGAGTATCACCAGCATAATTGACATCTCGCTTACAATGGGAAACAACAGCTTAGCCTGCACTTTTATATCCTCAATCACCTGGGCCTCCATTGAGTAGTTTGCCTCTTGTTTGTTGAGGGCTTGCTCCACCAAAAGTGCACATGCATCAGTGATTAGCAACACATAGTTCATTGATTGTGAATGGGGAGTGGTATGAATTAAATCTAATGGAATGTATGGATATTGGAAAATTCATGCAACTAACATCCAACACTATATGCACCCAAAGGAATCAATAATCCGTAGGATAGCTTTGATAGAAGGATTCAGAGAGTTTGAGAGGGGACAATAATATCTCTCCTATCTAAATAAAGAGTATTGTTCCCTATTCTGCTCATCTTTGGTCGAGCCCTTCCCACGTTACGTGTCGATCGGCTCCGCTTTCTTTTCGTCAATGCCCTCTCATCTGGATGGCCCACATGCGTTGGAACTCAATCGAGACCCGTCCATCTAACCACGAGGTCCACGGCAGCCATGGCGTATTACCCAGACGTAGTCTGTAGCCAACGTCACCTTCTCTCCCACGTCCCAACCCAACCGTTCCTCATCATCGGCGCCATTCTATTTCTTCTCGCTATTGTGGTTGACAGAATCAACACCCTGCTTGCTGTCTCCTTCAACTGAGAGCGCTGGAGGCTGGTGCGGGCAAGCGATGCACCACATATTTCTTCTTTCTGGAAATCGGTCGGTGAAGATCTATCATTGTAATTTATGCGATCACCCTTGGCAAATCAATCAAGACAACAACCGGCATCTTTACATCCATCGCATGGCAGAGAATCAATGCAATTAAAAATAAGAGTTAGTTGGTATGCAAATAAAGAGGCAATGCATTATATACATGAGTTGATCTTTTGATTGCATCTAGGGCAAGGTGCACTTGGATAGATCAACCGAGAGTACTACAGCTTAGGTTGTCACACAATGGAACACTAGAAATCATTGCGGGAGCCGGAAAGCTAAACCAGTTATGCTAGGAGTACTGCAGGTTTGCCATTTGAAAAACATAGCAGGAGCAAGGAAGCCAAGCATGACGGAGACCGATGACTGAAAAGAGTTACATATGCTAGAGATTAACTCCCCTAATTGGCAGGTCCAGATTAACTCCTCTAATTGGCAGGTCCATGCCGCCAACGCCAACTCATGCCTAAACTCCTCAACGTCATGCCACTGTAGGATGTAACCCATACATCAGTGAATCATAAATGGATCAATGGGACAAACCTAAAAAGTTCATATTTCCTGCATTGGAATTTGTTCTTTCAAAGGGGGGCTCATTATCGAGGATGCCCCCTTCACTTCAAAGGTTGCTGCGCGTCACCCTGTGCAAAACCGAACCGAAAACCAAAAACCGAACCGAAAAAACTAAACCGAACCGAAAATTCAGTTTTTTCAGGTTTTGGTTATGGTTTCAGTTTGCAAAATCCAAAACCATACTCAATTCGGTTTTTTCGGTTTAAAACCGAAAAAATTCGGTTAAACCGAACTAAACCGAAAGCCCAACAACATAAAAAATTACAGGCCCAGTCGGCCAGCCCAATAGGCAATGGCCCTAGGTCAACTCACAAGTCCCTCACGCAGTCACGCTCACCACGCAGAGCCGCAACCCACACAGCGGCACGGGAGAGACCGAGGCCAGCCGCACAGAGCACAATATGGGTGGCGGCGGCGCCCTAGCTTAGCATCCATCCGCGCTCCGCAGATCCGGCCCCTCTGCGGCTCCGTAGCAGGCGAAGCTCCGTGCGTCCGTCCATCTCCCCTTCGTCCTCCATCGCGCACACCGGTGACGCTGACCTCTGCCGTCCGTCCTCTGCATCGCTGCTGACCTCCGGCTCCGCCCTCTTTCCTCCACGCCGTTGAGTCGCTGACTCGCTGACATCCGCGGCTCCACCCTCCGTCGCGCTCGCCGACGCACGGTTCCACGGAGCAACACGAGCCGTCGACGCCATCATGGTAAGCCCATTCTTTGACCTTGAGTTCGATCTGGTTGGATACTTGTTCAGTAGCATAGCATCTCCCTGATCTCATGATACTTGTTCAATAACATAGTTGGTTCAGTTTGGTTGCAGTAGTAGTGGCTGAGAAAAACAAGTATTTCTTCAGTAGTAGACTAGTAGTAGCGGCTGCAGTAGTGTTTGTTTGCTACTGAAAAATTATTTCTTCAGTGTTGGTTCTGTTATTAGTACTAATCTGAATGGGAACTACCTAACTTATTTCTTCAGGTGTTCGATAGTGTCAACCTTGGTGCTGGTTATGTTGCTAGTCAAGGTTCCTTACCTGAAACACAACCTGATGTTACCCCTGACAGTGTTAGCAAGAAAAGGAACAAGAGGTCAAAGGCATGGACACACTTCACAATTCAGGTGGATGATCCGGATCATGCAAACTGCAACTATTGTAGTGCTGTACTGGGTTGCAAATCCACATCGGCAGGTACTGCTTCTTTAGTAAACCATTTGAAGATTTGCAAAAAAAATCCTGCCCACATCGGTAGCAATCAGACCGAGCTTATCTACCAAGTTTGTGCTGATGGCAACTCTGTGGTTCCTTGGCAATACAATGAGAAAGAAGTTAGAGAAGCATTTGCTCGCATGATTGTGGTAGATGAGCTTCCGTTCATATTTGCAGAGAAAGAAGGTTTTAGGTTCTTCATGTCTAAAGCTTGCCCTAGGTTCAATGTGCCATCTAGGACCACTATGTATAGAGATATCATTGCTCTTTATGAAACTGAGAAAGCTATGCTAAGAAAATATTTCATCGATTCACGTCAAACTGTTTGCCTCACCACTGATACATGGACATCAAAAAGACAACAAAGCTACATGGTTCTTACTGCACATTTCATCGATTCTGCGTGGAACCTTAGGAAGAAAATTATTAGCTTTGTCTTGGTAGATGGACACAAAGGGGACGATATTGGGAAATCGTTAGAAAAATTACTGATTGAGTGGGGCATTGAACGAGTGTGCACTATTACCGTAGATAATGCAAGTTCTAATGACACTTGCTTAGCCTACATGAAGAGATCTTTGACTAATAGGGGCTGCACACATGCAAGAAGCCAATATCTTCACATGAGGTGTGTGGCTCACATTGTTAATCTTGTGGTTCAAGATGGGCTAAAGATAATGTGCCATCCTGTAAACAGAATTCGCCAGGCTATCAAGTTTGTTGGGTGAATGGAGTGATCATGTGATTTGTGGTGATGATGAAATATTTAAATGCATGGCTCTCAAGATGAAAGCGAAGTATGAGAAGTATTGGGGTGATCCTGAAAAGATGAACAAATATATATTCATTGCGGCCATCCTTGATCCTAGGTATGTGGTTGATTGGTTGTTGTTCTTTTGTCAAATATATGTATGTTATTCTTAATGTCTTTCTAACTTGTCTTCTCTTGTCTTAATTCTTTATGCAAGGATCAAGGAATCTCATTTCTTTAAGGACATGGTTGAAGACACCTATGGCTGTATAATAGGTAACAGAATCTTGACTTCTTCACACAGTGAATTTGTCTCTCTTTTTGGAGAATACAAAGAATTATATGGAACCAGTTCTACTAGTGAATTAGCATCACAAGCTCGTGCTAGTGAAAATGCTTCTGAAAGTTCTCTTATGAGGTCACGCTACAACAAGAAGAGAATGAGAACTTGTGGAGAGGGTAGCACTAGCTCAAATATGAGAACTGAATTAGACAAGTACCTAGCTGAGGATACCGAAGAGTTGACTGCAGAATTTGACCTTCTTGAGTGGTGGAAGTTGAATGCTGCTCGCTTTCCTGTCCTGTCAAAAATGGCTCGTGATATACTAGCAATCCCTATCTCAACGGTTGCTTCTGAATCAGCTTTTAGCACTAGTGGCCGTATTCTTGATGACTTTAGAAGCTCTTTGACACCAGCGACACTCCAAGCGTTGATATGTACACAAGATTGGCTGCGTAGTAAGCCTATCAATGTTGAACTTGATCTTGCTGAGTTGACCAAACTGGAGGAAGGTACTTAAATGGATGTGCATTTCAGTTATTTCAATGACCATGCAAAATTTATGTTATTTACTTGATCATGCAATATTTCTGTTACTTTTTGTAGGTGTGGGAGCCCTTCGATTGGAGGATAATGGTGTAATATCGATTGATTGATCTTCATGTGTGGAACTGGAGTGGAAACTTGTGCAAGTTGCTGCCTGAAGTGATGAAGTTTGTGTGTGTCATCTGTCATGTGTTGAACCCATTTTGCAATATGTTGAACTTTGGCTGTGTCGAACTTGGTTGTTCTAGAATTTAATGTACTCTTATGCGCCAGAATTTCATATGAACTTGTAATGGAGTTTATTATCTTGATGTGTTCTCATGCTTGATTCATGCTGGACATGTCTTTGTTCCAGAATTTCTTCATGTTATTGTACTGGACAGGTACTGTTCCAGAATTTCTTCATGTTATTGTACTGGATATGTACTAAGTGTCTAAGTGCTTGTACTGGATTGATTTGTGCCTTGTGTTATTATGTAGTTTTGCTGGCGCTTGTATTTGTAGTCTTGACCTTGTACTAGATTGTGCTTGTATGTACTAAGTGCTTGTACTGGAACATAAATTGTGTAGAATTTCTTCAAACACGTCACTAGGTTGTGCTTGTACCCCTTACTTGTATTGGACATATACTAAATTTGTTTCTTCATGTAGCAGAACCATGTCTTGATCAGAAGTTCGCGTCAACTTTGGTTAATTTGGTTATTACCGAAACCGAACCGAAAGCAAACGGTTACAACCGAAACCGAACCGTATCTATGTATAAAACCGTATAAACCGAAGTATAAAAACCGTATAAACCGATAACCGTATAAACCGAACCGAATCAAACCGAAAAAACCGAATGCACAGGCTGAGCGCCTGCGCGGTTTTTGTTTTTCGCGTTTGCAAATAATTGTCGTCTCTGTGCCTAAACTAGAGGCCTTGCACGGAATTTGTGACACACCTGATGAATCCAAAATCGTGTTTGGCTCCATAGTTATTCAGGTGCTGTATATTATCATCTACTCTTTTTGTATCATAAGTTGCATTCATTTGAGCGTAGAAGTTTTATATCATCTACACTTTTTGTACTAATATGATGGTTTGTGCTTGAAGGGATTGTTCATAGATAGCCTATCAACGGTGATGAATTCTCTCAAGATCTTATGTATCATGATGAAATGTTTTGATCTGGATAAGGTCATTGGCTTGATGCGATGCTTTCCATGCCTAGAGAATTTGTATATAATAGTGATGACTTCACGCACATTGAAAGCCAATATATGTGCAATAGAATTAACCGTTAAGTCGCTCTTTCTACGTACTCTTTTTAGACCTTAAGTGTTTTCAATCTGCATGACTATTTAGGAAACATTAGGTAAAAGAAGCCCAAATCTGTGACATCGTAAGCACCAAGATTTTCTCAGTTTGCATTGCGTTGAAAGATACACCCATGAAAAATGCTTCATGTCAAAAATTGGCTCTCCATTAACATCAAATGCCATGCATCATTATTCTCGTCACCTATCGATGAACTTGGGAGAGGACACAGGAGTAATTTAGTACCACTTCATTTGCAAGGTTGTAAACGGTACAAGGCCTCCTGACCGGCCATCGCTCTCATTTATATGAATAAGATTGAAACCTAGCTTAACTCTTAATTCATTTGCCTTAGCTATCCAACCGAGACTCAGACAAAAAAAACACATCCGCTTTCACACACCCATGGAGATCCAAGAGCTCGCAAGCTGCCTCCGTTGAGAGCATGTCGCGGCAATTCCAACTCATGATCTTCATTGCTTCTTCCCCAAACGAATCACCTCTAGGAAACAAAACAATACACAAGCAAAAGGATTATCACATCACCTCACAACTTCACCACCTCCAATACGTGATGGACTGAATTATCCCACATAGCATCAAAAACTTTAATGCCATGCTCCTCCGAACAAGACAAAGGAACAGAAAAATGAATATGGAGTTAATGTCCAGGAAAATCGTAGGAGAGAATGATATACAAGCCACTTCCCACAACTGACGCACAACGCACTGGTTAGGAGGTCTCGCCTCAGGGAAATTTGCATTTTGTTCACAAACTGGGCCGACCCGTTTTGTTATCCTCCCTGTCGCTCTTTGCTAGCAACGGGTGTTGCTTTGTACTGGTTTGGTCCTTTTCCCGTACTATTTTTCCCTTTAATTCTTGAATGGTTCTCTTAGGATTGATGCTTACTTTGTTTTTTAATCGCTTTTCTTCCTTTCTTTCATGTTTTTTACAGCTTTTTTTAGTTTCTTTCTCGGTTTTTACTTTTCTTTCTTCACTTTTCTCTGCTTCTTTTCTCGGTTTTCTTTGCTTCCTTCTCGGGTTTCACCATTTCATTCTTTTGCATTAGTTTTCTTCAGTTTTTGTTTTCTTTCCTTTTCCTTTTCAACTTTCTTTATTTTCCTTTATTATTTGTCATTTTTTATTGATTTCTTTTTTCTTCAACACGCGTCTACCTTTTTCCAGTACACAATATAGATTTTTAGTGTACGGTTGAAACATTTATTTGATACACGTAAAACATTTTTCAAGTACATGATGTACATTTTTCATTTAATACATGCTTTGATTTTTTTAATACATGGTCAACATTTTTGCAAAGACACACTGAACATTTTATATGATAATATACATTTTTACAAAGTACACGGACATTTTTTACATTGTATAAACATTTTTAATATGTTTACAGTATACAAAAAATAGTGTACACGTTAAAGATTATTTTATACAAGCCAAACATTTTTCGAATACGATATATATAATTTTCATATGTTTTGCACATTTTTTCCAATACACGGTAAAATAATTTCGAATACACGTAGAACATTTTATGGTAAACATTTTTTTAAACTACATGATTTTTTTAAATGTCACAATTTTTTTGTGGAAATGCGAGAATGCTTCTTTAAAACGTCACTTACATTTTATAAAAGGTAGAAACATTTTCTAGAATACGTCATTTATATTTCCCAAATACATGATGACCATTTTTTTGGTATACAAGTTCTGAACATTTTCTAGAACAAGTGTTCTACATTTTCCAAAAAATTTCCAATATTTTTTAGAATGATATGAAATATGTTTCAAAAATTACACGGGCATATTTTAAATTGTATAACCATTTTTCAAAAATCTCAAAATTATATCCATGAAACCTGTGGACTTTCCTTAAATGAAAAATTCATTATTTTGATTGGTATGAATTATTTTATAAAAATTAAGAAAACATTTTTCTTACATTTGTATAACTAGTTTGTTAAAACATGATTGGCATACTTTAGAAACGCGTGAATATTTAGTAGAATGGTAAAAATTTATATAATTTTATGAGAATTGTTATAAGATGTGACAATCATTTTCTAAAGCCACAAACATTTTCTAAATGTCACAGACATTTTTCTTGAAAGCAGTCAATAATTTTTTGAGTGGTACGGACATTGTTTTTGAAGATACAAGCAATTTAGTAAATAATACAAAGAAATTTTCAAAATTGTACTCCCTTCATCCGGAAATACTTGTCAGAGAAATATATAAATGGCCATATCTATAACTAAATTACGTCTACATACATCATTTCTCGGACAAGTATTTTGTACGGAGGGAGTATATTTTAAAATTTCGGAATACAAAAAAAGAAAGAAATGCAAAAATGTAGGAAAAATAAATAATATGTGCTTGAAACGACGCACGCCTTGTGCTGTTGGGTTGGTCCCATTATGTGCGACATTGCTGGCGAGCGCACCCTCCAATTTGCTACAAGGGAGACACAGGGCAGTTCTTATTTGGCATCATGTGTTCATTACCAATAATACTACACGTACATGATATTCATAAAAAGAGTTACAGGGAGGAAACGTGGCCTCATCTAATTGTTTTTAAAATCCGTCGAACTACTTTTAATTTTGATGAACTTTTTAAAAATGCAAAGATTTTTTTTGAAAATCGATGAACTTTTTCATCTTTGAAGATATTGTTGCAATTTCTATGAACTTTTTTCAAATTGATGAACATTTTTTCAAAATCAGGATTTTTTTTTCAAAATCCACGAACATTTTGGACTCATGATTTCTTTTTTGGTTTTTACGACTATTTTTTGTTCTGTTTTACCTATATTATCAAGCAAACCTAGAAGACATAAAATGGGATCGATCTCGCTCTACATGGGCCGGCTGACCATGGTTGCCTATGGGCACGAGGGAGCTTCCCAGGTGCACCCCCGTGCAGTCTAGGCTGGCACCTTTCTTTTATTCTTTCAATTTAATTTATTCGTATCTCTACTACTATAAAATTCTCAGTTGGTGGTGATGGTGTGCCTGCCCTCCAACATTTTAGACCATCGGATCTCCATCTAACGTACAGGAGGCAACCCCGCTTCACTTATGCAGAAACATCCTTATCCTCTCCGCTCAGTCGAGGGAGTGACCGGGACCGGGGGGCGATGGAGGCGTGGGGGAGCTCCCGGACTCCGCCGGCATGTAGATAGGAGTTGGTTGGGCAACGTCGTCGCGTCTAATAAAGTGGTCCTCGCTACTGCCCCATCTTGCTGGCGACAGCGAGGAGCCTATGGGCCTGTGTGGTCTGGTCGGTGTTGTTGAGGCGACGGTGACAGCATCGGCCTTTTGTCCTCCGGCCCCGTTCCCGCCTCGGTGGTTCTCGCCCTGGAGCTGCCAATGGGCATGTGAGGAGTTGTACAGGTGATGCGGCGGCAGTAGCCGCCTAAGGTTTGGTTCACGGCGACTTGCGATGCGGTTGTTCGGAGAACGGTTTGTAGCTAGTGGACAGGATCTCGTGGCCCTTCTCACCGGAGAAGGAGATTCGGATAGGGTGTCTTCCGGCCGATAGCATTCATCGCTTTGGTGCCTCCGTCAGTAGTGGCTTCCGTTCGTCTCACACAACGTAGATTATCGCAAGTTGCTTCTCCCGATGAACGGCCGGATTCACAGCGTCGGCAATGGCGGCGGCGGCGCCGATGCGTCGGGTGTGTTTGGAGCCTCGAGCGTGGTCATATTCTTCTTTGTTTGGAGGTCCTTTCGCAATTTTCCAGCTCCGCTTGGTTCTGGTGTCTTCGCGTGGGTGTGTGCTTGTTTTAATCTGACCCTTCTGTTATGTGGACTGATTACATGGGAAAACTACCAACGGATACTAGGAGCACTAAGATGGTGGTCGTCAAGCTAGCGCACGCTGTGAGCAAGTCAACAACGGGCAATACTGTTGGGGATTGTTGCAGAAAATAAAAAAAATCTACGCATCACCAAGATCAATCTATGGAGTCATGTAGCAACGAGAGAGAGAGGAGTGCGTCTACATACCCTTGTAGATCGCGAGCGGAAGCGTTCAAGAGAACGGGGTTGATGGAGTCGTACTCGTCGTGATCCGAATCACCGACGATCCTAGCGCTGAACGGACGGCACCTCCGCGTTCAACACACGTACGGAGCGGAGACGTCTCCCGCACCTTGATCCAGCAAGCAGGAGGGAGAGGTTGAGGAAGAGAGCTCCAACAGCAGCACGACGGCGTGGTGGTGGTGGAGAGGCAGTACTCTGGTAGGGCTTCGCCAAGCTCTTAACGGAGGAGGAGAGGTGTTGGGGAGGGGAGGGGCTGCGCCTTGGATGTTGTATGCAGCCCTCCCCTCACCCCTCTATTTATAGGGGAAGGGGGAAGGGGGCTTGGCCCATATAGATGAGATCTAGAGTGGGGGGGGGGCGGCCAAGGGGAGGGGACTTGCCCCCCAAGCAAGGGGGGCGCCCCCTCTATGGTTCCCCCTAAACCCTAGGCGCATGGGCCCAAGGGGGGGGGGTTGCGCCCAGCCCTCCAGGGGCTGGTTCTCTGCCCACTACGGCCCATGAAGCCCTCCGAGAGAGGTGGTCCCTCCCGGTGGACCCCCGGAACCCCTCCGATGGCCCCGGTACAATACCGATATGCCCCCGAACTTTTCCGGTGACCGCATGACCATTTCCCACATAAATCTTTACCTCCGGACCATTCCGGAACTCCTCGTGACATCCGGGATCTCATCCAGGACTCCGAACAACATTCGGTAATCACTTACAAGTCTTCCTAATAATCCTAGCGTCACCGAACCTTAAGTGTGTAGACCCTACGGGTTCGGGAATCACGCAGACATGACCGAGACAGCTCTCCGGCCAATAACCAACAGCGGTATCTGGATACCCATGTTGGCTCCCACATGTTCCACGATGATCTCATCGAATGAACCACGATGTCGAGGATTCAAGTAATCCCGTATACAATTCCCTTTGTCAATCGGTATGTTACTTGCCCGAGATTTGATCGTCGGTATCCCAATACCTCGTTCAATCTCGTTACCGGCAAGTCACTTTACTCGTACCGTAATGCATGATCCCGTGATCAACCACTTGGTCACATTGAGCTCATTATGATGATGCATTACCGAGTGGGCCCAGAGATACCTCTCCATCATACGGAGTGTCAAATCCTAGTCTCGATCCGTGTCAACCCAACAGACACTTTCGGAGATACCTGTAGTATACCTTTATAGCCACCCAGTTACGTTGTGATGTTTGGTACACCCAAAGCACTCCTACGGTATCCGGGAGTTACACGATCTCATGGTCTAAGGAAATGATACTTGACATTAGAAAAGCTCTAGCAAATGAACTACACGATCTTGTGCTATGCTTAGGATTGGGTCTTGTCCATCACATCATTCTCCCAATGATGTGATCCCGTTATCAATGACATCCAATGTCCATGGTCAGGAAACCGTAACCATCCATTGATCAACGAGCTAGTCAACTAGAGGCTCACTAGGGACATGTTGTGGTCTATGTATTCACACATGTATTACAATTTCCGGATAACACAATTATAGCATGAACAATAGACAATTATCATGAACAAGGAAATATAATAATAACCATTTTATTATTGCCTCTAGGGCATATTTCCAACAGTCTCCCACTTGCACTAGAGTCAATAATCTAGTTACATTGTGATGAATCGAACACCCATAGAGTTCTGGTGTTGATCATGTTTTGCTCGCGGAAGAGGTTTAGTCAACGGATCTGCGACATTCAGATCTGTATGCACTTTGCAAATATCTATGTCTCCATCTTGAACATTTTCATGAATGGAGTTGAAGCGACGCTTGATGTGCCTGGTCTTCTTGTGAAACCTGGGCTCCTTGGCAAGGGCAATGGCTCCAGTGTTGTCACCGAAGAGAGTCATTGGCCCTGGTGCATTGGGAATAACTCCTAGGTCGATAATGAACTCCTTCATCCAGATTGCTTCATGTGCTGCCTCCGAGGCTGCCATGTACTCCGCTTCACTTGTAGATCCCACCATGACGCTTTGCTTGCAACTGCACCAGCTTACTGCCCCACCATTCAAAATATACACGTATCCGGTTTGTGACTTAGAGTCATCTAGATCTGTGTCGAAGCTAGCGTCGACGTAACCCTTTACGACGAGCTCTTCGTCACCAACATAAACGAGAAACATATCCTTAGTCCTTTTTAGGTACTTCAGGATATTCTTGACCGCTGTCTAGTGTTCCATGCCGGGATTACTTTGGTACCTTCCTACCAAACTTATGGCAAGGTTTACATCAGGTCTGGTACACAACATGGCATACATAATAGACCCTATAGCCGAGGCATAGGGGATGACACTCATCTTTTCTCTATCTTCTGCCGTGGTCGGGCATTGAGCCAAGCTCAATTTCACACCTTGCAATACAGGTAAGAACCCCTTCTTAGACTGATCCATATTGAACTTCTTCAATATCTTGTCAAGGCTTTGTGAAAGACCTATGAGGCGTCTCGATCTATCTCTATAGATCTTGATGCCTAATATATAAGCAGCTTCTCCAAGGTCCTTCATTGAAAAACACTTGTTCAAGTAGGCCTTTATGCTATCCAAAAGTTCTATATCATTTCCCATCAAAAGTATGTCATCCACATATAATATGAGAAATGCTACAGAGCTCCCACTCACTTTCTTGTAAATGCAGGCTTCTCCATGAGTCTGCATAAACCCAAACGCTTTGATCATTTCATCAAAGCGAATGTTCCAACTCCGAGATACTTGCACCAGCCCATAGATGGAGCGCTGGAGCTTGCATACCTTGTTAGCATTCTTAGGATCGACAAAACTTTCCAGCTGCATCATATACAATTCTTCCTTAAGGAACCCGTTAAGGAATGCCGTTTTGACGTCCATTTGCCATATCTCATAATCGTAGAATGCGGCAATTGCTAACATGATTCGGACGGAATTCAGCTTCGCTACGGGTGAGAAGGTCTCATCATAGTCAACCCCTTGAACTTGTCGATAACCCTTAGCGACAAGTCAAGCTTTATAGATGGTAACATTACCATCCGCGTCCGTCTTCTTCTTAAAGATCCATTTATTTTCTATTGCTCGCCGATCATCGGGCAAGTCTATCAAAGTCCATACTTTGTTTTCATACATGGATCCTATTTCGGATTGCATGGCTTCAAGCCATTTGTTGGAATCTGGGCCCGCCATCGCTTCTTCATAATTCGAAGGTTCACCGTTGTCTAACAACATGATTTCCAAGACAGGGTTGCCATACCATTCTGGTGTGGAACGTGTCCTTGTGGACCTACGAAGTTCAGTAGCAACTTCATCCGAAGTACCTTGATCATCATCATTAACTTCCTCTCTAGTCGGTGTAGGCACCACAGGAACAACTTCCTGAGCTGTGCTATTTTCCAGTTCAAGTGGCAGCACTTCATCGAGTTCTACTTTCCTCCCACTTATTTCTTTCGAGAGGAACTCTTTCTCCAAAAAGGACCCGTTCTTGGCAACAAAGATCTTGCCTTCGGATCTAAGGTAGAAGGTATACCCAATGGTTTCCTTAGGGTATCCTATGAAGACGCATTTTTCCGACTTGGGTTCGAGCTTTTCAGGTTGAAGTTTCTTGACATAAGCATCGCATCCCCAAACTTTTAGAAACGACAGCTTAGGTTTCTTCCCAAACCACAATTCATACGGTGTCGTCTCAACGTATTTAGACGGTGCCCTATTTAAAGTGAATGTAGCTGTCTCTAGAGCGTATCCCCAAAAAGATAGCGGTAAATCGGTGAGAGACATCATAAATCGCACCATATCCAATAGAGTGCGATTACGACGTTCGGACACACCGTTACGCTGAGGTGTTCCAGGCGGCGTGAGTTGTGAAACAATTCCACATTTCCTTAAGTGTGTACCAAATTCGTGACTTAAATATTCTCCCCCATGATCTGATCGTAAGAACTTTATCTTTCGGTCACGTTGATTCTCTACCTCATTCTGAAATTCCTTGAACTGTTCAAAGGTCTCAGACTTGTGTTTCATCAAGTAGACATACCCATATCTACTTAAGTCATCAGTGAGAGTGGGAACATAACGATAGCCTCTGCGAGCCTCAACGCTCATTGGACCGCACACATTAGTATGTATGATTTCTAATAAGTTGGTTGCTCGCTCCATTGTTCCGGAGAACGGAGTCTTGGTCATTTTGCCCATGAGGCATGGTTCGCATGTGTCAAATGATTCGTAATCAAGAGACTCCAAAAGTCCATCAGCATGGAGCTTCTTCATGCGTTTGACACCAATGTGACCAAGGCGGCAGTGCCACAAGTATGTGGGTCTATCGTTATCAACCTTACATCTTTTGGTATCCACACTATGAATATGTGTAACATCACATTCGATATTCATTAAGAATAAACCATTGACCAGCGGGGCATGACCATAAAACATATCTCTCATATAAATAGAACAACCATTATTCTCGGATTTAAATGAGTAGCCATCTCGTATTAAACGAGATCTAGATACAATGTTCATGCTCAAAGCTGGCACTAAATAACAATTATTAAGGTTTAAAACTAATCCCGTAGGTAAATGTAGAGGTAGCGTGCCGACGGCGATCACATCGATCTTGGAACCATTCCCGACGCGCATCATCACCTTGTCCTTCGCCAGTCTCCGCTTATTCCGCAGCTCCTGTCTCGAGTTATAAATATGAGCAATGGCACCGGTATCAAATACCCAGGAGCTACTACGAGTACTGGTAAGGTACACATCAATTACATGTATATCACATATACCTTTGGTGTTGCCGGCCTTCTTGTCCGCTAAGTACTTGGGGCAGTTCCGCTTCGATGTCGCTTCCTTGCAATAAAAGCACTCGATCTCGTGTTTGGGTCCATGCTTTGGCTTCTTCCCGTCAACTGGCTTACCGGGCGCGGCAACTCCTTTGCCGTCCTTCTTGAAGTTCTTCTTACCCTTGCCTTTCTTGAAACTAGTGGTTTTATTGACCATCAACACTTGATGTTCCTTTTTGATCAGCCCGCCTTCGAGCAGGCCGAGCAGGAAGATGGGTAGGTCAGCCCAGATGAACATGCGACAGACGGATATGCGGAGGAGGACAATTACATGCCTCCCTCCGAAGACGAGATTAGCCTCGGCGACGACGAGTTCGGCGTGCCTGAGGATCCCGTGGAGCAGGAACGCTTCAAGCGTCGGCTTATGGCCACTGCGAGGAGCCTGAAAAAGAAGCAGCAGCAACTTCAAGCTGATCAAGACCTGCTCACAGATAGATGGACTGAAGTCTTGGCAGCCAAGGAATATGGACTCGAGCGCCACATGGCTGACCGGCCACCTCGTGGCCGGGATAAAACAACATATCAGCCCGAATACCAGCCCGCACCCCCACGCCAATACACTACAGCCCGGGGCAGTAGGCAAGACCTGCAAGATATACTGGAAAACAAAGCAGGACAGCCAAGATCGATCTACGGATCGCGGGGGCGTGCCCCAACACGCGACGATGGCCGTCACGCCGGATACACTATCAACAAGTCCGGTCGGGCCGAACACAGCCACCCAGACCAATTCGAACTGCGTAGCCACATAGCCCGGCACAGAGGCGCCGCACACCCACTCTGCTTCACTGACGAAGTGATGGATCATGAATACCCAGAAGGGTTCAAACCCGTAAACATCGAATCATACAATGGCACAACAGACCCCGCAGTATGGATTGAAGATTTCCTTCTCCATATTCACATGGCCTGCGGGGACGACCTACACGCCATCAAGTATCTTCCCCTTAAGCTCAAAGGACCCACCCGCATCAAGCTAAACAGCTCGCCGCAAATTCCATTGGCGGTTGGGAAAACCTCAAGACGCGTTCTCGACAACTTCCGGGGCACATATGTGCGACCACTGGACGCCGATGACTTGAGCCACATCACTCAACATCCCGAAGAGTCAGCCAGGAAATTCTGGACTCGGTTCCTAACTAAAAAGAACCAAATAGTCGACTGTCCGGACACTGAAGCCCTGGCGGACTTTAAGCATAATATCCGTGACGAGTGGCTCGCCCGACACCTCGGCCAGGAAAAACCCAGCTCTTACGACACTAATGACCTGCTTTTGCGCGGACGAGGACAGCTGGTTGGCTCGCAGCAGCACTACGCCACATTCTGGCACTTCGGATGTGAAAGTGCTGGTATCGACTAGAGGGGGGGGGGGTGAATAGGCGCTTTTTATGAAAGTCTTCTAAACTTGGAAGTTTCGAAGACAAACAATAGAAATGACCTAGTTGATATGCAGCGGAAGATAAACTACAATAAGCAAACCATAGTCAAGTATGCAATGATGTGAAAGTACAGGACTAATAGCATCTAAGTAGTAAGGATCAGGATGGAAGATAGTATGAAGCCAATCAATGTAAGTAGTCAAGCAATGAAGTCAAACAGACATCGATAGATAGGCAATGACTTCACGAAGACAAACACAAAATAAAGGATGGGAAGGGATATAACCAAATAAACTTGTTGAAGACACAGATTTATTGGACCAGTTCCATTCTTTGTGACAAGCTGACGTCCGTTAGGGAGGCTGAGATTCAACTCGAAGACCGTGTCTTCACCTTATTCCCCTTGAGCTAAGGACACCCAGTCCTCGCCCAATCACTCGTAAGTCTTCAAGGTAGACTTCCAACCTTCACAGAGACTTCGCTCACCGGCAAT
Organism: Aegilops speltoides; assembly: GCA_021437245.1. NCBI lineage: Eukaryota > Viridiplantae > Streptophyta > Magnoliopsida > Poales > Poaceae > Aegilops > Aegilops speltoides. Next base: position 458,779,066 of record CM038141.1, read on the forward strand.
CCACAATGACTCTTGGATGCTCGTAACGCGACGCCTAACCGGCCGGAGGATTCACAGCCCTCAAGTGTAATAAGTCTTCGTGTCACACAGACGTAAAGATTTCAAAGATGCCTAACACTCTTTGGCTCGGGTGTTTGGGCTTGGTCCTCGCAAGGATTTCTCTCTCAAAGGCTTCAAGGTGGGTTGCTCTTCAAACGACAAAAGCCGTGCACTAACTCTGAGCAGCCACCAATTTACGGTGTAGGGGTGGGCTATTTATAGCCATCGGGCAACCTGACTGATATGTCCGAAATGACCTGGTCACTAAGGAACCGACACGTGTTCCAATGGTCGATTTCAAACACACACGGCAACTTTACTTGGGCTACAAGCAAAGCCGACTCATCCACTCTGGATAAGATTTGCTCTCATTGTCTTCGCCAAGACATAGGATTTGGGTTGAGCATCACTTGACCATTCTCGACTTAGTTCACTTGGACCCCACTTAACAAGATCTTGTGGTTCCTATGACTCAACAAAGAAGAAAAGGAAACAACGAAATCACACAGTCTTCGCGCTCCATAATCTTCACTCAATGTCTTCTCATGTCATAGTCTTTAATACGAATATCTTCACATACCACCATTGCCTTCAATGTCTTCATACATTTTTAGGGGTCATCTCCGGTAGGTAAACCGAATCAATGAGGGACACTAACTGCGTTATCCTGCAATTTTCACAAACGCATTAGTCCCTTAACCAACTTTGTCGTCAATACTCCAAAACCAACTAGGGGTGGCACTAGATGCACTTACAATCTCCCCCTTTTGGTGATTGATGACAAACTGGTTGAAGTTTTCAACGGGGATAAAGTATGTGAAATTGCAAACGATAGGGTATTGTCTTCATAAGTAGCAAGGGCTCCCCCTGAAGATGTGCATATGAGTAATTTGCTTTTGGAATGCAAATGCACATGGCAGGTTGTACTTGTGGAGATCCACTTCAACTTATGAAGATAATTCATCATGCATGAACTGATATAGTAAGTAGAATGACATGCATAATGAAAAATGGACGTCTGCAGAATGATCTAAGTGCGGAAGTTATCATCGCACATGCGGAATTTATCATCGCATCACAGTAAAGCACATAAGTAGCAGACGATCATCGAGTTTAAGTGTTACAACTCAAAGAACCAAATGTTTCAAAAGCGAGAGTTGTAAACACGAGGCAAAAATATAAAGCAACCGCCCATATGAACCCGCTTGAAGACTATCAACTCATACGCTTCTCCCCCTTTTGTCAGTAAGGACCAAAAAGGTTTGAAGACATAGAGCATCTACTCGCCCTCATGAGTAGGTGAAGCAGCGAGGTTGTCGTTGTTGCTTGGCGGTGCGAGCGTATTTGGTGCGAAGTCGATGCGTGCGTAAGTAGGAGGCGGTGAAGTAGCATCATCTTCATCATCGATCACTCGCATTCACGATTGCCGCGGAGGAAGAATAGTCGAGTCTTCAAGGGATGGCATTCGACGAGGGACTGCAGGTCCGTGGAGGAGTGGAGTCAAACTTGAATCTTCGGTGAAGCCATCGCCTTGAAGATCTGCTTCAAAGATCGAAAGCAGCGTCAAACTCTTCCATGATCGCCGACAAGTCTCATGAGCAACAAATGCATTCTTGGTGGCAAGATGTCGAATGCGATTGACGTCCACCAAGAGGCTTTGCATCTGTCTCTTGAGCCAATAGTGATGCTTATCTTGTTTCTGATGAAGGGCCACAAGAAGTTCTCGGCCATTGAGAACACGAGAGCGCTTCTGAGGCCTTTGGGCAATGGTGCTTTCAGTGGCTTCAGTATGCGCACGAAGAGACAGACGAGTATTTCCAGCCATTGGATAGATATGTGTTACTGCTTGGACGCCTTCGATGGGTTGAGTGAAGCTTTGGTGCTCGACATTCTAAAGACAAAGAGGCTTCTTGGCAAGGTCAGAGTATATGGCTTCAACTGACATATCAACCTCTGGTAAAAAGATCAAATGATTGCGAGCAGAGGGCTGACAGTTGACAAAGGAGTGTCGCTTGATGAGGCGCATGACCCATGGAGCATAGAACTTCAGACCAAAAAGGTCAGATCCAGAAGCAGCAAGTTGCTTGATGAAGAATTCTTGGGAATTGAAGCTGATGCCATTGAGGATGTAAAAGACTAAAGTCTTCATGGCTCCTTCAAGCTTGGCTGCTGATGAATGTCCTTTGATAGGCCACAGAGTTCGCCTGATAATATGATATATTGTGCGCGACAGATACTCAAGGTCGTCAAAAAGAACTTTGTTGGATATTCAGCGTCAGATGGTAAAGGCTTCATCATGCTCAACATCTGGCTCATGTTGGGTTCTGGCTTGTGGAAGATGCCCTCCAGTGCATTGCGGTGTAGTTGACAATCAGGTTCATATAGCTCTCCGGGGGTGGATAGGCCTGTAAGCTCAATGATATCAAGAGCTTTGGCTTCATGATGAACATTTCCGGTCATCCACTCGAGAACCCATGTCTTGATATCTCTATTGTAGCCACGAATGTGGAGGGTAGCATATAATTGAAGCAAAAGTTCTTCATTCCAGTGTTCTTTGTCTATCACAAAGCTGAGCAGACCGGCATCACGAAAACAGTCAAGTGCTTCTTCTAAGCACGGCAGTCCAGCAATGGCTTCAGTGTCGAGGCGCATATGAGGGAAAATGCGCCCTTGATCATACAGAACGCAGGAGTAATAGCTTCTCTGCTGATAGCTCCAGAACCGATCAGATGATATTCTTGGCTTTGTGTAGAGGTTCTTTGCGCTATCAAAGAAGGTGTTGTGGCTTTTGAAGCCATTGGCATTGAAGGACTGTCGGTGTCAAAACCGGCGGATCTCGGGTAGGGGGTCCCGAACTGTGCGTCTAGGCGGATGGTAACAGGAGACAAGGGACACGATGTTTTTACCCAGGTTCGGGCCCTCTCGATGGAGGTAAAACCCTACTCCTGCTTGATTGATATTGATGATATGGGTAGTACAAGAGTGGATCTACCACGAGATCAAGGATGCTAAACCCTAGAATCTAGCCTATGGTATGATTGTTGTAATGGTTGTTCGTCCTATGGACTAAAACCCTCCGGTTTATATAGACACCGGAGAGGGCTAGGGTTACACAGAGTCGGTTACAATGGTAGGAGATCTACATATCCGTATTGCCAAGCTTGCCTTCCACGCCAAGGAAAGTCCCATCCGGACACGGGACGAAGTCTTCAATCTTGTATCTTCATAGTCTTGGAGTCCGGCCGATGATGATAGTCCGCTATCCGGACACCCCTAGTCCAGACTCCTCAAGAGCCCTCGAACCAGGCTTCAATGACGATGGGTCCGGCGCGCGATATTGTTCGGCATTGCAAGGCGGGTTCCTCCTCCGAATTAATTCATAGAAGATTGTGAACACCAGATAGTGTCCGCTCGCAAAATAAATTCCACATACCACCATAGAGAGAATAATATGTACACAAGTTCAATCTGCCGACGATTTTGTGGCGTGACGTCACACCACTACCAAGCCTTTACTTGAATCGCTTTTATTATACCACCCCAGTAGCGTTTAGCGGCGGTTTCCTTGGCACGCCTTGTCGGCAGAGATCATGTTCCCCTTATTCCGGGATTCTCATCAATACGGACGTGGGTAACCCAACCGCGCCATTGAATGCGGCGCTTGGGAGATAAGTGAGTTTTACCGTGCCGGGGACGATAGTCTTCGTCCTTGCAGATATATAAGGGATAAGGATCCACCTTTTTACCACGCCTTCTTCCTCCTTTGCCTATCCATCTCCGCGCACTCGAGCTCCAGCGGCCAAGTCCTCTCACCTCGCCTCAACCTTCTCCAGCCATGTCTGGAGCAGGAGGCAAGTGGATGGCCTCCTCCGTTACGGAGGGGCACATCGAAAAACTGCGCGGCGCCGGATACCTGTCCAAATGACATCAGCGCCGCTGCCCGATGAGGGGCAGCTCATCCCCACCCCCAGGCCCCATGAGAGGGTCATATTTCTTCCCCACTTCCTGCGCGGACTGGGCTTCCCACTCCATCCCTTTGTCTGGGGGCTCATGTACTACTACGGCCTAGACTTCCACGATCTGGCTCCAAACTTGATCCTCAACATCTCGGCGTTTATTGTCGTGTGCGAGGCCTTCCTCTGCATCCAGCCCCACTTCGGCTTGTGGCTAAAGACCTTCAATGTCAAGCCGAAGGTGGTGAAGGGCGTTCAAGTGGAGTGCGGAGGATCCATGGTGGGCAAAATGCCCAACGTCACTTGGCTCGAGGGCGCCTTTGTGGAATCCGTCAAGGGGTGGCAATCGGGGTGGTTCTACATCACCGAGCCGCGTGACCCTAAATGGGCAGCGGCCCCTGAGTTCAGATCTGGTACCCCTTGCAGCTCACCTCCGGAAAGAGAAGGGCTTGCTATGGGGCAGTTCGGAGAGCCGACCGACTCCATCTGTCTCCTGCACCCTAGTGAACAAGAAGCTTAAGCTTGTCAACGTGATCCGAGTCATGCTCATCCGCCGATTCTCCCCGCCAACAACGGGCCTTCAATCTATGGAGTTTGATCCGCACAAGACGGACCCTTAGCGGGCTCTTCGACACAATGTACGGCTGCCCGAGGGTGCTGTTCAAGGGAGAATCTCGCATCCGCAATCAAGATCGCGGATTCAGCATGCAGCCGCCGGCGCAGTAAGATATGTTATCCTTTATGGGACATTCATTTCTTTCATAGTGTGACTCTATGTGGGATCTAAAACTCTCAATGCCTTTAACAGATCGGCAGAGGACGTCCGGACAGTTAATCGCCTGCTCCTCCCCGAAGACTCCAGCGGATACCCGCTTGACGGGTTGCTAGTCCCGCACTTTACGTGGTGCCGAGAAGAAGGCCAAGAAGAAGGCCACGGAACCCAAGAAGTTCCCTGCGTCAGTGGTATCGGACTCGTCGTCCGATGGCTCCATAGCGACTCCTCCCGGAAGACGAGGAGGAGAAAGAGGCCTCCCCAAGAGGGGGAGAGAAGAAGAGGAAGGCTTCCCAACGGGGAGGCCAAGGGTCCAAGAAGGAAGGACCTTCCTCCGGATCTCCCGCCAACGCCGGCGACGGCGATGAGGAGTGGCCCTCAAGGGCCAAGCCCCTGGCAAGATCGTAAGTATCCGGATTCCTGAATGATTTATAATTTTTCTTTTTGTCACACGTTGTCTTTCTAATGCCGCATACAACCTGTAGTCCAGCCGAGGACGATCTTCCCGCTTCATCGAGCGGGTCCTTGGCTCCATCGGATGTGGATTCCCTTCCGACCGCCTCAACTCCCCGTGACGCTGATGGCGCCGAGGTGGGACCCCAGGAGGGGACCCATCAGGAGGAGGAGGCTCTGGAGGTGCCGCAAGGCAACCTCCCGGACTTTGCACCAGACTCCGCGCCGGAACCAGCAGTGGTTCCGGAGTCCGGCAGGCGGCCCCTTCGTAAGAAGGGCAAGACCGTGACACCGGCGGCCTCCGTCCAACCGGAGGCGCCGGACAACTTGTTGGAGGCACTCAATGGCGCTTCCATCGAGGAAGAACACCGCACTATCATGGGTGCGGTGATTCAGAAGGTTCAGCTCGCCAGGAGCAGGCTGTCCGAAGCCTGCAGCAGCCTTCTAACGGGCTTTGAGGTAAGAAATTTAAAATATGTAATGTAATACTGCATAGACAATAGCCCCTGATGCTTGGTTCGGTGTTCGGAAAGAAAAGCCAGACTGAGGATCTAAAAAGATATACGCAGGAGGTCTAAAAATTATGTCAATATGGGATTGCAGGCTGCGCTGCTGACCTCCGCCGCACTGACTGTGGTGGTCGGTGCTTTGAAGGACAACCTCGAGCGGTCCGAGAGTGAGCTCGGCCGTGCCAAGAAGTAGCTCGAGGACAGGGAGGGTGAGTAACACCGTGTTAAATTTGTACCTTACAGAAAAGGATTTTGGTTGCAAGAGAAATAACAAGGATAACGTGGGTACTCCAGGGGCCACGGACGAGGTGGTGACCCTTAAGGAGACCGTGTCCGCGGCCAAACGCAATGCGGCCGCGGAACGAGCTGAGCGAGAGAAGCAGGAGGCGCGGGTGGCGGAAGTGCAGCAAGAGCTCCAGGCTCTCGTGGAAAAGCATGAGAGCTTGGAGCGCGATTCGAAGACTCGAGAGTCCGAGCTTGCCTCGGCTCTTGAGAGTGCCAAAGCCGCCAAGGCTGAAGCCTACCAGGCCCTCCAGGAGATTGAGGCGGTGAAGAAAATAGCGGCGGGTAAGGCATTTTTCATGCAAAGCAAGCATGTGAATGTGAATTACCTGTTACTTACTCGAATTCGGAGCTCTCCAGAGCGCTTGTAGATCTGCCTCGCAGCAGTGTCCGATGCCGCCGATTCTACCAGGCCGAGGAGGGAGCTCGACGAGAAGGTCTTCGGTCTTAGTATGCCGAGGCGGACATCCGGTGCTTTTAGCGACCAGCTAAAGCAGCTGGTCGAGCTCCACAAGGCAGCCGAACAGCCATGAAGGGCCTCATAGTTCGGCCAGGGCCAAGAGGCCATGCCAGGAGCTACTTCGCCTAGTGCAGCGGCCGGTGGATGCGTGTTCCCGGTGGAAGTCGCCAAGTGCTTCGCCAGATTGAAGGTGCCCGTCGGCCCTTGCTCGTGCAAAAGTGCACCGGGCAGGCTGGATATCGAGAAGCTTCTAACGGACGCGCCAAGCGGCAAGGAGTATCGCATGCCCAAAATGTATTATAAGAGTGTCCTGAAGGGTGCCCGCAAGATTGCGGATGAGTCCTCCAAAGATGTAATATTTGAGTAGACTCGCAATGTGTTATCCTGTGCGCTGAAAACTTTGTTCATATGCGCTAAGCAACGCTTATTAATTTAAAGTATTACCTTCGGCGGCCGCTTATCAAATCGAGAGATGGCAAGTCGTCGGCTTCACCCCCATGCCACGAGTGCCGGGTGTTCGGTATAAACTTGAGCGCTCTTGTTCCCATTTTGGGTCCATCTAGGAGGCGCCAACACGACGAACAAGGCAACCGGACTTATAATGCTTGAACACTCTCACTTATAGAATTCTATAATTTTAAATTTCGGCGAAGCCCCTAGTATTCGGAAGACCGAGTTCGGGGCGCTATCCACGCCTGGGCCGGACAAAGCCGGTTCCTCGCTCTAAGCGGCATAAGTCTTTAGGGACTCGAAAAGACCTCTCGAACAGCGACCAGCTCTCGCCTTGTCATGACGGTCAGTTTTAGCTTTCTCCACTGAGGCGCTCGCCCAGCTCAACCGGGGTGCAATTGCAGTGGTTCTCCCAGTGCTACCTTGGCCGATAAAACGGAACGTAAGGTACCAAAACATGGGAGCCGGGCAAACCCAACTATTGACCCAAGACATGATTCGGAGCCGATGCATGTAATGGTATAAGTTCGGGGTGCCGCCCTTGTGAAAGTGTGCGGACTTATCACACCATAATGTGGGGAACATAAGCCCCTGGTGTCGTGGATTTGTCACGGCAGATGTCCTAGTGAAAGGACTTAGTCGTGGAGCCATCGCTACGAGTTTACTTGAAGGGGTTAAAGCGGACACAAAGACACGAGGGTTTTATACTAGTTCGGCCCCTTCGATGAAGGTAAAAGCCTACGTCTAGTTGTGATGGAATTGATGTGGTCTCGATGGCTAGGGAGCAAACAAGCTTCGCCTAGGCTCGAGTTGTGGTTGTCTGTCTTGAACCGCCACCGGGTTGTCCCCTTATATACACGGGCGACGCCCGTCAGTTCATAGAGTCCCAACCGGTTCATACTCGTATCCCAGTTGGTATCTCTCTATTCCTAACTTACAATACAAGTTATACATCAGGCCGGTTTACGGCCATGTGTTCTAAACCGACTACGTGCCTTGGGCCTTCATCTCGCTTATACCACTAATGAAGTTAACCCGCCCAAGTAGGCCGGTTTACGCCTAGTGGTAATATCCCCAACATTAGGCCCCAGTTGATTTGAACTGGTTCATGTCAATCCTTCACAAAATCTTGTGTCTTGGACATCTTCGGTAATTGGTAAACCGCCATGTCGTCATCATTTTTGGTTGTCAGAAACCGCATGACGTCATCATGAAATTTGTCATTTATAACGCCTCTTTTAATAATAGCTCTCGGATCCGCGCGCTTGACCTAGCTCTGTTGCCTTACCTTATAAATAAGACCGAAGGGTCATTTCTTTCCTTTCCCTTCGTCCCTTCTTCTTCGTCTTCCTCGCGTCGCTGGCCTTGGAGCTCCGCCACCGCCGTCGACCTCTGCCTCATCTTGGGCACAGATCGACTGACGCATTGCAGCATTGCGGCATCTTTCCGCATCTTCTCCGCTCCCGTAAGCTTTCTCCTCTTTTTGACCTAGATCTATTCTTAGGGTTCCATGTTCATGCTGTGTTCATCGCGCGCTCATATCTGTTCTCTGACCTTGAATGAATCCGTGAACTCCTGCTGTGTTTAGTAGTGATCTCTACGCATCCGCCTGTAGTTTCTCATCTAAGCCCATAGATCTCCCGCACATATCCGCTCAATAGTTCACTTCTGTTTCTGCCTTACTCTTTGAAATATTTTCTGTTTTTGTGAGCTCGCTGTAGATCCACGGCTGTAATAAGATCTTGTGAAACTTGTTTCTGCATACCTAGTTATCCATAGCTTCAATTGCTTCCGATGCTTAGGCCAGGCGGTTTAACTTACCATAGAAAAAATTGCTAAACCGGTATATATCATTAGTCCCCTGGTTAAACCGCCAGAATCCATATGACGCCGCATTGTAGAAGACCGGTTTATAGGTACTGCCTCCGGTTTATCGTAGTTTAGATCAACACCTTCTTTTATCTAGTGTGTTCTTGAACCAGATCACCTATTTCTTGTAGATCTCGCCATGGACAAACAAGTGTATGAGTGCAATTGGGTTCCCTCGCGTCACAGAATCACAGTTGGACGATCTAGTCCTGATCGGCGCTTTGGATAGTAAAGATACGATCCACTGGAGGGTTCCTGGAGATGAATGTCCTCCCACACCCCAGGAAGGAGAGGTCGTGGTCTTCGCAGATCACTTGGCCCGGGGCTTTAAACCGCCCGGTTCTAAATTTTATCGGGATGTGTTAGCCAATTTTCAGCTCCGTCCACAGGATATTGGCCCCAATTCCGTCACCAATCTATGTCACTTTCAAGTACTCTCTGAGGTATATCTTCAAGAGGAGCCTTCAGTCGAGTTGTTTAGAGACCTCTTCCATTTAAACCGTCGCACTGAATTTACCGACGGCCCCAATACGGAATTGGGTGGTATGGCCATCTAGAAGAGGAAAGAAATCACTTATCCCCATGTCAAACTCCATACTCACCCCAAGGAGTGGAACGCAACTTGGTTTTATTGCAAGGATACCTCCCCTGAGAATGAAAATCCCTTGCCTGGCTTCCGTCCGGAACGGCTCAGCAACACTCACCCTTTTCCACAAAGACTAAGCGCCAAGGAGAGAATTAAATATGCTCCGCAACTGTCCAAGCTCCGAGCCTTTATGGCCAACGGTTTAACAGGAATAGACCTTGCATGCTGTTGGATATCGTGGAGCATACTGCCTCTGAGTCGGCGCCCCGGTTTGATGTGCAAGTATACTGGTAGCGTCGACGACCCACTCCGACACATTAAAATCCAACTCTCCGACGATGAAGTCACAGATTCTGTAAAGAAGATGTTGAATGAACCGGAGCACCTCTGTGCTCAAACCGGCCTGCTTCCTTACTGCACCACCAACAAACCGCCAGCGGTAAATTTTTAATTGCTCTATTGCTGAACCTGTTACTGCTTTATCTGTCTAACATTTAATTACTGCTTATCCAGGGTGATAATCCGTTTTGGAGCAAGAAGCTTCCACAAGATAAAACGGAGAAGGCAGGGCGGTCAACCCGTCCCAAGACCAAGGTTATTAAGAAACCAGCTCACAAGCGAAAAACCACCGCTTCATCTGATCCAGCTATTGATGATGATGTGGGTAACCCGGACCTTGAGGTAGAACTTGATTCACTTGGCTTACTTTTTACACGCCTAATTGATGATGATGCTTGTCGACGACGTGAAGCCAGCCATGCGGAATTTGCCGAGGTAACTATTCTCTCTTCCGATTCGAAATCTTGCCTTTGCCAAAATTTCGCCGCAAACCGGAAAGTTAAATTTTCTCATCCTCTTGCTTATTTGGATCCCAAACTTCTTATGAAGACTCAGAACATGAAGCTCGCCGCACAACCCGCACAAAGGCGTGTAGTTACCTCCGCCGGTTTACCAAACAGTCCGGTTCAAAACGCCATCCGAGGTCTCCGACCTTTTATTGATTTAAATCCTAAAGCGGGTTTCTTCCACAACCTCTTAATCCATCCGACTCCGATTATCGTTACTTCTCATTCATCTTCGGTGAATCGTCGGCCACTCAGCTGCCACCATTGAAGATAGTTGTTGGGTAAGCTAAACCGAACATATGCTTCCAAAGATATTGTGTAATGGCCTATGTTTTTCTTGACTCTTTGTTTTTCTTTCGTACCAAACAGAAACTAAGCAAGAAGGCCCGCTTGGATAAAGCGGCTGAAGAAGATGCAACCCCAGAACATGACAGAGCGCCAGATCTTGAAGAGTTTGCCCCTGAAGATATTCCCAATGATCCTCCTTTGCAAGATGATGCTATTCCTCAAGAGAGGCCTATTAACCCTTCGCCTTCGCTAACCCGCCGCCAGCCCGTCCAATTGAGAAATCCCACAGTCCTGCTGACAAACCGGCCGCACCAACACAAACCGTCGATTCCAAAGATGATGACGTTGTGATTACCGGTGTAGGCTGCTTTGAACCCGGGAATCCTGTCACCTTAACCAAGCATACCATAAAAAAGGATTTTTCCGCTCTGAACAAAGGTAAATGGGATGTTGAACTAGAAACATACGCTGCTCTGAGTGCCCAAGATCTTCATTCCGGCTATTTAAACCGGCTTTATACTAGCCGTGACTGTGAAGCTGGTCTGGTGAAGATGATGAGAGATAAATTTGAGGTAACTTACTTTTTTTTACTTACTGCCATTGTATCAATCCTCCTAGCCCCCAAGGGCCGGTTTGTAACCTTCGTCAAACCGGGACTTGAACACAATCCTCAACACTTTGAAATCCATCAGTATAGCCCCCAAGGGCCAGTTTAACTTAGCATAATTAAACCGGGGCTCCGATAAAAAACTTAGAACATAATTTGATCAAATAGCCATTATCCCCCAAGTGCCAAGTTGAATACCTGTATTGAGCTTGGGACTTTGCAATCTAGTAATATATAAAAATTGAAGGTGCATTAGCCCCCAAGTATCAGGCGTATAACTATGTTATGTGGTTGATACTTCAATTTCTTGGATCGCTTGTGTAAAGCTAAATGCTGTCTGTATGCAAACTGAGGTGAGAATCAAGGAGGACCGGATTGCCGATTTGCAGGAGGCATTGAAAACCCAACAGTCAAAATGACAAAGGCAAAGGAAGAACTAACCAGCGCTTTGAGCACCGCTGAACAGCTGAAGGAGGGCTTGAAGAAAGAGCGGCTGATTGGGCCATCGAGAAGGCCGCTTAACCAAAAGAGCGGAAAATGCTGAAGCTGCCCTTAAACCGTGGTGGATGAACTTACGGCCGTAAAGCGCAAATACACTCCTTGACCGCTGCAATCTTTGGTAAGCTCCTTTAACTTATGTGATAATTTGAACCTCTGTAGTGTAAACCGTTTGAGACCGCCCCTATATTGTTGTAGGCACACGATCGGGCACTTAGGAAACGATGTGCGAAGAAATCAAGGCTGCCTACACCTTAGTGGAACAATTATATACCGAGCCCAATGGATCATCACCACAGCCTCTCATAACAACCCGCACCTTCTTTGATCCAGACACTCTTAACAGATTGTCGATGCTTCCGCCCGGATTGAGGAGCTGAAAAACTGATGCTCGAACCGGAGCTATTAACGCTTTGATCCGCAAAGGCATGGGTGCGATTTTGACCTCGTGGAAGCAGCTCAAGGCTATCCCAGCTCAAGGAGGATGGCCTCAATTTAACGAAGATGATCTCGAGGGCAATAAACTGTGCAAAGGCGACCTCGCTTGTCAATTAGTCAAGAGGCAGACTTGACACATTATCAAGCGCAATACAACAATCGTAACAAGCGAGTGCTCGCCCCAACTCTTGAAGCGGAGAATCTGATCCTCCAATCCGTAAGCATACTTACGCCTCGATATTGAACCGCCTTCCCTGATCCATGAAGAGGCTATTTTCCAAGCTTTAATGGGAATCGATCGACCACTCGCTGATTTCCAGCCAATGGGTAGAGACGAGGAAGTCAAGCGGCCGATGATGAGGAGTGTGCTTGAACCGAAGCCGGTTTTGATAGCTGTCTTTGGCATCTTTCCAAAATAACAATGATCTTATTTGGGCACCGTGTTGCCTTGTAATAGGATAGTTAATACTTATCTTGAATATGCCTTCGCATAAGTATCAAGCTTTTGTTTGAAAAACCTCAATTCATATTTCCGCAATCAAAAATTTGAACTTCGGTATGTTATACCGCCACCGGTTTGTGATCTTAATATGTGTATCAAGAATGTAACGAATAGGTGATACAAAATACCTGCCATGTTTGGGCATGAAGCTGGCTTAGCCAAGCTTTGAAGCGGAGGTTTTATAAACCATTACCGTCGACAAGGGGGGAGAAAACAGCTCCCGTATAAACTATACTGAGGCAATACAAACCCCCTTGTTACTCCATGATGTTAACAGGAAAAGGTAAACCGGGCATACTTCTCTGGATTAAAAGGGAATCAAATCCATCGGCTGAACCGGAAAAAAGATGTTTGTTGACATAAAAGAAATCCAACAAAAACAAAGAACAAACAAGCCATGAAAATAACATGGAAGCAAAGGCAATGATAAAAACCGTTTGCAAAAATATGCTATATCGAGCTGATCGATGGTGTTACCATGGTCGGACAGACCAAGCCCCAATAGGAGTGACAATGATTCAAGTCAGCCAGTCCCCAAATGATTCGTGGCATATATGCGAGATCAAGAGGCGTGGCAATGGTTGGGTTCACCAAGCCCCAAGTGATTTTGTGGCCTTAGGTCGACCAAGAGGCGTGATCGGTTCAGACTTGACCATGTCCCTGTGATCCGGTGGTCATGTCGCCTATCAAAAGGTGTCGCGTTGGTTCGGATACGACCAAGGCCCCAAGTGATATATAAAAAGCAAATGTCAAGGGGTAAACCGAAGGCCGCTTTAGAAGCAGAGCCACTCCATGTAACCACGCATGATAAGAAAGATAGAGACCCCACTTTAGCTGAGGCTCCGGTTTTATTATATCAAAGATAATATATACATTTTCATGATATGTACATAGATAGAGCCGATGGCTCAAGTGTAGTAAGGCCGAAGATGAGCTATGTTCCACGGCTCGTTGGTCTCCTCCTCGATGTGCGTGAGTCTTGATGCTCTCGAATATCAATCGATAGTACGACCCGTTGTGCATTCTGTCGACCACGAAAGGTCCCTCCCAAGGTGGGGATAACTTGTGCATATCCGTTCGGTCTTGGATGAGTCAAAGCACCAAATCTCCTTCTTGAAAAGCTCGTTCTAACCCGACGATCGTGATAGCGATAAAGATCTTGTTGGTAAATCGCCGAACGGGCAGCCGCTAGATCACGCTACCGTTCGCTGGGGGAACGAGTAATTTCAAAAATTTCCTACGCACACGCAAGATCATGGTGATGTATAGCAACGAGAGGGGAGAGTGTTGTCTACGCACTCGTGAGACCGGCGAAGCAATCACAACGTAGAGGAAGTAGTCGACGCTCTCCTCGCGATCCGACCGATCCCGGCGCCAACATCCGGCGCCCGAAGTTCTTGACACACGTACAGCTCGATGACGCCCTCGATCTCGATCCAGCCGAGTGTCGAGGAGAGTTCCACAAGACGACGGCGTGGTGGACGATCTTGATGTTCTACTCAAGCAGAGCTTCGCCTAAGCTTCATGACGATATGACCGAGGTGGAATATGGTGGAAGGGGCACCGACACGGCTAAGGAACGATCCGTAGATCAAACTTGTGTGTTCTAGGGTGCCCCTTGCCCCAGATATAAAGGAGCAAGGGGTGCGGCCGCCCAGAGGAGGCGCTGCTGAGGAGTCCTACTCCCACCGGAGTAGGACTCCCCCCTCCTAGTTGGAGTAGGATTGGGGAGGGGAAGAAGGAAGGGGGCGCCGCCTCCTTGTCCTATTCGGACTAGGGGAGGGGCGCGCGGCCTGCCCCGGCCGGCCCCTCCTCTTCTCCCTCGAGGCCCACTAAGGCCCAATAGCCTCCGGAGGGTTCCGTAACCCCTGCATCTCGCAGAAATCCCGATTTCACCCGAACCATTCAACTCCAAATATAGGCTTCCAATATATCAATCTTTATGTCTCGACCATTTCGAGACTCCTCGCCATGTCCGTGATCACATCCGGACTCAACTTCTTCGGTACATCAAAATACATAAACTCATAATATAACCGCCATCGAAACCTTAAGCGCATGGACCCTACGGTTCGAGAACAATGTAGACATGACCGAGACACGCCTCCGTCAATAACCAACAACGGACCTGATGCCCATATTGGTTCCTACATATTCTACGAAGATCTTTATCGGTCAGATCCGCATAACAACATACGTTGTTCCTTTGTCATCGGTATGTTACTTGCCCGAGATTCGATCGTCGGTATCCAATACCTAGTTCAATCTCGCTACCGCAAGTCTCTTTACTCGTTCGTAATACATCATCTCACAGCTAACTCATTAGATGTAATGCTTGCAAGGCTTCAGTGATGTGTATTATCGAGAGGGCCCAGAGATACCTCTCCGACAATCGGAGTGACAAAACCTAATCTCGAATACGCCAACCCAACATCCGCCTTTGGAGACACCGTAGTACTCCTTTATAATCACCCAGCTTACGCTGTGACGCTTTGGTAGCACCCAAAGTGTTCCTCCGTAAACGGAGTTGCATAATCTCATAGTTACAGTGAACATGTATATGTCATGGATAAAAGCAGAGCAACATACTAAACGATCGTGTGCTAAGCTAATGGAATGGGTCATGTCAATCGATCATTCTACTAATGATGTGACCTTGTTAATCAAATAACAACTCTTTGTTCATGGTTAGGAAACATAACCATCTTTGATTAACAAGCTAGTCTAGTAGAGGCATACTAGTGACATATTGTTTGTCTATGCATTCACACATGTATCATGTTTCCGTTAATACAATTCTATTATGAATGATAAACATTTATCATGAAATAAGGAAATAAATAATAACTTTATTATTGCCTCTAGGGCATATTTCCTTCATCCTCCCACTTGCACTAGAGTCAATAATCTAGATTACATAGTAATGATTCTAACACCCATGGAGTCTTGGTGTTGATCATGTTTTGCTCGTGGAAGAGGCTTAGTCAACGGTTCTGCTACATTCAGATCCGTATGTATCTTGCAAATCTCTATGTCTCCCACCGACTAAGTCCCGATGGAATTGAAGCGCCTCTTGATGTGCTTGGTCCTCTTGTGAAATCTGCATTCCTTCGCTAAGGCAATTGCTCCAAGATTGTCACGAAGATTTTCATTGGACCCGATGCACTAGGTATGACACCTAGATCGGATATGAACTCCTTCATCCGCACTCCTTCATTAGCTGCTTCGGTTGCTATGTACTCCGCTTCACATGTAGATCCCGCCACGACGCTTTGTTTAGAACTGCACTAACCGACAGCTCCTCCGCTTAGTGTAAATACGATCCGGTCCGCGATTTAGAATCGTCCGGATCAGTGTCAAAGCTTTTTACGATGAGCTCTTTGTCACCTCCATATACGAGAAACATATCCTTAGTCCTTTTCGTATTTCAGATGTTCTTGACCGCTGTCCAAAGGATCCACTCTCGATTACTTTGGTACCTCCTCGCTAGGCTTATAGCAAGGCACACATCAGTCCGGTACACAAAGATTGCATACATGATAGAGCCTATGGCTGAAGCATAGGAACATCTTTCATTTTCTCTATCTTCTGCAGTGGGTCGGGCATTGAGTCTTACTCAACTTCACACCTTGTAACACGTGCAAGAACCCTTTCTTTGCTTGATCCATTTTGAACTTCTTCAAAATTTTGTCAAGGTATGTGCTTTGTGAAAGTCCAATTAAGCGCCTTGATCTATCTCTATAGATTTTGATGCCCAATATGTAAGCAGCTTCACCGAGGTCTTTCATTGAAAAACTCTTATTCAAGTATCCCTTTATGCTATCCAGAATTCTATATCATTTCCGATCAGCAATATGTCATCTACATATAATATCGTAAATGCTACAGAGCTCCCACTCACTTTCTTGTAAATACAAAGCTTCTCCAAAGTCTCAGATGAACCCAAATGCTTTGATCACACTATCAAAGCGCTTATTCCAACTCCGAGATGCTTGCACCAGTCCATAAATGGATCGCTGAGCTTGCATACTTTGTTAGCTCCTTTGGATCGATAAAACCTTCTCGTTGCATCATATACAACTCTTCTTCCGTAAATCCATTCAGAATGCAGTTTTTACATCCATTTGCCAAATTTCATAATCATAAAATGCGGCAATCGCTAACATGATTCGGACAGACTTAAGCATCGCTACGGTGAGAAGGTCTCATCGTAGTCAATCCCTTGAACTTGTCGAAACCCTTTGCATAAGTCGAGCTTTGTAGACAAGAATATTACCGCGGCGCCGGTCTTCTTCTTGAAGATCCACTTGTTTTCTATTGCTTGCCTACCCTCGGCAAGTCAACCAAAGTCCATACTTTGTTTTCATACATGGATCCCATCTCGATTTCATGGCCTCAAGCCATTTTATGGAATCTGGGCTCACCATCGCTTCTTCATAGTTCGAGGTTCATCATGATCTAGTAGCATGATTTCCGAACAGGATTACCGCACCACTCAGTGCGGATCTTATTCTGATTGATCTACGAGGTTCTCAGAGTGACTTGATCTCAAGTTTCATGATCAACATCATCAACTTCCTCATTACTTGGTGTAGATGTCTCGTAAACCGGTTTCGCGACAAACTACTTTCAAGTAAGGGAGAAGGTACAATTACCTCATCAAGTTCTACTTTCCTCCCACTCACTTCTTTCGAGAGAAACTCCTTCTCTAGAAAGGATCCATTCTTAACAACGAATGTCTTGCCTTCGGATCTGTGATAGAAGGTGTACCCAACTGTCTCCTTTGGGTATCCTATGAAGACACATTCGATTTGGGTTCAAGCTTATCAGTTGAAGCTTTTTCACATAAGCATCGCATCCCCAAACTTTAAGAAACGACAACTTTGGTTTCTTGCTAAACCATAGTTCATAAGGTGTCGCCTCAACGGATTTTGACGGTGTTCTATTCAAGGTGAATGCGCCGCCTCTAGAGCATAACCCCAAAACGATAGCGTAATCAGAAGAGACATCATAGATCGCACCATATCTAGTAAAGTACGACACGACGCTCGACACACCATTACGCGTGGTGTTCCGGTATGAGTTGCAAAACTATTCCGCATTGTTTCAAATGTAGACCAAACTCAGAACTCAAATATTCACCTCCACGATCGATCGTAGAAATTTAATTTTCTTATTACGATGATTTTCAACTTCACTCAAATTCTTTGAACTTTTCAAATGTTTCAGACTTATGTTTCATTAAGTAGATATACCCATATCTGCTTAAGTCATCTGTGAAGGTGAGAAAATAACGATATCCGCCACGAGCCTCAACATTCATCGGACCACATACATCTCAGTATGTATGATTTCCAACAAATCTGTTGCTCTCTCCATAGTACCGAGAACGGGTTCTAGTCATCTTGCCCATGAGGCACGGTTCGCAAGTGCCAAGTGATTCATAATCAAGTGACTCCAAAAGTCCATCAAGATGGAGTTTCTTCATGCGCTTTACAATCGATATGACCTAAACGGCAAGTGCCACAAATAAGTTGCACTATCATTATCAACTCTGATCTTTTGGTTTCAACATTATGAATATGTGTATCACTACTATCGAGATTCATCAAAATAGACCACTCTTCAAGGGTGCATGACCATAAAAGATATTACTCATATAAATAGAACAACCATTATTCTCTCGATTTAAATGAATAACCGCCTCGCATCAAACAAGATCCAGATATAATGTTCATGCTCAACGCAGCACCAAATAAAAATTATTTAGGTCTAAAACTAATCCCAAGGTAGATGTAGAGGTAGCGTGCAACCGCGATCACATCGACTTTGGAACCATTTCCACGTGCATCGTCACCTCGCCCTTTGCCGTGTTTCGCTAATCCGTAGTCCCTGCTTCGAGTTGCAAATATTAGCAATGTAACCGTATCAAATACCCAAAGCTATCATGAGCTCTAGTAAGGTACACATCAATAACATGTATATCACATATACCTTTGTTCACCTTGCCATCCTTTTTATCCGCCAAATACTTGGGGCAGTTCCGCTTCAAAGGACTACCGCTTGCGGTAGAGAGCACTCCGCCAAGCTTAGGTCCGACTTGGGTTTTTCTCCGAGCAGCAACTTGCTTGCTGTTCTTCTTGAAGTTCCTTCTTCTTCCCTTTGCCTTTCTTCTTGAAACTAGTGGTCTTATTGACCATCAACACTTGATGCTCCTTCTGATTTCTACCTCCGCAGCCTTTAGCATTGCGAAGAGCTCTGTATAGTCTTTACTAACCCTTGCATATTATAGTTCATCACGAAGCCTTTGTAGCTTGGTGGCGTTGATTGAAGAATTCATCAATGACAAAATCATCCGGAAGATTAACTCCCAATTGTGTCAAGTGATTGTAGTACCTGCACATTCTGAGTATGTGCTCACTAATGTAACTATTCTCCTCCATCTTGCAGCTATAGAACTTATTGGAGACTTCATATCTCTCAATCCGCATTCTGCTGGAATATTAACTTCAACTCCTGGAATATCTCATATGCTCCATGACGCTCAAAACGCCGTTGAAGTCCCGGTTCTAAGCCGTAAAGCATGGCACATCGAACTATAGAGTAGTCATCAGCTTTTGCTCGCCAGACGCTCATAACATCTCGGCGTTGTTCTCGCAGAAGAGCTGCACCTAGCGTGCATCCAGACGTAACTCTTCCGTGCAAAGAATGAGGATAATCTCGAAGTACGGACCCAGTCCGTAGTGCTACCATCATCTTTCAACTTTGCTTTCTCATGGAACGCATTAAAATTCAACGGAACAACAAAGACGAGCCATCTATCTACAATCAAACATAAACAAGCAAGATACTATCGGTACTAAGTTCATGATAAATTTAAGTTCTATTAATCATATTACTTAAGAACTCCCACTTAGACAGACATCTCTCTAGTCATCTAAGTGATCACGTGATCCAAATCAACTAAACCATAACCGATCATCACGTGAAATGGAGTAGTTTTCAATGGTGAACATCTTATGTTGATCATATCTACTATATGATTCACGCCGACCTTTCGGTCTCCGTGTTCCAAGACCATATCTGCATATGCTAGGCTCGCAAGTATAACCCGAGTATTCTGCGTGTGCAAAACTGGCTTGCACCCGCTGTAGATGGACGAGAGCTTATCACACCCAATCATCATGTGGTGTCCGGGCACGATTTAACTTTGGCAACGGTGCATACTCGGGAGAACACTTCTTGATAATTTAGTGAGAGATCATCTTATAATGCTACCACAATCAAAGCAAGATAAGATGCATAAAAGATAAACATCACATGCAAATCAATATAAGTGATATGATATGGTCATCATCATCTTGTGCTTCATGATCTCCATCTCGTAGCACCACCATGATCACCATCGCCACCGCGCGACACCTTGATCTCCATCGTAGCATCGTTGTCGCCTCGCCAATCTTATGCTTCTACGACTATCGCTACCGCTTAGTGATAAAGTAAAGCATTACAGTAGCGATTGCATTTCATACAATAAAGCGACAACCATATGGCTCTGCCAGCTTGCCGATAACTTCGTTACAAAACATGATCATCTCATACAAAAATATAGCATCACGCCTTGACCATATCACATCACAACATGCCCTGCAAAACAAGTTAGACGTCCTCTACTTTGTTGTTGCAAATTTTACGTGGCTGCTACGGGCTTAAGCAAGAACCAATCTCACCCACGATCAAAACCACAACGATATTTCACAAATAGACTCGTTTTAACCTTCTCAAGGACCGGGCGAGCTACACTCGGTTCAACTAAAGTGAGAGAGACAGACACCCGCCAATACCTTTAAGCAACGAAAGTGCTCGTAGCGGTGAAACCAGTCTCGCGAAGCGCACGCGTAATGTCGGTCCGGGCCGCTTCATCTCACAATACCGCTGAACCAAAGTATGACATGCTGGTAGGTAGTATGACTTGTATCGCCCACAACTCACTTGTGTTCTACTCGTGCAAAACATCAAACCATAAAAACCTAGGCTCGATACCACTGTTGGGGAACGAGTAATTTCAAAATTTTCCTACGCACACGCAAGATCATGGTGATGTATAGCAACGAGAGGGGAGAGTGTTGTTCACGCACCCTCGTGAGACCGGCGGAAGCAATCACAACGTAGAGGAAGTAGTCGACGCTCTCCTTGCGATCCGACCGATCCGGCGCCACATTCGGCGCCCCAAGTTCTTGACACACGCACAGCTAGATGACGCCCTCGTACTCGATCCAGCCGAGTGTCAAGGGAGAGTTCCACAAGACGACAGGCGTGCAGGACGATCTTGATGTTCTACGGCGCAGAAGCTTCGCCTAAGCTTCATGACGATATGACCGAGGTGGAATATGGTGGAAGGGGCACCGCACACGGCTAAGGAACGATCCATAGATCAAACTTGTGTGTTCTAGGGTGCCCCTTGCCCCCAGATATAAAGGAGCAAGGGGGGTGCGGCCGCCCAGAGGAGGCGCTGCCGAGGAGTCCTACTCCCACCGAGTAGGACTCCCCCTTCCTAGTTGGAGTAGGATTGGGGAGGGGAAGAAGGAAGGGGCGCCGCCTCCTTGTCCTATTCGGACTAGGGGAGGGGCGCGCCTGCCCCGGCCGGCCCCTCCTCTTCTCCCTCGAGGCCCACTAAGGCCCAATAGCCTCCGGAGGGTTCCGTAACCCCAGATACTCGCAGAAATCCGATTTCACCCGAACCATTCCAACTCCAAATATAGGCTTCCAATATATCAATCTTTATGTCTCGACCATTTCGAGACTCCTCGTCATGTCCGTGATCACATCCGGACTCAACTTCTTCGTACATCAAAATACATAAACTCATAATATAACCGCCATCGAAACCTTAAGCGTGCATGGACCCTATGGTTCGAGAACAATGTAGACATGACCGAGACACGCCTCCGTCAATAACCAACAGCGGGACCTGGATGCCCATATTGGTTCCTACATATTCTACGAAGATCTTTATCGGTTACGTTGTTCCCTTTGTCATCGGTATGTTACTTGCCCGAGATTCGATCGTTGGTATCCAATACCTAGTTCAATCTCGTTACCGGCAAGTCTCTTTACTCGTTCCGTAATACATCATCTCACAGCTAACTCATTAGCTGTAATGCTTGCAAGGCTTCAGTGATGTGTATTACCGAGAGGGCCCAGAGATACCTCTCCGACAATCGGAGGACAAAACCTAATCTCAAATACGCCAACCCAACATCCGCCTTTGGAGACACCTGTAGTACTCCTTTATAATCACCCGCTTATGTTGTGACGCTTGGTAGCACCCAAAATGTTCCTCCGTAAACGGAGTTGCATAATCTCATAGTTACGAGAACATGTATATGTCATGGATAAAAGCAGAGCAACATACTAAACGATCGTGTGCTAAGCTAATGGAATGGGTCATGTCAATCGATCATTCTACTAATGATGTGACCTTGTTAATCAAATAACAACTCTTTGTTCATGGTTAGGAAACATAACCATCTTTGATTAACAAGCTAGTCTAGTAGAGGCATACTAGTGACATATTGTTTGTCTATGCATTCACACATGTATCATGTTTCCAGTTAATACAATTCTAGCATGAATGATAAACATTTATCATGAAATAAGGAAATAAATAATAACTTTATTATTGCCTCTAGGGCATATTTCCTTCATCGTCCAATAGGTCCAAAGTGTCTTGCCGTGCTGTCTCATTGTCCGCTTCAACATAAGCTGCCACACGAGGCGAGTCGTGCCGGATATCACTAGGAGAACTGCCTCGCCTCCGTAGACCATGAAAATGGTGTGTATCCTCGTGGATCGGTTTGGCGTAGTATTGATACTCCATAGCACGTATGGTAGCTCTTCAACCCAACACCTGGTGTCCTTTGCAATGGGACCATAAGCCGGGTTTGATGCCTCGCAAGATCTCTTGATTAGCTCGCTCGCCTCGTCCATTGGACTGGGGTGTGCCATCGACGACACGTCAAGTCGGATGTGCTCACGCTCACGTAACTCCTTCATAGCACCCTTGGATAAATTGGTACCATTGTCGAGAATGATACTGTGGAAAGCCAAACCGGAAAATCACCTTTTTGATGAACTGCACCGCTGTTGCTGCATCACACTTGCTGACAGGCTCCGCTTCAACCCACTTGGTAAATTTGTTAACTGCCACCAAAAGGTGGGTTTTCTTATTCTTGGATCTTTGAAAAGGTCCGACCATATCCATCCCCCAAGTTGCAAACGGCCACGTTATTGGAATCATCCTCAATTCTTGAGCCGGCACATGAGCACGCCTTGAAAATTTCTGACATCCATCACATCGTTTAACCAAGTCCTCTCAGACGATGCGCTGTCAACCAAGAAACCGTGATTTAAACGCCTTTGCCACCAGAGACTTTGAACCGGCGTGGTGTCCACAATCCCCTTCATGGATTTCCCTTAAGATTTCGCAGCCTTCCTCAGGAGAAACACAACGTTGAAACGCCCCTGATACACTGCAATGATGCAATTCCCCATTGAGAATCGTCATAGACTTGGATCGCCGGACTATCTGCCTGGCTAGAATCTCATCTTCTGGCAACTCCCCCCCGGTTCATGTATGCAAGATAAGGAACCGTCCAATCCGGAATAGCATGTAATGCTGCCACCAATTGAGCCTCCGGATCAGGAATAGCCAAATCCGCTTCACCTGGGAGCTGGACTGACGGGTTGTGCAATACGTCCAGAAAGACATTAGGCGGGACCGGTTTGCGTTGAGAACCCAACCGGCTTAAAGCATCCGCCGCTTCATTCTTCCGACGGTCCACATGATCCACTTGATAACCCTTGAAGCAACCCGCAATATTATCCACTTCCCGACGATATGCAGCCATGAGCGGGTCCTTAGAATCCCAAGTGCCGCACACTGCTGAGCCACGAGGTCCGAGTCACCAAGCACTTAACCCGCTTAAGTTCATCTCTTTAGCCATCCGGAGACCATGGAGCAAGGCTTCAGACTCAGCTGCATTATTAGTACAAGGGAACATTAAGCAGAGAACATAACAAAACTTATCACCTCGTGGGGAAGTTAATATGACTCCAGCCCCCGAGCCTTCCAATTGCCTGGATCCATCAAAATGAATAGTCCAATATGTGTGATCCGGCTTCTCCTCCGTGCTTGTAACTCCGTCCGATCATTCATGAAATCAACAAGTGCTTGAGACTTCACCGCCGTCCGAGGTACATACTTCATCCGTGTGGCCCAAGCTCTATAGCCCACTTATAATCCGCCGCGCCTCCCGGTTCAGATGATATCACCCAAGGGAGCTGAATCGACCAATCGTGATGGGGTGCCCTTGACAATATCGCTTCAACTTCCGTGGCCATGAAGACACCATAGACCAGCTTCGCCAATGCGGATACCTTTGCTTGGATTCAATAAGCACCTCATCGATATAATAAACCGCCGCGAACCGGATATTCCTTGCTCGCCTCCTTATGTTCCACCACAATAGCCATGCTAATCGCCCGAGCATTGGCTGCTACGATAATAATAGTGGCTCCTTGTCAACCGGAGCTGCAAGAACAAAGCGGATTGGCTAATTGCCGCTTCAAGTCCTCAAATGCTTCATCGCAGACCCGACTCTGCATTTAAATTGTCTCTGCATCTTCCTCAAATTTGGTACAAAGGGTTGGCCTTCTCTCGAGGCGGCCGATAAACCGCTCGAGGCGGCGATTCGCCCGCCAAACGCTGAACATCGCTGATACACTTCGTTTAGCCAGGAGGTAATAGCCGTAATCTTCTCCGGATTAGCCTCAATTCCTCTGTTAGACACCGTGAAACCCAATAACTTGCCTGCCGGAACACCAAAGACACACTTGGCCGGACTAAGCATCATCTTGTAAATACGCAAGTTGTCAAAGGTTTCCTTCAAATCATCCACGAGCGTCTCCTTCTGCCTTGACTTCACTACGATATCATCCACATAGGCATGCACATTGCGCACCGATCTGCTTATCTACAGCAATTCTGCACACACCGCTGATAGGTGGCTTGGGCACTCTTGAGCCCGAAAGGCATAGATACATAGCGTAGGCTCCAAAGGGAGTAATGAACGCTGTTTTCTCCGTGTCCTTAACCGCCATTTTGATCTCGATGATATCCAGAGTATGCATCCAAAAACTCAAACGCCACAACCCGCCGTGGCATCAATGATCCGGTCAATGCGGGAGGGCAAAGGATCCGCCGGACAGGCCTTGTTAAGATCTGTAATCCACACACATACGCCAAGTGCCGTTTTTCTTAAGAACCAGCACCGGATTAGCAAGCCACTCTGGATGGAACACTTCAATGATATAGCCAGCTGCTAAAAGCCTGGCCACTTCCTCTCCAATGGCTTTACACCTTTGTTCGTTAAACCGGCGGAGGAATTGTTTCACCAGTTTATACTTAGGATCCACATTAAGAGTGTGCTCAGCGAGTTCCCTCGGTACACCTGGAATGTCGGACGGTTTCCATGCAAAGATGTCCCGATTCTCACGGATGAACTCGATGAGCGTGCTTTCCTATTTGGGATCCAGATTGGCACTGACAGTGAACTGCTTGGACGAATCGCCGGGCACAAAGTCAACAAACTTGGTCTCTGCTGCCGATTTGAACTTCAGATCCGAATCATGTTCTGTAGTTGGCTTCTTCAAAGGAGTCATATCCGCCGGATCAACATTGTCCTTATAGTATTTCAACTCCTCCGTGGCACGTAATCGACTCGCATAAGCCGCATCACCTTCCTCACATTCCAAAGCGACCCTACGGCTCCCATGAACCGTTATTGTCCCCTTGTAGCCCGGCATCTTGAGCTGTAAGTAGATATAACAAGGCCGCGCCATGAACTTGGCGTAAGCCGGCCGGCCAAACAGGGCATGATACGGGCTGCGGATCTTCACCACCTCAAATGTTAGTTTTTCCGACCGGGAGTCGTGCTCGTCCCCAAAAGCCACATCCAAGGCTATCTTACCAACAGGATATGCAGATTTTCCAGGCACCACACCATGGAACACCGTATTAGATGGTCTGAGATCTTTGTCTGTTAGACCCATGCGGCGGAATGTCTCATAGTACAGTATGTTAATACTGCTTCCTCCATCCATGAGTACCTTGGTGAATTTATAACCCCCCACCTGAGGGTCTACCACTAATGCTAGCTGGCCCAGATTATCAACTCAGTATGGTGATCCTCTCTCCACACGATAGGCTGCTCCACCAGCGCAAGTAATGTGGTAGGGCCGGTTCAATGTAATTCACCGCCGCTTGGAGTTTTCGGTCACGCTTATCCAAGCTAGTTGTGAAGACATGATATTGCCCATTGTTCAACTGTTTTGGCTGGCTCGATAACCCGATCGCTGCTGCTGCCGCTTCTTCTGGCCGCTCGATTATTCTGGTGGTTGTGACCGCCCTGATTGAGACCTGAACCGGAAGCTCCATCGTGACCCGGCCCATGAAAACCGGATCCTGAACCGCCACCTGACCCATGGTCATACCGGAAGGCATTAGAGTTTTTAAACTCCTGCATAATATAACAATCCTTCCAAAGATGGTTAGCCGGCGCCTCCTTCGTCCCGTGCTTCGGGCAAGGCTGATTCAACAAATAATTCAAGCGGCTTGCGTTAGGATTGGGAGCCCCATTACGATTTGCCGCTTTACCTCTGCGCCGCTGCCCCCTGTCCTGTGCATTAGTGTTGGCCACAAAGTCCATGCTGCCATCCGCCTTGCGCTTGCCTCCGTTTCCATGACCCGCCGGTTTGTACTGCTGCTGTTTGGAGTTGCTATTCTTCCTTCCCTTCCCTGCTTCATCATCATCAGTCTCGGGATCCTTGGTACTGTCCGAATCAGCATACTTCACTAAAGCGGCCATGAGGGTTCCCATGTCATTACAGAACCGCTTCATGCGTCCCAATTTCAATTTTAAAGGCTCAAACCGGCAGTTGCCTTCCAGGGTTAAGATCGCAAAGTCAGCATTAATCCTGTCAGACGAGTGCAAAATTTCCGAAACACGGCGCACACAATGGGTCGTTGATTCTCCTTCCTCCTGGACACAAGCCGCCAGGTCTACTATGGACTTGAGCTGCTTACATGTATCCTTGAAATTCGATAAACCGGCCCATAATCGGGCCCATGAGCTGATAGAATTGGGCGGTAGGCTCTTCAACCAAGTACGAGCCGTGCCTTCAAGCATCATGGTGAAGTATTTTGCACACGCGGTCTCATCCACGCCTAGCATCTCCATGGCCATCTCATAACTCTCTACCCACGCCGGGGATAAATCAGCGTGTAATTCGCACCTTTGCGTGGACCCTTGAAATCTTTGGGCAGGCGACATTGCGTAAAGCGGGATTAAACAAGGCACTCCCCAAGCGGATGCGACTCGGTCCGCGAAGGTGGTAGGCGAACCGGTGTAAGTTGACCAAGATCATCCTGTCTCGCTAACTCGCCTCCCTTCGCGTGCGGGCCCGTCCACCACATCCCGAGCATCGCGACACCACCTGCCAGTTATTGCCACGGGTCGCTTCACGGCCTCGCGCATTGCTCGATATGGCCGGTTCATCCATGCGCCGCTATAGCTCCGCTTGACGGGCATAGAGTGAATCCGATCACGGCTGTATTTAATATGCTTCTGCTGAATCAGCGCGGTCCGGAGAAGCTCCTTAACCCGGCGCGTCTCTATCGCTATGGAGAGTCCCTTCGATCGATAGCTACTAATGGCGGCGGCGGCTGCAAATAAGGTTGTCCATAGGATTAGAATAATGACCGGGGTGTGCGGACCGCGGAGGAACCACAATGTTCTGCCGAGGAGGTTCCATCAGCGAGGTTGGACCGTCGCTCCTGGTCCCGGTGCTCAATCCGGTTTGTCTCTGTGTGCCGCGCGGATTATCGGGTCCAGCTCTCGAGTCTGAAAGAGATTTCGGGGTCAAACTCTAATGGCAAAGCGTGATCTGTACTTCCGCTTCAAAACCTCCTGTGATGCGTTACGGTCAAGCATGAGTTTGTAGGCTCAGGCGCCCAAAGCGCCCGCTCTGCAGCCATCCCGCTTTTTTTCGCGCCAGATCCGCTGGCTTGTACTATCTGCTCTCTCACCTTGGCAATCTCTGCATCATGGGCCTCCCCGATCCGCCGGATTGGCCTCGCCATAAGCGCTGCTAGTGCATCAAACAGATCAGATAGAACTTGAACCGGCGGGCGACAAGGCCTCCGCCCTCGCTTCGCCGCTGCCTGCTGATCCGGAGAGCATCGCTGCGGCGGTCGAAGAGTGATTCGCCGCCGTGTGTGCCGCCATGAATATTCCAACCCGCTGACCTGGCACGGGGGTCCGGAATCTCGCCGCCATCGTAACAACCCCTAACCATATCGTCTTGCAACTGGTATAGCGATTCGGTCTCTCCGGTTGAGGACTCGTCACCGGAATAGACGACGTTCTCGCTACCGTGTTCTGATTCGTCCTCACGCTCTCCTTCGTGGATGACTCCAATGAGGACACGCTTCATGGCCGGTTTAGCCTGGGTAGATCTCGTGATGCTTTGAGCCGCCTCGACGAGGTTGGTGCGGATGTCCGCTCAGCCCAGCTCACCGATCTTGCCGATGAAAACGTGTATGCCACCAAAGGGGACCCGGTACCCGATTCGATCGAATCGGCCTCGACCCCATCCTGCATCGTCGATGTAGATCCCGCCACGACGACTCTTGGTCATCCGCCCACAACATAGCCTTCGAGTCCCTTGAGCTTGCCTCCAAGATCGTTAAACCATCGTCGCGATAGCCCCACGGTGGGCGCCAACTGTCGTGGATTTGTCACGCAGATGTCCTAGTGAAAGGACTTAGTCGTGGAGCCATCGCTACGAAGTTTACTTGAAGGGGTTAAAGCGGATACAAAGACACGAGGGTTTTATACTAGTTCGCCCCTTCGATGAAGGTAAAAGCCACGCCTAGTTGTGATGGAATTGATGTGGTCTCGATGGCTAGGAGCAAACAAGCTTCACCTAGGCTCGAGTTGTGGTTGTTCTGTTTTGAACCGCCACCGGTTGTCCCTTATATACACGGGTGACGCCTGTCGGTTGATAGAGTCCCAACCGTTCATACTGTATCCCGTTGGTATCTCTCTATTCCTAACTTACAATACAAGTTATACATCAGGCCGTTTACGGCTCTGTGTTCTAAACCGACTACAGGCCTTGGGCCTTCATCTGCTTATACCACTAATGAAGTTAACCCGGCCCAAGTAGGCCGGTTTACGCCTAGTGGTAATATCCCCAACACCTGGTGTATTCGGCCGTACCAAAGTGTACGGATGCAAAATGTCATAAACGAACATATATAAAGAGGGGATGCAATTATAAGCAAAAAGCGATGCATTGTTTATTCAGAAATACTGCCATGAATGCAAAGCGATACAAATAGTGCGGCAAGCAAGGGGTTGGACTATTAAACATGTCCCCCTCCAGGGGTAGGCTGCGGAATGGTGTATTAAACAGATTTAATGCTTGTAATGGAGACCACCTGAGTGTTCGCCGTAGCCTTTCTCCTTCCCTGGCTGTTGCATCGTTAGTTCGGCAGGTCTGCTGCCGGACAGGGCCTCTGGTGAACGGAGTCCTGTGGGTAAGAAAAATAAAAAATAAAAAGAGCGACACACTTGGGAGCCCCTGGTGTGGTTGAGCTGCACTCTGGGCCTGTCGTGGTCGTGCCCCTCCCCCTATGCCCATGGTATCTCCAGAGCGTAATGATGTACGCGAAGGACTAGTCTGGCAATCATGCGAGGGCTGGGGTTAGCCGCATTGCTACGCTGGCGATGCTCGGAACGTGCTGTGGTCTTGATGTATGTTACTCAGCGCGCTTGGCCATGTCCGTCCCTTAACGGCCGGACACGAGAATTGCCTTAAGAGGCTGCTCAGATTTCGCGCGAGAGCCGCTGAATGTTCCTCCGCTCGGAGGGAGCGCCCATGTTTCCGCTGACCGTGATGACTCCTCGAGGGCTGGCATCTTGAGCTTGAGGTATGCATAATGCGGCACCGCGTTGAACTTTGCAAACGCGTCCATCCGAAAGCGAGCATTATAGCCGCCGCGAACGGGACTATATCGAAGATTAACTCTCGCTTCGGAAGTTATCCGGGGATCCGAAGACCACTTCCAGTGTAACCGAGCCTGTATAATTGGCCTCTACACCTGGTATGACGCCTTTGAAGGTCGTCTTTGTAGGTTTAATCCTTGAGGGGTCTATGCCCATCTTGCGTCTTGTGTCCCGATAAAGCAGGTTCAAAGCTGCCGCCGCCGTCCATCGTGACTCTAGTGAGGTGAAATCCATCGACGATTGGGTCTAAAACCAATGCGCGAATCCGCCATGGCGGATATTGGTGGGTGATCCTTCGATCAAAAGTGATCGGGCAAGAGGACCATGGAATTAACTTCGGCGATCGCTCCATCGCATATACATCCCTAAGCACGCTTCCGCCCCTCTTGGGTATGTGGGTTGCGATATCATGTTTACCGTCCGTACTTGTGGGGGAACCCTTCGTCCTCTCTGCTCGGGCGGTCGGGTCTCTTCCTCGCCATCGCTATGCAGCCCCTTGTCATTGTTTTCGCAATTAACTTGCTCGCTCGCTAAATACCCAACAATCCCTGTTGGCGTGATTAGTGGCTTTTCGGGGTGCCATGTATGTGGCAAGAGCGGTCGAGTATTCGGGCCAAATTGACGGACCCAGTAGTTATTTTGAATGGCTTTTTCTGGCGACCGGTTTAGAGCCTCAAATCCGGCGCTGACCGCCAGATCCTCGGTGTTATCGCCAGCGCGCGGCGTTTGTTTTGTTTCGACGCGACCGCCATTGTGGTCCTTGGTATCCGGACCGCCGAATTTTTGCCGAGGTTGTTATCGCGGGCTAGCCAGCTGTCCTCCCCGCACAAAAGCGGGTCATGAGTGATGTGAGGGCTGCCATGGATTTCGCTTTTCCGCCCTAGGTGCCGGGCCAGCCACTCGTCGTGGATGTTATGTTTGAAGGCTGCGAGGGCCTCGTGCATCCGGACAATCGATGATTTGATTTTTCTTTGTTAAGAACCGTGTCGTAACTGTGCGCCGATTCGTCTCGCTGCTGAATTATGTGGCTTAGGTCATCGGCGTCTCGTGGTCGCACATATGTGCCCCGAAGTTGTCAAGGAATGCGGCTTCCGTGTCCTCCCAACACCCAATTGACTCGCCGGCAAGCTGTTAAGCCAGTGCCGATCTGGTCCTTTAAGCTTGAGTGGGAGATATTTGATGGCGTGAAGATCGTCACCGCGGGCCATGTGGATATGAAGGAGATAGTCTTCGATCAAACCGCGGGGTCTGTTGTGCCATCGTAGGAGTCAATGCTCACGGGTTTAAACCCTTCAGGGATTTGATGATCCATTACTTCATCTGTGAAGCATAGTGGGTGTGTGGCGCCTCTATATTGGGCAATATCACGACGCAGCTCCAGCGAGCTTTGTCTACTTTGCTCGGCCTGGCCGGAGTTGCTGTATCCGGCGCGACGGTAATCGTCGTGCATCGTGGGGCGCCCACATGATCCGTAGATCGATCTTGATTGTCTTGCCTTGTCCTCCAATATGTCCCGCAAGTCCGGCGCATTCCCCCGTGGCTTCGTACTTTTCGAGTGGTGCCGGGGTACGGTCCTAATGGAGGGCCTAGAGGCCTCTCTGTCGCGGCCACGAGGTGGTCGGTCTGCCGTATTGTGCGCTGGTGATGAGGGTTTACATTCCTCCTCCTCTAATCGGGGGAGCAACTTGCATTTTGGGTAGCTTTTGGAGGGGCGTTCGAGTTCATACTCTTCGGCCGCCAGGACTTCAGTCCATCTGTCGGCTAGCAGATCTTGATCAGCATGGAGCTGTTGCTGCTTTTTCTTTAGGCTGTTTGCCATGGCCATAAGCCTGCGTTTAAAACGCTCTAGTTCGACAGGATCCTCGGGCACGACAAATTCATCGTCGTTGAGGATTGCCTCGTCTCCGGAGGGAGGCATGTAATTATCATCCTCGACCTCTTCGTCTGCCACTCTCTCGTGAGGGCTGGCTTCTCCGTCCTCCTGCGCTGAATCTTGCTGGAGGGGGTTGTCTTCAGCACTCTCTGGGGTGTTATTATCTCCGGTGCCGGAATCTCCATTTTTGCTGTGGCGGGATTTAGAGCGGCGCCGCTGACGTCGGCGCTTGGGCTGTTTCTTAGGGGAATCTGCCTCTGCTGCTTCTTCGCCGTTCCCATCCTTTGGGATGTCCACCATGTATATGTCGATGACGAGGTGGTCTTCCAAAGGCCCGTGGGCGCTGGTTCTTAGTTGTCTCCGCATCGCCGCCCATACCATCGATGTCTTCGAGTCGTAGTCTAGCATGTCGGTTAGATCGCTGACAAGGCTACAAAGTGGGTGGTGGGTGGGTTTTGAATTTCTTCGCCATCCGCATCCCAACCATCCCGACCGCAGTCCGCCAGGCTCTCCCGATAACGAGAGATGCTTTAGCGATTCAGGATGTCGCCAAAGGGCGAGTGCTGAAAGATGTCCGCGGCGGTGAACTCCATAATCGGCGCCCAATCGGATTCGATTGGCAGGGGCGCAGGAGATTCGGAGTCCGGCGAGGAGTCCGGCACCTTGGAGTCACGAGCTTTACAAGGGACAAGGTCAGTATTCGGCTCTATCACCGTAGAAGTTGCAGCCCCCGAGGCGGTGTCTAGCCACCCGTCCTTGATCTGCGCGGTCGGCTTCGAACTAAGGGTCGGAGCGGACTCATGTGCGGCCTCCAGGGCACTGTCCGGCGGCAGAGCTAAATCATGCCCATCATGATAGTGCGGCGCGCTCGGCTGTGGCTCGAATCCATCGAAGATCAAGTCTCCACGGATGTCAGCCATGAAGTTTAGGCTTCCAAATCGACTCGACGGCCAGGGCGAGCTTCGATCTGCTCCAGATGGCTGCTTAATTGGCCGCAGCAGCAAAAGCCGCCAACACGAAGATCTGTCCGGGAGAAAAGTCTCACCTGGACTGCGTGGTTGTTGATGATTGAAGGAGCCATCAAGCCTATCGGTGACGACACGAGGAACTCTCAATGAAAGCACCAATTTCGTGTCAAACCGGCGGATCTCGGGTAGGGGGTCCCGAACTGTGCGTCTAGGCGATGGTAACAGGAGACAAGGGACACGATGTTTTTACCCGTGTTCGGGCCGCCTCGATGGAGGTAAAACCCTACTCCGCTTGATTGATATTGATGATATGGGTAGTACAAGAGTGGATCTACCACGAGATCAAGGAGGCTAAACCCTAGAAGCTAGCCTATGGTATGATTGTTGTAATGGTTGTTCGTCCTATGGACTAAAACCCTCCGGTTTATATAGACACCAAGAGGGCTAGGGTTACACAGAGTCGGTTACAATGGTAGGAGATCTACATATCCGACAAGCAAGCTTGCCTTCCACGCCAAGGAAAGTCCCATCCGGACACGGACAAAGTCTTCAATCTTGTATCTTCATAGTCTTGGAGTCCGGCCGATGATGATAGTCCGCTATCCGGACACCCCTAGTCCAGACTCCTCAAGGACCTCAGAGAGTTTGCGAGGCACGGGAACCTTGGCAATCTTGGCTTTGGCTTCGGACCGAGGCCTATGCTCAACATGATAATCAAACCGAGGACCAGAGGCGAGGGCGGAGGAACTGCATGTGCCATCGACAAAGGGTTAATCGACCATGACCGATGCTTTCTCAATTGTATAGGGCCTTGGTGGCGGAACAGGAGCAGTGGCAACAGCTGAGGCTTCAGGTTGCACAACAGGTGCTTCAGGAGCAGTGGCCACATTGGCTTCAGGCACACTGGTTTGTGCAAGCTCCACATTAGCTTCTGCCATGACTACGTCATTGGCTTCATTGGCGTTGGTGGTGGCAGCTTCAACATGTTCAACCTCCACTTGACGAGCTGGAGGGTCGGGCACTGGCATGTTCACATCAGGAACAACTTCTTCAGTATTGGGGGGAGTAGGAACACGTATGTCTTCTTGTCTTTCATCGGCTGATGCAGCCGGATTGTCTTCAGCAGCTTGGGCTTCAGACACGGAGACATTCACAGTTGGAGTGGGTTCAGAAAATACTTGACGTGCAACAGGTTGGTGTTGCACTTCTCCTTCTGGAACGCTCGAATGAGGGACTTGAGGCCTTTGTCCTTTGCGAAGCCTGCGAAATGCTGGCAACGCCTTTGGAGATGGAGTTGGCTGGGCCTCAAAGTCTTCATCTTCTTCTTGCACGGGTGGTGTAGCTTGTTGTTGTTGTTGGGGAGTGCTTGGGTAGTCTTGTTGCTGTGGGTGATCAGCCCACGATGCATCCTGAGCAATTGGCGTCAGAGGACGACCAATGCTGATGAGTTTGCTGTTCGTGAGAACAGGCAATGATACCACGTTGTGTTCGATCTGAGGAAGAACGTCATAATCTTCAACATTGCCGTCTTGACCAATGTCTTCAGCAGCGGTGGGTTCAGCTGCTGGGATATCTTCAGCTTCATGAGCCTCTATGGAAGCAGGCTCATGAACTATCATCCGTCTTTCTTGATGTTCAGACGCAGGGCGAAGCACTGAAATGAGTTCAACAACCAAGGGCTCTGTTGGAGCAGCCCCATTCTTCTTGGTTTTGCGCTTCTTCTTGGAGGGAGCAGCATCAGAGGCTTCAGTATTTTTCCTATTTCTGGCTTCAGCCTCGGCAGCCCTCGTCTTCTTCTATTCTGAAGCGGTTGACATAACCTTTGGCTTCGAGCCAGTCATGCTGCTTGGGAAGATAATGCGAGGTGCTTCCTGACCAGAAGGTGCAGATTGAGCAGTCGAAGGCTTCTTCTTCTTTGCAGCCATCCTGGGGTCAATGCCAGGGCGGCCAAGAGACTTGCGCTTCTCAGCCTCATTGTAGGCTAGCACACACTTGTCAGCCAAACTCTTCATACGCTCGCGAGAGCCCTGAGCTTCTTGACGCCTCTTGAGAAAAGCTTCTTTAAGCTCATGCAGCATGACCTTGAAGTTTCTAACGTCTTGCACGCTGAGCTTGGCCACATGCTTCTTGAATTGAGCCTTCTCATAATCAATTTTGTTCTTCAGCTCAACGATGCACTAAGCGAGAGCTAGCTCAGAGGAAATGGCACCATTGAAGGAGACGCTGAGGCCAATGGGAAGCTGCAGATCTTCAAAGCTGCGATTTGGGGTGTCAAACCACTCATCAATTAAGTTATGGATGATTGCCACATCAAAGAGAGGCAAGTTGTTGAAGATCTCTGCTTCTTCCTTGCTCTTGATCAGTTGTTCAAGGGCATCATCTGCAAGATCTTCATCACTGGACAGATCGATGGGTTCTTCACGCAGAATGGCAGCAGGAGTCAAGGTTTGATCAGTATGCCTAACAATTTGCTTTTTCTTCTCCATTCTCTTGGAGATACGTGATTGATCTTCAGACTGCACACTGTCTTCAGGAGGTGCAGTGGCCAGTGGCTTCGCACGTGAAGCTTTTGGTGGAACAACTGATCTTGAAGCCTTTGGCTTCTTTTGCTTCTGCGGCTTAGGAGGAGGAGCTGGGGCTTCATCAATGTCAGCATCATTATCAGAATGATCTACTCTGGCACCCTGGACCAAGATGTAGGTGATGAGGCTGTCAAGGTTGGAGAAGGGGCCGATGACATTGGGTTCTGCATCTCGTGAGCCGTCAGCACGGGGAGCAGAGGGACCAGGGTTGAAGTCTAATCCCAGTGACTTCTTGTTTTCCTTGGCCGAAGCCTTTGCATGCTGAAAGTTGCGCTTGAAGAGAGTATCATCACGACACCAGAGTAGTGATGATGGGTCGGCATTTGCAGGCTGAGGCCCTCGGACCATGCAGGGATAGAAACCCTGTGCAATAGCTTCAGCTCTGTTCTTGGGTTGAAGGCCTCGATAGAGAATATCACCCCAAGGACTCTTGATAGCATTCTTCTCTGCATATTCCTTGGTCACGAACTTGTACTTGAACCATTCTTCAGCCCAATAGCGTCGAATCCATTGGATTCGTGTCTTGCGCTGATGATAATTCTCTTCAGGATCAGTTTTGTAAAGTTCTGCGAGGTCATCAGGCAGATCTTTTGATGTTCCCCCTCTACGTTGTCTGCCACCCTTCCTTGCTGATTTTTCTGTAGCCATGAATTTCAAACTGAATGGCTTCAATACGTTCAAAGGCTTCAGAGACTTACGCTTGCTGGTCAAGCAGGAACTGGCTTCGGGAGAATTAATGTGATGCTGTAAGTATTCTGCAAACGAATGCAGACTATGAGAACCAAGGGATTCTCCCATGGACATGTACGTGTGACAGCATTAGAGATGCGAGGGAAGGGGAAGAGGTCATATGCATTCTCAGAAGATTTTGAAGATAAATCAGTTTGAAGACGTTGACCTCATGATGCGAAGACATTCACTTATGTGTTGTGAGTTGGTTCCAGATTTGTACGAATCCATGAATAAGTACAAGTGAGGAATCAAACTAGACATGAAATTCAAGTGAATAGACTAGGCAATATGAGATGCAGACATAATAGATCTAACATTGTGTAGGCAGAAACCACTTTTGGTAAATAGGATGAATCTTGAAGATAAAAAAGGTGGTAAAAATAGAGTTATAATTACTACATGAAGAACTGCTAGATGAGAGGAATGGGAGACCGAGCAGTTCAGTCCACCGTGCCCTAACTTGGCGACGGAGGACACACGGCGACGGCGGAGAGGACGATGTCCGCGGCCGGCGTGAGGACGGCGTCGGAGAAGTCGCGGCAGCTAAGCGCTTCGTCACCGGCGTCGTCGAGAGCTAGCGGTGGCGCTAGGGTTTTGACGAGGTGGAGAGCTAGAAGAAGGATTTCTTTACCGCAGGGGACAAGTATTTATAAGTAGGTGTGTGGCACAGCGCAATTACGCTGGTGCCCCTGGCGGTTCACATCTGAGGGGCACGTGGCAAGCATGCAACATACTCATAGTTGTCCCACGTTCCCACGCCCGCCAGGCATGTCGGATGGTTGTTTCGGCTTCTCCGGATTTCAATAATAAAGATGAGTTATTTAAAACAGACTTAATGTTTGTCTCTGTGCCTTCTGCTGACTAGGACGCAGAGAAGACATTCGACAGTTTCAATAGAATGCATATGATTTGGACAGATAAAGTTTGAGATAGAAAGCATAGAGAGATTAGGGTCCGATCACATTGACTTAGATCAAAAGATTCAACTAGAAGACATAGCTATAAGTGAATGCTGTAGAGGACAGAACACTAGTATATATATTTATCAGAAGGCAATCAAATCATCATAGTGAAGAAAATCATGAAGATAAATTGAAACTGAAGACAAACCAAATGCGAAGTCATTGCAAAAATAACGCCATGAGTGAAACACTTCAAACAAAGAAATTTGGTGGTGGCGTTACCCACCGTATAGGAAGTATTAGACCCAGACACGGCGCACAATTATCGTGGCGCTCCGAAGTCAAATTCCATGTTAATGTATTCACACTCAGAGTGTAAGTCTTCATTTATTGAAGATATACATTACTTCGTGTGTTGCACATCTAAGTCATCAACATGCATAAGTGTTAGGATGTGTGCCTGATCACAGGACATTTGAGGATTCCAAGATATTTAGCTCACACCGTAACTTGCAAAACCTTTTCTCATCCAAGGGTTTTGTGAAGATATCTGCCAGTTGCTCTTCAGTGTTGACGTGAATGATGTCAATATCTTTCTTCATGACATGATCTCTGAGAAAGTGATGACGAATTTCAATGTGCTTTGTCTTCGAGTGCTGGACTTGATTGTTGGCTATCTTGATGGCACTTTCGTTGTCGCAGAAGAGAGGTACTTGTTTCAGATTGATGCCATAGTCCTTGAGAGTTTGCTTCATCCATAGAAGCTGAGCGCAACAAGATCCAGCAGCAATGTATTCAGATTCAGCAGTTGAGAGTGATACACAGTTCTGCTTCTTTGAAGACCAACAGACAAGTGATCAACCCAGAAAGTGACATGTGCCTGATGTAGACTTGCGATCCACCTTGTCACCAGCATAATCACCATCCGAGAATCCAACCAAATCAAATTTTGAGCCCTTTGGATACCATAATCCGAGTGTTGGGGTGTAAGCCAAATATCTAAGAATACGCTTCACAGCTAAGTGATGCGATTCCTTTGGTGCCGCTTGGAATCGAGCACACATGCAAACACTAAGCATAATATCTGGCCTAGATGCACATAGATAAAGTAAAGAACCAATCATGGAGCGGTATACCTTTTGATCGAACTCTTTACCATTGTCGTCGGGACCAAGATGGCGTTTGGTTGGCATTGGCATCGTGTAACCTTTGCAGTCTTCCATTCCAAACTTCTTCAGGCAATCTTTGAGGTATTTTTCTTGAGATATGAAGATGCCATTTCTTTGCTGACAAATTTGAAGGCCAAGGAAGAATTTCAGCTCACCCATCATGGACATCTGATATTGCTCCTGCATCATGTATCCAAACTCATCACTGTACTTCTGGTTGGTGCAGCCGAAGATAATGTCATCCACATATATTTGGCACACAAACAGTTCGCCATCATATGTCTTCGTGAAGAGTGTAGGATCGAGGGATCCAGGTTTGAAGCCTTTGCTCTTCAGGAAGTCTTTGATCGTATCATACCAAGCGCGGGGTGCTTGTTTGAGGCCATAGAGTGCTTTGTTTAGCTTGTACACCATATCAGGATGTTTTGGATCTTCAAAGCCAGGTGGTTGAGCGACATATACTTCTTCTTCAATCTTGCCGTTGAGAAATGCACTCTTCACATCCATTTGATATAGCAAGATGTTGTGGTGGTTAGCATAGGCTAGCAGTATGCGAATAGCTTCAAGCCTAGCAACAGGAGCAAATGTTTCATCGAAGTCAATTCCTTCAACTTGAGTATATCCTTGAGCCACAAGACGTGCTTTGTTTCTGACTACTTGTCCATGCTCATCTTGCTTGTTTCGATATATCCATTTTGTTCCAATAATGTTATGCTTGCGAGGGTCAGGTCGCTTGACAAGTTCCCAAACATTGTTCAGCTTGAACTGATGAAGTTCTTCTTGCATAGCTTGAATCCATTCAGGTTCCATAAAGGCTTCAGCAACTTTTTTCTGATATTGATTTAAACGAAAAGTGCCCGCAGAAATTTGCTAACTGTGTTGCTCTTGAGCGAGTGAGTGGACCAGGTGCATTGATGCTATCAATTATCTTCTCAATTTGAGCTTCATTTGCAACTCGAGGATGAACTGGACGAAGACTTTGCTCTTGCTGATCATTGTCATCATTGGAAGGATTGTCTTCGGTCTGAGCATTGTCTTCAGGTTGGTTAGGTGCAGAAATGATAAGTTCCTCTTCAGGTTGTGCTTCAGAGGGCATGATTTCACCAGTTCCCATCAGCTTGATTGATTCGCTTGGCGGAGCTTCATCTAGTGTACTTGGCAGAAGTTCTCTTTGTGAACCATTTGTTTCATCAAATCGCACATCCACAGTTTCGACGATTTTGTAGAGATAGAGGTTGAAGACTCTGTAGGAGTGCGAGTCCTTTCCATAGCCAAGCATGAAGCCTTCGTGAGCTTTTGGTGCAAATTTTGACTTGTGATGAGGATCCTTGATCCAGCACCTAGCTCCAAATACTCTGAAGTAACTGACATTTGGCTTCTTGCCAGTTAGGAGCTCATAGGATGTTTTGTTCAGAAGCTTATGGATGTAAACACGGTTGATGATGTGACATGCTGTATCAATGGCTTCAGGCCAGAACTTTCTTGGTGTCTTGTATTCATCTAGCATTGTTCGAGCCATCTCAATGAGGGTTCTGTTCTTGCGCTCAACGATGCCATTTTGCTGAGGTGTGTATGGAGCAGAGAACTCATGAGTGATTCCCATTGTATCTAGATAAAGATCAAGTCTGGTGTTCTTGAATTCAGTGCTATTGTCACTTCTGATATGCTTGATCTTCACGCCATAATTGTTCATTGCTCGATTGGCGAAGCGTCTGAAGACATCTTGCACTTCAGTCTTGTAGAGAATTATATGAACCCATGTGTATCTTGAGTAGTCATCAACAATTACGAAGCCATACAGACACGCAGTTGTTGTGAGGGTGGAGTAGTGAGTAGGTCCAGATAAGTCCATGTGTAATAGCTCGAAGGGTTGAGATGTTGTCATGATTGTCTTCGAGGGGTGCTTTGCACTAGTCATCTTTCCAGCTTCGCAGGCACCACACAAATGATCCTTCTTGAACTTGACATCCTCGATGCCTATGACATGCTTCTTCTTGACGAGTGTAAGTTCCTCATGCCAGCATGCCCCAGCCTTTGATGCCAGAGCCAGCATTCTGAAGCTTTTGTGAGAAGACATACGACTAGCTGTGGACCTGCTAAGAAATCTACCATGTATAGATCATCTTTTCGATACCCTTCAAAGACTAGACTTGTCAGATTCCATTAGTACAAGGCAGCGATATTTTCCGAATAGCACAATCATGTTCAAGTCACAAAGCATTGAGACATACATTAAGTTGAAACCAAGGGATTCAACAAGCATCACTTTATCCATGTGTTGATCCTTTGAGATTGCAACTCTACCTAGACCCAATACCTTGCTTTTACCAGTGTCAGCAAATGTGATGTGACTCTTGTCGGATGGACGTAAGGTTGAATCCATGAGAAGACTTCGATCACCAGTCATATGATTTGTGCATCCACTGTCCATAATCCATTCTGAAGCTTTTGGTGACATGCCCTACAGTGCAGTTAGGAGGATAGGCTTCACAAAGAGTGTTGTGAAGCATAGGCATTTGACACATACAAGGATTGTCACAGCTTAGATCAAAGTTAGGACACATAGTATGACTGGTACGCGATTCAAATGTGAAGTATATAGTAAGACATTTATCATGCGTCCTTAATGTGTTTTAGGTCCCCAGCAATAGCATCGGACGCCATTGATTTCAGGTTGGAGACATTTCTCTGCAAAAGAAAGTTAATTCTTCTTCGCCACCCACATTTTCAGGGGTGGCTTAGAAGCAATGAGTCTAAGTGCAGCATCTGAGAATTTCGGCTTTGGAGCCCTAGCAAATAGCCTTGCAGGAGATGAATGATACTCATATGAATAAGCAGAAAAGTTCTTAGTTCTATGAACATAGCGGTTTGAAGACACACGCTCATATTCATGAGTCTGAGTATGATTTCCCTGCAAAACATTGGCGTTAGGGTGACTCAGGTGAGTCCTGTATCTGTATGAAGCCTTTGGGCCATATGAAGCCATAGGTCTGGGGTTTGTCTTCTTCCTTGGTGGTGTCATGACGACATTCACAGGAAGATTCTCAATGTACTGCTTAGGTACCCAGATCTTCTTCATAGGTGGTCCATTCCTGCAGTTAGTACCAATATACCTGGCAAACACTTCACCATTCTGATTCTTGAACAGCTTATAGTTTGCATCAAAGGATTCATCAATGATAATGGGATTAGCACAGTAAAGCCGATAAGGTGGATGGATCCATCAAGGTTCCTTTGCAAAGAACCCATGTGGTTTTGGGATACTACTCAGGCTTCCAGTAGGAGCCATCAACATTCATTTTCCTCTCGAACCCAACACCCTCCTTCCTAGGGTTTCGGTTCAGAATCTGCTTTTTGAGGACATCACAGAGTGTCTGATGCCCTTTCAGACTTTTATACATCCCTGTTTCAAGCAATGTCTTCAACCTAGCATTTTCATCAGCAATAGTAGTGGTATCCTCCGCAGAGGGGTTAGTAACCACATCAGTAGGTGAAGACAATGAAGCAGTAGCAGCAGTGGAACATTCAGCAATAGATGTAGCATTATCACGCTCAATGCATTTTATACATGGTGGTTCAAATCCATCCTGAGCGGGACTGATCTGTTGAGCGCGAAGTGACTCATTTACTTTTTGACGATCTTCATGAGCCGCTCTCAATTTCTCAAGCTCTTACTTCCTTTGAAGATAATCATAGGAGAGCCTTTC
The DNA here is from genome assembly GCA_021437245.1 of Aegilops speltoides. NCBI lineage: Eukaryota > Viridiplantae > Streptophyta > Magnoliopsida > Poales > Poaceae > Aegilops > Aegilops speltoides. Next base: position 458,820,682 of record CM038141.1, read on the forward strand.
ATAAGTAGTTGAGAGCGTTTCATGACGACTTTCAAGTTCTTGGTACTTAGCATGAAGATTTTTTATATCTTCAACTAAGGAATGTGAACGGGTCATTTCCACGTCCAACAGGTCATCGCTTTTGTCTAACAGTTTTTGAGTATGTTCCATAGCCTTTTGTTGTTCAGTTGCAATTTTAGCAAGTGCTTTGTAGCTGGGTTTGGATTCACAATCAGAGTCATCTTCACTTGATGTTTGAAAGTAAGCATCACGTGATTTTACCTTGGCACCACGTGCCATGAAGCAGTAGGTGGGAGTAGGATCGTCTTCGTCATCGCCTTGACGTTGGTGTGGAAGTCATTTTCAGTGTTGAAGATGGACTTGGCAACATAGGTCGTGGCTAGAGCCGCACTTCAACGCCAGGTCGACTCTCCTCTCGGACTCCACCTCCACCTCCTCAGAAGCAGACTCCTCTTTAGAATCCATTTCCTTGCCAACAAAAGCACGAGCCTTGCCTGATGAGCTCTTCTTATGAGATGAAGACCTTGATGAGGACTTGGAAGAAGACTTTGAAGATTTCTTCTTCTTCTTGTCATCTGAATCATATTCCTTGCTCTTCTTCTTCTTCTTCTTCTTCTTCTCATTGTCCCACTGTGAACACTCAGAGATATAATGTCCGGGTTTCTTGCGCTTGTGACATGTTCTCTTCTTGTGGTCATGAGTGGAGGCTTCATCATTTCTTGAGCTAGATCGTGAAGACTTCCTGAAGCCTTTCTTCTTAGTGAACTTCTGGAACTTCTTCACAAGCATAGCAAGTTCCTTTCCAATGTCTTCAGGATCATCAGAACTGCAGTCAGATTCTTCTTCAGATGAGGAAACAACTTTTGCCTTCAAAGCGCGAGTATGACCATAGTTGGGACCATAGATATCTATTTTCTCAGAAAGCTGGAACTCATGTGTATTGAGCCTCTCAAGTATATCAGATGGATCGAGTGTCTTGAAGTCAGGGCGTTCTTGTATCATGAGGGCAAGGGTGTCAAAGGAGCTGTCAAGAGATCTTAGTAGTGTCTTGACGATTTCATGCTTGGTAATCTCAGTTGCACCAAGAGCTTGAAGCTCATTTGTGATGTCAGCGAGGCAATCGAACGTGAGCTGGACATTTTCATTGTCATTTCTTTTGAAGCGGTTGAAGAGGTTGCGAAGAACACTGATCCTTTGATCTCTCTGGGTTGAGACGCATTCGTTGACCTTGGATAGCCAGTCCCAGACTAGCTTCGACGTTTCTAGAGCACTCACACGGCCATACTGTCCTTTGGTCAGATGACCACAGATGATGTTCTTTGCAGTAGAGTCCAGTTGAATGAACATCCTGACATCAGTAGGGGTGACACCTTCACCAGTTTTGGGAACGCCGTTCTTGACGACATACCAGAGGTCGACATCAATGGCTTCAAGATGCATACACATCTTATTCTTCTAGTAGGGATATTCAGTTCCATCGAACACGGGGCAAGCAGCGGAGACTTTGATTATCCCTGCAGTCGACATAGCTAAAACTCCAAGTGGTTAAACCAAATCACACAGAACAAGGGAGTACCTTGCTCTGATACCAATTGAAAGTGCTAGTATCGACTAGAGGGGGGGTGAATAGGCGATTTTTATGAAAGTCTTCTAAACTTGGAAGCTTCAAAGACAAACACTAGAAATGACCTAGTTGATATGCAGCGAAAGATAAACTACAATAAGCAAACCATAGTCAAGTATGCAATGATGTGAAAGTACAGGACTAATAGCAACTAAGTAGTAAGGATCAGGATGGAAGATAGTATGAAGCCAATCAACAGAAGTAGTCAAGCAATGAAGTCAAACAGATACGACAGATAGGCAGCGACTTCACGAAGACAAACACAAAATAAAGGATGGGAAGGGATAGAACCAGTCGCTTGTTGAAGACACAGGATTTGTTGGACCAGTTCGATTCTTTGTGACAAGCTATGACGTCTGTTAGGGAGGCTGAGATTCAACTCAAGACCGTGTCTTCACCTTATTCCCCTTGAGCTAAGGACACCCAGTCCTCGCCCAATCACTCTGGTAAGTCTTCAAGGTAGACTTCCGAACCTTCATAGACTTCGTTCACCGGCAATCCACAATGACTCTTGGATGCTCAGAACGCGACGCCTAACCGGCTGGAGGATTCACAGTCCTCAAGTGTAATAAGTCTTGGTCACATGCATGTAAAGACTTCAGTGATGCCTAACACTCTTTGGCTCTGGGTGTTTGGGCTTGGTCCTCACAAGGATTTCTCTCTCTCAAAGGCTTCAAGGTGGGTTGCTCTTCAAACGACAAAAGCCGTGCACTAACTCTGAGCAGCCACCAATTTATGGTGTAGGGGGTGGGCTATTTATAGCCACTGGGCAACCCGACCTGATATGTCCGAAATGACCCTGGGTCACTAAGGAACTGACACGTGTTCGAACGATCAGATTTCAAACACACACGACAACTTTACTTAGGCTACAAGCAAAGCTGACTCATCCAGCTCTGGATAAGATTTGCTCTCATTGTCTTCGATCGAAGACATAGGATTTGGGTTGAGCACCACTTCAGTCATTCTAACTTAGTTCACTTGGACCCCACTTAACAGTACGGTGGTTCCTATGACTCAACAAAGAAGAAAAGGAAACAACGAAATCACACAGTCTTCACGCTCCATAATCTTCACTCAATGTCTTCTCATGTCATAGTCTTCAATATGAATATCTTCACATACCACCATTGTCTTCAATGTCTTCATACATTTTTAGGGGTCATCTCCGGTAGGTAAACCGAATCAATGAGGGACACTACCTGCATTATCCTGCAATTCTCACAAACGCATTAGTCCCTCAACCAACTTTGTCGTCAATACTCCAAGACCAACTAGGGGTGGCACTAGATGCACTTACAGGATGCCCGTGACAACAACGGCAAGCCACAATGCAACAGACATAAGCAACGGAACAACAGCGACAACACCGAAGACACGGCAGTCAACGCCGGATTCAGCGGATCCAAATCCGGTCAGCGGAAGAAGCCGTTCAAAAGAAACAATCAGGGACCGTCCAGTCTGGACCGCATACTTGAACGCCCGTGCCAAATTCATGGCACCCTGGATAAGCCAGCCAACCACACCAATAGAGACTGCTGGGTGTTCAAACAGGCCGGCAAAATAAACGCCGAAAACAAGGACAAGGGACTGCACAGCCGAAAGGACCACGATGTCGCCTAGAGGGGGGGGGTGAATAGGCGTTTTAAAATCTTATACAAATTTGGCTATATCCTAATGCGGAAATAAACTAATAGGATACTTTTCAAGCACAAATCCTAAATATACCAGGCTAACTAAGTGCACCAACAACTTAGGATAAACAAAATGAGAACAACGAGGATATGAGTAAGCACAAGTAAGTTACACAAACTTACTCAACGTATATCACAAGATATATAAATGAATAATACACACAACCACAAGTAAGCAATACAGGCTTACACAAATTGTATCACAATATATGGAATTGAATGATACAATGAAACTCAAGTAAGCACTACAAGCTTACACAGGTTATGTCACAAGATATGGAAATGAATGTTACAAGCTAGCAATTCACACTAAGCACACGATAGAACAATAGTAGCAAGTATGAATTGTGGACTATAAAGTGTTGGCCTAGATAATCTCTACGATATGGTAACCAACACAATATAATGAGGACAACAAGATATAGTGAATGCAAGGTCAAGAGACCAAAGTAAACCACAAGTAGTGGCTAGGGTTAGAATTAACCGAAGACACGGAGACGAGGATGTATCCCGATGTTCACTTCCTTGGAGGGAAGCTAGTCACCGTTAGAGAGGTGGATGTTACCACGAAGGCACACCAACGCCATGAAGGCTCACCCTATTCTCCTTGAGATATCACCACGAAGGCGATTCTCAACCACTAGTGGTAGACCTTGAGGCGGCCTCCAAACCTTCACAAACTTTCCGGGGGACAAATCACAAGTTGATTCCTCACCGGAGCACTCCTACCGCCTAGGAGTCTCCAACCTCCAAGAGTAACAAGATCAAGGGGGAAATGCTCAAGACTTGCTCAAATCACTAATTGCTTTGGTCACAAGAGGGAGAGGGAGAGGATCTATCTTTTGATTGGAACAACTCTCAAGAACACTCACTAATCTCTCCGGGATCTAAGATTTGGTGTAGGAGAAGTGAGAGGGAGCCACTTGTGTTCTTGGGACGATTTGGGATGAAGTGCTCAACCCTCCCCCTGAGTGGGAGAGGGATATTTATACCCCCCAAAGAAAATAGAGCCATTTCCCGCAGTTGTTGACCTGCCCGGATGATCTAGACGCATACCCGGATGATCCGAGCAATGCCCCGATGATCCGGGAAGGTTAATATACAATGTGGTGAAGTAGATACCCGGATGTCTGGGGACATAGCCGGATGATCCGGGCAATTCCCGGATGATCCGGGTGGGTAGCCGGATGATCAGGCTAGCGGAATAAGCTACTGTGATGAATTTTACGAATAAACCGGATGATCCGGGTAGGAACCCGGATGATCCGGGCAAATCCCGGATGATATGGGAGAGGACCCGGATGATCCGGCCAAACCAAACTGTTGCAGCCTAGAAACTGAAACAGGCACAACTTTTACATCCGGACTCCGATTTTGATGATCTTGGGCTCGTTTTGAAGCTATGAAAAAAACCCAGGTCCTCACATAGAGAACCACCCAAGATGAACCAAAATGGAGGATGCAAAATATGCAAAGGTTTTATCATGTATTTGGGTAACCTATTTGGCTTTGGATTTGCTTTGGTATATAGGATATGAGTGGAATTGTGTAGAGAAGATGTTGACTTGAGCAAATCTATCACAAACCCCTTTGATCCCCTCTTAATAGTGCAGGATCCCTATAACTCAAGAATCATAAAAGTTCTACACTACATAGCTATCAAGAATCCATTCTTGAGTGTATGTGTTCCTTCGGTGTTCATCACTCCACAACACTTACTCGAAGGAACTAATACCTTTGACTCGAGCATTTCACTTGAGCTTGAAGTTGAAGTTTCTTCTTGGATCAAGTTGAATGGCAAGACATTGGTGAAGTCTTCAAGTAGCTCCCCCATACACAATGTGGGAAGCTTTGCTTTGTATTTATCTTCATGTGTCCATCATGTGATCATCCACAAGCTTCAAGCATGTAATCCTTCGGGATAGTTATCTTGAACTTGCCCTTGTCAACCATGATCATCAACACTTGATGTCATCCTCTCATAGACACTTGAAATCTCTCTCTCTCTCTCGATGCGAGCCCATGAGAATCTCCTCTCAAAAACATAGTCAACACATAGTATGGGTTAGTACACAAAGCGCAATTGACAAATTCTTACCATACCACAAGATCTCACGTGGCACATGATTTGCGCTTGTGTTGACCATCTTCGAATTCAATCTTCGATCTTCATCTTGGTCAACCTTAATCTTTGCTCCATGATTAATCTTGATGCACAACTACATGTATATGGCATTCATTCTGAATCCATTCAATATCCTTCTTGCATCTCCCATGGAACAAACCTTCCTATATAACTTGATGTCATTGTTTCTTCATAGGAATTGTCATTCATTATCAAGTCTCAATGCATATATAGATGTTGATGGATTTCATCCACCAATTCATCCAATATTCTTCATGCATTGCAAATGGAACTTTCCTTCAAATTTATATCTCAGTGCAAACATTAGTCCATTAGGATTGTCATTTAATTACCAAAACCACACATGGGGACTACATGTACTTTCAACAGCGACGATGACGAGGAACCCCAGGGTCCGAACACGGGGGGACAGAAGAAATTTCCTCCCCAGGTGAAAACGGTCAACATGATCTACACCACCCACATTCCCAAGCGGGAACGAAAGCAAGCACTACGGGACGTCTATGCGATGGAGACCCCCAAATTCAACCCATGGTCAGCTTGTCCGATCACCTTTGATTGTAGGGATCACCCTACCAGCATCCATCATGGCGGCTCAGCCGCATTGGTCCTAGACCCAATCATCGATGGATTCCACCTGACGCGAGTCCTTATGGACGGCGGCAGCAGCCTGAACCTGCTTTATCAGGACACAGTGTGCAAAATGGGCATCGACCCTTCAAGGATCAAGCCCACCAAGACCACCTTTAAAGGTGTAATTCCTGGAGTAGAGGCCCGTTGTACGGGCTCTATAACATTGGAAGTGGTCTTCGGATCTCCGGATAACTTCCGAAGCGAAGAGTTAATCTTCGATATCGTCCCTTTCCGCAGTGGTTACCACACACTACTCAGACGAACCGTGTTCGCTAGATTCAATGCGGTACCACACTATACATACCTCAAGCTCAAGATGCCAGGACCGCGCGGGGTCATAACAGTAAACGGAAACATGAACCACTCTCTTCGTATAGAAGAGCATACTGCAGCCCTCGCGGCGGAAGTACAATGTGGCCTCCTCCGACAAACCACCAATCCGGCGACGACAACCTCGAACACTGTCAAACGAGTCCGGAGCACCCCGCAACAGAATCACCAGGCACGCCAAGAGCGCGATTAGCAGTCCGGCCTCCGCTCAAGCCCCATCAAAGCAGCATTCGTGCCACGCGTACACAATTACGCACTCGAAATACCATGGGCATAGGCGGAGGCGCAGCAGCGACTCAGTCAATAGTGCGGTATCACCGCAACATACCTTCATAACCCTTCCTTTTTATCTTTCAGGACATTGCTTTAGGGCAGCCTCTTCAAAAGAGCCGGATTGTCGGACTTACCTAGGAGAGAAAACCAAGGAGGCAACAGGCTTTGCGCACAAAAGGAAACACCCAGGTGGAATCTGTTCACGATCGTTATACCTGTTTTACATACCTACATGCAGCCTGCCCTTGGATAGGACATGTTAAATAGTCCTATTTACTTCTGCTTAAACGCAACCATTGTACACATACGCTTAAACGTATTATTCATCAATGGGAGATAATATATAGCGTCAGCTTATTATTCCTATTTGCGCATTTTACTTGCAAATGTTTATTTAATATTGCATCCGTACACCTTGGTACGATTAGTTTGCCAGGGGCTTCATGTGGCGCCTCATATGAAGGAAATATGCCCTAGAGGCAATAATAAAGTTATTATTTATTTCCTTATTTCATGATAAATGTTTATCATTCATGCTAGAATTGTATTAACCGGAAACATAATACATGTGTGGATGCATAGACAAACAGAGTGTCACTAGTATGCCTCTACTAGACTAGCTTGTTAATCAAAGATGGTTATGTTTCCTAACCATGAACAAAGGGTTGTTATTTGATTAACAAGGTCACATCATTAGGAGAATGATCTGATTGACATGACCCATTCCATTAGCTTAGCACACGATCGTTTAGTATGTTGCTACTGCTTTTATCCATGACATATACATGTTCCTATAACTATGAGATTATGCAACTCCCGTTTACCGGAGGAACACTTTGGGTGCTACCAAACGTCACAACGTAACTGGGTGATTATAAAGGAGTACTACAGGTGTCTCCAAAGGCAGATGTTGGGTTGGCGATTTGAGATTAGGTTTTGTCACTCGATAGTCGGAGAGGTATCTCTGGGCCCTCTCGGTAATACACATCACTTAAGCCTTGCAAGCATTACAACTAATGAGTTAGCTGTGAGATGATGTATTACGGAACGAGTAAAGAGACTTGCGATAGCGAGATTGAACTAGGTATTGGATACCGACGATCGAATCTCGGGCAAGTAACATACCGATGACAAAGGAACAACGTATGTTGTTATGCGGTCGACCGATAAAGATCTTCGTAGAATATGTAGGAACCAATATGGGCATCCAGGTCCCGCTATTGGTTATTGACTGGAGACGTGTCTCGGTCATGTCTACATTATTCTCGAACCGTAGGGTCCGCACGCTTAAGGTTTCGATGACGGTTATATTATGAGTTTATGTATTTTGATGTACCGAAGAAGTTCGGAGTCCCGGATATGATCACGGACATGACGAGGAGTCTCGAAATGGTCGAGACATAAAGATTGATATATTAGACGGCTATATTCGGACACGGAAAGGTTCGGAAGTTTCGGAGAAAACCGGAGTGCCGGAGGGGTTACCGAACCCCGGGAAGTTATGGGCCTTAGTGGGCCAAGAGGGGAGAGAGAGGGCCGCACCAGAGGTGGCGCGCCCCCAGTGGGAGTCCGAATAGGACAAAGAGGGGGCGCCCCCTTCCTCTCCCTCTCCCTCTCCTTCCTTCCCCTTCCTCCTTCCTAGTTGGACTAGGAAAGGGAGTCCTACTCCCACTAGGAGGAGGACTCCCCCCCTTGCCGCGCCTCCTAGGGCCGGCCGCCCTCCCCTTGCTCCTTTATATACGGGGCAGGGGGCACCCTAGAACACACAAGTTGATCCTTGAGATCGCTCCTTAGCCGTGTCGGTGCCCCCTCCACCATAATCCACCTCGGTCATATCGTGGCGGTGCTTAGGCGAAGCCCCTGCGTCGGTAGAACATCAAGATCGTCACCACGCCATCGTCTTGACGGAACTCTCCTCCCAAGCTCTCTTGGATTGGAGCCCGAGGAGCGCCACCGAGCTGTCGTGTGTCAAGAACTCGGAGGCGCCGGAGTAACGGTGCTTGGGATCGGTTGGATCGCGAGGAGAACGTATGACTACTTCCTCTACGCCAGATCGCTTCGCTTCGGTCTCACGAGGGTACGTAGACAACACTCTCCCCTCTCGTTGCTATGCATCACCATGATCTTGCGTGTGCGTGGAAAATTTTGAAATTACTACGTTCCCCAACAGTGGCATCCGAGCCTAGGTTTTATGGTTTGATGTTTTGCACGAGTAGAACACAAGTGAGTTGTGGGCGATACAAGTCATACTACCTACCAGCATGTCATATTTTGGTTCAGCGGTATTGTGAGATGAAGCGGCCGGACCGACATTACGCGTACACTTACGCGAGAGTGGTTTCACCGTTCTGAGCACTCGTGCTTAAAGGTGACCGGCGGGTGTCTGTCTCTCTCACTTTAGTTGAACTGAGTATGGCTACGCCCGTCCTTGAGAAGGTTAAAACGGAGTCTATTTGACGAAGTATCGTTGTGGTTTTGATGCGTGGGTGAGATTGGTTCTTGCTTAAGCCCGTAGCAGCCACGTAAAACTTGCAACAACAAAGTAGAGGACGCCTAACTTGTTTTTGCAGGGCATGATGTGATGTGATATGGTCAAGACGTGATGCTATATTTTATTGTATGAGATGATCATGTTTTGTAACCGGTTATCGGCAATCGGCTGGAGCCATATGGTTGTCGCTTATTGTATGAAATGCAAGCATACATAATTGCTTTACTTTATCACTAAGCGGTAGCGATAGTCGTAGAAGCAATAGATGGCGAAACGACAACGATGCTACGATGGAGATCAAGGTGTCGCGCCGGTGACGATGGTGATCACGACGGTGCTTGGAGATGGAGATCACAAGCACAAGATGATGATGGCCATATCATATCACTTATATTGATTGCATGTGATGTTTATCCTTTATGCATCTTATCTTGCTTTGATTGACGGTAGCATTTTAAGATGATCTCTCACTAAAATTATCAAGTAGTGTTCTCCACGAGTATGCACCGTTGCCAAAGTTCGTCGTGCGAGACACCACGTGATGATCGGGTGTGATAAGCTCTCGTCCATCTACAACGGGTGCAAGCCAGTTTTGCACACGCAGAATACTCAGGTTATACTTGACGAGCCTAGCATATGCGAGATATGGCCTCGGAACACGGAGACCGAAAGGTCGGCGTGAATCATATAGTAGATATGATCAACATAAGATGTTCACCATTGAAAACTACTCCATTTCACGTGATGATCGGTTATGGTTTAGTTGATTTGGATCACGTGATCACTTAGATGACTAGAGGGATGTCTGTCCAAGTGGGAGTTCTTAAGTAATATGATTAATTGAACTTAAATTTATCATGAACTTAGTACTTGATAGTATCTTGCTTGTCTATGTTTGATTGTAGATAGATGGCTCGTCTTTGTTGTTCCGTTGAATTTTAATGCGTTCCTTGAGAAAGCAAAGTTGAAAGATGATGGTAGCAATTACACGGATCGGGTCCGTAACTTTGAGGATTATCCTCATTGCTGCATGTAAGAGTTACGTCCCGATGCACCGCTAGGTGCCGAACTCTTCTTGCTGATGGCCGACGGCGTTAAGAACGTCTGGCGAGCAAAGTCGATGACTACTCTATAGTTCGAGGTGCCATGCTTTACGGCTTAGAACCGGGACTTCAACGACGTTTTGAACGTCATGGAGCATATGAGATGTTCTAGGAGTTGAAGTTGATATTCCTCAGTAATGCCCGGATTGAGAGATATGAAGTCTCCAATAAGTTCTATAGCTTCAAGATGGAGGAGAATAGTTACATCGGTGAGCACATACTCGTAATGTCCGGGTATTACAATCACTTGACTCAAGCGGGAGTTAATCTTCCGATGATTGTGTCATTGATGAAATTCTTCAATCACGCCACCAAGCTACAAAGGCTTCGTGATGAACTATAATATGCAAGGGTTAGTAAAGACTATACCGAGCTCTTCGCAATGCTAAAGGCTGCGGAGGTAGAAATCAAGAAGGAGCATCAAGTGTTGATGGTCAATAAGACCACTAGTTTCAAGAAGAAAGGCAAAGGGAAGAAGAAGGAACTTCAAAAGAACAGCAAGCAAGTTGCTGCTCAGAGAAGAAACCCAAGTCGGACCTAAACCTGAAATCGAGTGCTTCTACCGCAAGCGACTCGTCATTTGAAGCGGAACTGCCCCAAGTATTTGGCGGATAAGAAGGATGGCAAGGTGAACAAAGGTATATGTGATATACATGTTATTGATGTGTACCTTACTAGAGCTCGCAGAGCACTGGTATTTGATAATGGTTCTGCTGCTAATATTTGCAACTCGAAGCAGGACTACGGATTAGCTTAACACCGGCAAAGGACGAGGTGACGATCTGGCGTGGAAATGGTTCCAAAGTCGATGTGATCGCGGTCGGCACGCTACCTCTACATCTAACCGGGATTAGTTTTAGACCTAAATAATTGTTATTTGGTGCTGCGTTGAGCATGAACATTATATTTGGATCTTGTTTGATGCGAGGCGGTTATTCATTTAAATCGAGAGAATAATGGTTGTTCTATTTATATGAGTAATATCTTTTATGGTCATGCACCCTTGAAGAGTGGTCTATTTTGATGAATCTCGATAGTAGTGATACACATATTCATAATGTTGAAGCCAAAAGATGCAGAGTTGATAATGATAGTGCAACTTATTTGTGGCAATCGCCGTTTAGGTCATATCGGTATAAAGCGCATGAAGAAACTCCATCTTGATGGACTTTTGGAGTCACTTGATTATGAATCACTTGGCACTTGCGAACCGTGCCTCATGGGCAAGATGACTAAAACCCGTTCTCGGTACTATGGAGAGAGCAACAGATTTGTTGGAAATCATACATACTGTATGTATGTGGTCCGATGAATGTTGAGGCTCGTGGCGGATATCATTATTTTCTCACCTTCACAGATGATTTAAGCGGATATGGGTATATCTACTTAATGAAACATAAGTCTGAAACATTTGAAAAGTTCAAAGAGTTTCAGAGTGAAGTTGAAAATCATCGTAATAAGAAAATTAAATTTCTACGATCGATCGTGGAGGAAAATATTTGAGTTACGAGTTTGGTCTACATTTGAAACAATGCGAATAGTTTAGCAACTCACGCCACCCGGAACACCACAACGTAATGGTGTGTCCGAACATCGTGTCGCACTTTACTAGATATGGTGCGATCTATGATGTCTCTTCTGATTTACCGCTATCGTTTTGGGGTTATGCTCTTGAGACGGCCGCATTCACACTGAATAGAACACCGTCAAAATCCGTTGAGACGACACCTTATGAACTATGGTTTAGCAAGAAACCAAAGTTGTCGTTTCTCAAAGTTTGGGGATGCGATGCTTATGTGAAAAAGCTTCAAACCGATAAGCTCGAACCCAAATCGGAGAAATGTGTCTTCATAGGATACCCAAAGGAGACAGTTGGGTACACCTTCTATCACAGATCCGAAGGCAAGACATTTGTTGCCAAGAATGGATCCTTTCTAGAGAAGGAGTTTCTCTCGAAAGAAGTGAGTGGGAGAAAGTGGAACTTGATGAGGTAATTGTACCTTCTCCTTATTTGAAAGTAGTTTGTCGCAGAAACCGGTTTCAAAACATCTACACCAAATAGTGAGGAAGTTGATGATGTTGATCATGAAACTTCAGATCAAGTTACTCGAACCTCGTAGATCAACCAGAGTAAGATCCGCACCGAGTGGTACGGTAATCCTGTTCTGGAAGTCATGCTACTAGATCATGATGAACCTACGAACTATGAAGAAGCGATGGTGAGCCCAGATTCCGCAAAATGGCTTGAGGCCATGAAATCTGAGATGGGATCCATGTATGAAAACAAAGTATGGACTTTGGTTGACTTGCCCGAGGGTCGGCAAGCAATAGAAAACAAGTGGATCTTCAAGAAGAAGACTGACGGTGACGGTAATGTTACTATCTACAAAGCTCGACTTATCGCAAAAGGTTTTCGACAAGTTCAAGGGATTGACTACGATGAGACCTTCTCACCCGTAGCGATGCTTAAGTCTGTCCGAATCATGTTAGCAATTGCCACATTTTATGATTATGAAATTTGGCAAATGGATGTAAAGACTGCATTCTGAATGGATTTACGAAGAAGAGTTGTATATGATGCAACGAGAAGGTTTTATCGATCCAAAGGAGCTAACAAAGTGTGCAAGCTCCAATGATCCATTTATGGACTGGTGCAAGCATCTCGAAGTTGGAATAAACGCTTTGATAGTGTGATCAAAGCATTTGGGTTTATCTGAGACTTTTGGAGAAGCCTCAGATTTACAAGAAAGTGAGTGGGAGCTCAGAGCATTTCGATATTATATGTAGATGACATATTACTAATCGGAAATGATATAGAATTCTGGATAGCATAAAGGGATACTTGAATAAGAGTTTTTCAATGAAGGACCTCGGTGAAGCTGCTTACATATTGGGCATCAAAATCTATAGAGATAGATCAAGACGCTTAATTGGACTTTCACAAAGCACATACCTTGACAAAATTTTGAAGAAGTTCAAAATGGATCAAGCAAAGAAAGGGTTCTTGCCTGTGTTACAAGGTGTGAAGTTGAGTAAGACTCAATGCCCGACCACTGCAGAAGATAGAGAGAAAATGAAAGATGTTCCCTATGCTTCAGCCATAGGCTCTATCATGTATGCAATGTTGTGTACCAGGACCTGATGTGTGCCTTGCTATAAGCTTAGCAGGAGGTACCAAAGTAATCCAGAGTGGATCATCGACAGCGGTCAAGAACATCCCGAAATACGAAAAGGACTAAGGATATGTTTCTCGTATATGGAGGTGACAAAGAGCTCATCATAAACGGTTACGTTGATGCAAGCTTTGACACTGATCCGGACGATTCTAAATCGCAGACCGGATCGTATTTACACTAAACGGAGGAGCTGTCAGTTGGTGCAGTTCTAAACAAAGCGTCGTGGCGGGATCTACATGTGAAGCGAGTACATAGCAGCTTCGAAGCAGCTAATGAAGGAGTCGGATGAAGGAGTTCATATCCGATCTAGGTGTCATACCTAGTGCATTGGGTCCAATGAAAATCTTACGTGACAATCTCGAGCAATTGCCTTAGCAAAGGAATCCAGATTTCACAAGAGGACCAAGCACATCAAGAGACACTTCAATTCCATCCGGATTTAGTCGGTGGGAGACATAGAGATTTGCAAGATACATACGGATCTGAATGTAGCGCACCCGTTGACTAAGCCTCTTCCACGAGCAAAACATGATCAACACCAAGACTCCATGGGTGTTAGAATCATTACTATGTAATCTAGATTATTGACTCTAGTGCAAGTGGGAGATCAAGGAAATATGCCCTAGAGGCAATAATAAAGTTATTATTTATTTCCTTATTTCATGATAAATGTTTATCATTCATGCTAGAATTCTATTAACCGAAACATAATACATGTGTGGATGCATAGACAAACAGAGTGTCACTAGTATGCCTCTACTAGACTAGCTTGTTAATCAAAGATGGTTATGTTTCCTAACCATGAACAAAGGGTTGTTATTTGATTAACAAGGTCACATCATTAGGAGAATGATCGATTGACATGACCCATTCCATTAGCTTAGCACACGATCGCTTAGTATGTTGCTCTGCTTTTATCCATGACATATACATGTTCCTATAACTATGAGATTATGCAACTCCGTTTACGGAGGAACACTTTGGTGCTACCAAACGTCACAACGAATCGGGTGATTATAAAGGAGTACTACAGGTGTCTCCAAAGGCGATGTTGGGTTGGCGTATTTCGAGATTAGGTTTTGTCACTCCGATAGTCGGAGAGGTATCTCTGGGCCCTCTCGGTAATACACATCACTTAAGCCTTGCAAGCATTACAACTAATGAGTTAGCTGTGAGATGATGTATTACGGACGAGTAAAGAGACTTGTCGATAACGAGATTGAACTAGGTATTGGATACCGACGATCGAATCTCGGGCAAGTAACATACCGATGACAAAGGAACAACGTATGTTGTTATGCGGTCGACCGATAAAGATCTTCGTAGAATATGTAGGAACCAATATGGGCATCCAGGTCCCGCTATTGGTTATTGACCGAGACGTGTCTCGGTCATGTCTACATTATTCTCGAATCGTAGGGTCCGCACGCTTAAGGTTTCGATGGCGGTTATATTATGAGTTTATGTATTTTGATGTACCAAGAAGTTCGAGTCCGGATGTGATCACGGACATGACGAGGAGTCTCGAAATGGTCGAGATGTAAAGATTGATATATTAGACGGCTATATTCGGACACGGAAAGGTTCCGAAGTTTCGGAGAAAACGGAGTGCCGGAGGGTTACCGAACCCCGGGAAGTTATGGGCCTTAGTGGGCCAAGAGGGAGAGAGAGGGCCGCACCAGGAGGTGGCGCCCCCTGTGGGAGTCCGAATAGGACAAAGAGGGGGCGCGCCCCCTTCCCTCTCCCTCTCCTCTCCTTCCTTCCTCCTTCCTCCTTCCTAGTTGGACTAGGAAAGGGAGTCCTACTCCCACTAGGAGGAGGACTCCCCCCTTGGCGCGCCTCCTAGGGCCGGCCGCCCTCCCCTTGCTCCTTTATATCACGGGGCAGGGGCACCCTAGAACACACAAGTTGATCCTTGAGATCGTTCCTTAGCCGTGTCGGTGCCCCCTCCACCATAATCCACCTCGGTCATATCGTGGCGGTGCTTAGGCGAAGCCTGCGTCGATAGAACATCAAGATCGTCCCACGCCGTCGTCTTGACGAACTCTCCTCCCCAGCTCTCTTGGATTGGAGCCCGAGGAGCGTCACCGAGCTGTACGTGTGTCAAGAACTCGGGGCGCCGGAGTAACGGCGCTGGGATCGGTTGGATCGCGAGGAGAACGTCGACTACTTCCTCTATGTTGTGATCGCTTCGCTTGGTCTCACGAGGGTACGTAGACAACACTCTCCCCTCTCGTTGCTATGCATCACCATGATCTTGCGTGTGCGTAGGAAAATTTTGAAATTACTACGTTCCCCAACATCATAATACGGCAAAACAAGTCCGAACACTTTGAACAGTGCGGCACCCCGAACTTATAGCACTATATGCACCAGCTCCGAATCACGTCTTGGGTCAATAGTTGGGTTTGCCCGGCTCCCTTGTTTTGGTACCTTACATTCCGTTATATCGGCTAAGGTAGCGCAGGGAGAACTACTGCGATTGTGTCCCGGTTCTTCCGGACGAGCACCTTAGTAGAGAAAGCCGAAAACTAACCAGCATGACGCGGCGAGAGTTGGTCACTGTTCAAGAGGTCTTAGAATCCTTAAAGATTTTTTCCGCTTTAGGCGATGAATCGGCCTCGTCCGATTTAGGCATATATAGCGCTCCAATTCGGCCCTCCGAATTCTAGGGGCTTCGCCGAAATTTAAAATTGTAGACTTCTATGGCTAAGTGAAAGTTATAAAGCCGTATAGTCCGATTGCCTTGTTCGCTGCACCGGATACCTCCTTAAGGGACCAAAAATTTGGATAAAGAGTATCCGGGTTTTTACAGAAACACCCCGGTACTAGTTACGTGGGGGCGGAAGCCGACGACTGGCCTACTTTCAGAATTTTATAAACAGCCACACAGAAGGTAATATTTTAAATCAAACAGCGCTACATAGCGCAAGTCACTTTGTCTTTATATTACAACAATGACAGAGGTACATTTACTCATGGATTGTGTCCTTGGTACATTCATCGGCCACGAGACGAGCGCCCTTCATAACGCCATCATAATATTTCTCGGGATAGCGATGCGCCTTGCCCTCCGGCGGCCCGTCCTTCACCAGCTTCTCCGCATCCAGCTTGCCCCAATGCACCTTCGCACGGGCAAAGGCCCGGCGGGCACCCTCAATGCAAACGGATCGCTTGATAACTTCAAGCCGCGGACAGGCATTCACCATCCGCTTGATCAGGCCGAAGTAGCTAGTGGGCAAGGGCTCACCAGGCCACATCCGGACTATGAAATCTTTCATAGCCACTTCGGCCGCCTGTGGAGTTCAACCAACTGCCCGCAGCTTGGTCACTCGAGGCATTGGGTGTTCGCCCCACATCTTTGGGACCGAACAACTTCTCCGTTGAGCTCCCCTCCTTGGCACGGTAGAACTCCGTGGCATCTGATACGCTGCGTGGCAGATCTGCGAATGCCCCTAGAGAGCTCCGAATTCGGGTAAGTAAAAGAAACGCCTCCTCCACATGTTTGCTTTGCATAAAGAATTTCTTACCCGCCGCTATCTTCATGGCCGCCCGAATTTCACGTTGTGCCTTTTCGGCTTCGGCCTTGGCGTCTTTCACACTCACAAGGGCCTTTGTAAGCTCGGCCTCTTTCATCTTAAGATCACGCTCCAAGGGCTCAAACTTTTTATCGAGCTCCTGGAGCTCTTGCTGTACCTCGCCCACTCTAGCATCTTGCTTGTCGCGCTCTTTGCGCTCCAGAGCCGCCTTGTCTTCGGCCTCAGACAACTCTTTCTTCAGAGACGCCACTTCGGTGGTGGCCCCTGTTACAAAGTCACGATGCTTTGTCGTTAGAATAACAAATTTTGCCTATTCTTCATTATATGAGAGCCGGGAATTACTCACCTTTGTTCTCTTCGAGCTGCCTCTTCGTGAGGTTGAGCTCTCCCTGCGCCTGCTCCAGGTCCCGTTGAGGGAGTCCTGGACTAGGGGGTGTCCGGACAGCCGGACTATCGATATCCGCCGGACTCCAAGACTACGAAGATACAAGATTGAAGACTCCGTCCCGTGTCCGGATGGGACTTTCCTTGGCGTGGAAGGCAAGCTTGGCGATACGGATATGTAGATCTCCTACAATTGTAACCGACTCTGTGTAACCCTAGCCCTCTCCGGTGTCTATATAAACCAGAGGGCTTTAGTCCGTAGGACAACATACATTACAACAATCATACCATAGGCTAGCTTCTAGGGTTTAGCCTCCTTGATCTCGTGGTAGATCTACTCTTGTAGGACGTAGGGTTTTACCTCCATCGAGAGGGCCCGAACCTGGGTAAAACATTGTGTCCCTTGTCTCCTGTTACCATCCGCCTAGACGCACAGTTCGGGACCCCCTACCCGAGATCCGCCGGTTTTGACACCGACGCCCGTTTTAATCCGGTGACCTCGGCTGTGCGCACAGCAGCGGCAAGCAGCACAACCTGCTTATTCACATGCACACTTATTATTAGACTCCTGCGGATTATAATTGACCCTCCGTTTGGCTTTTCTTTCCGAACACCAAATAGAGTATCAGGGGCTACTACCTATCGGGTGGTAATTTCACACAATTTTATTACTTACCTCAAAGCCTGTCAGGAGGCTAGTGCAAGCTTCGGTTAGTCCGCTCTTGGCGGACAAAACCTTTTGAATCACCGCACTCATAAGAGTACGATGCTCTTCATCCATGGAAGCGTCGCGAAGCGCTTCCAGCAGACAATCTGACGCCTCGGGCGTAACGGAAGTCCTCAGCACAGACGGCTCGCCCTCCCTAACGAGGGGCTACCCGCCTGAGTCCGGAACCATTGGAGGTTCCGGAATAGTATTCGGCTGAGAGCCTGGCTTACTGCGGCTCTCATCAACACGATCCGTGGGGATCTTGAACCCCACGTGTCCGACGTCTGGAATTCCGCCTTGGGGTGCCTCCAGAGTCACCTCCCCCCCCCCCGCTCTGGGAGCCTTTGGGACAACACCTCCGTGTCATCCGCAGGCTGAGGAGTAGTGGCCGTTGGGAGCGAGTTCATCGCTGAATCACTCAAGGACCCATCCGAAGACGATACCTCGGGATGGACCCTGGCCGGACTGTATACATGTTTGGCGTTATAACAAGACTATGAAGCAAAATCACAATAGAGTGCGGATACTTACGATCGTGCTAGGGGCTTCCCCCTGGGCAGCCACCCCTCCTCGCTATCGGCGGCTGTGGTGGAGTAGTCCGGAAGGGACACTTTTCCCTTCTTGGACGTCCCAGCCTCCCCCTCCGGGGCGGCTTTCCTCTTTTTCTCCCCCAGTGCGGGGATGCGGAGTTTCTTCTTGTTTCCCCCCACCTCCGCGGGAGGAATCTGCCTCATCGTCGTCGGACGACGAGGGTATGACGGCCCTGCGCCGGGGGCCTTTCCCGGCCCCCTGGTCTGCCTTCTCAGGCCCCCCATCCTCTCCGGATGGGGCGGCCCCTTCCTCTTCTTCCTCCCCTTCGGGGGAGGAGTGTGCCTTTGTTGGAAATATGCCCTAGAGGCAATAATAAAAGTATTATTATATTTCAATGTTCATGATAATTGTCTTTTGTTCATGCTATAACTGTGTTATCCGGAAATCGTAATACACGTGTGAACACTTAGACCCCAATATGTCCCTAGTGAGCCTCTAGTTGACTAGCCCGTTGTGATCAATGGATGGTCATGGTTTCCTGACTATGGACATTGGATGTCGTTGATAACGGGATCACATCATTAGGAGAATGATGTGATGGACAAGACCCAATCATAAGCATAGCATAAAAGATCGTATAGTTCGTTTGCTAGAAGCTTTGCCAATGTCAAGTATCTATTCCTTCGACCATGAGATCGTGTAACTCCCGGTTACCGTAGGAGTGCCTTGGGTGTATCAAACGTCACAACGTAATCGGGTGACTATAAAGGTGCATTACGGTATCTCCGAAAGTATCTGTTGGGTTGACATGGATCGAGATCGATTTGTCACTCCGTATGACGGAGAGGTATCTCTGGGCCCACTCGGTAATGCATCATCATAATGAGCTCAATGTGACCAAGGTGTTGGTCACGGATCATGCATTACGGTACGAGTAAAGTGACTTGCCGGTAACGAGACTGAACGAGGTATTGGGATACCGACGATCGAGTCTCGGGCAAGTAACGTACCGATTGACAAAGGGAATTGCATACAGGGTTTGATCGAATCCTCGACATGGTGGTTCAACCGATGAAATCATCGAGGAGCATGTGGGAGCCAACATGGGTATCCAGACCCCGCTGTTGGTTATTGCTCGAGAGTCGTCTCGGTCATGTCTGCGTGTCTCCCGAACCCGTAGGGTCTACACACTTAAGGTTCGGTGACGCTAGGGTTAGCAGGAAGTCAAGTATGTGACTACCGAATGTTGTTCGGAGTCCCGGATGAGATCCCGGACGTCACGAGGAGTTCCGGAAGGGTCCGGAGGTAAAGAATAATATATAGGAAGTGGTGTTTCGGCCATCGGGAAAGTTTGGGGTTTCGGTAAAATCTGGGACCACCGGAAGGGTCCCGGGGGTCCACCGGGTGGGGCCACCTATCCCGGAGGGCCCCATGGGCCAAAGGGGGAAGGGAACCAGCCCACATGGGGCTGGTGCGCCCCTAGGCCCACCCTAGCGCTAGGGTTGAAACCCTAGGGGTGGGGCCGCCCACCGGCTTGGGGCACTCCACCCCTTGGCCGCCCCCCACAGATTGGATCTCCAGGGCGCCACTTCTGAGGGGCCTATATAAAGGGGGAGGAGGGGGCTGCTGTACCAACTCCCAAGGCGCAGCCCTCCCTCCCCAACACATCTCCTCCTCCGTAAGAGCTCGTGAAGCCTCGCCGAGATCTTGCTTCTCCACCATCACCACGCCGTCGTCGTGCTGCGGTGGAGCTGTCTTCCTCAACCTCTCCTTCCCCTTGCTGGATCAAGAAGGAGGAGACGCGTCGCTCGTCCGTCACGTGTGTTGAGCGCGGAGGTGCTGTCCGTTCAAAGACTTGGCATCGGTGATCTGAATCACGTTCGAGTGCGACTCCATCATCACCTTGCAAGCTTCGCACGCGATCTACAAGTGGTATGTAGATGCAAACTCTCTCCGTTCCTCGTTGCTTAGATGAACTCATAGATGGATCTTGGTGAAGCCGTAGGAAAAATTTTAATTTTCTCGCAACGTTCCCCAACAAAGGGCATCATGAGCTAGGTCTATGCGTAGTTCTCTAATGCACGAGTAGAACACAATTTGTTGTGGGCGTTGATCTTGTCATCTTACTTGCCTCTACTAGTCTTTTCTTGCTCAACGGTATTGTGGGATGAAGCGGCCCGACCAACCTTACACGTGCGCTTCGTGAGACAGGTTCCACCGATCGACATGCACTAGTTGCATAAGGTGGCTGGCGGGTGTCTGCTCTCCCACTTTAGTTGGAGCGGAATCGATGAACAGGGCCCTTATGAAGGGTAAATAGAAGTTGACAAAATCACGTTGTGGTGATTCGTAGGTAAGAAAAACGTTCTTGCTAGAACCCAATCGCAGCCACGTAAAAGATGCAAACAACAATTAGAGGACGTCTAACTTGTTTTTGCAGCGATTGATCATGTGATGTGATATGGCGAAGTTGTGATGAATGATGAATTGTGATGTATGAGATCATGTTCTTGTAATAGGATTCACGACTTGCATGTCGATGAGTATGACAACGGCGAGAGCCATAGGAGTTGTCTTTATTTTTTGTATGACCTGCGTGTCATTGAAGAACGCCATGTAAACTACTTTACTTCATTACTAAACGCGTTAGTTATAGAAGTAGAAGTAGTCATTAGCGTGACAACTTCATGAAGACACGATGATGGAGATCATGATGATGGAGATCATGGTGTCAAGCGGTGACAAGATGATCATGGAGCCGAAGATGGAGATCAATGGAGCTTGATGATAGTGGCCATATCATGTCACAACTATATAATTGCATGTGATGTTTATTATGTTTATGCATCTTGTTTACTTAGGACGACGGTAGTAAATAAGATGATCCTTACAAAATTTCAAGAAGTGTTCTCCCTAAGCGTGCACCGTTGCTACAGTTAAATCGTTTCTAAGCACCACGTGATGATCGGGTGTGATGGATCCTTACGTTCACATACAACGGTGTAAGACAGTTTTACACAAAAAAACACTTAGGGTCAACTTGACGAGCCTAGCATGTGCGGACATGGCCTCGGAACACGGAGACCGAAAGGTCGAACACGAGTCGTATGGAAGATACGATCAACATGAAGATGTTCACCGACGATGACTAGTCCGTCTCACGTGATGATCGGACACGGGCTAGTCGACTCGATCGTGTAACACTTAGATGACTAGAGGATGTCTAATCTAAGTGGGAGTTCATAATTTTGATTAGAACTTTATTATCATGAACTTAGTCTAAAACCTTTGCAAATATGTCTTGTAGATCAATGGCCAACGCTAATGTCAACATGAACTTCAACGCGTTCCTAGAAAACCAAGCTGAAAGATGATGGCAGCAACTATACTGGATCGGGTCCGGAACCCGAGATCATCCTCATAGCTGCCAAGAAACAAGATGTCCTAGAAGCACCGTTAGGTGACCCACTGTTCTCCCAACAACAAAAGACGATTTGAGCGTCTGGCGGACTCGTTCGATGATTACTCCCTCGTTCGATGTGGCATGCTCTACAGCTTAGAACCGGGCTCCAAAAGCGTTTTGAGCATCACGGAGCATATGAGATGTTCAAGAGCTGAAACTAGTTTTCCAAGCTCATGCCCGGTCGAGAGATATGATGTCTCGACAAGTTCTCAGATTGTAAGATGGAGGAAAACAGTTACACAAGGAGCACATCCTCGAAGATGTCAGGTTGCACAACCGTATGACCCAAATGAACATTAACCTCCCGGATGAGGCGGTCATTGACAGAATCCTCCGATCGCTTCCACCAAGCTACAAGAGCTTTGTGATGAACTACAACATACGAGGGGATGGTGAAGACCATTCTGAAGTGTACTCAATCTTTGAAGTCGTGAGGCTGAAATCAAGAAAGAACATCAAGTGTTGATGGTCAATAAGACCACTAAGTTCAAGAAGGGCAAGGGAAGAAGAACTTCAAGAAGGACGGCAAGGATGTTGCCACGCCCGTAAGCTTTGCTGCGGGAAGAAGTCAAAGAATGGACCCAAGCACGAGGCCGAGTGCTTTTATTGCAAGGGAAGGGTCCTTTGGGCGGAACTGCCCCAAAGACTTAGCGGATAAGAAGGCCGCAACGCCAAAGGTATATTTGATATACATGTAATTGATGTGTACCTTACCAAGACTCGTAGTAACTCCCGGTATTTGATACGGTGCCGTTGCTCATATTTGTAACTCACAGCAGAGCTGCGGAATAAACGGAGATCGGCGAAGGATGAGGTGACGATCTTGCGCGTCGGGAATGGTTCCAGAGTCGATGTGATCGCCGTCGACACGCTGCCTCTACATTTACCTACGGATTAGTTTTGAACCTTAATAATTGTTATTTAGTGCCAAGTTTGAGCATGAACATTGTATCGGATCTCGTTTGATCTGAGATGGCTACTCATTTAAGTCTGAGAATAATGGTTGTTCGATTTATATGAGAGATATGTTTTATGGTCATGCTCGATGGTCAACGGTTTATTCTTAATGAATCTCGGCGTAATATTACACATGTTCATAGTGTGGATACCAAAAGATGTAAAGTTGATAACGATAGTCCCACATACTTGTGGCATCGCCGCCTTTGGTCACATTGGTGTCAAGCGCATGAAGAAGCTCCATGCAGATGGACTTTTAGAGTCTCTTGATTATGAATCGTTTGACACATGCGAACCATGCCTCTTAGGCAAAATGACCAAGACCCGTTCTCCGGAACAATGGGCGAGCAACCAACTTGTTGGAAATCATACATACCGATGTGTGCGGTCCAATGAGCGTTGAGGCCCATGGAGGATATCGTTATGTTCTCACTCTCACCGATGACTTAAGTAGATATGGGTATGTCTACTTAATGAAACACAAGTCTGAGACCTTTGAAAAGTTCAAGGAATTTCAGAATGAGGTGGAGAATCAACGTGACCGAAAGATAAAGTTCCTACGATCAGATCGTGGAGGAGAATACTTAAGTCACGAATTTGGCACACACTTAAAGAAATGTGGAATCGTTTCACAACTCACGCCGCTGGAACACCTCAAATAAACGGTGTGTCGAGCGTCGAATCGCACTCTATTGGATATGGTGCGGTCTATGATGTCTCTTACCGATTTACCGCTTTCATTTTGGGGATACGCTCTAGAGACAGCTACATTCACTTTAAATAGGGCACCGTCTAAATCCGTTGAGACGACACCGTATGAATTATGGTTTGGGAAAAACCTAAGCTGTCGTTTCTAAAAGTTTGGGGATGCGATGCTTATGTCAAGAAACTTCAACTGAAAAGCTCGAACCCAAGTCGGAAAAATGCGTATTCATAGGGTACCCTAAGGAAACTGTCGGGTATACCTTCTACTTAAGATCCAAGGCAAGATCTTTGTTGCCAAGAACGGATGCTTTCGGAGAAAGAGTTTCTCTCGAAAGAAGTAAGTGGGAGGAAAGTAGAACTTCGATGAAGTACTACCTCTCGAGCGGGAAGGTGGTGCAGCGCAGAAACCGTTCTGTGATGCCCACACCAACCAAGAGGAAAACGTTGATGATGATCAAGGTGCTTGGATCAAGTTACTCTTGAACTTCAAGGTCCACGAGGACACGTTCCGCACTGAGTGGTACGGCAACCTGTCATGGAAATCATGTTGCTAGACAACAATGAACCTTCGAACTATGAAGAAGCAATGGCGGGCCGGATTCCAACAAATGGCTTGAGGCCATGAAATCCGAGATAGAATCCATGTATGAAAACAAAGTATGGACTTTGACAGACTTGCCCGATGATCGGCGAGCAATAGAAAATAAATGGATTTTTAAGAAGAAGACGGACGCGGATGGTAATGTTACCATCTATAAAGCTCGACTTGTCGCTAAGGGTTATCGACAAGTTCAAGGGATTGACTACTGACGAGACATTCTCTCCGTAGCGAAGCTTAAGTCCGTCCGAATCATGTTAGCAATTGCCGCATACTATGATTATGAGATATGGCGATGGACGTCAAAACGGCATTCCTTAACGGACATCTTAAGGAAGAGCTGTATATGATGCAGCGGAAGGTTTTGTCGATCCTCGAACGCTAACAAAGTATGCAAGCTCCAGCGATCCATTTATGGGCTGGTACAAGCATCTCGGAGTTGGAACATTCGCTTTGATGAGATGATCAAAGCGTTTGGGTTTATCTTGAGACTTATGGAGAAGCCTGCGTTTACAAGAAAGTGAGTGGGAGCTCCGTAGCATTTCTCTGTTATATGTAGATGACATACTCTTGATGGGAAATGATACAAACTCTTGGACAGCATTAAGGCCTACTTGAACAAGTGTTTTTCAATGAAGGACCTTGGAGAAGCTGCTTATATATTAGGCATCAAGATCTATAGAGATAGATCGAGGCGCCTCATAGGTCTTTCACAAAGCACATACCTTGATAAGATTTTGAAGAGGTTCAAAATGGATCAGTCCAAGAAGGGTTCTTGCCTATGTTACAAGGTGTGAGATTGAGCTCGGCTCGACCACCGACCACGGCAAAAGATAAAGAAGAGATGAGTGTCATCCCTATGCTTCAGCCATAGGATCTATTATGTATGCCATCTTGTGTACGGACCGATGTAAACCTGGCCGTAAGTTTGGTTGCAAGATACCAAAGTAATCCCGGCAAGGAACACCGGACAGCGATCAAGAATATCTGAAGTACACGAAAAGGACAAAGGACATGTTTCTCGTTTATGGAGGAGACGAAGAGCTCGTCAGTAAGGGTTATGTCGGCGCTAAGCTTCGACTCAGATCTGATGACTCTAAGTCACAAACCGGATACGTGTATATGTTGAATGGTGGAGCGATGGTGGTGCAGGTACCGCAAGCGAGCGTCGTGGCGGGATCTACATGTGAAGCGGAGTACATGGCAGCCTCGGAGGCAGCGCATGAAGCGATTTGGGTGAAGGAGTTCATCACCGACCTAGGAGTCATACCCAATGCGTCGGGGCCGATCAAACTCTTCTGTGACAACACCGGAGCTATTGCCCTTGCCAAGGAGCCTGTTTCACAAGAAGACCAGCACATCAAGCGTCGTTTCAACTCCATCCGTGAAAATGTTCAAGATGGAGACATAGAGATTTGCAAAGTGCACACGGATCTGAATGTCGCAGATCCGTTGACTAAACCTCTCTCGCGTGCAAAACATGATCAACACCAGAACTCTATGGGTGTTCGATTCATCACAATGTAACTAGATTAGTGACTCTAGTACAAGTGGGAGACTGTTGGAAATATGCCCTAGAGGCAATAATAAAAGTATTATTATATTTCAATGTTCATGATAATTGTCTTTTGTTCATGCTATAACTGTGTTATCCGGAAATTGTAATACACGTGTGAACACTTAGACCCCAATATGTCCCTAGTGAGCCTCTAGTTGACTAGCCCGTTGTGATCAATGGATGGTCATGGTTTCCTGACTATGGACATTGGATGTCGTTGATAACGGATCACATCATTAGGAGAATGATGTGATGGACAAGACAATCATAAGCATAGCATAAAAGATCGTATAGTTCGTTTGCTAGAAGCTTTGCCAATGTCAAGTATCTATTCCTTCGACCATGAGATCGTGTAACTCCGGTTACCGTAGGAGTGCCTTGGGTGTATCAAACGTCACAACGAATCGGGTGACTATAAAGGTGCATTACGGTATCTCCGAAAGTATCTGTTGGGTTGACATGGATCGAGGCGGATTTGTCACTCCGTATGACGGAGAGGTATCTCTGGGCCCACTCGGTAATGCATCATCATAATGAGCTCAATGTGACCAAGGTGTTGGTCACGGGATCATGCATTACGATGCGAGTAAAGTGACTTGCGATAACGAGACTGAACGAGGTATTGGGATACCGACGATCGAGTCTCGGGCAAGTAACGTACCGATTGACAAAGGGAATTGCATACAGGGTTTGATCGAATCCTCGACATGGTGGTTCAACCGATGAAATCATCGAGGAGCATGTGGGAGCCAACATGGGTATCCAGACCCCGCTGTTGGTTATTGCTCGAGAGTCGTCTCGGTCATGTCTGCGTGTCTCCCGACCCGTAGGGTCTACACATAAGGTTCGGCGACGCTAGGGTTAGCAGGAAGTCAAGTATGTGACTACGAATGTTGTTCGAGTCCGGATGAGATCCCGGACGTCACGAGGAGTTCGGAAGGGTCCGGAGGTAAAGAATAATATATAGGAAGTGGTGTTTGACCATCGGGAAAGTTTGGGGTTTCGGTAGCACTGGGACCACCGGAAGGGTCCCGGGTCCACCGGTGGGGCCACCTATCCGGAGGGCCCCATGGGCCAAGGGGAAGGAACCAGCCCACAGGGGCTGGTGCGCCTCTAGGCCCACCCCGCGCCTAGGGTTGAAACCCTAGGGGGGGGCCGCCCACCGGCTTGGGGCACTCCACCCCTTGGCGCCGCCCCCAGAGATTGGATCTCGGGGCCGCCACTTCTGGGGCCTATATAAAGGGGGAGGGAGGGGGCTGCTGTACCAACTCCCAAGGCGCAGCCCTCCCTCCCAACACATCTCCTCCTCCGTAAGAGCTCGTGAAGCCACAGCCGAGATCTTGCTTCTCCACCATCACCACGCCGTCGTCTTTGCGGTGGAGCTGTCTTCCTCAACCTCTCCTTCCCCTTGCTGGATCAAGAAGGAGGAGACGTCGCTCATCCCGTACGTGTGTTGAACGCGGAGGTGCTGTCCGTTCAGCACTTGGCATCGGTGATCTGAATCACGTTCGAGTACGACTCCATCATCACCTTGCAAGCTTCCGCACGCGATCTACAAGTGGTATGTAGATGCAAACTCTCTCCCGTTCCTCGTTGCTTAGATGAACTCATAGATGGATCTTGGTGAAGCCGTAGGAAAAATTTTAATTTTCTGCAACGTTCCCCAACAGCCTTGCCGTCTTTGGACGAGGCGTTTGGTACGACCTTACGCCGGAGACCCTTCCTGGTCCCTGGGGCCTTCTTTTCGGCCTTCTTCTCCGGTGCCTTGTAGGGCGTCAGGACTAGCATCACCGTCAGGAGAGCATCAGCCGGGCCTTCTGGCAGCAGAGCCGGACAGTCAATCCGCTCCGCTGTCTCCACATAATCCTGATCAAATATGCACAATTACTTAAGACTCCCCCATGAATATATTGGGAAGAACTGAGTCCGGTGGTAGTCAGAAAACTCACCGGACGAGGAGGCCGCGTGGCATGAAGTCCACGGTCCTCGGATGTGGGAGGAGGTACTTCGAAGGCCTTGAACAACGCCTTCCATGCATCTTTGTGCGTCATGCCATAGAGCTTTCGAAGCGTCTGGTGTTCGGCCGGGACGAACTCCCACAGATTAAATACCTGCCTTTGGCACGGAAGAATCTGGCAAACGAACATGACCTGGATCACGTTGACAAGCTTGATGTTCTTGTCCTTCATATTCTTGATGCAGTTTTGGAGTCCGGTCAGCTCTGCAGGTTCGCCCCAGGCCAGGCTCTTCCTTTCCCAGGAGGTGAGCCGCATGGGGGTTCCGGATCGGAATTCGAGGGCCGCCGCCCAGCTGGTGTTGCATGGCTCGGTGATGTAGAACCACCCTGATTGCCACCCTTTCACGGTCTCTGCGAAGGAGCCGTCAAGCCAGGTGACGTTAGGCATCTTGCCCACCATGGCCCCTCTACACTCCGCTTGTTGGCCGCTCACGATCTTCGGCTTCACGCAGAAGATTTGTAGCCACAAGACGAAGTGAGGCTTGATGCGGAGGAAGGCCTCGCATATGACGATAAACGCCGAGATGTTGAGGACGAAGTTTGGGGCTAGATCATGGAAATCTAGCCCATAGTAGAACATGAGCCCGCGGACGAAGGGATGAAGTGGAAACCCCAGTCCACGGATGAAGTGGGCGAGAAACACGACCCTCTCGTGGGGTCCCGGGGTTGGAATGGCCTTCCTGTCGTCCGGTAGCCGGTGCGCTATGTCTGCGGCCAGTATCCGGCCGCCCGAAGATTCGCGATATGCTTCTCCTTCACGATGGAAGCCACCCACTTGCCTCCTGCTCTGGACATGTTTGGTTGTGCGGAGAAGACTTGGACTAGGGCGCTGGAGCTCGAGGAGGCAAGGATGAGCAAAGGAGAAGGAAGGCGTGGGTGAAAATGGGGAGCCCTTATCCCTTTATAAAGGCGACGAAAGCGGTGCGCCTCCCCACTTGCCCGTTGAGAATCGCTTACTTCCCAAGTGCCACGATTGATGGCGCGGTGGTATTACCCATACCCGTATTGATGAGAATCCCGTGATAAGGGGACACGATCTCTGCTTTGACAAGACGTGTCAAGGAAACCGCCTCGCAATATGCACTATGGCTGGTTGTGGGAAAACGGTTCGAATAATGACCCGACCGTAATGACATGTCACGTTGTCTAAAAAGTTGTCAGCAGATTACATTTGTGAAATATCATTCTCTCTACAGTGGTATGTGAAGATCATTATTGCAGATCCGGACACGGTCTAAGTGTTCGATAATTACTTTGGAGTATTCGTAGATGGAACCCGCCTTGCAATGCCAAAGACAAGACTGCGCACTGAACTCAACGTCATTGAAGCCTGGTTCAGGGGCTACTGAGGGAGTCCTAGATTAGGGGGTATCCGGACAGCCGGACTATATACTTCGTCCGGACTGTTGGAGCGTGAAGATACAAGACTCAAGACTCCGTCCCGTGTCCGGATGGGACTCTCCTTTGCGTGGAAGACAAGCTTGGCGATTCGGATATTATGTTTCCTTCCTTGTAACCGACTCCGTGTAAACCCTAGCCCTCTCCGATGTCTATATAAACCGGAGAGGTTGGTCCTTAGAAGGCCGATCACGATCACAATCATAACCATCATAGGCTAGCTTCTAGGGTTTAGTCTCTACGATCTCGTGGTAGATCTACTCTTGTACTACTCATATCATCAATATCAATCAAGCAGGAAGTAGGGTTTTACCTCCATCGAGAGGGCCCGAACCTGGGTAAACATTGTGTCCCTTGCTTCCTGTTACCATCAGCCTAAGACGCACAGATCGGGACCCCCTACCCGAGATCCGCCGGTTTTGACACCGACAAGCGTACTTTCAGGTTTTGACATAGGTTTTCTGAATGCCAAATGATACTATGTGTTTTTGTGCATCCCAATAGAGCGGTTTGTCTCCTTGGGACACAGAAGATACTCTTCTGATGTAACCCATTCGTTCAAACATATCCATCTTTTGAAGCATCATGAATGTTACAGAGGGTATGTTCCTTAAGTTGACATTTGAAGTGTATTAAATGCAGCGGCTTGGAGATTCTTATTATGTACTCCAGTTTCTTCATGTCTTACATATGTCCCTTTAACTCTTATGTTAATTTTGCTTGAGTGTCCACTTGCAGTATCCACTTTTGGGATTATGGGTTTTACAATTTGAAATAACTGGTAGACTGCTTCTTGTGATCATTCCCTGCATGCCCTTTTCTTCTTTTGTATTTGATCATGGACTGTTATTCAAACTTGAGCTGTCTCCGAAAGATTTCAAAGTGGAGAGGGTTCATGTAAATCTGCACACATCCACATAATTTAGTTTTTCCTTTTCATGCGTGGTGTAATGGCATGTTAAGTTATAAACATGTTAACCCTGGTACATGATTGATGTTTTAGTTTATTGTAATATATTTTTACAAGAAGTTGAGTAGAGGACCCTCTCTAGCCTACAATGTGTATGGTGGTGTACAAACTTAATATTTGCCTCGAAAGAGGCGTGCAGACCTTATAATATATAGCCTTCTCTCTGCCAGCAATACTAAGAACCATGAAACGCAAAATACATGAAAAGTTTTAGATGTTCAAACTTATATTATAAAACTTTCTCTGAAGGGCAAGTGTTGCTTGCTTAAATATCAGTTACTCATACTACCTCCGTCTCGGTGAATAAGTCATTTGCGTAGTTCTAGGTCGATGATTTAACTATGTAAATATGTATTATATGTGACAAAAAATATATATTTAGAAACTACATCCGTGTAGAAATCTAATGATATACTTTTCATGACATATAACACATATTTAATTCCTCAAATCGATGACCTAGAACTACGCGAATGACTTATTCACCTAGACGGAGGTAGTACTTGTCTAGATTTTCTATTGATGTCCGCATATAATGTCTGTGAATATACATTGAGAATTGTGTGTCAAGTAATACTAAGTAATGAGACTATGAGTCACTTGGACTTTGTTGCATGGTGCGGACAAGATGATTGCTAA
Organism: Aegilops speltoides; assembly: GCA_021437245.1. Classification (NCBI taxonomy): domain Eukaryota; kingdom Viridiplantae; phylum Streptophyta; class Magnoliopsida; order Poales; family Poaceae; genus Aegilops; species Aegilops speltoides. Next base: position 458,851,620 of record CM038141.1, read on the forward strand.
CTAGAACAAATAGAACCTAAAATTACACGTGTGTTGCACGTGCACATTTACTAGTTCTTCGTAAAACCCACAAACTTAGTTAATTCTAGAGATTTGTGGGTTTTACGAAGAAAACTGCATACGTGTCTCCCGGGCCAATCGCACAAAGGCGGTCCAATAATACGAAAAAAATCTAATCATAAGAAGGTGGTCCAATTTTCTCTAAAAAAGAGAAAAAAAATAGAGAAGTATATGTGTCTCCCGGGTCAATCGCACAAAGCACTACGCGGGGAGAACCGTCTCGACGCGCACCGCTTTGCGCTTACCCATCCGCCACTGATCACTTTCTAACGGTCGTCGATAGCCATGGCGCTCCTCCTTCGGCGCACGGTCCAGCTCACGCTCCTTTGTTCGCCGTGTGTCCTTGGAGGCATACTCGGCTTAGGTGGAAGTAAGCCGTGAACCCGTGTTTTAGTACTCGGCTTAGAGAATGATACAAGGCAACATGTGTTTTTCCTGTAGTGCTCGTGCGCATACTCCGTCGCCGATGTGGGAACAACAGGACCTGCGTCGGCGGCGGGGCGCCGACGGCGGTGCCGCCGTCCAAAGTGGCGGAGTTCATGGTGTCCAAGGTGGATGACCTGATGAACTGGACATAACGGGGCTCCATTTGGCCCATGACGGTCGGCCTCGCCTCCTGCGCCGTGCAGATGATGCACGCAGGTGCCTTCTGTTACGACTTTAACCACTTCGGCGTCATATCTTCTGCCCCTCGTTGCGCCAGTCCGACCGCATGATCATCGTTGGCACGCTCACCGGCAAGATGGCACCCGCGCTCCTCAAGTCTGTATACATATACATATCACCTTTATTTCCCCATTTCTTTCATTTTTTGCAGGGCACGCACATTTCTAGCCTACAATTTTGTTTGCGCAAGCACATTTCTTCATGATTTTCTTCGTACCCCGATTTATTGCGTGCTCCTCCCTTTGTTCCTCAATATAAGTCTTTTTAGAGATTTTAATATGATATATACAGACATAGTTTAAAGTGTAGATTCACTCATTTTGTTTTGGTATGTAGTCCATATTGGAATATCTAAAAGACTTATATTTAGGAGCAGAAGGAGTATATGGTATATGCTGCATATCCTCAGCATTTGCGAATGTACATTCTCGTCTAATCATCATGTCTGCACAAGACGTCTTTGTTTGGCAAATATGATGAATCAGAAAATCCGTTTCCTTATTTTTTTTGTTGAAAGAAAGCTGATACTTTTGACTTATCATTTGTTCAATTAATCGGAGAAATTCACCCTTATTGTTTCTATTGTATGTCACTGTGCTCTACAGATATTACGAGGCTTGTCTTGTAATCTGCCATATCATTGTGTGTGTTATTATAATTCAGTGAGGTCAAAATACCCTTATGAACTCTGAATGATGAAAACCTTGGACAGAGTCATGAGAAACCATTTTTCTCATACATAATTGTGCACGGTAATGCGCTATGTTTTAGCGCGCCTCCCACGTAACTTAACATTAATTCGACAAGATCAAACCTTATGAGTAAAATATGGCACTCCTGCAAATTCTTAATCTTCCCTAAGTTCTTTCAACTGTGGTTGATGGCGCTCTGAATATGATGTGCACGTGTTGTAACACCTGTTCTAGTCCTTGTAGCCCAATTTGGCTATTTCTGGTTTGGCACAGGTTTGTTTTTTGTTTAACATGCTATCTTGATTTGCTTTTACGGAGTAAGGAACACAAACAAATTGTGGCATAGACGCCTTTGCAGTCTCAAGTTTGTTTATTGAGTATGGTTTTCTGTAGGTCGAACACAATGTTGAAGGCACATTTCTCTTTTTTGTTTCTCTCAAACGAAGCAATATATTTAACTTTGTAGGACAACAAAACACTGTAACTACGATGCGGGAAAAAACTTTTGGATTTTTTCATGCATTTTAAGTGCTTAAAATATATTTTTTAATCAATAAAGATATCATTTTGTATATTTATGCCGGACCAAAAAATCTGGAAGTTTTTTCACACATTGAAGTTCTTTTTTTTATCTGCAAACTTAGACCATGTGTTGTTTCGTTTAAGAGAAAAAAAGAAAAAAATCATATAGAAAGTTAGTTGGAGAGCACAGATATCAAAGCAATGTTGGAGGGGTGAGGATGAGAGGTTCCATGTAGTCGGACCTCCACAGGAACTTTCTGCTGTTTGTATGGCTATTGCAGCAAGGAGAACTTAGTGATTCTTCTATGACTTCCTTTTGGTTGCAAATGAATGGGGATGCTAGTTTTCTTGAAATAACATAATCATAATTGTTCATTGCAATTTCTCAAGGTTTCTTGATTCAAATATCCTAAGAACACAGTTAGCTTACAACATTGTGTTCTTCCTGCTAGTAACCGAGTTCCTTTTTTTGATTAAACATTTTGTAGGTACATATAAATTTTATTTTGGCTGCATCTGATTGATAATACCTATTTAAAAGTGGATACCATGTAGATGTATCTGATATTTTGCGCTTCACATGTTCTTGGCAGGGTTTATGACAAGATGCCAGAGCCTTGACGGGTGATCTCCATGGGCAGCTATGCCAACGGCGGTGGATACTACCACTACTCATACTCTGTTGTGCGTGGGTGTGACCGGATCGTCCTTGTGGACATCTACGTCCATGGATGCTCTCCAACTACTGAAGCTCTAATGTATGGTGTTCTATAGTTGCAAAAGAACATCAATAGGCGCAATGATTTTCTTCACTGGTGGGAGAAGTGAATCAACACTTTGGATCATCGGGTTCATATCATTCTTCTACTTACAACTGGGACTCAGTATTCTTTCCTTGTTTCTTTTTCTGTTTGGTGGAATAAGTGAAGCATGTGCTTCCTGATCAACAAACATGCCATATGGTAATTCGTAAGTAATGGTGCTTTCCTACCATCTCGCACATGCCATGAACAAGCTATGTACCGGTGGTTTAACAATTGAAGCTTATGGCGTACCCCAGTTTGTACTTGTATTATATACTTCCTCCGTTCCAAAATAGATGACCCAACTTTATGCTAACTTTAGTACAAAATTGAGTCATCTATTTTGGAACGGAGGGAGTATCTGTGTAGCACACGTGAAGGAATTGATATGACTCTTATGGTATTATGACGCGTACACAGTTTTTTTTTTTTGTGAAATGCACGTACACTGTTGGAGTTGTGTGTATCGGAAGACCGCTGACTGAGAGTGTGACTGCATACCTCTCCGAGGCTGCTTTGAAAACCACCTGTGTATATCAATGAAGCGTGATAGAGAAGTAGTATTAATCAAATTTTGTGTACTTGAGTGGGCAGCAGCGTACGTATGGTCCCAGTATGTGTTTAAGATATATTAGGTGAGGAACCCTGCAGGATAGCGGCTATTATGTTATAGCATGTAGCATTGATTTGCTCGTATCGTCCTAGTATGTGTTTATGATTTATTTTGGTGAGTTATCCCCTAGACGATAGCAGATATCATGTAGTAGTACCATGTAATATTAATTTGCTCGGAAGCTTATGCTATACATATGAGGATGTGGCCTTGCTCCTCGTTGTCACTTCGCTACCTATCCATGGAAGGGAAAGTAGCAAGCCAAATAATACAAGTTTAGAGTGTTGTCGATAGGAGTGAGAGAAATCAGAAACACATGTTGTTTGAATTTGGTGTATATGCTAAGAATTACCATGCCTTTATGTACGGGATTTGGCGGTACAGGGTCTGAACATTAGATGTGACCATGCCATCCAGCAACACTTAGTTCATTTCCCCCCTGGAAAACGATATGGGCACTATAGGCCCTTATAATCCCAGCAATATCCGCTGGTACGTCATCATCCCATTGAAGAATTACATCCAATGGAACATTTAATCCCAGTTGTGCTAGAGTATCACCAGCATAATTGACATCTCGCTTACAATGGGAAACCACAACTTAGCCTGCACTTTTATATCCTCAATCACCTGGGCCTCCATGGAGTAGTCTGCCTCTCGTTTGTTGAGGGCTTGCTCCAGCAAAAGTGCACATGCATCAGTGATTAGCAACACATAGTTCATTGATTGTGAATGGGGAGTGGTATGAATGAAATCTAATGGAATGTATGGATATTGGAAAATTCATGCAACTAACATCCAACACTACTATGCACCCAAAGGAATCAATAATCCGTAGGATAGCTTTGATAGAAGGATTCAGAGAGTTTGAGAGGGGACAATAATATCTCTCCTATCTAAATAAAGAGTATCGTTCCCTATTCTGCTCATCTTTGGTCGAGCCCTTCCCACGTTACGTGTCGATCGGCTCCGCTTTCTTTTCGTCAATGCCCTCTCATCTGGATGGCCCACATGCGTTGGAACTCAATCGGGACCCGTCCATCTAACCATGAGGTCCACGGCAGCTGCGTATTACCCAGACGTAGTCCGTCGCCAACATCACCTTCTCTCCCACGTCCCAACCCAACCGTTCCTCATCATCCGCGCCATTCTATTTCTTCTCGCTATTGTGGTTGACAGAATCAACGCCCTGCTTGCTGTCTCCTTCAACTGAGAGCGCTGGAGGCTGGTGTGGGCAAGCGACGCACCACATATTTCTTCTTTCTGGAAATCGGTCAGTGAAGATCTATCATGGTAATTTATGCGATCACCCTTGGCAAATCAATCAAGACAACAACTGGCATATTTACATCCATCGCATGGCAGAGAATCAATGCAATTAAAAATAAGAGTTAGTTGGTATGCAAATAAAGAGGCAATGCATTATATACATGAGTTGATGTTTTGATTGCATCTAGGGCAAGGTGCACTTGGATAGATCAACCGGGAGTATTGCAGCTTAGTTTGTCACACAATGGAACGCTAGAAACCATTGCGGGAGCCGGAAAGCTAAACCAGTTATGCTAGGAGTACTGCAGGTTAGCCATTTGAAAAACATAGCGGGAGCAAGGAAGCCAAGCATGATGGAGACCGATGACTGAAAAGAGTTACATATGCTAGAGATTAACTCCCCTAATTGGCAGGTCAAGATTAACTCCCCTAATTGGCAGGACCATGCCGCCAACGCCAACTCATCCCTAAACTCCTCAATGTCATGCCACTGTAGGATGTAACGCATGAAGGAAATATGCCCTAGAGGCAATAAGAAAGTTATTATTTATTTCCTCATATCATGATAAATGTTTATTATTCATGCTAGAATTGTATTAACCGGAAACATGATACATGTGTGAATACATAGACAAACATAGTGTCACTAGTATGCCTCTACTTGAACTAGCTCATTGATCAAAGATGGTTATGTTTCCTAACCATAGGCATGTGTTGTCATTTGATTAATGGGATCACATCATTAGGAGAATGATGTGATTGACTTGACCCATTCCGTTAGCTTAGCACTTGATCGTTTAGTATGTTGCTATTGCTTTCTTCATGACTTATCCAAAGTTCCTTCAACTATGAGATTGTGCAACTCCCGTTTACCGGAGGAACACTCTGTGTGCTACAAAACGTCACAATGTAACTGGGTGATTATAAAGGTGCTCTACAGGTGTCTCCGAAGGTACATGTTGAGTTGGCATAATTCGAGATTAGGTTTTGTCACTCTGATTGTCGGAGAGGTATCTCTGGGCCCTCTCGGTAATACTCATCACCTAAGCCTTGCAAGCATTGTAACTAATGAGTTAGTTATGGGATGATGTATTACGGAACGAGTAAAGAGACTTGCCGATGCTTGAGATTGAACTAGGTATTGTATACCGACAATCGAATCTCGGGCAAGTAACATACCGATGACAAAGGAACAACGTATGTTGTTATGCGGTTTGACCGATAAAGATCTTCGTAGAATATGTAGGAACCAATATGAACATCCGGGTTCCGCTATTGGTTATTGACCGAGAATAGTTCTAGGTCATGTCTACATAGTTCTCGAACCCGTAGGGTCCGCACGCTTAACGTTACGATGATAGTTTTATTATGAGTTTATAAGTTTTGATGTACGAAGGTTGTTGAGTCCGGATGTGATCATGGACATGACGAGGAGTCTCGAAATGGTCGAGACATAAAGATTGATATATTGGATGACTATATTCGGACACGGAAGTGTTCCGGTGTTTTCGGAGAAAACCAGAGTACGGAGGGTTACCGGACCCCGAGTAATGGGCCTTGATGGGCCCTATTGGAGAGAGAGGGGCGGCCAGGGCAAGTGGCGCGCCTCCCTTGAGTCCGAATAGGACAAGGAAGGGGGCCCTTGCCTTCCCCTCTCCCACTCCTTCCTTCCCCTCCTTCTTGGAATAGGAAGGGAGGAAACCTACTGGAGTAGGTTTCCCCCTCCTAGGCCGCCTCCCCTTAGGCGGCCCCTCCTCCTCTCCCCTTTATATCTGGGCGGGGGCACCCATAGACACACAAGTTGATCTACGGATCGTTCCTTAGCCGTGTCGGTGCCCCCTCCACCATAATCCACCTCGGTCATATCGTCGCGGAGTTTAGGAGAAGCCTGCGCGGTAGAACATCATCATCGTCACTGCGCCGTCGTCTTGTGAAACTCATCCCCGACGCTTCGCTGGATTAGAGCCCAGGGGACGTCATCGAGCTGAACGTGTGCTGAACACGGAGGTGCCGTACGTTCGGTGCTTGGATCGGTCGATTCGTGAAGACGTACGACTACATCAACCGCGTTGTCATAACGCTTCCGCTTATGGTCTACGAGGGTATGTGGACGGACACTCTTCCCTCCTGTTGCTATGCCATCACCATGATCTTACGTGTGCGTAGGAAATTTTTTGAAATTACTGCATTCCCCAACAGTGGCATCCGAGCCTAGGTTTTATGGTTTGATGTTATATGCACGAGTAGAACACAAGTGAGTTGTGGGCGGTATAAGTCATACTGCTTACCAGCATGTCATACTTTGGTTCGGCGGTATTGTTGGATGAAGCGGCCCGGACCGACATTACGCGTACGCTTACGCAAGACTGGTTTTACCGCCATGCTTTGCACACAGGTGACTAGCGGGTGTCAGTTTCTCCAACTTTAGTTGAACCGAGTGTGGCTATGCCCGGTCCTTGCGAAGGTTAAAACAACATCAACTTGACAAACTATCATTGTGGTTTTGATGCGTAGGTGAGATTGGTTCTTGCTTAAGCCCGTAGCAGCCACGTAAAACTTGCAACAACAAAGTAGAGGACGTCTAACTTGTTTTTGCAGGGCATGTTGTGATGTGATATGGCCAAGGCGTGATGCTATATTTTATTGTATGAGATGATCATGTTTTGTAACCGGTTATCGGCAATCGGCAGGAGCCATATGGTTGTCGCTTTATTGTATGAAATGCAAGCGCCTGTAATTGCTTTACTTTATCACTAAGCGGTAGCGATAGTCATAGAAGCAATAGATGGCGTAGCGACAACGATGCTACAATGGAGATCAAGGTGTCGCGCCAGTGACGATGGTGATCACGATGGTGCTTGGAGATGGAGATCACAAGCACAAGATGATGATGGCCATATCATATCACTTATATTGATTGCATGTGATGTTTATCCTTTATGCATCTTATCTTGCTTTGATTGACGGTAGCATTTTAAGATGATCTCTCACTAAAATTATCAAGAAGTGTTCTCCACGAGTATGCACCGTTGCCAAAGTTAAATCGTGTCCGGACACCACGTGATGATCGGGTGTGATAAGCTCTCGTCCATCTACAACGGGTGCAAGCCAGTTTTGCACACGCGAATACTCGAGTTAAACTTGACGAGCCTAGCATATGCGAGATATGGCCTCGGAACACGGAGACCAAAAGGTCGGCGTGAATCATATAGTAGATATGATCAACATAGTGATGTTCACCATTGAAAACTATTCCATCTCACGTGATGATCGGTTATGGTTTAGTTGATTTGGATCACGTAATCACTTAGATGACTAGAGATGTCTGTCTAAGTGGGAGTTCTTAAGTAATATGATTAATTGAACTTAAATTTATCATGAACTTAGTACTGATAGTATTTTGCTTGTCTATGTTTGTTTGTAGATAGATGGCTCGTCTTTGTTGTTCCGTTGAATTTTAATCGTTCCTTGAGAAAGCAAAGTTGAAAGATGATGGTAGCAATTACGGATTGGGTCCGTAACTTGAGGATTATCCTCATTGCTGCACAAAAAGTTACGTCTGGAAGCACCGCTGGGTGCCGAACTGCTTCTTGATGCTGGCGACGGCGTTAAGAACGTCTGGCGAGCAAAGATGATGACTACTCTATAGTTTAGTGTGCCATGCTTTACGGCTTAGAACCGGGTCTTCAACAACGTTTTGAACATCATGGAGCATATGAGATGTTCCAGAGTTGAAGTTAATATTTCAAGCAAATGCCGGATTGAGAGATATGAAGTCTCCAATAAGTTCTACAGCTGCAAGATGGAGGAGAATAGTTACATCGGTGAGCATATACTCAAAATGTGCAGGTATAATAATCACTTGATTCAACCGGGAGTTAATCTTCCGGATGATAGCGTCATTGACAATTCTCCAATCACGCCACCAAGCTACAAGAGCTTTGTGATGAACTATAATATGCAAGGGATGAACAAGACTATTCCCGAGCTCTTCGCAATGCTAAAAGTTGCGAGGTAGAAATCAAGAAGGAGCATCAAGTGTTGATGGTCAACAAGACCACTAGTTTCAAGAAAAGGGCAAAGGGAAGAAGAAGGGAACTTCAAGAAGAACAGCAAGCAAGTTGCTGCTCAAGAGAAGAAACCCAAGTCTGGACCTAAGCACAAAACTGAGTGCTTCTCTCGCAAGCGGTAGTCCTTTGGAAGCGGAACTGCCCCAAGTATTTGGCGGATAAGAAGGATGGCAAAGTGAACAAAGGTATATGTGATATACATGTTATTGATGTGTACCTAACTAGAGCTCGTAGTAGCACTGGTATTTGATCTTGGTTACATTGCTAATATTTGCAACTCGAAGCAGGACTACTGAGAATAAACGAGCATCGGCCAGGGCGAGGTGACGATCGCGTGGGAAAGCGGTTCCAAAGTCGATGTGATCGCGGTCGACACGCTACCTCTACATCTACCTTGAGATTAGTTTTAGACCTGAATAATTGTTATTTGGTGCCGCGTTGAGCATGAACATTATATCTGGATCTTGTTTGATGCGAGGCGGTTATTCATTTAAATCGAGAGAATAATGGTTGTTCTATTTATATGAGTAATATCTTTTATGGTCATGCACCCTTGAAGAGTGGTCTATTTTATTGAATCTCGATAGTAGTGATACACATATTCATAATGTTGAAGCCAAAAGATGCAGAGTTGATAATGATAGTGCAACTTATTTGTGGCACTTGCCGTTTAGGTCATATCGATTGTAAAGCGCATGAAGAAACTCCATCTTGATGGACTTTTGGAATCACTTGATTATGAATCACTTGGTACTTGCGAACCGTGCCTCATGGGCAAGATGACTAAAACACCGTTCTCCGATACTATGGAGAGAGCAACAGATTTGTTGGAAATCATACATACAGATGTATGTGGTCCGATGAATGTTGAGGCTCGTGGCGGATATCGTTATTTTCTCACCTTCACAGATGATTTGAGCAGATATGGGTATATCTACTTAATGAAGCACAAGTCTAAAACATTTGAAAAGTTCAAAGAATTTCAGAGTGAAGTGGAAAATCATCGTAACAAGAAAATAAAGTTTCTACGATCTAATCATGGAGGAGAATATTTGAGTTACGAGTTTGGTTTACATTTGAAACAATGCGGAATAGTTTAGCAACTCACGCCACCGGAACACCACAAAGAAATGGTGTGTCGAGCGTCGTGTCGTACTTTACTAGATATGGTGCGATCTATGATGTCTCTTACTGATTTACCGCTATCGTTTTGGGGTTATGCTTTAGAGACGGCTGCATTCACATTAAATAGGGCACCATATAAATCCGTTGAAACGACGCCTTATGAATTGTGGTTTGGCAAGAAACCAAAGTTATCGTTTCTTAAAGTTTGGGGCTGCGATGCTTATGTGAAGAAACTTCAACCAGATAAGCTCGAACCCAAATCGGAGAAATGTGTCTTCATAGGATACCCAAAAGAGACTGTTGGGTACACCTTCTATCACAGATCCGAAGGCAAGACATTCGTTGCTAAGAATGGATCCTTTCTAGAGAAGGAGTTTCTCTCGAAAGAAGTGAGTGGGAGGAAAGTAGAACTTGATGAGGTAACGGTACCTGCTCCCTTATTGGATAGTAGTTCATCACAGAAATCAGTTCCTGTGACAAATACACCAATTAGTGAGGAAGCTAATGATATTGATCATGAAACTTCAGATCAAGTGTCTCTTGAACCTCGTGGGTCTACGAGTAAGATCCGCACTGAGTGGTGCGGTAATCCTGTTCGGAAGTCATGTTACTTGACCATGATGAACCTACGAACTATGAGGAAGCGATGATGAGCCCAGATTCCATAAAATGGCTAGAGGCCATGAAATCGAGATGGGATCCATGTATGAGAACAAAGTATGGACTTTGGTTGACTTGCCCGATGATCGGCAAGCCATTGAGAATAAATGGATCTTTAAGAAGAAGACCGACGACGGTAATGTAGCTGTCTATAAAGCTCGACTTGTTGCGAAAGGTTTTCGACAAGTTCAAGGGGTTGATTACGATGAGACTTTCTCACCGTGGCGATGCTTAAGTCTGTCCGAATCATGTTAGCAATTGCCGCATTTTATGATTATGAAATTTGGCAAATGGATGTAAAAACTGCATTCCTGAATGGATTTCTGGAAGAAGAGTTGTATATGATGCAACCGGAAGGTTTTATCGATCCTAAGGGAGCTAACAAAGTGTGCAAGCTCCAGCGATCAATCTATGGTCTGGTGCAAGCCTCTCGGAGTTGGAATAAACGCTTTGATAGTGTGATCAAAGAATATGGTTTTATACAGACTTTTGGAGAAGCCTGTATTTACAGGAAAGTGAGTGGGAGCTCTGTAGCATTTCTAATAATATATGTGGATGACATATTGTTGATTGGAAATGATATAGAATTTCTGGATAGCATAAAAGGATACTTGAATAGAAGTTTTTCAATGAAAGACCTCGGTGAAGCTGCTTACATATTGGGCATTAAAATCTATAGAGATAGATCAAGACGCTTGATTGGACTTTCACAAAGCACGTACCTTGATAAAGTATTGAAAAGGTTCAATATGGATCAGGCGAAGAAAGGGTTCTTGCCTGTATTACAAGGTATAAAGTTGAGTCAGACTCAATGCCCGACCACTGCAGAAGATAGAGAGAAAATGAAAGGAGTTCCCTATGCTTCAGCCATAGGCTCTATCATGTATGCAATGCTGTGTACCAGACCTGGTGTGTGCCTTGCTATTAGTTTAGCAGGGAGGTACCAAAGTAATCCAGGAGTGGGTCACTGGACAGCGCTCAAGAACATCCTGAAATACCTTAAAAGGACTAAGGATATGTTTCTCGTATATGTAGGTGACAAAGAGCTAGTCGTAAATGGTTACGTCGATGCAAGCTTTGACACTGATCCGGACGATTCTAAATCGCAAACCGGATACGTATTTTATTAAACGGTGGAGCTGTAAGTTGGTGCAGCTCTAAACAAAGCGTCGTGGCGGGATCTACATGTGAAGCGGAGTACATAGCTGCTTCGGAAGCAGCGAATGAAGGAGTCTGGATGAAGGAGTTCATTTCCGATCTAGGTGTTATACCTAGTGCATCGGGACCAATGAAGATCTTCTGTGACAATACTGGTGCAATTGCCTTGGCAAAGGAATCCAGATTTCACAAGAGGACCAAGCACATCAAGAGACGCTTCAATTCCATTCGGGACCAAGTCCAAGTGGGAGACATAGAGATTTGCAAGATACATACAGATCTGAATGTTGCAGACCCGTTGACTAAGCCTCTCTCACGAGCAAAACATGATCAGCACCAAGACTCCATGGGTGTTAGAATCATTACTATAGAATCATTACTATGTAATCTAGATTATTGACTCTAGTGCAAGTGGGAGACTGAAGGAAATATGCCCTAGAGGCAATAATAAAGTTATTATTTATTTCCTCATATCATGATAAATGTTTATTATTCATGCTAGAATTGTATTAACCGGAAACATGATACATGTGTGAATACATAGACAAACATAGTGTCACTAGTATGCCTCTACTTGAACTAGCTCATTGATCAAAGATGGTTATGTTTCCTAACCATATGTATGTGTTGTCATTTGATTAATGGGATCACATCATTAGGAGAATGATGTGATTGACTTGACCCATTCCGTTAGCTTAGCACTTAATTGTTTAGTATGTTGCTATTGCTTTCTTGATGACTTATACAAAGTTCCTGCAACTATGAGATTGTGCAACTCCCGTTTACCGGAGGAACACTTTGTGTGCTACCAAACGTCTGGCGTAATCGGGTGATTATAAAGGTGCTCTACAGGTGTCTCCGAAGGTACATGTTGAGTTGGCATGATTCGAGATTAGGTTTTGTCACTCCGATTGTCGGAGAGGTATCTCTGGGCCCTCTCGGTAATACTCATCACCTAAGCCTTGCAAGCATTGTAATTAATGAGTTAGTTATGAGATGATGTATTACGGAACAAGTAAAGAGACTTGCCAGTAACGAGATTGAACTAGGTATTGTATACCGACAATCGAATCTCGGGCAAGTAACATACCGATGACAAAGGGAACAACGTATGTTGTTATGCGGTTTGACCGATAAAGATCTTCGTAGAATATGTAGGAACCAATATGAACATCCAGGTTCCGCTATTGGTTATTGACCGAGAATAGTTCTAGGTCATGTCTACATAGTTCTCGAACCCGTAGGGTCCGCACGCTTAACGTTACGATGATAGTTTTATTATGAGTTTATAAGTTTTGATGTACCGAAGGTTGTTCGGAGTCCCGGATGTGATCATGGACATGACGAGGAGTCTCGAAATGGTCGAGACATAAAGATTGATATATTGGATGACTATATTCGGACACGGAAGTGTTCCGGTGTTTTCGGAGAAAAACCAGAGTCTGGGAGGGTTACGGACCCCGGGAAGTAATGGGCCTTGATGGGCCCTATTGGAGAGAGAGAGGGCGGCCGGGGCAAGTGGCGCGCCCTCCCTTGAGTCCGAATAGGACAAGGAAGGAGGGGCGGCCTGCCTTCCCCCTCTCCCTCCTTCCTTCCCTCCTTCTTGGAATAGGAAGGGAGGGGAAACCTACTGGAATAGGTTTCCCCCTCCTAGGGCACGCCTTCCCTTAGGCGGCCCCTCCTCCTCTCCCCTTTATATCTGGGCGGGGCACCCATAGACACACAAGTTGATCTACGGATCGTTCCTTAGCGTGTCGGTGCCCCCTCCACCATAATCCACCTCGGTCATATCGTCGCGGAGTTTAGGAGAAGCCTGCGCGGTAGAACATCATCATCGTCACCATGCCGTCGTCTTGTGAAACTCATCCCCGACGCTTGCTGGATTAGAGCCGGGGGCGTCATCGAGTGAGCGTGTCTTTGAACACGGAGGTGTCGTCGTTCGGTGCTTGGATCGGTCGATTCGTGAAGACGTACGAATACATCAACCACGTTGTCATAACGCTTCCGCTTACGGTCTACGAGGGTACGTGGACGGACACTCTTCCCTCTCGTTGCTATGCCATCACCATGATCTTGCGTGTGCGTAGGAATTTTTTTGAAATTACTGCGTTCCCCAACAACGCATACATCAGTGAATCATAATTGGATCAATCTGAGAAACCTAAAAAGTTCAGATTTCCTGCATTGGAATTTGTTCTTTCAAAGGGGGGCTCATTATCGAGGATGCCCCCTTCACTTCAAAGGTTGCTGCACGGTTTTTGTTTTTCGCGTTTGCAAATAATTGTCGTCTCTGTGCCTAAACTAGAGGCCTTGCACGGAATTTGTGATACACCTGATGAATCCAAAATCGTGTTTGCCTCCATAGTTATTCAGGTGCTGTATATTATCATCTACTCTTTTTGTATCATAAGTTGCAGTCATTTGAGCGTAGAAGTTTTATATCATCTACACTTTTTGTACTAATATGATGTTTTGTGCTTGAAGGGATTGTTCATAGATAGCCTATCAACGGTGATGAATTCTCTCAAGATCTTATGTATCATGATGAAATGTTTTGATCTGGATAAGGTCATTGGCTTGATGCGATGCTTTCCATGCCTAGAGAATTTGTATATAACGGTGATGACTTCACGCACATTGAAAGCCAATATATGTGCACTAGAATTAACCGTTAAGTCGCTCTTTCTACATACTCTTTTTAGACCTTAAGTGTTTTCAATCTGCATGACTATTTAGGAAACATCAGGTAAAAGAAGCCTAACAAATCTATGACATCGTAAGCACCAAGATTTTCTCAGTTCGCATTGCGTTGAAAGATACGCCCATGACAAATGCTTCATGTCAAAAATTGGCTCTCCATTAAATCCCATCAAATGACATGCATCATTATTCTCGTCACCTATCGATGAACTTGGGAGAGGACACATGAGTAATTTAGTACCACTTCATTTGCAAGGTTGTAAACGGTACAAGGCCTCCTGACCAGCCATCGCTCTCATTTATATGAATAAGATTGAAACCTAGCTTAACTCTTAATTCATTTGCCTTAGCAGTATCCAACCGAGACTCAAACAAAAAAAACACATCCGCTTTCACACACCCATGGAGATCCAAGAGCTCGCAAGCTGCCTCCGTTGAGAGCATGTCGCGGCAATTCCAACTCATGATCTTCATTGCTTCTTCCCCAAACGAATAACCTCTAGGAAACAAAACAATACACAAGCAAAAGGATTATCACATCACCTCACAACTTCACCACCTCCAATCCGTGATGGACTGAATTATCCCACGTAGCATCAAAAACTTTCACGCCATGCTCCTCCGAACAAGACGAAGGAACAGAAAAATGAATATGGAGTTAATGGCCAGGAAAATCGTAGGAGAGAAGGATATACAAGCCACTTCCCCTAACTGATGCACAACGCACTGGTTAGGAGGTCTCGCCTCAGGGAAATTTGCATTTTGTGTCACAAACTGGGCCGACCCGTTTTGTTATCCTCCTTGTCGCTCTTTGCTAGCAACGGGTGTTGCTTTGTACTGGTTTGGTCCTTTTCCCGTACTTTTTTCCCCTTTAATTCTTGAATGGTTCTCTTAGATTGACGCTTACTTTGTTTTTAATCGCTTTTCTTCCTTTCTTTCATGTTTTTTACAGCTTTTTTTTAGTTTCTTTCTCGGTTTTTACTTTTCTTTCTTCACTTTTCTCTGCTTCTTTTCTCGGTTTTCTTTGCTTCCTTCTCGGGTTTCACCGTTTCATTCTTTTGCATTAGTTTTCTTCAGTTTTTGTTTTCTTTCTTTTTCCTTTTCAACTTTCTTTATTTGTCATTTTTATTGGTTTCTTTTTTCTTCAACACGCGTCTACCTTTTTCCAGTACACAATATAGATTTTTAGTGTACGGTTGAAACATTTATTTGATACACGTAAACATTTTTCAAGTACATGATGTACATTTTTCATTTAATACATGCTTTGATTTTTTTTAATACATGGTCAACATTTTTGCAAAGACACACTGAACATTTTATATGAGAATATACATTTTTATAAAGTACACGGACATTTTTTTACATTGTATAAACATTTTTAAAATGTTTACAGTATACAAAAAAATAGTGTACACGTTAAAGATTATTTTATACAAGCCAAACATTTTTCGAATAGAAGATATATAATTTTCATATGTTTTGCACATTTTTTCCAATACGGTAAAATAATTTTGAATACACGTAGAACATTTTATGGTAAACATTTTTTAAAACTATATGATTTTTTAAAATGTCACAATTTTTTTGTGGAAATGCGAGAATGTTTCTTTAAAACGTCACTTACATTTTTTAAAAGGTAGAAACATTTTCTAGAATACGTCATTTATATTTCCCAAATACATGATGACCATTTTTTTTTGGTATACAAGTTCTGAACATTTTCTAGAACAAGTGTTCTACATTTTTCGAAAAAATGTTCAATATTTTTTAGAATGATATGAAATATGTTTCGAAAATTACACGGACATGTTTTAAATTGTATAACTATTTTTCAAAAATCTCAAAATTATATCCATGAAACCTGTGGACTTTTCTTAAATGACAAATTCATTGTTTTGATTGGTATGAATTATTTTTTATAAATTAAGAAAATATTTTTCTTACATTTGTATAACTAGTTTGTTAAAACATGATTGGCATATTTTTGAAACGCATGAATATTTAGTAGAATGGTCAAAATTTATAAAATTTTGTGAGAATTGTTATAAGATGTGACAATCATTTTTTTAAAGCCACGAACAGTTTCTAAATGTCAGAGACATTTTTCTTGAAAGCAGTCAATATTTTTTTGAGTGGTACGCACATTGTTTTTGAATGATACAAGCAATTTAGAAAATAATACAAAGAAATTTTCAAAATTGTACTCCCTTCATCCGGAAATACTTGTCAGAGAAATATATAAAATGGCCATATCTATAACTAAATTACGTCTACATACATCATTTCTCGGACAAGTATTTCGTATGGAGGGAGTATATTTTAAAATTTCGGAATACAAAAAAAAAGAAAGAAATGCGAAAATGTAGGAAAAATAAATAATATGTGCTTGAAACGACGCATGCCTTGTGCTGTTGGGTTGGTCCCATTATGTGCGACATTGCTGGCGAGCGCACCCTCCAATTTGCTACAAGCGAGACACAGGGCAGTTCCTATTTGGCATCATGTGCTCATTACTGTGTATTTTGCAAACGGTCCCTTCTCATGTAGCTTTTATTTCTCTGTTTTAATCTGGCAAAAATGCGCGCTGGTTGTGAATCTAACCAGCAACCTACCTCATCAAGGTAGGCCGGTGTAATAACCCCGCCACCCGGCAGGATCTGATAACTTACAATATTTTCCTTCTTTCATTCTTCCTTTTTCTCGTTTTTTTATTTTCCGTTTTCTTTTTTCTTCTTCTTGGTTCGATAAATTGTTTGCAAATTACGTGAACTTTTTCTTCAAATCGATGAACTCTTTTTATACTTAATATTTTTTCAATTTTGATGAATTGTTTTCAAAATCAATGATTTTTTTGAAATCCGTCGAACTACTTTTAATTTTGATGAACTTATTTAAATGCAAAGTTTTTTTCTGAAAATCGATGAACTTTTTCATCTTTGAAGATATTGTTGCAATTTCTATGAACTTTTTTCAAATTGATGAACATTTTTTCAAAATCAGGAATTTTTTTCAAAATCCACGAACATTTTGGACTCATGATTTCTTTTTCGGTTTTTACGATTATTTTTGTTCTGTTTTACCTATATTATCAAGCAAACCTAGAGGACATAAAATGGGATCGATCTCGCTCTACATGGTCCGACTGACCATGGTTGCGCATGGGCACAAGGGAGCTTCCCAGGTGCACCCCCGTGCAGTCTGGGCTGGCACCTTTCCTTTATTCTTTCAATTTAATTTATTCGTATCTCTACTACTATAAAATTCTCAGTTGGTGGTGATGGTGTGCCTGCCCTCCAACATTTTAGACCATCGGATCTCCATCTAACGTACAGGAGTCAACCCCGCTTCACTTATGCAGAAACATCGTTATCCTCTCCGCTCAGTCGAGGGAGTGACCGGGACCGGGAGGCGATTTTGGTTCCTCCGCCGGCAATCTCGCCGCTCTTCTTTGATGGCTACCTGGCCTCGAGAGGCGTGGGGGAGCTCCCGGACTCCGCCGGCATGTAGATAGGAGTTGGTTGGGCAACGCCATCGCGTCTAATAAAGTGGTCCTCGCTACTGCCCCATCTCGCTGGCGACAGCTAGGAGCCTATGGGCCTGTGTGGTCTGGTCGGTGTTGTTGAGGCGGCGGTGACATCATCGGCCTTTTGTCCTCCGGCCCCGTCCCCGCCTCGGTGGTTCTCGCCCTGGAGCTGCCAATGAGCATGTGAGGAGTTGTACAGGTGATGCGGCGGCGATAGCCGCCTAAGGTTTGGTTCACGGCGACTTGCAGATGCCGGTTGTTCTGGAGAACGGTTTGTAGCTAGCTGGACATGGGATCTGGTGGCCCTTCTCGCCAGAGAAGGAGATTCAGGACAGGGTGTCTTCCCGGCCGATAGCATTCATCGGTTTGGTGCCTCCGTTCATAGTGGCTTTCGTTGCGTCTCACACAACGCAGATTCCTGCAAGTTGCTTCTCTTGCTCAACGGCTGGATTCGCAGCGTCGACGGCAGCGGCAGTGGCCAGATGCGTGCGGCTGTGTTTAGAGCCTCCAGGGGCGTGGTCGTATTCTTCTCTGTTTGGAGGTCCTTTCTGCAATTTTCCTGCTCCAGTTGGTTCTGGTGTCTTCGCGTGGGTGTGTGCTTGTTTTAATCTGACCCTTCTGTTATGTGGACTGGTTACAGGGGCAAACTACCAACGGATACTAGGAGCACTAAGATGGTGGTCGTCAAGCTAGCGCACGCTGTGAGCAAGTCAACAACGGGCAATACTTGGGAGGAGTCGGCCGGCAGCTGGATGGACCATGCATGTGCTGCTGTAATGCGTTGGGAGGATTCACCATTGGGTTGCACGGAGCAGCTTCTCGAGCTGGGGCGAACGATACAGCTACTGGGATCGGCTGCGTGGACTGCATGCATTGTAGGTTGTTACGGTGCTAATGCACGACCCCGTTTGTCTTGCATCCAACGGATAAATGATGGCCCAATGGCAAACCTCATATCATCCATTTTGTATCGACCCCATTTTTGGATCAAACTTGCTCGTGATTTGGGTCTGAAGCGGACATAAACCAGACATTTTCTGCGTCTCTGTTATCCGAATGTGTCCTCTGCATGTGTGGGCTGGCCCACCTATCACACACCCACCCACCTCCCACCTCTCTCTCCCCTTCTTTTTCTCTCTTCCCCACCCACGCCGCTCACAAGTAGCAATGCTAGGCGTCGAGGCCTCCGGCGCTCCTTCCGGCGCCGCTCAAGGCCAAGCGCGGCGGTGCCACCTCCGACAGGGCTCAAGGCCGAGCAGCGGCCTTCGTGTCTCTCGGTTGAGCCCTCCGGGCTCGCACCTCATCCGATCCAAGCGCGGCGGCGAGCAAGACACAGCGGCCTTGGCGAGGCAGGGACAGCGAGGCGGGCAAGACAGGCGGCCTTGGCGAGGCGAGGCGCGCGAGCGTCGCGGAGGGCACGAGAAGCGGTGGGGCAGTGGGATCTGAGCTAGATCTGGCGAGCGTGCAGGCAAGGTGTAGCGTGCGACCGGCAACCTCAACCACGGCAGCATCATGCTATGTTGCAGCAACCCCATTAGTGGCGCGATCGGCCTTGGAGAGAGCGGACGGCGAGCGCCTGAGCTCGGCCTTGCAGGTGGGCGCGCGGGGCCGTCTTGAGCTCATGGGTGAGCATGGGCAAGGCGCAGGTGACCGCGGTGGGGAAGCAGACGGACACTTTTTGAGATGAGTCGGCCGCGTTGGGAGCCTCGGACAAAAGCCGAACACGGGCGTAAAGTAAAAAATGTTTTTCCATTGCGACGTACGGGTCTCTTGGTTATAATTCAAGTAAATAATATTCTACTAATCATTTCTTACCCCGTAGCGTAGCACGGGCATCTTACTAGTTTTTTGCTGAAAAGGAAATCTATTTATATTCCTTTTCACTTTTATCTTTTCACATTGTTCATGTATTTGACCTGGATTTAAAAAAAGTTCATGAATTAAAACAAACACAATGTAAAAAAGGTTTCGAATTTCAAAAAGCATTCAAAAATATGAAAAAAATTCTAGATTTCAAAAAATGCTCGTGAATCTGGAAATGTTCTCATATTATTAGATTTATTCATGAATTTGAAAGATAATAATGATATAAAACTGTACCAAATTTTATAAAAAAAATACGAGTTCAAAAATTTATCCGTGAATTCAATATATGTTCGTAAAATTCCAAATGAATTATAAAATTTAAAAATGTGATAAATTCAAGAAATAATTCAAAATTTGGCCAATATTCATGAATTATAAGAATGTTACTAAGAATGAGAAGACCTTTAAAATATTAGAGAAAATGAGGAACAGAATAATGATACAAACAACGAAAATTAAAATAGTAATCCAACAGAAAACTAGCAGAAAATAACACATAGAAAACTTAATCAATTGATTCAGGGAAGGTTCCAGAACCAAATAGGTGTGAGAAAACACAAGTGATCCTATAAAATTGGCCTGGCCAAACATTGTACACTAGGAGTCGCTTCAGCGAGTTCGAAGCTCGATTCGTTGAACGCCAGACATAGGTGCGCCCTAACCTCGCAGCCAATCCTATTGGGCACGCGGTTCGCTGGTTAGCGACCACCCGATCCAATAAAATGAGGAAGCACGTACATTTTTGGGCCGGGCCAAATAGGATTTTACCGGTTTTCGGAAGGTTGGGATCTAGAACCTTCCCTCACCTGTTTATTTATGCTTGTTCTTTGCGAGGTTTTTCAGGTTTTTACCTTTCCATTAGTTTTGCTTTCACTTTTTCTTTTTTTTATAGATTTTCCAAGCATTTTTTGGTTACTGAACAATTTTTTAAAATCATGAATATTTTCCAAAATCATGATTTTGTTTTCAGATTTTTGAACCTTTTCTTACATAATCGTGAATATTTTAAATTGTCGAACTTTTTATCTAAATGCGTGAACATTACTTTCAATTATTTATCATTTTTTTGCATTAATGAATATTTCTCCCAAATATTAGAACATTTTTTATTCAATTGTGAACATTTTTCTGAAACACTTGAATATTTTTTAGAATTAGAAAACATGTTTGAATTGACAAACAATTGTATTTCATAAACAATATTTGGATTCATCTTTTTTTCTGTTGAACATTTTTGTAGTGCGTGCATTATTTTTTGAAGTTATGAAAATTTATTGAATTAGAAATCATTTTTTGAGTGAACAAAATTTTATTTTATTTGTTTTTTGTGAAAATATTTAGAAACAATCATGAACATTTGATCAAAATCTTGAATAATGTATTGAATTTGTGCACCTTTTTCAACATCTTGAATAATTTTTGAATTCACAAACATTTTTTTCAATTCCAAGAACTGATGAAAAGTGAACCTCGAGACAAGGGTCGATCCGTTGTTGGTCCGATCTTTCACGGAACAAATCTCCATCGCAGCAAGAATAAGTCACGGGTTTACGAAGATGTTCGCAAACCCCACGGAAACAACACGCTAACCCCTCAATCGGAAGGAATAACGTGGACGAACCATATAGGCTCAGCTTGTGATCCCCTACGCATCACGTCACAGGAACTCACACGTCAATAGAGATTTTGGACAAGAATTCTCTAAACTCGATAATGGCCGATGGCCGAAGCACGGTGTCCAATTCATAATAACATAACCTAACTATTACATGACTCGCGGCTAGACATTATAATAGTGGTCGGGCTCCTTCTAACTTGAACCACAAGAGATGAAAATTCAAGTACGTAAAGCAAACTAGACTCTTATCCAATTAATATGCCTTTTAGATCTCGGAATATACTTTAACAAACGCAGTACTGCTGCAGGTGGACCCCAGCCCATGTCCTTTAACGGGAATGACTCACATAGCAGCCTCCTGCCATGACAAGAAACATTCCCTTTCTTTGGTAAAAATAGGAAGAAGAACATCTCTTTTTGAATTTCTACTTCCATCTCCTCAATCCGGATAGCACGTGGGTCCAGGATGCTATAGTTTGTACTCAGACGGACTTGATTTATCTCTAGCCGCAACTAACAAATAATTAGACAGAAAGTCACTTGCCTTATCCCCTTGAGCATCTCCTAAAAATATGGATTCTTCACGTGCACCAATACCATGCAAACCGAACCCTCCAACATATTCGTACATGCATGCACTTCTGTAACTTGGCCGTACATAATACGGTGTCTATGTAGCGTATCTCTGGACAACACCGAATTCAGTCGAACCATCGACGACCTTGGTATTTATATTACAAGGGTCACATCAAGAACTTTGTTTGAATTCGAGAACATTTTTGGAACTTGATTTCTTTCAAACTCTTGATTTTTTTTGGAAATTTCATTTCTGTTTTCAAATCCTGATCATTTTTTGAAAGTCAGAACTGTTTATATATCCCAAAAAATATTGTAGAAGAAGAAAATCAGAAAATAAGAAAAATAAACGGAAGAAAACAGGGGCGCCCCGCCGCCAGTAGGTACTCGCACAAAGGCACGGGTTGCGCGCTAGGTCGCAATACAGCGACCCGTGTGTAAAATAGGAGGTCCCTTACTTCGCTATCCTCCACTAGAGTGAGGCGCCGCTGATAGCCTCGTCAGGTGGGTCGGACCAGCGAGTCAGTGAGCCACGACGGGCACGAAAGTCCAAGCGAGCCAGCGTTCATTGTCGATTTTATTTCATTCAATCTATAAATGATCAATAATATGGAAAACTATTTGCGAATTCTAAAAGTATTCATAAATGTAGGATGTGTACGGTTTCAGAGTATTCATGAATTTATAAAAATATTCACGACAAGAAATATTCATGAATTCAAAAAAATGGCTCATCAATTATTGTTTATTTACGAATTTGAAAATTGTTGAAACAATAGAGATAGCTTGTGAATTCGAAAAATATTGACGAATTGTGAAATCTTTACAAATTGCGAAGATGTTCGCACAATTAGAAAAAAACCCAAAAGTTCAGAAAAAATGTTTGTTGATTTAAAAAGTGTTCTCAAATATAAAACAATTCACAAAACTGAGGGATTTTGCCAATTCAATAAAAAAAGTTTGAATTTGGAAAGTGATCACAAATCTAAAAAATGTTGTATTTAAAAATTCATGGTTAACTAAAAAATGTTCATGACTTTGAAATTTTCATTGTAAATTTAAAAATAATCACGAATTTAAAAATAAATCCGTGAATTGGGATAAGTAATGTTCATCAATTTAAAAATTGTTCACTAAATTGAGAAAGTTTTTGAGTTCCAAAAGTTTCGTTAATTTGAAAAGTGATATCAAATTTAGAACTCTTGATAAATTTCAAAATTGTGTAGAAATTTTTAAAGGAAAAAATATAAGAAAAAAGGAAATATAAACTAAAAAACTACTCATTTTTGTCTAGAGCCGTCCAAGACTGCACTGGAGGGTCTAGAAGTTTTTTGTATAACTTGGAGGGTCTAGAAGCTTGTTCAAAATAGGGGTCATACTTATTCTTTTAGTCGAACTTGTGCCTAGCTGTTTGGCCCCGAATGCCTTAAGTTCCTCTGGATCCTACTCGTCGGGATTATATTCCTTGGTGAATTGGTCAAAAACTTGAACTACACACATGCCTTTCTTTTAAAAAAGGCAAAGCCAAGAGAGATATAAAAACTGGTGCTATTGCGGCTAAACCGCTCGCTTTGTCAGGTATACTGCGAAGAATGGCATGGATCGGTAGGAAATACCATTCCGGCAGAATATGAGGCGGAATGGGCATCAGATTAGCAGGTATATAACCTTTCTTAAATGGGCCGGCCCAAGCTTGTGTGGTATTGAGTGATTCACCTAGAACGGTCGGTCCCGTGCAATATATACGAAATCACTTTATACTACATAGAAAGGCCACTCCTACCTTTTCTGGTGCTAACAAATGGCGCACTATATGTTCGCCACTTGACGCAGCTTGGGAGTTTTTCTCTTCTTTCATAGGTTCATTTTTACCAAATGTTTTATCTCTTGAACTGTTCGTCCAAACCACGAATCGTTTTCACCGTTGGATTTTTGTGTCGAGATATTTGAAACTAGATCCAATGTTAATAGGTTTCAAGAAACAAATCTATGAAAAAAATCGAAAGTTTGAAAAGACATAAAATAAAGGAACAAAAACCGTAAAAAAAGCAAAATCGGCAAATAGACTTAAAATCGTGAAATTCAAAAATAGAACCGACAAGCACAATTGTGCATTTTCACTTTTTTTGGAAGCATGCTTTACCCTTTTGGAAAAGCATGTTGTGCTTTTCGTGGAAGTACAAATTGTACTTTTTATTTTTTTTAAACATAGTTGTGCTTCTCGTTGAAGTACATACTTTGCCTTTTCCGTTTTCGGGGAAGCACAGGCTGGTCTTCCCGTGAAAGCACATACTTTTCTTTTCTTTTTCTGGTAAGCATAGATGTGCTTCTTATAGGCATTGCTTCCCGAAAAAAACATCTTTAAAACTTAGGGAGAATCAAGCAAAAACAGAAAAAACAAAAAACAAATAAAACCTGAAAACGTATGAAAAAACATAAATCCCGAGGGATGTCCAGCGCACAATACGTGACGGCGGCTGGAACAACTGTTGACGCGCTCCCAGGCCAAGAAAATGACCTCTGCAGGAGCCCTCCAAGAGATACCCCTGAATTAGTTGCTCCATAATACATATCATTCAAGCACGCATCCTGCTCGCTAATTGCGTTAAATAGTCTCTAGAACGCACAGGGGGATCCCCATTGGGCTGGCCCAGTGGCGCTAAAATATTAAGTGAGCGGAAGTGTAGGTACCGTTCCCTAGTAGTTTTTTCGTTTTTGGGCTGACCTCGCTGGTTTTCATTTAAAAAATTAGGAAAAAGTTATTTCCAAAAACAATTAGTTATAGAAAAACGAACACTTTTTAAAGGCAAGATTTATCTTTGAAAAGATCATTTTTATAAACACAAACATTTGTTGAAAACATGAACATTTTTTAAAAACATGAAAAGAAACTAGAAAGAGAAAATTATTTGGAAAACACAAACATTTTGAGAAACAGAATATTTTCAGAAAATATGACATTTTCAATAAGGAAACCAGTTTTTGAAAAGTGAACGTTTTTAAAGAAAAATATCATTTTCTGAATAACACAAACATTTTCTAGTAGCATGGACGTTTTTTAAAGAGACCTTTTTTTGAAAATAAAGAACATTTTTGAAACTTTCTATAATATACTTTTCTTTTGCAAAAATAAAATTTTTAAAACACAAACATTTTATGAAATTCCAAACAGTTTTTATAAATTCCAAACAATTTTTTAAATTTTCAAACAAGAAAGAAAACAGACTAAAACCTTCTAGTAGGTTCGGAGCTCCCATCTCACCTTGGATTGGTTGGCCCATCTCACCTTTGCTCGTTTGCTCCCTGCGTGAAGCAACAATGTTTTGACACCGCTCGCTTATTGCCGTTCCAACCAAAACCCAAAGACCAAGAACAAAAGCGACCGATGATGCAAAATGTAGCAATGGCTAAACAGTCCTATCGTGGAGTCGCCCAACCGTCCACCCACCTGACGCCACTGGTTGCTTCTTCGATCGGTGGTCAGGAGCTGCAGACATGACCCCTACTCACCCACGTAAAGGTCTGAATTCTCTGATCATCCTCATTGTGTGGTCTACTTGGAAACACCGCAATGCTTGCACCTTCGATGAGGACCGTCCATCTACCGCCAGGCTCGTCCAAAACATCAGGGATGAAGCGCGCCATTGGGCTTTTGCAGGAACCATTTTAATTCTTGTAACACGATTTTTCTTTTTCCTGTTTTGGGGCTGAGCATCTCCCTAGTCCTCTGCTCATCAGCACTCCCAGGGACGCCAGTTGCCTTCTACGACTTCTATCATCTACCGTCAGTGAAAAGATACACATCTAAGGTTTTCATGATAAAACAAAGTTGTGCGACACCGGCCGTGCTTGTCAATGGCAAGCATGCCTTGCCCTGTTTAATTTTTTACGAGGGAGCATGCCCTACTTATTTATTATTTTACTCAACATGTTTGGTTCCCGGAGCTGGCTACCTCGCGTGAAGGCAGAGGGGCGCGCGCGATTAGTCGTGTCACGCTGCCAAAAAAAGAAGCTCTAGCTAGCAAAGCATGCAAGGGCTACGTACGCTGCCGATGCTTCGTTCCATCGTGTCCCCTCCCCAACTGAAACTACCACTAGCTAGGTCAATGGAACTGCACCACCGCACAGGCACCGGGTCACAGACTCGGGGACTCGGAGGCCCCGCTAGCTAGCTCCCGCTCGACTTGGTCTCTCAGGTACAGTGCGCGCGTAGTTACCGTTCTGTCTATTCGTCGCCATCGCGGTTTCCATCGGCTGCTCGCTCAAAATACCTACTGCTTGTTGAGTGCTCAATGTACGACATTTCTGTTAAACTAGTCCGAGGTACGCGTTCGGCCCAGTGAGGAATAAGCAATCCTAGCACGATGATGGCATTGAGATTCGTTAAGTTACGGTGGGGGCGGAGGTGATGTGGGTTTGTGACCCACGATACTTGACGGGATTGACACAGTGACGGCTACAAGGCATGCGGTAAGCATAAGACATGTCGACAGATCGGGGCACTGGTGACCAGACATGTGATGAGACAACTCCGAATTTAACTCGACATGACTATAAGAGAACAGTGAAATTTTTTCAAGTTTCAGACAACCAATCAAGAAACAGCAATGATGTCCCTTGTGGATAACCAGCCAACATCGGTGCACAAGCGGCGAGTCTTTCTCTTGAAAGTGTTATCTTGGAATGTTGCGTTCTTAGTGTGTTAATATGTCGTCGGAGGTTTGGAGATGTGGTTTGTGCATGCTGTCGAGAGGTTTGTTCTATGTATGTGATCTCGAGTTTTTCTATATTTCCACTTTATAAGATGATTTTCTCAGCACTTAATGCAGTGGCTGAGGGTTCCCTTTTTCAAAAAAGAAGAAGAAAGAGTGATAATGTTGACTTCAGATAACTCTTATATGTGTCATCCAATATGTAAGCTGTATATTTTACACAGATCAAGGAAGAGCTTGCAGTCGCGATACAATAGTGTTACTGAATATGGAGACTCACTGTTCAATGTGTGATCGCCTTGACAGATACTTTGGTCTCCTTATATATTTTTTCCCACAGGATTTTTGGAGGAAAACGTTTGAAGATTAGGATCCTATATGATCAAAGCGGAATTTAGAGAGTGTTGGGAGTTAATTATATTTAATTGATTGGATAATCTTCTTTTTGTAACTAACACATGGTTGGTCATGCTAATCGGTGCATCCCTCTCTCATGTCTGTTATAACCGACGCATCTTTTCGGATGCATCCCCTCAGGGGCATATATTGTACTCCCTCCGTTTCATAATGTAAGACGTATTTTGACACTAGTGTAGTGTCAAAAAACATCTTATATTATGGGACGGAGGGAGTAGCACATAACTCATCACTAGTAGAGAGACAATTATTATTCATTACACTTGTTTCTTCACAATTTTCGTCTTAATCCCCCACATCAAGTCGTAACTATCTTCGTAACCTATTTGCTCGTATATATGGCATTATTGAGTACGTTTGCATCTCTCATCTTATGGGAACCTCTTTTTTGCCAGGCCTATCGGTCGGCCAAATTTTCAGTTAATTTTACAACCCACACTCTGCCTACCATTTCAATTTCTTTTCTCGACACACAGTGCGTGTAGCAAAACTACCGATAGAGAGCCTAGAGCAACTCTAACAAAGTTGCCATATGTGCTTGATTGGCATAATAACCATTATTAGTGATTTTGACAAAAAAAAAGGCATCTAACATGACAGCCATCTTGTTAATTAAGGTTCACTATAATTTATTATGACGCTCCAAAATGCTTTCGAAAGTAATATCTTTGGAGCATTGATTTTGTTTTTTCG
This sequence comes from Aegilops speltoides, assembly GCA_021437245.1. NCBI lineage: Eukaryota > Viridiplantae > Streptophyta > Magnoliopsida > Poales > Poaceae > Aegilops > Aegilops speltoides. Next base: position 458,879,366 of record CM038141.1, read on the forward strand.
CCATGACGTCCACGAATGGGATTCCATAGTGAAACTTTTCAACCACTCGAAAATTTCCGAATGTTTGCGTCAAAAAACATATTTTTGAATCTTATTTCATTTTTTTACTGTTCATCCTCGATCATTTGAGCCCCGGCTAAGAAACTCCATGTCAAATTAAAGACATCTATATTCAATGAAACAATCTCCATGTTTTCCACACCATATGTATTTTGGATTAAAAAAATAATAGATTGTGCATTATTAATCCCTTGACACCATCTACAAATAGCTTATTGGACACATCACCCATTCACACTTGATTATGTCAATCCCACACCTATACAACTTCACTCCCCCTACACCAACAAAGTTAGAATCATCAGGTTGTCTCAATTTTCAACAGTAAAGTCATGATCTCCACCTTCACTTTGCGAAGGGGATTTGGAGCCGAGCGTCATGCGTCGTTGTCGTGTTGAGCAAGATTAAGAGGAGCACGCCTAGAGCCGACTCCGTTGTGCGTTATGTGGTGGGGCTCGGACCACATGCTAGCGAGCTAATTTGTAGGCGAGTGATGCTGGAGGATCAAGCTACTCATAGTGGGGAGTATCATATACTACTCCCTCCGTCCGGATTTATTAGGCCTAAAGACAACTTCTCTTAGACCAAGACACATAGTAATTTACTCACATTAATTCTTCCATTCCACTCCCAATGCACTCTCTCACATGCATGCAGCCAATGAAAAAGCATGCATGAAGTGTATTAATTTCTCAGCCATGGCACCAACAACAATGACTTTCAATGCAACCAATGAAATGGTTGCATGAATGCACCTTTCCAAAGCAAGGCCTTATAAAAGGGGACATACTTGTGATGCTAAGGGGCCTAATAAACCCGGACGGAGGGAGTAGTATCATGCATATGATATTAGTATATGATACTACCTTTATAGTGCATAGTATCATAAAGTAGAATCATAGATGACCATATTTATTGTATGCATGACACAAAAATAGCATAGCATTTAACATGATACGGTATCTACCTATGTTACTCTAATCCTCTGTTTCTTCTTTAATTGTATGCCACATAAACATGTTTGCTAGTCCGAAGTGCATATTACCGGTTATGTTACCCTCACTATGGCCAGCCTCAGGAGGAGCCCGGAGTGAGCAAGCGTTCGATCATAGTGTTGTCCACGTGTCGATCATCGGGGCCGGGGCTGCACAAACGCGGGTTTGCAATCATATCCACACAAAGAATCCACCTCATGTGGGATGGCGAGGAGGTTGGGGAAAATAAATGTCTCGTTGATGAGTGAGTCCCACGATTACAGAGGCACGTGCCTTAATTTGCGCATCGCTTGTCCAACCCTCCATATCCATATACTATAGTGCATTTCATATGGACGTATGGCCGATGCATACGATGACTCTGCTAAAGTTGCTCCTAATTGACTTGAACTGTCGAATGTTGAATGTCTCATGCTCATGCATGCTCGCATATGCCCTTTGCTTGGCCACTGGCCACTGTTGCGTGATCCATCAGACATCCCTTTGCTTGGCCACTGGCCACTGTTGCGTGATCTATATCAGACATTTTTCCGTGGTACCCGCGTGCCCTGGTCGTGCATTTGGTCATAGATCGTACTACGTGACAGTGAGAGCTACCGACAATATGCAAGCGCTGCCCTACCCAAACAGTTGATGTTCTGTCCCTCGTCATACATCGCTGTTTCGTTGGCTGAGAATGTACTCCCTCCGGTCATTTTTACTCTGCACATTGAATTTGCTGAAAGTCAAACTTAGCTAAATTTGACCAAATTTATATCAGAAATTATTAGCATCTATAATATCTAATAAATATAATATGAAAATATATTCCGAGATGAATCTAATGATGTTGGTGTTGTTATGTAAATGCCAATAATTTTTTATATAAACTTGATCAAAGTTGGATGAGATTGACTTCAAACAAACCTAATATGCAGAGTAAAAAGGACCGGAGGGAGTACAGCTACCGACTGTGAGTGCATGGTAGTACTTCTTCAGTTCTTCTCAACTGCTCTCTCTCTCTCTCCAGGGGAGCGTTCGTCCCCTGCCGACCTCCGGCGAGACTCCGGCTAGTAAAAACGTCGGCTGTCAACCGGAGCCTGGAGTAATGGATGCGACTTGGACGCCCGGTCAACCTGCTAACTACTTTTATCACTTGACTAGATGTACTACGCACGCACCAGAAGGCTGGAGGCCGGCCGCCATTTCCTCGTCGTTTCAATCGCCTCTTTTCCCCAGCGACCCTCCGGAAACGAAACAACAAAGTGATCACCAGGCTACCACTCCACCTCCAGTCGCCGTTCACCTTTTTGCCCCAGAAACAACCCAGTAGCTGTGTGAACAACTCTCCCGTCATGATTTCCTCAAGCGACTCGTCTCTCTTATTTCCGGTGCGTTTTTGCTAGGCTAGGGAAAAAAAGAAAGAAACAACTTTCAGCCTTTGGGGTACGTTTGCGCCACAACCTCCCACATGCATGCACGCACGCGGCAGATCTATTGGTTTAGGAGATCTATTGGTTCATTGATTAATTAAAATTAAACCACATTTTCTCACTGGTTTAGGAGATCTATTGTTTTAGATGGGCCCATTGGATATACTCTTTTCTTCACAAATAAGGGCATGTACAATGGTACTATCTTAGGAGTGCCATGTGGGATAAATGATGAGGTGGAGGAGAGAGAACTCATAAGAAAAGGCTTGTCTTCTCTTATTTAAGAGAAGACAAAAGATGATCTCTTAGCACAATATGTCTCACCACATTTTAAGGAATGACTAGTTATTGAAGATAAGACTAAGAGATGACCCATTGTAGACTTTTTTTTTTGTCATATCTAAATTACATGCAAGACTTAAGATAAGACCACCTTATCAACCATTGTACATGCCCTAACAACGTAATCTTCTTCGACCAATGGCTTACCATCTTCTCTCTCTGTGTGTGTCTATATTAGTGCTGGGCCAGAAGTCGGTTGCCATTATGATCCACGGACATTAGTTTGCGAGCACACCCAACGCTGTCTTGCACTTGCCTCGCTGCATCTCATGGCCGGCCATGCACGCGTGTGTCCTTGAGTTCACTGCTGAAACGACCCACCAGACACTTTTCCATTGTTGTACGTGTGTGCCTTGGTCGTGCATTTGGTCATGGCCTCATCGACAGAGCGGTACGTACTAGTGTCGCCAGTCGAACATCTGTACCCGCCGTTCGTACCGACGGCGACAGGGACGGCACAGCCACCAGCAGTCCAAAAGAGCCAGTGCCGTCATATTGTCTTTGAATATTCACGTTGCCCATGGAAGAAACAGGTGCACTATGTACTCTCGAACCAAACATGCGATTCTTTTTTGCATGCATGCATACACCGTCGTGTCTCTATCCTGTGTGAGACAACTTTCACGAGGCAAATTGTGCACCAACAACAGCTTACTATGAGTAATTCAACTCATTATTCGATAAAGAGAAGCGGATTCGGAAGCTGCATCTCAAAATCTTCGCATCATATGAGTTACTGGCTTTCCTTACTTGCCCAGCCCAAATGATTGCTTCCTACCAAAAAAAAAATTGCAATGCAAACAAATGATTGCTGCCTGGAAGCACAAGGAAACAGAATAGAGGAAGAGGTAGAGGAAACCCAGAGCGTCGAGAGCACCAAGAAATGCTGTGAAAACCATGAAAAATGGACTCGGACTCATCGATTGTCGGCCACAGTTTCTAGAACCTTTGCTTCCTCTGGTGATGAACATTCCGTTCTTCACTAGCTAGCTACGTGGAGCTTTGGCCCTGCTGGCTTTCTCTGCCAACGTTTGCTAATTAAGAGCATCCGGTGGCATTGCTTATATTTTGGCTACCAAATTCACTATAAGTTCCTCAAAGAAAAAGTCGATAAACATAAACGAAATAATATGTATGTTGTTTTCACCTCATATTCATGGAAACTGATAAGTTATCCATCAGGCATGCAGACATGGTACGTTGGAGTACGTGTGTTTCTCGGTCATGTATTTGGTCATGGCTCGTACGCGGCAGAGTGAGAGCTATTAGCTAGCGACCGGTGATCACGGCAGGGACGGCACGAAACCAGCACATATTTTATTACTATACAAAAAGACACATGCGATAAGCAATCCAAACTATTCCAAAAAAAAAAAAATGGTGCCATGTCAAATTGACCTGGTCGTGCCTCTGAACCTTCACATACTTACAATGATACAAGTCCGAAGAAACAGGTGTACTATTGTTTTTGCAAATTGCAACAAATTGTCTTCGTGCCTCTGGTAACAATTCTTCCTCACCGCTACACGCATGCTGCACAAGCCGAATTATGGTTAGAGGCAAAGGAGTAAAAACTTTACTCTTCTAAACTGACCGGTTTGGGACATCGGTTAGGTTTTGGTTAAAGGAGTAAAATCGAAATTTTACCCTATAGCATTTTAGGAGATTGGCTAGAGTTGCTCTTAATCAATCTTCAATCTATCTACCCGATAAAGAGAACGGGCCGGATTGAATTGGTTACCTCGGAAACTGCACCTGAAATTCAAAAGCTGATGAGAAAAGAAGATTGGTGCGGTTTTAGGCTGATCATAGTGGGAGTAACATAGGTAGTAACATAGATGCCACATAAGCAAAAATAGTGATGTGGCAAGTAGTTAATGAGGAGAGAGGCAAATAGAGTAACATAATATGTTACCATCACATAGCGGTTTCCAATGCATAATGAGTCTACAAAGTAATAAATGAAGGCAACTATGTTACCACACCTATGACACTACCCACTATGAAGGTAGTAACATAGACTAGTAACATATGTATGTTACTAGTCTAAGTTACTCCCCACTATGACCAGCCTTAACTCGGCTCAGCAGCACTATTTGACCTGGAAGCTACTCCCTCCGTCCCATAATGTAAGAACATTTTTGATATTAATGTGGTGTTAAAAACGTTCTTATATTTTGGGACAAAGAGAGCAGAAGGCTAGGTGAAGCGCACAACGAACCCCAGGAAAAATCAAAAGCACTCAGGACTGTACCTGAAAGAAGCTATAGCGAAGGCGCCAAGCAATGGCTACGTACGGTAGCAATGCTTGGTTCCATCGTGTCCCCTCCCATGCTTGCCCAACCTAGCTAGCTACGATCGACGACGACACGCTGCATCACCATTCAAGCAGCGGCCGGTCGCCTCGTTCGATCAGGCCTTTCAGGTACAGTCCTAACTTGAGTGTGTAAATAAACAGTTTCAGTTATGTAGTTCCTCGCCATATAAACAGTTTCAGCTTTGGAGGTACGCCTGGCCGACCTGTTAATTGATTCTCACACTTCCACGCACAAACCTACCCTGAAGGCCGCCATTTCCTTTGACATTGCATTTCCATGCCTCCGTGGTGTGAGCGCGTGCTAAGAGCAACTTCAATGGGGTGATCTATTTTATCCACCTGCGTCTGTTGGGTCGGCGCGGACAAAAGTGGAGGCCCAACGCGGTGACCCAAACGCAAATCGCGTCCGTCTGGCATCCGCGCGGACCCATTTTCGGCCCAAAATTACGCCTGGAATGTGTCGGCGCGGATGCACCGCGCGTCTCCTCAGCGTCCGCCGTGTCCCCACCTGTAGGCGACCCAACCATCACCGGTCGTCTTATGACGCCCACCGACAGCGGGCCCACTTGTCAGCCTGAGGAAGTGTCCTTCTTTAAGCACGCGTGCGGCGGGGGGCCGACCTCATCCACTTCTCCCGTCCACATCTGGCCCCCCACCACTCCCTTGCTTCCTCGCCGGCGACAGGAAACCCTAGGCCGCCATGGACATCTTCAGCAACAATGGCAAGGCCAAGGGCAAGTCCACCCCCGGCGCCTCGTCCTCCCGTGCTCCCCCTCCCCCTCCACCGCCGTCGCGTTTCCGCCTGGAACGCCGGCGCCTGCACATCCCGGTGCACCAAGCGCGGTGGCACTGGGAGTACATGCAGCCCCTCCCCAACCCCGACGTGACGCTGCCGCACCATTGGCACTTGGATCCCCAGCGGATCCCGGTGCCGGCGGTTCAGCGAACCGGCGGGCGCGACGACGAGAGTGCGCGGCGCCGCCAGCGCCTTCGCGTCGGGCGGCGTCGGCTGCAATACGCCGCCGACTCTCCCCTCCAACACGAGGAGCAACGACGCTCGGGCGACGGCGACGTCCCACCATCGTTCCTACTGCCGCCCCCGCAGGTACAACCGGAGGACGAGGAGGCTGAGGTGGAGTACCAGGCCACCCTCGGGGAGGCCCTGCAGCAGGCGTTGGAGGCTAGCCGCCTCGAGGTGGACGCGCGCTGGGATGGGCTGGAGCAAGCCTTCGCCCTGTCGGCGGCAGGGGACTCCGTCCACTCCCTGCTGTTCGTGCCGCCACCGCCACCGTTGCCGCCCATCCAGCCCAAGCTGGAGCCGGAGTCGACGCGGAAGTGCTCCCCGCCTCCACCTACTTGGCCGGAGGTGGCCTACTCGTGGACGGGCCAGTATCGCGAGTGGGTAAGCGCGCCCCCGTCCATTTCGCCGCGACACCGGAGCAGGAGGCCGCCCACCTCGAGCACTGGAAGGCGCACTGGCTCCGACATGAGCAGGATGACGGCGAGCAGCAGATAAGCTATGAGGCCATGCTCCAGCGCGATGTGGAGGCACTCCGGCTCGAGGAGGAGGAGGAGGAGGAGCGCGCGTGCCTTGCCGCAATGCCGCCGCCCCAGCAGACGCCGGAGGAGGCTGCCCTCGCAGCATACCAGGCGGCATTCAGGTGGGCAGGCCCTGCTTTCGTCTTCATCGACCTCACCGACGATGGCGACGGTGGCGTTGACGGCAAGGGCAAAGGTAAGGCCGACGACATCTAGGGCAGCGTGCGGGGCGGCAGAAGGCCGGCAAACTTTTTTTATGTTTTAATTAATGTTTAGTTATGCTTGAGTGGATTTTGGCCGACGTTTGACCGGCCACTTATGTTTAATTACGTTTATTTTAAATTTATTTCACGCGCCATTTTTTTTTGCGTGCCCGCACATTTGGGTCCGCCCCTCCGTTGGACGGCCAAGCCGACCCATTTCATAATACGGACGCGGATGTCCGCCTGGCCGACTCAAACGGACAAAAAGCGGACAAAAACGGTGTCCGCTTGAATCGGCCCGTTGGAGTTGCTCTAATTAATTCTCTCACGCACGCACCTGAAGGCCGCCAAATCTGTTGCATTTGTATTTCCCTGCCTCCGTGCGTCCATGCCTACCATGCACCTACCTCCAGTCAGTCCAGTGGCTGCTCTCCTTTTTGCCTTTCAGGTACGTTTGCACCACAAGAAACGTGCCACATGCATGCACGCGGTGTGAAAACGTCCGACCTAATAGTTCTTTCATTAATCAATCAATCAAGCGACATTTCCTCACTGTTTTAGAAGATCTACTCCCTCCGTCCGGAAATACTTGTCGGAGAAATGGATGAAAATGAATGTATTTAGAACTAAATTGCATCTAGATACATCCATTCCTCCGACAAGTATTTTCGGACGGAGGGAGTACTATTTTAGTTGGGCCCTGTGGATATACCTTTTCCTACAGAAAACAAATTGATTTTCTGCTATCAATGGCTTACTTTTTTATTAATTTTTTGCGACGAACCGATCAATGGCTTACTATATTGTCTCTCTCTATATATACTCCCTCCGTTCGGAATTACTTGTCTCGAAAATGGATGTATCTAGAATTAAAATACGTCTAGATACATCCATTTCTGCGACAAGTAATTCCGAACGGAGGGAGTATATATAATGAGTGCTCGGCCAGACGTCTTGTCATTATACCAACTAGATCTTGATTGAGCTTCTGGGGACACATAGAACTGCATGCACTCGGCAGTTGGCATATCATTGTTCGTGCTAGGTTACATCTGCTACATTAGGGCATCTCCAACGGCATTTAACAAACAGGCGCCCCAATATGTCCACGGACAGTTCAAACGTGTATGTGGACATCCGGCTGTCTGAACGCCATCCAACGCTCTCTCGAAATCAGACCCTTTCATTTCTGTCAATAGTCCCGAAACATGGAGGACACCATCCAACGTAGTCATCCGACGAAGAAGAAGCCATGAAGGTGTACAAGTACTTCTCGTCCAAATTCATCGTATTTGCTTCAAAGTAAACAACGAGAACGTCTAAAAATTGCACTATGGCATTTGACCGGGAACTTGTCGGGTAGGGTGTCCGCTATCTAGGAGTGGGGAGGCGGCTAGGTTGATCGGCTGACGCCCGACAATGCCTGGCCGACTTCAGGAGGGTATGGCGATGGTGCCGGTATTTGGGAGTGTAGATATAGAGTGGAGGAAGAGGGCCGAATTGTAAAAAAACATAGACTCGGGATGGGGTATTCGATAGGGCAGAGGTGCCGGAGTCCCACGTGGCAGACATCTAAACCAGTGGCGTCTTCAGGAATTTGCAACCGGGTATTCATGTGTATTCATTTTGCCAAAATCATTGTTGTTTTTCGAAAATTATCACTCTTTTGCCAAAATCAACATTGTTTTCTAAAAATCATGGGCCCAAGAATACCCCTAGTGCCGCCCCTGGTCTAAACTCCCTCGGAGCTCCCCTAATCTAGCACTGGGGGAGAGAATTTCAGCCGTCCAGACCAGTCCGACCTAAAACAGACGTCTGTGTTGAAGGCCTCAAACGTCCAAACCGGACAAATGCAAATTTCGCTGTGTCCCATGACCATCCACGGCGTGCGCCCTGGAGTCCACTGTTCGCCACTAGCTTTTGCGTGAGATGATCCGTCAGACATTTCACCCGTGGTACGTGCGCGCGCAATGGTCGTGCATTTGGTCATGGCTCGTACGCTACAGAGTGGGAGGTAGGCACTAGTGTCATCAGTCAAATATCGGTCGTACCGACGGCGACAGGGACAGCACGGCCAGCAGCAGTCCAAAAATGCCAGTACCGTCATCTTGTCTCTGAATATTCACTGCTAATGTGTCCATCCTGCCTGAGGCAAGCAGTGTCCGAAGTGATCTGTCAGGCGCCGGTCCGTGCTACGTGCCTGCCCTGGTCGTGCACTTGGTCACGACTCGTACACGACAGGGCGAGAGCTGCTACTAACAGTATGGTGTTGCTCCCTACCGTATACGGTGTGCAACGGCAGTCAGCTATGTGTACCTAGCCGTCCTACCGACCACGACAGGGACGGCACGAGACGAGCACAGCACGTACTGTAACAAAAATAGTACTGCCCAATTGAATTGATCGTGTGTCTAAACCATCTATTACGTATGTACGGAACCGAATAAACAGATGTACTACTACCTCCGTACTGATTTATTAGTTCTTTTAGTATTTGGTGTCAAATTTTAATCATGAATTTAATTAACAAAATGTTAATGCATGTCACAAAAAATAGTACCGTCTTCAAATACGAATCCAGCGATACGATTTTTATCACATGCTTTAACATTCTGTCAACTATATGTATGATCTTAATCCGGCCAAGTGCTCCATCCAATTCAGCAAGCAATGCCCGTTGGCGGACCAGGAAGCAACCCGACAAACACTCCAAGTTGAGAAGCAAGTGTTTGAAGCAAAATATTTGGGGTTACCGACCCCGGAAGGCCGTATGAAGCGTGGGAAATTTCAGAACCTTCAATCCAAGCTGACCCAATGCATCATGTTATGGGGGGATTCATACCAGGCTCAGAGTGGAAAGGAAATTTTAATTAAGTCGATTGCCCAAGCTTTACCAACCTATGTTATGGGAGTTTTCAAGCTTCCGTTCTCGGTCTGTGATGACTTATCCAAGCTCATTCGGGATTTTTGGTGGGGCTCGGAAAATGGGATCATAAGACTCATTGGCTCAGTTGGGACAAGATGACAAGGACAAAAGGGCAAGGTGGAATGGGGTTCAAAGACATGAGAATTTTCAATCAGGCACTCCTCGCACGTCAAGCATGGAGACTACTACAGGCTCCTGAAAGTCTATGTGCCCGTGTGTTGAAGGCGCGCTACTATCCGCAAGGAAACCTCCTAGACACGGTCTTCACCGGGCAGCCATCGTCCACCTGGACGGCCATTGCCCATGGCTTGGAGCTGCTCAAAGAAGGCATGATATGGCGTATTGGGAACGGAGAATCAGTCCGCATCTGGTGGGATAATTGGTTACCACGCTCTACCTCGCTCAAACCAATTGGCCCCCGTGGCCGATCGAGACTCATCCGGGTCTCTAGTCTGCTGGATCAGTACGGCGCATGGGATGAGGCTGCTGTGTGGGCGAATTTTGCACCGATTGATGCTTGTACAATACTCAAAATCCGCACCTCGCCGCGTGGTGAACCAGACTTCCTCGCCTGGCAACCGGAGAAAAATGGAATATTCTTGTCCGTGGCGCCTCTGAGACTAGGTCTGAATCTAACGGAGAGTGCGCACAATGTGCGGCTGCGAGCAATAGGCCAAGTGGAGACCGCCAAATCTGGAAGAAGATCTGGAGTCTGCCGGTACCCCTAGGGTCGGGACGTTTGCATGGCGGGCAATCACAAATTCACTAGCAACGGAGGACAACAAGAAGGGCCACCATATCCCTGTTACTGGTGTGTGTTTGATATGTGGCCATGAGCAGGAAGATGTCCTTCATGCCCTGTACCGTTGTCCACCTGTACGTGCACTTTGGAATGCCATGCGTGAGGTTTGGACACTCCCATCACATGCAATAATGGAGGCGGCTACAAGGGAATGGATCCGGAGCTCATCCTACCCGTTCCCGATGAGTGTGCTCATATCCTAATGGTTACTGTGGAGGCGTGGTATGTCGAAGCGAACTCACTCATGCTAAACCAATGCCCTCTATTGAAGGCTCCCGACGGTTCCTATGCAGCTATATGCTTAGCCTCATGAATATTCTGGAACAGTCTACGGAGCAGATCATCAAGGGAAAAGGCATTGCAGTCGGGCCGGCACCGGCGCCGGCGCCAACAGCGATCGCGCCCCCCGTAAGGCTACCTGAGGAGGCCAAGGATTGGGAGAAACCACCAGATGGGAAGGTGAAGCTGAATGTGGATGGTGCTTTTTTGGAATCCACTTTGGAGCTGCGAGGCTGGTATGATCTGCGAGATGCGAGGACAAATCGTGTTCTCCTCGTGTCGGTCCTTGCGGCGGTGTGGTTCTGCATTGGAAGCCGAGTTGTGTGCCTGTCTGGAGGGCATATCCCTTGCCTTACAGTGGAGCCAACAGGATGTGCTGGTGGAGACTGATTCCGCCGAGCTCGTCAGCATGATTAATAACAACTCTCGTGACTGCTCTCACATGGGACACCTTGTCAGTGAGGTGAAGCACCTCTTGAGCTCGGGTAGAAGGTTCACTATTAGTAAAATACCCCGTGGCCAGAACTATGCTAGCCATCTTCTCGCTAGATTTGGTCGACAGGAGGGTCGAACTGTGGTATGGTTAGGATCGGGCCCTGAAGAAATTTTAGGCCTTCTCCTCCGGGATTGTAATGTGACTCTTACTTAATCAATACAATCCCCTTTACCCCGCAAAAAAAAACTATATGTATGATCTTTTTTTTCTTAAAATACAAAGAGGACAAATAAACCAGGGCACACGTAGTACGTACTCTCTCGGTCCCTCTGTCCCATAATATGAGATGTTTTTGCAACCATGTTAGCTTGTGAAAATGTCTTATATTGCGGTACGAAGGGAGTACAGTTTTGCAATGTCCTCCTCCCTCTGATGGCAGTTCTTCCAAAGAGCTTAATCAATCAATCATCAATGGCCAGTGCTAGGCGCCGGCGCACCGGCCCAATTTTCGGCCGGTCGCCTAGCACCCGACCGATTTAATTAGATTAGAGTATTGTCAGCCGTTAGATACGTCCACGTGCTGGTCTTCAGAAGTTCAGATATCACCAACAAAAGAGGATCGTGGACCAGATGCAGCCCGCACGCATCAACTATTGCGCCGGCTGCAAGTGTACGTCTCCGTCTTCCAGCACCGCCGGCCACCGTCTCCGCCATCGCAGTCCTCCGGCAGTCCCGTTCACATCAGCTCTCTTCATCCCCGCTGGTACCAAATTTCCTGTTAGTCGCAGCAAAAAAACAGGTCGCTAGTAGCAGCTTTTCCGTCGTCACCGTTGCAGCCATGGTAGCGCTGTCATCGCCGGCCACACATGCCACCGCGCTCGCCTCGGCTGCCTCCGCTCGCCATAACTGCCACCACAAAAACCTCGAGTACTTGGTTGAAGCAAAATGATTTGGCGGTTCCAGCAAATCGTAGTAGTGGTTCCAGCAAAAATCTAAAAGCAACAAAAGACTTTGGAAAAGGTTGAAGCAAATGCATTTACTGGTTCCAGCAAAAATGAATGCGGTTCCATCAAAAAATCTAAAGCAACAAAAGCTTTCGGTAATCGGTTGAAGCGAAAAGATTTGCCGGTTCCAGCAAAATTGAATGATGGTTACAGCAAAAAAATCTAAAGCAACAAAAACTTTCAGTAATCAGTTGAAGCCAAAAGATTTGCCGGTTCCAGCCAAACTTAATAATGGTTCCAGCAAAAAATCTCTGCAGAAGCAGCAAAAATCTTAGTAGCAGCAACAACACACCGCAGCTTGTGTTCCCGAAGACGCAACCGATAGTAGCACCGGGGGTCTCCGGTTCCAGCACGCGACGTGGCCGGTAGTAGCACCGGATCTTGCTGGTTCCAACATCCTGATGCAACCCCGCCGCAGCTTTGGTCGACGTTGTGCTCGTCGCAGCACGGCCGCCGTAGGTCCAACAACTCCCGATGCGCTTCACAGCAGACAGCACGGGCGGCCCAGCGCTCCCAGCACCTCCAGCGGCCCCGAGGGGTCCGCGGCGCCGCGGGCAAGGTCTGCAACAGAGCAGCGCGGTCGCTATGTGTCACGGAGATGGCCGGAATTGGAATGGGAGGTGGCTCGCTAGCCACGACGGGGGAGGAGGTTGGCTGAGCGCAGCAACAAAATTGATGGCGGCCATGGAGAACCAGGGGCTAGCTCGTGGGGAATTGACGAGAGAGAGAGAGAAAGAGAGAGATGATTCGAGAGGAGACGAAGAGATAAGGTGGGGAGAGAACACACGTGTGGGGCCACGTCACGCGGGTCGTTTTTTCCTGAATTCTATCAGTCTATCTGTACGACACGAGCGTGTGCGTAGGTTGCGTCCGGCGCAACGTTCCGCCGGCGCACCGGACACAAGTGTTTACCATCATCAATCTATCTGCCCGATAAAGAGAACCGGCTCGAAGAAGGTGCACCTGAAATTCAAAAGCTGGTGGAAAGAAGCCTTCCTATCCTACAACGACTGACTGACCGGCCGGCCTTGATTGCCCAGCCCCAAATGATTGCGGTTTTGACTCGCCCCAGCAGCACTGTTGGTAACTTGGACCCGGCGGAGGAAGAAGCCTAGCTATATCTGGCTAGGTGAAGCTAGTAGTAGGAGTAGCACACAACGAACGAACCCCAAGAAAAGAAAAGCCGTAGAAAGTGTGAAACATGGACTTGGACCCATCGAGTGCATGCAATGCAACACTGCAACAGTTTTCCGCAGTCGTTTCTCCTCCTGAGTGTGCAGTGTGTTCACTGCAGACTCATCGAGTGCTGCAGTTTCTGCAAATCCACTCGATTGCTGGCTGCTGAACAATCTCTTCCTCGCCTAGAGAATTGCATTGGCGCTTTCTCTGCTAACGAGGAAAGAAAACTCTTTTGCATCATCACACATTTCACACCCCGTTCTTCTACGAAGCGTCCGGTTTTTGGCTTGCATGTTGGTCCTGGGCCATGCACGGGTTGGTCGTTTTCTAATGGTCCGTTCATAGTAATCGCACCCTTGTTGGACTGGCCAACAACTAATTTGGTTAGTGGACATTGACGTCTACGGTTGGGTTAGGAGGTGCGTTTTCCTTTGTCAGCCCGCGCAGTGTAAGCTTCAGCAGCAGCACACACACACACACACACAAAAGCACAGCCGTGGCCAAAAAGACTGTTTTATTTAATTTTATTTAGTTATTTACTTATTTTTGACACAGAAAACTGCTCCAACACCAAACCAATAGATGGTCTCGATCAATTTGTTTTGGTCCTGACAAAAAAAAATACTATCCTCGAAAAATATTTTGGTTGCCTCTTGCAGCTCACCAAAAACCAAATCCGCAATCACCCGAAAGTGGAACTTTCCCCACCGACCTTTACCACCACACCTAGCACCCCCATTTCTCGCGGCTGGATGTCAGCGCTGCCACCACGTTGCCCATTCCCACCGGTCGAGAAGACCACCGCAGAAGCTCGAGACGCCGCCGCCCGTTCCCATCCACTCCATTAGCCGCCTCCAACCCCGCCAGTCGAGATGACCGCCACGAGCCCCCGGGCGACCGTGAAAGCTCAGGTTGCTATTGTCCTCCTTCTTATGGGGAGGGTCGCGGCTCTGGCAGAACCTTGGTGCAGGTGGTTTATTTTCAAAGGAAGTAAAATGGTCTTGATTGACTCAAATCTCTCTAGCCTCCCCATGTATATGGAGTTATATATCCTACCGAAGGGGGGGGGGGTGCATAGCTCGTTTGATAAAAACCTCTCATGCTTCTTCTGGCAAGCCATGAACGACTGGCAAAAATACCATATGGTGAAGTGGGCTGACACTTGTTTGCCAAAGGACCTAGGAGGGTTAGTCATCCTTGCCTCTCGTCGTATGAACGTGTTCGGTGAGTCTGATGGATCATTCGAGGGGGGGGGGGGAGTATGTGGTTACAACTTCTTCATGCTAAGTATCTGTGCGGTGTGTCGCTCCTTGCATGCTCGTGTTCGGCAGGATCCCAGTTTGGGAAGTCCGTCCACAGGATCAAGCAGGAGATCCACCTAGGGCCTTCCTTCTCTATCGACAATGGAGAGGGAACCCTGTTTTAGCTTGACCGCTGGGTTGGCGGAGTCCTGTTTGTTGTTGCCGCTAGGGCTTGGCTACCTCTCCTCTCACTCAGAAACGGAGGAAGAAGAAGATGGACACGAGAGATTTTTCGGCCGGCGCACGAACGCCGCCACGGGCGCACGAACACCCAAATCTTTTCTCTCAAGCACTGGCTACATCGCTACAACACCTTGATGCACACACACGCGCTACCGTAACAAGCTCAGCTGGGGGGTTTTATACTTGGCCGATGCTTACACATCGCTCCCCACCTCCCCCGATCTGGCGCACGATCCATCCGCGCAGCGCGGCCGCCCCTCACAACGATTTCAGGCGTAGGACTCGCTGCTCTCAACAGCCCCTACATGCATGCACGACTCAGCACGTAGCTACACAACTACTCCCTCCGTTCCGAAATAATTGTCTTTCTAGAGATTTCAACAAGTGACTACATACAGAACAAAATGATTGAATCTACACTCTAAAACATGTCTACATACATCCGTATGTTGTAGTCTATTTGAGATGGCTAGAAAGACAATTATTACGGAACGAAGGGAGTAACTAGCTTATCCATCGGATGCATGCACCGATGGACGCACTACACTGGTAAGTAACCAGTCTTCATGCATGGCGCACACACGCTAATGTCACAAGGGCACACACGCTCCAGCACGCACACACACACACACCCGAGCCCGCCACGGTCGGACCCGACGCGGCCACCGCACGCATGCACGCGCACCACGCCTGACCCGTCCGAGCCGTGGCTTATTTGCCCAACACTGTTATGCACGGGACTTCCAAACCTGTTTGCCATTTTGCATGGATAGGATGGTGTTTGTCTCCACGACTACTCAAAATGGCCATCTAAAACATCTTGTTTCGCCGCTCATTTAGAGTGGGATAATTTGTTGGCTGCCCTCCCGCCCGTGCTATCGGATTATCCGGACACTGCTTTGTGGAGTCTTACCCCCTCGGCGATTTTCTCCGTCGGCTCATCCTATCATGCTCTGTGTCGTAGGCCGACTATTGCTTTGACCGCTCCTCTTTGGAAGGCGCCCTTGCCCTTGAAGATCAATTTTTTTCGTGTGACAATTGTGGAGGGATCACCTTCCTTCGGGGATGGAGGTGCTCAAGAGGCATGGTCCGGGTAATGGGTTGTGTCCCCTTTGTGGTGTACGTGAGACTGGGACCCACATCCTCTTATCTTGCACGTCGGCTCACACGCTTTGGAGTTTTGTCCGGGAGGCCATCGACCCTGATTGGGAGGCATCGGATCTGGCCGGGTTACTTCATGGCAGAGCTATCCATACCGGGAGGAAGAGGCACCTCTTCTGGCTAGTTTTTGTGGCATTAGCTTGAACACTTTGGACGACGCGTGATAAGATGATGATTAAGCGGAACTTCCTTAGACAGGCTTCTAACATTTTTTTTTTCAAATTCAGCATTGGCCCCCACTGTGTAGGCAGCGTGACCGTGAGCGTCCGGGGCAGTTTTGGAAGCGCTGCATGTCACCGCTTGACGCCTCTCCTCGCAGCAGGCCACCTGATCATGTGGCCACTTGGTGGTCTTTTTTTTTTCTTCTTCCATATTTCACTTATATTTTCGTTGGGCGTGTTTGTGTTGATGCCCAAGCAGATTATTTTATCTCAGTGCACTTGAACCCGTTGTATGGACGTGATGTTTGCTTTATTTATAAAGCGGGGCGAAAGCACATTTCGAAAAGCTTGCATTGCTGCCGCTGATTCCGACCGTTCTCCCGCCCTTCCGTTGGCCAGAATGCTTGGTGTCGCACCGCCATCGCTTGTCGAGGTTGATTGGCGCCCGGGCGACCACCGTTGCGCCGTGGCTCTGCTCATAGCTCTCGGCGCCCTGCTCCCCTCGGGTACCTAGTCCATTTCGACACCTTTCCTGGACGGCCCGACGACGAGTAAAATGCAGGAAACCATCATTTTAAAGGCTATGTTAACAAAAAAAAAACTATGTTATATTTTCTTTTGAGAAAACACCACGTCTTGTAATTGTTTTGCCAAACCACTGATCGGCGGGTGTGGCTATGTTAAGTGACATTATGACTGATTGACGCAATATTAGCGATAGAAAAAGACTGTTCTTCCAGTAATCAGACACTTCACACTCCCGTTCTTCTATCAAGCATCCTCTTTTGTGCATATTGCACCTCTAACGGACTGCACCAATAACTAATCTGGTTAGTGGACATTGACGTGTACGGTGTGTACGTGTGTTCATTGTCAGCGCGCGTAGTGCAAGCAGCATTCACACGAACGTCCTGGCTGCTCAGAGCCTCATTACTGGATTAAAAATGGCTGACACTTAGAACCCGTAATCGCACAGACATTCAGATGCACGACTGACCGCCACAGCAACGGTAGATTTCAGAAATCTACCACTGCTAGTACTACTGTCACTCACTCACATGATCCGATCCCAAAGCGACCACATGGCCGGAGGACGGGGTGCGCCCTGCCGGCCACGCCACGCACCCCACAAAACGCCCACGAACTCCTCACCGAGCCGCCCCGGCAACTCCCTCGCACCGCACGCGGCCCCGCCCACCCCGACGACGCCCCTGTTCCCTCCCTCGCGCCTCCGCCCCCGGGCGACGCCACCGTCCGGCCACCACAAGCTCCACCGGAGAAACTCCTTTGTTTTCCCAACCCCTTTCCGGTTTTCCACGCGTCCCCCCTTTTCGCGCCCCGCCCGGCCTCCTCCCTTTCCAGCCAGTTTAAAAGCCACCCGCCCACGCACCAGACCACACCTCACACCCTCCCCGTCGCCGCACAGAGCACGGCACGCACGCACGCACGCACGCTCCCCTCAGCTCACGCTCTCGCACCTCTTAGCTCGCCGCACCATGCAGATCCTCCGGCTGTTGGCGGCGCGGCGCAGCGCCGCGTCGGCCGTGGCTACGTCCGAGCGCCGGGACGGCGAGGGCGAGGACGAGGGGCCATTCTTCGACCTCGACTTCGCCTCCTGCTCCCTCCGCGACTCCTCCTTCAGCTCCAGCTCCGGCGCGCTCTCGGGCTCCGACTCCGACTCCGACGAGGAGCTCGACTTCGTCATCTCACTTCAAAGGAGCCGCTCCGCCTCGGAGCCGCTCAAATTCTGCGCCTCGGAGCCGCCGTCCAAGGCCAAGGCCGCCGGCCGCAAGCGCGGCATCGGCGGCCTGCGCACGCTCAGCTTCGGCGCCAGGAAGGCCGCGCCGCTCTACGGCGTCGCCCGCAGCAGCTCCGCCAGCGCGCGGTCGCTCCGGCTCTTCATGGCGACGCCCCACCACGACGAGGAGGACCACGCCGCGGAGCCCGCAGGCAGCAGGCGCGCGCCGTCCCGGGACGTGATCAGGAGGTACCTGGCCAAGATCTCGCGGCGCCTCCGCACGGCCGCGAGTCCCCGCGCCGAGGCCAGAGGCCTCCGTCGCCTGCGCAAGTGCCGGTCCGCGTCCTCGGCTGTGGCCAGCTCCGCGCCGCGCCGCGACGACGACTCGGCCGTCGAGAAGCAGGACGGCATCGCCGGCGCCATCGCGCACTGCAAGGAGTCCATCCACCGGGCTTCCATGTCCGACTGCGACTCGCCGCTGCTACGGTCACGGAGCGACCCGGGGAAATGCGAGGCCGCATAGCTCGTCCAAGCTATAGCTCATGGCCACCTTCCCCCTCGCCGAGCGTGGAAGCTTCTCGCCGAACTTCATTCGGTGAAGAAGAAACAGAGTAGAAGCAGAGCGTCAAAGTGGCAAGAAAATCTTTGCGTGTTTGTTTATGTGTGTTGTGTGTGCTTCACGATCCGTCCTAGAGTTGTTAGTTTATTATAAGGATTTTGGTTAGGTGTAAGCGTGGGAAAAGAGCTCTTTTTAGGCTCCTTTACCCCCAATCACAGCCCATCTCATGGTCTCATTCATGCATGTAGATGAACGTGGATTGTAGCTGTTGCGTCCCTCCTTTGCTGTCTCTTTTCCTCCTCATTTCCCCTCACCTTTGTGTGCTCGCTTTGTAGAAGTACTCGTGTGTACATGTGAAATGTAAGTTGCAACATGTCCTACTACATTACTTATTAGCATTTGACAAACTACTGGCTTTCACAAACTATTTTGTCCTGTGTACATTCTGCCAAACCTTGCTCAACGTACGTCATTTTTTCCTCTCTTGAACGACTACTATGGAGTACTAGACGTTAATTAGCCACATCTCACGGCTTTGTGTTTCCCCCTCGGCAATGCAAAGGTGACGAGCCGTACGTTATGGATGGTGGGGAAAAGCTCGGGGTGGCCTGGGTGGGGGCCGTTCATGGCGTCGAACCGCAACGACGCCATGATGGCGACGACAGGGACGGACTGAGAAAAAAGCCCGTGCTCGTACGACGCGGGTCCGTCCGTGTTCGTCCGTCCGTCCGCCCGCCGGCGAGGCGAGAGCAGAAGACAGGGAGATCCACGCCGGATTCCGTGAGCCAGCGGCACGGCCTCGGGCACCGCGCGCCCCGCCATTTCTTTCGGCCCGCCGGCAGCCTTTGCTTTTCGCCTGCATGCATGCATGAATGCATGCTCTCCGTGACTTGCGTCTCTCCTCTCTCTCTCTCTCTCTCACGGGGACGGCGGCGTGTGAGGTGAGGTCCCTTTCGTGCCGTTTACCTTCCCCCATCGTCTCTCGTCCCTTCCCACGCAAAAGACCAAAAAGTTGCAGCGCCATGCCATGCCATGCGGTGACCAAAGCTTTGACGACGCCGACGACGACGGAAAGACCTAGCAAAAGCTTTCGTTTCGTCTGACCGACAGGCCATTCTTTGCTGGATTCCCCCGTCGCTTTGCCTCGATTGGCCTAACTCTGCCGGAAAAAAGCCACGGCGTAATTAGGCAAAGTCGTTAACTAAAGTATGTTTATAAGCGCATGTCATGTCCTGGCTCCCCTTGATTGCGGCTGTAGATTTTTTTTGACAGTGCAGCGCAGTGATTGTGGAATGGACCAATGCTTGTGTGCATCATGCCACTCTGCTCCCGGTGCCGGTGCTCCAGTGTGCGGTCAGTCGGTCTAGTCAGTGACAATCTGCAGCGGAGATCATTGCGACGTCGGTATTTGCCTTCACATTTACCGAGGAGAAGACCGCAGCCCTCCGCAGACCATTGTGACCGAGTGCGTGCACCAATGACGATGATGATCGATGATGAAGTAGGAGTACTCCCTCATTCCGGATTTAGTGTCCCCTAGTATTTCGGGTCCAACTTAAACGGAAAGCTACATGTCACAAAAATCACTGTGAATATCTTCTTTAATCAAATAATATATTATTCCTTCGTCCCAAAATAAGTGTTCCAAGCTTAGTACAAATTTAAGACACCTATTTTTGGAACAGAGGGGGTGCCTTTTATCGTATACTCCATCATATTTTGTTAGTCCTATATAAACCGTCAAAGTTTGACCCAAAATTGTCAATCCTAAAAGCCTCTTATCCAGTTTTTTTATGAAATATCAAATTATGGTTCTGATTTCGGAAATTTTAATTATGTAACCCGTCATCCTCGTCTGGGCAGAAGAGTGACTTCTCATCCTCGTGTGGCCCGAGGAGCACTCTTAGGCCCAGTTCTTTTGAGCAGATTCTGCAGAATTTTGATTTGGAATATTCTAAGCGAAGAGAACTCGATTGCCTCTCCAAATTCTTGCAAGAATTATGTAGAATCCTACTGCAATCCAAAATCTCAAAAAAAAAAAACTTGGATCTTCACATAATCTCATGATTTTGGAGAGTCCTCAAAAGAAAACGGTTCAAATTAAAGAGTACCCCTATTATAGCAGCTTATTATGGGCAGAATGCCACCGACCCATCCACGCCTCCTACAAAAAAAAAACGGGCACCCGCACTAGACTCATAGGCGTTTCGCATCGAGGGAAACTCGACCAGGGGCATGCATCGAGCGCTAGGGTTCGAGCACAACCGCTGGCCTTGTCCTCACCCCCGCCAGCCCCGTCTCCTGTTGCAGCCCCTCCTCCTCTTTTGCCCCTCTACTTCAGGGCACCCGAAGTTGCCCGCGCCCTTCTGCACCAACTGTTGATGATGCCTCCCTTCCTCGCCTCATCAGCACGACGACTACAAGTCCACTTCGAGCCGGCAGACATTTGCCCGGTGCGGCTATATCATCTAGATATATCAATTGAATGAAAATGTCATAGAGGAAAAAACTCCCATTGTTCCACCATACATATTCGGACGATATATCTTCGGGCACCACGCGCTACACCGTTTCTTTCGGCTCGCCGTCGGCTGCTACAACATTTGCTTTTTGCTGTCCTGCATGCATGCATGCACTCTCGTCTTGTTTACCTCTCTCAATAATTTTGTCTCTCGTCCCCGAGTTTCCTTGTTGGAGGCATCGATGTTGCAGTCATCCCCCCTCTCCCAACATACTACATGGAAACCCTAGATATGGCCTCCCAAATCGGACGATGCAGACGATTCTGGCTTTGCTTGGCGTTGTGTTTCCTCCCGGGTCATCGTCATGGAGTTGTACTCGGTCAAAGGGACTTGGGGCTTTGTGGAGGTGGTCGGCGATGGCTTGCATGACATTTCGGTGGCAACAGCAGAATCACCGTACACATGCAAGTTGCGTCTCGCGAGCTATGTTCGCCAACCTCGCCAGATTGAAACGACATATATTTGTTCTATTGGACATAGCGTCCCTATGATGTCGTCGAGTTTCGTAAATATGCTTGTGGCAGCATGGATTGATACAATGGTTTTCGTTGTGCACTCTGGTAGCGGCGTGGGCGCTCGAATGCCCGGGTGTGTTGTGGGGTGTTGGCCTTCTGGTGT
The DNA here is from genome assembly GCA_021437245.1 of Aegilops speltoides. Classification (NCBI taxonomy): domain Eukaryota; kingdom Viridiplantae; phylum Streptophyta; class Magnoliopsida; order Poales; family Poaceae; genus Aegilops; species Aegilops speltoides. The sequence goes on from CM038141.1 coordinate 458,901,103, forward strand.
GTTGTATGTTTTGTGGTGAAGTCTAGTTGAACTAGGCGATGTTTAGGTTTTCGCCCAGTTTTTCTCGACAAACCGAGGAGCTTTTTTTCTTTTCTTCTTTTTGGCACCCGCCTTATCCCGGTGCATTCCTTCTTTGTGGGTGTTACTTGTAATACTCCGTTCTAATCAACGAGTATTTGCCCTTCTGCCTCTCCGTTGCGCCTTTGATTCTTGGCAGCCGCCGGAGGACACGGTGAACTTGTTGGCACTGCCCTCCATGGAGGCTCCCTCGTTTAACTTATAACTAGTTTTGGGGATCCAGAGGTGCATGAATGAACATTAGCCTAGGGCTTGTTATAACACTAAGAATTGATTGATTTATTTTTACATGCATCCACGGCCGGCAACGGTAGTTCATGTCAATGAGAGACCGGACAATCTAAGTTTCCCCCGATCCAAGAGATTGCATTCATCTCCCGCGGTTCCGTTTCATGCATGAATCTGGTGCGTGGTGGTACAATGTACTACTACTACATGCATTGGCCGGACACTTCACAATTGTCACACAAATATTCAGCAACCAGATCCATTTATGCATGCATGCTTCTCATTGATCTTTTCTTATTTGGGGAGTCAACGTTCTAAATTTGATCAATCATGCGTTTTGCGTGATGAATATGCATGCTATGCTAGAACAAATTTTAGTTTTTTGCCCATTTGCATACTAAAACAGGAATTGCTAGGTGCGCATAGAGAGGGGAAATGTAATTGGTAGATTCACACTAGGAAAGATTTAAAATATATAAAGTCTAAAAATATGATTCTGCCAATAACCCCACGCCTATCATGAGCCGTCGCCGGGCAAGCTCCCACCACGCCAAGCCCATGACCTTCAAAGCCGATTTGCCCGAGAAAAGGCGGTGTCCTGACCACCACCATCGACCACCGCGCCCATGAGAGAAAACTCACCGTTCACGGACCACGCCCAACCGTGCCTACCCTGAGCAAGAGCCGACCAGCCCCGGGACCGGATTTGCTCCACCCGAGCGCGAGCCCTTGGCCATAGCCACCTCCACCGCACGAACAATCCATGCGCCATCGACCTGGAACCAAGAAAAGGAAGGCTGCCACCACAACCCACACCCCGCCGCCACCATAGCCGCAAACACGCCAAGGACCCGTGAAACCACCAGGAGCTCTCGAATCCATGCTGGTAGAAGCGGAGCATAGCCTAGCCCCGACCATGTGCAGACGCCATGGACAACAGCACCGGACCACCGCCGACGGGAGCCCCCGCGCCATGTGCAGCCCCGGTGACCAGATCTGGCCGAACCGGCCCAACGACCATGAGGCGCCATACACGCAGCCCTCCACATCCTAGCCAGGCAGCGGGAGGAGCAACACGCCAGCAACCCTCCACACTCTGGCCAGGCACTGGCAGGGCAGCACCCCCGCGGACCGCCACTAGCCACCACCGCCACCGCCAGATATCCACACCCCCTGCCAACGCTCTTGGGGAAGGTGCCCCATCGACGCCGACGCTGACCAGGCTTTTGCCCCAAGGCACGTCTCGACGGCGGCGAGGATGGGGTAGGGAAAGAGGAAGACGAGGCCGGCAATGCTAGGGTTTTCCCTCCCGGTTGCCTCACCGGAGCGACGTGGGAGGGGGAGCGGCACTTGGGTTGGTCGAGGGAGACAAGATCTACTCAACAGGAGCACCCTAATTAAGCAAAATCGTTTTAAACATGTGTTGACTATTTAATTTATTAATGGCTCACCCACCTTACAATATCACAAAGTTTCGCTATAGCTAATTCTTATTCTATAGTCTGATTTTCTTGGGGCCGCGCTATAGCTAGTCCTGCATATTTCCCTTGTGATGCTCGTTGTCAAAGTCGGAGCAGTCGGTTGCTTGCATGTGTGGCCATCCGTTGACATGTGCCATTGTGGCTTCTGCAGTTGTTTGCGGGTTGGCTTCAACGATGGAGCTCTATGATGAAGTCGGAGTCGCCCGTTCGAGGCAACTGGTGATGATGATAACGCTTGCGATTCCTCGGCGGATGTCCTTCTTATTTTTAGTTTAGGGTTTCATGTCGGTCGCCAGGTTGGCTGGTGGTGTCCATGTCATATGGGTTTGCTTGTATCGATTTTAGCACGGTTTTCCGCCAATTAACCAGGCAATTATTTTCTTCTTAATCAATAAAAATGGTAACTCTTTTGTCTTGTTTAAAGAAAACTAATTAAAGATATAATATTTAAGTCCTTGTAGTCTGCTTATGTTATCTCATCTCTGCCCTTGTACAAGACTAGCCACAATGGAGAGTAACATACACTAGTAACATACACATATCCCTAGACTATATTACTACCTCAATAGTGGGTAGTAACATAAGTGTGGTAACATGCAAAGTTTCACTTATTAGGTTATCGACTCATTTTGTATTGGGACATGTGATGTTACAGTAACTAGCTAAGTTACTCGTACTCCATCTCTCCTCGTTAACTCATCGCCACATAAGCAAATTTACTGAGTTGGACTCGATGTTACTACCGAAGTTACTCCCACTGTGGCTAGTTTAGTGCACTGATGCTGACACTGAACTTGAAGAGTGCTATCCTACCGCGACCGCTCCCGCGACTAGGGTTAGCCCCGCTCCCCCAGCCGCCGCCGCCGCCGCCGGCCGCCCCCTCCCGCCTCCGTCGGCCGCCGTGGCGCTCTCCCGCCTCCTCTCCCCTTCCCTCCACCACCTCTCGCACTTTGTCCGCCCTCGCCCCCCCAGCGACGGCGGCGCCCCTCTCCTCGGGCCTCCTCCCGTCCTTCTCCATCCCCGCCCGCTGGCTGGAGCCGCTGGCCCTGCCCTGCGCCCGCTGGAGGCGGGCAATCCGCCCTTCTCTCTCTTGGGGGCGCGGGGCCTCCCGATGGCGGCGGTACTGCTCGGCCTCTGCGGTGGGGTTCGGCGGCGGGAGTCCGGCGAGCTCCGTGGCTCTCGGTCGGCGCGCTGCCGTTAGCTGCTGGGCGGCGTGGCGGTGCTGGTAGGCGGCGGCGCCCGTCTGACCAGATCTGGGCCCTTTGGGCCCCATCTAGGCTAGGACGGGCGGCGACTCGGTGCGTGGCGGCGCTGCCCCCTGGTTGGTGGTGAAGTGGCGGTGGTCTGCGGGCGGTAGCAGGTTCGTTGGCCGACGAGCTGCAGCGTGACGGCAGGGGCTGTCCGGACCCTGTTGGGTTCGGCCGGGCCTCGGTGCCTGGCAGGCCCCTTGTCCGCACGTCCGGTCGGCTCCGCGGTGGCGGTGGTGGTTGTCCCCTCATGTCGGTGATGTTCCGGATGCCCCCAAGGACACTCTCCCTTCTCCCGTCCTCCAAGTCTCGTGTCGGTGACCTCAGGGAGACGGTGGAGTTGATCCGGTGATCGTGGTGGCACATGTTGGTAGGCGGTGCGATGGGCGGTGCACTTTGTGTTGTTAATATGCCCTAGAGGCAATAATAAAAGTATTATTATATTTCATTGTTCATGATAATTGTCTTTTATTCATGCTATAACTGTATTATCCGGAAATCGTAATACACGTGTGAATATATAGACCACAATATGTCCCTAGTGAGCCTCTAGTTGACTAGCTCGTTGTGATCAACAGATAGTCATGGTTTCCTGACTATGGACATTGAATGTCATTGATAACGGGATCACATCATTAGGAGAATGATGTGATGGACAAGACCCAATCCTAAGCATAGCACAAAGATCGTGTAGTTCGTTTGCTAGAGCTTTACCAATGTCAAGTATCTCTTCCTTCGACCATGAGATCGTGTAACTCCCGGATACCGTAGGAGTGCCTTGGGTGTATCAAACGTCACAACGTAACTGGGTGACTATAAAGGTGCATTACAGGTATCTCCGAAAGTATCTGTTGGGTTGACACGGATCGAGGCTCGGATTTGTCACTCCGTGTATGACGGAGAGGTATCTCTGGGCCCACTCGGTAATGCATCATCATAATGAGCTCAAGGTGACCAAGGTGTTGTACGGGATCATGCATTACTGATGCGAGTAAAGTGACTTGCGATGCGAGACTGAACAAGGTATTGGGATACCGACGATCGAGTCTCGGGCAAATAACGTACCGATTGACCAAGGGAATTGTATCTGAGGTTTTGATCGAATCCTCGACATCGTGGTTCAACCGATGAAATCATCGAGGAGCATGTAGGAGCCAACATGGGTATCCAGATCCGCTGTTGGTTATTGCCCGAGTCGTCTCGGTCATGTCTGCGTGTCTCCGAACCCGTAGGGTCTACACATAAGGTTCGGTGGCGCTAGGGTTGTATGAATATGAGTATGCAGCATACCGAATGTTGTTCGGAGTCCCGGATGAGATCCCGGACGTCACAAGGAGTTTCGGAATGGTCCGGACGTAAAGAATAATATATAGGAAGTGGTATTTCGGCCATCGGGAAAGTTTCAGGATCTCCCGGTAATGTACCGGGACTACCGGAAGGGTACCGGGGGTCCACCGGGTGGGGCCACCCATCCCGGAGGGCCGCATGGGCTGAAGTGGGAGGGGAACCAGCCCATAGTAGGCTGGTGCGCCCCCCTAGGCCCACCCCCTGCGCCTAGGGTTGAAACCCTAGGGGTGGGCGCCCACTTGGCAGGGGCACTCCACCCCTTGGCCGCCGCCCCTTGGAGATTGGATCTCGAGGGCGGGCGCCTTGGAGGCCAATATAAATGGGGGAGGGAGGGGCTGCTGTACCCTTGTGCTTGGCGCCTCCCTCCCCTGCTACACCTCGTCCTCCTCCGTGAGTCGCTTGGCGAAGCCTGCCGGAGTTCTGCTGCATCCACCACCACGCCGTTGTCTTCTGGGATCATCATCAACCTCTCCTTCCCCTTCTTTGGATCAAGAAGGAGGAGACGTCTCCCGTCCCGTCACGTGTGTTGAACGCGGAGGTGCTGTCCGTTCAGCACTTGGACATCGGTGATCTGAATCACGTCGAGTACGACTACATCATCACCTTGCAAGCTTCCGCACGCGATCTACAAGTGGTATGTAGATGCAAACTCTCTCCCATTACTCGTTGCTTAGATGAACTCATAGATGGATCTTGGTGAAACCGTAGAAAAAATTTTAATTTTCTGCAACGTTCCCCAACACTTTGATTCGTCTGGGGTGGTGGTGGGGGTTTGGGTTGGGAGAAATCTCTGGCGGCTTGTCCGGCCCAGACGCAGCGACGCCTGTGGGTGCCGTCGGACCTTCCTGAAGGGCGTCGGGTACACCCCTCCCCTCACTGCCCTCCTGCGTACCGGGGGAAACCATAGGACTAGTCCGGGCAGCAGCGGCGTCGTCGTCGCCTCCTTCTTGAAGGTGTTGCTTGGTACGCGGCGCTTCGGGTGCTGGGAACATGGTGGTACTTCTCCGGAGGGTGCAGCGGTCGCCTGTCATCTTCGTTTCGTCGATCTGCCATTGTTGGCATTTGTTTCTCTTCCTTTCTTCTTTGTTTTTCTTTGGGCTTATTTGTGCTGCGGCCCCAGCACCTATCGTTAGATGTATCGGTGGCTGCTTTGTAATACAAAGCGGGGGGACCCTTTTTCGTCTATCCTACCGGGTACCGAAATAACAGTTGACAATCGATCCAACACTGCCGTGCCTGCACTGATGCAGACTCGGTACTCAAGGCAGTGTTGGAGTAGTTATCGCCGCGACAGGCATGCCAAGCGACCGACACGCCAGGTTTATCACCGGTGCGCCTTCGATTCCTGGCAGCGGCCGGAGGACACGGTGGCTCGCTGCAACCTGTTGGCCCTGCACTGCGTGCCTGCGTCGGAGGCTCCTGGCTCCTCGTTTTACGCACAACTAGTTTTTGATATCCAGAGGTGCATGCATGAATGAACATTCGCCTGGGGGCCTAAATAAATTATTATTTTTCGAAACGGAGGGGCCTAAATAATTGAAGTTTATTAGTACATTCGTCCACGGCCGGGAATGAGAGACCGGAGAATCTAGTTTCCCCCGATTCAAGATATTGCAGTCACCTCCCGCGGTTCCGTTGCATGCCTGCATCTCGTGCGTGGTGGTACATGCATCGGCCGGGTTGAGATTCTCTGCAGTACCGTGTGGTGCTGTAGTGTCGATGACATGTGAGGTCAGGTCCCACATGACAGTGACTGTACAACACGTACAGTACTGCAGAGGATCCTAACCCGCATCGGTCGGATGCTTCACAATTATCACAAATATACTCAGCGACCACATCCATGCACTTCTCATTGATCTTTTCTTATTCTGGCGCGACCGCTCTAAGTTTGCGAGATGGGTATGTATGCTAGTAGAAGCTATTTTAGTCAACTAAAAAAACAGAAGCAATTTTAGTCTATTTGCATAAAAAAACAAGAATTGCTAAATGCATGCTGAAAAAGACTAAAAAAAATACTCCCTCCGTTTTTATTTAGTTCGCATATTAGCTTTGGTCAAAGTCAAACTTTACAAACTTTGACCAAGTTTATAAACAAAAATATTAAGATATACAATAACAAATCAACAACATTAGATTTATTATTGAATATACTTTCACATCGTATAGATTTATTATGATAAATGTCTATATTGTTCTCTATAAACTTGGTCAAACTTTACGAAGTTTGACTTCAGTCAACTCTAATATACAGAGTAAATAAAAACGGAGGGAGTGTGTTACAACATAAAAAAGGATGATTCCGCAAACGAAAAGATATATGTTTTAGTCTAAAAACCATGGACACCAAATCCGGGCTCTTAAATGCCCACAGACGTGCCCGGATAATGACCAGTCACACCTTAAATTTACTCCTCTGCATCCGGATACCTCATATTTGAAATCCTAAATCCATACAAAACATGCAAACGTGTATATCCTACGTAGATCAACCTATACTACCCTAATCCTCATCGAAGATGTCCAGTATCTCCATGCCCGGCTACGGGTACACGGGTGGCAGCCGCAACTCCGACTTTGCGGATGCTCCGGATGCTCCTCTGATTGTGGCCCAGCTTTTCACCGAGTATTCTTCGTTGTAGCTCGTCTGAGCGGGGACGGTAGGCAGAGAGCAAATGGGCGCCCACACACAGTTCGCGGCAATGCCTAGAGCGGGGGATCCGGTGTACGACGACCCGGTAAGGAAGATGCTCGACATCATCCATGACGGAGGCAAAGGAGGAGGACTTGGCTATGAGGACGGGCAGATGGAAGATTCAGATCCCACCCAGTCCGATAACTACCAACAACAGTAGTCCTACACCCAAACGGGCACGCAACAGAGCTACACCCAGACCGACGTGGGAACGCAACAAGAGCAACATTGGGCCGGCGGACAACAGCGGCATGAGGGGAGGAGGGAGGAGGATGGCGAGGACGGCGCGGACGATGAACCAGATTATATAGCCAACGATCCAAAGAAGAAGGGCAGAGGAGAAAGCTTCAACATGCGGGAGGACGAGGTGGTGTGGGATGCAAGGTTTTCCACTAGCCTCGATCTGACCAGTGTCACGGAGCAAAAGGGCACAGCATTTTGAAACAACATTCACATTTGGTTCCATGAACACAAGCATTTCTCCCCTTACTCGAATGCGATTATCCGCAACCATGAATCAAAGTCCCACAATCATCGATGGTACACTATCCAAGAGGCCGTATCCAAGTATTGCGGGTACTTCAAGCATCTCATCGCACGGTGGCATAGTGGTGCACAGATCACCGATCAAGTAAGTTGATCACTAGCTGGACATGCTTAGTTTTGTTGCTCACTAGCGCACATGCTTAGTTTTGTTGCTCACTAGCCAGACATACTTAGTCTTATTGTTCACTAGCTAGATGTGACGCCCCCGATTCAATCGTACACTAGTCATGCACGCAAATGTGTACGATCAAGATCAGGGACTCACGGGAAGATATCACAACACAACTCTAAAACATAAATAAGTCATACAAGCATCATAATACAAGCCAGGGGCCTCGAGGGCTCGAATACAAGTGCTCGATCATAGACGAGTCAGCGGAAGCATCAAATATCTGAGTACAGACATAAGTTAAACAAGTTTGCCTTAAGAAGGCTAGCACAAACCGGGATCTGATCGAAAGAAGCGCAGCCTCCTGCACAGGATCCTCCTAAACTACTCCCCGGTAAATCGTCGGCCGCCCGCACGTAGTAGTAGGCACCTCCGATGTAGTAGTAAATCGTCATTGTGGCATCGCTCTGAGCTCGAACATCTGGTTGCGACGACCGAAAAGAAAGGAAAGGGGAAAAGGGGAAGAAAGCAACCGTGAGTACTCATCCAAAGTACTACGCAAGCAAGGAGCTACACTACATATGCATGGGTATATGTGTAAAGGCCATATCGATGGGTGAACTGCGAGAATGCCGAGAATAAGAGGGGATAGCTAATCACGTCGAAGACTACGCTCGGCAGCCTCCGTCTTCAAAGATGTAGAAGAGAGTAGATTGAAGTCCTCCAAGTAGCATCTTCAAGTAGCATCTCCAAGTAGCATCTCGATAGCATCGCATAGCATAATCCTACCCGGCGATCCTCTCCTCGTCGCCCTGTTAAAGAGCGATCACCGGGTTGTATCTGGCACTTGGAAGGGTGTGTTTTATTAAGTATCCAGTTCTAGTTGTCATAAGGTCAAGGTACAACTCCGGGTCGTCCTTTTACCGAGGGACACGGCTATTCGAATAGATTAACTTCCCTGCAGGGGTGCACCACATAACCCAACACGTTTGATCCCATTTGGCCGGACACACTTTACTGGGTCATGCCCGGCCTCGGAAGATCAACACGTCGCAGCCCCACCTAGGCACAACCGAGAGGTCAAACACGCCGGTCTAAACCTAAGCGCGCAGTGCAGGCCCATCGCCTGAGCACACACGCACGTTCGGTAGGGCGGACGAAGACCTAGCAACCTCCATTACAAAGGAAGTTGCATTAACGCAGTCCAATCCGGCGCGCGCCGCTCCGTCGCTGACGTCAAGAAGGCTTCGGCTGATACCACGACGCCGGGATACCCATAACTACTCCCGTAGATGGTTAGTGCGTATAGACCAAATGGCGAGACTCAGATCAAATACCAAGATCTCGTTAAGCGTGTTAAGTATCATGAATGCGAGCAGGCCAGCCCACTGTCTCCTAGGTGGTCTCAACCTGCCTGCCGCTCCGCCACAAAGTAACGATCGGGGCCGTCGGGAACCCAGGCCCACCTCTACCGGGATGGAGCCACTGTCCTTTCGGCCCCTCATCGAGAATCACTTGCGGGTACTCAATGAGTGACCCGACTTTAGTCACCATCTGTATAGTATGTATGTATGTATAGTATATACCCGTGATCACCTCCCAAGTGACCACGGCCCGATAGTATAACAAGGCAGACTGACAAGAATGTAGGGCCAATGATGATAAACTAGCATCCTATACTAAGTATTTAGGATTGCAGGTAAGGTATCAACAGATGTAGCAACAATGTCAGGCTATGCATCAGAATAGGATTAACGGAAAGCAGTAACATGCTACACTACTCTAATGCAAGCAGTATAGAGGAGAATAGGCGATATCTGGTGATCAAGGGGGGGCTTGCACTGTTGCTCACGGCAAGGAGGGTCGTCGATGTAGTCGATCACGAGTATGCCAGATCGGTCTCGAGGTCTACCTGAAAGAAGTAACGGAGGAGAACACAATAAATAACAGAGCAATCAAATGTAACAACAAGCAAGAAGCGACAATCGTTGTGCTAGAGGTGACCTAACGTGGTAGGAGGTGATACGGTGAAGGGGAACATCCGGAAAATATCCCGGTGTTTAGCGTTTTGAGCGAAGGGCGGAGAGGAAAGTTGCGTGTTCGCTATGCTAGGGATGTGTGGCGGACAAGCGAGCTGCGTATCCGGATTAGTCTCGTCGTTCGAGCAACTTTCATGTAGAAAGTATTTCCATCGAGCTACGGTTTATTTTATATGATTTTCTAAAGTTTTAAATCATTTTAGAATTTATTTAATTATTTAATTCTAACATTATCGAGAATAGTGTATCTTGACGTCATCATGATGTCAAGACGACGTCGGCGATCAATGTAGGCGTTGGTGATCAAGTGACGATGTGGGTCCCATTGGTCATTATTTGTTTAGCCTAATCGGTGTTTAACTAATCTAACTACTGTTTAATTAAACTAATTAGTCAATTAGGTTAATCTAATTATGATTAATTAACTTAATTAATTAACTAATATTATTATTATTTATTTATTTAATTATTATTTTTATATATTTTTTTATTCCTTTTTTTTAAAACATTCTGGGAATGGTGGCCATCGCCATAGGCCCGGGGGCCGATCTTGGTTTTGCAGTGTGCTAGATAACGGGCGCGTGGGCGCCCGATAGGGGCGAACCCGTGCGTGGTCGGCTCGAGCGAGGTCAACAATGGCGATCAGCAAGCACGACCGCCCCGGAGAGAAGCGTCATGGGCCAGCCACGGAAGAAGTGGCGAGGTGATGCGATGCGGGCGGCGCAGTGCGCGATAGAAGCAAGCGAAGCGCGTCTGTGCCGGTGTAGTAAGCAAGCGACAAGCGAGGGGAGGGCGTCGCGGTCTCGGCGGCTCAAGCACACACAGTCACGGGCGGGCGGTCCTCGATAGCAGCGAGGAACGGGGGCGGCGGGCGGCGCGAGAAGAGGGAGCACGGGCGGGCGCTTAGCGGCGCGTCTGTGTCCGGCGCGTGGGGAACCGTGGACGGGCGCGCCATGGGCTTGCCAGCCTTGGATGGCGCGCGGCGTTGCCGGTGCGGGACGGCAGGAAGGCAAAGGGAGAGGCGAGGCTCACATCGAGGAGCGAGGGGCGGCGCAGGGAGTCGGGGTGGTCGGCGGGACGACGCGCGATGGGGAGGCGAGCGGTGGGAAGGTCCGGCGAGGACGCGTCTGGCGTGGGGCGGCGAGCTCCGGGCGGCGGCGCGGTCCTGGCGGCGACGGACGGCGACGAGGGCCTCCTCCCCCGATCCCGATCCAATCGGGGAGAGGGGGAGAGATATTTTGCGGGGGTGGGGGTGTGTCGGTGGGTGTGTGGGGAGTGGGGAGGTTATGGGGCACGCAGGGTGGGCGGTTGGGGCAGTGGGTTGGATTGGGCCACGACCCTGGGGGTTCTCTTTTTTGTTTCTGTTTTGTTTTTGTTTTTCTTTTGTATTTTCTTTATTATTTCTTTTCTGTTTAAATTCATTTTAAACCATTTAGTCATTTTATAAAAATGTGTTTGTTGCACCATAATTACCTTTGTAATATTCGGCAACCATCGAACAATTCTGTTTTAAATTTTGAAAACTTTTATTGTTATCATTAATTTGAATTTGAATTTGAGCGGTTTGAATTATTGCGAGATAACAACATAACGAGGTGTCATGGCATGATTAGCGTGGAATTACTGTAGCTTGATTATCCGGGCGTCACAATTCTCCTCCACTACAAGAAATCTCGTCCCGAGATTTAAGAGGGAAGTAAAGGGGGAAGGTCCGGGTTACGAAACTCCATTGAGTGTTCTTGGTCTTGGTTGTTCTTCTCAAAGAGGTTGATTCATTACATTGATGTCTTCATTTGCTGTTTCGGTCATCATGATGTAGTCGGGGGTTCCATCGTACTAACGAAAGAATAAGGGGGTATTCCAGGAGAACGAACCTCTACAAGCTTGACTATCTGGTCGATAACATCGGGGAAGGTGGCAGAAAGTAACTCTCAAATTTAAACTTAAGACATTATCGAGAGCAAAGCGAGGAGGTATTATGGGAAGTTTCGAGCGGGCAGGCAATCGCTCGATGCCTGAAACAGGGCGTGAAAGGGGTTCAAAGCAACGGGAATAAGTGTTGTGTCTGATACCAAAATAGATCACTAGGAAGGTGGCCCATGAATTACATATGAGGCCACACGTGAGGAATAACCTTGGAAATAGGGGGTGTACCGGAGTCAGGTTTCGATCCTGGGGAACTGTGGGTTATGGGCCCACCATGTAGGAAGGGCGGTGACATCTTGCACGATCATGATGGCAAGGCATGTCAGAGGGTAGCCTGTCAGTTATGTCAGCAACAACGTCGGTACCAAGGGCGAGGGACGAAGAGAACCATTTTCCCGCTCGTTGAACGAGGCGGACCAATAGGCAAGGTTCCCGTTCATCGGTGTATTTCGAAAATGTCATCAACAATAGTAACAGTGTTTCTTGTGAATTGCGCACCGAGGTGTTTACATAGCGATGAATCATTACTGCTTAGATTATATAGATCACAAGAGAGGTCAAACAAACCAATGGAAAGGAAAAGTGATTATCGGGTTTAAGCAGAACAATGGAAAGGAAAATGTGTCTAAACACATATTTCAAGGGTATATCCTTACCAAGGACAAGTAGAGAATGATATCCTTGACGGGATATAAGGTAGAAAAGCCTCTAGGTGAGGGAGAGAAATTTCCCATACAATGTGTTTGGATAATTGAGCAGGAAACATTTAGCATTGGGCTTCAAATGTCCTTGTTGAAAAGCGGAGTACCACGAACATGCTTCGAGATAGCAATGCATGGTGTTTCAATCAAGGGCCAGACTTTGGAAACACAAATAATCCATCAGGGGCAACTTATAAAAATAGGTCCTACAATTTCCTCCGGAAAGAATGGTTATCCTTGCAAAAGAAATTATAATGATAGGTCCTCCAGCAGGGGCGGGGGTGCTAGGCATGACATCATGTTACCGGGTCATCAAAGGACCAACATCATAACTATTGGAAAGTTGTCCCAACCATTATATCTGACCGAGATTCATATCCGATTGGTGTCATGATACCTCAGACTCAGGATGTCCGAGAGAGAAAAAAAAGGTGCAACACAAATCGACGAAATGACATTGCAAGATTCTCAGGAAATGAACTATGAAGTAATTTCCGTTAACAAGAGTTCATCATTAACCCAAGGAGAGGACAAGGAGGTGGCTGATGAACTCCGTGACAATTCATCAAAATTTCCAAAGGATGGATTTCCACAATTATGTGAACAAGGAGATAAAAATTGTCAGATCAAAATGATATATTGACGTATGCTCGAGGGAAACATACACAATTAACATTGGTTGAGAGGTGCGCCCGAAATATGGGTTGGGTTGCACGAGCAATGTCAGAATGGTGATTCAATAATCAATAGTCTAAGAATGAACGGCCTAACATTAACTTCAAAGCAATAGGGTTGCTAGAAGTGCGGAATCCAAACAGCATCGTTCACTTGTTGGTACCCCGGTCGGGATCAACACAAGGACCAAGAAAAATGGTGATGGCGAGAAGCATCGCTGCAACAAGAATTTCTTAAGAGGTGGTGAAATTCTCACGACATTCTTGACATAAAAGGTGGTAATATTCCAAGTTAAGGAAGAACAATGCTGGGTAGCAAGGATCTCAAGGTACAACACAAAACACGAATAAGTTTGTGTTGGAGGGGAGGCATTAAAGTGGTCGATGACAATTCAAATCATCGAGGGCAAGGATGGTATTTCTCATCATGAATTCAATTGATATCCAGGAAGGAGTCAAGATGTTGATGATGATCACGACAAATTTTGTCGAGAGGCTCCACGAAGATGTAATCCATCGGCGATGACATCAAGTTAAAGGAATTATGAAGCAAAAGGTTATTGGAACCATGGAGTGCGACACAAACTTGAAATCAAGCTTGTTGTTCAAGGTGAAATGATATGACGAGGAAAATCGGCGTAAGCTTAGCTCACCGTCGAAAATTGTGCTCGGGAAGAAAGGACCGGTAGCATAGTTAAAATTTAGCACAAAATGATATAGCCGATCGGGCTAGGAATGACGTGTTGGAGTATTAAACTTCTCATCCACAATGTACTAGAGTCTTGAATCACGAGGCGATTCGATTCACTAATCGGTGTTCTCGGTTGACGACAACCTAGAACCCGTGGAGTGACTATAATGGGAAAGGCACTACTTCATCGAAATGCATAAGATGTAGTGCAATCGGTTGATATCCTCGAGATACTAGGGGTAGTACTCAAGGTAGATCAAAATAGAGGTTGGATGGGTGTATTGATGCAGTAGAGGTCAAGTGATTTAACTTGTCAGAAATGGAATCAAGTAGAAAATATGGTCGGATCCATGATTGCAAAGGATCAATTCACGATTCCAAATGATATTATAACAAGGAAATAGTTATTATTACAAGAAGCTTCCATGATAGGATCTACATCGTGTCCATGGGCATGAACACAAAGTTCAAGATCGACTCCACTTCTTCAATGTATAACCTTCCATTCACTTCTCGCTTTGATAAAGGCATTAGTGTTGAAAGTTTTACGGTGAAATACCGGATGAGTATGACTCGTGAAAACTTCGAGTTCACACATAGTAAGGAAGGCATAGGTTCAACCCATCAGGGCATCTTAGGAACATATACCACAAGCTTCAAGAGTAATTATCACCAGCTCGAAAGCAGAGCATGGTTGGCAAAAGGAGAGGATACAATTTACCAAAGGCATTATGTATCGAAGAAAGAACTCACAAGGTGATTAATTATGAAGGACAACATCGGATAATAATCCAACAAAGGATATGGCGATCAAAATGGGGTTGATGTGAGTATCGATACCCAATCAAAGGAAGAAAGAATGCAAATGCATCGGTTTATGGAACATCTGAATAATTCAACATTTAAATAACAAAGGAATTATGATTTTCAAATAAAGGATCGAGGAGCAAACACTCGATCAAGGATGGATAAGTTGAATAGACTTAGGGTACAATCGATGGCAATCGATTGGCGAGAACCACTCATGTTGAAAGATGTACGAGCGAAAGATACTTTATAAGGATCAATCGATGATTGCGTGCATTCGCAACATATTGAATCAACGGACTCAAAATGACAATGACAATGGATGTCAACAAGATTACTAGACTTATGGGATTAACCATAATGCAAGCAATCAAGAATTTCGAGAGCAATAGGATGCTCAAGATTTTGGGAAGATCGAATGATATTTCGAGGATTGGTGACATACATGAATCAACTGGGGATAAGTGGATACTCGGTAAGTGCGAGAAATTATCCGTAATGGTATTCGCGTAGCAAAGAACTGCAAGGCAGTAGGCACAAAGTATTCTCGGAACATTAGAGAGAATTTCGAGGTATCTTGTAATAACAAGATCGACTAGGAATAAAAGTAAGCACGACATGTGTAAGTATTTATCCATAGGGATATTTCGGTGGAAGGGAATTGCAAAAGCAACGGGCACAAGGTCTCGAGAGAAAATCGGAGAGTATCTTCGAAATCTTACGTGTGCGTGAAAGGTCATCGGTAACAAGGGGCTCTCCGGGAGAAAGTACTTGCGAGAACCTAAAGTTAGTTTTGTTTTTACGAAATCATTTAACTCAAATAGAAGAGAGCTGAGAGTCCCAGAGTAAAGATCAAGGAATAAAAGATCCTAATACCACCCAAATGGCGACGTGTGCCCGTAAGACACACAACCATGTTAGTAAAAGTTTTTGCAACGTCTAGACTCGACTTCGGCCAAGGAGTGTGGAAGGGGATTCCTCTGAGCGATCGGCTCGATACCAACTTGTGACGCCCCCGATTCAATCGTACACTAGTCATGCACGCAAATGTGTACGATCAAGATCAGGGACTCACGGGAAGATATCACAACACAACTCTAAAACATAAATAAGTCATACAAGCATCATAATACAAGCCAGGGGCCTCGAGGGCTCGAATACAAGTGCTCGATCATAGACGAGTCAGCGGAAGCATCAAATATCTGAGTACAGACATAAGTTAAACAAGTTTGCCTTAAGAAGGCTAGCACAAACCGGGATCTGATCGAAAGAGGCGCGGGCCTCCTGCACAGGATCCTCCTAAACTACTCCCAGTCGTAAATCGCCGCCCGCACGTAGTAGTAGGCACCTCCGATGTAGTAGTCATCGCCGATTGTGGCATCTGGCTCTGGCTCGAACATCTGGTTGCGACAACCGTAAAGAAAGGAAAGGGGAAAAGGGGAAGAAAGCAACCGTGAGTACTCATCCAAAGTACTACAAGCAAGGAGCTACACTACATATGCATGGGTATATGTGTAAAAGGCCATATCGATGGACCGAATCTGCGAGAATGCCGAATAAGAGGGGATAGCTAATCACAGTCGAAGACTACGCTCGCAGCCTCCGTCTTCAAACATGTAGAAGAGAGTAGATTGAAGTCCTCCAAGTAGCATCTCCAAGTAGCATCTCCAAGTAGCATCTCGGTAGCATTGCATAGCATAATCCTACCCGCGATCCTCTCCTCGTCGCCTGTTAAAGAGCGATCACGGGTTGTATCGGCACTTGGAAGGGTGTGTTTTATTAAGTATCCAGTTCTAGTTGTCATAAGGTCAAGGTACAACTCCGGTCGTCCTTTTACCGAGGGACACGGCTATTCGAATAGATTAACTTCCTGCGGGGTGCACCACATAACCCAACACGTTTGATCCCATTTGGCGGACACACTTTCTTTGGGTCATGCCCGGCCTCGGAAGATCAACACGTCGCAGCCCCACCTAGGCACAACCGAGAGGTCAAACCGCGGTCTAAACCTAAGCGCCGCAGTGCAGGCCCATCGCCTGAGCACACACTGCGTTCTATGCGGGCGGCGGAAGCAGACCTAGCAACCTCCATTACAAAGGAAGTTGCGTTAACGCGATCCAATCCGGCTAGCGCCGCTCGTCGTGACGTCAAGAAGGCTTCGGCTAATACCACGGCGCCGGATACCCATAACTACTCCCACGTAGATGGTTAGTGCGTATAGACCAAATGGCGGACTCGGATCAAATACCAAGATCTCGTTAAGCGTGTTAAGTATCATGAGCGCCGAGCAGGGGCCAGCCCACCTGTCTCCTAGGTGGTCTCAACCTGCCTGCCGCCCGCCAAAAAGTAACGATCGGGGCCGTCGGGAACCCAGCCCACCTCTACCGGGATGGAGCCACCGTCCTTTCACCCCTCATCGTAATCACTTGCGGGTACTCAATGAGTGACCCGACTTTAGTCACCATCTGTATAGTATGTATGTATGTATAGTATATACCCGTGATCACCTCCCAAGTGACCACGGCCCGATAGTATAGCAAGGCAGACTGACAAGAATGTAGGGCCAATGATGATAAACTAGCATCCTATACTAAGTATTTAGGATTGCAGGTAAGGTATCAACAGATGTAGCAACAATGTCAGGCTATGCATCAGAATAGGATTAACGGAAAGCGGAACATGCTACACTACTCTAATGCAAGCGGATAGAGGAGAATAGGCGATATCTGGTGATCAAGGGGGCTTGCTGGTTGCTCACGGCAAGGAGGGGTCGTCGATGTAGTCGATCACGAGGGTACCGCATCGGTCTCATGGTCTACCGGAAAGAAGTAACGGAGGAACACAATAAATAACAGAGCAATCAAATGTAACAACAAGCAAGAAGCGACAATACGTTGTGCTAGAGGTGACCTAACGTGGTAGGAGGTGATACCGGTGAAGGGGGGAACATCCGGGAAAATATCCCCGGTGTTTCGCGTTTTCGGGCAGAGGAGCCGGAGAGGGAAAGTTGCGTGTTCGCTATGCTAGGGATGTGTGGCGGACAAACGAGCTGCGTATCCGGATTCGTCTCGTCGTTCTGAGCAACTTTCATGTAGAAAGTATTTCCATCTGAGCTACGGTTTATTTTATATGATTTTCTAAAGTTTTAAATCATTTTTAGAATTTATTTAATTATTTAATTCTAACATTATCCAGAATAGTGTATGCTGACGTCATCATGATGTCGAGACGACGTCGGCGATCAATGTAGCGTTGGTGATCAACTGACGTGTGGGTCCCACTGGTCATTGACTGTTTAGCCTAATCAGTGTTTAACTAATCTAACTACTGTTTAATTAAACTAATTAGTCAATTAGGTTAATCTAATTATGATTAATTAACTTAATTAATTAACTAATATTATTATTATTTATTTATTTAATTATTATTTTTATATATTTTTTTATTCCTTTTATTTTAAAACATTCTGGGAATGGTGGCCCACTGCCATAGGCCCCAGGGGCCGATGCGGGTTTGTAGGTGCTACCGATAACGGGCGCGTGGGCGCCCGATAGGGGCGAACCCGTGCGGTGGTCGGCTCGAGCGAGGTCAACGGCGGCGATCATGCACGACGCCCGGGAGAAGCGCGTCAGGGGCCACCGACGGGAGGGGGCTGAGCAGGTGATCGGTCGGGCGGCGACGGGCGCGATAGAAGCAGCGAGGCGCGTCGGCCGTGTAACGGGCAGGCGACGACAGCGAGGAGGGAGGTCGCGGTCTCAGCGGCTGAAGCACACGGGTCACGGGCGGGCGGTCCTCGTGAGCAGCAGCGAGGAACGGGACGGCGCAGGCGGCGCGAAAGAGGGAGCACGGGCGGGCGCTTGGCGGCGCGTCGCGGTCCGGCGCGTGGGGAACCGCGACGAAGCGCGGCCATGGGCTTGCCAGTAGCGGAGGGCGCGGCGGCGTTGCAAGCGGGGCGAGCAGGAAGGCAAAGGGAGAGGTGAGGCTCACATCGAGGAGCGGGACGGCGCAGAAGGAGTCGGGGTGGTCGACGGGACGACGCGATGGGGAGCGCAGGCAGTGGGGAAGGTCCGGCGAGGACGAGCGTCTGGCGTGGGGCGGCGAGCTCCGGCGGCGCGTCCTCTGGCGGCGACGGACGGCGACGAGGGCCTCCTCCCCCGATCCCGATCCAATCGGGGGAGAGGGGGAGAGATATTTTGCGGGGGTGTGTGGGGGTGTGTCGGTGGGTGTGTGGGGGAGTGGGGGAGGTTATGGGGCACGGGGTGGGCCGGTTGGGGCCGGTGGGTTGGCCCAGTTGGGCCACGGCCCAGGGGGGGGTTTCTCTTTTTTTTTGTTTCTGTTTTGTTTTTGTTTTTCTTTATTATTTCTTTTCTGTTTAAATTCATTTTAAACCATTTAGTCATTTTATAAAAATGTGTTTGTTGCACCATAATTACCTTTGTAATATTCGGCAACCATCGAACAATTCTGTTTTAAATTTTGAAAACTTTTATTGTTATCATTAATTTGAATTTGAATTTCGAACGGTTTCGAATTATTGCGAGGATAGCAACAGTAACCGAGGTGTCATGGCATGATTAGCGTGGAATTACTGTAGCTTGATTATCCGGGCGTCACACTAGATATGCTTAGTTTTTTTGCTCACTAAGCGTATCTTAGTTGTGTTGCTCACTAGCCGGATATGCATTGTTGACATTGTTTCACTTTGTAGGCTACTTGTGCTTGTTTGGTATACAAGAAGTTGGAGAAGAAAAACTTCACCGCCATGCACCGTTGGTTGAAGTTGAATGGGCAACCGAAGTGGAACCTTTTCATTGCCATGACCGCCACCCAAACCACCGAGGAAGAAGCCGGTGACCCTACCGACCCAATCCAAGAACCGCCGAAGAAGTTTAGAAAAAAATTATGAGGGAAGGAGTGGAAGGAGGAAAGGGGGAAGCGAGAAGGTGCGATTACGAAGCTAACAGAGAGGTTCAAGGACATCTTGTCGAAGAAGGAGGCATGCGTGAAGCTCTCGGACCTCATGGAGGAGAAAATGGCGGAGAGGTTCAAATTGTTGATTGAGGCAACGGACAAGAAGCTCAAACTCAAAGAGAGGAGGACCATGATTGAAGAGAGGAATGCCACATTTGAGAAAAAGAAGTTAAAGATCGCCGCCAATGCGTAGGATACCGAGATCTTGACATTGAATTTGGACTCTTTGGATGCCGAAGCAAGAATGATTGTGCAACCATCTGCTACCAGATGTTGCAGCGGCAGGAAGATCGGTTGCTAGCGGCGGACAGTGAGGACGTGGAGGCTGCCTACACAGCGACAACAACACCTTGCTCGGGGAGCAAATCGTTGGGTGCCGGTCTGACAGGGCAGAAAGGATTGCCGAATGTTCTTTTGGATTCAGCATGGTGTCATGCAAAAGACTAACCATCGCCACCTAACATGTTATCAGCCTAACCGATTCAACCCTAACCGTCGCCACCTAGGATTCGTCCGCCGGTCGTGTTGACCGCCCTAGAAAGTCTTTCTCCCGATCCTTTAATCAGGGTTTCTCTCTCTCTCACCGGCCGTTTTGATTGGTGTTTACTTTCCAGTTTTTCGATCGAAGATCGGTTTGCGTCGCCCGCCGCCGCCGTCGACACCCGCGCGCCTCTACTCCGGCACCTGCGCAACCACCCGACCTCCTCCTAGACCCAGCGGCCTCGCGCGATGCGGCGGCCCGTCCAGGACGTTGTTCGCGCGTCCGCCCGCCCGTCGCTCTGCGCCGACCGTCCTCGCCCGCATCTGATTAGGATCCTGCATCACCTCACCTCCAACCCGCTCGGCTACATCTATCCGCCGGCTCTGGTGTCGCGGCGCACATGATGCGTGAACCGGCTGCATTGTGATGTGCAGCTTGCACCCCTCTCGGGTGTGGGCTGCATGCATGCGCCGGCTATTCGTGTGTTCCTCGCACATGGCCTCAGTGACTTGGCCACCTCATCACCGACCGGCGCCCCCGACCTTGCAAGCGGCCAGATGGATCACCCGGTTGCCATTCCGCTCCATTCGCGCCGCCCGACCGATCTAGCTAGTCGCTTGCGCGCACCTCCGCGGATCCTGTAAAGATCGTCCCCGAGTTCAACGCGCCCCTCCACCGATCGAGCAATGGGTTGCCGGTGCGTCGCCCCGTCTCGCGCGTCGCCGCTGCGTCGGCCCTTTCGGCCGTAGTGCTGCGACACGAGGTTTCCACTCCAGCCACAACTTTCATGATGCATCGACCGTTATGATTGTGAGGAGATGTCCGTCATCTTACCTTTGAATTCTTCTCCGGTCCCACTGTCTGCGCCACTGTGGTTGTGACTGCGGGGGTATTGAGTATTACGATTAGTTAGAAAATATGAGATAGACTAGTATTTATTCTGACTTGTCCTGTACTACAAGTTGACCATGCACTTCTATACGTGCCCACGAGGCTCAAGCAATAACTACTCCCTCCGTCCCAAAATAAGTGACTCTACTTTGTACTAGCTTTAGTACAAAGTTAGTACAAAGTCGAGTCACTTATTTTGGGACGGAGGGAGTATCATATTTCCCTCCTAACACCATTTCCTGGCGGCAAGCTCACGAGTGCATGGATGATGAACTCCGCCCCGGTTCAGTGCAGTGATGCGGCACTGAACTTGAAGAGTGCCTGCCCTACCGGGTACGGAAATAATAGCTGACAATCGATCCAACACTGCCGTGCCTGCACCTGCGTGATGCAGACATCGTACTCAAGGCAGTGTTGGAGTAGTTATCGGCGCGGGAAGCATGCCAAGCGGCCGAAATGCCAGGAATATCGAGCCACTTGCCGTTCGGCGTGACCGGTGCGCCTTCGATTCCTGGCAGCGACCCGAGGACACGGTGGCTGGCTCCCTGCACTTCATCGGAAGGCTCCTCGTTTTACCTACAACTAGTTTTTTGAGATCCAGAGGTGCATGCATGAATGAACATTCGTCTGGGGGCCTAAAGAATTGAATTTTGTCACGGCCGGGAACAGTGGTCCATGGCAATGAGAGACCTGAGAATCTAGTTTCCCCTGATTCAAGATATTGCACTCAGCTCCCACGGTTCTGTTGCATGCCTCCCGTGCGTGGTGGTACAATGCATACAATCCATACAATCGGCCGGATGCTTCACAATTATCACAAATATAATCGGCGACCACATCCATGCATTTCTCTTTTCTTTTTGTTATTCTGGCGCGATCGCTCTAAATTTGGGCTCCCATGCGGTTTGCGTGATGGGCATGTATGCTAGCAGAAGCTACTCCCTTCTTCCCATAATATAAAAGTATTTTTACACTAGTGTAATGTTAAAAACGCTCTTATGTTATTGGACGGAGCGAGTATTTTAGTTAACTAGAGGAAACAGAAGCGATTTTAGTTTATTTGCATACAAAAGCAAGAATTGGTAAACGCACGCTGAAAAAGACTAAAATATATATTACAACATAAAATAGGATGATTCCGCAAACAAAAAGTTATTTTAGTCTGAAAACCATGGACAACAAATCTGGGCTTTCAAACGCCCGCGAACGTGCCCGGGCAGTGACCGGTCACACCTCAAATTTACTCATCCGCATCCGGATACCTCATATTTAAAACCTTAAATCTATACAAAGCATGCAAACAAGAAAATCCTATGTAGATCAACCTATACTACCCTAATCCTCGTCAGAGATGTTCACTATCTCTGTGCCCAGCTCCGGGTACATGGGCGGCAGTCACAACTCCGGCTCTGCGGCTCCTCCGGCTGCTCCACTGATTGTGGCGCCACTCTTCTCTGAGTATTTTTCGTCGTAGCTCGTCCGAGCGCGGACGGCGGGCGAAGATCAGATGGGTGCCCGCACGCTATTTGCGGCAATGCCTAAAGCGGGGGATCCGGCGTCCGACGACCCGGACAGGGAGATGCTCGACATCATCCACGACGGAGGCGAAGGAGGAGGATGTGGCTATGAGGACGAGCAGGTGGAAGATTCGGATTTCACCCAATCCGGCAACTACCAGCAGCAGCAGTCCTACACCCAGACAGGCATGCGACACTCCTACACCAAGACTGGCATGGGCACACATCAAGAGCAACATTGGGCCGGCGGACAGCCACAGTAGGAGGGGGAGGAGGAGGAGGACGGCGAGGACGATGATCCGGATGATATAGCCGGCGATCCAAAGAAGAAGGGTAGAGGAGAAAATTTCAACATGCGGGAGGAGGAGATGTTGTGCGATGCATGGCTTGCCACCAGCCTCGTTCTGACCCATGACACGGACCAAAAGGGCACAACATTTTGGAAGAACATTCACATTTAGTTCCACGAACACAAGTATTTCTCCCCCTACACCGATGCGGTCATCCTCAACCGTGAATCAAAGTCCCACAAGCATCAATGGTACACCATCCAAGATGCCGCGTCCAAGTATTGCGGGTACTTGAAGTATCTCATCGCACGGTGGCCTAGCAGTGCACAAATCACTGAGCAAATAAGTTGATCACTAGCCGGACATGCTTGGTTTTGTTGTTCACTAGCCGGACATGCTTAGTTTTCTTGCTCACTAGCCGGATATGCTTAATTTTGGTTTTTGCTCACTAAGCGTACAAGCTTAGTTTTGTTGCTCACTAGCCAGATATGCATTGTTCACATTGTTTAATTTTGTAGCCTTCTCGTGCTTGTTTGGTGTACAAGAAGTTGTAGAAAAAAACTTCACCATCCTGCATTGTTGGTTGAAGTCGAATGGGCAACCGAAGTGGAACCATTTCATTGCCATGACCGCCGCCCAAGCCACAGAGGAAGAAACCAGTGACCTTACCGACCCAACACAAGAACCGCCGAAGAAGTTTGGAAAAAATTTACGGGGGAAGAAGTGGGAGGAGGAGAGGGCGAAGCGAGAAGGTGCGGTGACCAAGCTGACGGAGAGGTTCAAGGATATCTTGTCAAAGAAGGAGGCAAGTTTGAAGCTCTCGGACCTCAAGGAGGAGAAAAGGGCGGAGAGGTTCAAATTATTGACGGAGGCAACGGCCAATAAGACCAAGCTCAAAGAGAGGAGGACCATGATCAAAGAGAGGAAGGGTGCGGTCGAGAAAAGGAAGTTGAAGATCGCCGCCAATGCGGAGGACACCAAGATATTGAACTTGAATTTGGACTCTTTGGATGCCGACGCAAGAATGATCGTGCAATCTGTCTGCTACCAGATGCTCTTTTGATGCAACGGGCATGCGATCTGACGCACCATGTGAATCGGACTAAATTTGAATTTTAAATTGCCATTTGCTGGTTAACATATACTCCCTCCGTCCGGAAATACCTGTCATCAAAATGAATAAAAGGGGATGTATCTAGATGTAATTAGTTCTAGATATATCTCTTTTTATCCATTTTGATGATAAGTATTTTCGAACGGAGTGAGTATAAAATAGTGTTAGATTTCAGCCTCCCGTATTCATGTCCGCGGACTGGTTCCTGTCCGCCGACGGATGCAGGAGAAAATTTTTGGGTCGTCACTGAAGGGAAATTTGTGGGTTGCGGTTGGGGATGATTTTACCAGTGTTGCATATATCTATGGATGCCTTCTCTCCTTTGACTTCGTTCTAGCTTGCTGTTGCACTGCGACGACCGGACGGGGGTGAGGTTCCTTTCGTCCCGTTTACCTCTCGCTATGTCTCGTCTCATCTCAGGCGAAATATCAAAAAAGATGCTGCGCAGGTGCGTGCCATGCAATGCGATGACCAAAGCTTTGACGAGGGCGACGGAAAGTTTCTGTTTCATCTGACTACCGTTAGCTGGGTTCCGTTTCACTTTGCCCTCGCGCATGCCCTCCGGCTTTACCCCGACTGGGCTAACGCTGCCGGAAAGCAACAACCTAATTAAGCAGTCATTAACGCAAGCTTTTGTTTAACGCTGTGCAGTGGTCGGTCCCTGGCGCAGGTTCTCGCTCGGCTGTGATTTTTTTTACAGTGCGGCACGGTAACCATGGGACGGACCGATACTTTTTTCATTGTACTCTGTTACCAGACTCTCGGTAGCAGGAGTAGTGCTCTAGCCAGTGATCATCATTCAGGCAGGCTAGGTAATGATAAGTTGCGACCGAGATGAACTCTCCTCGAGTTTCTTCAGTCCCATTTCCTCACGGCAAGCTTGCGAGTGCAGTGATGATGAACTCTGCCCCCGTTCAGTGCAGTGATGCGACACTGGACTTGAATAGCTGACAATCGATCCAACACTTCCGTGCCTGCAGTGTATGCAGACATCGTACTCAAGGCAGTCTTGGAGTAGTTATCGCCGCGGCAGGCCAAGCGACCGAAGACTAGCCACAGTGGGAGTAACTTCGGTAGTAACATCGAGTCCAACTCAGCAAATTTGCTTATGTGGTACTCCCTCCTTTCCGGTTTATAGGGCTTATCTCAAAATTTTAGTTTTTCCATTTTATAAGGCTCAATTTGGTTGTTCCCCATCACATGTTCAGATTTCAAGGTGCATTAAATCATTGCATGCAAGTATCAAGAGAAAATTGACCAATGCATGTAATTTATGCATGCATGCATTGCAATTAATGCATTGGTAAACATACTTTTTTGAGGAAAACAAGAGCATTAATTGGGTAGTTTTGCAAATTACAAAAAGTATTCTACCACTCACTATCTACCTTGGTTGGTGAGATTTTTGAATTGAGCCTTATAAACCGGAAAGGAGGGAGTAGTGAGTTAATGAGTAGTAACTTAGCTAGTTACTGTAACATCACATGTCCCAATGCAATATGAGTCTATAACCTAATAAATGAAGCTTTGTATGTTACTCCCTCCATGTTTATATACAAGGCCACTATGAAATATACATTTTGCATCTATACAAGGCCATCAACAGTAATTGAGGCAAACTTAATGATATTTTCTCGTACTAACAACCTGTTTAATACTTGCATGCATGCAGTCATAATGACAGTCAGTTACTTCCTCCACTCGGTTTCTTTGCATGCATGTGAAGTATTAATGATCCCAGTAAACAAGAAGAAAAGTTGACTTGTAAAGCAGGCATTAAATTTTACATTGGTACCTGTAATCCGAGTTTGTGGCCTTGTATATAAAAATGGAGGGAGTACCACACTTATGTTACTACCCACTATTGAGGTAGTAACATGGTCTAGGGATATGTGTATGTTACTAGTGTATGTTACTCTTCATTGTGGCTAGTCGAAACGCCAGGGACATCGAGCTACTTGCCGTTCGGTATCACCGGTGCACCTTCGGTTCCTGGCAGCGGCCGGAGGACACGGTGGCTGGCTGCAACCTGTTGGCCCTGCACTGCGCCGGAGGCTCCTCGTTTTAGTTTACCCACAACTACTCCTAGTTTTTCGAGATCCAGAGGTGCATGCATGAATGAACACTCGCCTGGGGGCCTAAAGAATTGAAGTTTATTAGTACTCCATGGAAGTGTGAGACCGGAGAATCTAGTTTTGCCCGATTCAAGATATTGCACTCAGCTCCCGCGGTTCCGTTGCATGCTTGCATCTCTCGTGCGTGGTGGTACAATGCATACATTGGCATCATTGGCATGAGAAGCATCATTGTGACCAAATCAGTGACCAAATCCATGCATGCATGCATGCTTCTCATTGTTCTTTTCTTATTCGGACGCGACCGCTCTAAATTTGGTTTGGCATGCGGTTTGCGTGATGGGTATGCATGCTAGCTATTTTAGTCAACTAAAAAAAACTAGAATTGGCATGGTGGAGGTCATCCCCATGGCCATCATTGGCATGCCTGCGCGATGCGCCCTCAAGGCCATCGCGAGCACCTGTGAATCCGGAAGGACCATTCTCCGTATGTGCCATCAAACCTTCCGTGGATGACTCGATGCTCTCGTGATCGGACTCGTCCTTGGAACTCTCATAGAGAGAAGCCAACAAATCTGGAGTGGGCTCGTCGGATTTGAGCACCGCCACCTGCTCGGCCGCGGCTTGAAGAGCGACAATATGCTTGACCCAACGCTGGAGCCGCGATCAAACGGAACGCTTGCGACGGCGTCCAGCGTGGAGAAGGGACGCCTCTCGATACTGGACCAATACACGCGTTACTGATAAATGCCGCAATAACTACACTTGGAACTTGGCGTTATGCTCCTTGACCGTTGTGCATGGCCTTTTCATCTTCTGCTGTCCGAATGCTGGTGATCGTGGCCGACTGGTGGTGAAGCATCCGAGTGAGCCGTCTCCATCCGAGTGGATGAGTTATACCCGATTGGATATTCAGAGGTGGGCATCCAAATGCACATATCGTCCAAAAACCTTACAATGATCGTGTCGGGCCCTAAGTGGGCCTAGAAAGTCAGGTGCTTGACCCTACCCTTAGTAGGTGAGCCCATCAGATACCATGTTGGGCTAGTGTGAATCTTGGTAGGAGTCCGCCCGACTGATGACACAATCATCCCTCCTCTCAGTTCGACAACAACATACAACACTTGCCTGAAGTACCTAGAGGTGGTCTTCATTGATCTCCTGAAGGTGTTGTGCATAACCCTGAACCTCTGGTTATGACTAACAACATGAAGGAACATGACTATTTACTCTTTCACACTGGTGTGGATGCTATCTTCTAGCAGCCCCTTGTTCCTAAAGGTAAGCACAAGCCTGGCAAATGGCGTTCTTTCCACTCAAAGCATCCAAAGAGCCCGTCAGACAATAACGACCGGATGTGGGCTACTTGCTCTTTGCAGTTGTAGATGTACTTCAGATTTGTCATCCTCTCCGGATCCCGGATAAACATTGGACCATAACGGATGACAGGCCTCTCACCGCGATGAACAACTCTTTTGTGCATCAACATGAGCCAATCAGTGCTACAGCCTAACTATGAGCTTCATCCGTGCGTCCATAACCTAGTCCACATCGAGGGTGTGTTGAGCAATGGGGAAATCAATCCTACACCTTGCCTAATGGCCTAACAAGTGACCTAACATACGAGGGAGGGGGTGTTGCTTACCGGCTTCGGAGAAGAAGACGAGGAAGGGTGGACCATGGCTGGCTCGAGGACGATGAGACGGTGGCCAAGAGGAAGGAAAGCAGCCACCGTCGTCGCTGCCGCTGGTGCTAAGAACAGAGGAAGTCCTTCTCCTAGAGCTAGTGGTGACCAAGTAAATGGGGGGTGGGGGGGTTGGCGCCATCGCGCCGCGCCTGATTTCCATCTCCCGCCATCCTCAGTCGATTTTGCCTAGCTCCCTCGCATGCGAGCTGCATCCCTTTTGAGCCCCACTCGTCTTCGTCGTTGGAAACTGCCGATTTGAGGGTTTGCGGCGAGTCAGGCTCTGAGCTGCTTTAAGGTTCGTGCCGATGTGAGCCATCCCACCCCTTATGCAACCAAATGCATTTTTCTTGGTCAACTCAGCTTGGTTCGGGTGTATGCGGGCTACCAAACACGGACTTGGTATCTAGCTATGCAGAGATAAGACGTTTGCTCCGTGCATTTATATCACCTGAATATATCGACTGACCGAAAATGTTTATTGTTAAAATTAAAACTTCCATTGTTCTACAACACTTATTCCGACGATGCATCATCCTTAGGCACCACGTGCCCCACCATTTCTTTCGGCTGCCCGGCCGCTGCTACAGCCTTTGCTTTATGCATGTAATGCCCACTCGTCCCGTTTACCTCTCTCTACCGTCTCGTCTCTCGGCCCTGGGTTCTCAGCCAAAAAGGGAATGTTGGGTAGACGCGCGCCATGCCATCCCATGCAATGCAACGACCAAAGTTTTGACAACGATGAACGATGGAAAGCTTGTGCTTCGTCTGACCATTGCTTGCTGGGTCGGCTCCGTTGCACTTTGCCCTCGCATCACATCGCACTCACGCCTGCATTCCTTCTTTATCTCGGTTGGCTAGGTGGATGAGATCCACCGGGATCTGAGCCAAACACACCTCCGCCGCGCCCTGGATCCCTCCGTCCCATTCGTCCTCGTCCCGGTTGACTTTTCGCGTGGGTAATTTTCACTAAGTCCCCGGATCTGCTGGTATTTTCATGCCCTGTTCATCATGCCATAACTCCATGCATACTGCTCCGTTTCGTACGTATGATATATCAAATTGTTCGTTGTGAGATGCTCTTCATTTCATTCCATTGTGCCATACTTGTTTGAGTCCATCTTGATGCCCGAATCATCGTTGCAAGAGTGCTATATGATGTTAACCTGCTGAAATTGTTATAACTTGCTGTTTTGTCTTTTTCATTGCATTTTGTGTGTGCATCCTATGATCTTGATGTCTACATGAGTTTTGAGCTATGCCATGCCATCTTCACTATGGTGCAATCCATGTATTTTTTTGTGTCTTGTAGTGAGTGCATCGAGCTTGTTAAATAGGGTACTTGCTGTAACTATTTTGCTAGGCTGAATCTGTTATTTCTTGATGCTATGTAAACCTGCTTCTACAGGTCATTATATGCATAATCTGGAGATGTTCACTAAGGATGTTTTGTTATATATGTCATGCCCTATCCATTCATGCACCTGGTTGCATTTATAGCCTATTGTAGCTCGTTGTTATCTTGCTCTCAACTTGCTAAATAATGTTGCTGTCAGCCTGTTAACATTAAGTTCAATGTTGCAATGATTGTTGTTAGTGATCCATGCACCCTATGAACTTGCTCTTGCCATTCTTAGCTTCATAAACATGTATTCTTACTGTTGGTTGCCTTGCCATGCCATGTATTGCTCTGTGGTGAGTGGTACAAGCTCACCAACATGCCTACTTATTGCTGTTTCTGCCATGTATGAATCTGTCATATAACTTGCCATGTTTATGTTGGGGAACATAGTAATTTCAAAAAATTTCCTACGCACACGCAAGATCATGGTGATGCATAGCAACGAGAGGGAGAGTGTTGTCTACATACCCTTGTAGACCAAGCGGAAGCGATCACAACGTAGAGGAAGTAGTCGACGTTCTCCTCGCGATCCAACCGATCCCAATACGTTACTCCGGCGCCCGAGTTCTTGACACACGTACAGCTCGGTGGCGCCCTCGGGCTCCGATCCAGCAAAGCTCCGGGAGAGTTCCACAAGACGACGTGGTGGACGATCTTGATGTTCTATCGACGCAGGCTTCGCCTAAGCA
Organism: Aegilops speltoides; assembly: GCA_021437245.1. Lineage (NCBI taxonomy): Eukaryota > Viridiplantae > Streptophyta > Magnoliopsida > Poales > Poaceae > Aegilops > Aegilops speltoides. The sequence goes on from CM038141.1 coordinate 458,930,786, forward strand.
CCGCTACGATATGACCGAGGTGGAATATGGTGGAGGGGGGCACCGCACACGGCTAAGGAACGATCTCAAGGATCAACTTGTGTGTCTTAGGGTGCCCCCTGCCCCCGTATATAAAGGAGCAAGGGGGAGGGCCGGCCGGCCCTAGAGGGGCGCGCCAAGGGAGGGGGAGTCCTCCTCCTAGTGGGAGTAGGACTCCCCTTTCCTAGTCCAACTAGGAGGGAAGGGGAAGGAAGGAGAGGGAGAGGAGAGGAAAGGGGCCGCCCTCCTTGTCCAATCGGACTCCTCATGGGGGCGCCACCTCCGGCGCAGCCCTCTCTCCCTCGTGGCCCATTAAGGCCCATTACTTCCCGGGGTTCCGGTAACCCTCCGCACTCCGTATTATCCAAACCACTCGAACCATTCCGATGTCCGAACATAGCTGTCCAATATATCAATCTTTACGTCTCGACCATTCCGAGACTCCTCGTCGTGTCCGTGATCACATCCGGGACTCAACTCCTTCGGTACATCAAAATACACAAACTCATAATATAACCGCCATCGAAACCTTAAGCGTCACGGACCCTACGGTTCGAGAACAATGTAGACATGATGGAGACACGTCTCCGATCAATAACCAATAGCGGGACCTGGATGCCCATATTGACTCCTACATATTCTACGAAGATCTTTATCGGTCGACCGCATAACAACATACGCTTGTTCCTTTGTCATCGGTATGTTACTTGCCCGAGATTCGATCGTCGGTATCCAATACCTAGTTCAATCTCGTTACGGCAAGTCTCTTTACTCGTTCCGTAATACATCATCTTGCAACTAACTCATTAGTTGTAATGCTTGCAAGGCTTAAGTGATGTGCATTACCGAGAGGGCCCGAGATACCTCTCCGACAATTGGAGTGACAAATCCTAATCTCAAATCGCCAACCCAACATCTGCCTTTGGAGACACCTATAGTACTCCTTTATAATCACCCGATTCACGTTGTGGACGTTTGGTAGTACCAAAGTGTTCCTCCGCAAGCGGAGTTGCATAATCTCATAGTTATAGGAACATCTATAAGTCATGGATAAAAGCAGTAGCAACATACTAAACGATCGGGTGCTAAGCTAATGGAATGGGTCATGTCAATCGATCATTCAACTAATGATGTGACCTTGTTAATCAAATGACAACTCCTTTGTCTATGGTTAGGAAACTGAACCATCTTTGATTAACAAGCTAGTCAAGTAGAGGCATACTAGTGACACTCTGCTTTGTCTATATATTCACACATGTATTATGTTTCCGGTTAATACAATGCTAGCATGAATAATAAACATTTATCATGATATGAGGAAATAAATAATAACTTTATTATTGCCTCTAGGGCATATTTCCTTGATCTCCCACTTGCACTAGAGTCAATAATCTAGTTTACACAAGAATGATTCTAACACCCATGGAGTCTTGGTGTTGATCATGTTTTGCTCGTGGAAGAGGCTTAGTCAACGGTCTGCAACATTCAGATCCGTATGTATCTTGCAAATCTCTATGTCTCCCACCGGACTAGATCCGGATGGAATTGAAGCGTCTCTTGATGTGCTTGGTCCTCTTGTGAAATCTGGATTCCTTCGCTAAGGCAATCGCTCCAAAGATTGTCACGAAGATTTTCATTGGACCCGATGCACTAGGTATGACACCTAGATCGGATATGAACTCCTTCATCCGACTCCTTCATTGGCTGCTTCAAGCAGCTATGTATTCCGCTTCACATGTAGATCCCGCCACGACGCTTTGTTTTGAACTGCACCAACTGACAGCTCCACCGTTTAATGTAAACACGTATCCGGTTTGCGATTTAGAATCGTGCGGATCAATGTCAAAGCTTGCAGCAACGTAACCATTTACGATGAGCTCTTTGTCACCTCCATATACGAGAAACATATCCTTAGTCCTTTTCAGGTACTTCAGGATGTTCTTGACCGCTGTCCAGTGATCCACTCCTGGATAACTTTGGTACCTCCCTGCTAAGCTAATAGCAAGGCACACATCAGGTCTGGTACACAGCATTGCATACATGATAGAGCCTATGGCTGAAGCATAGGGAACATCTTTCATTTTCTCTCTATCTTCTGCGATGGTCGGGCATTGAGTCTTACTCAACTTCACACCTTGTAACACAGGCAAGAACCCTTTCTTTGCTTGATCCATTTTGAACTTCTTCAAAACTTTGTCAAGGTATGTGCTTTGTGAAAGTCCAATTAAGCGTCTTGATCTATCTCTATAGATTTTGATGCCCAATATGTAAGCAGCTTCACCGAGGTCCTTTATTGAAAAACTCTTATTCAAGTACCCCTTTATGCTATCCAGAATTCTATATCATTTCCGATTAGTAATATGTCATCTACATATAATATCGAAATGCTCTGAGCTCCCACTCACTTTCTTGTAAATACAGGCTTCTCCAAAAGTCTCAGATAAACCCAAATGCTTTGATCACACTATCAAAGCGCTTATTCCAACTCCGAGATGCTTGCACCAGTCCATAAATGGATCATTGGAGCTTGCACACTTTGTTAGCTCCCTTTGGATCGATAAAACCTTCGGTTGCATCATATACAACTCTTCTTCCGTAAATCCATTTAGGAATGCAGTTTTACATCCATTTGCCAAATTTCATAATCATAAAATGCGGCAATTGCTAACATGATTCGGACAGACTTAAGCATCGCTACGGGTGAGAAGGTCTCATCGTAGTCAATCCCTTGAACTTGTCAAAACCCTTTGCGACAAGTCGAGCTTTGTAGAACGATAACATTACCGTCGGCGTCGGTCTTCTTCTTGAAGATCCATTTGTTTTCTATTGCTTGCCGACCCTCGGGCAAGTCAACCAAAGTCCACACTTTGTTTTCATACATGGATCCCATCTCGATTTCATGGCCTCAAGCCATTTTGTGGAATCTGGGCTCACCATCGCTTCTTCATAGTTCGTAGGTTCATCATGATCTAGTAGCATGACTTCCGAACAGGATTACCGTACCACTCGTGGTGCGGATCTTACTCGGTTGATCTCGAGGTTCTCAGTAGTAACTCGATCTGAAGTTTCATGATCAACATCATCAACTTCCTCACTATTTGGTGTAGATGTCGCAGAAACCGGTTTCGTGATAAACTACTTTCCAATAAGGGAGAAGGTACAGATTACCTCATCAAGTTCTACTTTCCTCCCACTCACTTCTTTTGAGAGAAACTCCTTCTCTAGAAAGGATCCATTTTAGCAACAAATGTCTTGCCTTCGGATCTGTGATAGAAGGTGTACCCAATCTGTCTCCTTTGGGTATCCTATGAAGACACATTTCTCGATTTGGGTTCGAGCTTATCGGGTTGAAGTTTTTTCACATAAGCATCGCATCCCCAAACTTTAAGAAACGACAATTTTGGTTTCTTGCTAAACCATAGGTCATAAGGTGTCGTCTCAACGGATTTTGACGGTGTTCTATTCAGCGAATGCGGCCGTCTCAAGAGCATATCCCCAAAACGATAGCGGTAAATCTGTAGAGACATCATAGATCGCACCATATCTAGTAAAGTGCGACATTCGACGTCCGGACACACCATTGCGCTGTGGTGTTCGGGTGGCGTGAGTTGCTAAACTATTCGCATTGTTTCAAATGTAGACCAAACCCGTAACTCAAATATTCTCCTCCACGATCGATCGTAGAAACTTTATTTTCTTATTACGATGATTTTCAACTTCACTCTGAAATTCTTTGAACTTTTCAAATGTTTCAGACTTGTGTTTCATTAAGTAGATATACCCATATCTGCTTAAATCATCTGTGAAGGTGAGAAAATAACGATATCCGCCACGAGCCTCAACATTCATCGGACCACATACATCTGTATGTATGATTTCCAACAAATCTGTTGCTCTCTCCATAGTATCGGAGAACGGTGTTTTAGTCATCTTGCCCATGAGGCACGGTTCGCAAGTGCCAAGTGATTCATAATCAAGTGACTCCAAAAGTCCATCAGTATGGAGTTTCTTCATGCGCTTTATACCGATATGACCTAAACGGCAGTGCCACAAATAAGTTGCACTATCATTATCAACTCTGCATCTTTTGGCTTCAACATTATGAATATGTGTATCACTACTACCGAGATTCATTAAAAATAAACCACTCTTCAAGGGTGCATGACCATAAAAGATATTACTCATATAAATAGAACAACCATTATTCTCTGATTTAAATGAATAACCGTCTCGCATCAAACAAGATCCAGATATAATGTTCATGCTCAACGCTGGCACCAAATAACAATTATTTAGGTCTAAAACTAATCCCGAAGGTAGATGTAGAGGTAGCGTGCCGACCGCGATCACATCGACTTTGGAACCATTTCCCACGCCATCGTCACCTCGCCCTTTGCCGGTGTTCGCTTAATCCGTAGTCCCTGCTTGAGTTGCAAATATTAGCAACAAAACCAATATCAAATACCGGTGCTCTGCGAGCTCTAGTAAGGTACACATCAATAACATGTATATCACATATACCTTTGTTCACCTTGTCATCCTTCTTATCCGCCAAATACTTGGGGCAGTTCCGCTTCCAAAGGACCAGATCGCTTGCGGTAGAAGCACTTTCGGTTTCAGGTTTAGGTTCAGACTTGGGTTTCTTCTCTGAGCAGCAACTTGCTTGTTGTTCTTCTTGAAGTTCCTTCTTCTTCCCTTTGCCTTTCTTCTTGAAACTAGTGGTCTTATTGACCATCAACACTTGATGCTCCTTGATTTCTACCTCCATGCCTTTAGCATTGCGAAGAGCTCGGGCGTAGTCTTTACTAACCCTTGCATATTATAGTTCATCACGAAGCCTTTGTAGCTTGGTGGCGTGATTGAAGAATTCTATCAATGACACAATCATCCGGAAGATTAACTCCCGTTGACTCAAGTGATTGTAATACCCGGACATTACGAGTATGTGCTCACCGATGACCCATTCTCTTCCATCTTGCAGCTATAGAACTTATTGGAGACTTCATATCTCTCAATCCGGGCATTCTGTTGGAATATTAATTTCAACTCTGGAACATCTCATATGCTCCATGACGCTCAAAACGTCGTTGAAGACCCGGTTCTAAGCCGTAAAGCATGGCACATCGAACTATAGAGTAGTCATCAGCTTTGCTCGCCAGACGTTCTTAACGTCGTCGGTTGCATCAGCGGCAGGCTGGCACCCAGCGGTGCTTCGGGACGTAACTCTTCTCGTGCAGCAATGAGGATAATCCTCGAGTTACGGACCCAGATCCGTGTAATTGCCACCATCATCTTTCAACTTTGCTTTCTCAAGGAACGCATTAAAATTCAACGGAACAACAAAGACGAGCCATCTATCTACAAACAAGCATAGATAAGCAAGATACTATCGGTACTAAGTTCATGATAAATTTAAGTTCAATTAATCATATTACTTAAGAACTCCCACTTAGACAGACATCTCTCTAGTCATCTAAGTGATCACGTGATCCAAATCAACTAAACCATAACCGATCATCACGTGAGATGGAGTAGTTTTCAATGGTGAACATCATTATGTTGATCATATCTACTATATGATTCACGCCGACCTTTCGGTCTCCGTGTTCGAGGCCATATCTGCATATGCTAGGCTCGTCAAGTATAACTCGAGTATTCTGCGTGTGCAAAACTGGCTTGCACCCGTTGTAGATGGACGAGAGCTTATCACACCCGATCATCACGTGGTGTCTCGACGACGAACTTTGGCAACGGTGCATACTCGGGAGAACACTACTTGATAATTTTAGTGAGAGATCATCTTAAAATGCTACCGTCAATCAAAGCAAGATAAGATGCATAAAGGATAAACATCACATGCAATCAATATAAGTGATATGATATGGCCATCATCATCTTGTGCTTGTGATCTCCATCTTCAAAGCACCGTCGTGATCACCATCGCCACCGGCGCGACACCTTGATCTCCATCGTAGCATCGTTGTCGTTTCGCCATCTATTGCTTCTCGACTATCGCTACCGCTTAGTGATAAAGTAAAGCAATTACAGTATGCGTTGCATTTCATACAATAAAGCGACAACCATATGGCTCCTGCCAGTTGCCGATAACTTAGGTTACAAAACATGATCATCTCATACAATAAAATATAGCATCATGTCTTGGCCATATCACATCACAACATGCCCTGCAAAAACAAGTTAGACGTCCTCTACTTTGTTGTTGCAAATTTTACGTGGCTGCTACGGGCTGAAGCAAGAACCAATCTCACCTACGCATCAAAACCACAATGATACTTCGTCAAATAGACTCCGTTTTAACCTTCTCAAGGACCGGGCGTAGCCACACTCAGTTCAACTAAAGTTGGAGAAACTGACACCCGCTAGCCACCTTTGTGCAAAGCACGGCGGTAGAACCAGTCTCGCATAAGCGTACGCGTAATGTCGGTCCGGGCCGCTTCATCCAACAATACCGCTGAACCAAAGTATGACATGCTTGGTAGATCAGATGACTTGTATCGTCCACAACTCACTTGTGTTCTACTCGTGCAAAACATCAAACCATAAAAACCTAGGCTCGGATGCCACTGTTGGGGAACGTAGTAATTTCAAAAAATTTCCTACGCACACGCAAAATCATGGTGATGCATAGCAACGAGAGGGGAGAGTGTTGTCTACATACCCTTGTAGACCGAAGCGGAAGCGATCACAACGTAGAGGAAGTAGTCGTACGTTCTCCTCGCGATCCAACCGATCCCAGCGCCATTACTCCGGCGCCTCCGAGTTCTTGACACACGTACAGCTCGGTGACGCTCCTCGGGCTCCGATCCAGCAAAGCTTCGGGGGGAGAGTTCCGTCAGCACGACGGCGTGGTGACGATCTTGATGTTCTACCGACGCAGGCTTCGCCTAAGCACCGCCACGATATGACCGAGGTGGAATATGGTGGAGGGGCACCGCACGGCTAAGGAACGATCTCAAGGATCAACTTGTGTGTCTTAGGGTGCCCCCGCCCCAGATATAAAGGAGCAAGAGGGAGGGCGGCCGGCCCTAGAGGGCGCGCCAAGGGGGGGAGTCCTCCTCCTAGTGGGAGTAGGACTCCCTTTCCTAGTCCAACTAGGAGGGAAGGGGAAGGAAGGAGAGGAGAGGGAGGAAGGGGCCGCCCCCCTCCTGTCCAATTTGGACTCCTCATGGGGGCGCGCCACCTCTGGCGTAGCCCTCTCTCTCCCTCGTGGCCCATTAAGGCCCATTACTTCCCGGGGTTCCAGAACCTCTCGGCACTCGGTATTATCCAAACCACTCGGAACCATTCCGATGTCCCAACATAGCTGTCCAATATATCAATCTTTACGTCTCGACCATTCCGAGACTCCTCGTCGTGTCCGTGATCACATCCGGACTCGAACTCCTTCGGTACATCAAAATACACAAACTCATAATATAACCGCCATCGAAACCTTAAGCGTGCGGACCCTACGGTTCGAGAACAATGTAGACATGACGGAGACACGTCTCCGATCAATAACCAATAGCGGGACCTGGATGCCCATATTGGCTCCTACATATTCTACGAAGATCTTTATCGGTCGACCACATAACAACATACGTTTGTTCCTTTGTCATCGGTATGTTACTTGCCGAGATTCGATCGTCGGTATCCAATACCTAGTTCAATCTCGTTACCGGCAAGTCTCTTTACTCGTTCCGTAATACATCATCTCGCAACTAACTCATTAGTTGTAATGCTTGCAAGGCTTAAGTGATGTGCATTACCGAGAGGGCCCAGAGATACCTCTCCGACAATTGGAGTGACAAATCCTAATCTCGAAATACGCCAACCCAACATCTGCCTTTGGAGACACATGTAGTACTCCTTTATAATCACCCAGTTACGTTGTGACGTTTGGTAGTACCCAAAGTGTTCCTCCGGCAAACGGGAGTTGCATAATCTCATAGTTATAGGAACATGTATAAGTCATGGATAAAAGCAGTAGCAACATACTAAACGATCGGGTGCTAAGCTAATGGAATGGGTCATGTCAATCAGATCATTCAACTAATGATGTGACCTTGTTAATCAAATGGCAACTCCTTTGTCTATGGTTAGGAAACTTAACCATCTTTGATTAACAAGCTAGTCAAGTAGAGGCATACTAGTGACACTCTGTTTGTCTATATATTCACACATGTATTATGTTTCCGGTTAATACAATTCTAGCATGAATAATAAACATTTATCATGATATGAGGAAATAAATAATAACTTTATTATTGCCTCTAGGGCATATTTCCTTCAGTTTACACGGGTGCCATCATATTTTCTGTGCCTTTTTGGCTCATGGTCAGTAAAGGACTTTTGTTCAATGCAATCAGTAGATTCATTCCATGCCTTTTTTTGCCATGATATGTTCCTGTAGCATGTTGGTTGATAGCTCTAAACATTGCAACCTGATGTTATTTTCTGACAAGTCTGAAACTGTTATTATTTGCAACCTTGCCATGTCCTTTTAAGCATGTTCCAGTAGTTTCTGGAGATAGCTCAGTGTTCATGTTTTGTCAAGCTTTACCTGTACTTCATGCCCATGCCTTTTGTTCTTACGTTCGGATGATGTAGCATATTGTTTTGATGCTTGTAATATGCCTAGTTGCTGTTTTGGACAGCTTGTCCTTTTAAACTTGTAGAGAGTGTATGTGTTGAACCGTTGCTCCGTTTTGAGTGTGCTCTATATGAAACTTGCTTGATTTTGCATTTAGCTTCATATTATCATGTTGCATCCTTGTTTTGAGGTGTTTGATTGATGTTTGAATGCCTTTTCGCATTAATGCCATGTTTAACTTGTTTTGCTCATATCTTCTTGGCCGTAGCTCCGAACTAGATGAACTTTATATGTAACTTGACTAGAATCTCGTGTAGATCATCTTGGTGCATCTTACCTTGATGTTTAACAACTTGAACATAAGGTTTATTCAGATCTGGACCAACTTTGAAATGTACATATGAGGACTTGCCGGAATTGTTATATGTTGTTTCCGGCCTCATTTAAACTTGCCTTGATGTGTTGCTCTTGTTTGCATCATCTCTTGCCATGAGTAGCTTCATGTAGCCTTGTCATGCATCATGCTTGTTGTGCATCATGTCTTGTCTATGTGTGGTGTGTTTACCATGTTGTGTGCTTCTTCTCGATAGTTCCTGTTTCGTTGCGATCGTGAGGGTTCGTTCGCTCACGCCGTTTCGTCTTCGTGGCTTCATCTTCTTCATGGACTCGTTCTTCTTCCTAGCGGGATTTCAGGCAAGATGACCGCTACCCTGGATCTCACTACTATCATTGCTATGCTAGTTGCTTCGTTCTATCGCTTTGCCGCGCTACCTATCTCTTGTTGCTCAAGCCTCACCAATTGCCATGTCAGCCTCTAACCTTTTTCATCCTTCCTAGCAAACCGTTGCTTGGCTATGTTACCGCTTTTGCTCAGCCCCTCTTATAGCGTTGTTAGTTGCAGGTGAAGTTGAAGATTGCTCCATGGTGGACAGAGTTATGTTGGGATATCACAGTATCTCTTATTTAATAAATGCATCTATATACTTGGTAAAGGGTGGAAGACTCGGCCTTATGCCTGGTGTTTTGTTCCACTCTTGCCGCCCTAGTTTCCGTCATACCGGTGTTATGTTCCCGGATTTTGTGTTCCTTACGCGGTTGGGTGATTTATGGGACCCCCTTGACAGTTCGCTTTGAATAAAACTCCTCCAGCAAGGCCCAACCTTGGTTTACCATTTGCCTCACCTAGCCCTTTTTCCCTTGGGTTTCCGGAGCCCGAGGGTCATCTTTACTTTAGCCCCCCCGGGCCAGTGCTCCTTCGAGTGTTGGTCCGAACCGAGCAGCCTGCGGGGCCACCTCGGGGAAACTTGAGGGTTGGTTTTACTCGTAGCTTGACTTATCCGGCGTGCCCTGAGAACGAGATATGTGCAGCTCCTATCGGGATTTGTCGGCACATCGGGCGGCTTTGATGGTCTTGTTTTACCATTGTCGAAATGTCTTGTAAACCGGGATTCCGAGACTGATCGGGTCATCCTGGGAGAAGGAATATCCTTCGTTGATCGCGAGAGCTTATCATGGGCTAAGTTGGGACACCCCTGCAGGGTATTATCTTTCGAAAGCCATGCCCGCGGTTATGTGGCAGATGGGAATTTGTTAATGTCCGGTTGTAGATAACTTGACACCAGATCCGAATTAAAATGCATCAACCGCGTGTATAGCCGTGATGGTCTCTTTTCAGCGGAGTCCGGGAAGTGAACACGGTTTCTGTGTTATGATTGACGTAAGTAGGAGTTCAGGATCACCTCTTGATCATTGCTAGCTTCACGACCATTCCATTGTTTCTCTTCTCGCTCTCATTTACGTATGTTAGCCACCATACTTGCTTAGCCGCAGCTGCAACCTCACCACTTTACCCATTCCTTACCCATTAAGATTTGCTAGTCTTGATACCCATGGTAATGGGATTGTTGAGTCCTCGTGGCTCACAGATTACTACAACAACAGTTGCAGGTGCAGGTTATGCGATGATCATGACGCGAGAGCGATGTTTGCTTGTCTTGGAGTTCTTCTTCTGCTTCGGCTTCGATCAGGGGATAGGTTCCAGGTCGGCAGCCTGGGCTAGCAGGGTGGATGTCTTTTGAGTTTCTGTTTGTGTTTCATCCGTAGTCAGATGGTGCTATTATGTAAGATGATGTTGTATTCATGTGGCATTGTATGCCTCTTGTATGTATCCCTATCTATTATGTAATGTTGATGTAATGATATCCACCTTGCAAAAGCGTTTCAATATGCGGTTCTATCCTTGGTGGGACCTTTGAGTCTCTTTAGAATAGTATCGCATATTGGGCATGACAAGTTGAAACGCTGGTCACAATATAGAGGTATGCCAAAAAGCCACGACATAATTAAGCAAATCGTTAACAAAAGACACTAGTCACTGGGCCCGCATACAAGTGTCCGTCCTGTCACGGCTCTAATTTTTCTTTTTCTTTTGCGAAAACTATCATGGCTCTAAATTGTGGCTGCAATTCTTTTTACAGCATAATGCACAGTGATTGTGGAATAGACCAATGCTTCTGTGCATTCTACTTTGCTCCCAGACTCCCAGTAGCAGCAGCTGTACTCCAGTGATCATCATTCAGGCAGGCTAGATAATAATAATCTGCGGCACTGAACTTGAAGGGTGTTGCCCTGCCGGGTACCGAGTCATGGATATCGAGCCATTTGGCGTTCGGACTCACTGGTGGTGCGCCTTTGATCCTTGGCAGCGGCCGGGGGACACGGTGGCTGGCTGCAACCCATTGGCCCCCGCACTTCGTCGGAGGCTCAACTAGTTTTTTTTGGATCCAAAGGTGCATGTATGAATGAACACTCGCATGGGGCCTTGTCTGAATGGAATTTTATTACTCCCGCTGTCCCATAATATAAGAACATTTTTGACACTTGTGTAGTGTTAAAAACGTTATTATATTTTAAGACAGAGGGAGTACATGCCTCCACGTCCGGGGATGACAGACCGGAGGATCCAGTTTCGCCCGATCCAAGAGATTTCATTCACCTCCCGGCTCCCGCTGTTCTGCTGCATGAATGAATCGCGTGCGTGGTAGTAGAATGTTGGGTCATCTATTTTGGAACGGAGGGAGTAGTAGTAGTACATGCATCGGCCCGACACTTCACAATTATCACAAATATATTCAGCAATCAGATCCATGCATGCATGCTTCTCATTGATCTTTTCTTATTCAGGGCGTCAGCGTTCTAAATTTGGTCTCTCAGAAGAAAAAAAACATTCTAAATTTGGTCTTCCGGGCAGTCCGCTAGAACATATTTTAGCCCATTTGCATAGTAAAACAAGAATTGCTAGGTGCACATAGAGAGGGAAAATGAAATTGCTAGATGCAGACGGAAAAAGATGATTCTTTGAATGAAAAGCTATTTTGTATGCACTAAGTTGTGCCATTGAGTATGAACAAACAATAAGGGGGTGTTTGGTTAGCTGTGTAGCACCTGGCTCGCACCTGGCATGCAAATTTCATTGTGTTTGGTAGCTTGGATGGCCTGCTAAGCCCGGCCAGGCCGATGCAAAAGCAGCCTTCTCAGCCAGGCTGAGAGGAACACAAGAATCGGGCGTTTCCCAGAACCAGGCCCGCGCTTGCACCCACGCCTTCGACTTAAACGAAACTGTATATGAGATCGCTCCTGATGTTTTATGAAATTACGTTGAAATTGCCATCGCAACCTTCCCTGTCTCTCTTTCCTCTTTCTCTCTCTCACCACCCATCAGATTTCAGATCAGATCGAGCACACCAGCCCGCCACCGCCGCCGGCCGAGCTCGCTCTTGCGCCGTCGGTCCGAGCTCCCTCGTTCACAGCTGGTCGAAACTTCCTCGTGGTGCACGGCTGCCCAACAGGGGAAGCTTTGAGACGGCACAGACACCGGGGGAAGAAGCGTCGAGGCGCACGGCCGGCGGGCTAGGGAGGCGTCGAGGCGCACGGGAGGGACGTGTCGAGGCATGCAGCCTATTATAAGGGAAGGCGTCGACATGCGCGACCGTCGGGCATGGGAGGCTGACGAACTTCCATACATGAGAGCACCACCACAATGCTCAGCCTCGTCAATGGCCTCACGGACACCACCACCCGAACACCGCCACGCTGCCTTGCCTCGCATGTTCACCTTCCATCCTCCATTCTCCACCAATACAGCTGTAGGACGGTGAGGCACGACTGCTGCTGCTTCCTCGCCGGAGCCTGGCATGGTATATGCACGGCAGCTCACGGATTTCTAGTACAACCTACCAAACACAATCTCAGGTCAACCTGTCCCATGGCTTATGGTCAACCAAACACACGTCTTAGTCCCCCAGGCCAGACCCAACCAGCATAGAAGATACGATGCAGCCTGACATGACCCAAGTAACCAAACACGCCCATCCCCAACTCCTAGTCCACCTCATCGGTGGCGTAGAGGACTAAGAGAAGGGCGGGGGTATCGTTTGGTCACCGCGCTTCCGGAGTGGTGGATTAGTTGTGCTTTCAATGTTACACAGGTGGTCCTCGAAGGTGTCTTCAGGCAGAGTGGATGACACCACTCTGCTTTTGCCCTCTAACTCGGCGACACATCGTCATGGAGCTTGTGAGGTTATGTTGGAAAATTGAGCTGTGACGCTAGGTACCAACAAGGTGTGCTTCAATATTCTTTCCTTGATCCCTCTCTCTCTCTCTCTCTCTCTCCATCCAGCAGCAGGCCCCACTATTGAACTTCACATGCATGCATGACAGTAATGTGGCCGAACCACACTCTCTTCTTCCATACAATAAATTAAACCATTTTTCCGCCTTGCCTAATTTAAAACATCCACATCTCTTATACCATGCATTCATTTTTGAAACTTTTAAACAATAAATTCAACTATTCCAATTGACGTTTTTCAAAAAACATATTTCACTCTTTTGAAATAAGATATTAAACATTTCCAAATAATCAGTTTCACAATGATACATTACAATTTCACTTTCTCTAGTAACTCTTTCAAAATACAGAACCTACATTTCACTTCTCGCTGGCTTGTTTCACAAAAATCACATCTATTTCACTTTCTGTAGTTAATCTTCCACAATTCAGAACCTACGTTCCACATTCTACTGGTTTGTTTCACAAAAATCACTCTATTTCAATTGCATATTATTAAAATAACCTTTTCACTATTTTGAAATAGACGGTTAAATATTTCAAAATAACCAGTTTAACAATGATACATTAGAACCTCACTTTCAGTAGTCACTCTTTCACATTTGTGAAAATCCATATTCTGTAATTTCACTAGTTTGAAATCTTTTCAATAACACGGTTTCAATCAGTTTCACAAGTTGATGTTTCAGTTTTTTTCAGTTTCAGAAACTATATCACTTCCCACTAGTTTGTTTCACAAAAATCACATCTATTTCAATTGTGCATTTTTGAAAGAACATATTTCACTCTGTTGAAATAAACTGTTACACATTTCCTAAAAATTGCAAGTTAACATTTCAGTTTCATATTGTTTCTCACTTTCAGAACTTAACTTCACTGTCCACAGGCTTGTTTCACAAAAATCACATCAATTTAAATTGCACATTTTTGAAAGAACATATTTCACCCCTTTTCAATAAATTATTACACATTTCCAAATAACCAGTTTCATAAGTTATCATTTCAGTTCCATATTTGGGTTAATATTGGTTCTAGTGAAATAGGTTGGTTTCATATATTTCTATTGAAGGTTGGTTCACATTTTTCAAGTGAAATAGGTTTGTCCCAGATAGGAAATGTGAAATATTGAAATTTAAATGTTTTTGAAAATGTATCCAAGATCAGTATAGTTCCAAAGGTCTTGGCGCTAGGAGTTCAAATATATAAATTATTTCAACAAAATGAACTGACAATTTAAAATATACCAATGTTTTAAATTGGCTAAGACGGAATAAAGTTCATGAATTTGTTTGCATGGGAGAGATAAGAGATAGATGCATGCATATCGTTGCTTGACAAAAAGGTAGTACTCCTATCCCGTTGGACTGATAAAAAGTAGTACTCTTGATGCTTGAATGGGATCCATTAGATGTATTTGGTCAAATATAAATTTGTATAGCATAAAATGAGGATAAAAAGGTGGCGGCCGCACGGATCTTGGTGCACAAGCGAATGGAAAATGCCTTACCGGCATGTAGTGGTAACACTCAAAATGAGTCGTTTGCTCTTTCATTGAGTATGGATAATCAATAAAGGAATGTGGTATCCAACTTCGGTCCACCTAGATGGCGGCGTAGAGGACTAAGAGGAGGGTGGGGTATCATCTGGTAATTGCTCTTACGGAATGGTGGATTTAGTTGTGCCTTGGTGTTACATAGGTGGTCAACAAAGGTGTCCTCTGGTGGATTGGACGACACCATTTAATGTCGTTGCCCTCTAGCCCATTCTCTCCCTGCGACACATCATCAAGGAGCTTGTGAGGTTAGGTCTCCATGGATAGTCCGGAATGATTTGGGATTGTGGTCAAGCCCTCTTTGTCGCCATTTTATCCGGACTACATTTTGTTTCCCAGATCGCTAGTGCCGGCGTCTTCTACTCCTATTGCTGATGTCCCAGTTCTTGCATTAACAATGGTTCTCTACCTCTCATGGTATTTTGGAGGTCTAGAGGCAACATCGACCTTCACTCACAATGCCAGTGTGGAAGAAAGATGGCATCGATTTCCCAAGGACATATACTATTTAGTTTTCAATTTCTATAGAACTTTTCGCATAAAAAACCCCGAGCAGATATGGAAATATACTGCCACTATTTCGTATAAATATTTCGGTGGGTCACCCACATGCACTTTGCATTCCTTTTGCATGTGTTGTATTCGTGCACTACACGACAACACTCAAAGCAATGTCAAACAATCTGTCAGCATAGGTCACCTAAGGCGACACATTTAGTCACTCTGTGTGTTCGGTTTATTCGGTTTATATGGTTTTTTAGTTTGTACAGTATTAATACTTCGGTAAATACGGTACGAAATTAAAATATGGTTTGGTTTTGGTATATACCAAATTATTTCGGTATGGTTTCGGTATATACCATAATAACCAAAGTTGACGCGAATTTGAAAATGACGTTATAATAATTTTGTAAATTTATGACCCAAAACACATACTAGTTTACACAAATACTATATAACTATATATGTAAGTATATATCCATGCATTGATTCATCTATTGATGGTTATGGACGTGCTTAGCATTTTAAAAAGAGAAAAATGACTATTCTATTGATGGTTATGGACGTGCTTAGCATTTTAAAAAGAGAAAAAATGACTATGTTACAAGGAAAATTTATGTTCTAAGTAGGGAATTTGACTCATGTATAAGAAAAAAGACAACTTGTATGGTTGTTCATCTCAAGAAATATAAATTTATTTTTTACTTTGGTTTATTCGGTTAACCGTTTGGTTTTTCGGTATATACCATAAAAACCAAAGTTCAAATCGCTATGAAAAGTTCATACCATACCGAAACCAAAAACCATAAAAACCCTAAAATTTGTTTGGTTCGGTTAATTTTCAGTATGGTTTTTCGGTTCGGTTTTCATATGCACAGAGTGAACATTTAGTGTCGGGAAAGACCTTTCCTGATAGAAAGGACCTATCGCCTATAGTCCTGCCGGGAAGGTCCCCGACAGATAAATCTCTATCGACAGACAGTATAACACCGTTGGTGAGATCTACGCCGACAAACATTTGTACACCGATAGCTCATGCGACAATGTGCTATGCCGACGCATTATGCGCCATCTAATACTTATGCCGATAGACTTGCTATCAGGAAATACATTTCAGTATAATTGCAAATGTACCATCTATTAACATGAAATCATTCATAATAATCATTTCATGTTCAGTACCCAGTACATATACAACCATTTGCAGTCTTCTATCCATCACAAGATACTATTGATCAATGCATTCATTCCATGTTCAGTACCCAGTACAAATACAAACATTTGCACTCTTTCGTTTAACATATATAGACGACATGTTTGTTTTCTTCACTCAAGTTAGCTACAACAAATAAGAAACTACAGATGTCAACATTCAAGTCATGGCCTCTTACGAAATATGATGGCCAAGTTCCTAAGAGACCAATTGTTCGATCACTACCACAAAACATTATGCAAGAGACCAAGTCTTCGATCCCCAGGCTGAGATCAACTTCCATATGAACAAAATGTGTCAACCATGTTATGGACACAAGCGGTCATCGGAACATCTTGGATCAACTTGTGGACTTGCTACTTTCTTCCATTTGTCCCTGCAAAAGAACTCATATGTTTGAGCAATCTTAGAAAATGAGAATTTGAGAGTGGCCATGGTCCCAAAGATGTAAAAAGCACATGTACCGCAAACAAGTTACAAAAGATAACCTTATTAGAACAAATATCGACCGGAGTTTGGCTAGCACCTAGTATATCATATGACTTGCTATAAAAAATTATGCACTCATTGACAACGCAACCAAATTTGTTCCAAGGCATCAGAAATAATGTTCTTATTCTAGTTTTAGATATTTGCATTCGAAGTTCCTCGACCGGCAAATAATCAAATATGCACTTGTAAATATACATGTACTAGCGATCATATATGTAGTAGCAGGAAGTGCACATGCACATGCATGTCGTTTTCCTCGTTAACAGATGCACTCTAGTTAGGCATCTAGCAGCTATATCGAGTAATACATATATTACTAGATGTCTACTATGAGTAATTGCTGGGACAATCTGCACAGAACTTCCAACAAAAATCATGCCTACCATTTACTACATGCTCTCAGTTTGTCCATTGTCCACTTAAGACAACATGGCCTAAATTCATCTATAGGAGAAGTTTAAAGCATATGCATATTTAAAACTTGGGCGCAATCAGCTACTGCAGTACTGCTACAAAACTTCGTACTGGAAATTGGAAATGTACTCATGACACAATCAAGGAAATACCTTTTGGTAATCGAGTCACCATATATAGTGTGCTATTACTATTGTAAGTAGGACATTACTTTGCAGCCAACAGTGTCTTTGTGTTCTATAACTAATGCACGGCTTTTTTATTTTCATGATTTGTTTCTGGCTTGCTGCTCCACTGGGGCAACCGGACGAGGGTGAGGCCCCTTTTTCATGTTGTTTAACTCTCGCTATTGTCTCGTCTCTTCCACCAAAAATATGTTGTGTAGTTGTGTGTCATGCAATGAGAGGACCAACTATTTGACGAGGAAGACAAACCAATTATGTTTCATAGCACTCCCACAGGCCCTCCTGCTTACGTGGACATGCATGATTCTGCCGAAAATCTACAACATAATAAGTAAGAAAAGGTCATTAACAAAACCTTCAATTTACACTGCTTAGTAGTCCGGTCTGGGGATAGTTGGATGGCCTAATTTTTGTGGTCTATTTGAGCTATTTTATGAGGAAATATATGAGAAATCAACTTTATCAAAGTTTTCTTTGGTCACAGTGTCTTGGTCATCTTGCCTAACATTATTATCCGGATGGAGTATAATTGTTTATACTAGTTTTTTATACTTTGTGACTAGTTTTTATAAAAAAGAGATTTGTTAATGTACATTGTGTGATACTTAGCAAATTAACACTACAAGAGTGTTGTCAAAATATTATGTTATGTTGGTTTCATCACAATTCAAACTTCAATCATTTCAAATGTGCTTATGGTAAAGTGAAATCAATTTATGTCGATGTATAGTTTATTTTGAGAAATTTCTCCTTCATGAAAGCATTAGGTTGATTGAATCCTTTTGGTTCAATTATTTTTGAAGATACAAAGAGACTATTATATTATATTGGTTGGGTGTTTGTCTCCATTTACTATTGTATACCTTACAGAGAGTTCAAGAGCGTACATATATTCAAAATATCTTGATATGAGTTTCAAGAGTTATGATTGTCTATCTTACGTGTATGCAAATAGAAAGTCCTAGACTTCTAGAAGCTATAGTACATTTACATGTGGTTTGGATTGCTTGTTATGTGGTCGTATTTTGCATAGTACAAGAGGACACCCCGCTCATTGCGGCAGATATTTACAGAAACTAAAAGCTTCAAGCCACATGAATAAACAATTGCTTGACATGCATTCAATCCTTTGTCGTAGATGTTTAGAAACTTTAATGTACAAAGATGCAATGTTCTTTATCCCAGATGATGGAGTAAATTCTATTTGTTATTTTTCAGGTTGACCAAACAACCGTGATATTTTTAAATAGAAACTATCTACATTCATCATACCATGCATATCAACAGTCGAAAGGGACTTAGAAAACAAAAATCCCGTAGTAGTGCGAGCGAAATGAAAAGGGTATGGACCGGAGGTGGCTTGCATGCATGCAATTAATTGCAAAGCTAATTGGCATGGTTTGAAAATTGTGCTCAGATGGCATAACTGCATATGCTCTAAAATAAGTTGAGGGTAGCTATTTAGATACAGAAGATAATGTGTGCTTCTGCTTTTGTGGTTTCCTGCATGATCTAACACCGCATAGATGTAGACATGTAGTACATGGAAGGCCTTTGCGTCTCCCTCTTCAGAAACCTAGCCACCACAGCTTCACTCACTCCTCGTCGGCAAGGCACATGCCCATGCATCCTCTACCCACCGCTCTAGCATTGGGAGTGGGTGGAGACCTAACGTTTTAGTTAGATTTCCGAGGATCAAGAATAATACTTCCCTGACTCCTAGTCCACCTTGTAGGCAGCAGTCTCATTGGGGGTGCAAAGGAGGACGGGGAATCAATTGACTGCTACTCTTCTAGAATAGTAGATCTGGTTGTGTTCGTGTTATGCAGGTATGTTCGAAGGAGTCTTCCGTGGAGTGGACAGTGCCATTTCATCTCCTGGCCACTTTGCTCTTTTCTTGACCAACGACCATTGGCCAACTTCGGCGCTGTCGGGGACCATGTATGGTTAGGTCTCCTTGGTTCTTTCCGATGATTTTGGGGTGCTCGTCCATCCCTCTTCACCATCTTCATATTCGAGGCAACATCTTGCTTTCCAGATCGTTACCGCCAGTGTCTCCTGGCTTCGATTGATGATGTCCCAGATCTTGCATTAACAATGTTTCTATAGCTCCGATTGTATTTCGGAGGTCCAGAGGCGACATTGATCTTTACTCATGGCGCACTATCAACGAGTGCAGGAGTAGACATGTTCATGTGCAGCCCAACTCAATGAGCCCAACCCAAAAGCCCGACATCTGATCCAAGCTTGGCCTCAACTTTTCTATTAGAAGGCTAGAAAAGACATGAAATGACAAAAAAACTTTATTTTATCCAAAAATAGGTATAATATATTATTTATGTACCTTGAAAATGAATATTTTTATTGGAAAATGTTACTATTCATGTATTTTGGGTCGGGCTCGGGCTTGAGATTTTCACTTTGGTCTTTGGCAAGCCCGGCCCGGGGTATGAACATGTTTATGCACAATGTAGACAACATCGATTTCTCAGTGACTTATGTGTACTTTGCAATTTCTATAGGATGGCAATGTACTCCCTCCCTTTCTTTTTAGTTTGCATATAAAATTTGGTATAAAAATTTGTAGGAAAAGATATTAACATCTAGGAGTACAATACTAAAGCTATATGATATAAAAATTAATTTCATGATGCATCCAATAATATTGATTTCATATTGTGAATATTGATATATTTTTTCTATAAACTTTTATACCAAACTTTTATACTGCGCTTGTAGATATTCCGGTGAGTCAAGCCAAACAACTCAAATAAATAAATATTATTTCGGTGTGTCAAACCACCGCGCGCCCAGCCATTGCTTTTTGCTTGCGCTGTATCCATGCATGCATTTTCTCGAACCGAACGCGTGTGAGGTCCCTTTCGTCCCATTTACCTCTCTCTATGGTCTCATCTCTTAACTGGCAAAACACCAAAAAA
Organism: Aegilops speltoides; assembly: GCA_021437245.1. Taxonomy (NCBI): domain Eukaryota; kingdom Viridiplantae; phylum Streptophyta; class Magnoliopsida; order Poales; family Poaceae; genus Aegilops; species Aegilops speltoides. The sequence continues at coordinate 458,951,323 of CM038141.1, forward strand.
GATGTTGCGTAGGTGTTGTGCCATGCAATGCGACGAGACGGCCAAAGCAAATCTTCTGTTTCAATTGCGTAGATGTTATTCGAACTTGAAGAGCGCATGCTGCCGGGATAATCGATCCAACACTGCCGTGTGCAGATGCAGACTATAGTTATCACCACCGCAGGCATGCAAAGCGACCGAAACTCCAGTGATCTCGACTCATTTGCCGTTTGGCCTCACCGCTGTGCCTTTGATTCTTGGCAACGGCCGGGGGACACGGTTGACTTGTTGGTCCTGGTCTCCATCGGAGGCATCTCGTTTCACTTAGGCCCCTCCCAATGCTCCACCTTGTACAGGGTAGTATCATAGCTAGTATCATGTATGTCAACTAGGCAATTTTGATGAGGTGTCATAGCATTAAATGAAGAAAGAGAGAGTGTAGCATCATATCATGATACCGTATCATATTAAATGCTATGCTACTTTGTGTCATGCATGACAATAAATAAAGTACTACATGATACTAATATATGATACTATGCATTAGGGAGGTAGTATCATACACTAGTATCATATGCATGATACTAATATAGTATGATACTACCCATTACAACCAGCCAAGGCTGCCGTGTAGGCAAAAAGTCTGATGTGGCAAGGCAATTAAGAGGAGAGAGATGAGTGTGGTGACCCCAGGAAGAAACAATGCCAAGCGCGAGAACCTAGGCAAAAGACTTAAATTGGAAGGATCCCACCAATGGATGAAAAACTTTAGTTGCAAAAGCATTAAATGAAGGATGCTTAGCACCAACAAGTTAAGCACCTATGCATTGGGGGCTTTAGTTGCTAAAGTTTTTAATGTGCTTAGCACCTCATGTAAGCACCAATGCATTGGAACTAGCCTTAGACCTCTCCCAATGCAAAGGTGCTTAGATGAGGTGCTAAGTGCATTAAATACCTTAGCAACTCAAGTCCCCAATGCATAGGTGCTTAGCTTGTTGTTGCTAAGCACACTTTATTTAATGAGTTAGCACCTAAAGTCTTTCATGCATTGGCCAAATTGTTTCATTTAAGTAGTTTGTCTAGGTTCTCGCGCTTGGCATTGGTCTTCCCGGGGTCACCAAAGTACTCTCTCCCCTCCTTAAATGTTGTGCCATGTCACTTTTTTGCTTATGTGGCATGCTTAGCACCTGTTCACGGTGGAGCACCAGGAGAGTGTCCTAGGTTCTCGCGCTTGGCATTGATTCTTCCCGGGGTCACCAAAGCATTTGTAAGTAGTACTAGTATTGGGGCATCCAGAGGTCTATGAATGAACACTCTCCTGGGGCCTTGATCCGGAAAGTTTTCTTGCTAAGAACTGAATTTTATACCGTGCTTCCACGGCCGGGAACGACCCAATTAGAGACCGGAGAATCTATAGTTTCCCCGAGCCAAGAGATTGTGCATAAATCTTGTAGTAGTGCTGGCACAATGTACATGCACCGGCCGGACACTTCACAATTACTCCATGCATGCATGCTTCAATGCACACTCAATGCGTGATGAGCATGCAAGCATGCCATCTACTCCCTCCGTTCCCAAATACTTGTCTTTCTAGGCATTTTAAATGGACTCAACATACGGATGTATGTAGACATACTTTAAAGTGTAGATTCACTCATTTTGCGCCGTATGTAGTCACTTGTTGAAATCTCTAGAAAGACAAGTATTTAGGAACGGAGGGAGTACTTTATTTTGTCCGTTTGAATAATAAAAAACTGCTGGGTTCACATCGAGAAAAATGGAATTGCTAAATGCACACTAAAAAGGGGTAAAAAGAAAACAAGTCTCAGCTTGAAAAGTCAATTTCCCAAATATTGTTGAGACTAAAATGTCCGCATGGTTCCAATTCATCTACATTATAGGCTTCGCATCAGTATCAGTGAGAGCTTCAAACTAGACACATGTCTATGTTTCGATAAACTGGAGTAACACAAGCCTTCCCCTCCTTCCACCACCTTGTCGCCCCCAACTTTGTCGGACTCGAGTCACCTCCGCCATCACAGGGTTCGAGTCGTGCCATGCAAGGCGACGAGACGACCAAAGCTTTGACGAGGACGACGGAAAGCTTCTGCTTCTTCTAACCATCGTTTCCCTCAGACTAGTCATAGTGGAGAGTAACTTCAAGAGTAACATACACATTATCCTAAGCTATGTTACTATTTTCATAGTGGGTAGTAACATAAATGTGGTGTGATGCAAATCTATTGTATTGGGATATGTGATGTTACGGTAACTAGCTAAGTTACTTAATTTGGCTCACTCCTCATGAACACAAATGTCACATAGGCAATTTAGCTGAGTTGAAACTTATGTTCTCTTAAAGTTACTTCCACTATATGGCCAGTCTCACGCCGCATTGCACTCGTGCGTACCCTTCTGCTTATCCGACCGGCCTAATTCTACCGGAAAGCCACATCCTAATTAAGCAAAGTTGTCAATGAAAGCTTTAGTTTAACACTGCAGCAGGTTCTCCCTCGGCTCTGATTTTTTTACAGTACTGAGAAGCCGTTGCTTATGTGCGGGATTGCGGGATGTACCGATGCTTATGTGCATTCCACTCTACTCCTAGACTCTGAGAAGCCGTTGCAGTCCTTCGGTTCCAGTGATCATGATTCAGGCAGGATAGGTAATGATAAGCTGCGGCCGAGATCATTGCTAGGTTGCCCGCCTTGTGACAGTAGCAGTTTCTTCATTCCCGTTTACCGAAGACAAACTCGCGAGTGCGGTGATGATGAACTCTGCTCCCGTTCAGTGCAGTGATCGATGCAACAGAAGTTGAAGAGTGCATGCTGCCGGGATAATCGGTCCAACACTGCCGTGTGCAGATGCAGACTATAGATATCACCACCGCAGGCATGCAAAGCGACCGAACCTCCAGTGATCTTTGCCGTTTGGCCTCACCGCTGTTTCTTTGATTCTTGGCAACGGCCGGGGGACACGGTTAACTTGTTGGCCCTGCTCTCCATCGGAGGCATTCTCCCGTCACTTTCATGAAGTATTAAGTAGCATTACTATTGGGGATCTAGAGGTGCATGAATGAACACTCTCCTGGGGCCTTGGCCTGAATTTTATTCCGTGCTTCCACGGCCGGGAACGATCTAATGAGAGACCGGAGAATCTAGTTTCCCCGAGCCAAGAGATTGTGCATAAATCTTGTAGTGCTGGTACAATGTACATACATCGGCCGGACACTTCACTTCACAATTACTCCATGCATGCATGCTTCTCGTTGTTCTTCACTTAAACTCAGGAAATACAAAGCCCAAACATGTTCTAAATTTGGTCTCCCATGTGGTTTGATCCGGCCCCCTCAATGCGTGATGAGCATGCAAGCATGGTAGAACCTATTTTATTTTGTCCGTGTGCATAAAAAAAAGGGATTGCTAGGTTCACAGAGAGTAAAAATGGAATTGCTAAATGCACACTGAAAAAGGGTTTAAAAAAGTACAAGTACACCTTGAAAAGACAATTTCCCAAATATTTTTCTAGACTAAAATGTTCGCATGGTTCCCAGTTCATGTTCATTAGAGGCTTCGTATCAGTAACAGTGAGAGCTTTAAAACTAGACACCAGATGTGTATGTTTCGATAAACTAGAGTGATACCTGCCTTCCCCTCCTTCCACCACCTTGTCGCCCCCAACTTTGCCGGATTCGAGTCACCTCCGCCATCACAGGCAGTGGCATAACTAGGCCCCAGGCAACAGGGGCCTTGGCCTGGGGCATGGAAGTAGGTTTCTTCGTTCACTGTAGATAGAATGTTACTGTTTGGTATTGTTTTGTACTGTAGCCCTGAATTTGGCCCTGGGAATGGAGCTAGCCTAGCTACGCTGCTGATAACAGAGTTGGAGTCATAACACGCCGTCGGGCTAGAGTCATCACCGCCACCATGCTAACATACTAGATCTCTTTTCGCTGCCCTCTATGACCCTATCAAGGACTGAAGGCCTATACTTTCTTGATCTATACCCTACAGCTTTGGTGTTCAGTTCTTGTAGTTTAGAACCCCTAAAATAACCACATGGTTCGTCCGTTCGAGTGAAGTAACATCGAAATGAATAATTCTCTACCCTTGCCATCCACAACTTGCAAGAGTCAAGACCGTATGTGGTTTGGTCCATCGGCCCATGGGGCGCAAGGGAGAACACATGTACGCCAGAAGGGGAAGGCGACCACAGTTGGATGACGATGTGGAAGTTGGACCATAAACCCAGCCTTTCACAATTCACAGAAGAGTCAGGCAATCCAAATGAGCATTGCATGTGTCTACCTGGTCTCTATAAATTCCTTCCATAGATCTTCAATATCCCAATTTTATAAGGTGGTGTCGCCTTCCCGGGGCGGCTCGGGTGCCATCTCCATCTCTGCCACTACCGCTTCTCTCCTCCCAGTTTCCCTCACCGCTGCTGGCCAGAGCCCTCGGGCAAAGCCTTAGGTGGATGTTAGCTGTGGTAGGCTGCAATCTCCTCAGCTGTTTCTCTCAGGTGGCTTTTGGGTGCATCCAAAACCCTAACCCTCGTCTCCGATGCACCGCCACTGGGCGCCCCTCCTATCCTCTGACCCGCCTAGGTGGTCGCCAACCTGGAGATCAATGAATGTGGCTAGGAGGTCTCGCGCCTGTCTTACTCCGCCTTTGGTGTCGGACCGCCAACCCAGGAGCCCGACCCTGTCAGATCTGAGGCAGGGTGGGGGTCACCAACCTGGAGATGAGTGACTACGGCCAGGGAGGTTGCGACCATCTCGTCTCGCTATTGACATCCTCGGCACGTTGTATGTTAGCAGGATCAGCGCTCCATGCCCCGTGGCGAGAGGGCAGGTGGCCCTTTCCCGCGACTATGTGGCAAGGATGTCGTGACAAGGTGCGGTGGCTCCCCCAGGGGACACAAAGTCGCTCGGGTTGGTCTTCGCGGATGCAATCCTATGCCTATGCTCGGCGGCAAGTCGGTGGTGCACATTTGTCCTCTCCCTGGGCAGTTGTTTGCTTCTTTTCTTTAATATGTTTTGCAAGAGAACTTTTTAACACCTTGTATCGTTGGGGCTGTGTGTGGCAAACCTTGTATTGAAGTGTGAAGTACGATTTGCGCATATGTTCTCATGTAAAAGAACAATAACTCAAACTACACTAAGAACAGTGTGCATTTTCAATGTGTTTAACCTATAGAGAATAAGTGTATACAAATGACTTTTGTGTTTTTTAGAAGAATATCACCAAACATTCATAGCAAGACGCAATACAACGCACACACATGGAATCACCAAGAAAGGGCAAGGAGAAATACAAGTCCAAGATCAATACAACCGCCATTCTTGCCGCAATTCATTGCCGGAGATGATAGAGCACCATTGCCTGAAAGGGCTTTGCGAGTCGATTGAGAGGCCCGCTGCCTGCGGAGCCGAATTCTCTGTGGCACGTCGACTGGTGAACGTCCCCATACTCCTCGCCTTCTGGAACTGTCGCCTGCCGTCGACATCGTCGAGGCATAGCACTAGAACCACCTAGGGCACACACACCATCAGTCTAACAAGGGACACCAGATCCGCCGCACCACCAGAACGACGGAAGACGAACTCCCACGGATCCCTCGACTTCGCTGTCATGGCGCCGCCGAGATGGAGCTGGGACCGAGGAAAATTTATTCCAATCGCCAACATCGCCACCATCCAAACGCTGACGAGGGAAACCCACAGCCTAAAGCTAACTATGCGCCGGACTGGGGAACCGGGGCCCCCTCCCCACCCGTCGGCGGAGCGGCGGGCGGAGGGGGAGAGAGCCCGCAGCCTCGCTGGCGGAGCGCGCAAGTGGAAACTGGGTCGCTGCCTCTATCGCCTTGAGTTGAGAGATGGGAACCCACTTTTGTGTTGAGTATATATATTTGGTGAATGTAATAAAAATGAAAAAGAACATAGAGAAGCTGACTGGTTGTATTCATGGATCCACATCAAAAAAAAGCAACAACTTGAATCGCAAAAACGAACATCCTCGCGATACATCCGTGGATCCATGTGCGTGTCATGACTCCGCCGGCTCGCTAGCTCGACGGAGGGCTACCTACACCACTCGTTGCAGTTGTCGGCCTTGCAGTGCTGGTAGCAGCTGCCCCACTGCAAGAGGTTGTTGATGAGGCACTTGACCCGGCACGTCGACTCGCAGACCTGGCAGTCGATGGTGCTCAACACCTTCGCCGTCGTGTCGCTCCTGCTGCCGCCGCGGGTGCCGTTGCCACGGCCGTCCGCATCCGCCTCGATTGTCGCGGCCTCCTCGGGCCCCGGTGGCGCCTGCCCAGCCACGGGCCTTGACCGCCCGTCGGCCAGCAGGAGCAGGATCAGCAGCACGCACGTCGCTCTCGTCGTCTTCACGGCGGCGGCCAGGGATGGCGCCATGGATTGGTTGGTTCGTGCGACGGTTTGTGTGTACGTACGTGTGGTCTGTGTAATATCGACTACGACGACGAAGTGAGGGTGTAGTGCGCGGGGGATTTGTACGTGTGATTCCTGGTGCTTTGTGCGTGATGGCAACGGCCGTGGACATTTGTTGGTGGAAGGTGGTTGGGTCACACGTTTCATGGCATGATTGATTCTAGTGAAGAACAAACAAATGATATCCCACGTCCCAATTACACGTTACAATCATACATTCCCCGAATAAATAGCAACTCAAACCACAACGAGAACGCGTGCATTTTTTATGGTTTTACCCAACCAGGCTTGCTATGTCTCAGTCGATTGAGACTTCGTTAAGTCTCAGTCGATGCTATATCCGTGAGATGTTATATTGAGATCCGTGTAAAATTTTCTTTTTAGTTTCTTTTCTCTTTCTTTTGTGTGTTATGTCACTTGACTGAGACTTAGTTAAAATCTCAGTCGACAGAAGGAAAAAAATGGAATGCCATGTTCACTTCAGTTGTTGAGATATCTTCATGAGGTCTTACCTGATGCTAACCCTTAGAAATCAGGCCAATATGAACGCAATCTTTAGGAATCTAGTGTCTCCATTCCTATGAAAGCGAATGCTAAATATAGAGAAAAACACCGTTGGTGAAAGTTCCGTCGGAATTCTCTAAATCTAATGAGCCTTAGTGATAAGTATATACAATTGGATTGTTGGGTGGTCTCGATATCTTGATGTAATTTTTATTATGTTTGATGTGCTTTCTACTTCCGGTGAATTTTGATAATATGTCTGAATCATTTTCACACAAAAAAGTATATACAATTAGCTTCTTGTAGTGGAGTATATATTTTGTGAACGTAAAAAGCAAAAAAAAAAACATAGAGTAGCTGATTTGTTGGTTTCGAGGAAAACACTTTTGAATTGTAGAAATTGAATTTCCTTGTTCTATAGTTTCTCTTGCATGTAGGATATAGCACCACACAGTTCAATATAAAAGTAGGAACATTCTTTTTTCTTTTACAAAGACGCAGGGAAACAGTCATGTTTCTACTTGTAAATGAAACTGTGCTCAATGACTTAGGCTGTGTGTGAATTCATAGCAATGAGCGTATGTGCATGTGTTTGTGAGCATCAAAGTTTGTATTGTCTGCACTGAGCTCGAGTTTATACGTAAATACAATTAAAATAGCAGCGCCATCTTTACATATAGGGCGTGGAAGCGAAAATTTTAGCAGGGGCAGGACACAAGGACATCTATATAGTATGTAGTCCCAGCTGCAAGTGGGATCCATTCATGGCTTCATGCGCGTGTCAGCCTTGCATCCACCGGCACATTAGCTCGACCAAGGGCTACCTACACCAGTCGTTGCAGTTGTCAGCCTTGCAGCGCTGGTAGCAAGTGCCCCACTGGAAGAGGTTGTTGATGAGGCACTTGACCCGGCACGTCGCCTCGCAGATCTGGCAGTCGATGGTGCTCAACACCTTCCTCGCGGCGTTCCCGCCGCCGCCGCCGCCGCGGGTGCCATTGCCGCGGCCGTCGGCGTCCGCCTGGATCGTCGCGACCACCTCGGGCTCGGGTGGCGCCTGCGCAGCCACGGACTGCGGCCGCACATCGGCCAACAGGAGCAGCAGTAGCAGCAGCCCGCACGTCGCTCTCGTCTTCACGCCGGCTGCTCGGCATGACGCCATGGATCGGTTGGTTCGTGCAAGGATTTGTGCGTGAGGATGTGTGTGTTGTGTTCAACTCTTGACTAGTACGACGATGTGTGGTGTCGCGCGCGAAATGAGGGGGTGGCGCGCTCAGGGATTTGTACCGTGCGGTTCCTGGTGTTTTGTGCGTGATGGCAATGGGCGTGGACCTGTGTTTGGTGCATGGTGGTTGAGTCACGCGTTACATGGTTCAGTAGCATGCATGCGTAGCGAGGCCAACCTTATTTGATTTATTATTTGTTTCCAATAACGAGCACTTTTATTGATTCAAAATGTTACATCGAGCGAGCACACATTCAGTCCTATATGATTAAGATGCACACGACCAGCACCGCACATTGTTCTCAACATGCAAGTTTTCAATGCCTAAGGCATAAAAAAATTAGATTGGCAAATACTCCCTCCGTCTCATAATGTAAGACGTTTTTTTACACTAGTGTAGTGTCAAAAAACGTCTACATTATGGGACGGAGGTAGTATATTTCTAGGCAGTAAGGCAATTGGCACGCGTGCAACTCTCTATAGACGTCCAGAAGAAGACATGCCAAATCGCGTCAATCACTTTAAGAACCTTTTTAGCAATCTGAAAAACAGTCTACAATAAACTCGGAGTGAATCTAAGACGGGGAAAACTAGGGTAAGCACCCCAAGTAAATAACAAAAAATACCACATTTGAGGATAGGTTTCTAGTTTAGTACCACTATTCCCATTTTTTAACCACCAATTTTGGGGCCTGCTGGTTACAAATTACACTGATCTGAGGCTTGTCACGTTTTAATGCATGTGTCGATAGGGCGGGCCCACCTGTCGGCTCGATAGACCACGTGGGGTTGACGGCCGCCAACCCTAGCCATCAACCCCCTGCCAAAACGGTTCACCCGCATGCCTCCATGATACGTCTCCATCGTATCTACTTTTACAAACGCTTTTGCTCTTGTTTTGGACTCTAATTTGCATGATTTGAATGAAATTAACCTGGACTGATGCTGTTTTCTGCAGAACTATTATGGTGTTGTTTTTGTGCAGAAATAAAAGTCTTTCAGAATGGAAAGAAACTTTTTGGAGAATTATTTTACAATAAAAAAATACTCGAGCCAAGAACCACCGGAGGGGGCCCCTGGTTGAACACAGCCCACCAGGGCGCGCCACCCCCTCCAGGCGCGCCCAGGTGGGTTGTGCCCACGTGGTGGCCCCGCAGACCCTGATTTCGACTCCATAAATACCTATATTTGGAGAACAAATAAGGGAGGAAGAATTATTACGTTTCACGAGACGGAGCCGCCATCGCCTCCTGTTCTTCATCGGGAGGCCAGATCTGGAGTTCGTTTGGGGCTCCGGAGAGGGGAATCTTCGATCCTCGTCATCACCAACCCTCCTTCATCGTCAATTCCATGATGCTCCCCACCGGGAGTGAGTAATTCCTTCATAGAATCGCTGGTCGGTGAGGAGTTGGATGAGATTCATCATGTAATCGAGTTAGTTTTGTTGGGGCTTGATCCCTAGTATCCACTATGTTCTGAGATTGATATTGCTATGACTTCGTTATGCTTAATGCTTGTCACTATGGCATGAGTGACATGATTTCACATTTGAACCGTTTATATTTTCACCATTATATATATGTTCAATATCCGACCTTGCAAGTTATATGCACCTGCTACGTGTTATGATCCGTGAACCCCAGAGTGACAATAGTCGGGATATTTTCCGATGATGACCGTAGTTTGAGGAGTTCATATATTCACTATGTGTTAATGCTTTATTCCGGTTCTCTATTAAAAGGAGGCCTTAATATCCCTTAGTTTCCTTATGGACACCACTGCCACGGGAGGGTAGGACAAAAGATGGCATGCAAGTTCTTTTCATAAGTACGTATGACTATTTACTGAATACATGCCTACATTATATTTATAAACTGGAGGTAGTTGTGTCGCCCTAGGTTATCACCGTTATGTGATGAATATCATCCAACGAATTCACCGATCCAATGCCTATGAATTTTTCACATATTGCTCTTGCTAAGTTACTATTGCTATTGTTACACTTGCTACAAAATCATTGTTATTACTGTTATTGTTACCGTTATTGTTACCACTGCTACCAACACTATCATACTATTGTGCTACTGATCACTTTGCTGCAGATATTTAATCTCCAGGTGTGGTTAAATTAACAACTCAACTGGTAATACTTGCAAATATTCTTTGGCTCGCCTTGTGTCGAATCTATAAATTTGGGTTGAGTACTCTACCTTCGAAAATTGTTGTGATCCCCTATACTTGTGGGTTATCAAGACCTTTCTTGGCGCAGTTGCCGGAGAGCATAGCTATATTTGTTGTGTCACTTAGGATTATTATCAATTTATCACTATGAAGAATCTTAACGATACCAAAACCAAGATCGTTCCCTCTAAGACGAGGGGAGGTAAGGAACTGCCATCACACTCTGCACTTGATTCACCTTCTGTTTTGAGTAGACTTGCAACACCACCACATGCTATTAATCCTGATATGTCACAAGTTATTGATGATGCTACTTCTACTATGAATGCTACTCATGATGATGCTAGTATCTTGCTTGATGATAATATGACACTAGGTGAATTTCTTGATGAACAAATTGCTAGAGCTAAAGAGAATAACATTATTAAAACTGATGAGATCACTGAAACTGATGAAGTACTTGAAACTAGAAATCTTGAAACACCTGTTAGACCCAGCATTCTCATATATGAATTGCCTAAGGTACCTGAAGGTTATGTTATGGATGAGAAGACAACTAGAGACTTTCTTGCTCAATGATAGAGATGATCTAAAGAAATTATTATGCAAACTGAAAGAAAAATCTTTGAATGCTAGAATGAAATGTGATCCTCAGTTTGCTACCTCACCTATCTTTGATACTAATAAGGATTATGAATTCTCTGCCGACCCAAAGTTAATTACTCTAGTTGAATATGATCCTTTCCATGGTTATGAAACTGAAACTGTTGTGGCACATCTTACTAAATTAAATGATATAGCTACCCTTTTTGCTCATGATGAGAAAATTCGTTACTATTATGTTCTCAAGTTATTTCTGTTCACATTAAAGGGTGATGCTAAGATATGGTACAATACTCTTGCTCCTGGTTGTGTGCGTAGTCCCCGGGATATTATTACTATTTCTCTGGAAAATATTTTTCTACTCATAAGAAACAAGTTGCCTTACAGGAAATATTTAACTTTGTGCAAATTGATGAAGAGAGTCTCCCACAAGTTTGGGGGAAGCTTCTCCAATTGCTTAATGCTTTGCCTGATCATCCATTTAAGAAAAATAAAATAATTGATATCTTCTATAATGGACTAATTAATACTTTTAGGGACTTCCTAGATAGTCGTGCTGGTTGTGTTTTCAGGGAACAAACTGTTTAACAAGCTGAGGAATTATTGAATAATATATTGAAGAATTATGATGATTGGACTCTTCCTGAACCACCGCCTAAACCCACTCCAAAACAGAGGGGTATCTTATATCTCAGTCCTGAAGATATGCAAGAGGCAAAGAAGAGTATGAAGGAAAAAGGTATTAAAGCCGAGGATGTTAATAATCTAACACGTATTAAAGAAATACATGGACTGAATATACCGCCTTCACAAGTGGTAGAGGTAAAAAAATTATTAAAGTTTGATGAAGTTATGAATATACTCCCTCTGTTCCTAAATATTTGTCTTTCTAGAGATTTCAACTAGTGACTATATACGGAGCAAAATGAGTGAATCTACACTCTAAAATATGTCTATATACATCCGTAGGTAGTAACCATTTGAAATCTCTAAAAAGACAAATATTTAGGAACGGAGGGAGTAGCAGATATGCTCGTACGTTGCAACGGGAGAAAAATTGCCCCTGTTTCAAGTGCATATATCACGCAAAAGTGTGAGAATCTACTTGTGTGGATGTGCTCCAGATAAAAGAACTTCCAGGAATTCTCGAGCGCTAATGTCCGGCAATATCAGGATCCGTATCTTTTCTAGACGCCACCTTCCTTCAAATCGTCGCGTGAAGTGATATCTAAAAGTAGAACAGGAAGAAATAGTATTATCAACAAATTTAGAGTCAGAACCAAATCCAACACATCAATCTAGAATACCAGAACTTGTTTGTTTGTGTCCGACGATTGTTGATGACCGACACGTAAACACACCTTGGGTTCAACAACTATGAAAATCGCTTCGGGGCCCCAAAACGTTGAGTAATTGTCCACGAAACGGGTCAGAATTGGCCAAAACTATGAGTGTTGAGGACAGACACGTAAACACACTCTGGGGATCGTCAATCATGGAAATCGCTCGGGAACCCCAAAACGCTGAGTAATAGTGCACGAAACGGACTAGAATCGGCCAAAATTGTGAGTGTTGATGACCGACATGTAAATGCACCTCGAGGTTCGTCAATCGTGAAAATCACTTCGGGACCCCAAAAACTGAGTAATAGTCCAAGAAACGGGCCAGAATCGGCCCAAACTGCGAGTCTTGACGACCAATACGTAAGCACACCTTGGGGTCCGACAACCATGAAAATCACTTTGGGACCCTAAAACGGTGAGTAATAGTCCATGAAAGAGCTCAAAATGGCCGATAGTCTACTAGTTATGCAGTCGCCAGTCGGATCCACCACAACCAACTGAAGATGCCAGGTAGTCTACTATAGTTAACAGTGAATAAGCCACATGGGCGTCTTCTTAAGCGGAAGCAAGTCCGAGATCAGAACCTTGGAGACGACATGGGAGGTGTCGAGCAGCAGCTCGAGGAGCTCGCACGCTTGCGTCACCGCGGAGGGCGGTGAGGGCCGTGGACGTGGTGGCGACCTTGCCCCTGAGGTCGGCGAGCGACGCGCGCATGCGGGCGGCTGCGGCGTCGACGCCCTTGAGGCGGGCACTGAGGCCGACGAAGTCGGCAGAGTCGCGGTTGATGAGGCTGACGAGCTCAGCACAGAGGGCAGCGAGGTCGGAGCGCAGCCTGGTAGCGAGGCTCATGAGGGGCACGTAGGAGCGCAGCTCAGTGAAGTAGGCGTCCGGGTCGAAGTCCGCGCGCAGGAAGGCCTCTGGCCTGAACCACGGCGGGTGCGCTTCGATCGTCTTCCCAAATAGGTCATTCGCCACCGCCGGTGTCTGCGGCACGGCGGCAGGGCTTGGCCACTACGGCAAGATGGGCCATGATTCTCCTTGAGCTACCGGAGCCGCTGCTGATCGCGCGGGGGGTGGCTCGGGAGCAAGCGACGCGGCGGCGATTATGAGCATGGGAAGTGCAACGAGCGGCCGGACAAGGCGCAACACTCGTCGCCGTGGACCTCGACGGCGGCGAGAGTCGCGTACGTGGACGACGACGAGTGCATGATGGACGGCAGTCTCGAGCTCCTGCCCACGCCGCCGTCGGCCTCCTCCACCAGCGCCGCCTCCTCCGCCAACCTCCTGCTCCTCCCCTGCCCGGACTCGCCGGTCCAACCACCTCCGCAGCCGCCGGCCACCAGCAGAAGCCCGAGGTACGCCGACCTCCAGGAGCCAGCACAGCCCCACTCTGTCGGCCTCGACCTGCAGCTCCGGCACACGGCGCAGGATGCGACGTCGCTGCCGTTCCTGTGCATCGTTTTTGCAAAACAACCCCCGGTTCCCTGCATATTCAAGCGGCTGAGACGACGTGGCAGTCAACGCCCACGTGAATTGACTTGACCACTACCAAATCAGCGCATACGTACACAAAACCGTATAATGGACCGTATGTGATCCCCTGAGCAAGGTGACTGTATTACAGGTATTTGTAACCACAGGAACTAAAGCTAACGCCGGCGCAAGTAAATGGACCTGTAGTGAATTTTTCTCTTATATATATATGCATCACAGCGCGCGGCAGGCGACCGAAACGGCAATAGTTTCGAGCCATTTGCCGTTTGGCCTCGCCGGTGCTCCGTTGATCCCTGGCAGCGGCCGGAGGACACGGCAGCTGCAACTTGCGAGACCTGCTGGGCAAATAAGAGCAGACGCCCACGCGCCCTTGGGCACACCTGCCTCGGAGGTCCACCCTTTGTTTTCACTTCCACTTCTGTTGATCCAGAGGTGCATGGACGAACACATAACATAATGCCGCCCGGAGGCCTGTGCAGGGAAAGTTATGGTGAGAATTTTGCACGTGTCACCGGTCACATACACCCGGGAACGAAGGTAGTGACAAGAGATCTAATCTCCCCGAAGCCGAGAGATTGTGCTCTCTTCTCGCGCCTCTTTTTTGAGCATCAGACACAATCGCTCATATACACGCGCATACACTCACCCCTATGAACGCACACACACACACCCTATCCCTATGAGCACCTCCGAAAGACCGAGCCGGCATATCATCTTAAGATTTACGAAGCCACCGTAGGCGCCTCGTCATCGACGGGAAGGTCTCCTCCCACTGAAAGCGCATCGCCGGAAATCCTGAAATAAATCCAGGAATAATGCGAGCATCAGGATTTGAACCCTGATGGATTGGGAATAACACTGTCCATCTAACCATCTCAACCACAGGTTGGTTCGCCTCTTCTGCGTGAATCTCGTCGTGGTACAACGTATATGCACCCGATACCTCATAGATTCCGTAACCAAGTCCATGGCAATTCTCTTCCACATCCAGTTCTACTTGTCTTTTACTCTCTTGCCTTTGCGGCGTTGTGCCAAGAAAAGAGGGCATTTTTCATGCTGCTTTTGCTTTCCCAAAGCGCAGCGTTGCTAAATTTCGACGAGCATGCATGCATGGCCTGTTTGCTTTCTTCTCGTGAGACATTGGTGCCGTGCTGGTTCTGTCCACTTCAGGAGTACTAAGGCCCTGTTCGGATCTCCTCCGCTTCCCAACTGCAGCTCCCGGAGCGGAGGGAGCACCAGCACAATCGCGCGGAGCGGCTTCAACCCAGCTCCTAGCGCGGAGCGGAGTTGAGAGTCGGGATTTGTAGTCTCCGGTGTTTGCAGTCTGATTCTTGGATCAAGCTCATGCATTTTACAGGCTTCTAGTCATTGGGATTTCAGCTAACTATCACGTACGTGGCCATTCGATTGCCGCCAGGAGAAGCATCAAGAAATTCTCCATGTGTCTACGTACGGTCACGGACACACGACACAGGCGCACGCCCCGGGAAGGAAATCCAATGGAGATTGTGTGCTCAGTTCTCACGGCTCTCGTTTCATGAACCTCGTGGTGGTACATGCACTGGACACTTCACAATTATCGCAGATTTGGTGCCTCTTTGATTCGTTGGATTTTAGAAACGTAGGAATAGAAAAAGTATAGGGTTTTTTTTTTGCGGGGTTAAAAAGTATAGGGTTGGAGTGACATGTTCACTTGAATTCTATAAAATTAGCAATGAGTGTTTGATGGCACAGAAAAAAACAGAGAAATTTTAAAAAGAGGTAGGAGTGGATGTTAGATTTCCTATGAAATGAAGTACAAAAGATTTCATAGAAAAAAATCTTATGGGATTCAATCTTATCAATCAAAGGACCAGTATAGAAAAAAGTCCTAAGGATTTTAATCCTCTAGAAATCCTATAAAATTCCTTTGAATCAAAGGAGTCCTTAACAAGCGTATCCATGGTTCTCTTGATCTTCTACTCGGTTTGCCTTTGCGGCGTTGTGCCGTGGAGAAAGAACCCACTTTTATATATGTTGCTTTTGCTTTCCCAAAATGTATGTTGATAAAAAATATCACGAGACTCCTTTTTCCTCTGTAGAAAGGCCGCATGCCCATGCATGCGATGTTTCTTCTCTTTATTAGGGGTTTGGCACGGTGTTGATTGTCAACTACGAACTTGTACCCTGCATATTGGTCATAAGGGCATCTCCAATGTAAATCGGACACCGTATCCGTGTGGACAATGATGCGGGAGCCGGCCATCCAACCATGACTGCTTACATTTCAAACGAATTTCAATAAATCGAACGAATTACATGCAAACCGGATGACTTTCATGTAAACTGGAGCACATTCATTAGATTCTCGACATTTTTCTGTAAAGAAGTATGACCGGACCTTAACATAACCTACAACGGCGCCCATCCTCCAAGTCCTTATTGTTCCCTTGCGGCCATGACCGTGTCCACGTCAGGCGGGGATGAGACCTCTGGAGTGAAGGTATGGTCGCCGACGAGGAAGAGTAGGGCATTGGACATGGACCAGCCCACTTGGGACTTGATCCCCGTCGCGTCCCATGACTACTCCTCGTCGGAGTCCATGACCCGTCCGTCACCAGTGGACTTGAGGTTCACGCTGCACATTGACGAGACGGCACGCTCGTCATGCCATTGGCGCCTACGAAACGTCATCGCGGCGCATAGGGCACGCAGTCGCTGACGTTCTTGTCGGCGATTGCATGTGCTACCAGCGCCACCTCAATGTACGGCTACATCAAAACCTTGTTTTGTTTGCGCTATGACGGTGTTAGCGCGCGCGGCCGCATACAGCACCCATTGAAAGGCAACGAAGTTTGGGTTCTTCGCCACCATTACCGCCACGGCTTCCTCTCTCGTCGTAGATTTGGCCCTCCGCCAGCCAGTACTGCTCGAGGAGGAAATGGTTGTACCTCTGCTCCTCCTGTGCCTGCCGAAACACGACATAGGTGCCGACTGCTCCTCCACATGACGGCATTGAAGTGCGCCTGGCCTGCTCCATGATCAAGCCGGAATGGACCGGCACGGGGTTGTCGTCGGAGCCCATCGTCAGGCCGTCTTTGGAGACCTCGGGGGGAGGGGGGGGGGGCTAGCCAGCATGTTGCCCTCTATCCGCCAGGCATGATGACTTTGCCAGCCGGCAGCAAGGGCGGCCACCGCATGCTTTTGCTCTGTTAAGAGGCTCTCCCACAACGCGTTACCGCTCACTATCATGACGGATGTGGTGCACAGGTGGAGACGTGAAGCGGACATGTTGGGTGCGGACTATGCCGGGAATGGTCTCGTTTAAATAGCGGATGATGATAAGGAAGGCACAAAGAGGTTTTGCTTGGAGAGCTCATTCCCATTGATGCTGATGTTAGGGAAACTGTAACATGGAGCCCTCTTTTTCTTTCCTTTTTGTACCACCGGAGATTCCCTATACCCATCTGTATGCTTGTACAGGTAGGGCGTTTTGGGTCTTACTTGCTCGAGCGCTGTGAATAGTTGCTGGTTTGTTCTGTTGCCTTGTTTTAATAAATTGAAGTGGGGGAAACCCCTTTTATTAAAAAAACAAAAAATATTAACTAATTCATAAAAAATGTTCATGAATTTCAAAAAATGTTCCGGAATTTGAAATAATGTTTGCTGATTAAAATAATGTTCACAGATTCAAATGAAATAATCAATTCTTTGAAAGATGTTTGTGGTTCCGAAGCATGTTTTAGAATTCAAAAATTCTTTGTGAATTTTAAAATATATATTCTCATGTCAAAAAGGAATTTAAAAGTTTAGAAAATGTTTGCAAACTAAAGAAACATTCAAGTTTCAAATAATGTTTGCGAATTTGCAAACAAATTCACAAATTCAAAGGATATTAGCAAAACATGACAATGCTCACAAATTTGAAAAAATATTTTAGAATTAGAAAATCGTATACAAATATTCATGGACTAATAAAGAAAATCAAAAAAGATAAAACTAGAAGAAAATCAAAAGAAAACTAAAAAGGGAAAAATAGAAAAACCTGTTTTGGGAACCTTCCCAAAACCATGGGAAAAACACATGAAAAGGTAGACCATGTAACCTGCAGTGTGCTAGGCGTATTCATTTGTTTTAAACACACGCTTGGGGATCCCATTCCGTGCGTAGGTCGTCCGGTAGCAACCGCATGCATACCCTGCAACCCCCGCTGCGTACATGTGGCCGGATTTTGGGAAGGTTCTAGAACCTTTCTAGACCGGTTTATTTCCTTTTGTTTATTTTCGCTTTTTTCCTTTATCTTTTTTATTTTTGTTTTCTCTTTCTTTTTTCATTTTCAATTTTCCTTTTTTGTTTTTGTTTTCCGCTTTTTCTTTCCAAATTTCACGAACTTTTCATGAAATCTGGTAACATTTTTTCAAATTAGTGAATATTTTTCGAAATTCCATTTAAAAATCAGGGTGAGCATTTTTCTGAAATTAATTTTGACACTGAGTTAAAATATTGTTCATCTAATTCAAAAACCATTCATCAAATTCATATCGATGTTCATTGGATTTAAATTTTGTTAATAAAATACAAAGAATGTTCATTTAATGTCAAACGGTGTTCACCAAAATCCAAAAATGTTCAATTTTCTGAATCTGTCAACATTTTTGGAATTCATGAACTTTTCTTGAAGGTCTAAACTTCTTTTGTAATCCCGAAAATTTTTAAGTAAAAAATAAATATATAAACCAAAACAAAAAACAAAAAAGACTGGGGAGCCCCAGCCCGCACCAGTGCCGGCCCAAGTTCGAGCGTGTGGGAGTCAGCGGTTGCGCGCTGCACCTTTCCCCCAGCGCCCACCTCGACGAATAGGAGGGCCTACACTCGCTACCCCTATGTTCATCACGCCATAAATAGGAATGACATGCGGGTTCGTGTTTTTGGGAGAGCAACTAATTGAGGGGTGTCCCTTGCGGGAGCCCCTGAAGGGTGTCACCACGTGTCGCGTGCTAGGCGCTCCCTTGGGATTATAGTTCGTTTTTTTTACTTGTTTTCAGGGTTTAGATGATTTTTTTGGTTTTTGTTTTGTTTTTCCTATAATTTTGGCAACAAAAAATTTTAAAAAGAATTGCGTAAAAAACATCTTTGTTTATTCTGTGGGAGACACATATTTGCTTCTCCTGGAGGCACAACTATACCTCTCGACAAAGTAAAAACAAACATTTTCTCTTCTATGAGATGCGCAGATTTACTTCTTGTGTATGCACAGATTTGTTTCACGACAGTCACAATTGTGTGCCTCTCAAAAAGAGAATAAAACACATTTTTCCTTCCGCGAGAGGAGCAGATTTGCTCACGTGGAGGCACAGTCTCGAAAATGTAAAGAAAATGTGTTTTTTTCTTCGTCAAGAGGTACGTGCTTTTATCTTCCACGAGAGGCACATATTTGCTTCCGATTCGTTTTGTTTCTTTTTGGGTTTTTCATGAAAAAAATGAAATCTATTAACATGGGATCTAATTTTGAAGATCTTGACGCACAGTTAAAATGGTTAGCGATTTGGAGGCACGGTTTAAGTGATAAAAGGTTTTCCATAAACGAATCTATGAAAAAGGGAAAACTTTCCGGTTACGACAAGTATCCCACATGTTGTGCGCCACGTGTCGCAACCTAGATGATGGGAGTGGACTTTGCAAATGATACCACTTAATAGTGATTTCAAGTTTTCAGCTGCTATGTCTGGGGCACTATTGCGCGCGTCGCTCATGTGCCAGCGCGACATGGCCATGGCCCAGCAAGCGCAAGCAGAGGTAGCGAGAGAATCAAACGCCTATTTTATTTTGTTTTAATATTTTGCTTTTTTCTTTTGACCATATTATTTTAAAAAACTAAAATATGGAATACAGAAAAATATTTAGAATTCTAAAATATCGTGATTTTACTGAATTAAATATGTAGATAAATTAAAAAAATTATAAACTTCAAAAATTGTTCAAAATAAAAAATTCACAAAATTAAAATTATAGGGGAATTCCAAAAGTTGTTCACGAATTGAAAAAATGTTCAAATTTCAAAATAAGTTTTTCTGAATTAAAAGAAACGTCCATGAATTGCAAAAAACCTTGTATTCACAAACATAGTGATTCAATTGTTCAAATATGAAAATGTTCATGAATTTTGAGAAGTTCATGGATTAGAATGATGTTTTCGAATTTGAAGAAGAACAGAAAAGTTAGGAAAAACAGAAAAACATCATTCACAAACACCATGTACAATATGCTGTTTTTGAGTTCAGAAAAACAAATGCTGGAAACTGAAGAAAAACAAATGCTGCTTTTGATTGTTATCATATGCGGAAAAAACAGAAAAGGTAGGGAAAAGCAAATGCAAAAAAAATTAGAAAAGATAGGGAAAAAGAAATGATGAAGACTGAAAAAAAAAGGAAAAATAAACTTTTGTAAGGTGCCCAAAAAACGGGCGGAAGGTTCTACAAACTATCTAAAACTGGACCCCGGCAGTTCGCTACAGTACTCAAAACGGGCGCCCAACGGTTCGCTACAGTACTCGCGCACCTCTCTAAGGCCGGCCCACACACGCCCGCTATGAGCGATAGATGCGATAACACTCCCAGCATGCGATAGATAGCATTCGCGCAATGCCTGCCTCTTCTCTGCTCATAACCGATGTTCCTCTATTACAAAGTCGTTGGAGACCTCCAACCCGGTGTGCCTCTATTACAAATTCTAAATTCAAAATTCTCATTCTTCTTTTCCTTTTTGAGAAACTTTCAATATATTCGCAATCAATTAGGGTTGTATAGAGTATACCAGAGGTAATTAAAATTTGTGAATTCAGAAAAAGATTGTGAATTTAGCAAAAAAAAAAGGGTTGTATAGAGTACACCAGAGGTAATAAACATTTGTGTATTTTTGAACAATTTTTAATTTTGTGAATTTGTCAACATTTCTGAATTCAGCTAAAAATAATAAAAAAAATCATTACCATTTTTGAATTAACTAATATTTTTTGAGTTCATGACTTTTTTCGAATTCTAGAAATTTTTCCTTTTTTATTTTTTTGATAAAATAAATCTGATAAAAAAACAGGCGTTTGATTCTCTCGCTACCTCTACTTGTGCTGGCCATGGCCATGTCGCTCTGGCACGTAAGCGACGCACACACTACCGCTTCGGACATAGCAGCTAAAAATCGAGATCACTAATTAAGGGGTATTATTTGCACCTCCACAGTCAAAAAGTCATCAGATACGAGGCGGATAGACAGCGACGCCGACTAGAGGAGGAGGAAACATAGCCGTCTAATTTTTGGTTCATTCTTTAACAGTATGGCACTAGGCACTAGGGCTCCGGGATTGGGTTGTTGATTTTTGCAGTACTAGGTATTGGATTATCTGGATACGAAATTGCTTCGCAGACGACACTCGCTGCACGAACTGGGAACGATACTTCCTCTCCAACTGCTCTAAGCATCAACCAAAAATAAACAATTGCCTCCTGCGCACTGTTGGCGCTGCCACGTACAATCGTCTATGCATCGGCCGCAAGTTTGTCGTGTGTATAGCAACACTCATCTGGATATGTTATGCAGAGACTGGAGAACGTACTGTAATACTCTTGGGTGCCTGCCGACTTGACACATATCAATGTCAGTAAGTTTAATTACCGTGTAGTGCAAGTATTATGTTTTATATTTTTTTTATTCTTTGCGCAAATTTAGGGGTGATGATATTCCGCTGTTCTGAAATCAAATAGGAAACGGATGGCGCTTGAGTTTTCTATCTCGGCATGAGAAACTATTCCTCCTCCTTTTGATTACAATCACCTCACTTCCCTTATAAGAAGATAATAGTGCTTGTATCCTGGGTCATGAGGTTCCCTTCTTCAGTCTGATAAGAAGTCAAGGTCTCGGCTCCGTATTAAGTAAAGATAAGGAACCCGCCCAGAGGATTTCTTCGATTTCGGTAGGGAAGCCACTGGTTCGTATCATGCTATGGTTGAGGGACCTTCTTGGTTGAAAGCTAACAAATAGGTCTCATGTTGGCACTCAATCGCTAAGAGCAGCCAACAACTTAATTTGCAGGCTTTAAAACCTGCTCATACGGTAATGGCGAGGGGTTTTGCGGATCCCTTTCTCTATGAGTTTAATTATCTAGACTAGATTGAACATCGGATAAATTAACAAATTTCAGGTGAACCTTTGTTTTTGGAAAGGTTTCTAAGAAAGGGGAATCTCAATACAAGTTGAAGTTGGTTCGTCACGTGAACAGAACAATTGTAGTGTTTGTTGTGCGAGTTTAGGAAATTACGAAGTTTTTTTTAGAACAGAGGCTCCAGAGGAGCCCGACTTTGAATTAACAAAGCCATCAACCGGCTAGGAGTACAAGAGCAGACCAAGAACAAAGCAACGACTAAAGGATACAAGGGAGAAAGAAGAGCAGACTATGCTACACCTACAACCAGCGAACAGAGAAATACATTGAAGAGCAACTAATTGAGGATAAGCCCACTACACAGATGCCCTGAAACGACTATGGAAGAAGCCACGAGGATCTGCAACCGCCAGAAGAGGTTGGGCACATGACTGAAACCCGGAGTTGGAGATGACACAACACATGCCTTCTCTGACACCGGAGGGGATCCCTTCCCCTCGCCTAGGCTCGAAGGCGCCGCATGATACGTCTCCAATGTATCTATAATTTTTTATTGTTCCATGCTATTATATTACCCCTTTTGGATGTTTATGGGCTTTATTTTACACATTTATATCATTTTTGGGACTAACCTACTAACCGGAGGCCCAGCCCGTATTGCTGTTTTTTTTTTTGCCTATTTCAGTATTTCGAAGAAAAGGAATATCAAACGGAGTCCAAACGGAATGAAACCTTCGGGAGCGTGATTTTTGGAACGAACGTGATCTAGAGGACTTGGAGTGCAAGTCAAGAAGCAGTCGAGGCCTCCACGAGATAGGAGGCCCCCCCTATAGGGCGCGCCCCCTCTCTCATGAGCCCCTCGGGCGTCCACCGACGTACTTCTTCCTCCTATATAAGCCTACATACCCCGAAAACATCCAGGGAGCAGACGAAACACAATTTCTACCACCGTAACCTTCTGTATCCGCGAGATCCCATCTTGGAGCCTTCGTCGGCGCTCCGCCGGAGGGGGAATCGACCATGGAGGGCTTCTACATCAACATCCTTGCCCCTCCGATGAGTTGTGAGTAGTTTACCACAGACCTACGGGTCCATAGTTATTAGCTAGATGGCTTCTTCTCTCTTTTTGGATCTCAATACAATGTTCTCCCCCTCTCTTGTGGAGATCTATTCGATGTAAACTCTTTTTGCGGTGTGTTTGTCGAGATCCGATGAATTGTGGGTTTATGATCAAGTTTATCTATGAATAATATTTGAATCTTCTCTGAATTCTTTTATGTATGATTGAGTTATCTTTGCAAGTCTCTTCGAATTATCAGTTTGGTTTGGCCTACTAGATTGATCTTTCTTGCCATGGGAGAAGTGCTTAGCTTTGGGTTCAATCTTGCGATGTCCTTACCCAGTGACAAAAAGGGTTGCAAGGCATGTATTGTATTGTTGCCATCGAGGATAACAAGATGGGGTTTATATCATATTGCTTGAGTTTATCCCTCCACATCATGTCATCTTGCTTAATGCGTTACTCTGTTCTTATGAAGTTAATACTCTAGATGCAGGCAGGATTCGGTCGATGTGTGGAGTAATAGTAGTAGATGCAGGCAGGAGTCGGTCTACTTGTTGCGGACGTGATGCCTATATACATGATCATGCCTAGATAATCTCATAACTATTCACTTTTCTATCAATTGCTCGACAGTAATTTGTTCACCCACCGTAATACTTATGCTATCTTGAGAGAAGCCACTAGTGAAACCTATGGCCCCCGGGTCTATCTCTTATCATATTTGCTTCCAATTTACTTTTATTTGCATCTTTACTTTTTGCATCTATATTATAAAATACCAAAAATATATTTATCTTATCTTATTATCTCTATTAGATCTCACTTTCGCAAGTGGCCGTGAAGGGATTGACAACCCCTTTATTGTGTTGGTTGCGAGTTCTTTGTTTGTTTGTGTACGTGCGTGGGACTTTTGAGGAGCCTCCTACTGGATTGATACCTTGGTTCTCAAAAACTGAGGGAAATACTTATGCTACTATTGCTGCATCAGCCTCTCCTCTTCGAGGAAAACCAATGCAAGCTCAAGACGTAGCAAGAAGGATTTCTGGCGCCGTTGCCGGGGAGGTCTTCGCTCAAGTCAAGACATACCAAGTACCCATCACAAACCCATCTCCCTCGCATTTACATTATTTGCCATTTGCCTCTCGTTTTCCTCTCCCCTACTTCACCCTTGCCGTTTTATTCACCCTCTCTTTCCCAATCTCCTCCTCTCCTTTCGCTTGCCTTTTTTCGTTTGCCGTGTGTTAGTTCATTTACCTTGTCTCCATGGCTAGTCCTCCTATCCTTATTATCACTCCCGAACAAGAAATTCTCAATTTTAAGCAAAGGGAGGGAGAAAATTTAAAAGATGCTTGGCATAGAATTTGCAATGCTCAATGTAAATCTTCTAGGAAGCTTTCCACTTCCGTTCTTATCCGCAATTTCTATGTAGGCATTACGCCTTGGAATAGATGTGTTCTTGATATTGCTACCGGAGGTGATTTCATGAGTAGCCATACGTTTGATGCTTATAATGCTATGTTAGATTTGTTTGGCCCACCACCTCTTTTGGTCAATGGAACTGTTTTAACTTTGGAACACGTTGTGCAACGGCTTGAGATTATTGAAAATAAAATTGCCACTTTTGAGTTGATTGAAAATTTGGATAAAAAGATTCATAATCACATTACCCAATTTGGATCTAGGGTTGGAGTTACTTTGAAAAATCTTAAAGAAAAAGAACCTATAGTTAATGAGAAAATAGATCTAGACTCTGCTAGAATCGGTAAACTTGAGGATATCATTACAAACTTAGGTTACGCGCTTTCCTCCATGAAAAACACTCCAAAACCCCCTACTAAAATTGCCAAGTTTATTTATGTTCCTAAAAATAAGGGTGAATTTTCTAGTAAGGGAGACGCGGATCTCAAATTCAGAAGTGTTCGTCCCAATTGTCTCTCTATCGTTAAGGAACCTTTTGCTACCAATGAATCTCTTGAATTTTTGCCTAAAGGATTAGCTATTGCTAAAAAGGGAGAAATCCCTAGAGATCACAAGCGCTCTATTGATGAATTTAGTGCCAAAGATGGCACCCGTTAGATCTATCTTTGCTTTTATGCCTAGCTAGGGGCGTTAAACGATAGCGCTAGTTGGGAGGCAACCCAATTTTCTTTATGTTTTTTTGTTTTTGCTCCTGTTTAGTAATAAATCTTGCATCTACCTTCTGTTTAGATGTGTTTTTATATTTTAATTAGTGTTTGTGCCAAGTAGAACCTATAGGATAACCAATGATGATAGTTGATTTGATTCTGCTGAAAAACAGAAACTTTGCACGCACGAATATAATTTTGTTAAATCACAGAGACGTGCTTTTGCGTTGATTCTTTTTGCTGATGATCAATAAAAACATTATCCAGGACTTCCTATTTTGGTAGGATTTTTGAAGTTCCAGAAGTTTGCGTTAGTTACAGATTGCTACAGACTGTTCTGTTTTTGACAGATTCTGTTTTTTGTGTGCTGTTTGCTTATTTCGATGCATCTATGGCTAGTAAAATAGTTTATAAACCATAGGGAAGTTGGAATACAGTAGGTTTAACACCAAAATAAATAAAGAATGAGTTCATTACAGTACCTTATGTGGTGGTTTTGTTTTCTTTCACTAACGGAGCTTATAAGATTTCCTGTTGAGTTTTGTGTTGTCAAGTTTTCAAGTTTTGGGTAAAGCTTTTATGGACTATGGAATAAAGGGTGGAAAGAGCCTAAGCTTGGGGATGCCCAAGGCACCCCAAGATATTCAAGGATAGCCAAAAGTCTAAGCTTGGGGATGCCCCGGGAAGGCATCCCCTCTTTCGTCTTCGTTCATTGGTAACTTTACTTGGAGCTATATTTTTATTCGCCACATGATATGTGTTTTGCTGGGAGCGTCGTGTATTATATTAGTCTTTGCTTTTTAGTTTACCACAATCATCCTTGCTGTACACACCTTTTTGAAGAAGCCTACTTGATTAGAATTTGCTAGAATACTCTATGTGCTTCACTTATATCTTTTGAGCTTGATAGTTTTTGCTCTAGTGCTTCACTTATATCTTTTAGAGCACGGTGGTGTCTTAATTTTGAAGAAATTTCTAGTCTCTCATGCTTCACTTATATCTTTTTGAGAGTCTTTTAGAACAGCATGGTATTGGCTATGGTTTTAAAGTTGGTCCTAGAATGATGAGCATCCAAGTTGGGTATAATAAAAACTATCATAGAAAAAGAATTGGATGCTATGATCAATATGATGCTTGATAATTGTTTTGAGATATGGAGGTAGTGATAATAAAGTCATGCTAGTTGGGTGATTATGAATTTAAAGAATTCTTGTGTTGAAGTTTGTGATTCCCGTAGCATGCACGTATGGTGAACCGCTTTGTGATGAAGTTGGAGCACAATTTTATTTATTGATTGTCTTCCTTATGAGTGGCAGTCGGGGACGAGCAATGGTCTTTTCCTACCAATCTATCCCCCTAGGAGCATGCGCGTAGTGCTTTGGTTTTTGATGACTTCTAGATTTTTGCAACAAGTACATGAGTTCTTTTGACTAATGTTGAGTCCATGGATTATACGCACCCTTTCACCCTTCCATCATTGCTAGCCTTTCTTGTGCCGCGCAACTTTGGCCGGTACCATACACCTACCATATACATTCCTCAAAACAGCCACCATACCTACCTATTATGGCATTTCCACAGCCATTCCGAGATATATTGCCATGCAACTTTCCACCGTTCCGTTCATATGGCACGCATTACTTTTGTCACATTGCTCTTTGCATGATCATGTAGTTGACATTGTATTTGTGGCAAGGCCACCTTCATAATTTTCATACATGTCGCTCTTGATTCATTGCATATCCCGGTACACCGGCGGAGGCATTCATATAGAGTCATATCTTGTTCTAGCTTTGAGTTGTAATTCTTGAGTTGTAAATCCATAAAAGTGTGATGATCTTCATTATTAGAGCATTGTCCTAGTGAGGAAAGGATGATGAAGACTATGATTCCCTCACAAGTCGGGATGAGACTTCGGACTTTACAAAAAAAAAGAGAAAGGCCAAAAGAAAAAAAAAGAAGGCCAAAGGAAAAAAGAAAGAAAGAAAGAAAGAAAGAAAAAATAAAATGAGAAAAAAGAGAGAAGGGACAATGCTACTATCTCTTTTTCCACACTTGTGCTTCAAAATAGCACCATGATCTTCATGATAGAGGGTCTCATATGTTGTCGCTTTCATATAATAGTGGGAATTTTTCGTTATAGAACTTGGCTTGTATATTCCAATGATGGGCTTCCTCAAAAATGCCCTAGGTCTTCGTGAGCAAGCAAGTTGGATGCACACCCACTTAGTTTCTTTTGTCGAGCTTTCATATATTTATAGCTCTAGTGCATCCGTTGCATGGCAATCCCTACTCACTCACATTGATATCTATTAATGGGCATCTCCATAGCCCGTTCATACGCCTATTTGATGTGAGACTATCTTCTCCTTTTTGTCTTCTCCACAACCACCATTCTGTTCCACATATAGTGCCATGTCCATGGCTCACGCTCATGTATTGCGTGAAAGTTGAAAAAGTTTGAGATTATTAAAGTATGAAACAATTGCTTGGCTTGTCATCGGGGTTGTGCATGATTAAATACTTTGTGTGATGAAGATAGAGCAACAGCCAGACTATATGATTTTGTAGGGATAACTTTCTTTGGCCATGTTATTTTGAGAAGACATGATTACTTTGATTAGTATGCTTGAAGTATCACCATTTTCATGTTAATATGAACTTTAATTTTGTATCATTTGGATCTGAACATTCTTGCCACAATAAAGAAAATTACATTGAGAATTATGCTAGGTAGCATTCCACATCAAAAATTCTCTTTTTATCATTTACCTACTCGAGGACGAGCAGGAATTAAGCTTGGGGATGCTTGATACGTCTCCAATGTATCTATAATTTTTTATTGTTCCATGCTATTATATTACCCCTTTTGGATGTTTATGGGCTTTATTTTACACATTTATATCATTTTTGGGACTAACCTACTAACCGGAGGCCCAGCCCGTATTGCTATTTTTTTGCCTATTTCAGTATTTCGAAGAAAAGGAATATCAAATGGAGTCCAAACGGAATGAAACCTTCGGGAGCGTGATTTTTGGAACGAACGTGATCCAGAGGACTTGGAGTGCAAGTCAAGAAGCAGCTGAGGCCTCCACGAGATAGGAGGGCGCCCCCCTATAGGGCGCGCCCCCTGTCTCGTGGGCCCCTCAGGCATCCACCGACGTACTTCTTCCTCCTATATAAGCCTACGTACCCCAAAAACATCCAGGGAGCAGACGAAACACAATTTCCACCACCGTAACCTTCTGTATCCGCAAGATCCCATCTTGGAGCCTTCGTCGGCGCTCCGCCGGAGGGGGAATCGACCATGGAGGGCTTCTACATCAACATCCTTGCCCCTCCGATGAGTTGTGGGTAGTTTACCACAGACCTACGGGTCCATAGTTATTAGCTAGATGGCTTCTTCTCTCTTTTTGGATCTCAATACAATGTTCTCCCCCTCTCTTGTGGAGATCTATTCGATGTAAACTTTTTTTTTGCGGTGTGTTTGTCGAGATCCGATGAATTGTGAGTTTATGATCAAGTTTATCAATGAATAATATTTGAATATTCTCTGAATTCTTTTATGTATGATTGAGTTATCTTTGCAAGTCTCTTCGAATTATCAGTTTGGTTTGGCCTACTAGATTGATCTTTGTTGCCATGGGAGAAGTGCTTAGCTTTGGGTTCAATCTTGCGGTGTCCTTACCCAGTGACAGAAAGGGTTGCAAGGCACGTATTGTATTGTTGCCATCGAGGATAACAAGATGGGGTTTATATCATATTGCTTGAGTTTATCCCTCTACATCATGTCATCTTGCTTAATGCGTTACTATGTTCTTATGAAATTAATACTCTAGATGCAGGCAGGAGTCGGTCGATGTGCGGAGTAATAGTAGTAGATGCAGGCAGGAGTCGGTCTACTTGTTGCAGACATGATGTCTATATACATGATCATGCCTAGATAATCTCATAACTATTCGCTTTTCTATCAATTGCTCGACAGTAATTTGTTCGCCCACCGTAATACTTATGCTAGCCACTAGTGAAACCTATGGCCCCCGGGTCTATCTCTTATCATATTTGCTTCCAATTTACTTTTATTTGCATCTTTACTTTTTGCATCTATATTATAAAATACCAAAAATATATTTATCTTATCTTATTATCTCTATTAGATCTCACTTTCGCAAGTGGCCGTGAAGGGATTGACAACCCCTTTATTGTGTTGTTGCGAGTTCTTTGTTTGTTTGTGTACGTGCGTGGGACTTTTGAGGAGCCTCCTACTGGATTGATACCTTGGTTCTCAAAAACTGAGGGAAATACTTACGCTACTATTGTTGCATCACCCTCTCCTCTTCGAGGAAAACCAACGCAAGCTCAAGATGTAGCACCGCACCGTGGAAGTGTAGAGATGCTCACCCGAGAGCTAAAACATAGGTTGGGCTCGAGTCCGGGCCAGCAATGGGTCACAACCAACATCACGTCGGAGCACACACTCGCCAGCTGCACCCAGGGGCCGAAGGAGACCGATGGAAGAGGGTAAGCTGTCGTGAGCGTCACCGAAAGGAAGAAGCTGTCGAGCCACATGGCAAAGATTAGGATGGAGGAACACATGAACCAGCCGAATCGGCACCTGCGGCGCTGCTGCTGCCGGGAAGGGGAACCCGATCTCCTTCCGCCCAGGCTCGAGGGCGCCGACCCACCGGGACACTGCAACACCACCACAGAGCAACTTGTGGCTGGATCTGAACCTGCACAGAAGAGACGCCACGGGCTCCACAGACACCAGGCGCCCACCTACAACTGCTACACGCCCCCACTGCACCAAACGTCCCCAGATGGTGCCTCCAAGGAGGACACGATGCACCAGGCGCCGCTGCCACCCATCCCAAGCCGGGATTCGAGCTTTCGCCCGGGAGGCATGGCCGGGGTGTGGAGGAGATCCCACGACTGCGACCCCAGCAAGCAGAACGACGCAAAAGGGCGTTGCCGCCACCGTGTTGGGAATACCAACAGGGGTTTCCCCCGGGCTCATCCAGCACCACCAGCTCAGGGAGCACCCCGCCAGCACCAGATCTGGCGACCAGAGGCCCGAAATCAGGCGAACCCAGCAGAGAGAGGGAAGAACCTGCTCTTCAGATCTAGAGCAGAGGAGGGGGAATCCCGCCTCGCCGCGACCACTGCCCGCTAGGGCCTCGCTGCCCGAGCTGCCGAGGGGCTGCCCCGCACCTCCCGCGCGCGCAGCCAGCCAAGACGGCACGGCCTCACCGACCAGGCCGTCGCCCAGGCTCCGGGGTGTTGGGGAACGTAGTAATTTCAAAAAAATTCCTACGCACACGCAAGATCATGGTGATGATATAGCAATGAGAGGGGAGAGTGTTCGTCTACGTACCCTCGTAGACCGTAAGCGGAAGCGTTAGCACAACATGGTTGATGTAGTCGTACGTCTTCACGATTCGACCGATCCAAGCACCGAACGTACGGAGCCTCCGAGTTCAGCACAGGTTCAGCTCGATGACGATCTCCGGTCCTCCGATCCAGCAAAGGCTCCAGAGATGAGTTCCGTCAGCACGACGGCGTGGTGACGATGATGATGTTCTACCGGCGCAGGGCTTCGCCTAAACTCCGCGACGATATGACCGAGGTGGAATATGGTGGAGGGGGCACTGCACACGGCTAAGGAACGATCCTTAGATCAACTTGAGTGTCTATGGGGTGCCCCCCGCCCCTGTATATAAAGGGGGAGAGGAGGTGGGTGCCGGCCTAAGGGGAGGCGCGCCCTAGGAGGGGGAAACCCACTCCAAGTAGGTTTTCCCCCTCCCTTTCCTAATCCAAGAAGGAGGGGGAAGGAAGGAGTGGGAGAGGGGGAAGGCAAGGGGGGCGCCGCCCCCCCCTTCCTTGTCCTATTCGGACTCAAGGGGAGGGGGGGCGCCACTTGCCCTGGCCGGCCCCTCTCTTTCTCCAATAGGGCCCATCAAGGCCCCTTACTTCCCGGGGGGGTTCCGGTAACCCTCCGATACTCCGGTTTTCTCTGAAAACTCCCGGAACACTTCCGTTGTCCGAATATAGTCGTCCAATATATCAATCTTTATGTCTCGACCATTTCGAGACTCCTCGTCATGTCCGAGATCACATCCGGGACTCCGAACAAACTTCGGTACATCAAAACTTATAAACTCATAATAAAACTGTCATCGAAACGTTAAGCGTGCGGACCCTACGGGTTCGAGAACTATGTAGACATGACCTAGAACCATTCTCGGTCAATAACCAATAGCGGGACCTGGATGCCCATATTGGTTCCTACATATTCTACGAAGATCTTTATCGGTCAAACCGCATAACAACATACGTTGTTCCCTTTGTCATCGGTATGTTACTTGCCCGAGATTTGATCGTCGGTATCCAATACCTAGTTCAATCTCGTTACCGGCAAGTCTCTTTACTCGTTACATAATACATCATTCCGTAACTAACTCATTAGCTACATTGCTTGCAAGGCTTATTGTGATGTGCATTACCGAGAGGGCCCAGAGATACCTCTCCGACAATCGGAGTGACAAAACCTAATCTCGAAATACGCCAACTCAACATGTACCTTCGGAGACACCTGTAGTACTCCTTTATAATCACCCGATTCGTTGTGACGTTTGGTAGTACCAAAGTGTTCCTCCGTAAACGGGAGTTGCATAATTCTCATAGTTACAGGAACATGTATAAGTCATGAAGAAAGCAATAGCAGAATACTAAACGATCAAGTGCTAGGCTAACGGAATGGGTCATGTCAATCACATCATTCTCCTAATGATGTGATCTCAATAATCAAATGACAACACATGTCTATGGTTAGGAAACATAACCATCTTTGATTAATGAGCTAGTCAAGTAGAGGCATACTAGTGACTATAGTTTTGTCTATGTATTCACACATGTATCAAGTTTCTGGTCAATACAATTCTAGCATGAATAATAAACATTTATCATGATATGAGGAAATAAATAATAACTTTATCATTGCCTCTAGGGCATATTTCCTTCAGTCTCCCACTTGCACTAGAGTCAATAATCTAGATTACATAGTAATGATTCTAACACCCATGGAGTCTTGGTGCTGATCATGTTTTGCTCGTGAGAGAGGCTTAGTCAGCGGACTGCAACATTCAGATCCATATGTATCTTGCAAATCTCTATGTCTCCCACTTGGACTTGGTCCCGAATGGAATTGAGGCGTCTCTTGATGTGCTTGGTCCTCTTGTGAAATCTGGATTCCTTTGCCAAGGCAATTGCACGATATTGTCACGAAGATCTTCATTGGTCCCGATGCACTAGGTATGACACCTAGATCGTAAATGAACTCCTTCATCCGCACTCCTTCATTTGCTGCTTGAAGCAGCTATGTACTCCGCTTCACATGTAGATCCCGCCACGACGCTTTGTTTAGAACCGCACCAACTTATAGCTCCACCGTTTAATAAAAATACGTATCCGGTTTGCGATTTAGAATCGTCCGGATTAGTGTCAAAGCTTGCATCGGCGTAACCATTTACGACTAGCTCTTTGTCACCTCCATATCGAAAACATATCCTTAGTCCTTTTCGGTATTTCAGATGTTCTTGACCGCTGTCCAATGATCCACTCTGGATTACTTTGGTACCTTCTGCCAAGCTTATTGCTAAGCATCGTCGGGCTGGTACACAGCATTGCATACATGATAGAGCCTATGGCTGAAGCATAGGAACATCTTTCATTTTCTCTCTATCTTCTGCTGTGGTCGGGCATTGAGTTTGACTCAACTTCACATCTTGTAGCACGTGCAAGAAACCTTTCTTTGCTGATCCATTTTGAACTTTTTCAAAATTTTGTCAACGTATGTGCTTTGTGAAAGTCCTATTAAGCGTCTTGATCTATCTCTATAGATCTTGATGCCCAATATGTAAGCAGCTTCACCGAGGTCTTTCATTGAAAAACTTTTATTCAAGTATCCCTTTATGCTATCCAGAAATTCTATATCATTTCCAATTAATAATATGTCATCTACATATAAAACTAGAAATGCTATAGAGCTCCCACTCACTTTCTTGTAAATACAGGCTTCTCCAAAAGTCTGTATAAAACCAATGCTTTGATCACACTATCAAAACATTTATTCCAACTCCGAGATGCTTGCACCAGTCCATAAATGGAACGCTGGAGCTTGCACACTTTGTTAGCACCTTTTGGATCAACAAAACCTTCAGGCAGCATCATATACAACTCTTCTTCTAGAAATCCATTCAAGAATGCAGTCTTGACATCCATTTGCCAAATTTCATAATCATGAAATGCAGCAATAGCTAACATGATTCGGACAGACTTAAGCATCGCTACGGGTGAGAAAGTCTCATCGTAGTCAACCCCTTGAACTTGTCAAAACCTTTCGCAACAAGTCGAGCTTATAGACAGTTGCATTACCATCGGCGTCGATCTTCTTCTTAAAGATCCATTTATTCTCAATGGCTTGCCGATCATCGAACAAGTCAACCAAAGTCCATACTTTGTTTTCATACATGGATCCCATCTCATTTCATGGCCTCTAGCCATTTTATGGAATCTGGGCTCATCATCGCTTCCTCATAGTTCGTGAGGTTCATCATGGTCAATTAACATGACTTCCGAATAGGATTACCGTACCACTCAGTGCGGATCTTACTCTGTAGACCTCGAGGTTCATCAGAAACTTGATCTGAAGTTTCATGATCAATATCATTAGCTTCCTCACTGATTGGTGTAGTAGTCACGAGAACCGGTTCTTGTGATGAACTACTTTCCAATAAGGGAGTAGATCTGATTATCTCATCAAGTTCTACTTTCCTCCCACTCAATTCTTTCGAGAGAAACTCCTTCTCTAGAAAGGATCCGATTTAACAACGAAAATCTTTCCTCGGATCTGTGATAGAAGGTGTACCCAATAGTCTCCTTTGGGTATCCTATGAAGACACATTTATCCGATTTGGGTTCGAGCTTACCTGGTTGAAGTTTCTTCACATAAGCATCGCAGCCCCAAACTTTAAGAAACGACAACTTTGGTTTCTTGCCAAACCACACTTCATAAGGCGTCGTCTCAACGGATTTTGATGGTGCCCTATTTAACGTGAATGCGGCCGTCTCTAAAGCATAACCCCAAAACGATAGCGGTAAATCGGTAAGAGACATCATAGATCGCACCATATCTAGTAAAGTACGATTACGACGTTCGGACACACCATTTCGTTGTGGTGTTCTAGGTGGCGTGAGTTGTGAGACTATCCCACATTGTTTGAAGTGTAGACCAAACTCGTAACTCAAATATTCTCCTCCACGATCAGATCGTAGAAACTTTATTTTCTTGTTACGATGATTTTCCACTTCACTCTGAAATTCTTTGAACTTTTCAAATGTTTCAGACTTGTGTTTCATTAAGTAGATATACCCATATCTGCTCAAATCATCTGTGAAGGTGAGAAAATAACGATATCCGCCACGAGCTTCAACATTCATTGGACCACATACATATGTATGTATGATTTCTAACAAATCTGTTGCTCTCTCCATAGTACCGGAGAACGGCGTTTTAGTCATCTTGCCCATAAGGCACGGTTCGCAAGTACCAAGTGATTCATAATCAGGTGATTCCAAAAGTCCATCAGTATAGAGTTTCTTCATGCGCTTTACACCGATATGACCCAAACGGCAGTGCCACAAATAAGTTGCACTATCGTTATCAACTCTGCATCTTTTGGTTTCAACACTATGAATATGTGTATCACTACTACCGAGATTCAATAAAAACAGACCATTCTTCAAGGGTGCATGACCATAAAAGATATTACTCATATAAATAGAACAACCATTATTCTCTGATTTAAATGAATAACCGTCTCGCGTCAAACAAGATCCAGATATAATGTTCATGCTCAACGCTGGCACCAAATAACAATTATTTAGGTCTAATACTAATCCCGATGGTAGATGTAGAGGTAGCGTGCCGACCGCGATCACATCGACTTTGGAACCATTTCCCACGCGCGCCGTCACCTCGTCCTTAGCTAATCTTCGCAATCCGTAGTCCTGTTTGAGTTGCAAATATTAGCAATGAACCGATATCAAATACCCAGTGCTCTGCGAGCATTAGTAAGGTACACATCAATAACATGTATATCACATATACCTTTGTTCACTTTGCCATCCTTCTTATCCACCAAATACTTGGGGCAGTTCCGCTTCCGATGTCGATCGCTTGCGGAGAAGCACTCGTTTCAGGCTTAGGTCCGGACTTGGGTTTCTTCTCTTGAGCAGCAACTTGCTTGCCGTTCTTTTGAAGTTCCCTTCTTCTTCCTTTGCCCTTCTTCTTGAAACTGGTGGTCTTGTTGACCATCAACACTTGATGCTCCTTCTTGATTTCTACCTCCGCAGCTTTTAGCATTGCGAAGAGCTCGAGAATAGTCTTGTTCATCCCTTGCATATTATAGTTCATCACGAAGCTCTTGTAGCTTGGTGGCGTGATTGAAGAATTCATCAATGACACTATCATCGTGAAGATTAACTCCCGTTGAATCAAGTGATTATTATACCCAGACATTTTGAGTATGTGTTCACCGACGTAACTATTCTCCTCCATCTTGCAGCTATAGAACTTATTGGAGACTTCATATCTCTCAATCCGGGCATTTGCTTGAAATATTAACTTCAACTCCTAGAACATCTCATATGCTCCATGACGTTCAAAACGTCGTTGAAGACCAGTTCTAAGCCGTAAAGCATGGCACATCGAACTATCGAGTAGTCATCGCTTTGCTCGCGAGACGTTCTTAACATCGTCGGTTGTATTAGCAGCGAGGCTGGCACCCAGCGGTGCTTCCAGACGTAACTTTTACGTGCAGCAATGAGGATAATCCTTAGGTTACGGACCCGTCCGTGTAATTGCTACCATCATCTTTCAACTTTGCTTTCTCAAGGAACGCATTAAAATTCAACGGAACAACAGCACGAGCCATCTATCTACAAACAAACATAGACAAGCAAAATACTATCAAGTACTAGTTCATGATAAATTTAAGTTCAATTAATCATATTACTTAAGAACTCCCACTTAGACAGACATCTCTCTAGTCATCTAAGTGATCACGTGATCCAAATCAACTAAACCATGTCCGATCGTCACGTGAGATGGAGTAGTTTCAATGGTGAACATCGCTATGTTGATCATATCTA
The DNA here is from genome assembly GCA_021437245.1 of Aegilops speltoides. Lineage (NCBI taxonomy): Eukaryota > Viridiplantae > Streptophyta > Magnoliopsida > Poales > Poaceae > Aegilops > Aegilops speltoides. The sequence continues at coordinate 458,987,637 of CM038141.1, forward strand.
CTATATGATACACGCTCGACCTTTCGGTCTCCGTGTTTCGAGGCCATATCTGTATATGCTAGGCTCGTCAAGTATAACCTGAGTATTCCGCGTGTGCAACTGTTTTGCACCCGTTGTATTTGAACGTAGAGCCTATCACACCTGATCATCACGTGGTGTCTCAGCACGAAGAACTTCCGCAACGGTGCATACTCAGGGAGAACACTTCTTGATAATTAGTGAGAGATCATCTTAAAATGCTACCGTCAATCAAAGCAAGATAAGATGCATAAAGGATAAACATCACATGCAATCAATATAAGTGATATGATATGGCCATCATCATCTTGTGCTTGAGATCTCCATCTTTGAAGCACCGTCATGATCACCATCGTCACCGGTAGCGACACCTTGATCTCCATCGTAGCATCGTTGTCGTTCGCCATCTATTGCTTCTCGACTATCGCTACCGCTTAGTGATAAAGTAAAGCAATTACTGATGCGTTGCATTTCATACAATAAAAGCGACAACCATATGGCTCCTGCCAGATTGCCGATAACCGGTTACAAAACATGATCATCTCATACAATAAAATATAGCATCACGTCTTGACCATATCACATCACAACATGCCCTGCAAAAACAAGTTAGACGTCCTCTACTTTGTTGTTGCAAATTTTACGTGGCTGCTACGGGCTTAGCAAGAACCGTTCTTACCTACGCATCAAAAACCACAACGATAGTTCGTCAAGTTGGTGTTGTTTTAACCTTCGCAAGGACCGGGAGTAGCCACACTCGATTCAGCTAAAGTGAGAGAGACAGACACCCGCCAGCCACCTTTAAGCACGAGTGCTCGTAACGGTGAAACCAGTCTCGCGTAAGCGTACGCGTAATGTCGGTCCGGGCCGCTTCATCTCACAATACCGCCGAACCAAAGTATGACATGCTGGTAAGCAGTATGACTTGTATCGCCCACAACTCATTTGTGTTCTACTCATGCATATAACATCAACGCATAAAACCTAGGCTCGGATGCCACTGTTGGGGAACGTAGTAATTTCAAAAAATTTCCTACGCACACGCAAGATCATGGTGATGATATAGCAACGAGAGGAAGAGTGTTCGCTCACGCACCCTCGTGAGACCGTGGCGAAGCGTTAGCAAAACGCAGTTGATGTAGTCGTACGTCTTCACGATCCGACCGATCCAAGCACCGAACGTACGGAGCCTCCGAGTTCAGCACACGTTCAGCTCGATGACGATCTCCGGTCCTCCGATCCAGCAAAGCCTCCGGAGATGAGTTCCGTCAGCACAACGGCGTGGTGACGATGATGATGTTCTACCGGCGCAGGGCTTCGCCTAAACTCCGCGACGATATGACCGAGGTGGAATATGGTGGAGGGGGGCACCACACACTGCTAAGGAACGATCCGTAGATCAACTTGTGTGTCTATGGGGTGCCCCCCGCCCCTGTATATAAAGGGGAGAGGAGGAGGGGGCCGGCCTAAGGGGAGGCGCGCCCTAGGAGGGGGAAACCTACTCCAAGTAGGTATCCCCCCTCCCTTTCCTAATCCAAGAAGGAGGAGGAAGGAAGGAGTGGGAGAGGGGGAAGGCAAGGGGGGTGCCCCCCTTCCTTGTCCTATTCGGACTCAAGGGGAGGGGGGCGCCACTTGCCCTGGCCGGCCCCTCTCTTTCTCCAATAGGTCCCATCAAGGCCCATTACTTCCCGGGGGGGTTCCGGTAACCCTCCGGTACTCCGGTTTTCTCCGAAAACTCCCGGAACACTTCCGGTGTCCGAATATAGTCGTCCAATATATCAATCTTTATGTCTCGACCATTTCGAGACTCCTCGTCATGTCCGAGATCACATCCGGGACTCCGAACAAACTTCGGTACATCAAAACTTATAAACTCATAATAAAACTGTCATCGAAACGTTAAGCATGCGGACCCTACGGGTTCGAGAACTATGTAGACATGACCTAGAACCATTCTCGATCAATAACCAATAGCGGGACCTGGATGCCCATATTGGTTCCTACATATTCTCGAAGATCTTTATCGGTCAAACCGCATAACAACATACGTTGTTCCTTTGTCATCGGTATGTTACTTGCCCGAGATTTGATCGTCGGTATCCAATACCTAGTTCAATCTCGTTACGGCAAGTCTCTTTACTCGTTCGTAATACATCATTCCGTAACTAACTCATTAGCTACATTGCTTGCAAGGCTTATAGTGATGTGCATTACCGAGAGGGCCAGAGATACCTCTCCGACAATCGGAGTGACAAAACCTAATCTCGAAATCGCCAACTCAACATGTACCTTCGGAGACACTGTAGTACTCCTTTATAATCACCCGATTCGTTGTGATGTTTGGTAGTACCCAAAGTGTTCCTCCGATAAACGGAGTTGCATAATTCTCATAGTTACGAGAACATGTATAAGTCATGAAGAAAGCAATAGCAGAATACTAAACGATCAAGTGCTAGGCTAACGGAATGGGTCATGTCAATCACATCATTCTCCTAATGATGTGATCTCAATAATCAAATGACAACACATGACTATTGTTAGGAAACATAACCATCTTTGATTAATGAGCTAGTCAAGCAGAGGCATACTAGTGACTATAGTTTTGTCTATGTATTCACACATGTATCAAGTTTCCGGTTAATACAATTCTAGCATGAATAATAAACATTTATCATGATATGAGGAAATAAATAATAACTTTATTATTGCCTCTAGGGCATATTTCCTTCACGGGGGTCCTTCGCCAGTGAGCAAAGAGACGAAATCCCCGCCGCCACCGTCATCGGCAGTTGCCCAGCCCAACGACTCCCTCCGATGACGGCAGGGGAGGAGGAGTGGAGGGGGCGGCGCTAGGGAAACCTTAGGGGCCCTCGGGTCGCCCTGGGGAGGACGAAGCGAGGGGAGGGAGGGGGACGGAAAGGATGGAAATTATGGAGTTTGCCACCGTCTCAGCGTCAGATCAACTAGTAGACAAAGAACTATTTCCTTTGCTCATTATTACAAGATGTTTTGAGTATTTTAATATAGACTACATACAAACTGAAATGAGTGGACAAACACACTAAAATTCCTCTATATACATCCGATTCAGACAAAGTTAGGAATATTATAATATCTAACAAAGGGAGAAAACATATTTCAAGGAGCCTACGAATTAGGAAAACTGGATATTTTATATGTCATACATGTCTTACTCGACTATGAATTAACTCATTTTAAGCTACTTCTACAAATTTGTACATAGAAATCATAAACTTATTCGTCTTGCTATGAAAGGTTCATCAAGTAAAAAGTTTGATATTACCCCGGTGCACCAAGGGTTAACTATAGTTCTGGTTCAGCTTTACAAATTTCTTTGTATGATCCTTTAAAAACTAGACGATGCGACATGCATTACTGTAGGAATTGCTTGCAATAATGAGATTTTATTGCAAGGTATATGAATATATAGATTAATAACATGACCGAGCTCCGCAAATAATATTTTGAGTTTGATCATACAAGGATTACTCAACCAAAAGTTAGAATAAACGTGAAAGATTGTGGATGTCGCCTAGAGGGGGGTGAATAGGTGATTTAAAATAATTACTGTTTAGACTTGAACAAATGCGGAATAAAACAAGCGTTTAATTTGTCAAGCACAAAACCTAAATCAACTAGGCTCACCTATGTGCATCAATAACTTATGTTAAGTAAGATAAACAACTAAGTGATAGAAAGATATATATATATCATGTCATACTATGGCTATCACAAAGTAAAATGCATAAATAAAGGGCTCGGGTAAGAGATAACCGAGGCGCATGGAGACGACGATGTATCTCGAAGTTCACACCCTTGCGGATGCTAATCTTCGTTTGGAGCGGTGTGGAGGCACAATGCTCCCCAAGAAGCCACTGGAGCCACCGTAATCTCCTCACGCCCTCACACAATGCAAGATATCATGATTCCACTAAGGGACCCTTGAGGGCGGTCACTGAACCCGTACAAATGACAACCCTTGGGGGCGGTCACCGAACCCGTACACTTTGTCAACCCTTGGGGGCGGTCACCGGAACCTGTACAAATTTCTGGTGGCGATCTCCACAACCTAATTGAAGACCCCGACACTTGCACGAAGCTTTACACCACAATGATTGAGCTCCGAACACACCAACCGTCTAGGGCACGAAAGCACCCAAGAGGAACAAGCTCTAGGGTGCCCAAACACCCAAGAGCAATAACCTTCTGAACTTTCACTTTCACGTACCACCGTGAAGAACTCAAATCGATGCACCAAATGCAATGGCAAGGGCACATAGAGTGCCCAAGTCCTTCTCTCCCAAATCCCACCACAACAACTAATGCTATGGAGGAAAATGATAGGAAGAACGAAGAAGAAGAACACAAAGAACTCCAAGATCTAGATCCATGGTGTTCCCCTCACATAGAGGAAAAAGTGGTTGGTGGAAATTTAGATCTAGATCTCCTCTCTCTTTTCCCTCAATAACTAGCAAGAACCAGTGGAGGGATTGAGAGCTAGCAAGCTCGAAGAAGGTATTAAATTCAGTGGGGAAGAAGACCCGCTTTTATAGGTACCCCCAAATCCAACAGTTATGCCCTCAGTCCGCACACAAGTGGTAGTACCGCCCAGGCGAGGTTACTTCCGCTGGCACGGTAGTTTCAGCCATAACATGCAACTGAGAAACTCAAGGAGGCGGTAGTGTCATCGGAGTGGTACTACCGCTCCCACCAGTGGTATTACCGCTAGCTATTGCGAGTACAGGTGAAACCGTGTTAGTAGAGTAGAGCAGCATGGTACAACTGCACCGAGACTACCGCCCACTATTGTCGCTCTACTTTCGTGCAGAGGAAAAACGTATCTAGAGGCTAAAATATAAGCGGAAGAGTGATGGTATTCAGACGTAGAAGTGAAGGAAATATGCCCTAGAGGCAATAATAAAGTTATTATTTATTTCCTCATATCATGATAAATGTTTATCATTCATGCTAGAATTGTATTAACCGGAAACATGATACATGTGTGAATACATAGACAAACATATAGTCACTAGTATGCCTCTACTTGACTAGCTCATTAATCAAAGATGGTCATGTTTTCTGACCATAGACATGTGTTGTCATTTGATTAGTGGGATCACATCATTAGAAGAATGATGTGATTGACATGACCCATTTTGTTAGCCTAGCACTTGATCGTTTAGTATACTGCTATTGCTTTCTTCATGACTTATACAAAGTTCCTACAACTATGAGATTGTGCAACTCCCGTGTACCGGAAGAATACTTTGTGTGCTACCAAACGTCACAACGTAACTGGGTGATTATAAAGGTGCTCTACAGGTGTTTCTGAAGGTTTATGTTGAGTTGGCATAATTCGAGATTAGGTTTTGTCACACCGATTGTCGGAGAGGTATCTCTGGGCCCTCTTGGTAATGCTCATCACCTAAGCCTTGCAAGCATGTAACTAATGAGTTAGTTATGAGATGACGTATTACAGAACGAGTAAAGAGACTTTCCAGTAATGAGATTGAACTAGGTATTGGATACCGACGATCGAATCTCGGGCAAGTAACATACGGATGACAAAGGGAACAACGTATGTTGTTGTGCGGTTTGACCGATAAAGATCTTCGTAGAATATGTAGGAACCAATATGGGCATCCAGGTCCCGCTATTGGTTATTGACCAAAGACATGTCTCGGTCATGTCTACATTGTTCTCGAACCGTAGGGTCCGCACGCTTAAGGTTTCGATGACAATTATATTATGAGTTTATGTATTTTGATGTACCGAAGTTTGTTCGGAGTCCCGGATATGATCACGGACATGACGAGGAGTCTCGAAATGGTCGAGACATAAAATTGATATATTGGACGGATATATTTGGACACCGGAAATGTTCCGGAGAAGTTTGGAGCTCCGGGAGGTTACCGGAACCCCCCGGGAGGTATATGGGCCTTATTGGGCCCATGTAGGAGGAAGGGAGAAGGAACAAGGGAGGCGCGCCCTAGCCCAATCCGATTGGGGAGGGGGCCGCCCCCTTTCCTTTCTCCTTCCCCCTCTTCCTATTACTACTACTAGTACTACTTCCTAATACTAGTACTCTTTCCTTCCCCTAAATAAGATAAGGAAAAGGGGAAACCTACTTGGAGTAGGTCTCCTCCCCATGGCGCCCCCCTTGGGCGGCCACCTCCTCCCTCCCTCCTTTATATACGGGGTAGGGGGCACCCTAGACACACAAGTTGATCATTGATCGTTCCTCGGCCGTGTGCGGTGCCCCCTCCACGATATTACACCTCGATCATATTGTAGCGGTGCTTAGGCGAAGCCTGCGGACAGAGAACATCAAGATCGTCACCACGCCGTCGTCTTGTGGAACTCCCCTCGGGCCTCTACTGGATTGGAGATCGAGTGCGTTATCGAGCTGTCTGCGTGTCAAGAACTCGGAGGTGCCGAGTGCGGTGCTTGGATCGGTCGGACCGGGAGGACGTACGACTACTTCCTCTACGTTGTGTCAACGCTTCCGCTTCGGTCTACGAGGGTACGTAGACAACACTCTCCCCTCGTTGCTATATCATCACCATGATCTTGCGTGTGCGTAGGAATTTTTTTGAAATTACTACGTTCCCCAACAAGAAGTACCGCGGCAAGCGGTAGTACCGTTGGACAGGTGCGGTACTACTCTCCGAAATGGTACTACCGTGCCCAACTGCCACCCTATTGCCATAGAAATGAAAGTGAGTCCAGAAGCCCAAAAACAAGCGGTAGTGCTTGCGGCACTGGACCATGGGCAGTACCGCGCAAGAGGTACTACTGATTCTCAGGGAGGTACTACCGCTAGTGAGCTTCAAAATAGCCCAAGCAAACAGATGGAAGCAGGGAAACCAGAACTGCCATAACTTCTGCAAATGAGCTCCGAATTGAGCAAACTCTAGCTTGTTGAATAGATAACGACAAATACTATCCAACAACGACAGGGGGTGTATGCCTAAGATATAGAGATGTGAAACCTCTATGAGAGAAGAACCGGCAAAGACTCCAACATCGAAAACATCATAGAAGATGCATATATGAACTCCGTTTTCGATGAATTCGAGCTTGTCTTGAAGATGATCATAACCTCTAAAGTCGCAAAGGGAAGCACCAAATAACAACCAAGAAAGATGATGCAAGGATGCAATGTTTTGAGATCTCTACAAACGATACGATCAAGCTAATCAGTTGGGAGGCCCCCTTGATAGAACGACAATCGATCCTATAACTGGTCTCCCAACTACCACCATGAGACCGGTAAAATAGAAAACCTATCAAGGGCAAAAAATTTCCTTGCACATAGTCCACTTGAGCTAAATGATTCCGATCTTGACTCCCTCAAGTTGGACCACCTTTTTTGATTGTGTTAGCTCGATTAAGACTAGTAGATTGCTCTCCCATACTCAAATATGGGTGAGCCACTCTTCGAAACATATTCACAAATCCATTATCACCACAATGGACGGCAAGCTTCAAGCAAGATCTCTTCGTGATGCTCCACTTGAACTTATGTCATCCTCCATGGGTTGTATGAGATCTTCCTCTTTACAAAAGCCCATGGAAACATACCTAACCCCACAAAGAACTCTCACGTAGACCATGGGTTAGTACACAAAGTGTAATGAACAATGCTTACCATACTATGGGATCACTTGATCTCTTTTGGTACATCTTCTATGCTTTGCGTGTTGATCAACTGGATTCACACTTTAACTTAGTCTTGATCAACCTTGTATAATGTCTTCTACATGACCATCTTTGGATAAATCCTTGAATAGCACGTTGGTCATCTCATAAACTCCTTGAAACAAACACACAAATTTCAAGAAATACCTATAGAAAATGCATCAAATATTACTCAAGACAACCATTAGTCCATAGAGATTGTCATCAATTACCAAAACCAAACATGGGTGCACCACATGTTCTTTCAAAGGTTCAACATATTACTGCAATTAACAAAAATAAGGATGGTGTCAGATTTTTCGCATGGGGCAGAGAGGGTTGGATGACCAAAAAAATAAACTGCCAGCGGCAGATGGTGGCTTGCTTGTGCATTGAGATGATGTCGGCGGCCAAACTCCGCAACGCATAAAAGTGAGCCAGTGACGACGACTACTACGGACATGTGCATCACGCAGCACCGCATGGCCACGCGCATGGTGCGCCGACCGTACAACCCCCCAAACACGCTGACCCTGTCGTCCATGGCCATGTGGCTCGCCATCCGCACGTCGCTGCGGCCGAACAACCTCCTCGACCACGGCGGGGGTGACCGTATCAACAAACACGTCCATGCTGACACGCAACCGCCCTACGCCGATGTCTCGCTGGGTGGCGCACTCCCGAGGCCCACGTGGCTCGGCACACCGTTCACGAAGACCTCCATCGTGCTGGCACCCAACCGCATGGACGCTTAATTTGGGTTCCATGTCATGATCCGCAGCAGCAGTCGGCCGTCAGGCACATAGTTAAGTTGAAAATTAATTATTTATACCAATTTCTTTTACTTATATCGGATCTTAAATCCTACATGCACATTTATTATGATTAAAAAATCATTGCATAAAAATATTTACTAATATATTGATTTTATGTTCCATGTTACATTTCTAACATGTACCATTGCAAATACGCTTGTACTAAAATAAATGTTGTACCTAAATTTTTCGCTCTTCTATCTTAAATCCAATTTGAGTTATTTCAAGTTTAGATCTAAGAAAATAAAAAATATGCAATTATTTTTTACTCAGCGGATTGAATTATTCCAACTGCGCGACTATGGACTATGAAGTATTTAGAGTGCTCACTTATTTTTCATAATCGTTAAATAACTTAGTAGAGAGCTCTGGAGTGTACTTAACTAATAAATATCTTCACATAGAGGTTTAATTTGTTTTGTTGTAGTAAAAACAATCATTTATTACGGGTATCATTAGCAACATGGTCACAACAAAGATTATCGCAGATATTGTTAGTAAGAGGAGCACAACAAATATTTTAGTTAGGGACGAAGACAAAAATGGCATGTCAATATTTTTTGAATAAATTTAGTCCCCTCGACAGAAAGCGGACATTTGAAATGTTAGATGATAATGTTTATCACTTTAATTTTATGTAATTTTTTTATGCATGGTAAAGATGTTTATGTATGTGCCGAATTTAGGGATCCCATTATGCAAATTTGAAAAGAAAAATAATTCTCAAAATCAATAACTATGAACAAAATAAATAAATTGTAGTGGCATTCATATAGAGCATTGTATATGCACTATTTTCAAGTCATGTATTGTGTATTTTTTTGTATTTGGTAAATAGCAGTACAAATCTAACAAAATCAAGTGACAAAGTGATGTCAACTGCACTAAACGCATGGGGTTTATATTGCTAGATGTCCTATCATGTCCACCAATGCTTATTCATCGTGTCATAGTAAATATGCTAGTTTACTAAAATTGTAATGTTTTTTTTTGTGGAAACTAAAATTGTAATGCTATCTCAGTCGATGGAGAATTAGCTAATTATCAATTGCTATACTATCTCAATTGATGAAGAATTAGCTAATTATCAATTGACCTGACAAATTTTAAGTACAAATCTAAATAAATGTTCATCTGTTGTAATAATGTTGTCATGAAGTGAATTATCAGTTGTTACTATCTCAATTGACGGAGAATTAGCTAATTATCAATTGTTATAGGGGACTGCTACGCGTCGGTCGGCGGATATTTTTAAAAGATCCGCCCCGCAAGTCATTGGATTTGACAAGCGCTGATCATTTTTCACTACTTTGCAACAGACACCTTGTTGCAGAAACATTTTCAACAGAGGTTTTGTTGCAGATTTCTTTTGCAACATAGGTTATGTTGCCGGTTTTTTTTTTTGCAATAAAATTCTTATTGTAGATTTTTTTTCGCAGCAGAGATCTTGTTTGCAGATTTTTTTTAAGAGAGGTGACATTGCAAAATCTTGTCTAACCTGCCGCCGTCGTTCGCTATTGTGGTTTGTTGTTGTTGCAAGATAAGGTAAGGGGTTCGCTATTGTGGTTTGCTGTTGCAAGATAAGGTATGGGGCACGTGCTTGTAGGTGAAATCAAGAGCATGTGCAAGCGTGCTTGTGGACGCGTGGATAAAGGACGATCCAACGGCTGCGTGGGTAGCAGAACTCTCCGCGTGATCAGCCAGCAGAGTGTTAGTGTTTCCCATTGTTATACTATCTCTTTTTTTTTGCGTGAAAACTTCCGATCTATTCATCAACTGTCAAGGTAGTACAAAGAACACTAGAAGTAAAAATTACATCCAGGTCTGTAGACCACCTAGCAACGACTACAATCTCTGGAGCGAGCCGAAGGCGCGCCGCCGTCATCGCCCCTCCCTCGTCGGAGCCGGGCAAACATTGTTGTAGTAGACAGTCGGGAAGTCGTCGTGCTAAGGCCCCATAGGACCAGCGCACCAGAACAGCAACCGCCGCCGATGAAGAGAAGCATAGACCGGAAGGATCCAACCTGCAGACACACAGACGTGATTTAGCGAAGACCGGATCGGTCGGATCCACGAAGACAACGCCGACCGGATCCCATGAGATCCGCCGGAGACAAACCTCCACACGCCTTCCGACGATGCTTGAAACATCACCGGGACGGGGGCTAGACGGGGAGGACCTTATTCCATCTTCAAGAAGCCGCCACCGCCTCATCTTCTTGAGCATGGCACAAACCCTAACAAAACTCAGAAAAGCATCTAAAAACGGAGCCCTCCCGCCGGCAAGGGCCGGGATCCACCGTGCCTCCATGATCCGAGGTTGTTATACTATCTCAATTGACGGAGAATTAGCTAATTATCAAGTGACTTAACAAACTTGAAATACAAATGTAAATAAATGTTCATCTGTACTGTATTGTAATAATGGTGTCATGAAGTGAAAAGAAAAATGAAATATTATACTTATCTAGTCGGACCTACCATCCTTTGATTGGACTTCCAATTCTCCGGCAACTAAATCAACCAGGTCGTGAAAACATCCAGTTGTGTGTACAAAAGGGGTTGATGGAAGATAATACGACTTTGATCATATATTACTCCGCCGAAGTTAGAATAAACGTTCAACATACAAATTAGAAGAAAAAAGATGGTGTGAGATTCGTCTCGCGCGGTAGAGAGATTGAACGACAGAAGAGAAACTAGTACGAGCAGCGCAACGGCACATTATCGCATCCTCACGCATCTGCACTACATCAGCGACCGAACTCCGCGACGCATGAAGGAGAGCCGGCGACGACGACCACGGCGGACACATGCAGCAAGACGTGGCACCGCATGGCAACGCGCACCGTACGCCGCCCGTAGATCCCGCCAAGCACGCTGACCCTGCCGTCCATGGCCGTGCGGCTCGTGAGCCGCACCTCGCCGCGGCCGAACAGCACCTCCCCCACCACGGCCGGTGCGACCCTGTCGACGAACACGTCCATGCGGCCGCGGACCCGGCTGGCGCCTCGCGCCGACGCCTCCCCGGGCGGCGCGCTACCTAGGCCGACGCGGCCCGGCACGCCGTCGAGGAAAATTTCCGTCGTGCTGGCGCCAAACCACATGGACGCGTAGTTGGGGTTCCGGATCATGATCCACGCGGCCAGCGTCGCGTTGATCCGCAGCGGCGGCCGGCCGTCGGGCACGGCGGCGAACCCCACGTGGAAGCGCTCCACGGTGACGGAGTCCATGGTCAGGTCGGGGTTCCGAACCCTCAGCACGGTGAGCGACAGGACGAGGATCACCACGGCGGCCAACGCGGCGAGCGCGGCCAGGCCGCAGCACGCGCACCGCAGCAGCCGGGTCCGTTGGGCAGGAGCAGGACTCGTGGCATCGCCGGCATGCCCGTCCTCGGCGTCGGCGTGGACGACGGCCTTGGACTTAGCCTTGACCTTGGCGCCGTCATAGCGGACGGCGGGCTCGGAATAGCCTTTCTTGCTGGGTTTCGTGGGCGTGGCGTCTGCCATGGGTTGTGGCGTGTGTGGCGTGTGTGGCGTGGCATGGCGCCGGGCCACTGGCGAAGTGGCAATAGCCGAACGGCGGGGCAGTTGGGCGCTGGGGGATTTATGGCGGGTAGCCGTCGCAGGCCGCTGGTGCGCTGCAGGTGCAATTGATCTGGTGGTTGGAGGTCGCACTCGGGACGCCATTTTCGTATGGCGAGCTTGAATTCGGTCAATGAAGTGCGGTAGGCACCGCTAACCGCTAGCGTCGCTGCAGTCGACCACGGGTTGACATGGACACCACCACTACAGTACTCCCTCCGTTCATTTTTACTTCCCATACAAGATTTTTGTGTCGAGTCAAACTTTAAATTTTGACCAAATTTGTATGAAAAATATCAACATCTACAATAGCAAATATACATAATATGAAACTACATTTCATAATGAATCTAAAGATATTCCGTTGGCCTTGTTCATATTTTTTTCTATAAATATGATCAATATAGAATTAATTTGATTACAGACAAAATTTATATGCAGACGAAAAAGAAACGAAGGCAGCTCGGCACATAGAAGTAAGTTCCTGCGTGGCGAGCTGCCACCATTTTGGACCGAGTTGCTTTGAGCTCGCTTACACTGAAAAACATAAAACATTAAAAAAAATCAAAAGGGACAAAAAAGATGTAAACTGATAAGAAAAAAGCCGCATGAAATCTTCTAAAACTGAGTTGAACAGGACCAGATAAGCTTTTGAAAATCTCTCATAGAAACTACCAGAAGGAATGTAATGCAGAGGCACGGAAGCGCCAGATTAAGGCGAGCTTAGGTCTCCCAGTAAGTTAAAAAAACACTTGTAGATTTATTCATACTCATGACAACTAAAGGTGCACTGATTTGGACCCAAGATCCAAGAAAATACAAAGTAACTCCTATGACTAAGAACTACAATGAAATCTCTTGAAAACAATTTCTTCACGACGTTATTCTCTGCTCGAAGAAAATACTCCAAAGACTTCAGTAAAGAGGCTGCAATTGGACTGGAGGAACAATATTGTCACTCTTTCACCCGCACGAACATTTCCAATAGTGGTTTTTGAAAGCGCCTTGAGTCACCGATCAAAAAGGTGGGAAGCCTTGGTCGATGAACGTACTTGGGCCGGGGATGATCCGCTAGAAGTGCGGCCCGTCAAGTCACTATATCTTCACCATGTTGTCGATGAAAGATTTTACCTCCATAAAGAATCAGACCGACAAAAAGGGCTTGACATAGCACCATAAACTCATCAAATCTGAATAATCGGATCTGAGATGACAGAAAACTCTCTAACCTCATGGCACCACCAAAAGAACGAGAGAAAATTTATTCTCACAAAACTATGATGATCACTAGGCGATCGCGAATAAACATAGATGTCTTGAAGATCCGAGCCCCCCCCCCTTTCAGCGTCAAGATGACAGTCGGAGGCGAGGGGACCTAAATTTCTCAGGTGATGGTGACGGCGGCGGCGCGAGAAACCCCAGATCAGGTCCCCCAGTAACTAAGACATATCTGGTGGAGCTAATTTCCTGCCCACGAGTGGAAAATGGATGGGCCAACACCCGCGGTGGCGCGTCATAGGCCAGCCCACCTTAAGGTTATTGCTTGTGCAAAGGTCTTTTTTTTCTCAGGTTTCTATATATATATATTTGTTTCGGGTTCTTCTTTCCATTTCTTTTCATTTTTTACTTTTTCTTTCTTTGTCACCTTTTTCATCTTGGGTTTTTCTAATTTTCTCTTGATAATTTAATTTCTCACTTTATTTTTTTAATAGTTTTTGTACTATAATCAGGTGAACGAATATGGGACGACGTGAACATTTCTTTAAAATACACAGTTAACATCTTTTCAAATACGCAATGACCCTTTTTATTATATGATGTACATTTCTTATGTACAGTTAACTTTTTAATATATAGTGAAATTCTTTCCTAATACACAATGATTTTTCTAAAACGTTCGTAATTTCAAATTGTTCCTTTTTTAAAACAGTTCATGATTTTGAATATGTTCGTGCTTAAAAATGTTTGTGTTTTCTAAAAATATCCGTGTTTAAAAAATGGTTTTACTGTTGTAACAATGTGGGCCAGCAGCGTACCTAGATAGTCCGCCCCTGTCGGTGGCGGTTGGCGTATTTTCCGGACTGGCGATCCCGAGGGCGATCGCATCTGGGGGTAGGGTTCCTGGCGGCAGCCTCGATCTTGAGATCGCTGATCCATCTCCCTACTCTGAATCCGTAGCCATAGTAGGTCTCCATCCTCCATCCGTCCCATCCACGATAAGCCTTCTGCGTGCTAGGGAGCGCGGTCGTACACCACCGAGATGATCCCTAGGGTTTTGTCTATCTGATTTTTGGAGGCGAAGGGGAGGGTATGGAGGGAGTCGAGGGACTGTTGAGGGGGTTGAAGCTGACAGAGGCAAGAAGAGAGGGTTGAAGATCGGAGACGAGGGGCTAGGGAAGGCTGTGGAGGGGGTGGCCGACGAGCCACAGGCGATGGGCAAGCTCTTTTTGGAAAAGCTGGCACATGCTAGTGCGATCGGGCAGACGCTGGGGAGAATCTGGTGCCCCATTAAGGGTGTGGACTGTAAGGAGGTCGAGGCCAATGTGTTCCTTTTTTCCTTCCGGCAACCGGCGGGCTGGAGACGAGCTTTGGAGGAAGGGCCGTGGTGGTTTGATAAAGAACTCCTGGTAATGGAAGAGTTCGATCCGAAGAAGACAGTAGAAGAGTACGACTTCAACCTGATTCCAATATGGATCCGTGTGTTTGGGCTGCCACTGGGGTATATGAACAAAGCAACAGGAGAGCGTATTGGAGAGGGATTCCATGAGCTGGTTGACGTAGATGTAGGGCATGATGGAAGAGTTGTGGGGAAGTACCTTAGGGTGAAGGTGAAACTGAATATCAAGGAACCGATCATGAGGGGGTTTGTGCTGGACAGGGAGACGAAATCAGAAGGAAATATGCAGGTGGAGGTAGCGGAAGGAGAGGACAGCAATAAGAAGAAGAGGAAAGAGCTAATATGGTGCCGGTTTGAGTACGAACACATGCCAGACTTCTGCTACACTTGCGGCATCATTGGACATGGTGAGAAGGAATGTAGCATGAAGCCAGTGAGAGGGGAAACCCCCCAGTTTGGCCCATGGATGAGAGCAGAGGAGAACTACAAGAAGGAGGAAGGAGGAAGAGGAAGATGGAATGATGGAAGACGGAGCAGCAGTGGCAAAAGCTTGAGTGGGGGCGAGGTAGTGACGGGATCCTATCCCAAGGAGAAAGGAGGCAATATAACTGGGGTCGAGGGTCGGGTGGGTCAGGCAGTGATGCTCCGTCTTGGAGGAAGGAGGGGGCTACTTCAGGGGGCAATGATAAAGTAGATGGAGGAGAGGAGAAGGAAGTAACTAGCCCCTTAAAGTTAACGGGGAAGGAAGGGGATCACTCTGGGGGTAGCGTTGCAAGAAATCTCCAATTTGGCACACCCACGCATCTCTCAAAGGACATGACCCAGGAGAAGGCCGGCATAGTGGTGGCGGTGGCTACAGCTGTAGTCTCAGGAGCTGAGGCACACGTGCTAGGTACAGAAGGGGGAGGCGACAAGGACAAGATGGAGGCTGCAGGGCGTACAGGCCTAGGTGGAGACGAGGAGAAAGGCAAGAAAGAAGGGAAGAAGTTCAGGAGGAGGGAGAGGGTGGAAAGTGGTGTTCAAAATGCACAGCTGGGAGTGAAATTGGGGAAGAGGGATGGAGAGTGCATGGAGGTTGATGAAACAGCTATGGCGAAAAAGAGCAAGGGGGAAGGAGGCAGTTCTAGCAGTAATTTGGAGGGTAGAGGTGGGGAGGATGCCAGGGCAATAGTGGAGGAACCCAATATGATCATATCGACCGGGCTGCAAGTGCAGCCCCGCCGGGAGCAATGAAACTCGTCAGTTGGAATTGCCGGGGGCTTGGGAACAGCCCGGCAGTTCAGTCTCTTCTCGAACTGGGAAGAATGGAGGATCCCGATATCTTATTTCTTTGTGAGACTAGGCTGAGGGAGAAGGAGTTGGGAAGATTTCGATGGTTGTTGGGGCTCGCCAACATGGTTGCTTGGAAGGATGAGGGGAGTGGGAGAGGGGTGGCACTTTTCTGGAGGCGAGGAGTTGATGTCAACCTCCGATCATATGGGAGGAGGCACGTGGGCGTTGATGTAACGAGGGAGGATGGGTCGGTCTGGCGGCTAACGGGAGTTTATGGTGAGTCTGAATTAAGTAGGAAAGCAGAAACGTGGAGGCTGTTAAAGGTTCTAAAACAACAACATCAGGCATCCAGGCCGTGGTTGTGCTTTGGAGATTTTAATGAGATTCTTGCAAGCAACGAGAAGTTGGGGGGTGCAGTTCGGCCTCAGCAATACCTTGATGCTTTCAAGGAGGCACTTGATCACTGTAATTTGCGGGACATCGGGTATGAAGGAGATACCTTCACCTGGAGAAATCATAGTAAGGATTTGCAGACATATATTTGTGAACGGATCGATAGAGCAGTAGCGAATGAGGAGTGGTGTGCCATGTTTCCACACTTTGGAGTTATAAACGGAGAACCACGACACTCGGACCACAGACCGATCATTGTGCAGTTGGAAGGGGTGGAGAAGAAATGGAGGGCTGGGGACAAAATTTTTCGTTTCGAGGCGCGTTGGCTGCAGGAGGAGGGGTGTGAGGAGGTGATCAAGCATGCATGGGAGAGTGGATGGGAAGGAGGAGGGGGGAATGTAACAGATGCCCTAAATAAGATTGTTGTGCAGATGGGGACGTGGAGTAGAGATGTGGTGGGTGAGCTAGAGGAGAGGCTTAAGAAGGCACGAAGGGAGTTGGAAAGGTGCATGAAGGAACCGGTGTCGGAGGGGAAGATAAAGGATGAGGCTAGACTGAGGGCTCTAGTCCATGATCTGAAGGAGAAGAAGCATACTAAGTTGAAACAGCATGCTCATATGTGGTGGTTGAAGGGAGGCAATCGTAACATTAAGTATCTGCAGTCGGTGGCATCGGCTAGGAAGAGAGCAAACAGACTCAAGGAGATCAGAAGGGAGAGTGGAGAAGTAGTAGCAGAGGGAGAGGATTTAACTAACTATGTGTGCTCCTTTTTTCAGGAAGTTTTTACGTCCTCAAACCCCCACCGTATGCCTGAGCTGATCGACAAGGTCGAACCGAGAGTAACTCCTGACATGCATGCAGTACTTGACGCAGAGTTCACTCGGGAAGAGATCAAGGCGGCACTTGATCACATCGGCAATCTAAAGGCGCCGGGGCCTGATGGAATGCCGGCGGTTGTTTACAAGAAGCATTGGCATTTCATGGGAGAGAAGATAGTGGAAGAGGTGCTAGCGGTCTTGAATGGAGGAGATATTCCAGAAGGGTGGAATGATGCAATGGTCGTGCTCATACCAAAGGTTAAGAACCCGTCGAGGATCAAGGATCTACGACCAATCAGTCTGTGTAACGTTCTGTACAAATTGGTGTCGAAGGTCATTGCAAATCGCCTGAAACTAATTCTTCCAGACATTATCTCAGAAAACCAAAGTGTGTTTGTGCCAGGCAGGCTCATCACAGACAACGTCCTCATAGCATATGAACTCTCCCACTACTTGATGAACAAGAAAACCGGCAAGTCTGGTTATGCGGCGGTCAAGGCTGACATGAGTAAAGCGTACGACAGAGTAGAATGGTGCTTTTTGGAGGCTATGATGATCAAGTTAGGATTCAGTACAATGTGGGTTGAACTAGTAATGAAATGTGTAAGGACAGTGCGCTACCAGATCAAAGTGAACGGGGAGCTTACTCAACAGTTCAGCCCTTCTCGGGGGCTCAGACAGGGAGATCCGGCGTCTCCTTGTTGGGGAACGTAGTAATTTCAAAAATATTCCTACGCACACGCAAGATCATGGTGATGGCATAGCAACGAGAGGGGAGAGTGTTCGTCCACGTACCCTCGTAGACCGTAAGCGGAAGCGTTAGCACAACACAGTTGATGTAGTCGTACGTCTTTACGATTCGACCGATCCAAGCACCGAACGTACGGAGCCTCCGAGTTCAGCACACGTTCAGCTCGATGACGATCTCCGGCCTCCGATCCAGCCGAGCTCCGGAGATGAGTTCCACAAGACGACGGCGTGGTGGCGATGATGATGTTCTACCGACGCAGGCTTCACCAAAACTCCGCGACGATATGACCGAGGTGGAATATGGTGGAAGGGGCACCGCTGCACGGCTAAGGAACGATCCGTAGATCAACTTGTGTGTCTATGGGTGCCCCCGCCCGTATATAAAGGAGCCGGGGGAGGAGGCCGCCGGCCTAAGGGGCGCGCCAAGGGGTCCTACTCCCACCGGGAGTAGGACTCCCTTTCCAAGTTGGAGTAGGAGAGAGGGGAAGAGGAGGAGGAGAGGAGAAGGAAGGGGCGCCGCCTTCCCTTGTCCTATTCGGACTAGGAGGGGAAGGGGCGCGCGGCCCCCTCCTTGCTCCTTTCTATTCTCCCTCTTAGCCCATGTAGGCCCATTAACCCCCCGGGGGGTTCCGGTAACCTCCCGGTACTCCGGTAAAATGCCGATTTCACCCGGAACCATTTCGATGTCCAAACATAGGCTTCCAATATATCAATCTTTATGTCTCGACCATTCCGAGACTCCTCGTCATGTCCGTGATCACATCCGGACTCGAACAAACTTCGGTACATCAAAACTTATAAACTCATAATAAAACTGTCATCGAAGCGTTAAGCGTCACGGACCCTATGGGTTCGAGAACTATGTAGACATGACCTAAAACCATTCTCGGTCAATAACCAATAGCGGGACCTGGATGCCCATATTGGTTCCTACATATTCTACGAAGATCTTTATCGGTCAAACCGCATAACAACATACTTTGTTCCCTTTGTCATTGGTATGTTACTTGCCCGAGACTTGATCGTCGGTATCCAATACCTAGTTCAATCTCGTTACGCAAGTCTCTTTACTCGTTCCGTGTCGTCATCTCATAACTAACTCATTAGTTACATGCTTGCAAGGCTTAGGTGATGAGTATTACCGAGAGGGCCAGAGATACCTCTCCGACAATCGGAGTGACAAATCCTAATCACGAATTATGCCAACCCAACATGTACCTTCGGAAACACCAGAGAGCACCTTTATAATCACCCGATTACGTTGTGATGTTTGGTAGCACACAAAGTGTTCTTCCGTAAACGGAGTTGCACAATCTCATAGTTGCGGAACTTTGTATAAGTCATGAAGAAAGCAATAGCGATATACTAAGCGATCAAGTGCTAGGCTAATGAATGGGTCATGTCAATCACATCATTCTCCTAATGATGTGATCCCTTTAATCAAATGACAAAACATGTCTATGGTTAGGAAACATAACCATCTTTGATTAATGAGCTAGTCAAGTAGAGGCATACTAGTGACTATGTGTTTGTCTATGTATTCACACATGTATCATGTTTCCGGTTAATACAATTCTAGCATGAATAATAAACATTTATCATGATATGAGGAAATAAATAATAACTTTATTATTGCCTCTAGGGCATATTTCCTTCACTCCTTACCTGTTCGTGATTTGTGCGGAAGGTCTGACAGCAGCACTAATGGATGTAGAACGGAGGGGCAAGTTACATGGAGTTAAAATCTGTCCAAGAGCACCTTCCGTGACACACCTATTCTTTGCAGACGATTCCATGCTGTTGATCAAAGCGGAACAGCGAGAGGCGGCGGCCCTCCGGGAGGCTCTACAGCTTTATGAGGACAGTTCGGGACAGTGCATCAACACGGAGAAATCCGCTATCATGTTCAGCTCGAACACGAACGATGGGGAGAGGGCATCTGTCAAAGGAACACTTGGGATCCACAGTGAGGATTGGAATGAGAAGTACCTAGGACTCCCGGTACATGTCGGCCGATCGAGGAGGAAAGCGTTTAACTACATTAAACGTAATATGTGTGGGAGAGTCCATGGTTGGCAAGAGAGGCTCCTAGCAAAAGAAAGCAAAGAAGTACTCATGAAGGGCGTGGCCCAGGCTATTCCGGCGTTTGCAATGTCATGCTTCGATCTCACTAAGACCTTCTGTGCAGAGTTGAACACGTTGATGGGCAAGTTTTGGTGGAGCCAGCAGGATAAGCAGAACCCAATGCACTGGATAAGTTGGGAAAAGCTCGCTCGACCGAAAGCGATGGGGGGCCTGGGCTTTCGTGATATGCATGGTTTCAACATGGCGATGCTGGCGAGGCAAGGTGGCGCCTTCTCCAACAATCGGACAGTCTGTGTGCAAGGGTTTTGCAGGCGAGATACTACCCCGGCCGGTCCGTGCTCGATGCTACAGTTCACGACGGCATCTCTTACTCATGGCGTAGTATTCTGCATGGTCTAGAGGTTGTGAGGCAGGGCTACATACGCAGGATCGGCGACGGGGCTACGGTCAATATTTGGTCTGATCCTTGGATACCCAGATCATGGTCGCAGCGAGTAATCACACCAAGGGGCCTGAACCTTCTCACCACCGTCAATGAACTCATAAGCCCAATCACGGGCAGCTGGGATGAGGAGCTGGTCCGGGACACCTTTTGCGAGGAGGACACGAAGCACATTCTCAACATACCTCTTCGAGAGGGGGTAGACGATTTTTATGCCTGGCATTTTGATACGAAAGGAGAGTTCTCAGTCAAGAGCGCGTACAGAGTATACATGGAGCTAGCGCAACAAACGCAAACGGGGGCGCCGGGGTCGAGCACGGCCGGCGCGGGGCAGCTGGAGAGGACGGAAGATCCGTCATGGAAGAGGATTTGGAAGATGCGTTGCCCTGTCAAGCTTCAGATGTTCATTTGGCGCTTGAAACACCAGTCTTTGGCCCTTTGCACTAACCCGCTGAGGAGAGGGATGAAGTTGGAAAGCTCTCGGTGCTTCCTCTGCGAGCGGGTAGAGGAGGATGGAGCGCACTTATTCATCAAGTGCAAAATGGTCAAGGAAGGATGGCGGATGCTGGGCCTTGAAAACGAGCGTGTGCAGCTTGAGAACATTCGGGGGGTGCATGCCATGCTCGACAAGCTTTGGGAGCTAGATGAGAGGAAGAGGATGCTCATCGTGATATTTTGGTGGCATTGGTGGAACAACAAAAACAGGAAACGGGAAGGGGAGCAGCCGATCCATGCCTCCGAGCTAGTAAGACGAACGCGGTGTGATGCACTCGAATATGAAGACGTGTATCAGCGGCCAGGCAAAGTGGCCTCAACTGCTTGGGTCCCTCCTGCCAACGACGAGATTAAGATCAACCTAGATGGGGCCTTTACGCCGGGAGGAAGCATGGGAGGATGGGGCGTCGTGGCCAGGGACGGAGAAGGGCATGTGATCATAGCCCGATCGGGCAGACTGACTCACACGGCGGATGCCTTTGCGGCTGAGATCGGGGCAATGAGTGCGGCAGTAGCGACAACCACCAAGCTAGGCGCCATCCGTGTGGTGTTCGAAACAGACTCAATGCTGCTTGCTGAGGCTTTGTACATTGCGAAAACGGACTCGTCACCGTACGCTGCAGCCGTTGAGGACATCAAGCTACAACTCAAAATGTGGTTCTCGAAGTTTACCATTAGAGCGTGCCGACGAGAAGCAAACTCTGTAGCACATGAGCTCGCTCGAATAGGTCATATGTGCTTGTCAGACATATGTATGGAGTGCAACACCACTGTACCGCCCACTGTGGTTGCTTGTGTGTTAGGCGATATGCCTAGCCACCGTTGATTTATAAAGCTTTGCTTTGCTTTCAAAAAAAAATTGTGGGCCAGCAATTGCCTCAAATGAGTTGGCCCACCCCGGATACCCCTCTGCGGCTGGGCCCTTGTTTGACGCCAGACGCAGTTATACCTTGATGTTATACCTTGCGTACCTTGTAAAAGCGAGGCGCGAGATGGGACGGCCCTCTCGCGCGGGAGGCCCCAGACTTCTTTTTTCTTCATAATTTTGTATTTTTTTTCTTTATTTTTTTACTTCTGCTAATACGCCCAATTATTCTAAATAATTATATTACTAAAAAAATTATTGTAAAACAGTTGAAAAAAATGTTAACCAAGCATTTGAAAAAAAAATAGACGAGTATGTTGAAAAATGCTTCTCATGTATAAAAACATTGTATACAGAAGAATAAAACTGTGGATGAAAAACGTTGATCATGTATTTTATTTTTTAATCAGACATTTGAAAAATGTTAATTTTGTTCTGAAGTATGTTAATCAAGCATATGAAAAATATCAAATGTGTATAGAAAAAAGTTGAGCATGTATTCAAAAATATTGACCATGTAATCAGGAAATATTAATCTTGTATTCGAAAAAAGTTAATCAAGCATTTGCATTTTTTTAAATATGTATAGAAATAATGTTGACCATGTATTCTGAAAATTTAATCTTGTATTTGAAAAATGTTAGTCAAGCATTCGAACATGTTAACTTTCTATAAAAATATGTTGACCATGTATTCAAGAGAGTTTAATCCTTTACTTCAAAAATGTTATCATTCATTTATAAAAGTTATCAATATGTATGGAAAGTGTTTTGACCATGTATTCAAAATATGTTAATCGTGTATTAAAAATGTTAAACATATATAAGAAAAATATATTAAATATATACCTAAAATATACAATGTTTATGAAAAACATTAGGTATCAAAAAATAAATCATTTTTTAAAAAATTTAAGCAGTATAAAATATTGTTTTTGATGTATACAAAAATGTTTAGTGATTTCTAAAACAATTTAACATGTTTTGTACAAAAAGGAAACCGATGACAATCTAAACAAAGAAACAAAAAGAAAAATTAAAGAATATAAAAGAAAAAAACCAAAGTATACTGAAAACCGAAAGAAAACTGCTTAGAAATAAATCAAACCCAAATTTATAACAAAGAAAAAAGAAAAACAAAGGAAAACTAATAAAAAAATCAAAAAATAAATCAAAGGAAAAAAAGAAAAGAAAAAAATATTGAAAAAGAAAAACTAAATGGATAAAACCAGTGGAAACAATAAAACAGGGGAAAAAAGAAAATTACAGAGAACCGGTGAAGAAATTGAGAAAACCGATAGAAAATAAAAAATGAAAAGAAAATCTGAAGGGAACTAGTGGGCGAACATATTATTTTAGGGCGAACAGATGAAAGCTGCGAGCTAATGAACGGACTGGCCCCATACTGTAGGCAGAAGGGAGAAACCTTCAACATACCGGGCATACATCTTGCTATAAGCAAGATATAAGCCTGGTGTTTGACGCAATGTGTATCCATCAGGAGATCTCAACATAGCTCCCGAACGCATGTTTCCTATTTGATGCGCGTTGCATCAAATACGATCCAAAGCAAGTGTATTGATGAACCCGGGTATATATAAACCCATTTTGAAAACATATTTCTAAATGCTAAAAAACCCTGAAAAAAGTTGCACTGGTACGTCTCCATGTTCTATGTGCGTGCATAAAGTATCACGAAAACATATCTTTTTTTGTGGCGTGTGCAAAAAAGACAAAAAATTATGTCGTGGAACACTATTTAGAAGCACTGAAATTTGTCTTTTTTGCGGAGACAAAATAAAAGGGCATTTTTTCACAAAACTTTGTGCCGCGTACACACATTTGTGAACATGTATGCGTAATATTTTCTTTTGATTTTTTGACATTTTAAAACATGCTTAAAATGCATTTGTTAAAAAGTGGGTGCATATTCCCTTGGGGTTCAATGGGTGCCCTCTCACCCAAAGCACACATACGAACAAGTGATCTATACTATCGAGCCCACCCATTTCAACAGTCCAGTTTTAGCAGTTTTGGGAACCTTCTAGAAAGTTACGTAACTGAGTATTTTCGGGGGGACTGCTACGTGTCCGCCGGATGATCTTTTTAAAAAATCGGTCGGCTCGCAGGCCATCAGATCTGGCGCATCGGCGCTCTCCATCATTGCAACATAGGTCTTGTTGCAGAAAAATTCTACAACAGAGGTCTTGTTGCATATTTTTTTTTGCAATTGAGGTTTTGTTGCAGATTTTTTTTTTGCAACACATCCTTTGTCGCAGAATTACTTTTTTCGTTTTCATCTTTTTGCATATTTTTTTTCAATTGAGTTTTTGTTGCAGATTTTTTTTCGTCATCTGGTTTTTGCGACATAGCTAATGTTACGGAAGAAACTTATGCCACATTGATGATGTTGCAGAAGTTGCAAAAATATCGTCAGGAGCCAGTCTCATGTCACATGGAACACTATTTAGAAGCACTGAAATTTGTCTTTTTTTGCAGAGACAAAACAAAAACACATTTTTTTCACAAAACTTTGTGTCGCGTACACACATTTGCGAACATGTATGCGTAATATTTTATTTTGATCTTTTTGACATTTTAAAACATGCTTAAAATGCATTTTTTGAAAAGTGGGTGCATATTCCCTTGGGTTCAAAGGGTGCCCTCTCACCCAAAGCACACATACGAACAAGTGATCTATAATATCGAGCCGACTCATCAATAGTCTAGTTTTAGCAGTTTTGGGAACCTTCTAGAAAGTGTCGTAACTGAGTATTTTCTGGGGGACTGCTACATGTCCGCCGGATGATCTTTTTAAAACATCGGTCAGCTTGCAGGCCATCAGATCTGGCGCATCGGTGCCCTCCGTCATTGCAACATAGGTCTTGTCGCAGAAAAATTCTGCAACAGAGGTCTTGTTGCATAATTTTTTGCAACTGAGGTTTTGTTGCAGATTTTTTTTGCAACACATCCTTTGTCGCAGAATTACTTTTTTCCTCTTCACCTTTTTGCATTTCTTTTTTTTTTTGCAATCGAGTTTTTGTTGCATATTTTTTTTTGCAACAGATGTTTTCTTGCAGATTTTTTTTCGTCATCGTGTTTTCGCGACATAGCTAATGTTACGGAAGAAACTTATGCCACATTGGTGATGTTGCAGAAGTTGCAAAAATATTGTCAGGAGCCAGTGTCGTGTCACGTGGGACATATGTTGCGCGAGCGAGGTGGGGTTCCAAGAAATCAGCCGGTTAAGGGGAATCTTTTCCCATTGTCTGGTTATCTTGTACGGAGTACCAGATTTCCTGGTTTTCGTTTTGGTTTTTTCCATTTCATTTTCTATTTTGTTTTCTAGCTTCATTTTTCTTCTGTTTTTTGTTTCTAAAATCCATAATTTCCAACTTTTTTTTAACATAATCTCTAAAAAGTGTACGGAATTTTGAAAATTGTTCGCAGTTTTTTAAAAGGGATATTTTCAACACTATTTGTATTATACAAAAATTTCTCAAAATTTCAAAAATTGTTCCCTTTAAAAAATTATTTTTTCTTATTTAAAATGCTATTTCTAGAAAAAAATAGAAAAATTCAGATTTGCCTTATAGTTTGAAAAACGTTCAAATTTCAAGAATTAGTTTATTTTTATGAGAAATTCTGTAAGTTAGAAAAAAGTAAAAAAAAATCATAAATTTTGCGTGTTTTTTAAATTCACATGTTTCTAAAATATTCATAAACTTTAAAATTGTTTGGTTTTGGCAAAAATCTATTTGTTCGTAAATTTTAGGATCGGGCGCTACAATTCCCGTGTTATGATTCCCTTAGGCAAGCCAAAGTGTGGCTAACAAAGCAACTCAACTAAGGAAAGTGTGGCAAAAATCATGTGGCAATATATGGCAAAGATAGTCACAATTCAAATAGCCCTACTAACCAAATAGCCCCTAGATCTGTTCGATCTAGACGATCATGGAAGGTCTTCTGCATTGGGATTTTCCCCCCGGCCTTGCCGTGGCAGCTCAGGTGCGTCGACGTTTTGGTTCTACTGTCCATTTCTCTCTTTCTGGCTCGAACAAAGAGTTCTTCTTGGTGGTGCATTTCTCTTCAGCAAGTTTCCCTCTCAATGATGATTCGGTTGCTATTGCACTCCAATGTTGTATTGGAGGCCTTCCTTCTGGACTAAATGTGTCACATATTGAGGGAAGAAGATTTCGTTTTTCTGTGGCTTCCAATAAAGTTGGGCATTATATCTATGGTCTCAAGGACAGAGTTTGGCCGGATTTCGTTTGTCACTTCAGTCTTTTTCGGCAGAACAATAATGGCATTTTGGCAACGGATTCATCTTGGCACCTTGATTCTCATATTCCAGAGGTGTCTGCTCGTTCTCCTATTGCTATCAAGTCTAAATACAAGTTCTCTACACAGCATGAGATGCCTACGTTCACATCAAGTCCGATTTTATCAAAATTTGGTCTCTCTCCTATGGAGGGTTTGGTTTCCAGCAATGATCAGTCGCCGGACGGCTCAACGCCGGCAGATCAGTCGCCGAAACAGGTTTTTCCAGGACCGACAACTAGACAAACAGTTACTCAGGGCATTAAACAACATTCCTTGTCTTCGGCCATCATCTTTGGGAAATTCAAATCACCAATTACTACGGGGAATAATGAGGCCATTGGGATACGGAATATTAATTACAGATTTGAAGGTTGTCGGTTTAAGGAGCATGCATGGAGCAATATTCCGAATTTCATGCTCTTCCATATTTTGGACCAACGTCATTTTGGTTATTCTGATACACATATTGCCAATATCTGGTCCCTATCTTCGGTCCCTACCTCGGTATACATTTACGGGAGGCTTAATTTGTGCTCCTCTTGTAAATCGCTTGGCCACCTGGCCTCTGCATGTCAAGGTGAGATTTGTTCTATTTGTCTTAATGACACTTGCTGCTGTCCCACCGCTAGTACGGTGAATTCTATCCAGCCCAGCATTGGCCAGGATGTGGGCTCTGGGCCGCAACTATTCTCACGGGCTTGCTATATTTGTGGGTCACAATCTCACCTTTTCTTCCAATGCCCGGCCTACTTAAAATGTGAGGCCTGCTCCTTCTTGGGCCACACCAAGCGCACCTGTTTTGATCCTAGGGCCAAGCACTATATTTGGAAGCCCAAGAATGCTAAGAAATCGGATCTTCATTCATCTGGAGCAGAGAATAATTTTGACAAGACTCTCAAAGGCAAGAATCCTATTTATTTTGAGATGGAATCATTACCATGCTTGCCTTCTACTAGCCGCACTGCCACGGCCAACTTGGGAAATGGGAGGCTAATTGATTTTGGTCCCGTCAAATCGGGGGCTGCACGGATTCCTTCCTCCAGCCAGCATTTACCTCAGTTACCTACTCTGCGCCTCCCTGCTCAACCCAAGCAATCCCCCGCCGTTCATTGCGATATCTGTGGCTGCCTTGGACACGTGTCACCATCCTGTCTTCAGGGGCGACGAACCAACAAAGAAAATGGGCTACACAATCAATCCATACCCCCTGCCGATACGCATTCCACCTCGCCGAGCGTGCTCTCCTCTGCGCATGCTCTGCTCCTCCCTCCTCCACCAACAATGGCGAACTTCCCCATCAACATCGTCCCCTACCTGCCGCAAGGCATGACGGTGGAGCTTGGCCCGACTGATCGGAGAGTGAGAGCGGACATGGTGGTCAGTGCGGTGCCTCCCCTGCGCCACGACTTCTTGGCCATTGCTGAGGCCAATAGGTTCATCCCGCAGCATCAGAAAGAAGCCCTCAGAGATACCATCCAAGGTTTGCTCCATGAGTCTCATTTCTTCCCCACTGAAGTTGAGGATCACCCTCTAGGGATTGGTATTTTTGGTTTTGAGGACTCCCTCGTTAGAGATACTGTTGTTGGAACCACCTTTGAACTAGATGAGATGCAAGCTGATGAACACACGGTGATCTCTTTTGTTCCTCATGACGCTGCACTTAACATGAGGCTGACCACTTTTGGCCCGGAGATTTGGATCTTGTATGTTGGATTTCCATATGATTATCAAACCCAGCATTACATGCATAAATCTGTGGATACATTCGGTACTCTCATTGAATGGCATAATCCCAGGAGTGATAGGCGTTTTGTGCTACTAAAGGCCAGGGTCATTCATCTTAGATTGGTCCCTAAGAGCATTGTGATGAGGCAAATTGGAGGTGCTAGGCATTGCTGGACGATTGCAGTAACTATGTTACGTAGTAGTGATTGGAATGCACACTTACCTGAAGTTCCACCCGCTGGGGAAGACCCACCTCCTGATGATGGTGTTCCACATCCTCTGTTTGGTGAAGGGCTGACTGCTGAGCAAATCTACCAAGCCCAACTGCACAATTGGATGGCCCAGAATGTTGCTGCTGATCACGCTATGCATCAGGCCAATCAGGACAATGACAATGTGCAAGTGGACCAGCAGGTTCAGTTTCAGGCGCAATGGGGTGCCTGGCCAGCTCCTCCACCTCCTGCTGTATACAACTTTCAGGCATGGTTGGCTGCTGAAGGACTTCAGGTTTCTGATGGAATTTTACCTGAAAATAATCTGCTAGATAGCCCTGCAATGGCTTGGAATGACTCCATCTCCTGGCACAGCAGTTCCGAATCTTCTGTCAGTTCTGATGGGTTTGTTCTTGTGCCTGTCAATGTTCTCAATAATCTCTGGAGAGGTAACTTTGATAACACTGCCAGTACCTCCTTGGCTCCTGTAATGCAACAGCCAGATTCTATCACATTGGATCTTTCTCTGAATAACTCTGGTCTGCATTTCACCATGTCTCACCATGGGAATTTGATGGCTTCTATGCTCTTCCACTCAGCCCGGCCGGTGAGACAGATCAATGATTTCCTGTGGACTGCCATTAAGCCTGTTATGGCCACTTTTGGCCCTTGGAGCTCGGGCCTGGGTTTTAGGGACTGCCTGAAAGTTCATGTCCAAGTTAGCCACAACAATGATTCTATCTTGATTACTGCTGGGCAACAGATCACTAGGGATAATGAGGACTGTATTTCTGTGGTGCACTCCTGGTCTGTTCCTGCGGCCGTTACGTCTGATAACTCCATGGCTCTGCTCCAGGGATGCTCAAGCTCTCTGCTTCTGCCTCCTGCTGATGTGGCTCTGACTGAGGGAGGCGCTTCCTCTCCTCGTGGAAAAGTGCAGGCACCTGAATGTGCAGTCTCTCTTCGTCGCAGCGCTAGATCCAATAAATATGATGGGTTTAGGGTCCATGCTCTGACTGACACCAAGAAGAAGCACTCAAAGGTCAAACCTCGCCACATTCCTACTGCTCCATCTTCGGTGATCATCAGAGAGCTGGACACTGAGGCTGACCAGGAAATACCACCCCCAACTCCCATTCAGGTAATCCAGCAGGTGGGTGTCCAAAATGTGCCATCCCTCGGAAGAATTGGTGAAGCTGCGCTCTTGGAGTCCAAGGAGGCTGGGTCTTAGTCCTCGGCCTAATTCATTTGGATCTTTAGCTTTATGGGTCTTTTGGTTAATTGGAATGTGTTATGTTGGAACATTCGTGGGTTAAACTCTGGTGATAAACATTTAGCACTTTCTAATGCTATCAATGCTAGTGGTTGTTCGGTTATATGTTTGCAAGAAACTAAGAAGCCTATGATCGATAATGCTTTCATCAAATCTTGTTGTCCCCGTCGGTTTGACAAATTTTGTTTTGTTCCCTCAAATGGGGCTTCGGGTGGAATTGCTACTATTTGGAACAGTTCGGTTTTCTCTGGTACGGTTATTGCATCGGAAGATTTTGCCCTGATCATTAAATTTCAATCAACACAATCCTCCCAATCTTGGACACTTGTGAACATCTATGGCCCGTGTAAAGGCGATCCCCGTATTAACTACACAAATTGGTTATTATCATTAAACATACCTGCTAATGAGGATTGGCTCCTACTCGGTGACTTCAATTACATCCGCAGCCCTGATAATCGTAACAAACCGGGAGGGAGCATTAATGACATGATTACGTTCAATGATTTCATACGTACACAGGCTCTCGTTGAACTGCCAATCAAAGGCCTCACTTACACATGGAGTAATATGCAACAGGATCCACTCTTGGAGCAACTTGATTGGTTTTTTACATCGTGCAGCTGGACTGGTTCATACCCAAACACTGTTGTTAAACCTCTAGGCAAGCCTGTGTCGGATCATATACCGTGTGTGGTCACCATTGAAACTTCTATTCCTAGAAGTAGGCTTTTTCGATTTGAGCCTTTCTGGATACAACACCCTGGTTTTATGGAGGTGGTACAGTCTGCTTGGGATAAACCGGTCCGCTCGAACAACAGTGCAACCATTCTTTGTAGAAAATTCAAGCACTTGCGGTACGGCCTCAAAAATTGGAGCCAGAATATCTCCCGCTTGTCCATAGCCATTAATAACTCCAACAAGGCTCTAACAGACCTCGACACCTTGGAGAACAGAAGGCCGCTTACAACTCCTGAGGCTAATTTTAGGATTATACTAAAAGCCCATATTCTACGATTATTGTCATATCAACAGCAATATTGGAAGAAACGGTGCACAATTCGATGGGTTCGCTTTGGGGATGAAAACTCCAATTTTTTCCAAGCTATGGCTTCCGAACGATACAGGAGGAATAATATTGCCTCATTAACCCTTAATGATGGAACAACAATAGATGATCACGCAAGCAAAGAATCTGTCATCTATCAGTCTTTCAAAGAAAGGCTTGGCACATCCTCTCCGCATGAGATGAAATTTGATCTTCCCTCAATTATCAAGAGAATTGAGGGGCTGGACGAACTAACCGTGCCATTTACTAGGGAGGAGATTGATCTAGTCATCAAAGAAATGCCCACGGACCGAGCCCCGGGCCCGGATGGTTTTAATGGGGCATTTCTCAAAACCTGCTGGCACATAATTAAGGAAGATTTCTATGCACTCTGTGATCAATTTTTTGAGAGTGGTCTCAACTTGGCGAGTATCAATGATGGATTCATCACGCTCATACCAAAAATTTCAGCGCCACAAGGAGTTAATGACTATAGACCAATCACTCTGCTTAACTGTTGTCTTAAGGTGATCACAAAGCTTCTAGCTAACAGACTACAAAGAATCATTCTCAAGATTATTCACCGCAACCAATACGGTTTCCTGAAAAAGAGGTCTATTCAGGACTGCCTTGCTTGGGCTTTTGAGTACATATACCAATGCCAATCTTCTAAACAGCCAATTGTACTGCTAAAGCTGGATTTTGCTAAAGCTTTTGACACCATCGACCATGATGCTATGCTGGAAATAATGAAACACATGGGTTTCAATGATAAATGGCTGGGGTGGATCAAAAAAAATTTCTCATCTGCAAAGTCTTCTGTGCTCCTTAATGGTGTCCCGGGCAGACAGTTTAATTGTGTTTGTGGGGTGCGCCAAGGTGATCCTCTGTCCCCCCTAATCTTTGTCCTGGCGGCAGATTTAAGCTGCCTTTTCAACGCCCCAACCAATCAGACTACCCGGTGATTCAATACGCCGATGACACTATCATGCTACTTCCTGCGTGTCCGGACCAAGCTTCTCTCGTCAAAACGATTCTTACTGATTATGCCACTTCCATCGGTCTAAGGATTAATTTCCACAAGTCTACTCTTGTGCCCATGAACTGTGATGCCTCCACCGCTCAAAATATTGCACAAATTTTTGGCTGCGTGGTGGGAAAGTTACCTTTTACTTACCTTGGGCTGCCAATGGGTACTTCTAAACCTACAGTACAAGATCTCATGCCATTGGTTTGTGGAGTTCAACGGAGGCTGACGGCGACGCTGTCCATGATATCATATGGAGGGAAATTATCTCTGCTCAATTCGGTAATCACATCCCTTATAATCTTTGCACTATGCACACTCAAACTGCCACCGAAAATTATTGATTTGTTGGACAAAATCAGAAGACAATGTCTCTGGACCAAGAAAACGGATGATGGGGACAAATGTAACTCATTAGCTTCGTGGAAAATGGTTTGCAGACCTAAAGAGTGTGGAGGCCTCGGGGTTCTTGATTTACACACACAAAGTGATGCTCTACTCATGAAATACCTCCACAAATTCTATAATCACTGGGACCTGCCGTGGGTTCACTTGATTTGGACAACATACTACAATAACAAAATTCCACACGCTTCTGATCCATGCGGATCGTTCTGGTGGAAGGATGTGCTTAAACTCATTCCCATTTATAGAGGAATATCAAAAGTGGTCATTGCCAAAGGAGATACTGTACTTATGTGGAAAGATCTATGGTTGGACGATGTCCTTGCTGATTCACACCCACGTGCTTTTTCCTATGCCAGACACGAAGACATCTCTGTTCGAGATTTTCTTGGGTGCACTAGTCTCAATGAAACCTTTCACCTACCACTGTCCGTACAAGCGCACAATGAGTTACGCCATCTCCAGGAGATTACAGCGCATGTTGGCATTGGTGAGGGCGATGACATGGATTCCTGGATCTACGAGTGGGGCTCTGAGATATACACTGCCAAAAGATACTATAATTTCTATTTCCGTGAGGCCACTGCCCATATTACCTACAAATGGCTCTGGAAGTCTTCGGCCACAATGAAAATTAAAGTTTTCGGTTGGCTCCTTCTCTCTGATCGCCTAAACACCAGAAACATGTTGAAGAGAAGGCATTACAACATCGGGGGCAACTATGGTTGCATCCTATGTGGCAGCAATGTGGAAGAAACCATTGAACACATGATCTTTACTTGCCAATTCAGCTCAGCCTGTTGGGACATTTTGAATATTCACTGGACAGCTAATGGAGATCGACTCAACTGGATCAAGGAAGCGAAGTCCGCATGGAACAACCAAATGTTTATGGAAATTTTCTTATATGCTTCATGGAGTTTGTGGAAGGAAAGAAATAACAAGCACTTTAGAAGAATTGACCCTACGGTTGGGTCATGGGCAAGAAGATTCAAAGAGGACTTCTCTTTACTCATACATAGATCTAAAGAAAAGCACAAACAATTCATTCCCACTTTTATCCAGTCCTTTTCTGCCGCATAGTTTAGTGATTGCTTAGGCTGCCTTCATATAACCTTATTTTTATCATGTCTATGGATGTAAGGATATGACATTCTACTAAACTTTTTGATACTTTAATTTAATATATACAGTAGGAGCCTCTCCTACTGTTTCAGGTGTCAAAAAAAAAACAATTCCCGTGTTCGAGTAAAATGGTTGTACAGTGAAGATTGCTACCGTAAACATTATTATCTTGAACGTCCGCTGTTGTGATCATTCGGTACAACGATAATTTGCTGGTGGCCCAACCAGGTTGCCCCTGTGCAACACATTGTTATTGTACGCAGTAAGCACTGTATAGGAGTTCCCTTAAAGCCAACTTGCCAAGCTTCCACTTATTTATAGTTTCACCGAGCTGCGATAACAGGCTGGACCATTTTAGTATGCGTGCTATTATTGGGTTGGACGGGAATCTTAGGAGCCTATAGGTTGTGAGATTATATGCCTACCGGTGCACTGTGTTGGCACGCGAAATCGTCGCGCAACACCAAGATATTTGTCGTGCTTTCGTGAGACGAACGATCGCTTTTCAGGCAAAGCAACAAAGATTTCCTCGCGTTCGTGGAGGAGAGACGACCGTTTTACAGCGCAAAACGGCAAAGATTAACCAAACCCTAGGGCTGCTAGGGCTCGGCAGGAAGTAGCGACAGAAAATAGACGTACGTGAAAAAGTAATGTTTGTATTGATAGATCGATTGCTTGGGGCTTTTCCAATCAGCCGTGGCCTTATAAATAAGATACGCTAGACTTTGCGTATACAAGGCAGGACTTGGTTCCGTAGCATGCCTTGCCGTACAGGAATACAACTCCAAAACTAAAACCGAACAGGACTTGATTCGGTTACCATGTAACATGCGTACAAAAATATACTTGCCAATCTAAGTACGTGACAAATCTCGGCCATATCCACGTACATGCAGTCTTGCATATATAAATAAAGTATTCCGGCCATGTCGCCATCACACTAAATATAGTGGCTAAGCATATGTATAAATACCTTGAGCCCACCAAGAAAATATTAAATACTCCGGCAACGTCGCAAATCAAACTGGATAATGGCCATCAGGACTAAGCATACTTCTTCATATACGTAGATATATACCACTTGCATGCATCACGCCCATGGTCCAGTATAGCATATGCTTCTTCTTCAGACTTGTATCTTCACCTTCCATGAAATTTCCTGTGGCAATACTTCAACAATGCATTAACCGATCAGCTTGATAAATCATTGATTTAATTTGGCTCATCACATACTAAGTAGCCAAATTATACCATCAACACATGCCCCCCTCTTTTTGGTACAATTGCATTGACCAAAAATATATAGGAATTGCCGTAGGATAAAGTCGATCATTGATCAGATCATTACTTAGGGCGATGTCCAACGATACATAGGCCAAATTTTCTTAGGGCGATATTTCAAATAATATATATCGGCCAAATTTGCTCAGGGCGATACTTGAAATAACATATCGGCCACAACATGTTCAGGCCTCCTGCCACATGCTAGGATAATACTTCTTCAAATATTTTCCATTAAGAGCTTTGGACAACTTCTCTCCTTGCAAAGATTGTACAAAATATGAATTTCCAGGAACAATCTCCATAATTTTATACGGGCCTTCCCAACTCGGCGACCATTTGCCGAATTTTCTATCTTTAGTTCCAATAGGTAAAATCGTTTTCCACACTAAATCCCCTATTTGAAACGATTTCTCTCTCACCTTTTTATTATAAGCCTTGGCTACTCTAAATTTCTCCTTCTCAATTTCTCGCAAAGCTCTTAATCTCTCTTCTGAAATGTCATCTATATTATCCATCATCAAATCATTATAATCTACAGCCGACAAACCATTTTGTCTGGCCACTCTAAGAGCTTGTAAATTAACCTCTACAGGTAACACCGCCTCCTGACCATATACCAGATCATATGGTGCCACTTGAGTCGCTTCATGCTTAGATATCCGATGAGCCCATAAAGCTTCCGAAAGTACCTCATGCCACCTTTTCGGATGTTCCTCAATTTTCTTCTTTATAAGTTTAATTAAAGTTTAATTTTCGGATGTCCATTAGCTTGAGCATAATAAGGCGACGAATTTAACAACTTAATTCCTAAAGTTTCGGCAAATTCACGAAATTGATGAGACATAAAAGAAGCACCTTGATCAGTAGTTAAAGTTTGAGGAATACCGAATCTGTGAATAATATGCTCTAAAACAAAACTAATAACCTCTTTATGAGTTATATTTTTCAAGGGAACTGCTTCAGTCCATTTAGTAAAATAATATGTAGCAACTAGGACGAAGCGATGTCTTTTAGAAGACGAAGGATGTATCTCACCAATAAAATCTAAACCCCATCCTCTAAATGACCATGGCCTAATTATTTGGATTTAACATAGACGCGGGCGCTAACTGTACATTACCAAATTTTTGACATGCCTCACAACCTTTATAATACCGAAAACAATCCTCTAACAAAGTTGGCCAATAAAACCTTGCTCATTTTAATAACCATCGCATTTTGTGAGCCGACTGATGTGTTCCACATATTCCTTCATGCACTTCACCCATAGCTATTCTAGACTAATCAGAATCCAAGCATTTTAAAAATAACCCATCTATTGTTCGGCGATACAACTCGTCTTTAAACAAAGTATATTTTAAAGCTTGTCGCCGAATTTTCGTATCTCTTGTTTGACTTGGATCCTTTAAATGATTAACTAGAGGAACTCTCCAATCACTTAATTCTAATTTATTTGCTAATTCGGTCGTTTGTGACCTATGCACCGAATCTGCAGTACATTGTAAGCTAGTGGTTCAACTGTACTAGGCCCAAGTGCACCCCGTCGCAAAGTATCCATCATTATAGACTCAACATGCATCGGCTTGTCTATTATAAAAAACATTCCTTTACTAATGTGATAACCGGATGCTTGCTGTGCTAAACAATTAGCTCTAGAATTCTCTTCTCTAGGTATATGATGGATGGTGAACGTATCTAGAGACTTAATTATGTCTAAACATCGGTCCAAATAACTATTTAATAATCCATCAAAACATTGAAATTCGCCCTTAATTTGTTGTACTACCAGGAGCGAATCCCCAAAAGCATCTACATCCTTTACACCCATATCAACTAAAGTTTGTAAACCAAACAGTAAAGCTTCATACTCAGCTTGGTTATTAGTGCAAGGATATTCCAAACGGACCGATGTATCATAAAAAACATTATTAGGCGAAACTAAACATTACCGACGCCTTGCCCTTCCCTACAAACCGATCCATCAAAATAAAGCTTCCATGGGCATACACTAACATAATTAATGTTTTCATCGTCTTTAATCCTATGATCAACAATGAAATCGGCAATAACTTGACCCTTCATAGCACGCAACGATTCATATGTCAAATCATATTCTATTAGTGCGTAAGCCCACTTTCCAATCCTACCACTAAGAGTCGGTCGTTGCAACATATACTTAACGACGTCGGCCTGGCAAGCTACTACACACGTACTAGAAAGAAGATAAGGCCGAAACTTGGTACATGCATAGTATAAAGATAAGCATAACTTTTCAATAAACACGTACTGACTTTCGGCGTCGAGCAAACGACGGCTTAAGTATGCAATGATGTATTCTTTGCCGCTGACCTCTTGCGCCAACACCGCACCGATCACCCTATCTTCTGCAGCAATGTACAGCCTGAACGGCGCACCGGACATGGGCGCCCGCAATATTGGAGGATTTGACAAGCATTGCTTTATATTATTGAAAGCATATCGTTGCTCTGCCCCCCAAGTAAATTCGGCTTCATTCTTTAGCCGAAGTAGAGGAACAAACGATTCAATTTTCTCTGCAAGGTTAGATATGAATCGTCTCAATTAATTAATTTTTCCTAACAACTTTTGCACATCCCTTTTACACGTGGGTTCCTCCAAATTTCTAATTGCCTCCACTTTCTTAGGGTCAATCTCTATGCCATTTTCATGAATTATGAATCCTAAAAACTTACCAGCCGACACGCCAAAAGCACATTTGAGTGGGTTCATTTTTAATCCATACCGGCGCATCCTTTCAAAAGCTAATCTTAAATCGGCTAAATGATGATCAAACCCATCCGATTTAACAACTATGCCATCAATATATATTTCTAGTACAATGCCTAGAAGATCATGAAAAATTAAGTTCATAGCTCGTTGGTATGTAGCGCCGGCATTTTTCAACCCAAACGTCATAATGACCCACTCAAATAAACCAACAAAACCTGGGCAACGAAAAGCAGTCTTAGACATATCTTGTTCGGCCATAAATATTTGATTATAACCTGCATTACCATCTAAAAAGCTAATTACTTTATGTCCCGATGCGTCATTAATAAGCATGTCGGCTATAGGCATAGGATATTCATCTGTCGGAGTAGCCTTATTCAAATCTCTAAAATCAACACAGATTCTAATATTACCAGTATTTTTCTTTTCCACGGGCACAATATTAGAAACCCAATCTGCATATCTACATGGCCGAATAAACTTAGCTTTTAACAACCGATCAACCTCTTCTTTGATGCGGTCATACAAATTAGGATTGAAACTTCTACGAGGTTGTTTATGCGGCCTAAAACTGGATTTAATAGGTAATCTATGTTCTATTAAATCTCTACTCAAACCGGGCATCTCAGTATAATTCCAAGCAAAGCAATCTACGAATTCTTTAAGTAATAAACATACCTTACTTTTCTGATCGGCTTTCAAGCTAGCTTTGATAAATGTAGGCCTCGGGATACTCCCATCACCAATATCAATTTCTTCAAGTGGATCAGCCGATGAGAATCCTTGTCCAAGCTTTTCCATGTCATCAAAATCTTCAATTGTTTCATGCATATCGCTCTTTCCGGAACGATACTCCTCCGTGCGTATTTGTAGCCACTCAATACTATCGTATTTATTCATCATTTATATAGATAAATCATTAAGTCGAGCTATGTCCAACTGTGCATTTATAGGTACAAAACCATCTCTACCGATACTGATATAATCATAATCCGATAAATCCCTACCGGTCAAACATCGCATGTCACCGTGTTGCCAATCAACCGGCGCCTCAGTCAAAGCAATGCAAGAAGAATTGTCTGCCTCAATCACCTCGACATCATCATTAACCCACTGAATTAAGCATTGGTGAAGAGTAGAAGGGATGCAACAATTTGCATGAATCCAGTCGCGTCCCAGAAGAATATTATACCGGCCTTTGACATCGACAACAAAAAATGCAGTCGGCAATGTTTTGCTTCCCACTGTGAGCTCCATAGAAATAACACCCTTTGCCTCGGACAATTCTCCTGAGAACCCACTAAGTCCCATGTTGGTCTTCATTAACTCGCTCTCTTTTTGGTTCAGTTTAGAAAATACCGAAAAGGGCATAATATTAACACCTGCACCGCCATCAACGAGCATGCGACCAATAGGCTTACCATCAATGTGCCCTCTTATAAATAATGGCTTTAGGTGCTGCCCATGCTTCTCTGGTTTCTCAAATTTAGCATTCTTTGGGCCAAGAACAAGTTCAACAATTTCTGCCTCGGGCGCGCGAAATTCAGCAGGCAATGCGAACACCATATTGACATCCATATCAGTTAAAGCATCTTTATTATTCTCTGAATTTTCTGCAATAATAATGTCATCTACATTTTTATTTTCCTCTGCTGCGATGCGCTTCTCCTTCCAAGTCTTTGTAGGCATCATTGGTTTATCCTGATTGAACCATCTATCGCGCTTCTTCTCAGCTATCTCTTCCTTTATTTCCAATGTCCGCAGTCGCTGTACACGTCGTTTCTGAGTGTGGGTAAGTCCATTCGGGCACCACTGCGGTGCTGGTTTAGTTCCTGATGCGACAGACTTAATTTGGCTGCCCCCCGAGTCCTTCGGCCTATACTGACGTACTTCTATTTTTCTGGCAAACATTTAATCTCTGGCCAAAAAACTTCTCTGTTGATCATATACGGTACTGGAATTAAATCCCTGGCCGCGTACATTGCCTGAGTCCCAACGTGTATATGTACTAGTATTAGACTTGAAACTCCTCGGAGGCAAACTCTTGGACGTTCATGTGCAACAATTGTTTATGATCAAAACAGCTTGTGTGCTAGCCGATTTAGGCTTCTGAATAGTACGTGAGGATATAGCATCCGGCCGTGCATGCGGGTTATGCCCAGAATTAGTTTGCTTTTCAAATTGATTAGACTGGCCAGCTTGCCGCAACTTTACGTCATTACTTTTCTCCTCTATACCGAGAGCTTCTTTTGAGACACTGTTTGTTTCTGTATAATTGACAACACCTTCATCTGATTGGTGTTCCGCTATTTTCAGACCATGATCAACATCCAAATCATCTGAATTTTTTGCTGCTTTAGTTTCAGCACGCTTCACCGGCATCCATACACGCTTGTAGTTGCCCTTATAGTTGTTGCGCTCTGCACTACGTACCGGTGATCGACCTCCTCGAATCTTGATGGAGTTATGTGATCTAGCCTCCTCATTGAAATGAGCCCTTTTCTCATGTACGTTTGGTCTGAACATAGGCCTCGGCGGGATCCATCCCCGCTGAAAATAACCTACTGGCCCTGTAGGATATGGCGCCCAAGGATTAAACCCCCATGGAGGAAACTGCAGATGCATAGGAGGTGCACAACCCCAATATGTCGGCTCCATTGCAAAACACGGCTGTTGGTCATATGCACTTCCTTGCCATTGCTCATGACTGTGAGGTCCAGAAGGAGATCTAGGACGCTTATTACCTCTGAGCCGATTAAACACATTGTTGGTCTTGCGTGAGGTATATTTTTCCAACAACATGCTAACTGTCGGCTTTGGCCTTAGAGCTTGTCTCCTTTCTCCGTTGACTTTCCACACTCCTATTTCTGGATTTTTTGGTTTGACCATCCTTGGAGGAGCACTGTTATCAACAACATTTTTCTCTCTTGCGGATTTGGTCTGATCTGACCGAATAAGCATCTTTTTACTCTCAAGCTCGACCATATTGATAGGAAAAGGGTCGCTGTCGAGCTTCATCTTAGGACCTTCTGTAAACGTCAATCGTCCTTCATTGATGGCCGATTGCACCTGTCGACGAAACACGTTACAATCATTAGTAGCATGAGAAAAAGAATTGTGCCACTTACAATAAGCTCTTCTACCCAATTCTTCTGGAGGTGGAATTACATGACCCTCTCTTACTCTTATTAATTTATTCTGCAATAACATATCAAAAATTCTATCACACTTGCTAACATCAAAAGTGTATCTAATTTCATCTCTTCTAGCAGGTGTAGGTTTCAAAGCAGAACATGCAAAAGGTTTTGACTTTGGCGCTTGAACCCATTTGGCTACACATATATTAACATCATCCTCACTAGCCGAATCACTATCATAATCTAAGGCATTAACCACATGATTATCTTTCTCTTTATTTCTGTTATCTTTAAACCGGCTATATTGTTTAATTTCCTTAGCCCGGTTTTCTTGCGCCAAAGCCTTCTGCAAAACTTGGTTAACATCTAAAAATTCCTGCCCTTCTAGTTTATCCTTAATATGAGCGAGTAAACTCGAAAAGGCAAGATCGGCTAAGTCCTTTTCGGCTATGGTCAAGCTGAAACATCGGTTTTTGACATCCCTAAACCTCATAATATAATCATGAACATGCTCATTATATTTCCGCCTTACCATAATTAAATCTGAAAGCCGAAGTTCTGTTTCACCGCTATAAAAATACTCATGAAATTTTTGCTCCAATTGTGCCCATGTTGAAATAGAATTAGGAGCAAGCGATATAAACCAAGTAAATGCAGTATCGGATAAAGATAAAAGAAATAGTTTTAAACTAAAAACATCCGATGTGCCGACCTCGCTGCATTGTGCTAAAAATTGTCCTACATGCTTAAAAGTAGATCTACCATCTTCCCCCGTAAATTTAACAAAATCTGGAATT
This sequence comes from Aegilops speltoides, assembly GCA_021437245.1. Lineage (NCBI taxonomy): Eukaryota > Viridiplantae > Streptophyta > Magnoliopsida > Poales > Poaceae > Aegilops > Aegilops speltoides. The sequence continues at coordinate 459,028,595 of CM038141.1, forward strand.
CTAAAACCACGAGGATATGGTGTCGAGTCAAAATAATCAGGGTATGGTTTTTGATATGCACGTGCTCTACCCTTAGGTTCTAAACCAAATTCTCTAAGTATATTAGCAAGCTGATCCTTAAAATTATTATTGGGCTGTAGAGAACTGGCTTGTGGAGCAGATGAAATACCAGCACGTGGTGGAAATTCCGGCAAAGAAATTGGAGCATGCGAAGTTTGCAACGGAGACCCACTAAAATATGAATCAGGTACCGGCCCATACGGAACCCCGGTACCGACAGGCGGCAGTGGTGGCGTACTATATGCTAATGTTTGATAACTAGGCTGCTGTAAATTAGAATTAAAACCAAAACTTCGGCTATTGTTATTGTGATTTTGTGGAACCGAAGTCGAAACAATAGGAGCAGTAGTACTAGGAACTAAATTATTAGCCGAACTACCAACATAGTTCCGGCCATCTAGATTATTGTTTAAAGGAACGTGAGGCTGCATAGCATTAGCCGATGCACTAGGCGTATGTATATTACTTGGAAAATTGTTAAATCTGCTACTATCTGGTGGCATCGGTCTTTTTCCAGAATACTCATCATTGACTTGCAGCACTAATGAGCGTACATGACCAGGTAGATATCTTTCAAGATCTTTATTAAACTGCTCCTTAAAGTCTTCAAGTCTATTAGCTACTGCTTGAGTAATTGTACGTGTCATATTTTCCATATCAGAACCATATTTACTAGCTACGGACACATCAATTAGATGAGCAATTTCTTCGGTTGAGTTTTTTACCTGAGCATCGGAAGGGCTTGGAACTACCTTTTTGACGATGCCGTTCCTCGTCTTCGCGTATCCAGCCAACTTGAGCTTCAACCTCTCAACCTTTTCTTTCTCAAGCTCCTCTTCAAGCTCGCGCCGAACATCTTCCGACAGATCGTCGAGTGTGACGGCGATGACGTTCTTCGGGTCAATGTCGCTCCCGTTCTTGGACTCGGTACTCATCGTGTAGCTCTTCTTCTTCTCGTCCCCAGCGGAGTCACCAATTGTGTTGGCACGCGAAATCGTCGCGCAACACCAAGATATTTGTCGTGCTTTCGTGACGATGAATGATTGCTTTCCAGGCAAAGCAACAAAGATTTCCTCGCTTTCATGGAGGAGAGACGACCGTTTTACAGCGCAAAACGGCAAAGATCAACCAAACCCTAGGGCTGCTAGGGCTCGGCAGGAAGTAGCGACAGAAAATAGACGTACGTGAAAAGGTAATGTTTGTATTGATAGATCGATTGCTTGGGGCTTTTCCAATCGGCCGTGGCCTTATAAATAAGGTACGCTGGACTTTGCGTATACAAGGCAAGACTTGGTTCCGTAGCATGCCTTGCCGTACAGGAATACAACTCTAAAACTAAAACCGAACAGGACTTTGTCGGTGTCAAAACCGGCGGATCTCGGGTAGGGGGTCCCGAACTGTGCGTCTAGGCGGATGGTAACATGAGACGAGGTACACGATGTTTTACCCAGGTTCGGGCCCTCTTGATGGAGGTAAAACCCTACGTCCTGCTTGATTAATATTGATGATATGGGTAGTACAAGAGTGGATCTACCACGAGATCAAGGAGGCTAAACCCTAGAAGCTAGCCTATGGTGTGATTGTTGTATGGATGTTGTGTCCTACGGACTAAAGCCCTCCAGTTTATATAGACACCGGAGAGGGCTAGGGTTACACAGAGTCGGTTACAATGGTAGGAGATCTAAATATCCGTATCGCCAAGCTTGCCTTCCACGCCAAGGAAAGTCCCATCCGGACACGGGACGGAGTCTTCAATCTTGTATCTTCGTAGTCTTGGAGTCCGGCGACGATGATAGTCCGCTGTCCGGACACCCCTAGTCCGAACTCCTCGGTAGCCCCTGAACACGGCTTCAATGACGATGAGTCCGCGCAAGATAATGTTCGGCATTGCAAGGCGGGTTCCTCCTTTGAATAATCCAGAGAAGATTGTGAACACCAGGATAGTGTCCGCTCGCAAAATAAATTCCACGTTCCACCGTAGAGAATAATATATACACAAGTTCAATCCGCTGACGTATTTTGCGGCATGACGTCACACCACTACCAAGCCTTTACTTGAATCGTTTTTTATTATACCGTCTCGGTCGTTTAGCGGCGGTTTCCTTAACACGTCTTGTCGAAGCGAGATCGTGTTCCCCTTATTCCGGATTCTCATCAATACGGACGTGGGTAACCCAACCGCCCGCCGCCACGCCTCCTCTATCGGCGAGTCCCGAGCAGTCACGGAGACGGCTCTTGGTATTCTCCTCTTTATAACAGGACCAAGGCTCGTTCCTTTTCTTCAATCTTCCACCGAATCTTTTCCTTGCTCCAAGTTCCAACACCCAGAGCCCCAGATTGAGCGCTTGGACCTTCAACAATGTCGCTCCGACCTTGAGGCTGGTGGATGCCCTCCTCCGTTACGGAGGAGGACGCTAAAAGCTGCGAAGCCAAGTACATGCCCCACGAGATTTCGACAGGTTGCCGCCAAGGGCAGGCCATCCCCACCCCCGAGCCCGGCGAGTATGTCGTCTTTGTATCCCACCTCCGTCGGGGTTTAGGCTTCCCGACAGATTCTTTTGTGAGAGGGCTCATGTTTTACTATGGGTTGGAATTCCACGACTTGGCTCCGGAGTCCATCCTCCATATCTCCGCATTCATCGTCGTCTGTGAAGCCTTCCTCCGCGTCACCCCCCACTTCGGCCTGTGGCTGAAGACCTTCAACGTGGAGCCGAATATGATCGGGGGGCGTCAAGTAGAGTGCAGCGGGGCGGCCGTAAGCAGGAGGGCCGATGCCCCGTGGCCCGAGGGCTCCTTCCAAGAGGAGCTCGGCTTGTGGCAGCAGGAGTGGTTCTATATCACCGCTCCAAAGGGCAGCAGGCAGAAGCCGCCGCCTCCATTCCGCTTGGGACCTCCACGACGGTTGATGTCGTGGGTCAACCAAGGGCTCAATTGGGGGCCGTCAAAAGACGTGCCACTATTGCAGGGCTGGATTCGAGACCTCCAAGCGAGGGAGATCGATCTGGTCGTGGTGGTGCAGGTCATGCTAATTAGGCGTCTCTTGCCCTGCAAACGTCGTCCTCTCCGGCTATGGGAGTTCAATCCGGAGGGACCACGGATTCTCCAACACTTCATGGGTACGACACCCGTGGAGATGTACAAGTTGTTCTTCGGATCACGGGAGGTGTGTCCGAATTGACCGAGATGCGGCCTAAGCTGCAATCGCCCGATACTCAAGTAAGTAGCTCGGTGTTGAGCGTACCATTTGTTTGCCTTTCTACAATTCGCTGTTAACCCGTTATCCTTCAACAGAGTGCATAAGCGCAAGCAAAGCTGATCTGTGTCCGCCCCCCTCGAGACCGCGCCAGAGCCCGTTGGTTAGAATGTTGGAGGTTGCGCCTTGAAGAAGGCGAAGGGGAAAACAGAGAGCTACCGCCTCGCCCAAGGGGCGCTTGAAGAAGGGGATCGAGAATCCCTCCTCCGGGGAGAAGAGGACCGCCTCCAAGACCCGGAGGCCAAAGCCCCTAAGCGGGGAAGAAATCTTCACGGAGGGTCCTGCGTCTGGGAGGCCCGGCGCCTGATCTTCTCTAAAGAATCAGCCCTCCAATGAGCCGTGAGTAAAAAGGGGAGTTTGTTAATAAGAAACATCCCTATTTGTGCTTCCGAGGATAACGAAATTTTTACCTTGTAGTTCGGACTGCGACCTTCTCGGATGAGCTCGTCTTGAGGATCTTCGTCCGGAGATGATGGAGAGCGAGATGCCTCCGTCTGCTGCTTGCCGTCGGATAGGGCGGACGAGCCTGAAGTGTAAATCCACGGAGGGTATCCCGAGCCAGCAGAGCCGAAGAGTTCGGCGCCGACTAGTGTTCGGCGGGGAGCTGAAGGATCTGCTTGAGAGGCGTCCATCTCGAAGATCACCGTGCATTGATGAGTACGGTGATTGGAAGGATTTCTTCCGCCAAAACGGATTGCATAATGCCGTCGAGTTTTCTTTGGCGGGTTTTGAGGCGTAAAACAACGCACCTTTTGACAGTTTTGCACATGGAAGTGCGCCAGATAGATAGTAGCCCACGAGACTCGGTAGGTTGTCGAAAGAGACAACGTCTTGAGGATCAAAATCGCAGGTATTGAGTGTCGCCTTTCCTATGCGGTGGCGGATAGTCCGGGGCTAGCGGATGATGGAGTTGCCGAATGTCGGCAACTCGATGTGCGGATCTGCGACATCACGCTAGTCAACAAGCGACTTGACGAGTCACAAGGTAAAATGATTCTCCGCAGATCACCTATTAAGGAGCTAAATCCCACCTCTTACAATATTTATGCTTTACGCAGATGGTGCTTCTTCTTTGTGGAGAGCCTTGGCAGAACTTGCTCAAGCCAAGGAGCAAGCGGAAGGAGTGATCGGCTGCCTCAAGGGTGGCGAGGAGTTAGAAGTCGAAAGGGCTGCACACCGCCGAGCGGGGAAGAGATGGCGAATTGGCCGTTAAATTGAAGGATGCTACCGACCGCAATGAGGCTCTTGAAAAGGAGCGCCTATCGGAGCGAGAAGACCTGGGGAAGGCCATTGGCGAATCCAAGGATGCCCGTTCTGCAATGCGGGCTATGAAGGAGGAGCTGTGTCAGGCCGGAGACATTGTGGCTGGCAAGCCTTTTCTGCTACGCCGCAGGTTTACGGATCCAAAGTATGCCTAGCTTGGCCAGCTGTGGGGTCCGGAGGATCCATATATGGACTTAGAGGCGAGTCTGGCGGATGCCGTTGTGCACTCCAAGTCGGAAGGATCACAAGACGGAAGAGCTATTTTGGTCTCAATTCCACATCCGGATCGTTCACTTCACGACCGATCGGTTGGCGAATGGGCTGAGCTGAATAGGTTGTCCGGACTTGCCATGAGGGACATCGTGACTCATGTCTGGCCGGAGAGGCCCAAGCCGACGAGCTATTTTGGCTTATTGCAGGAGTTTCTTGGGGCGGTGCCGCATATCAAGGAGACGAAGTGGTCGGCCTGCATAGAGGGTGCGCGGATGGCCCTTGCCGTGTGAAGACACATTGGGCGAGATGGATGCCACCGCTGTTGCAACCCGAGGTTGGACGAAAGCGGTTACCCGCCAAGCACTATTTTGGGGAAGTTATGCGTGGTGCTCGTGTAATAGAGTCGTAGTGCTCGAAAATGTCACGTTCAAATGAGCGTTTTATTTTGTAAAACAATGGTTATGATGTAATCGCTTTTTTATACTTATGCGTTCCAAGTATTGAAATATCTCCTATCGCGGTTGTTTATGTATACGTGTGTATAACCCGAAAGATGGCAGTCTTGACTTCAGCCCCACGCACAAGGTGTGGGGTGTTATAAAAATAGCGCATTTTCACACTTAATCCGACGTCTCGGTCATGTTGAGGAGGTGGTAGCATAGCAAACGAGGCAACCGGACTATGATGCTTTATCACTTTCACTTAGCCATTGGAGTTCGAGGGTGGGGCTATGATATAGCCCCTGGGGGCACCGCGCTCTCCGAATTCGGGGCGCGTGTGTGCCTGACCAGGAAACGGTCCTTCGTCAAAGCGGAGGAATTCTAAATATTCCGGTGGTCGATCGAGTGGTTGACCAGTCTCTCGCTGTATCATGACAGTTAGTTTTCGGCTTTCTCTACTGAGGTGCTCGCCCAGCCAAACTGGGGCACAATTGCAGTAGTTCTCCTGGTGCCGCATTAGCCGATGATACGGAACGTAAGGCAGCAAAACATAGGAGCCGGGCAAACCCAACATTTGACCAAAGACATGATTCGGAGCTGATGCATATAAGGCCTAACTCGAGGCGCCAACACTCCCTAAGGTGTTCGGTCTTTATAATAATGGGCGAACAATGCCCTAAGCCCCTAGTGTCCAGTGCGGGCAAGGTCCTCTGACGCGCCGATGCCAAAGCGTCGAGCTCCACTCTGGTTATAATGAGAAACCAGGGATTATAGCAACAAGAGACGAGAAAAAGGTTTACGCGGGTCTTAATCAAAAGAATCCTTGCAACGGGTCCCTCTTGCGTCTGCGCTGTGTCTCCGTTGTGCCGTTATCACGGGCGGGTGTGCACGTTGTTCATCTGTAAAAAGAGAGGAACTTAGTTTGAAAGGAAATCGTGCGAAAAAAGTATATGAAAAATGTTAATAAGTAAAGCGGAGTCTATATTAGCTCGTTGTTGCTTATACGCACAGCCCTTGTGAAGGGGTGTGCGGCTAGGAACCCTAGCTTATTTATGCGGACTCGTCTAGCCGTGTCCGGGTCTTTAAATGACCTCGCAATGAAATGATGCCACGTGGACGGGCATTTTAAGTGTAAGAGACGCGTAATGTGGTATGGCGTTGAAGCGGACAAAAGCTTCACGTCCCAATAGTGCTTGATAGCTACTTTTGAACGGGGCGACATGAAGATTAGTTTTTCGCGTCGGAAGTTGTTCGGTGACCCGAACACAACTTCTAGTAATAAGGAGCCTGTGCACTTGGCGTAAGGGCCTGGCGTCACTCCTTTAAAGGAAGTGCGGCTATGTTGAATTTTAGTAAGGTCTATCCCCAACTTGCGGATTGTGTTTGGATATAGCAGGTTTAAATCGCTACCTCCGTCCATCAGGACTTGTGTAAATTGTAGTCCGTCGATTATAGGATCCAATATCAGAGTAGTCCATCCTACATTTCGAACACTTCTGGAATAATCCAGGTGGTCAAAAGTGTTTGGTTTTGACATCCAATCTCGAGGTTCCGCTGGGGTGGACCGTGCGAGACCCATCTTAGCGGGTGCCGCATTGTTTTTCCGTATTATCACATGAAGTGAGTTTACTGCTTTGACTTCTTGTGGGAAAGTCTTTTGTTTTCCGGTGCTCTGCTGGTGGGGTTTATCATCATCCTCGAGCCCCTTGTGTTCGGCGTTGAGTCGGCCGAACTGTTTGAAAACCCAACAATCTCGGTGGGTGTGGTTTGCAGGCCTTCCGGGGGTACTGTGGATTTGACATATCCGATCCAAAATTTTGTTTAAGTTGGATAGCTCATCACTGTTATCCTTAAGAGGCAGTGTTTTGTTGTTTGGCCGCGAGCTTTTGAATCCGGCGTTGACCGCCGTATTCTTTGGGCTTTTTTCTTTATTCCAGCGCTGATCCTTTCTGCGCCGTGATTTTCCGTTTCCATCTCTAATCTCGGATGTACTCGGTCATTGGTGCTGCATCTTGCTAGCTAGCTATCTTCCCCGCATAAAGCGGGTCATGAGGCTTGTTAGCGCGGACATTGTCCTCGGCTTCTCTTGGCCGAGGTGTCTGGCGAGCCATTAAATCTCCTGGACGTTGTGTTTAAAAGCTACTAAGGCTTGGCGTCCGGCGATCGACTATTTGGTTCTTTTAGTACGGAACCTATTCCAGAATTTATTGCTACCGACTCTCCGGGCTGTTGAGTTATATGACTTAGATCGTCTGCATCCGGAGGGCGGACATAAGTCCCTTGAAAGCTCTAAACATGTTCTCAAGCTCTTCCCAACTTCCAACAGTGTTTTCTGGGAGGCTTTTGAGCCAATGCCGAGCTGGCCCTTTGAGCTTGAGGGGTAGGTATTTTATGGCGTGAAGGTCATCTCCTCTAGCCATGTGTATGTGTAGTATATAATCCTCTATCCGCACTCCGTGGTCATTGTTCCATCGTAAGCCTCTATGTTTATGGGTTTAAACCCTGCTGGGAATTCATGATCCAAAGACCTCATTAGTGAAACATAGTGGGTGTCTGGCGCCCAGTATTTGGGTGTACCGCTGTCTTGAACACTTGGCGTGTTGTGTTGCTTCTGGGGCCCTCTTTTTGGCCCTTAAATGGACTGGCTGGGCCATCTGTTTTCCTGTGGTCATGAGTTGGCTTGTGTGCGGCGCCGCTTGTAGATTTTGGCCTATCATCGGCGTCTATCCGCCAGCGCCTCTTTGTTTTTGACCGTGGGGCTCTATGGCTTCCTCGTCAAATTCGCAGCAACTTGCGCCGGGTAGCTCTTTGATTGATGGCCATTGCCGTATTTGTCTGCGGTTTTGAGCACTTTGCTCCACCTCATTCTGAGTATGTCTTCCGCTGTTTTGAGCTTCCGTTTTTCCTTCTTCAAACTTCTTGCAGTGGCGACGAGTCTTTTCCGAAGGCTCTTATTCTCTGGTGGTGTGCCTGGCGTGAGGTCGTCTGGACTGTTGGTTTCACCGGGCATGGATTGATTATCCGACTCGTCCTGTTCGGACTGTTGCTTGGCTGCATGTTCGTCGTCCACTGGTTTGCCCTACTCTATTGCTGGGTCATTAGGAGCGCTGTTGTTGTCGAGGCTGGACTTAGGGCGGCGTCTGCGTCGCCGTTTTGGTTGTTTATCGGTGGGATTATCCTTTGCCGCGCCCCGTTGGTCCTCGTTATCGCTTCCTTTTGGGGTATCCACCATATATACGTCGTGTGTTGGGGTGGTCTTCCAGTGTCCTGTAGGCGCTGGTTCTTGATCGTCTCCGGCATCGTCGTCTATGCCGTCGATGTCTTCGGAGTCATAGTCTAGCATGTCTGTTACATCGTCGACAGTGGCTACAAAGTGGATGGTGGGTGGGCTTTGAATTTCTTCGTCGTCCGCATCCCAACCATCCCGCCATAATCCGCCAGGCTCTCCGGATAGCGAGAGATGCTTTAGCGAATTTAGAATGTCGCCAAAGGGCGAGTCTTTGAAAGATGTCCGCAGCGTGAACTTCATGATCGGCGCCCAATTAGATTCGATTGGCGGGTGCGGGAGGTTCGAGTCCGGCACCTCGAGTCACGAGCTTTATAGGGGACAAGGTCGATGTTGGCTCCATCGCCGCGGAAGTTGCAGCCCGAGGCGTGTCCACCACCGTCCTCGATCTGGCAATCGGCTCGGACCGAGGGCCGGGCGGATTCGTGTCGCGACCACCAAGGCACCTTGTCCGTGGGCAGAGCTAAATCGTGCCCATCGTGATGAAGGCGGCACGCTTCGGTCAGGGCTCGAGTCCGTCAAGATCAAGTCCCGCGGATATCGGCCGTGAAGTTTAGGCTTCGAACGACTGACGGCCAGGCGTAGCTTCGATCTGCTCGGATGGCCAAGTGAATTAGCCCGCATGCGGCCGCCGAATCTGAAGATCTATCCGGGAGAAAAGTCTCACCGGACGGCGTTGTTGTTGATTGAAGAAGCCATCTAGCCTATCGATAACGACCGAGGAACTCTCAATGAAAGCACCAATGTCGGTGTCAAACCGCGGATCTCGGGTAGGGGGTCCCGAATCGTGCGTCTAGGCGGATGGTAACAGGAGACGAGGGACACGATGTTTTACCTGTGTTCGGGCCCTCTTGATGGAGGTAAAACCCTACATCCTGCTTGATTAATATTGATGATATGGGTAGTACAAGAGTGGATCTACCACGAGATCAAGGAGGCTAAACCCTAGAAGCTAGCCTATGGTATGATTGTTGTATGGATGTTGTGTCCTACGGACTAAAGTCCTCCGGTTTATATAGACACCGGAAAGGGCTAGAGTTACACAGAGTCGGTTACAATGGTAGGAGATCTACATATCCGTATCGCCAAGCTTGCCTTCCACGCAAGGAAAGTCCCATCCGGACACGGGACGGAGTCTTCAATCTTGTATCTTCGTAGTCTTGAAGTCCGGCGGATGATGATAGTCCGGCTGTCCGGACACCCCCTAGTCCAGGACTCCCTCCGACTTGATTCGGTTACCATGTAACATGCGTACAAAAATATACTTGCCAATCTAAGTACGTGACAAATCTAGGCCATATCCACGTACATGCATTCTTGCATATATAAACAAAGTATTCCGGCCACGTCGTCATCACACTAAATATAGTGGCGAAGCATATGTATAAATACCTTGAGCCCACCAAGAAAATATTAAATATTCCGGCAACGTCGCAAATCAAATTGGATAATGGCCATCAGAACTAAGCATACTTCTTCATATACGTAGATATATACCACTTGCATGCATCACGCCCATGGTCCAGTATAGCATATGCTTCTTCGAGAGTGGACGTCAGCGACAGCTGATCGCAGTTATCCAGCCGCACGCCCGGCGAAGTGATGCGCGCATTAAGAAATGCTAGAAGCGACAAAAGGCAACATACATCATTATATACAAATGAATACCGTGGACACGTTGGCTAGGTGGGCTCGCGCCGAGCAGTACACGACTGACACAAGGACCAGCCGGCGTGTGCGCCTGCATAGGTGGAGGTTGGCTTTACCACTTCCTCGTGTGGAAGCTACCTTCCTAGCACGGTTTTCGGCCGACTTTGTTGACTTCTCGGCTACCTGAATGGGCGTCAGTGCACGGCTCGCTCTGCATGAGCAATAATTGATGCATGGGCACCGCATGGCTGCTTTTGGCTTAACCCAAAACGTGAATTAAATTTCCATTGAAAGTTAATTCCCCCATGGGGTTACAAATCGTCCCCCGGACCAATGAAACAACAAGCACGACATATGTTCTGAACTAAAATCACGGTTTATTCTCCGCCTCGTCCTCCTTGATGAGTTCATCTCTCTTCTTCATTACCTGGCCCCGGCGCACCTGGCCGCCTGCTGCCTTGAACAACACCAGCAAGAGCATGAACAGACACATCATATCTCCTTCATAGCACGACCCATCCCGAAAAATGACGTTGCTCCGCCTCCGGCCTCCTCGATGAGTGGGTTGATGATGCCAACTCCGGTGATGAAGTAGGCTTACTTGTCATCCACAGCCAAAAATCACACGGTCTACCAGCCTGCCAGAAAAGCACGCATATCAAATCTGGATGATGAACGCCTTGAAAACTGACCAACTGGACAAATGGATGTTCAGTGCAACTTTACTGCCTGGTTCGAGCATTTGTAGAACCGGATCCAACTTGTCCTGATCCCGTGGCACCTTGGGCACAAGATCAATGTCAGCGGTGGTGGTGGTGGTGGACTGGTGGTGTAGCCCGCAGACGACGAGCAGAGGACGAACTCTGGGACATGTCGAAACAACTCTAATGAATGAGAAAACGGTCAGTGACACAGTCAAGGCTGTCCAACTACGTGTGCCTGTGATCAATCCCTCCCGCCTGCTCCACCTTGTGTCAGGTGTGCTGTCAGAACGGTCTGATTGAATACGCATATACGTTGCAAACCGGAAGCCAATGCCCCACTATACTCTAATTAGCACACCATCCTGATGCGAATCGCGAAGGACTGCGTGCCGGAGATGTCGCGCGTGCAGATGCCACTCCGTGCAGCGATGCACTTCTCATGCTTCTTCTTAAGACTTGTATCTTCATCTTCCATGAAATTTCCTGTGGCAATACTTCAACAATGCATTAACCGATCAGCTTGATAAATCATTGATTTAATTTGGCTCATCACATACTAAGTAGCCAAATTATACCATCAACACACTGATCTCAATAACTTAATTCTATCCTCGCAAAAGACACTTATTTATTTAATGTGCGATGTCGAAATGTGTTTAGGCATTGACGTCGGAAGGGTTCATGGAAGCAATAGCGTATTCTCACGAAGTTGCTTGTGGAGATTTTTTTTACATTATGGCCTATATGTCACGCGAGAAGAACGCGCGCGCGCGCGAGAGAGAGAGAGAGAGAGAGAGAGAGAGAGAGAGAGAGAGAGAGAGAGAGAGAGAGAGACGCCTTAGGACTGACCACATTTCAAGTTATAATCGTCATTTTTTTTACTTTCTCCAAAAAGTTCTTCATTAATATTTGAGGTAATCAAGGTTTCTCTCTATGGGGTGATCTTGAATTTTTTTTCGACATTAAACAAATTTTAACATGCAAATTGATGTTGGAATTTTAATTTTCAAAATTTCTATGTAAACGAATTTTAATATGCTTCATGTTTGTGCTCTATTGATTTCTTTGTGTGGTAAGCATGCCAATGGCATCTCCACACCATAATTATAAATCTAATTCTTGTGACAATCGTTTTGTTATGGATGATATACATGCCCATCAACAATTTAAAGTAGTAGTCCAAATTAACAATCTGGTTTTTCCTAGTCAAACCTCCCTTAGTTGTAGAATCATTTTTTACCCTAGTCTTGTGGGTATTAATATCAACAAATTGGAAGTAGTAGTTCTAAAATTTGGTTTTTGTTCACCAACTTCCCGCACTTGTTAAAATAACTTGAAATACTAAATAATAATAAAAAGTTGTTTTTGTGATTATCCTCCATAGGTCATTTTCTATTATACTCATATATTTTGAAAATTTTAAATACGCAGATACAATGGTCTCTAATTTTCCATATAAACTTGTTGAGTGGTTTGCTTCTAAAGAAGCATGAATCATATTTTGCTTTGTTGTATTAGGCATAGTATGAATATGGGAAACTAATCGACCAATAACATAATACATTGTGCTAAGAAATTATCCATAATAACTTTATTTATCTTTCTTTTTTGTGATATCTCAGGTAAGAAGGTAAACCAGGTGATAAAGCAAGGCTTCTGTCGGTACAAAGGACGGTCTGCAGGTGACCTTGAGAGCGTGCTGGTGGTGATAGCGCACCAGTGTTCACCGTAAAGCCCACTACCTTAAGGTACTCACTGCCTTCTAATGCACTTTCTTTCTCTTATCTGGAACTAGGTGTACACAACCTGTAGTTTTTGGTTCTTTTATATATGCAGTTCTGTTACAAAACTAAGTTCCTGCCTTATATTTCTGAATGCTTTGCTGATCAAATGTACTCTAGAAGTAGATGTTCTGTCGTGTTCTTTGTTTTTTTCTTTTATTATGCACTTGTACTACTCAGGGAATTTATGTAGTTGTTCTGTGCATTATTGTGATGCATCATGTGTGAAGGTGTTGCTTGATTTCATAACGATTATTTCTGAAATAAGACATCATATTGAATGTCCATGATGATTTCAAAACGATTATTTAACATCATGGATCAAAAAATGAGTGCAACTTGCATTGGAAAAAGAATTCTTTAATGAACCAAACGGAAACACGTGAGCGCCTCCTTAACATTGAATAAAACCAGGCTACCTAGAAACGGTGCATAGACAGACAAATGAAAGAGGGAATAACAGATCGAGGTATGTAGAAAAGATGCACGGAGAAACAAATAAAATAGTGGCATAACAGAATTGACTTGATTCCACCAGCACCACAAATCAATCACATACGAGCACCGCTACAAAAAAAAGTGTACCATGAAAAACTAAATAAGACATTATATTGTCGCTCACATTGATCCTCGCTGAAAAATATTTAGATTATCTAAAAACGAAATACTTCAACCACATGGCGCCTATTAATTAGTTGCTTCCAGGTAAGTCCATCATCCAACATGGTGTGTACGCAAAAGAAACCTCTTCCATTGAATAGTGGCAGCGGGACCTCATATTTCCCAGGTACCGTATCCTTGAGCTGTTTAAATGGTAGGCTACCGTTGAACAAGGGGACACCCCTCTTTCATTAAAGAAGACAATTTCTTTATAGGGATGAAAACCAAGACAATAAGGGCCCTCAATGTAAGCATCACACTTTTTAGGCCAGTCTGTAATGCTAACAAGATCTTCGTCGTCAGAGTCCCAATCAAAACCATCTTTCGCTACTGCTTCGTTGTATTCATCTGCAAGCTTAAGGTTGATATTACTCTTCAACAACAACTGGATATGCTCAGGCGGCTGTGGGATCCATGGTCCACAGTGCCAATCTTGTTTAGTAAATGCCGGCTCAAGGTTGATTTCATTCCTCAAAATCCAGTCTATCAGACCACACGATTCATGAAGAAACCAAACTCGAAACGTGCATCGACCATTGGTATTCACTACACAATAGACCCCTTTCTTCGATTTGCCTAGACGAAAATGTGATTCTACTCGTCCTTTTGGCAACTTAATTAGCTGGTACTTGTCACTCGACAAGTTTATTCTGTAAGAAGATAGTCACCGCTTAAGATTAATTGCGAGAATTATTTCTTTTTACATAATATACTATATAAGAAGAATAAATCAAAGTGGCTGAGTGTGAGTAATACTACCTCAAACGAATTAATCAAATTATATTGACAAAAATAAAACTAAAGTAACCATGCATTGTCGAGTGTGTGAGCGTGAGAGTAACACATTACATACATACCTCAAAAGAAAATCATCCTTTACGCGCGGGGAAGGAACGTAGAGTGACCCTTGCCAATAAGCGGCGTAGTGCATGTGCTCATCAGGATCATAGCTACAGGAGTTTACATCGTCAGCGGTTCCAGCGGCAGCACCTTGTCGAACAAATGACGTCTCCTTCCAATGGCCTGTCCTTGAGGAGAAGACATACATGACATACGGCGTAGGCGGCCACTCGGCGCAGGTGGTGTCAGCGAGAATACGAGGGATGTACAACACCTTGTAGTGTGGTGAGATGGTGGGGTCATAGACGAGGTAGCGGTTGTTGCGGCAGCGGCCGCACATGGCCGGTGGCCATGAGCACGCGCACGGCAGTAGGGGCAGCGGCGCCCACTGCCGCGTGGCGATATTGACAACCTTGACCCTAAACTCATCCATCCAGCCGTGGGTCAAGAAGAGGCCGTTGCAGTGATCCTGTACGCCGCGAACGTCTAACCGGTCGTCCGCGAGGTAGTCAAGGTTGCTGGTGATGTGGCGTGCGGTGCACTGGTAGAAAAAAGGCCTTTAGTCCCGGTTCATGGCGCTTTAGTCCCTGTGCAAGAACGACGACTAACTATCGCGATTAAAGACCCTCTTTAGTCGCGCCTCTTACGAATCATGATTAAAGGCTTTAGTCCCGTTCGTGGCTAACTGGACTAAAGGCCTCCTCCATGAGTTTAAATTTTTTACTTAATTTTTTTGCGAATTTTTCATTTTTTTATTTTCAAATTTCTGAATTATTTTAACCTCTAACCTCTAATCACCACCCTCATCACTGCTCAATTTATCCTCTAATCTCTAATCACCCTCATAATTCCAAATCATCTAACTTCCCGAACGGTCACCCATCCTCCCACTCCCCAACTGAGCACGCTTAACTTCCGGTTCTATTCTCCTCGCTTCCAAGTCTGCACTTGTTGTTTTTCCGACAATAGTAGGATGTCAATTCTATTAACCCTCGGTATTTAGCTTGAGCATGAAGTGACACATTTCACTGTTTGAGTTTGAAACTATTGTTTTAAAAACAATAATTATTTAGTAACACTAATATTTCGGAATAATTAGTTTGACCATTTTTGACCACAGTTTGACCAGATTTGACCAAAATTTAAAAAACTGAAATAATTATTTAGTAACACTAATATTCTAGAATAATTAGTTTGACCATTGTTTGACCACAGTTTGACCACAATTTGAAATTTTTGAATTTTTTGCCTCTCCGAACTTAAAAGCCCGTATCTTTTTTTCTCGTTAGGTTTTGGGGATTCTAAAATGTTTAACGGGTTCCCCGGTTAAATTCGGATGTAACTTTTCGAGTAGATGATTTTCATATAAAAACTTTTTCATCCGAGTTCGTATGCAAAAGTTATGCCAATTTTAAGAATTTCCAGAGAGATTTTGCAAATAAAGTCGAAATTCATATTTGTTAATTTTCCCAACAACTAGACCACATATCACATGGAAAACTTATTTTATTTTATTTTTTGACATTTCCATAATTTTCTTTTGTTTTTCTAAAACCTGAAAAGGCGATCCGGGGGGTAGAGTTTGAAAATGAGGCCTCAAACCCCTTTAGTCGCGGTTGGCGGACCAACCGACTAAAGGTCTAACCAACCGCGACTAAAGGTTCGGGCCTTTAGTCGCGGTTGCTGCACTCAACCGGGACTAAAGGTTCAACTTTAATCCCGGTTGGCACAACAATCATGATCTAAAGGCCTTGGGCCACTGAGGACCTTTAGTCGCGGTTGTCTCGCCAACCGCGACTAAAGCCCCTCACGTGCACCACCGCCACCGAGCGCCTGGGCCGAGCCTTTGGTCGCGGTTCACCTCGAAATCGCGACTAAAGGTCCCATTGGTCGCGGTTCCTCTGACCGACTTATGGGCCGGACGGAAGCTGTTTTCCACCAGTGGTGGAGGCGCTCAAGAGCCTCGGCGCTCTTGGCTGCTGCGTTAAATCGTGACGGCAATGGCGTCAACGGAGAGCGGAGAAGGTCGGCGCAGAGGAGACGGTGGTGGTCGATGGCGGCGCCAGCCGTCAGGCCTTGCTGAGACAGCGAGGCTGCTGGGCAAGGCGGCGGCGGAGGATGTCCAGCACAAGGTCGATGTGCACCATGTCCATCATGTCCCACCGTTACGTAGACGTAGCTAGGTTGAGTAGGCTTTGAGAGGAGACGGACTAGGCCGAGCTACTTCCGATCGAGATCGAGGAGGACTTGTTTTCGTGAGGGGGGAGGAACAATGATGGATTAGTTATAGCAGCTAGGTCCTGCGTGTTGGCATGAGAACTTTGCTATGACCAGGCTACCTTGATCGCCCGTTTAAATCTAGACCTATTATATTACCACATGAAACGGGATAAAACTTGTACTCTCGACTCTGCTGTTATATGCATTTATGAGTGGCACGCGCGTTGGACCTGGAGATAAGTACTGGAGTACTCCCTCCGTTCGGAATTACTCGTCACAAAAATGGATGTATCTACAACTAAAATACATCTAGATACATTCATTTCTTGGACGAGTAATTCCGAACGGAGGGAGTAGATGGGATGACGCATGGTCCCACCAAGACGTGGCAAGCGGGCGAGGCGGATGATTTCTTCCGCAAATCATCCGGCTGTTTTTAAGGGATTTTCTTTTTTTCACAGGTCATGCGTACGTGCTAGTAGGCTAAGAGGGTGCTTGGATCCAAGAAACTTATTTAGTTTGACTAAAAATAGTCTTTTTAAGAGGCTAAAGTTCCAATCACCCCTGACTAAAGAAGGGTTAAAACTAGTCTTGAGACTAATTTTTTTAGCCAGGGGTATCCCTATTAAAATGTGGATTAGTCCCCTCTCTCCTCATTTAACTCTTCTCCTTTAACACATGCGAGTTCTGGATTGGAGGGTATGAAGGATAATAAATGCTTATTAACTTGATTTTAGTCTCTTTAGTATTTGGATCCAAGCATGGGTGAGGCTAGCAAGTTTTAGTCCCACTATTTTTAGTC
Organism: Aegilops speltoides; assembly: GCA_021437245.1. NCBI lineage: Eukaryota > Viridiplantae > Streptophyta > Magnoliopsida > Poales > Poaceae > Aegilops > Aegilops speltoides. The sequence continues at coordinate 459,045,767 of CM038141.1, forward strand.
ATGGGACTAAAACGTATCCAAGCACCCTCTAAAGCTGCGTGATGACTTCATATATTCGACTGGAGTCGAACACAACAAACAAGCCTGGCGCAGTCGAGGATGAAATGCTCTAGGATCATCCACCATTCAAATACTCTTTTTCTCGAACGGAGGCAAATTGTCGTGGAATAGTTACGACAGATGTCCTAGCGTAAGGACTTAGTCATGGAGCCATCGCAACTAGGTTAGTTTAAGGGGGTTAAACGGGACAAAGGAAACAGGAGTTTATACTGGTTCGGCCCCTTGCGGTGAAGGTAAAAGCCTAATCCAGTTTGAGGTGGTATTGCTTATGTCTCGATTATCAGGGAGCGAATCTTCTTGACCTAGTTTTCGATCTCTTGTTTCTTGCCCTGAACCACCGCCGGGTCATCCCTTTACATACATAGGTTGACGCCCAGCGGCTCACGAAGTCCCAGCCGACTCATAGATTACGTGTCCGGCTCGGTGACTAACTATACATGCCTTACAATACAAGTCTTACACATATGCCGGTTTACTCCTATGGGCCCTGTGAACCGCCATCTTCAGTATCCTCATGGGCTTCATATTGATGAACCGCCATAGGTATAACCCGCCCCCTCCTGGACGGGTCATAGCTAATAGTTATATCCCAAACATTAGGCCCCATGTTGATTTGAACTTGTTCATGTCAATCTTCAACACTTAGGAAAAATCTTCTCTTCTTCATTTGTGCGAGAACTCATAACCCGCCATGACGTCACCTCCTGGGATTGTGGTAACCTGCCATGATGTCATCTACCATTTAATTTTACACAATATCCAACATATCTAAATGGATCCTTGTCTTTAATGACCTTTCCAAAAATCGAGGCGTCATAGCAGATTTTTTTTTTGGCAACATATGTTTTCTTGCAGATTTTTTTCGTCACCATGTTTTTGCGACATAGCTAATGGTATGGAAGAAACTTATGCCACATTGGTGATGTTGCAGAAGTTGCAAGAATATTGTCAGGAGCCAGTGTCATGTCAGGTGGAACACTATTTAGAAGCACTGAAATTTGTCTTTTTTTCGGAGAGAAAACAAAAAAAAACATTTTTTTTCACAAAACTTTGTGCCGCGTACACACATTTGCAAACATGTATGCGTAATATTTTCTTTTGATTTTTTGACATTTTAAAACATGCTTAAAATGCTTTTTTTAAAAAAAGTGGGTGCATATTCCCTTGGGTTCAAAGGGTGCCCTCTCACCCAAAGCACACATACGAACAAGTGTCTATAATATCGAGCCGACCCATTTCAACAGTCCAGTTTTAGCAATTTTGGGAACCTTCTAGAAAGTTTCGTAACTGAGTATTTTCGGGGGGACTGCGCAATTTTGGCATGACAATTTTGGGTGCACCGGTATGCGTGTTATTATTGGGTTGGACGGGAATCTTAGGAGCCTATGGGTTGTGAGGTTATATGCCTACCGGTGCACCAATCTCAATAACTTAATTCTATCCTCGCAAAAGACACTTATTTATTTAATGTGCGATGTCGAAATGTGTTTAGGCATTGACATCGGAACGGTTCATGGAAGCAATAGGGTATTCTCATGAAGTTGCTTGTGGAGAATTTTTTTTACATTATGGCCTATATGGCACGCGAGAAGAGAGAGAGAGAGAGAGAGAGAGAGAGCACGTGTGGACTGGCATGTCAGCCATAAACTAACCTTGCCACTATAGCAGATTCGACAAAAGTTGAATTGCCAAAAGTACCAAAAGGATGATCGCCAAAAATTGTGCAGTATGAAACACTCGGTAGCAAAATCGGAACCACTATATTCTAGCCTTCAAATTTTGTCTTGGGGGACCACTCTTCAGCGGGACATCTTTTTTTTTTCTCAAACTCCCTTTCGTCCCCATCATGTGACGGGGGACCACGTGAAGTTCCTTTCGCCAACGGTTTTGCTAGATGTAGTGTGCACCAAAATTGATTCTTAGACGCTAAATATGGAGGCTGATAGACCAAATTTTGAGAGTGTTTCATGAATTATGGCCATGGGGCACCACATGGTGTATCTGCTATGATGCTCTTTTTTTTTCACAGCCTCCATATTGACAGTTATTAGCGCAACTCTACTAGAGTTTCCATATGTCTCCGATCAGTATAATAACAGTTGATATGGCAATTTTGGCTAAAAAGGCTACTCTAGCAGGGCACTCCCAATCAGTATAATAACGTTATCATATGGATCTGGATGGCCATAGCTAGATGGCCGCTACCAATCCAGTCTGTGAGCCTCTACATTTGGAGGCTCTGCGGCGTTGGGTTGGAATATGCTCCATCCGCCTACCGCGGGGAAGTTTCACACCCCTCCTCAGCTGCCTACGCAGTTCATCTATTCTCGTGTTTGTCAATTGATGGCGGGCGCCACGTGCGAACTACCACAACCTTTCCGCCACATTTCCCATCCATTTTTTCCTTCGTCCGTCAAGTTTTCCTGCCACCTGCCGCTATAAAATAGTAGTTGTCGTGTTCGATAGCTTATATCCCTCCCATCCCCAACCGTTCTCGAAGGAGGAGCGTATCTCCTTGAAGCGCCATTCAAAATTAGAAAAAGCATTAGATGGAGCACTCCATTGAAATCTTTAGATGCTCCACTGTATGTTTAATATAATTTTAAACAAATATGAAATCAAGCTTGAACCTTCATTTGTCATGCTAGAGTATGTTTTTTGTGAGTAATACTAGCAAATTGTGCTTTTGAATTGTAGCTCTAGGTGTGAAATTGGAGGAAAACGATGTAGTTAATAACGAATGGGACCTACATCTAAGAAATATTTGGAGACTATGTTTATGGCGATGTTGAGTTTACACATTGCCTCTGCAGTCTTCATATTATTATTATGGAGCATGTTTCGTATGATGGATGACATTTGATATTATAACAACTCGGCTAGAGTTGTTTTTCGTAAAGTTTGGAGGTATAGAGCGACTCCGCTCCTACAAAGCGATAAATAAATTTACATGGGATTGGTGATTTTTTATTGGTTTTTTCAAAAAAAAAAGAATGCATTGGTTTTCAAAATCTAACCTCACATGTGGTGGTTGTTTATATTCAACTTGCAACCCTATTATTAAAGGGGAGTTGGTAGTTCTCTGATTTTTCCTCCCTAGGTCCTCTCTCATTTGGTTTCTTATTGATTCTTTCGGTAATTTCAACAAATGCCGCATACAATAAAAACCAACATAGGTAGAGTAACTTTGAATAAAACCAACATAAAATAATTCTTTCGGTAATTTTAATGTATCAATATTTTATCACAACCACATCCTAAATTAAATCAAATCAATTCTTATCAAAATCTCAATTAAATCATGACTTTTATTGCGCTCCGATAGCCATACTCGAACATAATCAAAGCAAATCTTACCAAAACCTCAACGATATCATAATTTTACTTGTCTTCACCTTCCGTACTCAAATGAAATTAAATGTTATCAAAATCTATAAATTTGATGGGTATAAATTATATCATACAAAATCGATACTGAACCACTAGAATATATATGCCCCATTGCAGCGCACAGAAAAATTGCTAGTATATTACTCCCTCCATTTCTTTATGTAAGGTGTATTTTTTCTGGCATGATGACCAAGGCATATAATTTTTAAGAATTTATGACAAAATTAACCTTGGCTAGTTCGTTGGTTAGCAGCAAGTAAATCAATTAGGCCATGAAATGAGGGGATACATGCAATCGGGAAGATATACTTCCTTCTTTTCCTAAAATGAGAGATAGTACATTAAATCGGGAGAGAGCTAATTTCCTTTTTTTCTTCTGAAGGGCTAAAACTGAAATTATGAGAAATTACAAAAAAATGCACCTTACATTGTGAAATTTTATACTAAAAAAATAAATACAACTTACATAAAGGAAATGAGGGAGTATTATATAATTAAATGTGCTTAGGTAATGCTGTTTTTTTTTCATCCACATTGCTATCGGAAAAAAAAGTATTTGTTCGTATAAACAAAGAGCAATTGGACATTGATGTCAGTTCGTCGGTGCGATGCGATCGGGCGATCCGGCCGCAGATAAGAACAGGGAAGAGATGCCGATTCAGCACCGTCCATTCGGGGAATCGCGCCGCGTGGGATCCCCGCCGAAGCAGAAGCTTCCTCCTTTCCCTTTCCCTTTCCCGTCACCGAATTCTATTCCGCTTGCCGTAGCACGAATCCACGCAACCCGAAAGTCCACCAGAAACTTCAACGTCGGCCCGTCCGTGGCCAGCTCGCCGCCTCGCGAAATATCGCCGGATTGCACGTACCAAATCCCAAAAAATCCCACTCGGATACCACGCGGCTCCGCACATGGTGCCCACGCGGGCCGGCCGTGGTCGGTCCTCGTCTGCTCCTTCGCCTATAAACAGACGCAGACCGATGCTATTCCCTTGCCGTCCTTCATCCATCACATTCACATCGGTCCGGGAAGAGTCCGAACTGAAGCTAGAAGCAGAGAGAGAGATAGAGAGATCAGAGGCGGGAAGGAGCGAGAAGGGAGCAAGGGTTGGCCATGGCGAGCCTGATGGACAAGGCCAAGGGGTTCGTCGCCGACAAGATCGCGCACATGCCCAAGCCGGAGGCGTCGCTGGACAAGGTGACCTTCAAGGGCATGACCCGCGAGGCCATCACCGTGCACAGCCACGTCAACGTCACCAACCCCTACTCCCACCGCATCCCCATCTGCGACATCGCCTTCAACCTCAAGTGCGGCGGCAAGTAAGTACTTTGTTCATCTTCTTCTTCCTCCTCCCATTAATTTGCACGATGAGATAGATCCATGGATCTGACGGCACGATCCTGTGTATAACAACAGGGAGGTGGCGAGCGGCACGATCCCGGACCCGGGGTGGATCGAGGACAGCGGCGAGGTGACCAAGCTGGAGGTGCCGGCCAAGGTGCCCTACGACTTCCTCATCTCGCTCATGAAGGACCTGGGCAGGGACTGGGACATCGACTACGAGCTCCTCGTCAAGCTCACCATCGACCTCCCCATCATCGGCAACTTCACCATCCCGCTCGAGACCGCCGGCGAGTTCAAGCTGCCCACCCTCAGCGACTTCTTCGGCGGCTCCGCCAAGACCGAGGAGGCCACCGCCTAGACATAAGCTCGATCTAGCCCTGCTCTGCATCCGCATGCCTGTACTCTGTCTACGGTCGCCGCAATAATGAGAGCAAATATTTTCGGATTTCTTTCCGCTTTGTCTCGATAAATTTCGTCAAATTAAGCTGCGTCGGGATCTCAGTGATCTGCAAAGATCTGCTTGTTGCCATCAGACTCCATCAACTGAAGAACGAGTCCAGAAAATATCTTTTAGATCACGTACCGTTGATGCAGGCAAAACAGAGCATCTATAGATTCGTACGCGATAGCTAAGAGCATCTTCAACGGTATATCTCCTCAGTTATTTTCAACGGCTGTCGCATCAACCTTTTAGTGATACGAACGACAAAACAGTAGGGAGAAGCAGAGGACGACAGAGACAGAAAACAGAGATGTTCTTGTTTCCCAAAGAAAATAGAGACGCGGGGCTTCTTTCTCAGAAATCCTATTCCTTTTTTTTTAGTCTAAACACACTTCAATTTATTGGAAAATGTTCATAGGGATACAATTTAGATCGGGGGTTTATGAGCCACACATGGCGCCCCGGGTCCAGACCAAAAGCATGCTTAGCAAGGCTATGTGCCTCTAGATTTGTAGCCCGTCCTTCAAAGATGACGGTGCACTGTTGGAAGATCTCCATTGTCTCTCTAATCTCCTTCACGATAGGTGCATACATCCCTCCAATGCCAAGTTTTATATCCTGCACCACACCCTTGCAATCCGATGCAACAATAACATGGGATAGTGAAAGATCTTGGGCGTGCAAGAGCCTCCCGGCAAGCTAGCGCCTCAAGTGTTGCCGGGTCAGTGAGGCCGGCGCATCTGATCGCTGATGAGCCCAAGTAATTGCCATCTCCGTCCCTGCAAACTGCACTGTAAGAGCCCTCTTCATTTGCTCTATTGACAGCCCCGTCGACCCTAATTTTAGCAAAAAAATTCGGTGGCCTAATCCACATAGGCTGTCTCCCTCCGGAACTAGTAACTGGAGTGTGTTTCACCTCAGCTACCTTGCAGTCATTGAGCTCCCGAATAAACTTCAAGATGAATTGATGTGTTGACATCGGACTCTGAAAGATGTGCTCATGTAAAGCTTGGCGTCGGGAGAACCAAATAGCCCACAGAGTAACAAGTACTTGAGTGAACTCCGCTGAGGGAAGCGTGTCCTGTAGAGAGAAGATCCACCGTTTTGCATCTAGTTCAGTCGTTTCAGTTAAAACATCAAAAATCTCAGGCGCTTGCAAAGCCCAGACCGAGCGAGCAACATGGCAATGTATGAGAGAGTGTTGCCAGGAATCTGTTGCACCACATAGCCCGCAGCTGTCCACGGTCGCCATCAGAAATCCTATTCCTACGTGCAACGTTTACAAGCATTGAGTTTTGATGGATTACGGTTAGGCCCATATAAAACAATAATCCGTGGTAATGTGGACGGTAAGGGGTGAGAAGTGTGTGAAGTTTAGTATCATATTTCTACACTAAGAATAGTGAGACCTCCTTATAAGGGCTGCTCTACCACTTGCTATTGGAAGCTTAGGAATATGAGCTGCACACGCGCTCCTCCTCCTCCACCACCTCATCTCGATGCGAGACGCGACTGTTCCCAACCCGTTCCCTTCTCCATCCATCTTTGCTTTCACTACTTCCCCTGCATCGACTCAATGGCTGACGACGAAGTTGCCAAGAAGAACGCCTCGGCCGCTGCCTCCCCTACTTGCTCGTACATGTGTTAGCCGCATATATGCTATTCATAGATGTTTGGGTCCTATGTACTGTGTGTGCTCATATGCTTAGATGTCGGTACGAGATGCACACCGTATTTGCATTTACTCATGGATTAGATTAGTCGAAAATGTGCTAATATTTTGAACAATCCAAAAACCTTAAGTTAGGCACTTTTCGACTCATAGCTTCGCTGCTACTCTGAAACCGGAATAGTTTACCGTGACGCATTTTAAGCGTTGGCAGACGAGGACTACCTTGTGGTTCACAGCAATGAACGTGTTCTGGGTTGGTGGTGTGTCTCCCACGGTAACGATTGATCCAGAACAGGAGAATGCGTTTAGGGAGGCAACCACCATCTTTGTGGGAGCCGTTCTTACTGTGATCGGAGACAAACTAGTTGACATGTATTTTCATGTGCGTGTTGCCAAGAATTTGTGGGATGCACTCGAAGCTAAATTCGGCAGCGATGCTAGAAGCGAGTTGTATGCTATGGAGCAGTTCCATGATTACAAAAATGGTTGATAACCATTCTATATTGGACCAGGCACATGAGATACAATGCATCGCTAAGGAGCTGAAGCTCCTGCAGTGTGAGTTACCGGACAAGTTTGTCGCGGGTTGCATTATTGCAAAACTTCCTTCTGGATGAAGAAACATTGCTACTTCTCTCAAGCACTTGAGACGTGAATTCTCTGTTGAGGATGCCATCGGTCATCTAAGTGTTGAGCAGAACCCGGGAGCAAAGAACTCACACGTGAAAGGGGTAGAGGGTTCTTCTAGCGCCAATGTGGTGCAGAAGAATTCCCACAAGTTAAAGGGAAAGAACTCTGTCCAGCAGAATACTACCTTTAATAAGAAGGGTAAGAAGAAAGACAAAAGGAGAGATGGCTTCTTTACTTGTAGTTCAGAGGAACACTAGGAAAACAAGTTCCCAAACAAGTACAAGAAGCCACGATAGGACTCCAAGTCTGTCAATGTCACTCTGAGCCACAATGATGAGGCATCTGGGTATGGTAATCGTTTTACCGTACTTTCAGTTTGTCAGTCCACCGATTGGTGTGTTGACACTGGGGCCAATATTTATGTGTGCGCTGATGTGTTTTTGTTCTCTTCTTACCAGGTCGCACGAGATTTGTTTCGTCCTGATGGGGAACGACTCGCATGCTTATGTTCATGGTGTTGGCATGGTAGGTCTGAAGTTTATTTTGGGAAAGATCGTGCAACTGAAGAACGTATAATATGTCCCCGCCATCAAGAAGAATCTCGTTAGTGGCTCCCTTCTATGTAAGGAAGGGTTTAAGTTAGTATCTGAGTCCAACAAAGTAGTCGTATCTGGTAGGGAATATTTGTTGGAGAATGATATGATTGCGGTGGTTTGTTCCACCTTTCCCTGGAGGATTTCTGTAATAAAGTCGTGAATCAAATTCATTCTAATGTGAACGAATATGAGGTTTGGCATTCACATATTTGTCACATAAATTTCAATTGTATGACGCGGGTGGCTAAGATGGATTTAATTCCGAGTTTCATTTTAGCCAAAGGCTCTAAGTGCCATGCGTGTGTGCAAGCTAAGCAACCCCATAAGCCTCACAAGCCTGCGAAGGAGAGACACTTGGCACCATTAGAGCTCATACATTCAGATCTCTGCGAGATGAATGGTGTGTTGAATAAAGGTGGAAGGAAATACTTCATGACTTTGATTGATGATTCGACTAGATTGTGTTATGTGTATTTGTTAAATACATAGGAGGAGGCTCTACACTATTATAAAATCTATAAGGCTGAAGTTGAGAACCAACTTGAGAAGAAAATAAAACGAGTCCGGTCTGATCGTGGCGGAGAGTAATTTTCTCTTGAGTTTGATTTATTCTATGCGAAACATAGAATTATTCATGAGAGGATGCCTCCCTATTCACCCCAGTCAAATGGGGTTGCCGAACGGGAAAACCGTACTCTAACAGGTTTGGTTAATGCCATGTTAGATACAACGGGTTTATCCAAGGCATGGTGGGGGGAGGCTGTATTGACATCATGTCATGTCCTGAATAAAGTTCTCGTTAAGGATAATGAGACTACTATATATGAGCAATGGGAAAAGAAAAGAACTACACCCTCTTACTTGCGCACTTGGGGATGTTTGGCGAAAGTCTGCCGATCCCCAAAAAGCGCAAGCTTGGACCAAAGACCGTGGACTGCATTAATTTGGGCTACGCTAAGAATAGCGTTAGCTATAGATTTCTAGTAGTGAAATCTGAGGTACCTGACCAGAAGGTCGGTACAATTATAGATAAGGATGCTACATTCTTTGAGGATATTTTTGCCATGAGAGATATGCAAAGCACTTCTAGACTGGAATCTGCTGAGACTCCTGAACCTGCCATTTTGATGGAATATTATGAACACAAAAGTGATGAAAATTCCACGGAGGATGACGAGGAAGCTCTTGTTAGGATCAAGAGACAAAGGACTGAAAGTCTTTTGGTGATGATTTCCTCATGTACCTCGTGAATAATGACACTCCTAGTTCCATTTCAGAAGCTTATGTTTCTCCGGATGCTGACTACTGGAATGATGCGATCCGTAGCAAGATGGATTCCATCTCGGCTAATGGGACACGAGAGATCACTAATCGTCCTTATGTTTGCCAACCATTGGGATGTAAGTGGGTGTTCAAAAGAAGTTTAGGCCCGATGGTACTGTTGAGAAGTATAAGGCTAGGCTTGTGGCCAATGGTTATACCCAAAAATAAGAAGAGGGTTTCTTCGATACTTACTCACCTGTGGCTAGACTGGCAACCATTCGAGTCTTACTCGCTTCGGCTGCCTCGCATGGTATTCTCGTTCATCAGATGGACGTTAGAGCTAGACGAGGACATTTACATGCAATAACCAGATGACTTTAAAGGAAGGTGTGCAAGCTAGTGAAATCTTTGTATGGACTTAAACAAGCGCTTAAGCAATGGCATGAGAAGTTTAATACAACTTTGAACTATGCTGGGTTTGTTGTTAAGAAGCTGACAAATGTGAATACTATCGCTATGCTGGAGGCGAAGGAGTTATACTATGTCTGTATGTCGATGACATACTGATATTTGGGCCCCACTTCAAAGTAATTGAGGAGGTCAAGGCCTTTTATCTCATAACTTTGAGATGAAAGACCTAGGCGTGGCTGATGTTATCTTGAACATCAAGTTACTAAGAGACACTGAGGGTGGAATTACACTTTTGCAATCCCACTATGTTGAGAATATTTTGAGCCATTTTGGATATATTCAGACTACAAACTTCTGCAACATCATATGATCCTAGCGTGTGGATTGAAAGTTCGAAAGCAAGGCTGTAGATCAATTAAGATATTCTCAAGTGGTTGGTTCACTGATGTACCTAGCTTGTTCTATCGTCCTGGCATCTCATTTGCTATGTGCAAACTGAGCCGGTTTGTTTCCAATCTGGGAGATGTGCATTGACATGCTGTTGAGCGAGTCATGCGTTACTTGCAAGGTATTGTGTGCTATGGAATTCACTATTCTGGGTACCCTACGACACTTAAGGGGTACAATGATTCGAATTGGATATGTGATGCTGATGAGATGAAAACCACAAGTGGATATATCTTCACACTTGGTGGTGGTGCTGTTTCCTGGAAGTCTTACAAGCAGACAATCTTAACGAGATCGACTATGGAAGCCGAACTCGCAACATTAAACACATCATGCGTCAAAGCAAGATGGCTTCGAGAGCTTTTGATGGATTCACGGGTGGTTGATAAACCATTCCCGGGTGTCCTTATGAAACTGTGACAATCAAACTGTGATTGCCTAGGCTAAGAGTTCAAAGGACAACATGAAATCCACAAAGCACATGAGAAAAAGATTAAAATCGTCAGAAAATCAAGAAACTCCAGAGTGATAGCATTGGATTATATCCAGATGGCTAAAAATCTGGCAAACCCTTTTATGGAAGGACTATCACGGATTGTGATAGAAAATGCATCGAGGGAGGTGAGTATGAGACCCACGTAAGTTTCCATGGGGGTAACCCAACCTATGTGATCGGAGATCCCGTGAATTAGGACCTGGGAAAATAATCCAGCGGTCAACTGAGGAGAGCATCCTTTATTAACCCACTCCATTGGAGATGCAATAATACTCTCAATTCTGTAAGGCAGGCTGACTTTTGTCTTAATGTGCTCCAAATCTTATGTAAGCAAGATGCTAACCTACAAAGCATTCTTTGGAGGAACACATCTATGTGAGCCCGACTGCTGGTCACAGTCTATGAGATTGGGTGATCTCCAGGAAGCTCTTGAGAAGATACGGAGTATGACTAATAAGCTCCACCCATGGGGTTTAGCCTTCGACAACCACGTATCCGCTGACAATAGGCAAAACTTCTGCACGCCAAACTGACAATTCAAGGCATAGTCCATTGTTCAGTCGCGAAGAAGACTAATCCTATTGCTCTAGGTGGAATTTTAACTTAACAGTCTCCACTGAAAATCCTGGCATGTCAAACATTGTTTGGAACAGTTGACAAACTTATGTGCCTCGAGATCTGGTGGGGGATTGATGGATTATGGATGGGCTTAGGCCCGTATAAGACAATAAACTCTAGTTAATCTCTAAGGCCCATTAATGTGAATGGTAACTGGTGGGAAGTATGAGAAGTTTAGTACCATACTGCTACAGTAAGAAGAGCGGGACCTCTTTATAAGGACTGCCCTACCACTTGCTATTGAGATCTTGGGAATAGGAGCTGTACACGCGCGCTCCTCCTCCTCCGCCGCCTGCCTCGCCTCATCTGGACGCGCGCGCGCCGTGGGTTGATGGAATGAGCTGAGGTGAAACTTATTTTTGCCGGTCAGGAATGGTTAATTATTCTCGGATTAATTAGTCGCTTATGAAGTGCCACTGTCCGAGACGTTGGACCGTGGGCTGTTCGTGGACTCTGACGTGGGCCTGAGCCTAGGCCCATTTACCCGATGGCCTATATAACACTACAAGAGATCGGGCCTACTATGACGAGACAAAAAATGTCATTGAATAGGTAATAACGTCACAAATTACCACTAAGTGACGTTTTATGGGCGTCACAAGGATCGTCACGGAATCCCCGTCATAGATTACTCCTAGTGACCGTGCATGCAAAATAACGTCACTGGATATAGGACCTTCAGTGACGTTCTCTAGAACATCATCAAGTTGTTACTTTTGTGACAGTCGATTAATGTCACACGCTACGAGAAAAATTTCCATATTGCACCATATTCAGTGATGTAGTAACGTCACTAAATTCATGCCACGTCAACACCCAAGCAGGCTATCCCACTGCTAGCATCATTACTTTCATTATTGGTGAAGATGACACCACATATATTTGATTTATTTTGAATTTAAATTATGACAGATGATCAAATCCACCATAATCCAAATGCATATGACAATAAGTATTTAATTCATATGAGATTACATAAATATAAGTTAAGATCCAAATCACATCATAAATTTATGATATTATATATTTAATCGTCTCAACCATTTCGTCCTCTTGTGTTTCATAGTAAAAATTAACACTGACTCACGAGTTTGACGGAAGAATAGACAAGTTGAAAAGCAATATTTAGATAAGTAAAGACCACATGTATTATCCTGATGATTGCAATGTATGATTCAACAACTATCTTTCCATCGCAAAAGGATGGCCTTCATGCACCATTAAGTTTGGATTGGGACTGCTAAGTTGCTTGCTGAGTTGCTTGAGCCCTTAAGAGAAAACCAATCAGGTTATCCATCTCTTGTTGGTTCTTTTGCCAGGCTTCATTCTTCTCTTGCTCGATCTTCTTCACATCTTCCAATTCTTCGTGTTGCTTCCTCTGCACCTCTTCAAATGCTCTCGCTTGTGCTTCAAGTCTCACCACTAACTCCTCTCAATGCCTATAAATTGACAAAACATAACAACATTGCATCTTGATGAGATGAAAACAAACAAGATAAAAAGGTGAGAGTACCACTAAGAAGCTTACAGTCTACCAAAATGTGAATGTAAAATAGAGAGGTACATTATTAAATGTGAAGGCAAAAATATGGATGGGCAAATGAAACAGTAAACTGAAGAATAACTTATAATGGTAAAAACATGCATAACTAAGAGATAAATTTCATTTATAATTCTGAAAAGGAGCAAGCATCACCGATAAGATATCAAGTTAGTAACCTAGGCAAGAAGCAACTAGGCTTGGACAACAACATTTTAGATCAAACTCAACCAACCTATATCATTCTACTAAAAAGGAAGCATATAAACCAATCAACAAATCATACTAGATTTCAGAATTAGAAACCATGCATTACAATCTTATTCTCATGCCTTTGTGTTGTAGCAGCAAAAACCATGTATTTCTCATTACAAGAATTTATTATCTTGATGTTACTTTGGATTATTGGATTCAGATCAAACCATATATAAACAGCGAAGCACTCCTTAGTTTGTTACAAGAACTAAAGACAAATGTCTTATTCACAAGCATTTGTGTATGCATTTCCTTACTATCATTAGGGCACTGTGCACGGGCACAAAAGCATGAAAAAATAAACAACAAGAACACAACAAGAAACAAGACAAGTACCTTTCATTTGCATCTCTCACCTCTCTATCCTTTTGCTCAATTCTTTCTTCTAGAACTCAGATCCTTGCTGATGAATTAGAGTTCCCAAATCTCCCTGATCTTGATGCATAATTCATGCTGGAAAGGAAGGCGCTATGGGCGTTTTCTTCCTTTAGAACTTCAGCCACAATCGTTGAATCAAACACTGGTTGCTCACTTCTGATTGTGTTTCCCTTTTTTTCCATTGCATTCTATTGTATAAAGGAAAACATTGACACTCAAGTAAGGCAAAGTTCATATGATGGATACACTCGATCAATATGAGAATCATTTCAAGTCAGAAACAATAAAGGAAGAAATCTTACATAAGCTAGATGTGTCGGCTCGCTCATGATGTTAGTATGGGTCTCTTTGAAAAACTCAATGGGACTTGGCTCTTGATTATTGTACTTGCCTTTTTCCTATATATGAAAATCTAACATTACCACTCCATATATAATAACAAGATGCGATAGACATAGGACTAGAAGTAAGGTATTTGGAATTCTTACAATTTTGCTGCAAGTGGAAACATAAGACCTAATTAAAGCCAGTGAATGCACACTGATGTACACATTATTCAAGATGTAAGTCCACACGATATATTACAATTGCTTTGGACATAGCAAGAGTGGCTTCCTCTTCATCTCTCAAAGCCCCTTCCTGGAGCTTACATGAATATAATAAAGTAGATAAGTTAGGATGCAAGCATGGAATGCACTAATATCATGTATAACTAATTGTTAAAGTGAAATTAATGGAAAGCATTTACTCTTGCTTGCACTATGAGTAAGCATATGGATGGAGGAGTACTTGTAACGTAACTGATTGATTTAGCTGTTACAAGTTGGCTTCGCATTGGTGGTAGACAAAATGAAACTATATTGTGTAAAACAGTCATAACTCGTAAGCAGGCAGCAGTGCCAAGAAGAAGTTCATGTCAGAATGTATAAATAGAAAATGAAGATCTCACGCATTGGGATCTAACAAGCAAAGAAATCAACATGCATGATGCAGGTGGGTCACGATCGGGAGAAGCAGCCAAAGAAAGCCAAGAAAAACAAGACCGAATGTTCAAGATAAAAACAGCAAAATACATGATTACAGAGCTCTTGGCATAGTTTAGAAACCGAAAGTTTACTACTATTTCGAATTAAGGCTCGATGGATGGTGTTGTATGTTTGCAAAGTAGGAGCAGGTTGATTTTACCTAGCTTAGTATGTCAGAATATAGTAAAAAAAACTGAAGTTTACCATGTATCTGCTTTTATCAAGTTCTGGGCGTACTGAAAATGCTTGTGGGCTTCAGACGCTTAACATCATGGGTAGCTAAATTAGGAGAGGCATGTCAAAAAGATTAAGTTTAGTTCTCTTTTGACTAGTACTAGAGACAAAAGTACACTGATACAGAGCTACACATCTCCTTAAGGAGTCAAAATCAAGTGCAGTCTTAGTCTTTATTCAGTTTTGACAGCACTAGTTAAGGACTATTTATGGGACAACAGAACCACAAACATAGAATTCAGCTTCACGTTTTAACATAGATAAAGTGGTTGCATCAAGAAGCTAGTTTATCCGGACATGTAGATACAGGGATACAAGGATGCACTACTTCCTGCTTGTAATTAGTTCTCCTTTTATATGCTGCATACTTTAGTTCATGTGTTTATGTTCATCTGATTATGACACCATACAGCGATCAAGAGCATCTAGTTTTATTCATTACACCAGGGTACAACCATGAGATGGTTAACATATAATTTTCTTCTAAATGCAAGAGTGGCCATACAAGCACATGGCAGCAAAAGAAATATCCCAGCTAAGGCCACACATCTCATACCTAACTAAACTTTTCCATAACGGCTAAAGTACTACAGTAGCATATATTCAGGTTCATCCCTTTTGACAATAGCAGGCTATAACAAATGCAAAACCATGGTTACTATTGCGGTTTTGCACACGGACCTATCAATAGGATATCAAGTAAAGTTATCTAGCAGGAGGTTCAGGATTTTTACCATCGCAGGCTGTGGCAAATCCTAATTGCAGAGAAGGGCGGGATGAGTAGTACTAGTATGCATGAACCCTAATCATTGAACGCCAAGGGGTGGCTGGATGAGGAGGGCGGCATGAGGAAATCACCGAGAAGTCGTCGGTCGCTGGGGAAAAGAGAGCCGGGTGCTCGTTGGGCGGGTTGATGCGGTGGATCCAACCTCGGCGGCAGGGCAGCCTTCTTCAATCTGGCGTCACGGGTCGCTTCAGTTGGGGGAAACGAGGGCCGGGTGCTCGCGGGGCAGGATGTTTGGGTGAATCCGAGCTCGGCCTGTAGGGCGACCTCCCCCGATCTGCCGCCGCCAGTCGTTTCAATCGGGGCTGTAATCTTGGGGAGAAGAGAGCCGGTTGAATCGGGGCAAAAGAAAGATGTGGGGTAGGCGGTGGCTCTTCGCGGGTGAAAAAGAATTTGGTCGGGTCCTCGACGAGTAGGGACACAGTGTACACGAGGAATGATTTATTTTCAGGATTTATCTTCCACTTTAATACCATGTAATTCATTTACTTTGAAATAAATATCAAATGATTATTAGAAAAAGGAAATCTATTAAACATTATGATTTGGTATTTTCCATGTAGTTTTTTAGATAATTGTAAATAAATATGCCGAAACTTGTAAACAATGGTCTTAAATATGTTTTTCTCACCCACAAGGATTCGTGCGGCATTGATCCCGACCAACAGAACCGGTGCTTTGATTTCGATCGGAATCCAACGGCAAAGAGATCATTTGTATCTGTTGTAGAACTGGATGGTTCGTCATGTAGATAAATCATTTAAATTTTTTATATAGAACGAAACAATGTCACCTCACAAGTGCCCCATTCAAGTTGTTTGCCCAACAACTATCTATTTACATATAAGAATAAAAATAAGATTTTCCATCTACTCTCATCTTTTCATTTTAATTTTTTACATAGAGCGAAACAACATTAGCTCATGAGCGCCCATTTGAAGTTTTCAACACAGCCACTACCTATTTATTCCATATATAAGAACAAAATAGCTATGTTAAAAATATATGTTTTTTTCCATTTCTCGTTCACTCTCTTATTTCCATTTCTATTTTGAGATAAACAACATCAGATCACAAATGCCCGATTAAAGTTTCTTGCCGAGTCACTACCTATTTATATTAGAAAGAACAAAATAACCATCTCAGAAAAAAGAGAAAACAGGACAAGGTTTTCAATTTATAAAAAATAATAAATATATGTATTGCCTGGCTACTACCTACTTATATTAGATAGAACAAAATAATTACAATGCTTAATAGCCTTGGAAAAATTATGGCCGGTACCAGTACGAAAACTGATGCATGGGTCCTACCTCTCAATAACCCTTGAACTAGCTATGGCAGGTCCCACTGCTAGACCTTACATGACAAAAAAAATGATCACCACACATTCGTAGTATTCGGTGACACTAGCAAATCCGTCATGAAAATACCAAACTGTCATAGAAATTGGCAGGTAGGTGTGCTCAAAGACGGAGGCCATTAGGTGACGTTTATCGTCACCGATTTGCGGTAATCGGTGACATTGTCCATCATCGTCACGAGGGTTTTCGTCACAGTATGTCAATCTTGTTGTAGTGTAAGTAGGCGCTGACCAGTGGAGTGAACCCTAACTTAGTTCACTCACTCCCTCTCGCACAACCCTAGCCGTCATCTACTGTTCCTCTCTCCGAGCTGCTTTCGGCAATCCCATCCCGACGGACGCATGCACGGTTGGTCGGGAGAGTAGGTGCCTTCGGAAATCCGTCTTTCAAGATCCTGCCCAGGAGAACGACAATAAGGTTTTTGGGGGGCGTCTCCACGCGACTGCTCCCGATCCGTTCCCGTCTCCATCCGCCTCTGCTTCCACTACTTTCCCTGCATCAACTCTATGGTTGATGACGAAGTCGCCAAGAAGAGCTGCTGCTACTGCCGCCGCGTTGGCCTAGCCAACCCGAGGGTATGACTCATTCATCCCCTACTTGCTCGTACATGTGCTGGCCATATATATGTTGTTCATAGATGTTTTGGTACTATATACTGTACGTGCTCACATGCCTATGTATGAGATGCATACCGTATTTTCCATGCTTATTATTTACTCGTGGATTAGATTAGTAAAAAATGTGCTAATATTTCAAACATGTTTGTGTATTGTAGGGGACGAGGAATAAAACAGCTTAAGATCGCAGGAGTAGCCATCATCGGATTGATTTTTTTGGATAAACTTTCGATGTATTCATCAACTATTAAGGCACTACAACAAACATCAGAAGTAAAAATTACATCTAGATGTATAGCGACGAGTTGTAAAGCTGATAGTGACATCAAATTTTTAAGTAATTCGTGTGAACGCTCTTAGGCACATCAGATCCTATGCACGAATCCTATGCACATCAAATCCATGCCTCTACTTGACTAGCTCATTAATCAAAGATGGTTATGTTTCCTAACCATAGACATGTGTTGTCATTTGATTAACGGGATCACATCATTAGGAGAATGATGTGATTAACTTGACCCATTCCGTTAGCTTAGCACTTGATCGTTTAGTATGTTGCTATTGCTTTCTTCATGACTTATACAAGTTCCTATAACTATGAGATTATGCAACTCCCGTTTACCGGAGGAACACTTTGTGTGCTACCAAACGTCACAACGTAACTGGGTGATTATAAAGGAGCTCTACAGGTGTTTTCAAAGGTACATGTTGAGTTGGCATATTTCGAGATTAGGTTTTGTCACTCCGATTGTCGGAGAGGTATCTCTGGGCCCTCTCGGTAATGCACATCACTATAAGCCTTGCAAGCAATGTAGCTAATGAGTTAGTTACGGAATGATGCATAACGTAACGAGTAAAGAGACTTGCCGGTAACGAATTGAACTAGGTATTGAGATACCGACGATCGAATCTCGGGCAAGTAACATACCGATGACAAAGGGAACAACGTATGTTGTTATGCGGTTTGACCGATAAAGATCTTCGTAGAATATGTAGGAACCAATATGAGCATCCAGGTTCCGCTATTGGGTATTGACCGGAAACAGTTCTAGGTCATGTCTACATAGTTCTCGAACCCGTAGGGTCCGCACGCTTAAGGTCACTACAAGAAATATGTCAACTAGTGACCATTTGTCAGTGACCCTGGAAGAATTGGTCATAGATCTATGACCATTTCAGACCAATTGGTCAAAAGCTGTTCGAGGGGCTCCAAACCCTAAACCATTGCGACCATTTTGGTCAGAAAGGTCGTAATTTCCTTACACGAAAAGGTCACAAAGCAAACAATGCTAGTCCGCTGCCTTATTTCTAGTTGTTAATGACCAATATAGATGGTCATAACCTTATAGATTGTGGTGGGTTGTGATGACTAGGCGCCACCTCATCAGTTTTGCCTGTGTGTCATGTCCATGTGGCAGTTTTTGCCCTAGGTTATGAAGCAACCTATATTTCTGTCATTCCCAAAATTCCCACAAAAATCTCATAAATTCTTTGGGTCATATCTTCGTCAAATATGTAAAAACCTTCCTTGCCTAGTTCAAAAATAATTCAAAAATATTCATTTTCCTATTCTATTCAGAACAACAGTTTGTGAAGGAAGTACCACTTTGGCATGTCCAAATAGTATCCATTTTCTACAGTGCTTTCCTATGCCCATATAACCATCCTCCACCAAATTCCAGCTCAATCCATTCATTATTTTGAGCCGAGCTTCAACATTCGTATTTATGTCCAGTGTGGTAGTTTGCAAAGCAAGTACCACCTAGGCTCCTCCTTTTGAGCTGAAAATTTGTGAAGACGGTCTTCTTAGTAACTGATCATCCTCAGCCAAAAGTCACACCCATTAGCCATGTGCATTTCCCGTACCGCAAATCAAACACTTGGCTGCTTATTCATGTTTGAGCATCGATCTGTCTCCTCGTGAGAATCTTATGTTGTTATTTTCTTCCTAGCACCTACCTGGGGAGTTCCCAACCCACTAGACATGCCTAGGCCGCCCAGAACACATGGCAACGCCACGATCACGCGGTGACCACGCGGCGGGCATGCGAGCTTACGCGCTCTAGTGTTGGGGCCCTCGGCCACCGTCCAAACCTCGATGTCTCGCCATCAAACCATGTATTTCTGATTAAATAGATACTTATTTACCTAGAAATGATTTTTGGAAAAAATAAAGAGCAAACTATGAGGCAGCTGCAGTTCAAATTTGACCCGCTTCCACCTGAATTGACGGGAATTTGTCTTTTTCACCGGAGGTGGATCAAAAATTTTGACACCCAACCATTTTGTCAATTGTGCATTATATATGACCTAGTATTTTATAAAATTGATTTGGTCCATTTTTGCAATAATTATTTGGTAGTTCCTTCACAAAAAACCTCCTTTTGGGCACTTGGAAAATGAAAAATGAATTTTCCATGCAAAGAAAATGAAAACTTCCTTAGGCAACATTGTTTGGAATTCCAAGATGTACCCTTGTGCACAATATGAGATCATTTGAACAAACTATGCCATGAATGTGGCCATAAGATTGATCATTTGGCTTGAAAGCCATGAATCTTCACGCATGATAGCTCATTTCTGAGAACACTTTTTAAAAATAATTACCGTATTACAAGTTTATTATTTTTCCTGGAAACTTGGTCACATATAATGACACAATGCGAAGGTTTTCCATTTTTTTTGATTTTTTGAATTTTTTATGCCCGTTTCAAAATGCGGTCAAAACGGCGGGCTTGACCGTTCCTAGCTAGTGGTTGAATCTTGGATTTTTTTTGGTGTTTCTATGATTAAATAGATACTTATTTACCTAGAAATGATTTTTGGAAAAAATAAAGAGCAAACTATGAGGCAGCTGCAGTTCAAATTTGACCCGCTTCCACTTGAATTGACGGGAATTTGTCTTTTTCACTGGAGGTGGATCAAATTTTTTGACACCCAACCATTTTGTCAATTGTGCATTATATATGGCCTAATATTTTATAAAATTGATTCGGTCCATTTTTGCAACAATTATTTGGTAGTTCCTTCACAAAAAAACCTCCTTTTGGGCACTCAGAAAATGAAAAATGAATTTTCTGTGCAAAGAAAATGAAAACTTCCTTAGGCAACATTGTTTGGAATTCCAAGATGTACCCTTGTGCACAATATGAGATCATTTGAACAAACTATGCCATGAATGTGGCCATAAGAATGATCATTTGGCTTGAAAGCCATGAATCTTCATGCATGATAGCTCATTCCTGAGAACACTTTTTTAAAATAATTACCGTATTACAAGTTTATTATTTTTCCTGGAAACTTGGTCACATATAATGACACAATGCGAAGGTTTTCCAATTTTTTGATTTTTTTTTGAATTTTTTATGCCCGTTTCAAAATGCGGTCAAAACGTCGGGCATGACCGTTCCTAGCTAGTGGTTGAATCTTGGAATTCTTTTTGTGTGTTTGTATGATTGAACAGATACTTATGTACCTAGAAATGTTTTTTGGAAAAAATAAAGAGCAAACTATGAGACAGCTGTAGTTCACATTTGACCCGCTTCCAGCTGAATCGACCGAAATTTGTCTTTTTCACCAGAGGTGTATAAAAACTTTTTACACCCAACCATTTAGTCAATTTTCCATTAAATATGGCCAAGTATTTTATAAAATTGATTTGGTACAATTTTGAAATAAATATATGGTAGATCCTTTACAAAAGAACTCATTTTGGGCACTCGAAAAATGGAAAATGAATTTTTAATCAACCATGACCAATTTTTCAGTTAACTATGACCAATTTAGATGGTCATGACATCATACGCGTGTGCTGCATTTTGATTGGTCCGTGGGCGTTTCACGCGGATCGTGGATGGATCACCGTTGGATGCTCCCGGATCCAACGGCTGTCCTCACCCGAAGCCCACCTAAGCCGAAACCCTAGCTCTCGTGAGTCCTCGTGCCCCTCTCTCCCTGCACACCACTCCTCCTCCCTTCCAGATCGCGGCCGCCACCTCCCTCCGGCGAAGCGCCCCGCCGTCCATGGACTCCCCCCCACACTCCTCTCTCCCATCCCCCTCCCGAATCACCGCATGACCCCTTCTCCCCATCGCCGCCGTCGCTCCCTTTTCCCCATCACAGTCCTTCCCCACGCCCGCGCTTCCCAGATCCACGCCGCACCTCGCCGTCCACGCACGCTCACCGTCCCTCCCTCATGCGCTCCCTCCCCCAAATTGCCGCCGCCACCCCGCCGATTCAGATCCGACACCGCTGCCCGTGCCCGCGCACCACCACCCGCTCCTCCGCCCATCCCGGAGGCCTTAGTCGGCGCCCTCCATCGCATGGCCGCCACGCTCGTCCCGCCCTCGGTGCCGCACCTCCACCGCCATCTTTTCTAGCTCCTCGCCGACGCGTCCGCCCCTTCCTCGTCCATGCGCCTCTGCTCAGGCTCACATCGGGCTCCTCATCGTCCTCCTCGACGTGCTCCTCCCGCCCGCGCTGCTCTCCAACTTCCTCCCCGCCGGTGCCCCCTCCTTTCCGCTCCCCTCCCCTCCCCTCCATAGGGCCAGATCCGCACCACGCGGCGTTTTCGCATCCGCATCCGCGCCGCCACCATGCCCAAACCGCGGCCGAGGAGAGGAGCCCCGCCACCACCACGCCCTCCTCCTTCCACCTCCACAGCTCTCCCTCCCTCCCTCCTCGCACCTCAAACCCTAGCCCGTGCGCGGGCGGCCATGGCGACCGAGCTCTGGATCCTCAGCACCCTCTTCTCCAAGAGCAAGATCAGCAATGCAACGTCCGAACGGAGAGGCTATGGTATGCTAGGTATGAATCCTTTTCTCTTCTTCTTCTCCTTCTTCTGGTTTCCTTCATCCCGCATTTGATTCCTGCGTTCTCTGCAGTTTGCTCACTCCTATCTGCTATAGTACGGTCTGCTTCAGCTTGTGAAGGAAGGGGCCAGCCAAGGAGAAGCTCTTTGTCTTTGCACGCCGCTCTGAGGATCAACATCAAGTAGTAAGTCCACGCCTCGTCCCTCCATGCCCATCTTCATTCGCATTAACCACCATGGCCATGGCCAGTTTTTCAGCAGCAGTCAGTGTCACACACGCCAAACCCAAAATCAATTTCGCGTTATAATAGCAGCTAAAATTCAGATCTGGGACAATGATTCTACCCTGTAAAACGATTCAATGCCGCTAGTCTCAAGGGTTTGAATTGGCCTTAGCACGTACGAATGGAAGTGATGCATACATGTGAAGCATCCCTCTTACAGTAAAGAATGCAGTTTGAGGATAATCTGCCAATTCTTCTGTAGTGGATATAAAATAATTAGGCATTTCTAAATTGTCTTGAATTTCCCTGAACTGAAAATGGACTGATCTACTTGCTGCCTGTGCTACTAAACATAAAACTGAAAAACCTTTTACTGCCATTTTGTAGGTACTTTCCATAATGAACTTGGTTTCTGTTCACACACATGTACTGCTACATTATCCTATACATGTTGTCTGAATTATGTGAGAGGATACTGCCATTTTGTTGGTACTTTCCATATTGAATTCATTGTAGCAGACATCAGCAGGTTTTAGATGTAGCACTCTTTACTTTTGTCGTTGGTTTACATTTGTCAATCCTAGGAATTAATTAGTGCCTTCTGTTTTGACTCTAGATTTGAATAGTGCCCAGGTAGTGTTCATTAGTAGGTTAAAAGGACGTTCAGCTTATTTATTAAATCATGATGTACAAAAGGTTTAGCTACGTGGGACTCCCAAGTCTGCAACTATAGTAGAAATAATGCCATGGAGCAAGAGTTCTGTTGGGCATCCTTTGCATTTCTCTTGTCATGTTCCATGCTTCACAACATGTGGGTAAACATATCAGTACACACGCACACTGCAGTTTGTAATGTCATTTAGTAGGGGATGCATTAGGGTACTTTATTTCCATTATAAACTAATAATAATTAAGAGCTTTCATTTTGTGGGCTTTCCTTTCTTCAATGCTATGTTATGGTAGTCCATCCTGTACGTTTCCAGGTTTTCTAACTATATGCAAAACTTCCTGTAGGCTCGGTGAGGGATGCTCCACCAGCATCCTGCTGCTTCGCAGTGGACGACAAGGACTTCCTCGCGCACGAGATGATTGGCGCACTATTCTGCTGTTGCCAAGTAGAGGAATAAGAGGATATATGAAGTTTACTATTGATGTTTCATGCAGGTGGGGTTACCCAATGTTGGCAAATCAACTTTCTTTAACATATTAACAAAGGTGGGCTCCTGCGCCGGCAACTCCAGGTCCCAACCCCTCCCTCCCTCGTCTCCCCGTCTCGTTTTTGTTTCCCGTAGTGGCTGCTGCTATTTCACGTCGGGTTCTGACTCGGTTTGGTTTGCTGTTGTTGTTTCCGTTGTGGTGGCGCAGGCTTGCGGCGAAGAAGATCAAGGCTGAGAAGGACCCCAACAAGCCCACGCGCCCCCGAGCGCTTTCTTCATCTTCATGTGAGTTCCAGTCTTGGTTCCTGGTTCGATTCGTGTTGCTTCTGTGGTGTGGCGTCACGTCCTGACCGAGGATTTGGTGCGTGCTTCGTCTTCGCAGGGACAACTTCAGGAAGGAGTACAAGGAGAAGCACCCCGGCGTCAAGCTGGTCTCCGTGGTAAGCGTCCCCCATCCGCCTCTGTCTCGTTGTTCGTTCGAACTGGTGGTGTTGCGAGATGAGTTTCCTTGTGAATTTTGTGTCCTGATATGGTTTAGGTTGGTTGAATTGCAGATTGGCAAGGCTGGTGGTGAGAAGTGGAAGTCCATGAGTGATGCTGTAAGTTGCACCTCTCCCCTCCCCTCTCTGTTACCGCTCAATTCGGTGCCGATTTACTTGTTTCTGTCTTACTTTGCCTAGTGTTCGAACCAGTTGGTCAGTTAGATTTTGAATGGCAGTAGCAGCAAACTGATTTTTATCAAATATATCTCTATTACGCAAAATTCGGTGCCGGTTTTCCAATGGCAGTAGCAGCAAACTGATTTTTATCAATTATATCTTATGCGAAGTTTAGGCGCAATGTGTTGCAGTGAAGTATTTTGCATGACTTGCACTTGTGCAATGAATATTCATATTGTGTCTATGTTTTCTTGTATGAATGAGTATCTCATTTTAACTAGTTTGGAGAACGAAAAGCATGGTACTAGCTGAATTTCTTGTCATTCTAAATAAGTGTCCTTTTGAAACCCTTCCTAATTTGTTTGCAGCCCTTCCTAATTTTTTGTTCTTGTTCTATTTGGAAATGGATGCAGCAGGTGCTCGCTCTTGCACGTCCGCACCGCCTCTGGCGCGGTGGTGCTTCTTGAGGCGACCGGCGTGATGGCGGCTTTGTACGACGGCGAACACAAGCTCTCTGGTGAGTCGGCTCCATCTTCTAGCCCTAGCTCCCTATTTTCTGCTCCTATAGCATGCTCTATTGGTTTAGAACACTAGCAGCAGTAGCCTACCGTGTATGCGTACTAAACAGCAGGAGCTCAATCACCTTGTGTACACTAGCAGCTTGCTTACACACTTGTCACTTGCTTGTGGTAGCCATTACGTAGCTGAATCATGTCTGTGTCTACTAATCATCAATTCATAGTATTTGGCTTTTGTGTGATGTGGATATACTTCTGATTTAAAGTTACTAATATTTTTTGTTTTGATTCTCTCTGGTGCGAGGAAAGCTGTGAGTAGACGTCAAAGATGCCTACTTGCTTGGCTGCTACAGTGATGCATGCGCCAGTCAAGCAAGCACACGTGCATATACGTACATGTTAGGATAGTAGTAGATGTGCCATAATTCCTGTGTAAGGAAATGTATTCTGAGATGATTTTGTTATGTTATCTAAACACAGGAGATGTGTTATGTGATGTGTATGATGGATTATTTGAATTCGACATTGAGTTTTCTGATTTGAATATGAAACAATGTCGGATGTGTGTGTGTAACTAGATTAAAGAGGTCTTGTGCCCAAACAATTTTGTCCAAACATTTATTTCAAAATCCGAGATCTAATAGTAGACAACTAATTGGGTTGAAAAAGGCCACAACCCAACAAGCATTGGTCTGTTTAAAAAGTGAAACAAAAAAAGCTTCAGAAAATTAAAAAAATAAATATATTGCAAAAAAGGCCGAGGCCCCCTAATATGGAAGTATGGCCCATGCAGAAATTGACAGAAAAAATACACTAAAAAGGCCAAATTGTTGGGCTCGGCCCATGTAGAAAACCGAATTGGACCGGGCTGAATCTTGTGCCACATCAGCTTGCCATGCTGGATGCCTACGTGGCCTGGGGAGGTTGCTAGTGACCAAAACGCCACAGTAGGAATATTTTGGTCGTAAACGTCCACGACCTTCTCACAGAGAAGGTCGCTATAGTCAATTAACGACCCTCAGCTTTTGACCTTATGTTTTTGGTCACAAAAGGTCACAAATTGAAAACAGTGACCTTTCAGTGACCAATAGTGGTGGTCACAAGTTGACATATTTCTTGTAGTGGGTTTCGATGACAGTTATATTATGAGTTTATGAGTTTTGATGTACCGAAGTTTGTTTAGAGTCCCGGATGTGATCACGGACATGACGAGGAGTCTCGAAATGGTCGAGACATGAAGATTGATATATTGGAAGCCTATCTTTGGATATCGGAAGTGTTCCGGGTGAAATCGGGATTTTACCGGAGTACCGGGAGGTTACCGGAACCCCCCGGGGGCTTGATGGGCCTACATGGGCCCTAGTGGAGAGGAAGAGAGGAGGCAAGGGCTGGGCCGCGCGCCCCTCCCCCTAGTCCAAATAGGACAAGGAGAGGGGGGCGGAGCCCCTCTTTCCTTCCTCTCTCCCTCCTCCTTCCCCCCTTCTCCGATTCCAACTAGGAAAGAAGGGAGTCCTACTCCCGGTGGGAGTAGGACTCCCCTTGGCGCGCCCCTCCTTGGCCGGCCCCCCTCCCCCTTGGCTCCTTTATATACGGGGGCAGGGGGGCACCTCTAGACATAACAATTGATCTCTTGATCTCTTAGCCATGTGCGGTGCCCCCCTCCACCATAGTCCTCGATAATATTGTAGCGGTGCTTAGGCGAAGGCCTGCGACGGTAGAACATCAAGTCGTCACCACGCCGTCGTGCTGACGGAACTCTTCCCCGACATTCTGCTGGATCGGAGTCCGGGGATCGTCATCGAGCTGAACGTGTGCTAGAACTCGGAGGTGCCGTAGTTTCGGTGCTTGATCGGTCGGGCCATGAAGACGTATAACTACATCAACCACGTTGTTCTAACGCTTCCGCTTTGGTCTCACGAGGGTGCGTGGACAACACTCTCCTCTCCCGTTGCTATGCATCACCATGATCTTGCGTGTGCGTAGGAATTTTTTTGAAATTACTACGTTCCCCAACAGTGGCATTAGAGCCAGGTTTTATGCGTAGATGTTATATGCACGAGTAGAACACAAGTGAGTTGTGGGCGATACAAGTCATACTGCTTACCAACATGTCATACTTTGGTTCGACGGTATTGTTGGATGAAGCGGCCCGAACCGACATTACGCGTACGCTTATGCGAGACTGGTTCTACCAACGTGCTTTCAAAAAGGTGGCTGGCGGGTGTCTGTTTCTCCAACTTTAGTTGAACCGAGTGTGGCTACGCCCGGTCCTTGTGAAGGTTAAAACAACACTAACTTGATGAACTATCGTTGTGGTTTTGATGCGTAGGTAAGAACGGTTCTTGTTGGGGATATTACTACTGGGCGTGAACCGGCCTGCCTGGGCCGGGTTAACTTCATTAGTAGTATAAAGGTGATTAAGCAGAGGAAGGCCCAAGGCCTGTAGTCGGTTTAGAACCTGTAGCCGTAAACCGGCTTGATATGTAAACTTGTATTGTAAGTTAGGAATAGAGAGAGACCAACCGGGATACGAATATGAACCGGTGTGGGACTCTATGGACCGACAGGCGTCACCCGTGTATATAAGGTGACGACCCGGCGGCAGTTCAAGGACAGACAACAACAACTCGAGGCCTAGGCGAAGCTTATTTGCTTCCTAGTCATCGAAACCACATCAATTCCATCACAACTAGACGTAGGCTTTTACCTTCATCGAAGGGGCCGAACTAGTATAAACCCTTGTGTCTTTGTGTCCGCTTTAACCCCTTCAAGTTAACCCGTTGCGATAGCTCCACGACTAAGTCCTTTCACAAGGACACCTGCCGTGAAAAATCCACGACAGTTGGCGCCCACCGTGGGGCTATTGCACGATGGTTTGATGATCTTGGAGGGCAAGCTCGAAGGACTCGAAGGCTATGCTGTGGGCCGGATGACCAAGAGTCGTCGCGGCAAGCTCTACATCGACGATGCAGGATGGGCTCCCGAAACCGACTCGATCGAGTACGGGTACCGGGTCCCCTTTGGTGGCATACACGTTTTTATCGGCAAGATTGGTGAGCCTGGGCCTGAGCCGGACATCTGCACCGACCTCGTCGAGACGGCTCAGCGTGCGAGATCTACCCAGGTTAAACCGGCCGTGAAGCGTGCCTTCGTGGGAGTCATCCACGGAGGAGAGCATGAGGATGAGTCAGAATACGGTAGCGAGACCGTCGTCTATTCCGGCGACGAGTCCTCGACCGGGGAAACCGAATCATTGTACCAGTTGCAAGACGACCAGATTAGGGGCTGTTCCGATGGCGACAGTATTCCGGACCCCCCTGATCTGATCAACCGGGTTGGAATATTCATGGCTGGCACGCAGGCGGCGAATCACTCCTCGACCGCAGCAGCAATGTTCTCTGGATCGGCGGCGGCAGCGGCAGCAGGGGCAGGAGGCCTCGTGCGCCCACCGGTTCAAGTTCTATCTGACCTGTTTGATGCACTAGCTGTACTTATGGCAGAGGCCAATCCGGCGGATCAGAGGCCCATGATGCAGAAGTTGCAAAGGTGAGAGAGCGGATCGTCTGAGCCAAAGCCGACTGGCGGCGAAGAAGGACAGGATGGCCCGCAGGCGGGCGCTTTGGGCGCCCAGCCCTATAAGCTCTTGCTCGACCAGAACGCATCACAGGAGGTCTTGAAGCGGAAGCACAGATCACGCCTGCCGTTAGGGTTCGACCCTAGAAATCTCTTTCACACTCCGGAAGCTGGAACCAGCAATCCGCCGGGGCACCGGGAGGTAAACCGGGTCGAGGCACCAGGGCCAGGAGCGACGGTCCAACCCACCTGATGGAACATCCTCGGTAGAACGTTGTGGTTCCTCCGCCGGTCCAGACACCTCCGGGTCATTATTCTAATCCTATGGACAATCTTGTCGTAGCTGCTGCGCGATTAGAAGCTATCCCAGTCGAAGGAGACTCTCCGCAAGCAATAGAGACGCGCCGGGTTAAGGAACTTCTCCGGACCACTTTAATTCAGCAGGAGGCATATTCATACAGCCGCGATCGGATTCATTCCACACCTCGTCCAAGCCGGAGCTATAGTAGGCGCATGGATGAACCGGCCGTATCAAGCAATGCGCGGAGCCGTGAAGCGGCTCGTGGCAATAACCCGGCAGGTGGTGTTCGCGATGCTCAGGATGTAGTGGACCGGGCCCGGGCACGAAGGGAGGCCGAGTTAGCAGCACAGAACGAGGCGGGTCAGCTTACACCCGTTCGTCCTACCACCTCTGCCGGGCCAGGGGTCGCATCTAGCTTGGGAGTGCCCTGTTTAGTCCCCGCTTTACGCAATGTACGCCTGCCCAAAGACTTCAAGGGTCCGCGCAAGGTGCCGAATTACACCGTTGATTTATCTCCAGAAGCATGGGTAGAGAGTTATGAGATGGCCATGGAGATGCTGGATGTGGATGAGACCGCGTGTGCAAAGTACTTCACCATGATGCTTGAAGGCACATCCCGTACTTGGTTGAAGAGCCTGCCGCCTAATTCTATCAGTTCATGGGCCCAGTTGCGGGCCCGGTTTATCCAGAATTTCAAAGATACGTGTAAGCAGCCTAAGTCCATAGTAGACTTGGCGGCTTGTGTTCAGGAGGACGGAGAGTCAACAACCCATTGGGTACGCCGTGTTTCGGAAGTCTTGCACTCGTCGGCGGGATCAATCTTGACTCTGCGATCTTAACCACGGAGGCAATTGCGGTTTAAGCCTCTAAAGTTGAAGTTGGGGGCGTATGAAGCGGTTCTGTAATGACATGGGAACTCTCATGGCGCTTTAGTGAAGTATGCTGATTACGATAGTACCAAGGATCCGAGGCCGCGATGGCGAAGCGGGGAAGGAAAGAAGAACATCAACTCAAGGGTATCAACACAAACCGGCGGGCCATGGGAGCGGAGGCAAGCGTAAGCGGATGGCGAGATGGACTTTGTGGCTAACACTAATCTGCAGGACAAGGGTCATTGGTGAGCAGAGGTAAAGCGGCAAATCGTAGTGGGGCTCCAAATCCTAACCCGGATCGCTTAAACTATTTGTTGAATCAGCCTTGTCCAAAACACGGGACAAAGGAGGCTCCGGCTAACCACCTTTGGAAGGATTGTTACATTATGCAGGAGTTTAAAAACTCTAATGCCTTCCGGTATGACCATGGGTCAGGTGGTGGCTCAGGATCCGGTTTCCATGGGCTGAGTCACGATGGAGCGTCCGGTTCAGGTTTTAATCAAGGCGGTCATAATAACCAGAATAATTAGAGCAGTCAAGGGGGTTACAACCAACAGCAGCAGCAGCAGTAGTCAGGTTATCAGAGCCATCCAAAACAGTTGAACAATGGGCAGTATCACATTTTCACAACTAGCTTGGATAAGCGCGACCGGAAACTTCACAAGCGAGTGGTGAACTCTGTTCAACCGGCTGTACCACGTTACTTACGCTGGTCGGAACAGCCTATCGTGTGGAGCAGGGAGGATCACCCACCCGGGTTGACAATCCAGGCGATTGGCATTAGTGGTAGACCCTCGGTGGGAGGTTATAAATTCACCAAGGTGCTCATGGATGGAGGGAGCAGTATTAACATCCTGTATTATGAGACATTCCGCCGCATGGGGCTAACAGACAAAGATCTCAGACCGTCTAATACGGTGTTCCATGGTGTGGTGCCTGGCAAATCAGCATATCCTATTGGTAAGATAGCCCTGGAGGTGGCTTTTGGGGACGAGCATGATTCCCGATCCGAAACACTAACCTTTGAGGTGGTGAAAATCCGGAGCCCGTATCACGCCTTGTTTGGGCGGCTGGCTTATGCCAAATTCATGGCACGACCTTGTTATATCCATTTGCAGCTCAAGATGCTGGGCCACAAGGGGACAATAACGGTTCATGGGAGCCGCAAGATTGCTTTGGTATGTGAGGAAGGTGATGCGGCCTATGCAGAGTCGGTTTGTGCCACGGAGGAGTTGAAATATTATAGGGACAATGTTGATCCGGCGGACATGACCCCTTTGAAGAAGCCAACTACGGAGCATGATTCAGATCTGAAGTTTAAATCAGCGGCTGAGACCAAGCTTGTTGACTTCGTGCCCGGCGATTCGTCCAAGCAGTTCACTGTCAGTGCCAACTTGGACCCTAAATAGGAAAGCGCGCTCATCGAGTTCATCCGTGAGAATCGGGACATTTTTGCATGGAAGCCTTCTGACATGCCAGGTGTACCGAGGGAACTCGCTGAGCACACTCTTAATGCTGATCCCAAATATAAACCGGTAAAACAGTTTCTCCGCCGGTTTAACGAAGAAAGGCGCAAAGCTATTGGAGAGGAGGTGGCCAGGCTCTTAGCAGCTGGTTTTATCATTGAAGTGTTCCATCCAGAATGGCTTGCTAATCCGGTGCTGGTTCTTAAGAAAAACAGCACTTGGCGTATGTGTGGATTACGGATCTTAACAAGGCTTGTCCAATGGATCCTTTTGCCCTCCCCCGCATTGACCAGATTATTGATGCCACGGCGGGTTGTGGCGTTTGAGTTTTTGGATCGTATTCGGGTATCATCGATCAAAATGGCGGTTAAGGACCAAGAGAAGACGGCGTTTATTACTCCCTTTGGAGCCTTCGCTATGTATCTATGCCTTTTGGACTCAAGAGCGCCCAAGCCACTTATCAGCGGTGTGTACTGAACTGCTGCATGAACAAATTGGCGTAATGTACGCGCCTATGTGGATGATATTGTAGTCAAGTCAAGGCGTAAGAGACGCTGGTTGATGATTTGAAGGAAACCTTTGACAACTTGCGGGTTTACAAGATGATGCTTAACCCGCCAAATATGTCTTTGGTGTTCCGGCGAGTGTTATTCTTGGGCTTTCTTGTGTCCAACAGAGGAATTGAGGCTAATCCGGAGAAGATTACGGCTATTACCTCCTGGCTAAACGAAGTGTATCAACGACGTTCGGCGTTTGGCGGGTCGGATTGCCGCTACCGAGCGGTTTATCGGCCGCCTCGGAGAGAAGGCCATTCCTTTATACCAGATGCTGAGAAAGACAGATCAATTGATCTGGAGTCCGGCTGCTGAGGAAGCGTTGGAGGACTTGATGCGGCAATTAGCCAATACGCCTGTTCTTGCAGCTCCGGTCGACAAGGAGCCGTTATTGCTATCGTGGCGGCCAATGCTTTCGCGCAGATTAGTGTAGCTATTGTGGTAGAACGCATGAGGCGGGCAAGGAGTATCCGGTTCAGCGGCGGTTTACTATATCAGCGAGTGCTTATTGAATCCAAGCAAAGGTATCCGCATTGGCGAAGCTAGTATATGGAGTTTTCATGGCAAGCGGAAGTTGAAGCGAGATTTCAAGGGCACCCCATCACGATGGTCGATTCGGCTCCTTGGCGATATCATCTGAGAACCGGGAGGCGACTAGCCGGATTGCCAAGTGGGCTATAGAACTTGGGCCGCACGGATCGAAATACGTGCCTCGGACGGCGGTGAAGTCTCAAGCACTTGTTGATTTCATCAATGATTGGACGGAGTTGCAAGCACCAGAGGAGAAGCCGGATCACACATATTGGACTATCCATTTTGATGGATCCAGGCAATTGGAGGGCTCGGGGGCTGGAGTCGTATTAACTTCCCCATGAGGTGATAAGTTTTGTTATGTTCTCCGCTTAATGTTCCCTTGTACTAATAATGCACAGCTGAGTATGAAGCTTTGCTCCATGGTCTCCGGATGGCTAAGGAGATGAATTTAAGTCGGGTTAAGTGCTTCGGTGACTCGGACCTCGTGGCTCAACAGGTGTCTGGCACTTGGGATTCTAAAGACCCACTTATGGCTGCATATCATCGTGAGGTGGATATGGTTGCGGGTCATTTCAAGGGTTATCAGGTGGATCACGTGGATCGTCGAAAAAATGAAGCGGCGGACGCTTTAAGCCGGATGGGCTCTCAGTGTAAACCAGTCCCGCCTAATGTCTTTCTTGATGTGTTGCACAACCCGTCAGTCAAGCTCCTAGGTGAAGCGGATTTGGCTATTCCTGATCCGGAGGCTCAATTGGTGGCAGCCCTGCATGTTATACCGGACTGGACAGTTCCTTATCTTGCGTACATGAACCGGGAGAGTTGCGGAGGATGAGACTCTAGCCAGCGAATAGTCCGTGATCCAAATCTATGACCATTGTCAATGGCGAATTGCATCATTGCGATGTATCGAGGCGTTTCAACGCTGCGTCTCTCTGAGGAAGGCTGTGAAATTTTACGCTAAATCCATGAAGGGATTGTGGTCACCCCGGTTCAAAGTCTTTGGTGGCTAAGGCGTTTAAATCACGGTTCTATTGGTTGACACTCATGCCGATGCGGAGGACTTGGTTAAGCGGTGTGATGGCTGTCGAAAATTTTCAAAGGCGTGCTCATGTGCGGCTCAAGAATTGAGGATGATTCCAATTACTTGGCCGTTTGCAACATGGGGCTGGATATGGTCGGACCTTTTAAAAGGTCGAGGATAAGAAAACCCACCTTTTGGTGGCGGTTGACAAATTTACCAAGTGGGTTGAAGCGGAGCCTGTTAGCAAGTGTGATGCAGCTACAACGGTGCAGTTCATTAAAAAGGTGATTTTCCGGTTTGGCTTTCCACACAGTATCATTACTGACAATGGTACCAATTTATCCAAGGGTGCTATGAAGGAATTCTGTGAACGTGAGCACATCCGACTTGACGTATCATTAGTGGCTCACCCCCAGTCCAATGGGCAGGCAGAGCAAGCTAATCAAGAGATCTTGCAAGGCATCAAACCCCGTCTTATGGTTCCATTGCAAAGAACACCGGGTTGTTGGGTTGAAGAGCTACCGTCTGTGCTATGGAGTATCAATACTACGCCCAACCGATCTACAGGATACACGCCGTTTTTTATGGTCTATGGAGCAGAGGCGGTTCTCCTAGTGATATCGGCATGATTAGCCTTGTGTAGTGGCTTATGTTGAAGCGGACAATGAGACAACCGCGGCAAGATGCTCGGATCTATTGGATGAGGCGTGACATAGCAGCTGCCCGCTCGGCGATTTATCAACAGGATCTTCGTCGCTATCACGATCGCGGGTCGAACCGAGCTTTTCAAGAAGGAGATTTGGTGCTTGGCTCATCCAAGACCGAGACGGATATGCACAAGTTATCCCCACCTTGGGAGGGACCTTTAAGTGGTCGACAAGAATCTGCACTGACGGGTCGTACTATCTGATTGATATCCGAGAGCATAAAGACTCACGCACATCAGAGGAGGAGACCAACAAGCCGTGGAACATAGCTCATCTTCGGCCTTACTACACTTGAGCTATCGGCTCTATCTATGTACATATTATGACAGTGTATATATTATCATTGATATAATAAAACCGGAGCCTCAGCTAAAGCGGGGTCTCTGTCCTTTCATATCATGTGTGGTTACATGGAGTTGTTCTGTCTTAAAGCGGCATCCGTTTTACCCCTTGAAATTTGCTTTTCAAAAAAGCTTTGTGATATCACTTGGGGGCTTGGTCGTGTCCGAACCAATGCAACACCTCTTGATAGGCGAAAGCCACCAGATCACTTGGGGACATGGTCAAGTCTGAACCATCCGCCTCTTGATCGGCCTAAGGCCACAGAATCACTTGGGGGCTTGGTCGAACCCGAACCATTGCCACGCCTTTTGATCGGCATAAATGCCAGGGTTTCATTTGGGGACCTGGCTGACTTGAACCATCACCACACCTATTGGGGGCTTGGTCCTGTCCGACCATGGTAACACCATCTGATCAGCTCAGTAAAGCATGTTTTTGCAAACGGTTTTATCATTGCCTTTGCTTCCATATTTTTTTAATGACTATTCTTCAATTTTTGTTGTGTTTCCTTTAAACCAACAACACTTTTTAACCGGTTTAGCTGACGGAATTCGGTTTATTTTTAATCCGGAGAAATATGCCCGGTTTAACTTTCCTGTTAACATCATGGAGTAGCAGGGGGGCTTATAATGACCCAGCACGGTTTACATGGTAAGCCAGCATTTTAAAACACGGGAGTTGTTTTCTCCCCTTTGATGGTAATGGTTTATAAAACCTCCGTTTCAAGCCTGGCTAAGCCAACTTCATGTCCAGCGATGGCAGGTATTTTGTATCGCATATTTGATTATATGTCTTAAATACATTGATGATATATATATAAAGGTCATAAACCGGTTGGCGGTATAACCACCATCGCAGTTCAAGATTTTCTGATTACAGGAAATATAAATTGAGGATTTCAAGTAAAAGCATCAGTACTTATGCACGAAGGCATATTTAAAGCAGAAGTATTGGCTATTCTATTACAAGGCAATGCGGTGCCCAAATAAGATCATTGTTGTTCTGGCGGATCATAATAAAGCAGCTATTTAAACCGGCTTCTGGTTCAAGCCTGCTCATCGCCCCGGTCTGATGGTTGTGGGTCGTCCCGCGCCGCTTCAGCTTCCTCATCTCTATCCATTGGCTGGAAATCAACATTGGTCCAGTTGATTCCCATTAAAGCTTGAAAGACAGCCTCTTCATGGATCAGAGAAGACGGTTCAATATCAGGAGCGTAAGTATGCTTACGGATTGGAGGAATCAGATTCTCCGCTTCAGGAATTGGTGCAGCCACTCGTTTGTTCTGATCATTGTACTGAGCTTGATAATGCGACAAGTCTGCCTCTTCAGCCAATTGACAAGCCAGAGGGCGTACTGCATGGCTTATCGCCCTTATATCATCTTCATTGAACTCTGAGCCATCTTCCTTCAAACTGGGATAGCCTTGAGCTGCTTCAACAGGATCGAAATCCGGCACCCATGCTTTTGCCCGGATCAAGGCATTAATAGCTCCGGTTAGAGCAGCAGATTTTTTCAGTTCTTCAATCCGAGCAGGAAGCATTGACAACCTCTTCAGAGTATCTTGGATTAAAGTAGGTGCCGGATTGTTATGAGATGCAGTGGTGATGATCCGCTGCGCTCCGATATCTGTTCAATTAAAGTGTAGGCAGCCTTCAACTTCTTCCGAACATCTGACCCTAAGTGACCAATGTGTGTACCTGCAACAATACAGGAAAGATCACAAACCGGATCTATTATAGGAAGGCTAAAGTTGTCAAAGAAACCAAAAGGAGCTTACCAAAGATAGCAGCGGTCATGGCGTGCACTTGCCGCTTCTGTTGATCGACTCATCTACCACCGGTTTAAGGGCAGCTTCAGCGTTTTCAGCTCTTTTTATTAAAGCAGCCTTCTCAGTGGCCCAATCAGCCCGCTCCTTCTTGAAGCCCTCCTTCAGCTGTTCCGTGATACTCAAAGCGTTGCCTGCATAAAGACAGTGCTTGGCTTCAAACAAACGGTACAAGAATTTGAAGTACCAACCACATAACAAGTTATACGCTTGATACTTGGGGGCTAATGCATCTTCAATCTTCATCTATTACTAAATCGCAAAGTCCCAAGCTCAATACAGGTATTCAACTTGGCACTTGGGGGCTAATGGCTATTTTCTCAGTTATGTTATGATGTTAGAATCTTTATTGGAGTCTCGGTTTAACTATACTAAGTTGAACCAGCCCTTGGGGGCTACAT
Source organism: Aegilops speltoides (assembly GCA_021437245.1). NCBI lineage: Eukaryota > Viridiplantae > Streptophyta > Magnoliopsida > Poales > Poaceae > Aegilops > Aegilops speltoides. The sequence continues at coordinate 459,082,295 of CM038141.1, forward strand.
TGATGGATTTCCAAGTATTGAGGACTATATTAAAGTCCCGGCTTGAAGAAAGTTACAAACCGGCCCTTGGGGGCTAGGAGGATTAATAGAGTGACAGTAATTAAAGAAAGAAGAAGCACAAGGAAGTTACCTCAAATTTATCTCTCATCATCTTTACCAGACCAGCTTCACATCCACGACTAGTATATAGCGGTTCAAGTAACGAAATGAAGATCTTGGGCATTCAGAGCAGCATCGTTTCGGATCAACATCCCATTTGCCTTTGTTCATGGCGTAAAAATCTTCTTTGACAAGATGCTTAGTTAAAGCGACAGGATTCCCTGGTTCAAAGCGACCTACGCCGGTAATTACAACGTCATCATCCTTGGACTCGCCGGTTTGCATTGGTGCGGTCGGTTTATCGGCAAGTTTTGAAGGACTACGAGATCTTTCAATCCGGACGGAGCTGGCAGGCCGGTCAACAGGGACTGAAGCATTGATAGGCCTTTTCTCAGTAATAGCATCATCTTGCAAGGGAGGATCATTGGGAACATCTTCATGAATGAACGATTCAAGATCTGGTGCTTTATCCTGTTCAGGGGCAACATCTTCCTCGGCCGCTTTATCCAGGCGGGCTTTCTTGCTCGGTTTAGGTTTAGCCCTGGAAGAGAAACAAAGAATCAAGGAACAACATAAGTTATAACGCAGTATACCAGAAGCATATGTTCAGCCTAGCTTACCCAAGAACCGTTTTCAGTGGTGGCAGCTGAGTGGCCGATGATTCACCAGAGGATGAATGCGAAGTAACCTGATAATCGGAGTCGAACGGATTAAGAGGTTGAAGGATGAAACCCGCTTTAGGATAGAAATTAATAAAAAGGTCGGAGACCTCGGAGCGGCGTTTTCGAACCGGACTGTTTGGTAAACCGGCGGAGGTAACTACCTGGCCGCTGTGCCAGGTTGTGCGGCGAGCTTCATGTTGCTGAGTCTTCATAAGAAATTTGGGATCCAAGTAAGCAAGAGGATGAGAAAATTTAATTTTCCGGTTTGCCTGGCGAAGTTTTGGTAAAGGCAAAGGATCTGAATTGGAAGAAAGAATAGTTACCTTAGCGACATCAGCATTACTGGCTTCAGCGTCGTCCTAACAAGTATCATCATCAATAAGGCGTGTAAAAAGTAAGCCTAGTGAATCGAGTTCTACCTCAAGGTCCGAGTTACCCACATCATCATCAACAGCCGGATCAGACGAAGCGGTGGTTTTCCTCTTTTTAGCAGGCTTCTTGACAACCTTGGTCTTTGGCCGGGTTGACCGTTCCGTTTTCTCTGGGTTTTCTTGTGGAAGCTTCTTGCTCCAAAACGGATTATCACCCTGATTAAGCAGCAATTGATGTTAGACAGAGATAGCAATAACAGGTTCAAAAAAAGTACAATCAAAATCTTACAGCTGGCGGTTAGTTGGTAGTACAGAAGGGGAGCAGGCCGGTTTGAGCGCAGAGGTGTTCCGGTTCGTTCAATATTTTCTTCACAGCCTCTGTGACTTCATCATCTGAGAGCTGGATGTTAGTGTGTCAGAGTGGGTCATTGACACTATCAGTATACTCGCACATTAAACCAGAGCGCCGGCTGAGAGGCAGTATGCTCCATGATATCCAACAGCGTGCGAGATCTATTCCTGTTAAACCATTGGCCATGAAGGCTCGGAGCTTGGATAGTTGCGGAGCATATTTACTTCTCTCCTTGGTACTTAACCTTTGTGGGAAGGGGTGTGTATTGCTGAGCCACTCCGGACGAAAGCCAGGCAAAGGATTTTCATCATCAGGGGAGGTATCTTTGCAGTAGAACCATGTTGCATTCCACTCCTTGGGGTGACTGTGTAGTCTGGCATGGGGATAAGTGATCTCTTTCCTTTTCTGAATTGCCATACCGCCCAATTCGGTATTGGGACCATCAGTGAATTCTGTGTTGCGGTTTAAGTGGAAACAGTCTCTAAACAATTCAACTGTGGGTTCCTCTTGAAGGTATACCTCACAAAGCACTTGGAAGTGACATAAGTTGGTAACAGAGTTGGGGCCAGCGTCTTGCGGGCGAAGTTGAAAATTGGCTAACACATCCCGGTAAAATTTAGAACCGGGCGGCTTGAAGCCCCGGGCTAAATGATCCGCAAAGATCACGACCTCTCCCTCTTGAGGTGTGGGAGGACATTCATCACCAGGAACCCTCCAGTGGATAGTATCTTTGCTGTCTAAAGCGCTGATCGAGACTAAATTATCCAACTGAGTTTCTGTGACGCGAGAAGGAACCCAGTTGCACTCATATACTTGTTTGGCCATGATGAGATCTACAAGAAATAGGTGATTCCGGTTCAAGAATGTGTTGGAATGCGCTGGTATGAACAATGTTAAACCGAAGGCAGTACATTTAAACCGGATTTCTATGAGGTGGCATAATAAGACTGAAGAATTCTGGCGGTTCAACAAGGGGACTAATGGTATATACCAGTTTATTAACTTTTTCTATATTAAGTTAAACCGCCTGATCTAAACATTGAAAGCAATTGAGGTTGCGGATGGCTAAGTATGCAGAAACAGGTTTCACAAGGTCCTATTAGCAATGGATCTCAAGCAAGTTCGAAAAAACGAAAATATTCAAAAGATTAAAGCGAACGGAAGTGAACCAATGGGCAGGTATGTAGATGAGATCTATGGACTTGAGCATGAAACTACAGGAGGATGCTAAAAAGCTACTGCTAATCAAGCAGGGTTTCACAGATCTATCCAGGAGTCTGGGTACGATCATGAACAAGTGATGAACACGGCAAGAACACGAAACCCTAGAACAGATCTATGTTAAGAAGAACAGAAGGCTTACCAGAATCGAGGAAGACGCGGAAAGCTACCGCAGTGCTCTGGTGCGTTCAGGTTGATGCAGCGGCCCAAGACGGTGCAGAGGTCAACGGCGGCGGCAGAGCTCCGAGGCTGGTGACGCGAGGAAGACGAAGAGAAAGAGACGAAGGGGAGAAAAGGAAATGACCCTTTGGTCCTATTTATAAGGCAAAGGACGTGTGTCAGGCGCGCGAATCCAGGAGCCACAAAATTCGGAAGTGGAGCTGCTGCCTTGGGTATCACAGATCTATTAATAAAAGAAGGCGTCATAAATGTTAACTTCGTGATGACGTCATGCCGGTTTACAGCAACCAGAGATAATGACGACATGGCGGTTTACCAATTACCAGAAGATGTTGAAGACAAAGATTTTTGTGAAGGATTGACATGAACCAGTTCAAATCAATCTGGGGCCTAATGTTGGGGATATTACTACTGGGCGTGAACCGGCCTGCGTGGGCCGGGTTAACTTCATTAGTACTATAAAGGTGATTAAGCAGAGGAAGGCCCAATGCCTATAGTCGGTTTAGAACATGTAGCCGTAAACCGGCTTGATATGTAAACTTGTATTGTAAGTTAGGAATAGAGAGAGACCAACCGGGATACGAATATGAACCGGTGTGGGACTCCATGGACCGACGGGCGTCACCCGTGTATATAAGGGGACGACCCGGCGGCAGTTCAAGGACAGACAACAACAACTCGAGGCCTAGGCGAAGCTTATTTGCTCCCTAGTCATCGAAACCACATCAATTCCATCACAACTAGACGTAGGCTTTTACCTTCATCGAAGGGGCCAAACTAGTATAAACCCTTGTGTCTTTGTGTCCGCTTTAACCCCTTCAAGTTAACCCGTTGCGATGGCTCCACGACTAAGTCCTTTCACAAGGACATTTGCCGTGACAAATCCACGACAGTTCTTGCTCAGCCCGTAGCAGCCACGTAAAATTTGCAACAACAAAGTAGAGGACGTCTAACTTGTTTTGCAGGGCATGTTGTGATGTGATATGGTCAAGACGTGATGCTATATTTTATTGTATGAGACGATCATGTTTTGTAACCGAAGTTATCGGCAACTGGCAAGAGCCATATGGTTGTCGCTTATTGTATGAAATGCAAGCATACATAATTGCTTTACTTTATCACTAAACGGCAGCGATAGTCGTAGAAGCAATAGATGGCATAAACGACAACGATGCTACGATGGAGATCAAGGTGTTGCGCCGGTGACGATGGTGATCACGACGGTGCTTCGGAGATGGAATCACAAGCACAAGATGATGATGGCCATATCATATCACTTATACACTACTAGGAAAAGGCATGCTAGTGGCGCACCAGTTTTGCCTTCTAATGGCGCACTACTGGTGCGCAACTAGCATCACGCCATTACAATTAAATTCTAATGGCGTACCACTGGTGCGCCATTAGTATCTGGTGTTTTAATGGCGCACCACGTGGTGCGCCATTAGTAACAATTTTTTTATTTTTTTTTAAATTTTTTTAATTTTTTTTTGAATTATTTTCATTTTTTTCTTCGTTTTTTTCTTAATCTCAGGTCACTATGGCTTAATCTCGGGTCAATATGCTTAATCTCAGGTCAAATCGCACTCCATGGTCAAACATCCCGAAAGGTCACCCATCCTCACACTACTCCAGCCCAAGCACGCTTAACTTCAGAGTTCTATCCAACCCCAGCAACAGCTCACTTCACAGGCACTTGTTGATATATCTAGCATATCAATCCTATTATACCTTGTTGATGTCTAGGACTTTGTTCATTATGATGAAATTTTGAAAAATACTTCCCGGTCATATTACGTATCATATTTTGAAAAACAATTCAATTTTTTTTTCAAAACCAATTTTTTTTGAAATTTTTTGAATTTTTTTGCCTCTAGATCTTGAAAGGCCCGTAACTTTTTTCTATTAGGTTTTTGGGGATTTTGAAAATGTTTAACTGGGTTCCCCCCGTTAAATTCGGATGTAACTTTTCGAGTAAATGCTTTTTCATATATAAAACTTTTTAATCCGAGTTCGTATGCAAAAGTTATGCCCATTTTACAAATTTCCAGAGAGATTTTGCAAATAAAGTCCAAATTCATATTTGTAAATTTTCCCAACAACTAGACCACATATTACATGGGAAACTTATTTTATTTTATTTTTTTGATATTCCCATCATTTTCTTTTATTTTTTTAAAACTAAAAAGGCGGTCCAAGGGGGGGGGGTGCATTCGGTGTTGGGCCAAGTTAGTAATGGCGCACCGTGGGGTGGTGCGCCATTACTAGTTTAACAAGTAATGGCGCACCGCGCACTGTCCGCTGGTGCGCCATTACTAACAATTTTTTTTTCAATCTACTAATGGTGCACCGTGGGTGTGGTGCGCCATTACTATGTCAAACTAGTAATGGCGCACCACCCCCACGGTGCGCCATTAGTAGTTTTGAAAAAATTTAAATTTTTTTTACTAATGGCGCACCGTGGGATGTGGTGCGCCATTAGTATTTGCACACTAATGGCGCACCAACACATGGTGCGCCATTAGTATTTAGTAATGGCGCACCACATGTACAATGCGCCATTAGAGTCCATCCTATCTATAGCCCTTTTTCTAGTAGTGATATTGATTGCATGTGATGTTTATCCTTTGTGCATCTTATCTTGCTTTGATTGACGGTAGCATTTTAAGATGATCTCTCACTAATTATCAAGAAGTGTTCTCCCTGAGTATGCACCGTTGCGAAAGTTCTTCGTGCTGAGACACCACGTGATGATTGGGTGTGATAGGCTCTACGTTCAAATACAACGGGTGCAAAACAGTTGCACACGCGGAATACTCAGGTTAAACTTGACGAGCCTAGCATATACAGATATGGCCTCGGAACACGGAGATCGAAAGGTCGAACGTGAATCACATAGTAGATATGATCAACATAGTGATGTTCACCATTGATACTACTCCATCTCACGTGATGATCGGACATGGTTTAGTTGATTTGGATCACGTGATCATTTAGATGACTAGAGAGATGTCTGTCTAAGTGGGAGTTCTTAAGTAATACGATTAATTGAACTTAAGTTTATCATGAACTTAGTACCTGATAGTATTTTGCTTGTCTATGTTTGTTGTAGATAGATGGCTCGTGCTGTTGTTCCGTTGAATTTTAATGCATTCCTTGATAAAGCTAAGTTGAAAGATGATGGTAGCAATTACGGTCGGGTCCGTAACTTGAGGATTATCCTCATTTGCTACCTTGAAGAATTACGCCCCGAAGCACCGCTGGGTGCGAGCCTATTGCAGATGTGGCGACGGCGTTAAGAACGTCTGGCGAGCAAATTTGATGACTACTCGATAGTTCGATGTGCCATGCTTTACGGCTTAGAACCAGGTCTTCAACGACGTTTTGAACATCATGGAGCATATGAGATGTTCCAGGAGTTGAAGTTAATATTTCAAGCAAATACCCGGATTGAGAGATATGAAGTCTCCAATAAGTTCTCTAGCTGTAAGATGAAGGAGAATAGTTACATCGGTGAACATATACTCAAAATATGCAGGTATAATAATCACTTGATTCAAGCGGGAGTTAATCTTCACGATGATAGTGTCATTGATGTAATTCTTCAATCATCGCCACCAAGCTACAAGAGCTTCGTGATGAACTATAATATGCAAGGGATGGACAAGACTATTCCCAAGCTCTTCGCAATGCTAAAGGATGCGGAGGTAGAAATCAAGAAGGAGCATCAAGTATAGATGGTCAATAAGACGACCAGTTTCAAGAAAAATGGTAAAGGGAAGAAGAAGGGGAACTTCAAGAAGAACAACAAGCAAGTTGCTGCTCAAGAGAAGAACCTAAATCTGGACCTAAGCCTAAAACTGAGTGCTTCTACTGCAAGCAGACGGGACACTGGAAGCGGAACTGCCCCAAGTATTTGGCGGATAAGAAGGATGGCAAGGTGAACAAAGGTATATGTGATATACATGTTATTGATGTGTACCTTACTAATGCTCGCATAGCACACAGGTATTTGATCTTTGGTTACATTGCTAATATTTGCAACTCGAAATAGGGACTATGGATTAAGCAAAGATTGGCTAAGTCACGAGGTGACGATCTTGCGTGGGAAATGGTTCCAAAGTCGATGTGATCGCAGTCGGCACGCTACCTCTACATCTACCATCTGGATTAGTTTTAGGCCTAAATAATTGTTATTTGGTGCCAGCGTTGAGTATGAACATTATATCTGGATCTTGTTTGATGCGAGACGGTTATTCATTTAAATCAGAGAATAATGGTTGTTCTATTTATATGAGTAATATATTTTATGATCATGCACACTTGAAGAGTGGTCTATTTTTATTAAATCTCGATAGTAGTGATACACATATTCATAATGTTGAAGCCAAAAGATGCAGAGTTGATAATGATAGTGCAACTTATTTGTGGCACTGCCGTTTGGGTCATATTGGTGTAAAGCGCATGAAGAAACTCCATACTGATGGACTTCTGGAATCACTTGGTACTTGCTACCCGTGCCTCATGGGCAAGATGACTAAAACGCCGTTCTCCGGAACTATGGAGCGAGCAACTGATTTGTTGGAAATCATACATACTGATGTATGTGGTCCAATGAATATTGAGGCTCGCGGCGGGTATCGTTATTTTCTCACCTTCACAGATGATTTGAGCAGATATGGGTATATCTACTTGATGAAACACAAGTCTGAAACATTTGAAAAGTTTAAAGAATTTCGAAGTGAAGTGGAAAATCATCATAACAAAAAAATAAAATTTCTACGATCTGATCGTGGAGGAGAATATTTGAGTTACGAGTTTGGTTTACATTTGAAGCAATACGGAATAGTTTCGCAACTCACGCCACCCGGAACACCACAACGAAATGGTGTGTCCGAATGTCGTGATCGTACTTTACTAGATATGGTGCGATCTATGATGTCTCTTACTGATTTACCGCTATCGTTTTGGGGTTATGCTTTAGAGACGGCCGCATTCACGTTAAATAGGGCACCATCAAAATCCGTTGAGATGACACCTTATGAACTGTGGTTTGGCAAGAAACCAAAGTTGTCGTTTCTTAAAGTTTGGGGCTGCGATGCTTATGTGAAGAAACTTCAACCAGATAAGCTCGAACCCAAATCGGAGAAATGTGTCTTCATAGGATACCCAAAAGAGACTATTGGGTACACCTTCTATCATAGATCCGAGGGCAAGATTTTTGTTGCTAAATTCGGATCCTTTCTAGAGGAGTTTCTCTCGAAAGAAGTGAGTGGGAGGAAAGTAGAACTTGATGAGGTAACTGTACCTGCTCCCTTATTGGACACAAGAACCAGTTCCTGTGACAACTACACCAATCAGTGAGGAAGCTAATGATATTGATCATGAAACTTCAGATCAAGTTACTACTGAACCTCGTAGGTCTACCAGAGTAAGATCCGCAATAGAGTAGTACGGTAATCCTAGTCTGGAAGTCATGTTACTTGACCATGTTGAACCTACGAACTATGAGGAAGCGATGATGAGCCTAGATTCCGCAAAATGGCTTGAGGGCATGAAATCTGAGATGGAATCCATGTATGAGAACAAAGTATGGACTTTGGTTGACTTGCCCGATGATCGGCAAGCCATCGAGAATAAATGGATCTTCAAGAAGAAGACTGACGCTGATGGTAATGTAACTGTCTACATAGCTCGACTTGTTGTGAAAGGTTTTCGACAAGTTCAAGGGGTTGACTCCGATGAGACTTTCTCACCCGTAGCGATGCTTAAGTCTGTCCGAATCATGTTAGCAATTGCCGCATTTTATGATTATGAAATTTGGCAAATGGATGTCAAAACTGCATTCCTGAATGGATTTCTGGAAGAAGAGTTGTATATGATACAACCGGAAGGTTTTATCGATCCAAAAGGTGCTAACAAAGTGTGCAAGATCCAGCAATCCATTTATGGATTGGCGGAAGCATCTCGGAGTTGGAATAAACACTTTGATAGTGTGATCAAAGCATATGGTTTTATACAGACTTTTGGAGAAGCCTGTATTTACAAGAAAGTGAGTGGGAGCTCTGTAACATTTCTGATATTATATGTAGATGACATATTGTTAATTGGAAATGATATAGAATTTCTGGATAGCATAAAGGGATACTTGAGTAAAAGTTTTTCAATGAAAGACCTAGGTGAAGCTGCTTACATATTGGGCATCAAGATCTATAGAGATAGATCAAGACGCTTGATTGGACTTTCACAAAGCACATATCTTGATAAAGTTTTGAAAAAGTTCAAAATGGATCAGGCAAAGAAAGGATTCTTGCTAGTATTAAAAGGAGTAAAGTTGAGTCAGACTCAATGCCTGACCACAGCAGAAGATAGAGAGAAAATGAAAGATGTTCCCTATGCTTCAGCCATAGGCTCTATCATGTATGCAATGTTGTGTACCAGACCTGACGTATGCTTAGCAATAAGCTTGGCAGGTAGGTACCAAAGTAATCCAGGAGTGGATCACTGGACAGCGGTCAAGAATATCCTGAAGTACCTGAAAAGGACTAAGTATATGTTTCTCTTTTATGGAGGTGACAAAGAGCTAGTCGTAAATGGTTACGTCGATGCAAGCTTTGACACTGATCCGGACGATTCTAAATCGCAAACCGGATACATGTTTATATTGAACGGTGGAGCTGTCAGTTGGTGCAGTTCTAAAAAAAGTGTCGTGGCGGGATCTACATGCAAATGAAGTACATAGCTGCTTCGGAAGCAGCAAATGAAGGAGTCTGGATGAAAGAGTTCATTTCCGATCTAGGTGTCATACCTAGTGCATCGGGACCAATGAAGATCTTCTGTGACAATACTGGTGCAATTACCTTGGCAAAGGAATCCAGATTTCACAAGAGGACCAAGCACATCAAGAGATGCTTCGATTCCATCCGGGACCAAGTCCAGGTGGGAGACATAGAGATTTGCAAGATACATACGGATCTGAATGTCACAGACCCATTGACTAATCCTCTTCCACGAGCAAAACCTGATCAACACCAAGACTCCATGGGTGTTAGAATTATTACTGTATAATCTAGATTATTGACTCTAGTGCAAGTGGAGACTGAAGGAAATATGCCCTAGAGGCAAAAATAAAGTTATTATTTATTTCCTCATATCATGATAAATGTTTATTATTCATGCTAGAATTGTATTAACCGGAAACATGATACATGTGTGAATACATAGACAAACTTAATGTCACTAGTATGCCTCTACTTGACTAGCTCATTAATCAAAGATGGTTATGTTTCCTAACCATAGACATGTGTTGTCATTTGATTAACGGGATCACATCATTAGGAGAATGATGTGATTGACTTGACCCATTCCGTTAGCCTAGCACTTGATCGTTTAGTATGTTGCTATTGCTTTCTTCATGACTTATACAAGTTCCTATAACTATGAGATTATGCAACTCCCGTTTACCGGAGGAACACTTTATGTGCTACCAAACGTCACAATGTAACTGGGTGATTATAAAGGAGCTCTACAGGTGTTTTCAAAGGTACATGTTGAGTTGGCGTATTTCAAGATTAGGTTTTGTCACTCCAATTGTCGGAGAGGTATCTCTAGGCCCTCTCGGTAATGCACATCACTATAAGCCTTGCAAGCAATGTAGCTAATGAGTTAGTTACGGAATGATGCATTACGTAACGAGTAAAGAGACTTGCCGGTAACGAGATTGAACTAGGTATTGAGATACCGACGATCGAATCTCGGGCAAGTAACATACCGATGACAAAGGGAACAACGTATGTTGTTATGCGGTTTGACCGATAAAGATCTTCGTAGAATATGTAGGAACCAATATGAGCATCCAGGTTCCGCTATTGGTTATTGACCGGAAACAGTTCTAGGTCATGTCTACATAGTTCTCGAACCCGTAGGGTCCACACGCTTAAGGTTTCGATGACAGTTATATTACGAATTTATGAGTTTTGATGTACCGAAGTTTGTTCGGAGTCCCGGATGTGACCACGGACATGACGAGGAGTCTCGAAATGGTCAAGACATGAAGATTGATATATTGGAAGCCTATATTTGGATATCGGAAGTGTTCCGGGCGAAATCGGGATTTTACCGGAGTACCGGGAGGTTACCGGAACCCCCCGGGGGCTTGATGGGCCTACATGGGCCCTAGTGGAGACGAAGAGAGGAGGCAAGGGCTGGGCGACGCGCCCCTCCCCTCCTAGTCCGAATAGGACAAGGATAGGGGGGTGGCGCCCCCCTTTCCTTCCTCTCTCCCTCCTCCTTCCCCCTTCTCCTATTCCAACTAGGAAAGAAGGGAGTCCTACTCCCGGTGGGAGTATGAGTCCCCTTGGCGCGCCCCTCCTTGGCCGGCCGCCCCCTCCCCCTTGGCTCCTTTATATACGGGGGCAGGGGGCACCTCTAGACATAACAATTGATCTCTTGATCTCTTAGCCGTGTGCGGTGCCCCCCTCCACCATAGTCCTCGATAATATTGTAGCGGTGCTTAGGCGAAGCCCTGCAACGGTAGAACATCAAGATCGTCACCACGCCGTCGTGCTGACGGAACTCTTCCCCGACATTCTGCTGGATCAGAGTCCGGGGATCGTCATCGAGCTGAACGTGTGCTAGAACTCGGAGGTGCCGTAGTTTCGGTGCTTGATCGGTCGGGCCGTGAAGACGTACGACTACATCAATCGCGTTGTTCTAACGCTTCCGCTTTCGGTTCTTGCGTGTGCGTAGGAATTTTTTTAAATTACTACGTTCCCCAACACTACCAACCCACTGTTGGAAACGATCATATACGTGTCGTATTGTAATCTAACTCTGTATTGTTGGTCTTATATATATACGAGATATGTGGAGGCTATGCCCCACGCAACCCTAAACTAAACTTGGTAACAGAGCCTCTTTTCCAAGCCGCGCCGCACGCTCGTTTCTGCGTCTCTTGTCGCCGCTCGTTTCTGCGTCTCCCGTCGCCGCTCGTTTCTGCGTCTCCCGTCGCCGCTCGTTTCTGCGTCAACGCCCGGCCTTGCATCTCCTGTTCGATGGCATCTGCTTCCTCTTCCGCAGCGATGCAACTGGCCATCATCGGCCCGGTTGTGACGCCTCCGGCCGCGACGGCGCCAGTCCCGTCCATCGCGCCTTCCCTTGGCGTACGACTGGATTGCGGCAACTTCCCGCTATGGCGCACCCTCACCGTGACGCATCTCTCCGGTGCCTCTCTCCATGGGTACCTCGACGGCTCCGTCGCTGCACCGCCCACAACCATCTCCCAGGGGACGGGTGCTGACGCCACTACTGTGGCAAACCCTGCGTATGCAACGTGGTGGACGCAGGACCAGAAGGTCCTCGGGATGCTCCTCTCCTCCATGACGGAGGACATTGCGTCTCAGCTGATCAGCTGCAAGTCCGCTGCTGCCGCGTGGACCTCCATCCACGCCATGTTCAGCGCGCTGAACCGTGCTGGAGTTCGGCACATCCGGCGACAGATTCAGTCGCTGAAGAAGAACGACATGACTGCCAGCGAGTACATGCACAAGATGAAGGCTCTTGCTGACGCCATGGCCTCCGTTGGATCCCCTCTGGCTGATGACGAGATCATCGACTACATGCTTACCGGACTGGGCAAGGCCTTCAACCCGATCGCGGCTTCACTCAGCGTCGTGGTCACCCCTGTCACGCTGGCTCAGTTCTACTCCATGGTTCTCAACTATGAAGCGCTGTAGCTGTCGCAGCAAGCCAACGATGAGGAGTGGACCTCGTCGGCCAACGCCGTGGCACGGTCCGGTGCTCCCGCCCCCGTCTACCGTCCTCGGGCACCTGACACTGGTCGCGCCACCGACGTCCGCCCCGCTGGAGGCTACCCGCAGCAACAGGGGCAGGGCTACCAGCATGGCGGCCAGGACAACCGTCGTAACAACGGCGGTGGAGGAGGCGGCAATGGTCGCAATGGCAATCGTCGCTGGCGCCCGAGGTGCCAGATTTGCAAGAATTGGGGTCACCAAGCCGACACCTGCAAGAAGCGCTTCGATTCAGACTACTCCAACGGCAATGGCCGCTCGGCATATAATGCATCAACCTCCTCCAACAACTTGACGCACTGGGTTCTGGACTCCGGCACCACGGATCACCTGACTAGTGACCTGGAGCGTCTTCGTTCCGCGAGCGCTACGGCGGCCATGATCAGGTTCAGGTGGCCAACGGCTCAGGTTTGTCTATTTCTCATATTGGGCACTCGACCTTAGCCGGCTCTTCTCTTCGCCTGAACAATATTTTACATGTTCCAAATATTAGCCAACATCTTCTATCAGTCTATCGTCTTGTGTCGGATAATCGTATCTTCATTGAATTTCATAAATATTTTTTCCTTGTTAAGGACAAAGCCACCAGGAGAATTCTTCTTCGAGGTAGAAGCAAAGGAGGGCTCTACCCTCTTCCACTCGGACGTGCCTCGCATCTATCCGAGCGTCAAGCGTCGTCCAGCGTCCGTGTCTCCTCATCTCAGTGGCATCAGCGTCTCGGTCATCCATCCAAAAATGTTGTCAGTTCCATTGTTAGGAATAATGATCTCGAGTGTTCAACCTCGGATACTTCTGCTTTAGTTTGTGATGCTTGTCAATGTGCTAAAAGTCGTCAACTATCTTATACTACTTCTGCTCGTGTGTCTACTATGCCTCTTGAATTAGTTCATACTGATGTTTGGGGCCCTGCTCGTGCTTCCTCTGGGGGGTACAAGTATTATGTGAGTTTTATTGACGACTACTCCCGTTTTTGCTGGATCTATCTACTGAAACATAAGTCTAATGTTGAACAGGTGTTCTATGCTTTTCAAGCACATGTTGAGCGCCTTTTGGATGCTAAGCTTAAAGCTGTCCAATCTGACTGGGGGGTGAATACCATAAGTTGCACCGTTATTTTCTTCGTATGGGCATCTCTCACCGAGTCTCTTGCCCTCACACCTCCCAACAGAACGGCATTGCCGAGCGCAAACACCGACACTTAGTTGAAACTGGTCTTGCTTTGTTGGCTCACTCGTCTCTCCCTTTACATTATTGGGATGAAGCTTTTCTGACTACGTGTTACCTTATTAACCGCATGCCCACTCCCGTGCTTGGTCAAGATACTCCTATTCATCGTCTTCTGAAAATTCCACCCAACTATTCTTTTCTTCGTACCTTCGGGTGTGCTTGTTGGCCTAGTTTGCGGAAGTATAACTCACACAAACTAGAGTTTTGGTCCAAGATGTGTGTTTTTCTGGGATATAGTCCTATGCATAAGGGGTACAAGTGTCTTGATCGATCTATGGGTCGTATATACATCTCGCGTGACGTTATCTTTGACGAGTCTGTCTTTCCGTTTGCTACTCCCAGTGTCACTGTCGATGTATCCACACTTGACAAGGCTATTTCTTTTCCATCCACCGAACCGGCTACGAGTGCTCATGTGCATAATTATGACTTAACCTACTTGGCTACTAATCCATCTGGCCTAGCCAGTGTTTCTCCTGTGCAGGCTCCGCACCCGGCCACGCTCGACGTACACGCCATGCAGATCGACGTGCATGGCGGCCAGGCTTCCCAGGCGGGGGTCCCGCCTGCCCGTGCGGCTGGCTCCTTCTGCGCCTCGCCAGCCAGTGAGTCGGTCTCGCTAGCCAGCGCCTCGGTCTCACCAGTCAACGCGTCGGCCTCGCCAGCCCGCGAGACGGCCTCGCCAGCACCTGGAGCGGCGGCCGGCTCCCCGTCTGCCTCATTGGCCCATGAGCCGGCCCATGAGCCATCTTCGCCGGCTCCTGCGCCACTGTCGCCAAGTCCCGCATTGTCGCCAAGTTCAGCACCGTCGCCATCCTCGCCTACGCCTCCCGCCGTCGAGCCCCCTCACCCAATGGTGACTTGTACCCGTGATGCTACTCGTCGTGAGAAGGAATTTACTGATGGGACGATGCGGTATAATCCTCTTCGTCGTGCATTCTTTGCGACACCGGTGTCACATCGTGATGCCCTCCGTGAGCCGGCGTGGCGTGATGCTATGGCCGCTGAGTTTGCAGCACTTTGTCAAAATGGCACATGGGTCTTGGTTCCTCGACCCCCTGGCGTTAACATTGTTGGCAGTAAATGGGTGTTCAAGACGAAGCAACACGCTGATGGGTCTGTTGACAAGCACAAGGCTCGCCTTGTTGCTCGTGGTTTTACTCAACAGCAAGGTCTTGACTATGGTGATACTTTCAGTCCGGTGGTCAAACCGACTACTATTCGTCTGGTTCTTTCGCTTGCTGTTTCACGAGGATGGAGTTTGCGGCAAGTTGATGTCAGCAATGCATTTCTTCATGGTTTTCTTTCTGAGACTGTTTATATGCAGCAACCACCAGGTTTTGAAGATGCTCGGTTTCCTTCGCATGTGTGCAAGTTGCAACGGGCTCTTTATGGTCTCAAACAGTCGCCACGTGCTTGGTATGCTCGCCTCAGTGCTCGCCTTCTTCAGCTTGGTTTTGTTCCTTCCAAGGCGGATGCATCTCTATTCATCTTTGCTGCGCATGGCGTCCAGATATACATGCTTGTGTATGTTGATGATCTTGTCATTGCTGGCTCCACTCCGGCTGCAGTTGATCGTCTGGTGAGGTCTCTATCAGACAGTTTTCCTATCAAGGATCTTGGTCCTCTCCAGTATTTCTTGGGGCTTGAAGTATCCTACAATTCAGGGGGCATGACGCTGACTCAACGCAAGTATGCACTTGATCTTCTTCATCGTGTGAGTATGGAGAATTGCAGGCCTACCTCTACACCATTATCTGCCACTGAGCATCTTGCTCGTGAGGTCGGCACTCCCTTGGGTGTTGATGATGCTACTCGATATCGCAGCATTGTTGGAGAACTTCAGTATTAAACGCTCACTCGTCCTGACCTGTCCTTTGCAGTCAACAAGGTTTGCCAGTATTTATCGCAGCCGACTAATGAGCATTGGGAAGCTGTCAAGTGTATATTGCGTTATGTCAAAGGGACTTTGAGTACGGGATTGAGGATTCGTAAATCTCCTTCCACTGGTGTCAGTATTTTCACGGATGCTGATTGGGCTGGATGCATTGATGACCGCCGCTCCACTAGTGGTTTTGCTGTGTTTGTTGGATCAAATCTTGTCTCATGGAGTTCCAAGAAACAACCAACTGTCTCTAGATCGAGTACGGAGGCAGAGTATAAAGCTTTAGCTAATGGAGCAGCTGAAGCAATCTGGGTGGAGACCTTACTCAAGGAGCTTGGGGTCTTCAAGCAGCGTACCGCCATTCTGTGGTGTGATAATCTTGGGGCTACGTACCTGACGGCAAATCCAGT
Source organism: Aegilops speltoides (assembly GCA_021437245.1). Lineage (NCBI taxonomy): Eukaryota > Viridiplantae > Streptophyta > Magnoliopsida > Poales > Poaceae > Aegilops > Aegilops speltoides. The sequence goes on from CM038141.1 coordinate 459,098,511, forward strand.
CTTTCACGCAAGAACCAAGCATATAGAGATAGATTTTCACTTTGTGCGTGAGCGCGTTGCTTCTGGTGTTTTAGATGTCAGGTTTATCTCGTCTAATGACCAACTGGCTGATGTATTTACTAAACCGGCCACACGACAGATGTTAGAACGTTTCCGGTCCAATCTGAACCTTGTATGTAGTAGTAGTTCAGATTGAGGGGGTGTGTTGGAAACGATCATATACGTGTCGTATTGTAATCTAACTCTGTATTGTTGGTCTTATATATATACGAGATATGTGGAGGCTATGCCCCACGCAACCCTAAACTAAACTCCCACTCAATGAGATGTTTCAAGCTCTCTAAGGGGTTGTCAGTTGTGTTCCAAATTAATGACAACTATGTCAAAATTTTGGTGGGTCAGATCACTAGACAAACGAGGAATGCATTGGCAATCTTGGGACAAGCTTGCTGTCCAAAAAATCATGGAGGGCCGGGGTTTCGTGACCTCCCATCCTTTAATGATGCAATGCTCGGAAAACAGGCCTAGAGATAGATTGAAAACCCTACAAGACAATGTGCCCGAGTACCGAAGGGAAGATACTATCCGAACACCGATTTCTTATCGGCCAGCTGCCCAAAAAGTGCTTCCCGCACTTGGAAGGCAATTATATGTGGATGTAATGTGCTTCAACGAGGCCTTATTAAAATAACAAGCAACAGATATGATACTAGTATATGGAATGAAGAATGGATCGTTGACACTCCAACTATGCGACCTATGAGTCGGTTGGCGAACCTTGCAGCTGATCGGGTGGAAGACCTCACTGAAACCCAAATTAGCGAGTGGGACAAACAACTTATTAAACAAGTGTTGTTACTGGCGGATGTGCATGCTGTGTTGGCTATGGCTCAGCCAAGGCAGGGCGGTGAAGACATTTGGGCCTGGTGTGTTGAGCGATCAGGACAATATTCTGTACGGTCAACTTATAGATTGTTGGTAGCGAATACGCAGAATAATGAAGCATGTGCCAGCAGCTCCAGTGTCGATCCATGTAGCATATGCGAGGCTCATGGAAGCTTAAAGTATTACCAAAGATCAGGATTTTCTGGTGGAGGGTCCTAAAGTGCCTTCTTCCATATCTCGATGCTCTCTCACATCGTCGTATTGCTAATAATGCAACGTGAAAACTATGTGATTTTGCCGAAGAAAACATCTATCATGCCTTGATCACATGTGATCATGCAAAGCAGTTTTGGGTGGCTCTGTTAGAACAAAGAGGACCCAAAATCCCACGGTTGCATCCTCTAACATGGGTAGAAGATGTCATTGTCTATGAGTTTATCAAGAAGGAGGACACAATTATCTGCAATACAGTCATGTGGTGCATCTGGTCTAGCAGAAACAAGTTTACTCATGGGGAAGAAAAATTCCAGCCGTTGCGCTCGATGGCATTGGTTGATGTGGTGGTTGGGGCGCTTAAGCTCTTCCTCCCAGTCGGGTTGCACCTAAGGGGAACACCACCCCGCGCAGCTACCGACCTCCGATGGCTGACTGGGTTGTAGTGAACTCTAACGACACAATTGACACATCCAATCATGTGGATGGCTCGGGCTATGTGATTATAGATCACCGGTGTGTGTTCTTTGAAGCTGGACTGCAACATCACAAGGGCATCGAGCACCCATTCCTGAGCGAACTATTGGCATGTTGACGGTGTACATGTCACGATTAGAAGAGGAGATCAATATGTCATGGCCCAGGTGGATTGCTCTACACTTGCCGATATGTGGCAGGATACAAGGCCTAATCGTATCAACGGCGCACATATTATGATGGAAATTATAACGATGACCGAATCACTCCTGGGTTTCTGGCTTCTTTGGACTGCACATGAGGCAACCTGGGCGGCGCATCTTTGCGTAAAAGAAGCTCTTAACAATTTATCTTTTACTTGCTTCGATGTAATTCCTAGATTCCTGAATAGAATTCTTCAGTCAAATTGTAATCTCATGTTAGTTGAATAAAGCAATGGATTTACTTCAAAAAGAAGAAGAAAACAAACATTGGACGATCGGCGAAAATAGTCCGACCGAATAATGAAGTGCACCGATTGGGCCGGGCCATTAGTAGTGCAGTGAAGCGAGCGGGAGAAACAATCACTGTTGCTCTGGACAGAGTCACTGTAGCATACTAAATCACATCAACATGTCACTATACCCTTTTTTTTTCAAAAGATGAGACCATTTTTTGGTAAAGTAAACAAGTTTTAAAATTCCATTTTTTTGGAAAAGTGAACACTTTTGAAATATGCAAGAAAAAGTAGAAATTGTGAACAACGTTTGAGCCTTTTTGAAAAACTGAATTTAAAAAAATCCAAAAGAATTAAATCTTGAAAGAAGAAAATAAAAACAAAAAACAGTAACGAAAAAACACAAAAAAGACGGCCCTGGTACATTGAAGATCTCCAAAGCCGGAACAAGAACCCTCTTTGTAGCGCTAATGGGCTGGCCAACTTACTTGCTGGGTCTTCATCCATCTCCGAAAAAACGGCAGTCTATCACCATGTGCGACACATAGGACCTCAAGGGAGACTCTAGTAGGCCGACCAATAAGAATTCTTCTCTTGTTGGCTCGTTATGCAGGTAAGTTTTGCTCTTTTGTCCTTTTTTAATTTTATTTAAGTTTTCATAAATAAAAAAATATTTTGTAAAAAAGTTACTCACTCAATTATTTACATGTTAATCACCATTAAAAATATTTAGTACGCATAAATATTTTGTTTAGTTTAAAAAAAATCTTTGAAGCATTCAAAAAATGTCTGTAATATTTAACAAAATGCGAAAAGGACTGTATTAATTATCTCCCAAGTTGTTGGAATGTAGGGGCAATGCTTTACTTCACGTGCATTTTGCCGTCTTATTCAGAATAAATATGCTTTTGTACCATTTTTGTTGAAAATGTAAACTGGGCATTCTGGCATGAATCTCCAAAATTACCTCATGTTTATATAAGTTTTTAAAATACTTCCATGTTAGGATGTGTTACAAGGTCCAATTGATACAATTTTTTGGGAACTCATGGCAATTATTAGGGGCATGCTCTACGAATGAGCTTATAGCCCATCGTGCGGGCCTCCCAAAGTGAGGCCTAGTACGCCAAAAGCACGAACCTCCCACATTTGAATTGCTTTCTTAATGGTTGATCAAGCTTGATGGACCCCCCGCCCCCACCTCTAAAACAAGATATTATGGTTTGAGATGTATAATATCAATCACTTGTTATCCATCTGGGAGCTTCCCTTGTCCCAAAGTTATGGGGCTATTTTGTCAAGTTCCTTAGAGAGAATTTTCTCGTTCCCCTAGGTATTCTCTACCTACACACCTATGTCGGGATTGGGTATAGGTACCCTTTGTTGAAGGTCCTTCGAGCTCCTCTAAATCACCATTATAACTATTGAAATTATGGGCACTAGTATGTATGTTTTAGATCCAACGGGTAGATTAAAGGTCCTTAGCTGGCGTTCTTGCAAAATGCCCGGGCCTGCCCCATTCCTCAAAAATGTTTTTACAAGATCCCCCACATGTTTAAAATATGTTAATCACATTTTCCAAAAAATGTTCATGAAATCAACTAAATTGTTTTCCATAACATTAAGACATGTCTGTACCATTCAGAAACATGATCATGACATTTAAAAAATGTTCACATTAAAAACTGTGTTCATGACGTATACAAAAGAATTTCAATTGTATGTAAAAATTGTTCATCATGTATTTAAAAAATGTTCAATGTGCATCAGATGGATGTTCAAAATGTATTCAAAAATGCTTAACAAGTATCAACAATTTTTTATATGTATTCAAAAATATACATTTTAAAACAAAAAAATAAGAATAAATAAACAAGGAAAACATAAAAAGGAAAATAAAACAAAAGAATAAAATAAAAATAATAAACCAGTAGAAACAACACAGGAAAAACAAAAGAAAAAAAAAACAGACGAGACCTTCATAAAACCTAGCAAAAGGTTTCCAAAACCAACCCTTGTTACCTGTTCTTCGAACCTTTCCAAAATTGTTCATATGGCTAGTATATAGCTCATATGGGCAGGCCCACTCAAACGATCACTGAATGCTAGAGGAAAATATGTCATGCAGTAAGCAAGACATACCTCTCACGATAAGAATGTCACTTATTGTTCGCCTTTTCTACTAGGTCATGTATTTGCTTGACCCAAGGAGAGGAATTTTTTGTATGACCCAGGTGTCAGTTATCCACGTATACTTCCTCCATGTATCGGAAATCCAATTCGCTTTTGGGAGCATCTCCTTAGCGCCAAATACATTTTTTTGAAAAACAAAAGTAGATGTGTTCATGTTGGGGAACGTAGTAATTTTAAAATTTTCCTACGCACACGCAAGATCATGGTGATGGCATAGCAACGAGAGGGGAGAGTATTGTCCACGTACCCTCGTACACCGAAAGCGGAAGCGTTATGACAACGCGGTTGATGTAGTCATACGTCTTCACGATCTGACCGATCCAAGTACCGAACATACGGCACCTCCGAGTTCAGCACACGTTCAGCTCGATAACGATCCCCGAGCTCCGATCCAGCAAAGCGTCAGGGATGAGTTCCGTCAGCACGACGGCATGGTGACGATGATGATGTTCTACCGGCGCAGGGCTTCGCCTAAACTCCGCGACGATATGACCGAGGTGGAATATGGTGGAGGGGGGCACCGCACACGGCTAAGGAACGATCCGTAGATCAACTTGTGTGTCTATGAGGTGCCCCCGCCCCGTATATAAAGGGAGTGGAGGAGGGGAAGGCCGCCCTCTCTATGGCACGCCTAGGGAGTCCTACTCCCACCGAGTAGGATTCCCCTTTCTAGTAGAACTAGGAACCCTTCCATGTAGTAGGAGTAGGAGAGAAGGAAAGGGAGAGAGAAGGAGAAGGAAGGAAGGCGCCTCCTCCTTGTCCAATTCGGACCAGTCAAGGGAGGGTGCGCCACCCTTTGGCCCTTTCTCTCCTTTCCCGTATGGCCCATTGAGGCCCAATACGAATTCCCGTAACTCTCCGGTACTCCGAAAAATACCCGAATCACTCGGAACCTTTCCGAACTCCGAATATAGTCGTCCAATATATCGATCTTTACGTCTCGACCATTTCGAGACTCCTCGTCATGTCCCCGATCTCATCCGGGACTCCGAACTCCTTCGGTACATCAAAACTCATAAACTCATAATAAAACTGTTATCGAAACCTTAAGCGTGCGGACCCTACGGGTTCGAGAACCATGTAGACATGACCTAGAACTATTCTCGGTCAATAACCAATAGCGGAACCTGGATGCTCATATTGGCTCCTACATATTCTACGAAGATCTTTTGTCGGTCAAACCGCATAATAACATACGTTGTTCCCTTTGTCATCGGTATGTTACTTGCCCGAGATTCGATCGGCGGTATCTCAATACCTAGTTCAATCTCGTTACCGGCAAGTCTCTTTACTCGTTATGTAATGCATCATTCTGTAACTAACTCATTAGCTACATTGCTTGCAAGGCTTGTAGTGATGTGCATTACCGAGAGGGCCCAGAGATACCTCTCCGACAATCGGAGTGACAAAACCTAATCTCGAAATACGCCAACCCAACATGTACCTTTGGAGACACCTGTAGTACTCCTTTATAATCACCCGATTCGTTGTGACGTTTGGTAGCACCCAAAGTGTTCCTCCGGTAAACGGGAGTTGCATAATCTCATAGTTACAGGAACATGTATAAGTCATGAAGAAAGCAATAGCAACATAGTAAACGATCAAGTGCTAGGCTACGGAATGGGTCAAGTCAATCACATCATTCTCCTAATGATGTGACCCCGTTAATCAAATGACAACTCATGTCCATGGCTAGGAAACTTAACCATCTTTGATTCACGAGCTAGTCAAGTAGAGGCATACTAGTGACACTATGTTTGTCTATGTATTCACACATGTGTCAAGTTTCCGGTTAATACAATTCAAGCATGAATAATAAACATTTATCATGAAATAAGGAAATAAATAATAGCTTTATTGTTGCCTCTAGGACATATTTCCTTCAGTCTCCCACTTGCACTAGAGTCAATAATCTAGTTCACATTGACATGTGATTTAACACTAATATTCATATCTGTATATGATTAACACCCATAGTTCACATTATCATGTGACTAACACCCAAAGGGTTACTAGAGTCAATAATCTAGTTCACATAGCTATGTGATTAACTGAGGTGTGATCATGTTTTGCTCGTGAGAGAAGCTTAGTCAACGGGTCTGTCACATTCAGAGCCGTATGTACTTTGCAAATATTCTATGTCTACGCGGAGCTACTGTAGCTAATTGCTCCCACTTTCAATATGTATCCAGATTGAGACTTAGAGTCATCTGGATCGGTGTGAAAGCTTGCACCGATGTAACTCTTTACGACGTGCTCTTTTATCACTTTCATAATCGAGAAATATTTCCTTAGTCCTCACTAAGTATATTCTTGACCAATGTCCAGTGATCTACTCCAAGATCACTATTGTACTCCCTTGCCAAATTCAGAGCAAGGTATACAATAGGTCTGGTACATAACATAGCATACTTTATAGAACCTATGGCTGAGGCATAGGGAATGACTTTCATTCTCTTTTCTATTTTCTGCCGTGGTCGGGATTTGAGTCTTACTCAATTTCACACCTTTGCAACACAGGCAAGAACTCTTTCTTTGACTGTTCCATCTTGAACTATTTCAAAATCTTGCCAAGGTATGTACTCATTGAAAATCTTATCAAGCGTCTTGATCTATCTCAATAGATCTTGATGCTCAATATGTAAGTAGCTTTTACTGAAGTCTTTCTTTTAAAGAACTTCTTCAAATACTCCTTTACGCTTTGCAGAATAATTCTACATTATTTTCGATCAACAATATGTCATTCACATATACTTATCAGAAAGGCTGTAGTGCTCCCACTCACTTTCTTGTAAATACAGGCCTTTCTAAAAGTCTGTATAAAACCATATGCTTTGATCCACTCATCAAAGCGTATATTCCAACTCCGAGATGCTTGCACCACCATTGATGGATTGTTTGGAGCTTGCACACTTTGTTAGCATCTTTAGGATTGACAAAACCTTTTGGTTGTATCATATACAACTCTTATTTAATAAATCCATTAAGGAATGCAGTTTTGACATCCATTTGCCAGATTTCATAAAATGTGGCAATTGCTAACATGATTCGGACAGACTTAAGCATCGATACGAGTGAGAAAATCTCATCGTATTCAACCCCTTGAACTTGTCAAAAAAAAACCTTTTTCGACAAGTCTAGCTTTGTAGATAGTAAGACTACTATCAGCGTCCGTCTTCTTCTTGAAGATCCATTTATTTTCAATGGCTTGCCGATCATCGGGCAAGTCCACCAAAGTCCATACTTTGTTCTCATACATGGATCCCATCTCAAATTTCATGGCCTCAAACCATTTTGCAGAATCTGGGCTCATCATCGCTTCCTCATAGTTCGTAGTTTTATCATGGTCTAGTAACATGACTTTCAGAACCGGATTACCATACCACTCTGGTGCGGACCGTACTCTGGAAGACCTACGAGGTTCTGTAGTAACTTCAGAAGTTTCATGATCATCATCATTAGCTTCCTCACTAATTGGTGTAGGAATCACTGGAACTGATTTCAGTGATGAACTATTTTCCAATTCAGGATAAGGTACAGTTACCTCATCAAGTTCTACTTTCCTCCCACTCACTTCTTTCGAGAGAAACTCCTTCTCTAGAAAGGATCCATTTTTAGCAACGAATATCTTGCCTTCGGATCTGTGATAGAAGGTGTACCCAACAGTTTCCTTTGGGTATTCTATGAAGATGCACTTCTCCAATTTGGGTTTGAGCTTATTAGGATGAAACTTTTTCATACAAGCATCGCAGCCCCAAACTTTAAGAAATGGCAACTTGGGTTTCTTACTAAACCACAGTTCATATGGTGTCATCTCAACGGATTTAGATGGTGCCCTTTTAACGTGAATGCAGCTGTCTCTAATGCATAACCCTAAAACAATAGTGGTAAATCAATAAGAGACATCATAGATCGCACCATATCAAATAAAGTGCGGTTACGATGTTCGGACACACCATAACATTGTGGTGTTCTAGGTGGCGTGAGCTGTGAAACTATTCCACATTATTTTAATTGAAGACCAAACTCGTAACTCAAATATTCGTCTCCGCGATCAGACCGCAGAAATTTTATTTTCTTGTTATGATAATTTTTCCACTTCACTCTGAAATTCTTTGAACCTTTCAACTATTTCAGACTTATGTTTCATCAAGTAGATATACCCATATCTGCTCAAATCATCTTGTGAAGGTAAGAAAATAACGATACTTTGCCACGAGCATCAACACTCATTGGATCGCATACATCGGTATGTATTATTTCTAATAAGTCAGTAGCTTGTTCCATTGTTCCGGAGAACGGAGTTTTAGTCATCTTGCCCAAAAGGCACGGTTCGCAAGTATCAAATGATTCATAACCAAGTGATTCCGAAAATCCATCTTTATGGGGTTTCTTCAATGCGTTTACACCGATATGACCCAAACGGCAGTGCCACAAATAAATTGCACTATCATTATTAACTTTGCATCTTTTGGCATCAATATTATGAATATGTGTATCACTACGATCGAGATCCAACAAACTATTTTCATTAGGTGTATGACCATTGAAGGTTTTATTCATGTAAACAGAACAACAATTATTCTCTGATTTTAAATGAATAACCGTATTGCAATAAACATGATCAAATCATATTCATGCTCAACGCAAACGCCAAATAACATTTATTTAGGTTTAACACTAATCCCAAAAGTATAGGGAGTGTGCGATGATGACCATATCAATCTTGGAACTACTTCCAACACTCATCGCCACTTCCCCTCAACTAGTCTCTGTTTATTATATAACTCCTGTTTCGAGTTACTAATCTTAGCAACCGAACAAGTATCAAATACTCAGGGGCTACTATAAACACTAGTAAGGCACACATCAATAACCTGTATATCAAATATACCCTTGTTCACTTTGCCATCCTTCTTATCCACCAAATATTCGTGGCATTTCCGCTTCCAAAGACCATTTCCTTTGCGATTATAAACACTCGGTTTCAGGCTTTGGTCCAGCTTTGGTCTTCTTCATGGGAGTGACAACTTGTTTGCCATTCTACTTGAAGTTTCCTTTCTTTCCTTTGCCCTTTTCTTGAAACTAGTGGTTTTGTCAATCATCAACACTTGATGCTCTTTCTTGATTTCTACCTTCGTCGATTTCAACATCACGAAGAGCTCGGGAATCGTTTTCGTCATCCCTTGCATACTATAGTTCATCACGAAGTTCTAGTAACTTAGTGATGGTGACTAGAGAATTTTATCAATTACTATCTTATCTGGAAGATTAACTCCCACTTGATTCAAGCGGTTGAAGTACCCAGACAATCTGAGCACATGCTCACTAGTTGAGCGATTCTCCTCCATCTTTTAGCTATAGAACTTGTTGGAGACTTCATATCTCTCAACTCGGGTATTTGCTTTAAATATTAACTTCAGTTCCTGGAACATCTCATATGGTCCATGACGTTCAAAACATCAACGAAGTCCCGATTCTAAGCCGTTAAGCATGGTGCACTAAACTATCAAGTAGTCATCATATTGAGCTAGCCAAACGTTCATAACGTCTGCATCTGCTCCTGCAATAGGTTTGTCACCTAGCGGTGCATCAAGGACATAATTCTTCTGTGCAGCAATGAAAATAAACCTCAGATCATGGATCGAATCCGCATCATTGCTACTAACATTTTCAACACAATTTTCTCTAGGAACATATGAAAATAAACATATGAAAGAAACAACGCGAGCTATTGATCTACAACATAATTTGCAAAATACTATCAGGTACTAAGTTCATGATAAATTTAAGTTCAATTAATCATATTACTTAAGAACTCCCACTTAGACAGACATCTCTCTAGTCATCTAAGTGATCACGTGATCCAAATCAACTAAACCATGTCCGATCATCACGTGAGATGGAGTAGTTTTCAATGGTGAACATCACTATGTTGATCATATCTACTATATGATTCACGCTCGACCTTTCGGTCTCCGTGTTCCGAGGCCATATCTGTATATGCTAGGCTCGTCAAGTTTAACCTGAGTATTCCGCATGTGCAACTGTTTTGCACCCGTTGTATTTGAACGTAGAGCCTATCACACCCGATCATCACGTGGTGTCTCAGCACGAAGAACTTTCGCAGCAGTGCATACTCAGGGAGAACACTTCTTGATAATTAGTGAGAGATCATCTTAAAATGCTACCGTCAATCAAAGCAAGATAAGATGCATAAAGGATAAACATCACATGCAATCAATATAAGTGATATGATATGGCCATCATCATCTTGTGCTTGTGATCTCCATCTTCAAAGCACCATCATGGTCACCATCGTCACCGGCGCGACACCTTGATCTCCATCGTAGCATCGTTGTCGTTTCGTCATCTATTGCTTCTACGACTATCGCTACCGCTTAGTGATAAAGTAAAGCAATTACAGGGCGTTTGCATTTCATACAATAAAGCGACAACCATATGGCTCCTGCCAGTTGCTGATAACTTCGGTTATAAAACATGATCATCTCATACAATAAAATATAGCATCACGTCTTGACCATATCACATCACAACATGCCTAGCAAAAACAAGTTAGACGTCGTCTACTTTGTTGTTACAAATTTTACGTGGCTACTACGGGCTGAGCAAGAATTGTTCTTACCTACGCATCAAAACCACAACGATAGTTCGTCAAGTTAGTGCTGTTTTAACCTTCTCAAGGACCGGGCGTAGCCACACTCGGTTCAACTAAAGTTGGAGAAACTGACACCCGCCGGCCACCAGTGTGCAAAGCACGTCGGTAGAACCAGTCTCGCGTAAGCGTACGCGTAATGTCGGTCCGGGCCGCTTCATCCAACAATACCGCCGAACCAAAGTATGACATGCTGGTAAGCAGTATGACTTGTATCACCCACAACTCACTTGTGTTCTACTCGTGCATATAACATCAACGCATAAAACCTAGGCTCGGATGCCACTGTTGGGGAACGTAGTAATTTCAAAATTTTCCTACGCACACGCAAGATCATGGTGATGGCATAGAAACGAGAGGGGAGAGTATTGTCCACGTACCTTCGTAGACCGAAAGCGGAAGCGTTATGACAACGCGGTTGATGTAGTCGTACGTCTTCACGATCTGACCGATCCAAGTACCGAACATACGGCACCTCCGAGTTCAGCACACGTTCAGCTCGATGACGATCCCCGGGCTCCGATCCAGCAAAGCGTCGGGGATGAGTTCCGTCAGCACGACGGCATGGTGACGATGATGATGTTCTACCGGCGCAGGGCTTCGCAAACTCCGCGACGATATGACCGAGGTGGAATATGGTGGAGGGGGGCAGCGCACACGGCTAAGGAACGATCCGTATATCAACTTGTGTGTCTATGAGGTGCCCCATGCCCCCGTATATAAAGGAGTGGAGGAGGGGGAGGGCTGGCCCTCTCTATGGCGCGCCCTAGGGGAGTCCTACTCCCACCGGGAGTAGGATTCCCCCTTTTCTAGTAGAACTAGGAACCCTTCCATGTAGTAGGAGTAGGAGAGAAGGAAAGGGGAGAGAGAAGGAGAAGGAAGGAAGGGGGCGCCCCCCTCCCTAGTCCAATTCGGACTAGTCCAAGGGGAGGGGTGCGGCCACCCTTTTGGCCCTTTCTCTCCTTTCCCGTATGGCCCATTGAGGCCCAATACGAATTCCCGTAACTCTCCGGTACTCCGAAAAATACCCGAATCACTCGGAACCTTTCCGAACTACGAATATAGTCGTCCAATATATCGATCTTTACGTCTCGACCATTTCGAGACTCCTCGTCATGTCCCCGATCTCATCCGGGACTCCGAACTCCTTCGGTACATCAAAACTCATAAACTCATAATAAAACTGTCATCGAAACCTTAAGCGTGCGGACCCTACGAGTTCGAGAACTATGTAGACATGACCTAGAACTATTCTCGGTCAATAACCAATAGCGGAACCTGGATGCTCATATTGGCTCCTACATATTCTACGAAGATCTTTATCGGTCAAACCGCATAACAACATACGTTGTTCCCTTTGTTATCGGTATGTTACTTGCCCGAGATTCGATCGTCGGTATCTCAATACCTAGTTCAATCTCGTTACCGGCAAGTCTCTTTACTCGTTATGTAATGCATCATTCTGTAACTAACTCATTAGCTACATTGCTTGCAAGGCTTGTAGTGATGTGCATTATCGAGAGGGCCCAGAGATACCTCTCCGACAATCCGAGTGACAAAACCTAATCTCGAAATACGCCAACCCAACATGTACCTTTGGAGACACCTGTAGTACTCCTTTGTAATCACCCAGATTCGCTTGTGACGCTTTGGGAGCACCAAAGTGTTCCTCCGTAAACGGAGTTGCATAATCTCATAGTTACGAGAACATGTATAAGTCATGAAGAAAGCAATAGCAACATACTAAACGATCAAGTGCTAGGCTAACGGAATGGGTCAAGTCAATCACATCATTCTCCTAATGATGTGACCCCGTTAATCAAATGACAACTCATGTCCATGGCTAGGACATTTAACCATCTTTGATTCACGAGCTAGTCAAGTAGAGGCATACTAGTGACACTATGTTTGTCTATGTATTCACACATGTATCAAGTTTCCGGTTAATACAATTCTAGCATGAATAATAAACATTTATCATGAAATAAGGAAATAAATAATAACTTTATTATTGCCTCTAGGGCATATTTCCTTTAGTTCAATGTAACACGCAAATGTTGTCTGCAAATTTTTAGGAGGGAAGCTTAAGCATTTTGAACTGTGCAAAAAGAAAAAGCAAGTAGAACGCCAAATGCTACCTTCAAATGTTACACTTAATTCTGTTTTTTCACTAATGAAACACTACCATCCTGTTTCACATGAAATTTTTTAAGCACACTTGTAAAACTAACATGAACATATAAAAAAAGAAGAATTTTAAAATTCATTTACTCCGAGATGCTATTACAACCAATATATTAGTACATTCATTGTAAATGAGTATTTATTTGTTCATCCAGGAGCATATGCTCTGCAGCCAAAACTGCCATCCTTCCATGTAGTGTTATGTCCCCCTCAAAAACAAAATGTATGCGTTATGTATTATATCATTTCTGACCCTCCCCCGATTATGGCATAGCATCTTCAGGCAGTTATCATCGGTATAATGGCTTCTCCGGTACCCAAGAGCCAAAAATGGCCGTCCCGGGCACAATCTCCACACTAGTTGACTCCTGATAAACGAATGTACGGGCCGTACATCCATGCATGCATCGACGTGTACGCACGTGCATGCGCCTGAGTAGTGCAAAAGAGAAGTATTATAAAGATACTTGATCACGAAGACACGAACTGATCGAGCTGATAAAAAATAGAGCTCACGTACATCGATCAACGTCACCTGGTCGCGTGAGTAAAATACTTCGCGGTCATCTACTAAGAAGATCCTCGATGGTACTAGACGCGCTACATGTGTACATGCATCCCCATGATCTTCACATGTATCTCCATGTCGACATGAGTCACAATGCGTGATCGGTACATGTTATGACGCGGTAAAACATAGTTCTACCGGAAAGAACAGCGGTAAAATATTTACTCCTATTATACGTGGATGATCTTTCTCCGAGCTCTCGATCATTATGTCTCTCCATCACTTGTCCTCCACTTTTACTTTACAATTTTTTAACTTTTGTGCTGACCTGCCCGCTCATGCCACGTGGTCGAACTCGTCGCCAAGTTATCATCAAAACCTATCTACTTTAATAGATAAACGATCAAATCTGTAAAGACTTTTGGCCCATGGCAAGTCAAGTGTTGTCCGTATCTCCTTGAAAAAAATACGGAAACACTAAAGCCCACACGTGTGGGCGTTATTCAACTCGCCAACATGTCTGGATGGTCGCTAATTGTTTTTTTCACGAATCTTGACACGAAAAGGTGGATTTGATGTACCACGTAAGACGGGGCTGGTGTGTGGGCATTGCAGAGTTTGCCCACACGTCCCGCATCACGCTGTTGCCAGCTGCGCTGTGTGGGCGAACTAATTTCTGCCCACACAGCCACCACCTAGTCCATGCGCGTGTGAGCGAACTGATTTTCGTCCACACGACACTCCTACATTGTAGATGGCAACTGCAGTTACGCGAACGTGGCAACTAGGTAAACAAACATGGCATCTTTTGCTAGACGGCAACTGCAGTTGCGCGTACGTGGCAACCAGATAAACACACATGACAACTGCGATTAACTATACATGGCAACTATGGTTGGACCACACGTGGCAACTTGGTAAACACACATGGCAACTACTGTTTGACCATGTGTGGCAAGTAGTTAATCACACACAGCAACTACGCACTAGTAGAAAACCACCAATCAGTCCCGGTTCGTAAGGGCCTTTAGTCCCGGTTCGGGAACCGGGACTAATGGATCGTTACTAATACCTCAACCCATTAGTCCCGGTTCAGAAACGAACCGGGACCAATGAGCCTCCACGTGGCCTGCAGCGCCGAGCCCGGTCGAGGGCCTTTGGTCCCGGTTGGTGGCTCCAACCGGGACCAAAAGTCGCCCACGTGTCCGCATTCCATGGGGTCTGGTTTTTGTTTTTTTTTGAAAGGAGGGGGTTGGGGGTTTTGGGGGTTAATTTAGGTGTTTACATTAGCTAGCTAATTAATAGAGAGAAGTGTCCTCTCTTAATTATGTCCGTGCTTGCTCGACGCCACGTAGTAAATATACATAAGTGATCGAGAGAACCATTCATCTGAAGTTCGTCATGCATACCGAGAGAAGTGATCGATCGACCTCTCCTTCTCGAGAGATTGGTCGAACAACAAGTTTTACTGGCTACATACATGTACAATCTATATAAGATCTCTTAATTACAAACCACTAGGATTTGAATTCAAGTTCCACATGGTATTCTCCGCTTTACCGATGACGTGATCAAGAAAGAATCCCGCCAATTCCTCTTGAATTGTTTTCATGCGGTCCGGTGGTAGGAGTTCATCCCAATCTGCCAAGTCTAATTAATTTAAAGAAGGGGTTAATTAATACATATATATGAATGAAACTCAACAGAAATGATGGTGTAATAAAATGAAATTGTGAATATTATTGCTTACGCACTTCATATTGTCTTCTAGAGTAGCCCCGCTTGTTTTTCAATGTCGCGTTGTGGATGAACTCGCACACGTAGTATCCACAGAAATCATTCCCTTCCTCCTGCCACAAGCACTTTACGAGAAATAGAGGTCAATCAAACTGATAATGAAGCATTATATAAATGGCATTGATGAAAGTATAGCTATAGAATCAACGGGAGATGCGCGCCAGTAGTACTTACTTTCGGTATGTATATCGCAGCTCCTTGGCAGTCCGGAGCTTGTGCGGTGAACTGTTTCCAAACCCTGCAAGACAAAGAAAATATTTGTTATTACTTGAGATATCAAGAAATGAATAAAAGTTGCCGATATGGTGCGATAATGATCGATTGAACTTACTTGCTGAGCATGTCACCATGTCCGCATAGGTGTTGGGATCTTTCCGTGCAGAGTCTAAGACGGTTACTAGTCCACGCCAAGCTTAATCTCCGAAGAATATAGTGGTACCTACACGCAAGCATAACTCATCAATTACATTAACCTCGCCGAGTAATAAGGAAAACCGAATATGCACACGACAAGAACACTCACGGGCCGTGGTAAGGAAAGAGTATGGTATCTTTGTTTTGATTTTTGATCAATGATTGTAGCAAGTTGTCCTCGGCCTCTTGGTAGCGCTTTTTAACTAGAAAAACATCTATGATATTTGTGTTAATGAACCCAATATCATAGATTTCATTTTTTTGCACTCGACGATCTTCAATCTGCATAATATATTGAGGATAATTAATTATAAATACATGCAATGAAAGAGCCGAGCTATATATACGACTAATGACGAAATAGTACTTACAGCAGTAGCAAAAGACCATTAATTTATCGAGGGCCTTTTGATTGAAGAACTCAAGAACTCCTCAAATGGAATAGACAACAGATCATTTGAAACGAGGTCGTGCTCCTCTTTAATATTCAGATACAAAGTGTTCATCCCCTCGGACTCTCTGCAGGTTTTCATGTACCAACTGTGGAATCTTCGCATCATTGTTGTCGAGACTTTTCATCTTTGACGAGAGGCTTCCGTATCAGTATCTAAATAAGTCCACCTCCATGAAATCGTGAAGTGCATCGTCAGGCAGGTAATCTCCAAGATTGCCATAACCGCCACCGTGCTGGAGGATTAGACACATTCAGCGAGGGGCACGATTGCTGTGCTTGTTCGCCGAGCTGGGCAATTTTTTCCCTTTGCCCGTTGTTCTTTTGACCTTTTATCCCCGACAGTAGTTCCCACCGCTTGGCTTGGAGATATGTCTGCTCAATGTCGCTCATAGTTGGTTCTCGGCGGAGACTTTGGTGGTTTCCTCGGGGCATCGAGTGCGCTTTGCTTTCACCGGATCGACCTTCTCCTCCGGAGGTGGATGTATCTTTGCTTTAACCCTTCAAAGAACTCCTTCACTTGGCTCTGCACGATCGTATCGTTTTCCTCCTTGCTCCTCTCATACGGTAACTTCTCTACAGGCTTTAGAGGTGGACCGTGTCAGATTGCCTCTCTCTTCTTGTGCTGCTAGACGCGGGAGCAGCCGGAGCGGCTGCAAGGCCTGCCTTCCTTCGTGCTTGCTTACGAGGCGGAGGAGAAGGACTACGACGCGTCCGGAGCAGCCGGGCGGGCGGGTCTCTTCCGCCCTTCTGGCGAGGCGGAGAAGGAGGAGGCGGAGTGCCGCCACGCCACGGAGAAGGGGCGGAGTGCCGCCACGCGTGCCTGATCTTCACTCACGGAGGAGGAGGCGGTGGAGGAGGCGGAGTGCCCCGACTCGCGGATGAGGAGGAGGAGGCGGAGGCGTCCAGCCTCAAGGTCGATGAGCTCCTTCCGCCATAGGCATGGAGTCTTGAGCAGAACCCAGCCTAGTCTCCCTTCACCGGTAGGGTGCTCAAGCCGAGGTCCTCAAATCCTCCGTTATTTCATCAACCATCACCTTAGCAAATCCTTCCGAATCGGCCGGCGGTGATAAGTTGTGCGGGTCCACTAGGATAAACTTGGCCAACAGCCGCCTTGACCTTCAAATTCATGCATCGCGCCATAATGTGGCAATTTTGAGACTCCGTGATACCATCCACGGGATAGCTGGCGAGAGCCGTCAAGACATGCTCCGCTGAAGCAGCTCGGTGGAAGCAACGCTGCTTCATACCGAGATGGCGGGTAGCCGGGGAAGCTTGCATGTCGCTTGTTGCGATCTGCTGCTTCTCGGTCCTCTTCTCGATCCTCTAGCCCCATTACCCTTCCAAGCAGCGCTGCATTTGATCATGCTCCACTTTCTTCCTCCTCTCGTGGGTTTTGTAACCCCTGCGTCCGAAAACCAACCTTCCACGGAAGCGAGCCTGGCGTGCCTCGTGTCCGTCCAGGTGCTCGGGATTCCCAAGGGCCATTGTGAGCTCGTCCTTCTCCTGTTTGGAACGAACGTCCCTCGCCAAGCAGCAACAATATATTGTCGAAGTTTCTTGACTGGTGTTTGCAGTTGCTCGTTCGTCCCATCGACATCGCCTCACATAGGTCCAAGGTTCCGCCAGCCCGAAGAACCAAGTCCGCAACGGTCCGCCAGCGATCGCCTCTCGGTTCGATCCCTTTTCAAGCAGATCATGCTCAGCCTTGGACCACTTAGGCGGGCTTTGAGGTAGCCACCGACCCGTGCGATGGTGAAGCGTCTTCTTCGCAGCATTTTTCTTGTTTGTCTCCGACATCTTCTTACTCTTTTCCGATGTCATGTGGGCCACAAATGCGGGCCAGTGATCTTTGATCTTCTCATATTTGCCGATGAATTCTGGTGTCTCTTTTTTCTTGACAAACTGGTTCAGCTCTTTCCTCCACCTCCTCATTAGGCCAGCCATCTTCTTAAGAGCACAAGACTTGATTAATTGCTCTTTAACTGGCTTCTCCGGATCCTCCTCTGGCGGTAGGGTGAAATTTGCCTTCAGCTCATTCCAAAGATCTTCTTTACGCATATCATTGACATAAGACACCTCGGCGTCTTCATCCTTAGCGAGCTTATACCATTGTTGGATGCTGATCGATCCTGTCCCTAACAAGAACCCCGCCGAGCGTAAAATGCCTTCTTTGTCCGGTTGGGTTCAATCGGTTCGCCGTCGGGCGCGATTTCTATGATCTCAAACTTTTCATCCGAGCTCAACTTTTCTTGGGCCTCGTCTCCGTGCATCAAGTTGTGCTCGATCCGGAGGCTAGAAATTATAAGGAAGAAAGACGACAGTACTTAATATGTGTACATATACCAAAACAATGGATGCATCAATTAACTTGTCAAGACGGGCTTAACTAATATATATATACCTGGCGGACTCGGTTCGGTGACTCGGCTCGCACGGTCTCCTTCGTCTTGTACCTCCATTGTGTCACCGGAGCCATCATGAACATAGTCCTCCTCTTGTACCGGCATTAATGCAGGTCGAAGCCATCATAATCATAGCCCTCTTCTTCATCCATCGACCAACGGTGTCGATGAGAAATGACGAACATCATCACTTCCATTTGCGATTATTTCCCCAACATCGCTTCGCTTTCTTCGTCTCGGAGTGCTCCATAGTTTCGCAAATATTGACAACATGTCAATTATTATTCAACATCGCTTTCTCTCTAGGGTTTGGGTGTCCTCGAGAGTTTTGGTCGAGAGAGGGCCGAGGGGCTGCTGCAGTTGTATCTAGAGGGTGTTAATTATATCGACAACGACGCGACATACATATACATATCGGGAGGGGTATCGGTACCACCCCTCGTGTTTAAGTTTCTTCTTTCTCCTTTCCTTTCTTTCTTCTTCTCCTCTTCTTTTCTTCTTCTCCCTCGAGAAAGGAAAATAATTAAGGAAAAGGAAGAAAAGAGGAAGAAGGAAGAAGGAAGAAGAAGAAGAAGTAAAGAAGAAAAAAAAGAGGAGAAGAAGAAAGGAATAGAGGAGAAGAAGAAAAATAGAATTTTTTCTTCTATTTTTCTTCTTCTCCTCTATTCCTTTCTTCTTCTCCTCTTCTTTTTCTTCTTTTTCCTCTTCTTATTTATTTCTCCTCTTCTTCCTCTCCTCTTTTTCTCCTTTCTTCCTCTTCTTATTTTCCTTCCTCTCATTCTTTTTCTTCTTCTTCTTCCTTCTTCCTTCTTCCTCTTTTCTTCCTTTTCCTTATTTTACTTTCTCCTCTACACTAACCTAAAATGCACTAACCTAAAATCGATCGATATCTACTAACAACCTAAATATAAAATTAATACATATATGAAAAAACATATATAAACAAAAAAAATGCTATATGAACATTATATTCATACATACATATATAGCCACATCCATTCATCACATATATATACATACAAACACATATACACACTTCTTCTCCTCTTTTTTTTCTTCTTTTTCTTCTTCTTCTTCTTCCTTTCTTCCTTCTTCCTCTTTTCTTCCTTTTCCTTATTTTACTTTCTCCTCTACACTAACCTAAAATGCACTAACCTAAAATCGATCGATATCTACTAACAACCTAAATATAAAATTAATACATATATGAAAAACATATATAAAAAAAATGCTATGAACATTATATTCATACATACATATATAGCCACATCGACCATTCATCACATATATATATATAGCTACCACATACATATATACATTATACATATATGAAAAAAATGCAATGAACAAAAAATGCAGGCAGGGCAGGGGCGGGGTGGGGGCGGCAGCAGCAGGGCAGGCGCGCGCGGCGCACCGCCACAGAGACAGGGGCGGCATGCTGGCCGCCTGACAGGCAGGGCGGCGCGCGCGCCGTCTTGGGCGGCGGCGCGTGGACGCAGCAGGGCGCGGGACGGGAGGGCGCGGAGCAGGCTATGCTCACAGGGGGCGGCGGCGGCGGCGATGAGTAGCTGACGGCGTCGGCGGCGGCGGTGACGGCAAGGTGGAGTAGCAGGGCGCGGGCGGCGGCAATGACGAGGAGGAGCAGGGGCGTCGGGAGAAGTGGGCGATTGGCGGAAATCGCCAAGTGTTGCTTATATAGCACATCCTTAGTCCCGTTGGTGGCACCAACCGACTAATGTCTTTAGTCGGTTGGTGCCACCAACCGACCAAAGGCCTTTTTCGGCAGCCCAAAGGGCGGAAGCTGCGACCTTTGGTCCCGTTGGTGGCTACAACCGGGACTAAAGCCCCCCCTTTAGTCCCGGTTGGTGCCACCAACCGGGACCAAAGGCCCCTGCGCTGCCCGCGTCGGGGCCAAAGTTTAGTCCCACCTCGCTAGTTGAGAGGGGAGCGCAGTGGTTTATAAGCCCCACTGCCGCTCCCCTCTTGAACTCCTTTGAACTGCAGGCTTACGGGCCTATTTGCTCCTTCGTTGCCTGTTGGACCTTCTGGGCCTTCAAGGGCTCAATCTGCCCAAATAGGGATACCGATCGTATTCAGGCCGTGGCGGCCCAATGAGGTGGCATTTTTTTCTTGCTTTATTTAATTTATTTATTTTCTACTTACAACAAAATACTTATTGTTGTTTTTTGTTTTGTTTTCTGCATTATTTATTTTCTTTTGTTTTTGCTCTATTTTTAAATCTTTTTGCTTCTAGTTTTAGGAAAATTATAAACTTTCTGTTAGTGCCATTACTAATTTTCAAATTTGAAAACACTTTTTTTTGTTTTCTTTCTTGCTTTATTTAATTTATTTTGTTTCTACTTACAACAAAATACTTATTGTTGTTTTTTTGTTTTGTTTTCTGCATTATTTATTTTCTTTTGTTTTTTGCTCTATTTTTAAATCTTTTTGCTTCTAGTTTTAGGAAAATTATAAACTTTCTGTTAGTGCCATTACTAATTTTCAAATTTGAAAACACTTTTTTTGTTTTCTTTCTTGCTTTATTTAATTTATTTTGTTTCTACTTACAACAAAATACTTATTGTTGCTATTTTGTTTTGTTTTCTGCATTATTTATTTTCTTTTGTTTTTGCTCTATTTTTAAATCTTTTTGCTTCTAGTTTTAGGAAAATTATAAACTTTCTGTTAGTGCCATTACTAATTTTCAAATTTGAAAACACTTTTTTTTTGTTTTCTTTCTTGCTTTATTTAATTTATTTTGTTTCTACTTACAACAAAATACTTATTGTTGCTATTTTTAATTATTACGAGGGCCGAACCATAAGACATTTCAAATGAACTCTGAAAAAGTTGAAAGTTGGCATGGTATCATACTCATCAGTTACAATATAATGGTATCATAAACGAACAATAGTTGCGGGAGAAAGTCTTCACTTTTTCTTCGCTTGTGTCATTTGCTTATTGCGCCAGAACCATGGATAATCTTCATCGTTTATCGGGATGTGGGGTCAGCCTTGACTTTAAAGGAGGAATTTCATGAAACTTTTCATAATCTTGAGACATGTCATCTTGTCCTCCACTCCCACGATGTCCCTTTTCCCGAAAGAACTATGTGGCGCTTTGGCTCATCGTATGATGTATTTGCTTCCTTATCTTTTCTCTTTCTCGGTCTCTCGGACATGTACTTCACATAGATAACCTGTGCCACATCATTGGCTAGGACGAACGGTTCGTCGCTGTACCCAAGATTTTTCAGATCCACTGTTGTCATTCCGTCTCGTGGGTCTACACGCACCCGCCTCTGACAGATTGACCCATTTGCACTTAAACAAAGGGACCTTAAAATCATGTCCGTAGTCAAGTTCCCATATGTCCACTATGTAACCATAATATGTGTCCTTTCCCTCTCGGTTGTTGCATCAAAGCGGACACCGCTGTTTTGGTTGGTGCTCTTTTGATCTTGGTCAATCGTGTAAAATGTATTCCCATTTATCTCGTATCCTTTCCAAATCAATACGGTCAAAGATGGTCCCTGGATAACAAGTACAGCTCCTCACAAACAGTCTTGTCACCTCGACACGTGCTTCCAACCAACTGCTGAAAGTCTGATGTGTTCACATGTAATCCATCGTCGACTTTGCTCCGGTGTTTGAAGCGCAGATGTTCTTGTGTTCATCGACATACGGGTCACCAAGGTAGAGTTACAGAAGCGTGTAGTGGGCTTGAGACCAAGAATATCCGTCCTGCATATTATTGAGTCCTTTCCAAGCGTGCCTTTTCGGTCAGTCTCCCCTCATACCGCGATTTAGGGAGACCTATCTTCTTAAGGCCAGAATGAAGTCAACACAAAACCCGATGACATCCTCTGTTTGATGGCCCATGGAGATGCTTCCTTCGGCCTAAGCGATTACGGACATATTTCTTTAGGACTCCATGAACCTCTCAAAGGGGTACATATTGTGTAGAAATACGGGTCCCGTAATGACAATCTCGTCAACTAGATGAACAAGAACGTGGTCATGATATTGAAGAAGGATGGTGGGAACACCAGCTCGAAACCGACAAGACATTGCACCACATCACTCCTTAGCCTTGGTATGGTTTCGGATCGATCACCTTACGAGATATTGCATTGAGGAATGCACATAGCTTCACAATGGCTAATCGGACGTTTTCGGTAGAAGCCCCTCAATGCAACCGGAAGCGCTTGCGTCATAATCACGTGGCGATCATGAGACTTTAGGTTCGAAACTTTTTCTCTGCCATATTTATTATTCCTTTTATATTCGACGAAGCCGCCGGGACCTTCATACTAAGCAGGCATTCAAAGAAGATTTCCTTCTCTTCTTTGGTAAGAGCATAGTGGCGGGACCTTCATCTTGCTTTGGAGGCATGCCGTCTTTTTCGTGCAAACGTTGCAGGTCCTCTCGTGCCTCACCTGTATCTTTTGTCTTCCCATACACGCCCAAGAAGCCTAGCAGGTTCACGCAAAGGTTCTTCGCCACGTGCATCACGTCGATCGAAGAGCGGACCTCTAGGTCTTTCCATGAGGGTAGGTCCCAAAATATAGATTTCTTCTTCCACATGGGTGCGTGTCCCTCGGCGTCACTCGGAACAGCTAGTCCGCCGACCCTTTCCAAAGATTACGTGTAAATCATTGACCATAGCAAGTACGTGATCACCGATGCGCATGGCGGGCTTCTTCCGTGATCTGCCTCGCCTTTGAAATGCTTGCCTTTCTTTCGACATTGATGGTTGGTCGGAAGAAATCGACGATGGCCCATGTACACATTCTTCCCGCAGCTTGCGGTATATACTATCGCTGTCAAGTAAGCAGTGCGTGCATCGTGGTATCCCTTGTTTGTCTGTCCTGAAAGGTTACTGAGAGCGGGCCAATCGTTGATGGTCACGAACAGCAACGCCTTTAGGTTAAATTCCTCCTGTTTGTGCTCATCCCACGTACGTACACCGTTTCCATTCCACAGCTGTAAAAGTTCTTCAACTAATGGCCTTAGGTACACATCAATGTCATTGCCGGGTTGCTTAGGGCCTTGGATGAGAACTGGCATCATAATGAACTTCCACTTCATGCACATCCAAGGAGGAAGGTTATACATACATAGAGTCACGGGCAAGGTGATGTGATTGCTGCTCTGCTCCCCGAAAGGATTAATGCCATCCGCGCTTAAAGCAAACCATACGTTCCTTGGCTCACTTGCAAACTCATCCCAAGACTTTCTCTCGATTTTTCTCCATCTGCGACCCGTCGGTGGGTGCTCTCAACTTCCGTCTTTCTTACGGTCCTCACTGTGCCATCGCATCAACTTGGCATGCTCTCCGTTTACGAGCAGACGTTTCAACCGTGGTATTATAGGAGCATACCACATCACCTTCGCAGAACCCTCTTCCGGGGGCTCGCCGTCAACATCACCGTGGTCATCTCGTCGATCTTATACCGTAATGCACCGCATACCGGCATGCGTTCAGATCCTTGTACGCACCATGTAGAGGATGCAATCATTAGGGCATGCATGTATCTTCGCACCTCCAATCCTAGAGGGCATCGACCTTCTTTGCTGCGTATGTCTTGTCGGGCAATTCGTTATCCTTTGGAAGCTTCTTCTTCAATATTTTAAGTAGCTTCTCAAATCCTTTATCGAGCACGAGATTCTCTGCCTTCCATCGCAGCAATTCCAAGACGGTACCTAGCTTTGTGTTGCCATCTTCGCAATTGGGGTACAACCCTTTTTGTGGTCCTCTAGCATGCGATCGAACTTCATCTTCTCTTTTGACTTTCGCATTGCGTCCTTGCATCGACAATGACCCGGCGGAGATCATCATCATCGGGCACAACATCTGGTTCCTCTTGATCTTCAGCAGCTTCTCCGTTGCAGCATCATCGTGCACATCGTCTGGTTCCTCTTGATCTTCGGAGCATCACCGTATTCAGGGGCACATAGTTGTCATCGTACTCTTCTTCTTCGCCGTCTTCCATCATAACCCCTATTTCTCCGTGCCTCGTCCAAACATTATAGTGTGGCATGAAACCCTTGTAAAGCGGTGGGTGTGCAGGATTTTCCGGTCGAGTAAGACTTCGATTCCCACATATAGGGCATGGACAACACATAAAACCATTCTGCTTGTTTGCCTCAGCCACTTCGAGAAAATTATGCACGCCTTAATGTACTCGGAGGTGTGTCTTGAACCGTACATCCATTGCCGGTTCATCTGTGTGCATTATATATAATTAAGTGTGTCAAAAATCATTAGAGAGATCATGAATAGATAATTAATTAAGTGACCAAATTAATAGAAGTTCATCATCACATTAAAACCAAAGTACATACATAGTTCTCATCTAACAACATAAAGCTCTGCAGAGCATCTAAATTAATTAAACCATACACTGAAACTATGTAAAACATTTCAATGCGAAAACAAATGCGATCATAATCGCAACCAATGTAACAACCGATCCAACGACATAATGATACCAAGCCTCGGTATGAATGGCATATTTTCTAATCTTTCTAATCTTCAAGCGCATTGCATCCATCTTGATCTTGTGATCATCGGCGACATCCGCAACATGCAACTCCAATATCATCTTCTCCTCCTCAATTTTTCTAATTTTTCCTTCAACAAATTGTTTTCTTCTTCAACTAAATTTAACCTCTCGACAATAGGGTCGGTTGGAATTTCGGTTCAACAACCTCCTAGATGAATAAAATCTATGTCACGTTGGTCGGCATAATTGTCATAAACAATAAATGAACCAATAGTTATGAAAAGATAATATATACCACATCCGAATCATAGGCAGGGCCGAGGGCCGACGGGGCGGATACCAAAACCATCGCACTATATAAGATGCAATAATAAAAGTAAGAAAATTATACAAGTATATATCTATCTAAACATACAAATAAGAATATTTTTCCTTTCGAAAGAAGATAAGAACAAGAGGCTCACCACGGTGGTGCCGCCGATGAGATCGGTGCGGGTGATCGGCGGCGTTGAAGACGGGATGGGGCGTGACGGACCGCTAAACCTAGACAAATATGGAGGAAAATGGAGCTTGGCGGTCGAGCTTGGAGAGGAGAAACCTTAAGTAGTGTGGCTCGGGCATTCCATCGAACACCTTGTGTGCATATGAGGTGAGCTAGAGCACCACCAAGCCCTCTCCCCTCGGCGGAAAAAACAGAGCGGTGTGCTCGCTCTTGCGCTGGGGTATATATAAACACCACCATTGGTCCCGGTTGGTCGTCTTAACCGGGACTAAGGGATTTTTTTGGTCGGTTCGTGCCACGAACCGGACGAATGGTTGTTGGCAGAGCGGGGATCATTGGTCCCGGTTCATCCTACCAACCGGGACCAAAAGGTCCAGACGAACCGGGACCAATGGCCCACGTGGCCCGGCCGCCCCGGGGCTCACTTAACCGGTCCGATGCCCCCATTGGTCCCGGTTCTGGGTTGAACCGGGACTAATGGGCTGGACCGGCCTGGACCATTGCCCATTTTTCTACTAGTGACGGTTTGATTACATGCGGTAACTACCATAAATTAGACATGGCAACTATAGTTAATCAAAACAGATAGAGTTGCCATGTTTTTACAACTACACTTGCCATTCCGGATAACTACATTTGCCAACCAGGATGACAACTAAATTGTCATCCCGCGGGTACCTAACGTAGCTGCGCTAGGACGTGTGGGCTTTTGCTTCGTGCCACACACACGGGATGAAGATGAGTAGTACTTGTTGGGCGTGTGACACGGAGTAGTCGCGGCCACACGTGTGGACAATTCTAATGTCCGTCCACGCACAACCCATGTGGGCTGCCTCCTGCTTACACCACACACGGTATGTGGCCAGACCCTTTAACGCCCACACGTGTGGGCGTTATCGGCGTCCAGAAAATAAATGTTGTCCGTATCGGGACAGTAGGAGCGAGTAAACGTACTACTCCACCTACTTTTCCTTGGTCAAGCGATCACCCAAAGCTGGCTCCACGTATGCACGAAAGGGCGCCCTTTGCATGCATGTCATGTAGTGGTCGGGGCACAAATGCACCAGGCCAGAAACACGGGAATCAAGAGCAACTGAGCAAGTCGGCCTTTGCATGCATGCATGCACGGCATGTGGTGCGACTAATGACGGAATACACGAGCTACCTGGCTCGCTAGGTCAACTGGTCAAGCCTCACGACAACAAAGGCAGGCTTAACTTTTTGACTTCATGCAATGCAGCATGTTGCACATCACCAAAGTATATAGTACTCTGATATACTTTATAGTACGTTTAATAGATTTTGTGATGAATTTAATAGAACTAATTTGGTGTTGTATAAATTGATGTATTTTTTAGAGGCTTTGTTAAACTGAAAGAACCGTGACTTTGGACAAACCTGAAATTTTGAATATTTTAGAACAAAGCGAGTACAAAATAAGTTTGAAAACTATTACCTCTGTTCCGAAATGTAAGTCGTTGGGGGAGTACCGTTTACACTCCCCCAACGACTTATATTTCGAAACGGAGGGAGTAGAATCCTTTTTAGAGCTAAAAAAACATTTGCTTGGATCTCAATGATCCTTGGTATCGATGAGAATTAAATCTCACTTGACCGGGAATTAGCAAATTCGCAGAACATTTACATGATGAGAATGTGAAAAGAAAAAAAAGATAAACGGTTGATTTGTTTGTCATATAATCGAATATAGCAAACTGAGTGTAGTCAGATGGTTAGGTTCTTTGTGGTGGAACTGGCCCACTAGGATGTAAGTCCTAGGATTGACATCGATGGTGGCATTTTCTTGGATTCATTTCAGGCCTTCCGGCGATGTGAATTCAGTGGGAGGAGATGTTACCGTCGACTACAAAGGCGTTTGTGGCAATTTCGTCAATCTCAAGATGTTAGGCCGGCCAAATCTCTCGGAGGTGCTCATAGGGATAGGGTGTGCGTCCGTGCGTTCATAAGGGTGAGCAGTGGCGAATGCAGGAATAATTTTCTAATTTGGCGGATCTTATGAAGGGAAAAAACATGTATAATGCAGCTTTCCAAAATTCACCAGAATAATATACATATTCTTTGTGTAATGCAAGACAATTAAAATCCAAAGTTTAAGTACTAGATCTTTTATGCTGCATGTGCTCGTGTTTTTGTTCCATGTAGTTTACATTAGCCCCAACAGCTACATACTAGTACCAGCCCATGCTCAGCACGCAGGTGTACTAGTGTATTTGCTCCAAATTTTATGTATGAGTGTCTGTCTGTGTTTATAGAAAAAATAATATAGCTACCTTTTGGGTACCTGCAACGTGCAGTGATGCGTGGAACCTTCGTACGTACGTGTTCCGGTCCATGTGATTGCCGGCGTGCCACTTGCACCGATCGATTTGCAGATCCTCTGTCTGTCCTACTAGCCATGTGTATATATAAGGCAGCCACAACGGGATACACATACATCCACGACGAGCCACGCCCTGCTGCCAGCGTTGTGTTTAGCTCTTGAGAGCTTGAGTTGCTTCCATGGCGTCCAGAGAGACCAGCATCCAGATGGCAGGGGTACTGGACGGCGAGGCGGGGTGTGGTCTGTCCACGGAGCCGCGTCCCGTTCGTGTCCCGTCGCAGGCCACCGGCGCTAGTGAGCAAGCTCATGCCGCTTCTGTGATGGAGGCCGCCGTTGTCGTTGGCGGCGGCACCAGGACGCTGACCATCAAGGACGCGGCCGCGGCTGCTCACGCTGAGACGCTGTGCTTGCCAGGCTCGCCGTCGGGGCTCGACCTCTCTCAGCGCCTGCTTCGGGGTTGCTCGACCTCTCTCGGATGGGGGCTCGACCCCGAAGCAGGCGCTGCTCCAGTGGTGCCGAGCGATTCAAAGCTCGAAGGTCACATCCCCACCGAGCCGCGGCTGATGAAGCAGACCCAGCACCACTCATGGCGATCCCTGGTAAGCGGCGGCGACGCACCAGCACTGTCGGAGAGCGACAGCGCGCGGGAGCTGGACCGCCGGTTTGACCAATTCAAGACCTTCTCAGGCCGCCTCGAGCGGCAGCTCTCCAGCCTCCGAGGTCTGCAGCATGGCCTGCCGCCGGTTGACATCGAGCATGGTGCCGCGCCCAATATCTCCAGTGAGGACACCGACGAGGAAAACATAGTCCCTTCAGCCGATCGCTACTTCGCCGCCCTCGAAGGGCCCGAGCTCGAGACCCTTCGGGTAGGTATTCCACATTCCGACCAAAACTTTCACCTTCTTATAACAAGCACCATCGTCAGTCTCTAACAACAGTGTGGGCGTGCAGTGGACGGAGGTGGCAGGGCTGCCTGAGGATGAGCAATGGCCGTTCCTTCTCCGGTTCCCCATTAGCGCGTTTGGGATGTGCCTTGGCATGAGCACCCAAGCGATGCTGTGGAAGACGCTCGAGTCGGAGCCCTCAACGGAATTCCTCCACGTGCACCCCGCCGTCAACCACGTCCTCTGGTGGGCCTCCGTCGCCCTCACCGCCATCGTCTCCATCACCTACCTCCTCAAGGTTATCTTCTACTTTGAGGCCGTTCGTCGGGAGTTCCACCACCCAGTGCGCGTCAACTTCTTCTTTGCGCCTTGGATCACTTGCCTCTTTCTCGTCAAGGGCGTGCCGCACCCGGTGTGGGAGATCCATCACATCGTGTGGTACCTCCTCATGGCTCCCATCCTCTGCCTCAACATTAAGATCTATGGCCAGTGGATGTCCAGCGGCGAGCGCCGACTCTCCAAGGTAGCTAACCCATCCAACCACCTCGCTATTGTCGGCAACTTTGTCGGCGCGCTTCTCGGCTCTAGGATGGGCCTCCGAGAGCTGCCCATTTTCTTCTTCGCCATCGGGCTAGCGCACTATGTTGTACTCTTCGTTACCCTCTACCAAAGGCTCCCCACCAATGTGCAACTACCCAAAGAGCTCCACCCGGTATTTTTTTTCTTCATCGCCGCGCCAAGCGTCGCCTCAATGGCCTGGGCAAGCATCTCCGGTGAGTTCAACGATGGCGCCAAACTCCTTTATTTCATCTCGCTCTTCCTCTACATGTCGTTGGTGGTGCGTGTCAACCTCTTTCGGGGGTTCAGGTTCTCATTGTTGTGGTGGGCCTACACATTCCCCATCACGAGTGTGGCCGTGGCAACAGTGTTGTATGCGTCGAAGGTGGACAATGTGCTAATGCGGGCACTAGCGATTGGGCTGTCAGGGATTGCCTCTGTCACGATCACCGGTGTGTTGGCCACTACCGTGTACCATGCCTTCGTGCGCAAAGACCTCTTCCCTAACGATGTGTCCATCGCCATCACGCGACGCAGGCCCAAATTCAGCAAGATCCTCGCCCATCTCCGCTCTTCTAGCTTGGACATCAAGGAGATCGACCTCTCCATCCACAGTTCAAATTCCGTTTCCAAGAAGGACACCTACTCCAGTGACTTGTGTTCCAACTCCAGGATAAGCAGCAACACCAATGAGTCTCCGGTGTTACACGGGCATGGAAGAGCAGAGTGTTAGATGTCTGGTGCGGAATAGGTTGCATGCATGCATGTCTACCACATAGATATTTCCTCTCTTTTTTCTTCGTTCTTTATCATCTTTATGTATTTGATGCACATAGTGGTGGATTAGCAGCAATATCCTTGAGTAATTTTCATTGCCATGATGGTGATATTATTGAATATTTGGAGATAAATCTCACTTAATTTTATAAGTACGTCCATTCATCAGAGGTGCATATCTCTATATAATCAATGTGCAATGTATGGCTGAGTGTGTAAGATGCAAGATGCATGCATAGCAGTCTTATTTCCGTTGTAAGATTCAACATCGTAAATTTCATAGCACATAGAACTAATATGTCCAATACATAGCTAGGTACTACAAAATAAACATGTGATTATAATTGTAATCTTATTAGTCATGTAGACAAACAAATAAATTAAATAAAAATTTAAATACATTAAGTTTCATTAATATGAACTACCGACGTAAAACTCAAAATATTAAGTTTCGCTCTGTGTAACTTAAGACAACTCTTTTTAGCCATACGCCTAGCAGTTCTATTCCCGTTGTAAGATTCAAGATCGTAATATTTCGTAGCACAACAAATTAATATTTCAAACAAATAGGTATTACAAGCTAATGAAGCAAATAGAATAATACATACCAAAAACAAAAACAACAACGGTGAAATTCAATTAACATTACAGATTTTACGGAGCTCTACAAGAACAAATAGCTATGGACAGGAAATATACAAGAACATCAAACTCTTCAAGAACAAATAGCTATGGACATGAAATATATAAGAACACCAAACCTTACCAAAATATTCAGATTTAACGCTAGTAGTTGTTGATATCCTTCATGTACTTCAGTCGATGCAGAAAACAACAAAATCTTGCTCCATGGTGATTGTTGTTGTAGGATGAGAGTGGACTTGAAGAATAGAGAGCAAGCAACAGGAAGGCCGGGGCAAAGGAGTCTGAATGAATCGTTTTGCTCATCGCTGCTACTTGTCTATGTTAGATTCAGTAATAATGTGTTAGGCTGCCACAAAAGAACAATTACACTACCCCACAAGGAAGGTATACCGCTTCAATTTACAATGACATCACACATATATACCAACTCTTATACACAAACGAGTTTCCGAATCTTGGTGCAGATCGATGGCCCATAATTTGCATGCCCCACCCCTATGTGCTAAATCCACCTCCCATGTTGATGCTTAGCTTTATATATGCATCCATGCAAGGCTTTCGTCTGAGAAAGAACATGCATTCAAGGGGAAATACCCTTTGGTTCCTGGGTCTACATACACCTCATATGGGAAAAAATAATTTTTAAAAATTCAAAACAGTTTGGAAGTTTTTTTTAAATAAACTTGAATTTCTTTTGCACTAGTATATAAATTTTCACGAATAGAAAAACATCATTGACTTCAGGGCAAAAAAATATTATTTTCTATGACTGAATTTTTGGTCTTTCTCAAATGAAATCAACGAGATTTTTTCGTTTCGTGGAACTTTGTTTGACCGTGCAATGGAAGGTCAACTTTATATTTTCAGAATTTGTTGACTTCTTATTTAATTACTAAATTGATTTTTCATATAGGCTGTATATACACCATAGACCAAAAGTTCCCTCCTGCATTCAAGCCCTTAGTATATCTGTGCATGCATGGCATCCATAATGGCCTCGATGGGGTTCATCCGATTCTTCTCCATGTTGATGTTGAGAGCTCAAGGATCTCACCCACCGGTGTGAAGGGGAATGAAAACGACAGGTAGGCGCTTAAGGTTTGGACCCGAGGAGGTGCTACCAAATAACAATCCAAAAAAAAAATTCTTCTCTTTTTTTGTGAAAAGAGTAGCGCATCAAAGACCTTTCAGCGTGTTTGGCAATTTTAGTTAAAGAGAATGGGAATTTAGAGTAGGCAATTTGATAAGGGGTTTGGTTGTGGATGTTGATATTTAATCCCAATCCATTGTTTAGTGTGTTGTGGGAATTACTAGTGGGAGTTTGACAGGAAGACATCTTCTCAAGTTTGGTTCATGGGTTTTGTCATGGGAATAAAACACATAACTACTCTATCACAAGACTTGGGCAAGTAATTCAAATTACGTGGGTCCCCCCGGGAACAGAACCGTGGGAATTTGGCATGCCAACTCCCTTTCCCGTTCCCATCTAAAATCCCATGCCCTACAACAATTCTGTTGGGGAACGTAGTAATTTCAAAAAATTTCCTACGCACACGCAAGATCATGGTGATGTACAGCAACGAGAGGGGAGAGTGTTGTCTACGTACCCTCGTAGACCGACGCGGAAGCGATCACAACGTAGTGGAAGTAGTCGTACGTTCTCCTCGCGATCCAACCGATCCCAGCGCCGTTACTCCGGCGCCTCCGAGTTCTTGACACACGTACAGCTCGATGACGCTCCTCGGGCTCCAATCCAGTAGAGCTTCGGGGAGGGAGAGTTTCGTCAGCACGACGGCGTGGTGACGATCTTGATGTT
The DNA here is from genome assembly GCA_021437245.1 of Aegilops speltoides. Lineage (NCBI taxonomy): Eukaryota > Viridiplantae > Streptophyta > Magnoliopsida > Poales > Poaceae > Aegilops > Aegilops speltoides. The sequence goes on from CM038141.1 coordinate 459,131,181, forward strand.
CTACCCACGCAGGGCTTCGCCTAAGCACCGCTACGATATGACCGAGGTGGAATATGGTGGAGGGGGGCACCGCACACGGCTAAGGAACGATCTCAAGGATCAACTTGTGTGTTCTAGGGTGCCCCCTGCCCCCGTATATAAAGGAGCAAGGGGGGGGGTGCGGCCGGCCCTAGGAGGAGGCGCGCCGGAGGAGTCCTACTCCCACCGGGAGTAGGACTCCCCCCCTTTTCCTAGTTGGATTAGGACTTGGGGGGAGGGAAAGAGGGAAGGGGCGCCGCCTCTCCTCCTGTCCTATTCGGACTAGGGGAGGCGCGCGCCTGCCCTGCCCGGCCCTTCCTCTTCTCCCTCATGGCCCACTAAGGCCCATTAACCCCGGGAGGTTCCGTAACCCGGTGTTCCAGAAAAATCCGATTTCACCCGGAACTATTCCGAACTCAAAACATAGGCTTCCAATATATCAATCTGTATGTCTCGACCATTTCGAGACTCCTCGTCATGTCCGTGATCACATCCGGACTCAAATTCTTCGGTACATCAAAATACACAAACTCATAATATAACCGTCATCGAAACCTTAAGCGTGCGGACCCTACGGTTCGAGAACAATGTAGACATGACCGAGACACGTCTCCGGTCAATAACCAATAGCGGGACCTGGATGCCCATATTGGCTCCTACATATTCTACGAAGATCTTTATCGGTCAGACCGCATAACAACATACGTTGTTCCCTTTGTCATCGGTATGTTACTTGCCCGAGATTCGATCGTCGGTATCCAATACCTAGTTCAATCTCGTTACCGGAAAGTCTCTTTACTCGTTCCGTAATACATCATCTCACAGCTAACTCATTAGTTGTAATGCTTGCAAGGCTTAAGTGATGTGTATTACCGAGAGGGCCCAGAGATACCTCTCCGACTATCGGAGTGACAAAACCTAATCTCAAATACGCCAACCCAACATCCGCCTTTGGAGACACCAGTAGTACTCCTTTATAATCACCCGATTACGTTGTGACGTTTGGTAGCACCCAAAGTGTTCCTCCGGTAAACAGGAGTTGCATAATCTCATAGTTATAGGAACATGTATAAGTCATGGATAAAAGCAGTAGCAACATACTAAACGATCGTGTGCTAAGCTAATGGAATGGGTCATGTCAATCGATCATTCAACTAATGATGTGACCTTGTTAATCAAATAACAAACCTTTTGTTTATGGTTAGGAAACATAACCATCTTTGATTAACAAGCTAGTCTAGTAGAGGCATACTAGTGACATACTGTTTGTCTATGCATTCACACATGTATCATGTTTCCGTTAATACAATTGTAGCATGAATGATAAACATTTATCATGAAATAAGGAAATAAATAATAACTTTATTATTGCCTCTAGGGCATATTTCCTTGATCTCCCACTTGCACTAGAGTCAATAATCTAGATTACATAGTAATGATTCTAACACCCATGGAGTCTTGGTGTTGATCATGTTTTGCTCGTGGAAGAGGCTTAGTCAACGGGTCTGCTACATTCAGATCCGTATGTATCTTGCAAATCTCTATATCTCCCACCTGGACTAAATCCCGGATGGAATTGAAGCGTCTCTTGATGTGCTTGGTCCTCTTGTGAAATCTGGATTCCTTTGCTAAGGCAATTGCTCGATATTGTCACGAAGATTTTCATTGGACCCGATGCACTAGGTATGACACCTAGATCGGATATGAACTCCTTCATCCGACTCCTTCATTAGCTGCTTCGAAGCTGCTATGTACTCCGCTTCACATGTAGATCCCGCTGACGCTTTGTTTAGAACTGCACCAACCGACAGCTCCTCCGCTTAGTGTAAATCGTATCCGTCTGTGATTTAGAATCGTCCGGATCGTGTCAAAGCTTGCATCAACGTAACTGTTTACGATGAGCTCTTTGTCACCTCCATATCGAAAACATATCCTTAGTCCTTTTCGGTATTTCAGATGTTCTTGACCGCTGTCCAATGATCCACTCTGGATTACTTTGGTACCTCCTGCTAAGCTTATAGCAAGGCACACATCAGTCCAGTACACAAGATTGCATACATGATAGAGCCTATGGCTGAAGCATAGGAACATATTTCATTTTCTCTCTATCTTCTCAAGTGGTCGGGCATTGAGTCTTACTCAACTTCACACCTTGTAACACAGGCAAGAACCCTTTCTTTGCTTGATCCATTTTGAACTTCTTCAAAATTTTGTCAAGGTATGTGCTTTGTGAAAGTCCAATTAAGCGCCTTGATCTATCTCTATAGATTTTGATGCCCAATATGTAAGCAGCTTCACCGAGGTCTTTCATTGAAAAACTCTTATTCAAGTATCCTTTATGCTATCCAGAATTCTATATCATTTCCAATTAGTAATATGTCATCTACATATAATATCGTAAATGCTCTGAGCTCCCACTCACTTTCTTGTAAATACAAAGCTTCTCCAAAAGTCTCAGATGAACCCAAATGCTTTGATCACACTATCAAAGCGTTTATTCCAACTCCGAGATGCTTGCACCAGTCCATAAATGGATCGCTGGAGCTTGCATACTTTGTTAGCTCCTTTGGATCGATAAAACCTTCGGTTGCATCATATACAACTCTTCTTCCGAAATCCATTCAGAATGCAGTCTTTACATCCATTTGCCAAATTTCATAATCATAAAAAGCGGCAATTGCTAACATGATTCGGCCAGACTTAAGCATCGCTACGGGTGAGAAGGTCTCATCGTAGTCAATCCCTTGAACTTGTCGAAAACCCTTTGCGACAAGTCGAGCTTTGTAGAACGATAACATTACCGTCGTCGGTCTTCTTCTTGAAGATCCACTTGTTTTCTATTGCTTGCCGACCCTCGGGCAAGTCAACCAAAGTCCATACTTTGTTTTCATACATGGATCCCATCTCAGATTTCATGGCCTCAAGCCATTTTATGAATCTGGGCTCACCATCGCTTCTTCATAGTTCGTAGGTTCATCATGATCTAGTAGCATGACTTCCAGAACAGGATTACCGTACCACTCTGGTGCGGATCTTACTCTGGTTGATCTACGAGGTTCTGTAGTAGCTTGATCTGAAGTTTCATGATCAACATCATCAACTTCCTCACTATTTGGTGTAGATGTCTCAGAAACCGGTTTCTGCGACAAACTACTTTCAAGTAAGGGTGAAGGTACAATTACCTCATCAAGTTCTACTTTCCTCCCACTCACTTCTTTCGAGAGAAACTCCTTCTCTAGAAAGGATCCATTCTTGGCAACAAATGTCTTGCCTTCGGATCTGTGATAGAAGGTGTACCCAACTGTCTCCTTTGGGTATCCTATGAAGACACATTTCTTCGATTTGGGTTCGAGCTTATCAGGTTGAAGTTTTTTCACATAAGCATCGCATCCCCAAACTTTAAGAAACGACAACTTTGGTTTCTTGCTAAACCATAGTTCATAAGGTGTCGTCTCAACGGATTTTGACGGTGTTCTATTCAGTTTGAATGCGGCCGTCTCAAGTGCATAACCCCAAAACGATAGCGGTAAATCTGTAAGAGACATCATAGATCGCACCATATCTAGTAAAGTGCGATTCTGACGTTCGGACACACCATTACGCTGTGGTGTTCGGGTGGCGTGAGTTCTAAACTATTCCGCATTGTTTCAAATGTAGACCAAACTCGTAACTCAAATATTCACCTCCACGATCGATCGTAGAAACTTAATTTTCTTATTACGATGATTTTCAACTTCACTCTGAAATTCTTTGAACTTTTCAAATGTTTCAGACTTATGTTTCATTAAGTAGATATACCCATATCTGCTTAAATCATCTGTGAAGGTGAGAAAATAACGATATCCGCCACGAGCCTCAACATTCATCGGACCACATACATCTGTATGTATGATTTCCAACAAATCTGTTGCTCTCTCTATAGTGCCGGAGAACGGGGTTTTAGTCATCTTGCCCATGAGGCACGGTTTGCAAGTGCCAAGTGATTCATAATCAAGTGACTCCAAAAGTCCATCAGTATGGAGTTTCTTCATGCGCTTTATACCGATATGACCTAAACGGCAGTGCCACAAATAAGTTGCACTATCATTATCAACTCTGCATCTTTTGGTTTCAACATTATGAATATGTGTATCACTACTATCGAGATTCATCAAAAATAGACCACTCTTCAAGGGTGCATGACCATAAAAGATATTACTCATATAAATAGAACAACCATTATTCTCTCGATTTAAATGAATAACCGTCTCGCATCAAATAAGATCCAGATATAATGTTCATGCTCAACGCAGCACCAAATAACAATTATTTAGGTCTAAAACTAATCCGAAGGTAGATGTAGAGGTAGCGTGCCGACCGCGATCACATCGACTTTGGAACCATTTCCCACGCCGCATCGTCACCTCGTCCTTTGCCGTGTTAAGCAATCCGTAGTCCTGCTTCGAGTTGCAAATATTAGCAATGTAACCAGATCAAATACCAGTGCTATGCGAGCTCTAGTAAGGTACACATCAATAACATGTATATCACATATACCTTTGTTCACCTTGCCATCCTTCTTATCCGCCAAATACTTGGGGCAGTTCCGCTTCAAAGACCGATGCGCTTGCGGTAGAAGCACTCGATTTCAGGTTTAGGGCCAGACTTGGGTTTCTTCTCTGAGCAGCAACTTGCTTGCTGTTCTTCTTGAAGTTCCCTTTCTTCTTCCCTTTGCCTTTCTTCTTGAAACTAGTGGTCTTATTGACCATCAACACTTGATGCTCCTTCTTGATTTCTACCTCCGCAGCCTTTAGCATTGCGAAGAGCTCAGGTATAGTCTTTACTAACCCTTGCATATTATAGTTCATCACGAAGCCTTTGTAGCTTGGTGGCAGTGATTGAAGAATTTTGTCAATGACACAATCATCCGGAAGATTAACTCCCAGTTGAGTCAAGTGATTGTAATACCCAGACATTTTGAGTATGTGCTCATTGACAGAACTATTCTCCTCCATCTTGCAGCTATAGAACTTATTGGAGACTTCATATCTCTCAATCAGGGCATTCTATTGGAATATCAACTTCAACTCCTGGAACATCTCATATGCTCCATGACGTTCAAAACGTCGTTGAAGTCCCGGTTCTAAGCCGTAAAGCATGGCACACTGAACTATAGAGTAGTCATAAGCTTTGCTCGCCAGACGTTCTTAACGTCGTCGGTTACATCAAGAAGAGGTCTGGCACCTAGCGGTGCATCCAGACGTAACTCTTACGTGCAGCAATGAGGATAATCCTCGAATTCGGACCCGATCCGTGTAATTGCTACCATCATCTTTCAACTTTGCTTTCTCAAGGAACGCATTAAAATTCAACGGAACAACAAACGAGCCATCTATCTACAATCAAACATAGACAAGCAAGATACTATCGGTACTAAGTTCATGATAAATTTAAGTTCAATTAATCATATTACTAAAGAACTCCCACTTAGACAGACATCTCTCTAGTCATCTAAGTGATCACGTGATCCAAATCAACTAAACCATAACCGATCATCACGTGAGATGGAGTAGTTTTCAATGGTGAACATCTTATGTTGATCATATCTACTATATGATTCACGCTCGACCTTTCGGTCTCCATGTTCCGAGGCCATATCTGCATATGCTAGGCTCGTCAAGTATAACCTGAGTATTCTGCGTGTGCAAAACTGGCTTGCACCCGTTGTAGATGGACGTAGAGCTTATCACACCCGATCATCACGTGGTGTCTCGGCACGACGAACTTTGGCAACGGTGCATACTCAGGGAGAACACTACTTGATAATTTAAGTGAGAGATCATCTTAAAATGCTACCGTCAATCAAAGCAAGATAAGATGCATAAAGGATAAACATCACATGCAATCAATATAAGTGATATGATATGGCCATCATCATCTTGTGCTTGTGATCTCCATCTCCAAGCATCGTCGTGATCACCATTGTCACCGCGCGACACCTTGATCTCCATCGTAGCATCGTTGTCGTCACGCCATTTATTGCTTCTCGACTATCGCTACCGCTTAGTGATAAAGTAAAGCAATTACAGTATGCGTTGCATTTCATACAATAAAGCGACAACCATATGGCTCCAGCCGATTGCCGATAACCGGTTACAAAACATGATCATCTCATACAATAAAATATAGCATCACGTCTTGACCATATCACATCACAACATGCCCTACAAAAACAAGTTAGACGTCCTCTACTTTGTTGTTGCAAATTTTACGTGGCTGCTACGGGCTTAAGCAAGAACCAATCTCACCTCGCATCAAAACCACAACGATATTTCACAAATAGACTCTGTTTTAACCTTCTCAAGGACCGGCGTAGCCACACTCGATTCAACTAAAGTGAGAGAGACAGACACCCGCCACCACCTTTAAGCAACGAGTGCTCGTGGCGGTGAAACCAGTCTCGCGTAAGCGTCTGCGTAATGTCGGTCCGGCCGCTTCATCTCACAATACCGCTGAACCAAAGTATGACATGCTGGTAGGTAGTATGACTTGTATCGCCCACAACTCACTTGTGTTCTACTCGTGCAAAACATCAAACCATAAAACCTAGGCTCGGATGCCATTTGTTGGGGAACGAGTAATTTCAAAAATTTCCTACGCACACGCAAGATCATGGTGATGTACAACAACGAGAGGGAGAGTGTTGTCTCGTACCCTCGTGAGACCGACGCGAAGCGATCACAACGTAGTGGAAGTAGTCGACGTTCTCCTCGCGATCCAACCGATCCCAGCGCCGTTACTCGGCGCCTCGAGATCTTGACACACGTACAGCTCGATGACGCTCCTCGGCTCCAATCCAGAGAGCTTGGGGAGGGAGAGTTTCACAAGACGACGGCGTGGTGGCGATCTTGATGTTCTACCGGCGCAGGCTTCGCCTAAGCACCGCTTCGATATGACCGAGGTGGAATATGGTGGAGGGGGCACCGCACACGCTAAGGAACGATCTCAAGGATCAACTTGTGTGTTCTAGGGTGCCCCCTGCCCCGTAAATAAACGAGCAAGGGGGGTGCGGCCGGCCCTAGGAGGAGGCGCCGAGGAGTCCTACTCCCACCGGAGTAGGACTCCCCCTTCCTAGTTGGATTAGGACTTGGGGAGGGAAAGAAGGAAGGGGCGCCGCCTCTCTCCTGTCCTATTCGGACTAGGGGAGGCGCGCGCCTGCCCCCCCGCCCTTCCTCTTCTCCCTCATGGCCCACTAAGACCCATTAACCCCGGAGGGTTCCAGAACCCCGGTGTTCCGTAAAATCCCGATTTCACCCGAACCATTCGAACTCCAAACATAGGCTTCCAATATATCAATCTTTATGTCTCGACCATTTCGAGACTCCTCGTCATGTCCGTGATCACATCCGGACTCAAATTCTTCGGTACATCAAAATACACAAACTCATAATATAACCGTCACGAAAACCTTAAGCGTGCGGACCCTACGGTTCGAGAACAATGTAGACATGACCGAGACACGTCTCCGGTCAATAACCAATAGCGGGACCTGGATGCCCATATTGGCTCCTACATATTCTACGAAGATCTTTATCGGTCGATCCGCATAACAACATACGTTGTTCCTTTGTCATCGGTATGTTACTTGCCCGAGATTCGATCATCGGTATCCAATACCTAGTTCAATCTCGTTACCGCAAGTCTCTTTACTCGTTCCGTAATACATCATCTCACAGCTAACTCATTAGTTGTAATGCTTGCAAGGCTTAAGTGATGTGTATTACCGAGAGGGCCCAGAGATACCTCTCCGACTATCGGAGTGACAAAACCTAATCTCGAAATACGCCAACCCAACATCTGCCTTTGGAGACACCTGTAGTACTCCTTTATAATCACCCAGTTACGTTGTGACGTTTGGTAGCACCCAAAGTGTTCCTCCGGTAAACGGGAGTTGCATAATCTCATAGTTATAGGAACATGTATAAGTCATGGATAAAAGCAGTAGCAACATACTAAACGATCGTGTGCTAAGCTAATGGAATGGGTCATGTCAATCAGATCATTCAACTAATGATGTGACCTTGTTAATCAAATAACAAACCTTTTGTTTATGGTTAGGAAACATAACCATCTTTGATTAACAAGCTAGTCTAGTAGAGGCATACTAGTGACATACTGTTTGTCTATGCATTCACACATGTATCATGTTTCCGGTTAATACAATTCTAGCATGAATGATAAACATTTATCATGAAATAAGGAAATAAATAATAACTTTATTCTTGCCTCTAGGGCATATTTCCTTCAGTCTCCCACTTGCACTAGAGTCAATAATCTAGATTACATAGTAATGATTCTAACACCCATGGAGTCTTGGTGTTGATCATGTTTTGCTCGTGGAAGAGGCTTAGTCAACGGTGCCGCTACATTCAGATCCGTATGTATCTTGCAAATCTCTATATCTCCCACCGGACTAAATCCGGATGGAATTGAAGCGTCTCTTGATGTGCTTGGTCCTCTTGTGAAATCTGGATTCCTTTGCTAAGGCAATTGCTCCAAGATTGTCACGAAGATTTTCATTGGACCCGATGCACTAGGTATGACACCTAGATCGGATATGAACTCCTTCATCCGACTCCTTCATTAGCTGCTTCGAAGCTGCTATGTACTCCGCTTCACATGTAGATCCCGCTTCTGACGCTTTGTTTAGAACTGCACCAACCGACGGTTCCTCCGTTTAGTGTAAATACGATATCGGTCGTGATTTAGAATCGTCCGGATCGTGTCAAAGCTTGCATCAACGTAACTGTTTACGATGAGCTCTTTGTCACCTCCATATCTGAAAACATATCCTTAGTCCTTTTCAGGTATTTCAGGATGTTCTTGACCGCTGTCCAGTGATCCACTCCTGGATTACTTTGGTACCTCCCTGCTAATGTCACAACCTAGCTAGTCCATGCATTAGAATGTTGCATCATGTTTATTTCATTCAACAGAAATTTGAAATGGGATTGCCAGAACCCCCAACCCCCTCTGAAACAACTAGGGTTTATTAAAAATATTTTCGATGAACCTGAAATGCCCTTCTAAAAAGTCCATCATTTTTGTCTTGGTCCAGAAGCTTTGCCAAAAGTGGTGCACATTTTCCTAGGTCATCCTAAGGTCATTGAATAAAATCATAGTTATTTGGAATTTGGGCATTTTAAATTTATAAAATATTTCAAATGTCCAAATATCTCCAAACTAAAATGTTTCATGTTGGAAATATTCCAACAATGGACCAGAGTAGTTTGGTGATTTTAAAACCTATTTGGTATTTTAAATAAATCAACAAAGTTACAGAATAATAGAAAAGAAAAACAACAGAAAGAAACTTACAGGCACTAGCTGCCCACTAGCCAGCCCACTGGCGGCCCAGCCCAAAGACACTGCCAATGAGCTGCTTGCTTGCGCCAGGCAGGCAGTAGGTGCTCGACGGCGAGCATGCACGGTGCCACGCACCTGCCGCCGTCTCGCCGCCCTCTCGCCTTGCCACGTCGGGATCGACCCTCGCTCTCTCCCGCACCCCCAGACGCCCGTTTCTCCCAGCTCGTCTCCCTCGCTCCCCCACGCCATGGCCGCGCCACCGCCGCCAGACCACTGTCAGAGCTGCGCCCTCCGTCGACCCCACGCCCGCGCCACCGGTCAGACGCTCCGCCGTCGCCGACTCCTTCGCTTAGCCGAGCCCCGAAGCTTCGCGTGCCTCAAGACGCCGCACTAAGCTTCGCCCGAGTCCGCCGCCGCCGAGATCCCCTTCAACGCCGTCGCCGCTGCAGCTTCGTCCCCGACCACGCCCGTCTGCACCGTTCGTCCGCTGTGAGCCTAGCTACTTCCCGACTCTCTCTCTCGCTCCGTGCACCACAACGACGCACGAGATCGCCGCGACGCACCGCCGCGGACCTCGTCGCCGACGTGCTCCCGCCACACTCCGCCCTCACCCTGTCCAACACGCTCACCACGCCACGCTGGTGCTAACCACGCACCCCACGCACCCCACCGCACACTCCACCGCGAGTTCACTCTCACCCGAGCTCGGTGGCCGCCAAACTTCGCCGCGCGCTTACTCCGCCACCCGAGCTCAACGGACTCCGCCAAGAGCTGCGGCTCGTCCTTAGCTTCACTCCGGTGGTCGCCGCGCCCGCTTGGTGGCGAAACACCAAAACCACTATCGCCGCCAGCGTGGTTCGCCAAGTGCTAGACGCCGATGGTTTGACCCCCACGGTTCTATGACATGTGGGCCCAGCCCCACTAATTAATCTAGTTTAGTTTAATTAAATTCTAAATAAGCTAACCCCACTGACACGCGGGACCCACTGGTCAGTTTGACCTGACCAGCCCGTTGAACCCTGACGTCAGCATGACGCAGTGCTGACGCAATATTTAAATTACTGGAATTATTTTTACACAGGAAATTCCAGAAATTGTTCCAAACTTCAAAAATTCATATAAAATCAACCATAGCTCCAAATGAGACAAATTATATATGAAAAATGATCAGAAAAATCCAATCTATCCATCTGTACTGGTTTCATGCATGTTTACAGAAGCTAACCCACTGTTTATGGCAGAACAAGTTTAAACACTTTAAATGATCATATATGAGTTTGAATTTTGAATCTTTGGTTCAAATTGGTTCAAACCCATCTGATCTTAGTTGCATTAGCCCAAAGCACTCATTTTGCCATGTCTCATTGCATGCATCATATTGTTGCATCTTGTTTGGTAATGTTTGTGTATCGGTGTTCCTGCGGCAGGTTCTGGCCCCGAGGAGTACCGTGATAACCCAGACGAAGAACAATACCCGTGTAACGACCCGTCAGGCAAGCAACCAACCATTTGATCATATCGATAAAATCCCACGTTCTTGCACCTGCTCTTGTTTATCGTGCATTAAGACAACGCGATTCAAACTGCTGTGTGTGTGCGGTAGTTGAACCCATTTCCTCTGCATGACTGTCATTGCCACAAGAACTAGATGAAACCCACTAGCATGTGTAGGAGTTGATTGAGCCATGTGATTGTGTTGTTCCTACCTTGCTATGCCTGCTATGCTTAGAGTCGTGTCGTGTCGGTTCATCGGGTTGATGGCTAGAGTGAAATGATCGAGTCGATGCGAGTAAGGTGTTGAACACGATTTGGTAAAGGTATCAATGAAAGGCCATGTAGGAGTACATGGTGGGTTGTTTCATTGAGGCCGTCCTTAAGCACTGAGATCTGTATGTGTGATTTAAGATTCAGCTACTACCATGCATTGGGCCCGAAACCAATGGACCCTCTCGACTTCTTATTCACCCTAGTCTTCGGTCCAGGAGTTGCAAGTAGTTTCTGGTGTTTGTAGCCTACTGGAGGCCGTGGACAGCGCTGACCGTAGGGGTGGGCTGTGATGCGGTAGGTACGTGGCCGGGTGTACCGGATGCCCGTTTGGTATCCCGGGAACCCTGTTCACATCGTTTGGGGCTGTGGGCGAGACTTCGGCCGGAACTCCTCATAGATGGAACCCAAATAGGCGATAAACCTGGACTAGAGACTTGTGTGTCTAGGTAGGTCGTGGCCGACACCCACGTTGGGCTTCCGCTTGAAGGTTGCCGAGTACATGTCGTGTAAACGGCGATAAGTGGTGAGAGCGTGTATGAAGAAGTACACCCTGCAGGTTAACATCATCTATTGAATAGCGCGTCATGATAAAGGACTACTTGGTTGCCTATACGGTTCATAGACAAGTAAATGGATACTACTAAAAGCCTCAAGATAGCGTGAGTGCCGAGGATGGCTTCTCCGTGAGGAAGACGGGGTTGGATCCTCGGTGGTGTATTGAAGTGATGAGTAGTGGACTCGAGTCATAAAACTATTTCAAGTTGGTGTCTCGTGGGATAGCTTAGCCATGAGTCAAAGCTGGCTTGCTGCAACAACCCCACCAACCCTTCTTGATAATATGCATGTATGTAGGGTCCGATGTAAGTCTTCTTTGAGTACCTTTGTACTCATGTTGCTTTAATTTACATTTTTCAGAAGATGCCTCAAACCCTTCCGACGGGTTCTTCGTAGACGTTGACATCGATGAGTAGACTAAGGCCCAGGTGGTGATCCTGAGCAAGAGAAGGACCATGTAGTATAGCTAGGCTTACCCAAGCCTCTTTTATTTTACTAGTTGTCTGTACTCAGACAAAACACTTCCGCTGTGGCTTGTATGCTTGTATGACTTGTATGTGGGTCGTGTGACCCGTACTTGTGTGTATGTTATGAATGGCTCTCTGAGCCTTTAAATAAAGTACTTGTGTCGTAGAGTCATGTTGTGATGCCTTGTTGTATTTGCACATATCGAGCATATTGTGTGTATGATTGAAATGCTTGGTATGTGTGGGATCGACTATCTAGTTGTTTATCTTTAGTAGCCTCTCTTACGGAAATGTCTCCTAGTGTCTCCACCGAGCCATGGTAGCTTGCTACCGCTCCTAACACTTAGGCTGGCCGCATGTGTCCTTCTTCGCTCTCAGTATACGTCCTTCGGGAAATGTCACGCATTGAGTACCGGAGTCCTATTAGCCCGCTACAGCCCGGTTTATCGAGTCCTGCTAGCCCAAAGCTTCAGCCCGAACTTACTTGCTGTTGACCGACACGCGTTCGATCTGGGTCATGGATGCTGTCCTCGTAAGTCTGTGCCACTTTGGGTATACGACTAGTCATGTCAGCCCGGGCTCCTTTTCATATGGATGCTAGCGACACTATCATATACGTGTGCCAAAAGGCGCAAACGGTCCCGGGCCAAGGTAAGGCGACACCCGTTGGGATACCGTGCGTGAGGCCGCAAAGTGATATGATGTGTTACAGGCTAGATCGATGTGACACCGAGTCGGGGTCCTGACAGCTAAGCTTATAGCAAGGCACACATCAGGTCTGGTACACAGCATTGCATACATGATAGAGCCTATGGCTGAAGCATAGGGACCATCTTTCATTTTCTCTCTATCTTCTGCAGTGGTCGGGCATTGAGTCTTACTCAACTTCACACCTTGTAACACAGGCAAGAACCCTTTCTTTGCTTGATCCATTTTGAACTTCTTCAAAATTTTGTCAAGGTATGTGCTTTGTGAAAGTCCAATTAAGCGTCTTGATCTATCTCTATAGATTTTGATGCCCAATATGTAAGCAGCTTCACCGAGGTCTTTCATTGAAAAACTCTTATTCAAGTATCCCTTTATGCTATCCAGAAATTCTATATCATTTCCAATTAGTAATATGTCATCTACATATAATATCAGAAATGCTACAGAGCTCCCACTCACTTTCTTGTAAATACAAGCTTCTCCAAAAGTCTGTATGAACCCAAATGCTTTGATCACACTATCAAAGCGTTTATTCCAACTCCGAGATGCTTGCACCAGTCCATAAATGGATCGCTGGAGCTTGCATACTTTGTTAGCTCCCTTTGGATCGATAAAACCTTCTGGTTGCATCATATACAACTCTTCTTCCAGAAATCCATTCAGGAATGCAGTCTTTACATCCATTTGCCAAATTTCATAATCATAAAAGCGGCAATTGCTAACATGATTCGGACAGACTTAAGCATCGCTATGGGTGAGAAGGTCTCATCGTAGTCAATCCCTTGAACTTGTCAAAACCCTTTGCATAAGTCGAGCTTTGTAGACGATAACATTACCGTCGGCGTCGGTCTTCTTCTTGAAGATCCACTTGTTTTCTATTGCTTGCCGACCCTCGGGCAAGTCAACCAAAGTCCATACTTTGTTTTCATACATGGATCCCATCTCAGATTTCATGGCCTCAAGCCATTTTGCGAATCTGGGCTCACCATCGCTTCTTCATAGTTTGTAGGTTCATCATGATCTAGTAGCATGACTTCCGAACAGGATTACCATACCACTCAGTGCGGATCTTACTCGGTTGATCTACGAGGTTACAGAGTAGCTTGATCTGAAGTTTCATGATCAACATCATCAACTTCCTCACTATTTGGTGTAGATGTCTCGTAAACCGGTTTCTGCGACAAACTACTTTCAAGTAAGGGTGAAGGTACAATTACCTCATCAAGTTCTACTTTCCTCCCACTCACTTCTTTCGAGAGAAACTCCTTCTCTAGAAAGGATCCATTCTTAACAACAAATGTCTTGCCTTCGGATCTGTGATAGAAGGTGTACCCAACTGTCTCCTTTGGGTATCCTATGAAGACACATTTCTCCGATTTGGGTTCGAGCTTATCAGGTTGAAGTTTTTTCACATAAGCATCGCATCCCCAAACTTTAAGAAACGACAACTTTGGTTTCTTGCTAAACCATAGTTCATAAGGTGTCGCCTCAACAGATTTTGACGGTGTTCTATTCAAGTGTGAATGCGGCCGTCTCAAGTGCATAACCCCAAAACGATAGCGGTAAATCTGTAAGAGACATCATAGATCGCACCATATCTAGTAAAGTGCGATTACGACGTTCGGACACACCATTACGCTGTGGTGTTCCGGGTGGCGTGAGTTGCGAAACTATTCGCATTGTTTCAAATGTAGACCAAACTCGTAACTCAAATATTCACCTCCACGATCAGATCGTAGAAACTTAATTTTCTTATTACGATGATTTTCAACTTCACTCTGAAATTCTTTGAACTTTTCAAATGTTTCAGACTTATGTTTCATTAAGTAGATATACCCATATCCGCTTAAATCATCTGTGAAGGTGAGAAAATAACGATATCCGCCACGAGCCTCAACATTCATCGGACCACATACATCGTATGTATGATTTCCAACAAATCTGTTGCTCTCTCCATAGTGCCGAGAACGGGTTTTAGTCATCTTGCCCATGAGGCACGGTTTGCAAGTGCCAAGTGATTCATAATCAAGTGACTCCAAAAGTCCATCAAGATGGAGTTTCTTCATGCGCTTTATACCGATATGACCTAAACGGCAAGTACCACAAATAAGTTGCACTATCATTATCAACTCTGCATCTTTTGGTTTCAACATTATGAATATGTGTATCACTACTATCGAGATTCATCAAAATAGACCACTCTTCAAGGGTGCATGACCATAAAAGATATTACTCATATAAATAGAACAACCATTATTCTCTCGATTTAAATGAATAACCGCCTCGCATCAAACAAGATCCAGATATAATGTTCATGCTCAACGCAGGCACCAAATAACAATTATTTAGGTCTAAAACTAATCCCAAGGTAGATGTAGAGGTAGCGTGCCGACCACGATCACATCGACTTTGGAACCATTTCCCACGCGCATCGTCACCTCGTCCCTTTGCCGTTGTTCGCTAATCCGTAGTCCTGCTTGAGTTGCAAATATTAGCAATGTAACCAGATCAAATACCAGTGCTCGCAAGCTCTAGTAAGGTACACATCAATAACATGTATATCACATATACCTTTGTTCACCTTGCCATCCTTCTTATCCGCCAAATACTTGGGGCAGTTCGCTTCCGGACCGATCGCTTGCGGAGAAGCACTCGGCTTGTGTTTAGGGCCGACTTGGGTTTCTTCTCCCGAGCAGAACTTGCTTGCTGTTCTTCTTGAAGTTCCCTTCTTCTTCCCTTTGCCTTTCTTCTTGAAACTAGTTGTCTTATTGACCATCAACACTTGATGCTACTTCTTGATTTCTACCTCCGCAGCCTTTAGCATTGCGAAGAGCTCGGTATAGTCTTTACTAACCCTTGCATATTATAGTTCATCACGAAGCCTTTGTAGCTTGGTGGCGTGATTGAAGAATTTTGTCAATGACACAATCATCCGGAAGATTAACTCCCAGCTTGAGTCAAGTGATTGTAATACCTGGACATTTTGAGTATGTGCTCATTGACGTAACTATTCTGCTCCATCTTGCAGCTATAGAACTTATTGGAGACTTCATATCTCTCAATCCGGGCATTCTGTTGAATATCAACTTCAACTCTGGAACATCTCATATGCTCCATGACGCTCAAAACATCGTTGAAGTCCCGGTTCTAAGCCGTAAAGCATGGCACATCGAACTATAGAGTAGTCATAAGCTTTGCTCTACCAGACGTTCTTAACGCCGTCGGTTACATCGGCGAAGAGTTCGGCACCTAGCGGTGCATCCAGACGTAACTCTTCCGTGCAGCAATGAGGATAATCCTCGAGTTACGGACCCAGTCCGTGTAATTGCTACCATCATCTTTCAACTTTGCTTTCTCAAGGAACGCATTAAAATTCATCACCATCGCTTCTTCATAGTTTGTAGGTTCATCATGATCTAGTAGCATGACTTCCGAACAGGATTACCATACCACTCAGTGCGGATCTTACTCGTTGATCTACGAGGTTCAGAGTAGCTTGATCTGAAGTTTCATGATCAACATCATCAACTTCCTCACTATTTGGTGTAGATGTCTCGTAAACCGTTTCTGCGACAAACTACTTTCAAGTAAGGGTGAAGGTACAATTACCTCATCAAGTTCTACTTTCCTCCCACTCACTTCTTTCGAGAGAAACTCCTTCTCTAGAAAGGATCCATTCTTGGCAACAAATGTCTTGCCTTCGGATCTGTGATAGAAGGTGTACCCAACTGTCTCCTTTGGGTATCCTATGAAGACACATTCGATTTGGGTTCGAGCTTATCAGGTTGAAGTTTTTTCACATAAGCATCGCATCCCCAAACTTTAAGAAACGACAACTTTGGTTTCTTGCTAAACCATAGTTCATAAGGTGTCGCCTCAACAGATTTTGACGGTGTTCTATTCAAGGTGAATGCGGCCGCCTCAAGTGCATAACCCCAAAACGATAGCGGTAAATCTGTAAGAGACATCATAGATCGCACCATATCTAGTAAAGTGCGACATGACGCTCGGACACACCATTACGCTGTGGTGTTCCGGTGGCGTGAGTTGCAAACTATTCCGCATTGTTTCAAATGTAGACCAAACTCGTAACTCAAATATTCACCTCCACGATCGATCGTAGAAACTTAATTTTCTTATTACGATGATTTTCAACTTCACTCTGAAATTCTTTGAACTTTTCAAATGTTTCAGACTTATGTTTCATTAAGTAGATATACCCATATCCGCTTAAATCATCTGTGAAGGTGAGAAAATAACGATATCCGCCACGAGCCTCAACATTCATCGGACCACATACATCTCGTATGTATGATTTCCAACAAATCTGTTGCTCTCTCCATAGTGCCGAGAACGGGTTTTAGTCATCTTGCCCATGAGGCACGGTTTGCAAGTGCCAAGTGATTCATAATCAAGTGACTCCAAAAGTCCATCAAGATGGAGTTTCTTCATGCGCTTTATACCGATATGACCTAAACGGCAATTACCACAAATAAGTTGCACTATCATTATCAACTCTGCATCTTTTGGTTTCAACATTATGAATATGTGTATCACTACTATCGAGATTCATCAAAATAGACCACTCTTCAAGGGTGCATGACCATAAAAGATATTACTCATATAAATAGAACAACCATTATTCTCTCGATTTAAATGAATAACCGCCTCGCATCAAACAAGATCCAGATATAATGTTCATGCTCAACGCAGCACCAAATAACAATTATTTAGGTCTAAAACTAATCCCAAGGTAGATGTAGAGGTAGCGTGCACGACCACGATCACATCGACTTTGGAACCATTTCCCACGCCGCATCGTCACCTCGCCCTTTGCCGTGTTCGCTAATCCGTAGTCCCCTGCTTCGAGTTGCAAATATTAGCAATGTAACCAGATCAAATACCAAAAGCTCGCAAGCTCTAGTAAGGTACACATCAATAACATGTATATCACATATACCTTTGTTCACCTTGCCATCCTTCTTATCCGCCAAATACTTGGGGCGTTTCGCTTCAAAGGACCGATGCGCTTGCGGTAGAAGCACTCGATTTCAGTTTAGGGCCGACTTGGGTTTCTTCTCCCGAGCAGCAACTTGCTTGCTGTTCTTCTTGAAGTTCCCTTCTTCTTCCCTTTGCCTTTCTTCTTGAAACTAGTTGTCTTATTGACCATCAACACTTGATGCTACTTCTTGATTTCTACCTCCGCAGCCTTTAGCATTGCGAAGAGCTCAGGTATAGTCTTTACTAACCCTTGCATATTATAGTTCATCACGAAGCCTTTGTAGCTTGGTGGCAGTGATTGAAGAATTTTGTCAATGACACAATCATCCGGAAGATTAACTCCCAGTTGAGTCAAGTGATTGTAATACCCAGACATTTTGAGTATGTGCTCATTGACAGAACTATTCTGCTCCATCTTGCAGCTATAGAACTTATTGGAGACTTCATATCTCTCAATCCGGGCATTCTGTTGGAATATCAACTTCAACTCCTGGAACATCTCATATGCTCCATGACGTTCAAAACATCGTTGAAGTCCCGGTTCTAAGCCGTAAAGCATGGCACACTGAACTATAGAGTAGTCATAAGCTTTGCTCTACCAGACGTTCTTAACGCCGCCGGTTACATCAAGAAGAGTCTGCACCTAGCGGTGCATCCAGACGTAACTCTTCAGGCAGCAATGAGGATAATCCTCGAGTTACGGACCCATCCGTGTAATTGCTACCATCATCTTTCAACTTTGCTTTCTCAAGGAACGCATTAAAATTCAATGGAACAACAAAGACGAGCCATCTATCTACAATCAAACATAGACAAGCAAGATACTATCAGTACTAAGTTCATGATAAATTTAAGTTCAATTAATCATATTACTAAAGAACTCCCACTTAGACAGACATCTCTCTAGTCATCTAAGTGATCACGTGATCCAAATCAACTAAACCATAACCGATCATCACGTGAGATGGAGTAGTTTTCAATGGTGAACATCTTATGTTGATCATATCTACTATATGATTCACGCCGACCTTCGGTCTCCATGTTCCGAGGCCATATCTGCATATGCTAGGCTCGCCAAGTATAACTGAGTATTCTGCGGTGCAAAACTGGCTTGCACCCGCTGTAGATGGACGTGAGCTTATCACACCCGATCATCACGTGGTGTCTCGCACGATTTAACTTTGGCAACGGTGCATACTCGTGGAGAACACTACTTGATAATTTAAGTGAGAGATCATCTTAAAATGCTACCGCCAATCAAAGCAAGATAAGATGCATAAAGGATAAACATCACATGCAATCAATATAAGTGATATGATATGGCCATCATCATCTTGTGCTTGTGATCTCCATCTCCGAAGCACCGTCGTGATCACCATCGCCACCGCGCGACACCTTGATCTCCATCGTAGCATCGTTGTCGCTCACGCCATTTATTGCTTCTACGACTATCGCTACCACTTAGTGATAAAGTAAAGCAATTACAGTATGCTTGCATTTCATACAATAAAGCGACAACCATATGGCTCCAGCCAGATTGCCGATAACTTCGTTACAAAACATGATCATCTCATACAATAAAATATAGCATCACGCCTTGACCATATCACATCACAACATGCCCTGCAAAAACAAGTTAGACGCCCTCTACTTTGTTGTTGCAAATTTTACGTGGCTGCTACGGGCTTAAGCAAGAACCAATCTCACCCACGATCAAAACCACAACGATATTTCACAAATAGACTCTGTTTTAACCTTCTCAAGGACCGGGCGAGCCACACTCGATTCAACTAAAGTGAGAGAGACAGACACCCGCCAATCACCTTTAAGCAACGAAAGTGCTCAGAAGCGGTGAAACCAGTCTCGCGTAAGCGTCTGGCGTAATGTCGGTCCGGGCCGCTTCATCTCACAATACCGCTGAACCAAAGTATGACATGCTGGTAGGTAGTATGACTTGTATCGCCCACAACTCACTTGTGTTCTACTCGTGCAAAACATCAAACCATAAAAACTTAGGCTCGGATGCCACTGTTGGGGAACGTAGTAATTTCAAAAAATTTCCTACGCACACGCAAGATCATGGTGATGTACAACAACGAGAGGGAGAGTGTTGTCTACGCACTCGTGACCGACGCGAAGCGATCACAACGTAGTGGAAGTAGTCGACGCTCTCCTCGCGATCCAACCGATCCCAGCGCCGTTACTCCGGCGCCTCCGAGTTCTTGACACACGACAGCTCGATGACGCCCTCGGCTCCAATCCAAGAGAGCTTCGGGAGGAGAGTTTCACAAGACGACGGCATGGTGACGATCTTGATGTTCTACCGACGCAGGCTTCGCCTAAGCACCGCCACGATATGACCGAGGTGGAATATGGTGGAGGGGCCACCGACACGGCTAAGTAACGATCTCAAGGATCAACTTGTGTGTTCTAGGGTGCCCCCTGCCCCGTGATATAAAGGAGCGAGGGGGTGCGGCCGGCCCGGAGGAGGCGGCCGGAGGAGTCCTACTCCCACCGAGTAGGACTCCCCCTTCCTAGTTGGATTAGGACTTGGGGGAGGAAAGAGGGAAGGGGCGCCGCCTCTCCTTGTCCTATTCGGACTAGGGGAGGGGCGCGCCTGCCCCGGCCGCCCTTCCTCTTCTCCCTCATGGCCCACTAAGGCCCATTAACCCCGGAGGGTTTCGGTAACCCCTGTTCCTAAAAAATCGATTTCACCCGAACCATTCCAACTCCAAACATAGGCTTCCAATATATCAATCTTTATGTCTCGACCATTTTGAGACTCCTCGTCATGTCCGTGATCACATCCGGACTCAACTTCTTCGTACATCAAAATACACAAACTCATAATATAACCGCCATCGAAACCTTAAGCGTGCGGACCCTACGGTTCAAGAACAATGTAGACATGACCGAGACACGCCTCCGTCAATAACCAATAGCGGGACCTGGATGCCCATATTGGCTCCTACATATTCTACGAAGATCTTTATCGGTCAGACCGCATAACAACATACGTTGTTCCTTTGTCATCGGTATGTTACTTGCCCGAGATTCGATCGTCGGTATCCAATACCTAGTTCAATCTCGTTACCGCAAGTCTCTTTACTCGCTACATCATCTCACAGCTAACTCATTAGTTGTAATGCTTGCAAGGCTTAAGTGATGTGTATTACCGAGAGGGCCCAGAGATACCTCTCCGACTATCGGAGTGACAAAACCTAATCTCAAATACGCCAACCCAACATCCGCCTTTGGAGACACCTGTAGTACTCCTTTATAATCACCCGCTTACGCTGTGACGCTTGGTAGCACCAAAGTGTTCCTCCGTAAACGGAGTTGCATAATCTCATAGTTATAGGAACATGTATAAGTCATGGATAAAAGCAGAGCAACATACTAAACGATCGTGTGCTAAGCTAATGGAATGGGTCATGTCAATCAGATCATTCAACTAATGATGTGACCTTGTTAATCAAATAACAAACCTTTTGTTTATGGTTAGGAAACATAACCATCTTTGATTAACAAGCTAGTCTAGTAGAGGCATACTAGTGACATACTGTTTGTCTATGCATTCACACATGTATCATGTTTCCGGTTAATACAATTCTAGCATGAATGATAAACATTTATCATGAAATAAGGAAATAAATAATAACTTTATTATTGCCTCTAGGGCATATTTCCTTCAAATTCAACCGATGTTTTTTTGAATCTCGGCAAAGATTTGCAATTGTCATTGAATACGGAAGAAGGTTTTAGAGTTTGTGGCCAAAAGGCCGAATTATAAAACATCACTCTCGCGACATTGAATTACGCAAATGCTTTGCTCCAGCGAGACACCACAAATTACACTCCTCTTGATCCTAGCGACAATAACTCTAACAGATGTTAAATCTCCCTTTGTTGAAACTCCCATTCTCTGCCTCCAACTCTCTCGAAAGAAACACTTTATTGTTGTATGACATGTGATTGGCCATTTGATCGGAGAACGTTCTAGAGTGAGCCGCACGTAATTGGATAGAGAGATGGCCCTAGACGTGTGGACCTTCTTGCGAACATGTGGATAGTGAGTCGCGAGTAGTTGGATAGAGAACGTGCTAGAGTGAGCCACCGTGCGAACTTTCCTGCTAGATTAAAAAAAATATTTTCTGGAAATCAATAGTGTGTCATGGGCCTTCTTGTACGACATGTGGCTGGCTATTTGATCGGACAATGCTCTAGATTGAGAAGGTCACCATTACTGACATCTATGAAGGCAAAAAATCCCTATTTTCAGAACGAATATAATATAAAGGCAAATAACGTTAGTTAAACCCATTTTCACCAAATTGTTAATTTTATGCGTTTTATCGTGCACGGATGAACATTCAGAAGTGTTTCCATAAGCTACAACAGTAAGTTGTGTAGATTTCTCATGGTAAAACAATCTTATTTAAATATGTTCTCATCAAATTAATTTGTGCCTTCCATTGTGCACATATGAATATTTAGAGATTTAAGCAATAACCTAATTATTTGTCTCGGTTTCAAATTGGAGTAAGAATTTTAATATTTATAGTTTATGTGATTTTCGCAACAACGAACAAGTTGTACGACATACTTATATATCACAAAGAAATAACTATGCTCTTTCGATTACAACTCAAGTCTCAACTTCTTGTGATGCACCATATATACCATTTCTCGGATAATACATGTAGAAATCTATGGTGCATACAAACAAGTAAGAAAAACAAATCATGTGGGCTTCAAACAACAATATTGATGAGGTTGAGGTGCTGCATGGTTTATCTCTAAAAATGCACATCCTCTAATATGTGTTTCTAGATTAATTCTCTCACATTTTCTTGATTTGGATAGCTAAATTATTTTAGTTTGTAATATAGTTTGATTTGTGTTCTCCTGAATAGGAGGCTTAAACCAGCATTGCACTAACCAAAAACTATAGCATGTATTGAGAATCATGGTTCATAATCATGAATAGTATATCGTTGCAACATTTGCTTCATCCCAAGGGATGAACTATTTAATCAATCATCATCATATAAGATCTCCATTCAAATGAATGATCCCCTTCCTTGGTATACCCTGAAGGGTATGACTCATCTTTTCTTTACCGACCCCCTTCATCACTGCTAGAAGATGGTCTTCACGGTTATTTTCCACAACAAGGCAGTGTTACTGGATCTGGAGATTGCCGAGTTGTTAGTATAGTGATGTTCGTTATTTCCACGATCTTCGTCACCATATCTTTGTGCTACACGCGCCCAAGGCCATCCAACAACGTATGCCTACTTGAAAGTCTCTCTCTTGTAGACCTAATCCTGTAATCGTGCACTCCATTTTCTTTCATTTGTCACCTTACATTAGATCGCCACACTATTGATGATGAATGCTGGCTTTTGGAGCCTACGCCATGATTTTTCTTGATACTTTTGGATAGAATTAAAATAAAAATCTCGACACTCCTGTTTACATGGGTATGGATGATTATATTTGTTGCCTTTATTGCCATTAACTAGTAATACACTACCTAGATATTTGTGTTCATGTCAACATTTGGATTTTAATACTATTCTCTAGTCATATTTTTGACTTAATTTATATTAGTAAATATATGTATGCTTTCAATTTACTATAACTTATTTATTTGTATATGAGATATACACATGTACAAATTATTCTTGCATATGGTATATTAGTAGGTAGTATACTTAAAGAAGGTTGTTACGTGCTATGTAGTTGCTATGAAGCGACATTGAATTAGAAAGGCAA
The DNA here is from genome assembly GCA_021437245.1 of Aegilops speltoides. Lineage (NCBI taxonomy): Eukaryota > Viridiplantae > Streptophyta > Magnoliopsida > Poales > Poaceae > Aegilops > Aegilops speltoides. Next base: position 459,154,823 of record CM038141.1, read on the forward strand.
TGAATATGTTCATACCACCTCTTAAATAATCTATCTAAAAGCACTTCTGAAGCAGGGCACAGCTTACTTCTTCACAACTCGTGTCATTGAGTCCTTATTTTTGCCTCAATTGCTAGATGATCGCCGGATATGAGAAATAATTGCATGCATTTTCAGTCCAATATTGGACGTATGTTGAACGGGAGATTTAAGTAGTTTACTTTCTTCTTTCTGGACCTGCCATACAATAAATTATAATTGATAATTTTTTGTAGCATGGAAACCATTAAAGATATACACATTCACTACTTGAAATATGACGACCAAACTGAAGCAAGTTATCCACCTACATATTTGTCAACGGCAATCACATTTTCGTACCTTGCAACTAGACAAAATGAATATAACTGAGAGATGTTGCATCTATTTCTCCCTAAAAAATGCTGCATCTATTGTTTGTGTGTTGTAAGTTTGCCGCTGAGTCGGATGTAGCAATAACACAAATTAGCTCCATGTTGCATGGCAAATGAATAAAGGAAACGATCATTCTAAAATGATGCACTGGTCTTGCTTAGTACTTCTCCATCAGTACTCCAAACCACATGAACGATCCAAGCATCACCCTTTTACAGGTTGCAATTTTGGTTAAATATATTCCTTCATTATTGTGGATATAACGTGGAGGGTATTCTCTTTTGCTCTAATCATGTGTTGTTAGCATGTGCATCTCTTGCGCCAATTATAATTTTAGATTATTTAATCATCTACACTATTTTCCTTTCTAATACCATAGGATATAATATAATTAAATTTCAATGATATATTGGTAGAATTGGGCTTGAAATGCTAAATTTGCATTAAATTCATTCCTTCGGGGTTTGACTCATTTTACCAACAAGTATGTGATAAAACTAATAAAAAATATACAAAAATAAATAAATCAGAATGGGTTTTAAGATTTATGTAACCTCACTTCATACAAGAGAAGTTCAATAATAAAATATAATGGGCGATTAAAAGATGCTGCCCGCTCATTTGCGCAGGCCATTTAGTTACTTGCTATGATGTTGATATTGTTACGGAACAAGAAAACGACGTGGAAGAACTACCTCTCGAGTTGGGTGAAAGACTGACAGTACAAAAGATCCTCGGGCATTGGCTCAAACCTGCAAGCAAATACGAAAATCCAAAGTGGATCCTTGCTCGCAATGGAAAGATACCAGTATGTGATCTTTAGCACAACGAGTAATGAAGACGTCATGACAGGGAATTTTGGATTTTCGGCCTAACTTAGTGACGGGTGAATCTTATGTCGCGATCCTGACAAGTATACACCTCGCGAACACAAGGCAGAGCCCCGCCATGAGCGAAGAAGGCAAATGAAAACTGAAAAGCTCTCACAACGCAGCAATAGTGTATACTCCCTTTGTCCATAATTACTCGCCGCGGAAATAGATGTATGTAGACATATTTTTTGCTCTACATACATCCATTTCTATACGTTTCTACGACAAGTAATTTCAGACGGAGGGAGTACCTAGTAATAAGCAACTAACATAGAGTTTGAAAAGACTTTTTGTTGTTGTCTGCATGGTCTGACATGAAACAGGATCACGATCCGCAAGGGAGAAAAATCTTATGCGACCCGGGTCACACTCTGCCGATCGTGAGACCCTTTCCATCGCGTGACACGTGCAGAAACGAATCTCAAAGCAAGCAAAATATTTAGGGTACCCCGTGTTAGAACATGATACGTAGAGGTAGTCAGATATGTTTAAACTTGTTCTGTTTCTATCTCTTCTTCTGTTCTTCTTCTCCAAGTCTATCTCTCGTTGTAATCTGGAAGTCCTAGCGATATTCCAACATTGTAAGCCACGGCAACTTCTCTATAAATATACATGCGGCCCGAGCAAAGGATTCAACGCTTCCCATCGATCTTATATGGTCATCAGAGCCCTTCCTCTCGTACGTCTAGTTTTCCCTGAGAGATCGATCTAGTTTGGTCGAGAGAGAAATCTGAAAACCTATCCAGAGAGAGACATCGAGAGAAAACATGTCAGGCACCAATGCCAGCACCGCTGCCTCCACCATCGCCGCCACCAATACCTCCTTGATTGGATCCACCATGAGCGCCCTGTCCACCCAATCTGCTCCATCCACCTACGCATCTTCTTCCACCTTCAGCAGCGTCTCTTCTCTCGGGTCTCCTCCATCTGAGAAGCTCACGAGGACGAACTCCTCCTCTGAAAGGCCATCGTGCTTCCCCAAATCAAGGGAGCACAGATGGAACACTTCCTTGACGCCGCAAGCCCGGCGCCCCCTCCTACCATCACCATCACCAAAGATGGGAATGAGGAGCAAGTCTTCAACTACGCCCGGTCGATCTGGTACGCCCAGCAGCAACAGGTACAAGGATACCTTATGGGGTCTCTATCACGTGAGATTCTTGCGCAGGTCGCTACTCTTCAGACGCCGCCGAGGTGTGGAGTGCCATCCACGCCTCTTTGCTGCCCGACGCAAGCACGATCGTCAACACCCGACGCCTCGCCAATCTGCACAAAGGAAGCATGGGCATGCTCAATATTTGGCGAAGATCAAGGCCTTCGCCGATGAGATTGCTCGCACCGTGATCCCTCTCAAGGAGAGCTAACCTCCTATGTGCTCAAAGGGCTGGACATCGAGTATAACCCGGTGATCTCAGCCCTGGCTGCACGTATTGAACCGGTGACCGTCCAAGAACTCTACAATCAGTTGCTAAGTTTTGAAGCCCGTATGAATCTGCTACAAGGTAACAACATCCGCCAGTCTTCGGTTAATTCCATCTCTCGTGGTCGCGGCACTGGAGGACGAGGCCGTGGTCACCGCGGTCACCAGCAGGGACGCGGACGCGGCAACAGCAACAACGGCGGGGGGCGTGGGCGTGCCAACAACACTAGCTCACGTCCCTCCGGCGCCTCCTACTCCAACACCAGGCCACGGTGCCAGCTTTGCAAGAAGCCAGGGCACGAAGTGAAGGATTGCTGGCATAGATATGATGAAGATTTCGTGCCCGAGGAGCGCCATGTTGCTGCAGCCATCAGGGAGCAAGAAGAAGCTGGGGACACTGTCTGGTATGCTGACTCCGGAGCCACAGATCACGTCACCAGCGAGCTGGAGAAGCTTGCAAACCGAGAGAAATACTATGGCAATGATCAAATAAACACTGCCGCAAGTGGAGGAGGTATGGACATATGTCACATTGGTCAATCTTCCATTAATTTCCCTAAATCTAAACGTGATCTTCTTCTAAAAGATGTTCTTCATGTCCCTCAAGCCAACAAAAATCTTGCTTCCATGTCTCGTTTGTCCGCTGATAACAATATCTTTTTTGAAACTCATCCTAAGTATTTTTTCATTAAGGATCGGGCAACGAGGGAGCTCCTCCATCACGGTAGATGCGTCGGTGGTCTATACCCTATCACATCAAGAGCTTTTAGCCCCAAGCGTCATCGCCAAGTCTACTCCGTCATCAAGCCATCTTTAGAAAGGTGGCATCAAAGATTAGGTCATCCTTCATTCAAAATAGTTGATCAAGTAGTGAATAGAGGCAATCTTAAATTGTCTAGTCGTGAAAATAAAGAGTCTGTTTGTGATGCTTGCCAATGTGCCAAGAGTCACCAACTCCCCTATCCTAGATCAAATAGTGTGTCTCATGCTCCGTTGGAACTAATATTCAGTGATGTATGGGGTCATGCCAGAGATTCGTTTGGAAGAAAGAAATATTATGTTAGCTTCATCGATGATTATAGTAAGTTTACATGGATATACTTGCTCAAGTTCAAATCCGAAGTCTTCTCTGTCTTCCAAGAATTCCAAAAACTTGTTGAACGTCAATTTGATAAGAAAATCATTACAGTCCAGAGTGACTGGGGAGGAGAGTATGAGAAACTCAATTCTTTCTTTAGAAACATAGGCATTGAGCATCATGTTTCGTGTCCACATGCACACCAACAGAACGGTTCTGCTGAACGCAAACACCGTCATATCGTTGAAGTAGGCCTTTCTCTTCTTGCTCATGCGTCTATGCCTCTAAAGTATTGGGATGAAGCATTCATTGCTGCCACCTATCTAATCAATCGTTTGCCTACTAAAGTTATCGGGAACACAACTCCTTCGGAACGATTGTTTCATCAAAAGCCAGATTATAATTCTCTCAAAGTTTTTGGTTGTGCATGTTATCCTAATCTTCGTCCATACAATCGCCACAAACTTGAGTTTCGCTCTACTCAATGCGTCTTTCTTGGCTATAGCAATCTTCATAAGGGATACAAGTGTCTAGAAGTTTCAACCGGACGCATCTACATCTCTAGGGATGTTATTTTTGATGAAACTATTTTCCCTTTTGCCAAACTTCATCCAAATGCGGGAGCTCTCCTTCGAGCAGAAATCTCCCTTCTCTCGGATCCTTTGACATGTCCTGATCACGGGGGAGAATTAATAGAACATGATCATGTGACTGTTCCAGAAAAAAATTCAGATACTAATGAAAACTATGTAGCACCTGGCTATGATTTTATGTGTGCAGAAAAGGACGAAACCTGCGCTAGATCCGAGGCTGATTTGGCGCAGGACTGCAGCTCCAGGGAAGGCGCTCGATCCCAGGTGGATACCCCTGCAGTTCGGCGTGCAGGGCGTGCAGCGACGCCTTCCGCGTGTCCCGTGACGCCAAGTGGCAGGGCGAGCCCACCAGCCGAGCCAATGGGCAACCGAGCCGCAGGTGTGGACCCAGATGGTGCGGGGTGCAGTCTGCCCGCGTGCGCCACGCGGGAACCGGCGCGCTGTGAGGCCGACAACCCTACCGAGGCAGGACCTGCCAACAGCCCTGTGCGGAGATCCCCTGCTGGAGCGCTTGGCACGAGGCAGATCTCACCGGATCGCGCGCCCTCCTTGGATCTGGAGCCTGGTGACGCTGCAGCCCAGGATGATTTGGCCGGATCTTCTGCGGTCGACTCCGGTAATCCTGAAACTACAACAGCTGCCACATGTGGGTCACCTGAAATTCATCAGCGTCATACCAGGTCAAAATCTGGAGTGTTCAAGCCTAAGGAATATAAGGATGGCACAGTAAGGTATGACTCTCGCAAATATGCTTTTCTCACAAGCTCGGGTGAACCTACTCATTTAGCCGAAGCACTTCCTCACAAAGAATGGAAAGGGGCTATGGATAATGAATATCAAGCGCTCATGAAAAATAAAACTTGGCATCTTGTACCACCAAAAGAGGGAAAGAATTTGATTGACTGCAAATGGGTCTATAAAATTAAAAGAAAGTCTGATGGAAGCATAGATAGATACAAAGCTAGATTGGTTGCAAAAGGGTTTAAACAAAGGTTTGGAATTGACTATGAGGATACCTTTAGCCCTGTTGTTAAGGCAGGTACTATTCGACTTGTATTGTCTATTGCTATTTCCAGAGGGTGGAGCTTACGCCAACTAGATGTCCAGAACGCGTTTCTTCATGGTGTTCTTGAGGAAGAAGTGTTCATGCGGCAACCACCAGGGTATGAAAACAAGAGCACACCTCATTTTGTTTGTAAATTGGACAAAGCGTTGTATGGCTTAAAACAGGCTCCAAGAGCCTGGTACTCCAGGTTAAGTACTCAGTTACAACAACTTGGTTTTGTTCCAAGCAAGGCAGATACCTCACTGTTTTTCTATCACAAAGGCAACATCTCTATGTTTGTTCTTGTCTATGTTGATGATATAATTGTTGCTAGTTCCAGCTCAGAAGCCACTACTTGCCTTCTTCGTGATCTCAATGTGGAGTTTGCACTTAAGGATTTGGGTAATCTTCACTACTTTCTTGGTATAGAGGTAAAACAGATCAAGGATGGAATACTTCTTACACAAGAGAAATACACCACAGATATCTTAAAGAGGGTAGGACTGGAACATTGCAAACCGGTTAGTACACCACTCTCCACTTCTGAGAAACTGACAATTGAAGGAGGTGAGTTACTTGGACCGAATGACGCAACAAACTATAGGAGTGTTGTTGGTGCTCTACAATACTTAACGTTGACCAGACCTGATATTTCATATTCTGTCAACAAAGTATGTCAGTTCTTGCATGCATCTATGACAGTTCATTGGACTGCAGTGAAAAGAATTTTGAGGTATCTAAAGTTCACAATGGGACTTGGAATTAAGATTGTTAAGTCATCATCTTTGCTAGTTAGTGCATATTCAGATGCTGACTGGGCAGGATGTCCTGATGATAGAAGATCTACTGGTGGATTTGCTGTGTTTCTGGGATCAAATCTTGTGTCATGGAGTGCAAGAAAACAGGCTACTGTATCAAGATCGAGCACCGAAGCAGAATACAAGGCCCTTGCGAATGCAACAGCTGAAATCATGTGGATTCAGACCCTTTTATATGAGTTAGGGATCAAAGCTCCACAAGGTGCAAGGTTATGGTGTGACAACATTGGGGCCACCTATCTTTCTGCAAATCCTGTGTTTCATGCACGTACAAAACACATAGAGGTTGATTTCCACTTCGTGAGAGAAAGAGTAGCACGAAAGCTACTTGATATCAAGTTCATTCCCACAGGAGATCAACTCGCCGATGGCTTCACTAAACCACTTAGTACAAGGAGATTGAACGAGTTCAAATACAATCTAAACCTAGAGAAGTTTTCATAGGTTTAGATTGAGGGAGGATGTTAGAACATGATACGTAGAGGTAGTCAGATATGTTTAAACTTGTTCTGTTTCTATCTCTTCTTCTGTTCTTCTTCTCCAAGTCTATCTCTCGTTGTAATCTGGAAGTCCTAGCGATATTCCAACATTGTAAGCCACGGCAACTTCTCTATAAATATACATGCGGCCCGAGCAAAGGGTTCAACGCTTCCCATCGATCTTATACCCCGTTTACCTAATACCCTTTTCTTCTCCGCCGCTACCGCTCTCGTCATCGTCGCCGCTGCCGCCAACGCTCGCTCGTCGTCGCCGGCACCGCCACAACTCTTCTGCTCGCTCTGTCACGGAAGCACCGGAGCTCCATCCCCGCTGCTATCCCCCGCCATCGACGACCACACTCCTCAGGCCGGAGGCTCGCCCATGAAGGCGCTGCATCTTGGCACTAGCCACTGGTGTTGGAGTTGTTGCCTGCTGCTGCATCTTGGCACATGGGGCTGAACTGACGTAATTGCAAGTGATCTAATTGAATTACAAAGTTTCTGATGATGATAAGTTTTTATCTGGTGGCTATGCTAGGATGACATTCACTGAGACACTGACAACAAGCGTGCTGTTCTGTCGACACCGACGGAAGGCGATCAACAAGATGTCAAAAGGAAGATAGAAGAACCAAAAAAACTATCAGCAGGACTAAAGTCAAGTAAATGTCCATGAGATGTTGTTTCACCTAGCAAGAGAACACGATCAGGACTAAAGTCAAGTAGTTTTAGGATAGTTGATGCTTTGTTCATTTTCTTCAGATTTTTATTCTCAAGATAGGATAGCTGATGCAAATTGTGGAGCTTCTCTGTTATATAAATGAATTTATGTACATTTCAAATAAAGACTCCTGGTATTTGCAAAATTGTTCCCCTATTTGTGATATTTGCAATCAACTGAAGAAAACATCCCAGGCCACATCTTGTATTAGAAGTTCAGAAGAAAAAGAGTTGCCCCTGTTCAGTTTTTACAGTCAAGCATCAACAAATTACAGGGAACACGCTGATTGAGTCATCTACAGGTGCTTTCAGATTCGTATCGCCAGGTGTCACATACGGGAGAGGGTCTCACGCTCGGTTGTGTACGACCCGGTCGTACAGGATTTTTTTCCCAATCTGCAAGCAACCTAGTGTTGAAGTGTAGCATTCTGGCCAAAAGAAAAGTAAAGTTGAACGTTGTGGAATAAAATTCATTTCGTGGAGAAAATCCAAGACCTTGTCGTGCGGTTGAACGCTTGGAGAAGTATCACTCTAAATAGTTGATCCATTATTGCCAGGAAGAGAAAACATCATAAATTTTTGTGGAGGTAACTACGGTACTTTGCACTCAGACACCCGATTTTACTACAGTACTAATAGTACTTAGTAGTAAGTTAGGTGATTGACCACGCAGCTAAAATGTAAACAAGATGGGCATTTGGATTAGCAGTATAGAGGGCAAAGAGCAGTTTGCAAATTGCAAGTGCGTCATTCGCTGAGTTGCTTTCCGAGATTGTCCACATCCAACAGAAACCGGGCAAACGACGCCCGCGACGAGCCCCCTTCCTCGAGCGCCGCCTCGGCCTCTTCCCTGCGAGCAGCCGCCCGGGCCCTGAGCTGCCTCCCGTCCTCGCCCTCCATCACCAGCCTCACCTTGGTCTCCACCTCGTCTGCCTTGACAAGACCTGCCATGTATCCCTCCAGCTCCACAGCGACGCCCATGTCCTCTGTCATGCACACCTTGTTCATCTTCTGCTCCGCCTCCAGTGGCAGGCACAGCATCGGCACCCCGGTCGCAACGGCCTCCAGCACCGAGTTCCATCCGCAGTGCGTCACGAACGCGCCGGTCGCCCGGTGGCGGAGCACTTCCGCCTGCGGTGCCCACGACTTGACGACGAGGCCCCTGCCCTTGGTCCGCTCTAGGAACCCTTGAGGCAGCAGCGCGTCAAGGTCCGGCTCGGGGCGAACCTCCAAGTACTTCTTCGGGCTGTTGCTTCCGGCGGGCTTGCGCACGGACCACAGGAACCGCTGCCCTGACCTCTCCAACCCGACGGCCATCTCCTTGAGCTGCTCCGCCGAGAGGGTGCCCATGCTCCCGAAACAGAGGAACACGACGCTGCTGTCGGGCTGCGCATCGAGCCACTCAAGGCACTCGTTCCTCTCTGATTTGTCGTCGTCCTTGGCGCCCTTGCTGACCAACGGCCCGACGCAGTAGATCGGAGGCAGCTTCATGCCTGGGAGGTCCATGAGAGACTGCACCGCCCGGCTCTCCAACGACTCGAACGTGTTCACCAGAACGCCCATGGTCTCTGTGTTGCGCTTCCAGACGTCTGTCATGGCCTTGCACATCTCATCCTCGGGGTGCTCCAGCAGCTCCTTGATGAGGTGAGACGCCGGCATCGGCGGGACGCCGAGGAAATCGAGGGGCGTGTGCCCGAGCTCCTTCAAGCCCGTCTGCCTGGAGGCAATCACTGCCGAGACCTGGGTTAGGACTGACAGGCACGAGGCGCCCCCGACGAAGAACGTGTAGACCGGGACGCCGAGCTTCACGCAGACGTCGGTGGCGTGGACGCAGAACATGTCGAGGATGACAGAGTGCAACTTTTTCCGGGGGATGCCGCGGAGGAATTCTTCCAGCCGCTCGTTATAGTCGTGCAAGAGCTGGAGCATGAGTAGGAAAGGGTGCTTGCCGGAGGCGGCAAAGTCTGGCGCGGGTAGGGGCGGGAGGACATGGAAGGAGATGGACGGGTTGGAGGCGGCGATGCGCTCGATGGCGGTGGCGGCGGAGTCTGTGGACTTGAAGGGGGGCTCGACGAGCACCACGGTGACGTCGTAGCCGTGCTTGAGGAAGACGTTGGCGAGCTCCGTCATGGGGCCAACGTGGCCGACGCCGGCGCCGGGGTACATCACCACCGTCTGCTTCATCTCGGCCCTATGGAAGGTGGGTGGAGTGCAGTGCGTTGACAGTATATTGGAGGTGGCTCTTTGGCACCGGCGAGGAGGAAATAGTTGCCGTTGCCGTTGCCGTTCTGCCTTGCGAGAGAAGCAGTTTGGGCATGGAATCTCAGGACTCAAAGATATGCGCATATTATATAGTCAATTTCTAAATCTACCTCGGATAAGTAAATTGTGGTGGTTCAAGTCTTGAAGATGATGTTTCCTGGTAGCTGCCTAGACAATCAGGGTAGCTTCCGGAGGAAGCATATAACATGCACGTGACAGATAGACAGAGGTTTGAATCAGTACGCTGTCAGGTAGAGAGCTTTTAGCCGGTCTCTAGTTAGTCTCGTTTGTAAAACAAGGGGGGTTATTCTTAGATTTGGCTGAAGATTCATCTTGATGGAGCTACAGCAGCGAGTCCACCGGTCAAGTGCTCCGTGATCAGGAAGAGGAAACTACCTTGTATCTGCTCGGTAATCCACTTCTGAGCCCAGGCTTAGCCGCAGCCGCCCTGACGAAAAAACTCAAAAGAAATACTAGAAAAATTCTAATTTTTTTTGTGGTAGATAATCAAACCCATTAACAGTCGCACAAAGGGCGTTCTCTGGCTACGTCCACATAGGCAAGAGGCACTGTGCTGTCGATGATTTCCTGGCAACTTCATTTCCTTCCCTGCGAAGACAAATACGCATGGCACGACAACGCCCTCTGTCTCCACGCGTCCCCTCACATCTCATCAGTAATCACCTCCACCAACACGCACCTCCTCCTCTCCCCTTCTCTCACAGCCTTCCCTTACCCATTTTGTTTCTGAATCACAAATCAGGATGATGGAGGTGGCCGGCAGGGGCGCCATCGACCTGAGCGCTGGCGATCATCCCAGAGATAGCCAGCTGGCGTCGCTCGAGAGAGACGGGTCTGGATGGCTTTGCGACATCCTCGCCGTGGCACTCCGAGCATGACCGTTGCGTCACTGCTCTTCTCTAGATGCACAGCACGGTAGACGATGGGCATGGTGAGAACTACCTCGTACCAAGGTGCGACGGTGCTCCTCCCCACAGCCCCGTAGGCAAGGCGACGACAAGAGCGAGAAGGCGGGCGACGCCGCTAGCTATCGTCCCGTCGGGGCAGCGCACTTGGGGCGCGGAGGAGGAGGTGGGGAATCGGGGGTCCCGCCGGGGGCAGCAGGCTCGCCAGTGATGGAGGGCTCGAGGTCCAGGTTCGCGTCAGCACCGCCTTCGCCCGGGCCGTCGTCGTCGCATGTGTCGCAAATCAGGGCGCATGCGCGGCACGTGCGGACCAACAGCTTGGAGCCGTTCTGGCATCAGATGCAGCGCGTGGAAGTGGGGGCCCGCCGGAGGTGGAGGAAGTGCCGAGAGGAGCCCAGGGAGCAGTTGCTGCGCACTACCATGAACATTGAACCTATGGCGAACCAGAAGCGGCAGTGGAACCATATCCACGCCAAGGTGCAGGTACAATGACTGCAGTTTTGTTCAATCCTGCTCATCATACTTGTACATTCGGATGCAACTTTTGTCTACCCGGGTGATCTGCATAGATTGATGATAGCTGAAATGGTAAATTGATGCAGATAGCTTGAGAGTCTTCGCCTACTTAGAATGTCCAGGTTCACACTGAAAGAAGATGTAAAATAGCAGCTGACAGATGGAGTTCCAACACTTCCTTCTCCTATTTCATTGTTTGTTAAATACGGTTCGGCAACAGTTACTGGTCAGATTGGTAAGCAGATGGTCAAATTACTATACTGTACTTCATTGTTTGGGGCCTTACTGGAGAAATGTTGCATACTCTTAGCAAAGCAGTTGATGCGTGATGATTTTTTTCATTCTCTTAGGACATTTGGCGTACCATGAACAGAATATTTTGAGGTATTTGAGTGTGCGATTGCAGAACAGCCAAAGCGAAGTTATCTCTTAATGCTTGGATATACTCCCTCCGTTCCTAAATGTAAGTCTTTGTAGAGATTCCATTATAAACAACATACGGATGTATATAGATGCATTTTAAGTTTAGATTCATTCATTTTGCTCTGTATGTAGTCCATCTAGTGAAATCTCTACAAAGACTTATATTTAGGAACGGAGGGAGTAGTTGCTAAATATGCAACAATGTTTCCTTGAGAGCATATGTACAACTACAAGAGTGCTTTCCTGGAGAGTGTGTGCAATTTCTCCGGTACTTTTAAGTTTATAGAGAGGGCTTTGAGACATAGCTACATTCACCTGCTCCTTTAGTTTCTCTTGCATTTTTATCTGTACTTAGCATGAACTTTCCATTTTTAAAGCTACTTTTTTACGTCCCTTGCAGGATCAGAATCAATTTAAGGAACCATTGTCGCTCTTCGAACAGGTTTTCATAGTTGGATTCCATTCTTATGCAAATGTTCAGTAATTGAGGATGCTTTCGCAAAAAAGAAAGTTGGGAGTCTAATATAGCATGTTCAGAGATTGTTGATCTTTGTAATATTCAGACCCATGGACCAATACCCACCATGGAACCACAGGTAGGGTGCTTTGTTTACTAGGTATTCTTCTGCTTTAGGGGAAATTGTCTATTTCAGCCCTGTCTATTTCGTAAATGTTATGTGTTAAATCAAATTTTAGCCAGAATAATTCCTAGTCTAACCTATGTTTTCTAATACAATCACGTTACTCAACATCCCCCCGCAGTCACAACGGTAGCGACGCTGGCGGTGAGATTGGAGAAGAATCCGAAGTTAAGCCGACGGACACCCCCCCCCCACAGTCGTAACGGTCGATGCATCGCGGAGTCGTGGCTGGAGTGGCAACCGACGAGGTTGCTCAAGCAAGGCGATAGCCCTTTGTGCCATTTGTCGATGTAGTCGAGAGCGTGGGTGGTGGAGCCGTGGTGGAGGTAGCCATGCGAAGAATGCCGTGGTCGACGTCGAGTCAGGGTGGCCGGTGTCGAGGAAGTCGCTGTGGAGCCGCGGGCGCAAGGGGGCGCCGAGTTAGCATGGGCGCAGAGGTGTCGAAGTAGGGTGCGCCGGGAAGATGATGTTGTTGACGACGCGTCGCGGCGGCTTTGCCAAGCCCGGGAACACATCGTAGACGAAGGCACGCACCGGTGTTGCCAGCACCGGGCATGCGCAGACGGACGAAGACGAAGTTGACGAAGCATCGCACCAGGCTTGCCAGGCCCGGGGACACGTCGTGGATGAAGGCACACATCGGTGTTGCCAGCACCGGGCATGCGTAGACGAGGGACCTGCACGAGCTGTACGCCATGTCGAAGAAGTCGGAGGGCCAACAGAGAAGAACTCGATGACAATTGCGGCGTCCATCGGCGCGGGGCCAAAGTCGCCCGCAGTTGTTCGAGTAGACGAACTGCTCGGGGTAGATGACGGCGATGCTGGCGATGGGCTGGTGCTAGACGAAGATGAAGGGAGGTGGACGGGCGGCGGCATCGGCTACGGGGGAGCAGTAGTGGTGACCGAAGAAGAACGGTGGCGACGGCTAAGTTAGGAGCGCGGCGGCGGTGCTCAAAGTAGGCGGAAAACCCTGACAACGTGACGAAGACCGGCGCGGACGGTGGCGTTCCTGCGCGAAGGGAGACTGCGCGGCGCATACCATGGGAGGTCGACGCGCGGTGACAGTGGAGTGGACCGCGGGCTGCGGCGCTACGGCCCGAAGGGGCAATGCAGCGGCGGCGGGCAGGTCGGGGCGACGGCGGGAAGACCTCGAGGCGGCGGCGGAGACCACGGGCCGTGGCGCGACAGCCCGAAGGGGCGGCGCGGCGGAGGAGTGCGGGCCGGTGCAACCGCGGGGACGGCCTCGGGACGGCTGCGTGGACCACGTGCCACGCTCGCTACGTCCCGATGGGGCGACGCAGTGGCGGTGCGAGGGTCCGTGCGGCCACGGGGACGACCAGGAGCGGACGACCTCGGGGCAGCGGTGGACCGCGGGCCGCGGCACTACGGCCTGAAGGGGCGATGCAGCTATGACGCGGGTTGTTGTAGCCGTGAGAAGAACCACGGGGCGGCGGTGCTGCGGCCCGACGGGGCGACGCAGTGGCAGCCCGTTGCTCGATCGGTGGAGGGACGCGCTGAACTCGGGGACGATCTTCACGGGACCTGCGGAGGCGCGCGCAACCGACGGGCCAGGGCGGTCGCATGGCGTAGATGAGGCGGATCGCGGCGGCGGGCGGGTGATCAATCCAATGGCGCGCGAGGTCGGGGACGCCGCTCAATGGAGATGGGGTGGCGGCGGAGTCCGAGATGAAGCCGGTGACGGCGGGCAGCAGGAAGGCTATGATTGGCCTCCGCATGGCGCGAGGCCGCCGGGTCGGGTGGTGCAGGAGTCCCGATCGGAGCAGGGCGGTGACGGCCGGCGTAGATCGACGAGCGGGCCGGCGCACGAACGGCGGCGGTGAAGGGCCACCGCATGACGCGAAGCCGCCTGGTCGGAGCAACCGGCGGGCAGACGCGCGGACGACGCGCGAGGCCGCCGGGTCGGGGCAACCAGCGGCAAAAGCATGGACGACGCGCGAGGCCACTGGGTCGGTGAAGAAGCCGGCCGATCGCGCCGGGGTTGGAGTAGAGGAGCACGGGGTCGACGGCGGCGGTGGGCGACGCAAACCGATCAAGATTAGATCAGAAAACCAAAAAGAAACCGATGATCAAGATGACCGGCGGGAGAGAGAAAACCCCGGAGCAAGGGCTCGGAGAAAAGACTCTCTAGGGCAGCCGGTCAACACGACCGGCGGACGAACCGTAGGTACGGGCGGCGCGACCCCCGGCGGCGGTCATGAAGGCCGACCGCCTCAGGGGCGGCGTGCGGGTGCGGAAGCGGCGGCGGCTAAGGTTTAGAACCCGGAAGCTGATACCATGTTAGAAGGGAGTGAGAGGGATGGTGGAATAGTTGATGTATTGCTTGAGCCTTGTGGGCATATATATAGGAATATATGATCTACTTGGAGTACAAGGCAAGCCAGAATAATTCCTAGTCTAACCTATGTTTCCTAATACAATCACGTTACTCAACAGCGTGGAACGTTGGTGTTTCCTTCCGTGCCGGCGCTGCTGACTGGCTGTTTGTTTTTTGTTGTTGTTGGAACTTGGTCGGCGGCTGCTGGAGATGGTACACTCTAGCTTATCCGGCATGCAGCGCAACCGATATGTAGAGACATAATATGTATTTGCTGAGATCTTGTAGACATCATAAACTACCCGGGGATGCCTGGTCCTGACCAACGGCGGTTCCGCTAAAACGTCGTCCGTGTCCGGATGCCTGTCCTAGGTCGTCATGTTGCTCGTTGGTGGTGGTGGGTTCACCTTGGATGCCGGGGCGGCGGGCCAGGATATTGAGGCTGCACGGGTGGCTCGGCGGCGGGCAGCGTGGCAGTGGTGGTGGCGCCTTCTCTTGGCTATGTGGGTAGCAAGGGGAGGGGTGGCGGGTGGCCCTGGAGTTGTCGTAGCTTCGGCAATGGTGATCCACCGGTCTGGATTTGGAGGCCTGGCGCGATTGGCCACGGCTTCCCCTCTTGGGGTGGGTCGGCAATCGTGAGTCCGCTGGTGCCACTTGTGTGGGTCCGAGCGAAAGCTCTGCGCTCCGGCGCCGACAACGATGGCATCTACGGGCTGTTGTTATGGGTCCCCTCAAGGTGCCAAGGGTCCGGGGTGAAAATCCTAGTCCATCTCTTGGACTCGATGATGGTGGCGCTCGGTGTCATCCCCCTCTTGAGGGCGTCGTTGGTGGACCCTCGGTTCTTCTCGGTTGCAGATGGCTTATGGCGTCAGGTTTGCCTTCCCGCTGGCATAGTCCATCTTTGCCTCTGGCGCGGGGTGGTGTTGATGACCGTCTATGATTTAGACGTGTCCTCATGGTCTTCGTTCTCGGTCCTTGCTGTCTCTTGGTAGGAGCGGCGCTCCACGTCCCGGAGCGAGGGGGCCGGCTCGACGATGAGTCACCCCTTTCCAGAGATGGCTCGGTGTGTTCGGATCCTCGTGGCAGGGTGGTTTCTCTTGGCAGTGTGGCTCCGATCCTCTTCAGTTGTCTTGGTTGTATTGTGTTAGGGGTGGCCTCTCCTGTTCTTCACGTTTGGCGTTGGGTTTAGTAGCACTTGTGCCACTGGCCCTGTGCCTTTTGTCTTTCAATCCGACCTGCTTGTATGAGGGTTTCCTCATCACCATGTATCGTTTGGCCGTTTGTGCCTTTATTTATAAAGGGAGGTGAAAGCCTATTTCGAGGATCATAAACTACTCTGTGAATCTATGACGATGAGGCTGAAAGTCTGAAATTACAGTTGCGTTGTATTATCCTTTTTTCTACTCCCTTTGATTTATAATAAGGGTCGCGATTTTGAATAAAGGTTTGTTCAATCTTAGTTCAAAACTCCAACACTTATTTTAGATCGGAGTGAGTATCATTTTTCTTTAAACTGTATCATACTATCATGTGTTCCCTCTTGAAACCGTATCATATACTATCATGTACTAGATGATGGCAGTATAAACCAACAAAAGCTTTTCATTTCCAAAAGAAAAAAACTTATCTTTTTTTATCAAATTAAGGAGCCTTCCTGTGAATCTCTTAATTATATTATTAAAATTACAGGCAAACAAGCCATCACATCACAGAGTTTTTTAACGAATCCCCACGACGCAGTTCGGTTTCTTAAGCGTTCACACGAGACACTAAGCTCGCCCGCCAAAAGTTAAAATAAGACACTAAGCAGTCTGGTTCCAATGCCGTTGAACAGAGTTATCCGATTCCTACGAGTCATGACATCGCTGCTTTTGTCACAAATAAGTTATTGATTTGTCTTCTTTGTTCTTAATCCCGGTTGCACATTATGTTAGTATTTATGGATTATACATAACGTAACAACTCTGTGCAATACTATGTAAAGTCTACTTTAATAAATAGATAGATAGATAGATAGGAGTACTATAAATCTGTCTTAATCAAAAGAAAATATAGGCTATCCTTAGTGTAGCCGTCAATCTTAGCACGTACAATATTTCACAAAGGCTATCAATAGCGTAGTTTTGGAATAATATTTATATAAGAAGATGAGTTCTAATTTATTTATGAATTAAACATAGTGGAATTAAAGCTAATATTGGATGTACTACCTCCGTGCCAAAACATATGACGTTTTGGTGGTAACCAAAACGTCCACCAAAATGCCAACGTAAAATGCATCAACATGCATGGATTGCATAGATGCATCACCATGCATATATCTGGTAGTACATTTTTGTTTAGAAGATGAGTTGGACAGCGAGATGTGGAGGTATGTTTGAATTAGTGTTCACTAGCGAAGTTCACGGCTGCTAAAAGTGGCAATGATACTGCATAGATGTCTTAATACATGTGTGGATCATTTAGATGCATCAACATGCATGTATTCAACACTAACAAAAACTAAGTTTAATTCTAAAAAAAGATCAAGTTATGACAAGTGTCCATGAAATGGGTCATTTTAGAAATCCATATGAACATTACATCAGTTATTACAAAACAAATGAAGGGGAACTGTAATATATACATTGATAGTATAATAAATATAAATATAAAATTTAGCGCGTCATGATCTAGCAAACATCTTACAACACCCCCAATGAATCTAGCAAAGAACATCTAAAGGAAAGGTGATCGATGATCACAGCGCATGCATCCATCTTCTTTACCATTCCACTCTCTTCTTAACAGGTTGTCTTGATTTAAAATACTATCATGGGCAGTTAATCAGCGAAGCAGTCTAACGTTCAAAGAGGGTCTAACAAGCCACATATTTTTATGAATCCAAACTCACATGGCTCAGCTTCTAAGCAAGGTACATGGCGCCAAGAAAAAGTAATACGGTGTGAATCTAACTTGCACTCAAGTTTGTTGATAAAATGGTAGTATAAGGAAACCAGCCGCCTCGGCAAATCAATCTTTTGACTGCCAGCCCGCCAGCGCGCTACTTATGATCAATCCGCGGGCTCGGGCGGTCCCTCTGTTGCTGGTCGTTTGTCCCACTCGCGCCATGTGTGTACGTATATATAAGGTGGCCACGCTGCGGTGCAATTCACGACCAACTGCCTGCCCGTGTTGCCAACATTGCCTGCGTCTCCAGCAGTCCACGGTCGATCGAGTGAGAGAGAGGAGTTCAGCATCAGCCGGATAAGAATGCCGGGGGCCGGGGCGGGCGCCGGTGACCACCATGACGTTTGGACGGAGGCTGCGGCTGCTGGTGGCGGCAAGATGAAGGAGGCGGCCGTGGCGGCGGCTCACGGTAAGTCGACGTGCGGGGACACGCCGCCGTTGTCTGTCTCCATCAACGTGCCGGACTCGCGGTCAGCGCTCCACCCCAGCAGAATGCTCCGTCCGAGGGACGCCGGCGCCGCACCACCAAGTGAGACACCACTAAGTGATGTTCAGCAACCGCAGCTCCACGCACAGCCGTCCATGGTGCTCAGAGGTGGCGGGGAGGTGCCGGCGGTGCCGCGGAGCGACAGCACGAGGGAGCGTGACCGCCGGTTCGACCAGTTCAAGACCTTCTCCGGTCGCCTTGAGCGGCAGCTCTCCACCCTCCGAGGAGTGCCGCAGGATCCGCCGGCGCCTCACGTTGATGACAGCGCCTCGTCTAACTCTGATGACGATGACGTGCCCACAGCCGACCGCTACTTCGCTGCACTCGAAGGCCCAGAGCTCGACACCCTTCGGGTATGTACCAACGTACATCCATTCCAAAATATTTTATTTTCTCTGCCAAAACCATGGGTAATCGTCTCTAACAACGGCGTGGATGTGCACAGTCGACGGAGGTCCCGGTGCTTCCCAAGGACGAGACGTGGCCATTCCTTCTCCGGTTCCCGATCAGCGCGTTCGGGATGTGCCTCGGGGTGAACAGCCAGGCCATGTTATGGAAGACGCTCGAGTCGGAGCCCTCCATGGCGTTCTTGCACGTGCACCCCACCGCCAACTACGTCTTCTGGTGGGTCTCCGTCGCCCTCACCATCATCGTCTCCGTCACCTACCTCCTCAAGGTCATCTTCTACTTCGAGGCTGTTCGCCGTGAGTTCCACCATCCCGTGCGCGTCAACTTCTTCTTCGCGCCCTCGATCGCTTGTCTCTTTCTCGTCAAGGGTGAGCCGCATCCGGTGTGGGAGATTCACCACATCGTCTATAACCTCCTCATGTTGCCCATCCTCTGCCTCGGACTAAAGATCTACGGCCAGTGGATGTCTAGTGGAGAGCGGCGCCTCTCCAAAGTGGCCAACCCATCGAACCATCTTGCAGTTGTTGGCAACTTTGTCGGGGCGCTGCTCGGCGCCAAGATGGGCCTCAGGGAGCTGCCCATCTTCTTCTTCGCCATCGGGCTCGCGCACTACGGCGTGCTCTTCGTCACCCTCTACCAGAGGCTCCCCACAAATGTGCAGCTCCCCAAGGAGCTGCACCCAGTCTTCTTCCTCTTTGTCGCCGCGCCGAGCGTCGCGTCCATGGCATGGGCCAGGATCTCTGGCGAGTTCAATGATGGCGCCAAGCTCCTTTACTTCATCTCGCTCTTCCTCTACATGTCGCTAGTAGTGCGCATCAACCTCTTCACGGGGTTTAGATTCTCGCTGGCCTGGTGGGCGTACACATTCCCAATGACAAGTGTGGCTCTAGCGACGGCGTTGTATGCATCGGAGGTGGACAACCTGTTAACGCGGGCACTGGCGGTGGGGCTGGCAATGATCGCTGTCGTGACCGTGACCGCCGTGCTGGCCACGACCTTGTACCACGCCTTCGTGTGTGGAGACCTCTTCCCCAACGATGTGTCCATCGCCATCACGAGGAGGAAGCCCAAGTTCAGCAAGATGCTCTCGCAAATTCGGTCGTCCGGCTCAGAAGTCAAGGATCTCGTCCTCTCAATCCCCAATTTCAGTTCCAGTTCCAAGCACTCCTGCTCCAACTCCAGGACGAGCAACATCGTCGGTGAGTGTCCGGTGATGGCGCACATGCACGAAAGGGTAGAGCAGGCGTTTGATCGCCGGTGCACAACAGATTGCATGCACACACGTCTAGCTTATATTGACCAATAGAATTTACTTGTGTAAAGTTCTTTCTCTTTCTTTCTTTGTTCCTTTTCATCTTTGATAATAGATTGGGAGCGTTATCCTTGAGCAATTTGTATTGCCATGGTAGTAAATAATTGCGGGAGTAAACCATTGAGTTTGTAAATTTGTTGATTATAATTGAGTTCTTCGTAAGTAAATTTATCGGTTATATTTGCATGTTGTCGTGGCATCCATTGTTAACAGTTTCAATATTGCTACTTGTTTTTCCATTAGTGATGTTGCAACTTGTTTGTTGGTGCATAGAGGCGGCACTTGTACAAGAGCATCTCCAACAGCCGCTAAGCGCCAGCAAAAAAAACCTGTTTGCAGCGTCTTTCTGGCTTAGCGCTGCCGCCAAATAATGGCTCCAAAGAGTCAGCTATAATGCACGTATATGTGGCCGCTCAGAGAGAGCGCAAAAAAATACAAGCAGCACCAAGACAAACCACATATACATTTCAAAAAAGAGGAGCAAAAATGATCAAACAAACAAAATAAATCAACAATAAATAGTTCAATTTCGTTATCATTACAACTCAAACAAATAGTTTATCGTTCAGTACAATAAATAATGCAATAAACACAACAAATAGTTCATGAACAATACACTGTCGAATGCAGAAATCATGCTCTTTGTCGTCCATGCCATGCCCACCACTCTTCAATCAGATCATTCTGAAGTTCATTGTGCGTTGCGGGACGCCGAATGGCATGATAGGAGGCAATAAAACGGGCTACCCTTTCAGCCCTCCGTCGCACTCGCACGGGATGTCCCAAGAGCTCATACTGTGAGTAGTCTAAATCTTGGCCACGCTCATTCTCGATGATCATGTTGTGCATGATCACACAAGCGTGCATGATGTACCAAAGCATTTTTTGATCCCAAAATCTAGCCGGTTCTCTCACAATAGCAAATTGGGCTTGCAAAAATCCCAAATGCTCTCTCCACATCTTTTCTAGCCGCCGCTTGAGCATTGTGGAAATCAAGATTTTTCTTACCTTCCGGCTTTTTCAACGGCTTCATGAAGGTTTGCCACTTTGGATAGATGTCATCCGCTAGATAATAGCCATAGTTGTACGTACGGCAATTTGCTACAAACTGCACCGGTGGCAACTCACTGTTTGCAATCTTATTCATCAGTGGTGACCGGTTGACAACATTAATGTCATCCAAAGATCCAGGCATTCCAAAGAATGCATGCCAAATCCAAGTCTCCTGATCGACCACCGCTTCAAGGATTATAGTGGAACCCTTTTTTTTGCCGTGGAATTGCCCGTGCCATGCCTTTGGACAATTCTTCCAACTCCAATGCATGGAATCTATTGAGCCAAGCATGCCAGTAAAGCCGCGCGCTTTGTTCATCGACAATAGCCTTGCGGCGTCTTCAGCAGTGGGAGATCTCAAATACTCCTCGCCAAACACTTGCACAATTCCCACTTCAAAGCGCTTGACACACATGATGGCTTGGCTCTCACCCATAGCCAAGTGATCATCAACTAGATCAGCCGGGATACCGTATGCCAACATACGCAAAGCGGCTATCACCTTCAGAAAGGTGCTATGCCCGAGCTCTCCGGCGGCATTCCTCCTTTGCTGGAAAAACCGGTCATGGCTCGCTAGTTTCTCTGCAATGCGCCTGAACAAGTCGGTGCTCATCCTAAACCGGCGACGAAAATACGACTCCGGGTATGTGGGATTCTCCACGAAATAGTTCTTCATCAATCTGTTATGGGCATCAATCCTATGTCTTCAAATTTTCTCCCGACCCATAACCGAACCACCGTGCTTCGGTTTTTTATTGATATGCATAGCTATGATCATTGCAAGATCCTCCTCCTCTTCCATATAAAATTCTTCTTTGGAAGAATCATACGACGAACTCATCTACAATGTTCAATACTATACTATAAAAACTACAATTCAAAACATGCACCAAATTCATGAAGTTTGAGCAATACATACCTTGTAGGCGTTTTGTCGAACACCTTGCGGTATGCGCAGCAGCGAAGGCCTTCAGCGCTGTTCCTCGAACGACGGAGGCGCGCGAGGGCCGGCGGGACTAGGAGGGGATGGGGCGGAAGCGCGGCGGGGCGGGGATAGGTGTTGGAAATATGCCCTAGAGGCAATAATAAATTAGTTATTATTATATTTCCTTGTTCATGATAATCGTTTATTATCCATGCTATAATTGTATTGATAGGAAACTCAGATACATGTGTGGATACATAGACAACACCATGTTCCTAGTAAGCCTCTAGTTGACTAGCTCGTTGATCAATAGATGGTTACGGTTTCCTGGCCATGGACATTGGATGTCGTTGATAACGGGATCACATCATTAGGAGAATGATGTGATGGACAAGACCCAATCCTAAGCCTAGCACAAAGATCGTATAGTTCGTATGCTAAAGCTTTTCTAATGTCAAGTGTCATTTCCTTAGACCATGAGATTGTGCAACTCCCGGATACCGTAGGAATGCTTTGGGTGTACCAAACATCACAATGTAACTGGGTGGCTATAAAGGTACACTACGGGTATCTCCGAAAGTGTCTGTTGGGTTGGCACGAATCGAGACTGGGATTTGTCACTCCGTGTGATGGAGAGGTATCTCTGGGCCCACTCGGTAGGACATCATAATAATGTGCACAATGTGACCAAGGGGTTTATCACGGGATGATGTGTTACGGAACGAGTAAAGAGACTTGCCGGTAACGATATTGAACAAGGTATCGGGATACCGACGATCGTATCTCGGGCAAGTACTATACCGCTAGACAAACGGAATTGAATACGGGATTGATTGAATCCTCGCCATCGTGGTTCATCCGATGAGATCATCGTGGAACATGTGGGAGCCAACATGGCTATCCAGATCCCGCTGTTGGTTATTGGCCGGAGAGTTATCTCGGTCATGTCTACGTGTCTCCCGAACCCGTAGGGTCTACATACTTAAGGTTCGATGACGCTAGGGTTATAGGGAATAGATGTACGTGGTTACTGAATGTTGTTCGGAGTCCCGGATGAGATCCCGGACGTCACGAGGAGTTCTGGAATGGTCCGGAGGTAAAGATTTATATATGGGAAGTCCTGCTTTGGTCACCGGAAAAGTTTCGGGTGCTATCGGTAACGTACCGGGACCACCGAGTGGGTCCTGGGGGTCCACCAGGTGGGGCCTACAGCCCCAGAAGGCTGCGTGGGCCAAGTGTGGGAGGGGACCAGCTCCAAGTGGGCTGGTGCACCCCTCCACCAAGGCCCAAGGCGCAGGGAGAGTGGGAGGGGGCAAACCCTAGGTCCAGATGGGCCCTAAGGCCCACCCTAGGTGCGCCTGCCTCCCCTCTCCGCCGCCACCCAGATGGGATCTGGGGGCTGCCGCCACCCCTAGGGAGGGAACCCTAGGTGGGGGCGCAGCCCCTCCTCTCCCCCTATATATACTTGAGGTTTGGGGGGCTGCCCACCACATGATTGGATCTCCCTCTTGGCACAGCCCTACCCCTCTCCCTCCTCGTCTCTTGCGGTGCTTGGCGAAGCCCTGCTGGAGTGGCACGCTCTTCCACCACCACCACGCCGTCGTGCTGCTGCTAGACGGAGTCTTCCCCAACCTCTCCCTCTCTCCTTGCTGGATCAAGGCAAGGGAGACGTCACCGGGCTGCATGTGTGTTGAACGCGGAGGTGCCGTCCGTTCGGCACTAGGATCATCGGTGATTTGGATCACGACGAGTACGACTCCATCAACCCCGTTCACTTGAACGCTTCTGCTTGGCGATCTACAAGGGTATGTAGATGCACTCCCCTTTCCCGCGTTGCTAGATTACTCCATAGATTGATCTTGGTGATGCGTAGAAAATTTTGAATTTCTTCCACGTTCCCCAATAGTGGTATCATGAGCTAGATCTATGCGTAGTTTCTATGCACGAGTAGAACACAAGTTGTTGTGGGCGTTGATTTTGTTTAATATGCTTACCGTTACTAGTCCAATCTTGTTTCGACGGTATTGTGGGATGAAGCGGCCCGGACCGACCTTACACGTACACTTACGTGAGACAGGTTCCACCGACTGACATGCACTTGTTGCATAAGGTGGCTAGCGGGTGCCAGTCTCTCCCACTTCAGTCCGATCGGATTCGATGAAACGGGTCCTTATGAAGGGTATATAGCAATTGACATATCACGTTGTGGTTTTTGCGTAGGTAAGAACCGTTCTTGCTAGAAACCCATAGCAGCCACATAAAACATGCAAACAACAATTAGAGGACGTCTAACTTGTTTTTGCAGGGTATGCTATGTGATGTGATATGGCCAAAAGAATGTGATGAATGATATGTGATGTATGAGATTGATCATGTTCTTGTAATAGGAATCACGACTTGCATGTCGATGAGTATGACAACCGGCAGGAGCCATAGGAGTTGTCTTAATTTATTGTATGACCTGCGTGTCAATGAACAACGACATGTAATTAATTTACTTTATTGCTAAACCGTTAGCCATAGTAGTAGAAGTAATAGTTGGCGAGACAAGTTCATGGAGACACGATGATGGAGATCATGATGATGGAGATCATGGTGCCATGCCGGCGACGATGATGATCATGGAGCTCCGAAGATGGAGATCGAAAGGAGCAAAATGATATTGGCCATATCATGTCACTTTTTGATTGCATGTGATGTTTATCATGTTTATGCATCTTATTTGCTTAGAACGACGGTAGTAAATAAGATGATCCCTCATTAAAATTTCAAGAAAGTGTTCCCCCTAACTGTGCACCATTGCGAAAGTTCGTTGTTTCGAAGCACCACATGATGATCGGGTGTGATAGATTCTAACGTTCACATACAACGGGTGTAAGCCAGATTTACACACGCAAAACACTTAGGTTAACTTGACGAGCCTAGCATGTACAGACATGGCCTCGGAACACAAGAGACCGAAAGGTCGAGCATGAGTCGCATGGTAGATACGATCAACATGAAGATGTTCACCGATGATGACTAGTCCGTCTCATGTGATGATCGGACACGGCCTAGTTGACTCGGATCATGTAATCACTTACATAAATAGAGGGATGTCTATCTGAGTGGGAGTTCATAAGATGAACTTAATTATCCTGAACGTAGTCAAAATATCTTTGCAAATTATGTCGTAAGCTCACGCTTTAGTTCTACTGTTTAGATATGTTCCTAGAGAAAATTTAGTTGAAAGTTGATAGTAGCAATTATGCGGACTAGGTCCGTAAACTATGGATTGTCCTCGTTGCTTCGAAGAAGGCTTATGTCCTTAATGCACCGCTCAGTGTGCTGAACCTTGAACGTCGTCTGTGGATGTTGCGAACATCTGACACACATGTTTTGATAACTACGTGATAGTTCAGTTAAACGGTTTAGAGTTGAGGCACCAAAGACGAATTCGAAACGTCGCGGAACATATGAGAGGTTTCGAGGGCTGAAATTGGGATTTCAGGCTCGTGCCCACGTCAAGAGGTATAAGACCTCCGACGATTTTCTTAGCCTGCAAACTAAGGGAGAAAAGCTCAATCGTTGAGCTTGTGCTCAGATTGTCTGAGTACAACAATCACTTGAATCGAGTGGGAGTTGATCTTCCAGATGAGATAGTGATGTTTCTCCAAAGTCATTGCCACCAAGTTGCTAGAGCTTCGTGATGAACTATAACATATCAGGGATAGATATGATGATCCTTGAGATATTCGCGATTTTTGACACCGCAAAAGTAGAAATCAAGAAGGAGCATCAATTGTTGATGGTTGGTGAAACCACTAGTTTCAAGAAGGGCAAGGGCAAGAAGGGATACTTCATGAAACGGCACATCAGCTGCTACTCTAGTGAAGAAACCCAAGGTTGAACCCAAACCCGAGACTAAGTACTTCTGTAATAAGAGGAACGGGCACTGAAGCGGAACCACCCTAGATACTTGGTAGATGAGAAGGCTGGCAAGGTCGATAGAAGTATATTGGATATACATTATGTTAATGTGTACTTTACTAGTACTCCTAGTAGCACCAGGGTATTAGATACCAGTTCGGTTGCTAAGTGTTAGTAACTCGAAATAAAAGGCTGCGGAGTAGATGGAGACTAGCTAAAGGTGAGCTGGCGATATGTGTTGGAAGTTTTCCAAGCTTGATGTGATCAAGCATCGCACGCTCCCTCTACCAT
This sequence comes from Aegilops speltoides, assembly GCA_021437245.1. Classification (NCBI taxonomy): domain Eukaryota; kingdom Viridiplantae; phylum Streptophyta; class Magnoliopsida; order Poales; family Poaceae; genus Aegilops; species Aegilops speltoides. Next base: position 459,180,678 of record CM038141.1, read on the forward strand.
CGAGACTGGTGTTAAACCTAAATAATTGTTATTTGGTGTTTGCATTGAGCATAGACATGATCGGATTATGTCTATCGCAATATGGTTATTCATTTAAGGAGAATAATGGTTACTCTGTTTGTTTGAATAACCTTCAATGGTCTTGCACCTAAAATGAATGGTTTATTGAATGTCGATCGTAGTGATACACATGTTCATGCCAAAATATATAATATAGTAATGATAGTACCACCTACTTGTGGCACTGCCATGTAAGTCATATGGTATAAAACGCATGAAGAAGCTCCATGTTGATGGATCTTTGGACTCACTCGTTTTTGAAAAGTTTGAGACATGCGAACCATGTCTATTGGTGTATATGCATGAAGAAACTCCATGCAAATGGACCGTTCGGACTCACTTAATTTTGAATCACTTGAGACATGCAAATCATACCACATGGGCAAGATGACTGAAAGCCTCGTTTTCAGTAAAATGGAACAAGAAAGCAACTTGTTGGAAGTAATACGTTTTGATGTGTGCAGTCCAATGAGTGCTGAGGCACGCAGTGGATATCGTTATGTTCTTACTTCACGGATGATTTGAGTAGATACCAAGTATATTTACTTGATGAAACACAAGTCTGAATTATTGAATGGTTCAAGTAATTTCAGAGTAAAGTTGAAGATCATCGTGACAAGAGGATAAAATGTCTATGATATGATCATAGAGATGAGTATCTGAGTTACGAGCTTTGGCATGCAATTAAGACATTGTGGAAATTGTTTCACAATTAATACCGCCTGGAACACCATAGTGTGATGGTGTGTCCGAACATCATAGTTGCACCCTATTGGATATGATGCGTACCATGATGTCTCTTATCGAATTACCACTATCGTTCATGTGTTAGGCATTAGAGACAACCGCACTCACTTTAGTAGGGCACCACGTAATTCCGTTGAGACGACACCATTTGAACTATGGTTTGGAGAAACCTAAGTTGTCGTTTCTTAAAAGTTTGGGGCTGCCATGCTTATGTGAAAAAGTTTTCAGGTTGATAAGCTCGAACCCAAAGCGGATAAAATACATCTTCATAGGACACCCTAAATAGTTGGGTATACCTCCTAATTAAGATCCGAAAGCAATAGGGATTGTTTTTTGAATCAGGTCCTTTCTCGAGGAAAAGTTTGTCTCGGAAAATTGAGTGGGAGGATGGTGGAGACTTGATATGGTTATTGAACAGTCACTACAACTAGTGTGTAGCAGGGCACGGGAAGTTGTTCCTGTGGCGCCTACACCAATTGAAGTGGAAGCTGATGATATTGATCATGAAACTTCGGATCAAGTGACTACCAAACCTCGTAGGTCGACAAGGATGCGTACTATTTCAGATTGGTACGTAATCCTGTCTTGGAGGTCATGTTGCTATACAACAATGAACCTACGAGCTATGGAGAAGTGATGGTGGGCCCGGATTCCGACAAATGGCTCGAGGCCATAAAATCCGAGAGAGGATCCATGTATGAAAACAAAGTGTAGACTTTGGCAGAACTACCCGATGGTCATAAGGCTGTTGAGTACAGATGGATTTTAGAAGGAAGACGGACAATGATGGTAACTGTCACCATTAAGAAAGCTTGACTTGTCATTAATATATTTTCCGACAAGTTCAAGGAGTTGACTACGATGAGACTTTCTCACTCGTAGCGATACTAAGAGTCTGTTGGAATTATATTAGCAGTTACTACATTATTTATGAAATCTTGCAGATAGGATGTCAAAACATTGTTTCCTCGACGTTTTTCTTGAGGAAAGGTTGTATGTGATACAACCAGAAGGTTTTGACAATCCTCAAAAGACGCTAAGAAAGTATGCAAAGCTCCAGCAATCCTTCTAAGGACTGGAGTAAGCATCTCAGAGTAGGAATGTGCGCTTTGATGAGATGATCAAAGATTTTGGGTTTATACAAAGTTTATGAGAAACTTGTATTTCCAAAGAAGTGAGTGGGAGCACTATAGAATTTCTGATGAGTATATGTTGCTAACATATTGTTGATCAGAAATGTTGTAGAGTTTCTGGAAAGCATATAGGGTTGTTTGAAAAGTGTTTTTCAATAGAAAATCTGGATTAAGCTACTTGAACATTGAGCATCAAGAGCTATGAGGATAGATCAAAAACGCTTAATGGTACTTTCGAATGAACACATACCTTGACATGATCTTGAAGGTGTTCAAGATGGATCAGTCAAAGAAGGAGTTCTTGCTTGAGTTGTAAGGTATGAAGTTAAGACTTAAAGCTCGACCACGGCAGAAGAGAGAGAAAGAGTTCGGTGATGTGTACCGCACCTGATGTGTGCCTTGCCACGTGTCTGGCAAGGGGGTACAAGAGTGATCCAGGAATGGATCATTGGACAACGGTCAAAATTGTCCTTGGAGTAATAAGGACATGTTTCTCGATTATGGAGGTGATAAAGAGTTCGGCGTAAAGGGTTACGTCGATGCAAGCTTTAACACCTATCCGAATGACTCTGAGTGGCAAACCGGATACGTATAGTGGAGCAACCATTTGGAATAGCTCCAAGTGGAGCGTGGAAGCAGCATTTACAATATGACCTAGAGATTTGTGAAGTACATACGGATCTGAATGTTGCAGACCCGTTGACTAAAACCTCTCTCACAAGCAAAACATGATCAAACCCCAAAACTCATTGACTCTTAATCACATGATGATGTGAACTAGTTTAGTGACACTAGTAAACTCTTTGTATGTTGGTCACATGGCGATGTGACCTGTGAATGTTAATCACATGGCAATGTGAACTAGATTATTGACTCTAGTGCTAGTGGGAGACTGTTGGAAATATTCCCTAGAGGCAATAATAAATTAGTTATTATTATATTTCCTTGTTCATGATAATCGTTTATTATCCATGCTATAATTGTATTGATAGGAAACTCAGATACATGTGTGGATACATAGACAACACCATGTCCCTAGTAAGCCTCTAGTTGACTAGCTCGTTGATCAATAGATGGTTACGGTTTCCTGACCATGGACATTGGATGTCGTTGATAACGGGATCACATCATTAGGAGAATGATGTGATGGACAAGACCCAATCCTAAGCCTAGCACAAAGATAGTGTAGTTCGTATGCTAAAGCTTTTCTAATGTCAAGTATCATTTCCTTAGACTATGAGATTGTGCAACTCCCGGATACCGTAGGAATGCTTTGGGTGTATCAAATGTCACAACGTAACTGGGTGGCTATAAAGGTACACTACGGGTATCTCCGAAGTGTCTGTGGGGTTGGCACGAATCGAGACTAGTATTTGTCACGCCGTGTGACGGAGAGGTATCTCTGGGCCCACTCGGTAGGACATCATCATAATGTGCACAATGTGACCAAGGGGTTGATCACGGGATGTTGCGTTACGGAACGAGTAAAGAGACTTGCCGGTAATGAGATTGAACAAGGTATCGGGATACCGACGATCGAATCTCGGGCAAGTACTATACCGCTAGACAAAGGGAATTGAATACGGGATTGATTGAATCCTCGACATCGTGGTTCATCCGATGAGATCATCGTGGAATATGTGAGAGCCAACATGGGTATCCAGGTCCCGCTATTGGTTATTGGCCGGAGAGTTATCTTGGTCATGTCTACGTGTCTCCCGAACCCGTAGGGTCTACACACTTAAGGTTCGATGACGCTAGGGTTATAGGGAATAGATGTACGTGGTTACTGAATGTTGTTCGGAGTCCCGGATGAGATCCCGGACGTCACGAGGAGTTTCTGAATGGTCCGGAGGTAAAGATTTATATATGAGAAGTCCTGCTTTGGTCACCGAAAAAGTTTCGGGTGCTATCGGTAACGTACCGGGACCACCGGAAGGGTCCCGGGGGTCCACCAGGTGGGGCCACCCGCCCCAGAAGGCTGCGTGGGCCAAGTGTGGGAGGGGACCAGCTCCAGGTGGGCTGGTGCGCCCCCCCCCCCCCACACCAAGGCCCAAGGCGCAGGGAGAGTGGGAGGGGGCAAACCCTAGGTCCAGATGGGCCCTAAGGCCCACCCTAGGTGCGCCCCCCTCTCCCCCCCTCTGGCCGCCACCCAGATGGGATCTGGGGGCTGCCGCCACCCCTAGGGAGGGAACCCTAGGTGGGGGCGCAACCCCTCCTCTCCTCCTATATATACTTGAGGTTTGGGGGGCTGCCCAACACATGATTGGATCTCCCTATTGGCACAACCCTATCCCTCTCCCTCCTCGTCTCTTGCGGTGCTTGGCGAAGCCCTACTGGAGTGCCACGCTCTTCCACCACCACCACGCCGTCGTGCTGCTGCTGGACGGAGTCTTCCCCAACCTCTCCCTTTCTCCTTGCTGGATCAAGGCATGGGAGACGTCACCGGGCTGCATGTGTGTTGAACGCGGAGGTGCCGTCCGTTCGGCACTAGGTTCATCGGTGATTTGGATCACGACGAGTACGACTCCATCAATCCCATTCACTTGAACGCTTCCGCTTAGCGATCTACAAGGGTATGTAGATGCACTTCCATTTCCCTCGTTGCTAGATTACTCAATAGATTGATCTTGATGATGCGTAGAAAATTTTGAATTTCTGCTACGTTCCCCAACAATAGGTCGGGGAAGCGCCTGAACGGTCGCCGGGGGGCGTGGGCGGCGGCGACGGCGCGGCCGGATGGGGGTGGAAGTGGGAGAGGAAGTGGGAGAGCGAGCGCTCGAGTGTGCCGCGCGCTGTAGCGGACGCCCGAAATACACCGCGCGGGATAGTGTTTCCGACAACGCGCCCAAATCGTTATAGCGCGCGCGCCGTTTTTACGCGTCCGCTGGAGCGACCCGCCGCATTGTGCGCGCGCTAAAACAAACTAATTTACGGCGCGGCGCTAGTTTAGCGCGGCTGTTGTTGGAGATGCTCTAAAGACCACTCACTGGGCTCCTCGGCTGGTCGAGTGCGACCGGACGGATGCTTGCATGCATGGACCGCGAACAGTTGAAAAACTCAAGCTCCTCCTTAAATTTCCAGCCATACAAGCATGCACGTCATCCGAGGTTGCCAGCTTGTGGTCATGACCGAGATACAAATCCATCTACGCTGACTGTAAAAAGTTGAGCCGAATCATCTTTAAAATTGACTTCGAAAAGGGCTATGATAAAGTAAAATGGCTTTTTCTGTTGCAAACTTTACGCATGAAGGGGTTTTCACCAAAATAGTGCCAATGAGTTGAGAATTTTGTTTGTGGAGGTAGTGCGGCTTGCAAAGTCAATGATGATGTTGTCAACTATTTTCAGACTAAGAAGGGTCTTCGCCAAGGTAACCCCATATCCCCTATCTTGTTCAACAATCGCAACCGATATGTTAGCTATCCTTGTTCAGAGGGCTAAAGTGGCTGGCCAGATTAGTGGTGTTATTCCCCATTTAGTAGAAGAAGGTCTGTCTATTTTATAACACGCAGATGACACTATTCTTTTTATGGATATTGACCTAGATAAAGCAAAAAACCTCAAGCTGATTTTATGCACATTTGAGGAGCTCTCTGGTCTCAAAATTAAATTCATAAGAGCGAGCTTTTCTGCTTCGGCGATGCTGCAGAGTCCACAGCTAAGTATGCTGACATTTTTGGCTACCAGCTTGGGCAGTTCCCGATTAGGTATCTAGGTATTTCAATTCACTATCGGCGCTTAACTATCGCTGAGTGAAAATATGTGGAAGAGAGACTTGAGAAAACGCTAGCCAGTTGGAAAGCCAAACTCCTGTCATATGGGGGGAGATTGATATGATCAATTCCGTCCTCAACAATATGGTTCTATACATGTTGTCATTCTTTTACTTACCGAAAGGGGTTCTTCAGTGTTTGGATTATTTTAGATCCAGATTTTTTTTTGGCAATGTGATAATGAATCTAAGAAATATCGACTGGCTAGGTGGACTGTATTATGCCGACCTAAAAGTCAAGGGGGCCTTGGAATTCAAGATCTTGAGATTAAAAACATCGCTCTTCTGAGTAAATGGGTTTACAAATTACTCACTAAGAATGGAGTATCGCAGGAAATCATTCGTAACAAATATGTGGGGTCCAAAGGCATTTCTCAAGTTCATTGGAAACCCGGTGATTCACATTTTTGGTATGGTGTCATGAAGGTCAAGGAATTATTTTTGGTACTTTCTCAGTTAGGGATGGTTCTCAGATTCGATTCTGGGAAGATACCTGGCTAGGCGCGACCCCACTTATGGTGCAGTACTGTAGCTTTTACAGGATTGTCAGACATAAATTTTTCACGATCAAACAAGTGTTGGGACAAGAAAACCCCGATATTTCTTTTCGTAGGGACCTCTTTGGCCCTCATCTGGCAGCATGGAATGAGTTACTCTCTCGTCTAGAGGGCATTCAATTGACAAGCGAACCGGACAAGTTTTGATGGAAACTGCATCAAAACGGCAGTTTCTCAGTCAAGTCCTTGTACGATGCGATGACTCATATTGACGTTCTCGTTGATAACAACAAATTGTGGAAGCTAAAAATTCCTCTAAGAGTGAAAATATTCCTCTAGTTTTTAAGCAAAGGGGTCATCTTAATTAGAGATAATCTGGCACGACGTGACTGGCAAGGTAACAAGACATGTGTCTTTTGCCAACATGACGAGTCTATTAAACACTTATTTTTTGAGTGTAAATTTGCTCGTGCAGTATGGGCCATAGTTCAAGTAGCTTCAAATCTATACCCCCCACGCAATGCGTGTAACATGTTCGGCAATTGGTTGCGGGGTATTGATAAACAAGTTTCTGCACATATTCTTGTTGGGGCGGCTGTCTTATGCTGGGCATTGTGGCTTACCAGGAATGATGTGGTTTTTAATAATAAATGTGCTCTTCCCTTATTCATGCATGTACGTGATAGCTCCGTACTTGGTTTATCATACAGAAGTCGGAGGACAGAGACCTTTTTATGATGGCGTCTACACGACTGGAGCGTACGACCAGGGATGTTTTCTCCCTCCATGGATGGCGGTGTAATCTCCGTATAGGATCTGCCCCACCCTAGGCTGGATTGATTTACTTTTGCTGCAAAACTATGTTTTTTTTTTGTCGTTTGGACTTGTTGACTGTGTGCATCATGTTATGCAGAGGCCGGGTATTCTTTAGATGCGGTCGTATCACCTTAATAAATCAATTCAATGTTATCAAAAAAATCTACGCTCTCCGTGTAGATGGGATAATTAACCAATAGAGAAGTGCTACATGCATGACACACTTTGGACGATTGACACATGATGAGTCAGCTCAGCCTTTGATGAAGTTTGATGTGTGGATTAGCACCTTTGGATCAGTCGTTGTGTAAGGGTCGTGCGGACTGATTTCTCCTCGAATCAGTCGGGCTGATAGCCGTCCGATCCGTCATGATCTGGATGAAAATATAGCCATCTGATTCAGTCAACGGACAAACTCTTCGTTCTGTCCCACGTCGCTGCAACACACAGATGTGTGAGACCATCGCCGCCCGACTCGCTCTGCAGTAGCAGTAGCCGATGCTTGCTCCCAATGGAGATGGCCGTGCCACTCGACTCGCCCCGCAGCAGCAACACCCGACCAATGCTTGCTCGCTGCTCCGGAAGGGCACTGAGTGCATCACAGCAACATCAAGCCGCATCGTCGGAGCTGCCATCGGAACCTAACGACACTGTCCTTGCAGCATAAACGAAGGGCCGTCGGCGAATTGCAGAACCGGCACCCTTCATAGCAGGTAACAAAAACCCACGTGTTGCATTGCCATGTCGCGCACCTCGCCGGGAGATAGCCGGCGGAGGCCACCATTCCAGCATCATGTGGAGCCATGGTGAAGCGGTGCGACGCAACGGGCAATGATGACGGTAGATGCTGCGGTGCAGCGGGCAGCCGCCCCGATGGATGTTGCGACGACAACCACCGGCAAACAAGAGGGAACACAATCAATGCAATGCAACAAACATGATACATGATCATGACATGACAATATTATGTGATTTGGCCTAATGCAACTAGCAACGATTTAAGTGGAGTTGGTTTGAACCTAAGGTTCAAAATTAAACTCATTATGTGAAGGTTTAAATGCCTTTTATATGATTTGTCCTAAACAGCAGCCATAAGTTGTTCTAACATGCATGGAAATGCCATAAACAGATAGATTGGATTTTTCTGATAATTTTCATATATAAATTATTTCATTTGAAGTTATAGATTATTTTTTATGAATTTTAGAAGTTTTAGCTATTTTCTAAAATTTTCTAAATTATTTGGCGCGAGGCGACGGTAACAGATGTTGCGATGCAGCACGCAACAGCGACAACACGCGGCGACACCAACGGATGCTGCAAGGCAGTGCACGCCGGCGACAGCAGATGCACGAACAAACAAGTTGCAACATAACTGTTACTCCCTTCATCCCAAAATAAGTGTCTCAAACTTAGTACAACTTTATACTAATGTTAGTACAAAGTTGAGACACTTATTTTAAGACGGAGGGAGTATGACGCAAGTATGTCCGAGCTAGGATATTTTATACTGATAGCTACCTTTGCGAGCAATTTTTTGGAGAGAATCTTGAAGCGATTTTCCTTATGTCATCTTTCTACCAGCTTTCTTTTTATCAATTTTTCAAAGTTCAGTTTATTTTATTCATTTTTATTTTTTATTTTTATTTTTCCTCTTCAAGGAAAAAGTGCAATGTTATTTATTTACTTTTCTTTTATCAAAGCATATTTAGAAAATGTTCAACATATATTCAAAATTTATTGTGTATAGTTATTCTTACCATTTTTAAATATACTTTGAATTTTTAATAAAAGTTGAATAATTTTTATGTAGAAACACCAAATGATTAGTAATAATTTTTAGTACACATGAAAATTTTACTTAAATTTCTAAATGAAGATATGTAATTTTTTCTGACATTTGTTTTTGTAAATCCACATAAATTTTATAAAAAGTTCGTTTTTAGCTCTTCAAGGTACACAATAATGCAAATTGAATTAATATTAAAAAATACACAATAATTCTGTGCTCGTAATTATTGCATTTTTTTTACTTATTTCAGAAAAAGAGTGAAAATATAAGTACACGCTATGGCTAGCCTGTGCGAAGTCCTAAGTAGGAGGTCTCACAGGTTCGAAACCCTGCGCTCGTAGCCTGGTATTCACATGTATCAGAACCGTATTGGAGCATTTTGTGAGTACAAGGATGATTGTGTTACAAACCAGTGAGTACCAGGACTAAGCATGCAATTTACTCGGAACAGTACATTCAGCTTAGAGAGTGGGAACCATGGAACGTGTGATGGGCATAAACGGGAGCATCGGTATCGCATGTAGCGAGCTCCATAGCACGCTCGCCTATAGAACTCCCTTAAAGGGTTGGCCTACTACACTATTTACACCATGGATTGTTTTGTGTGTTTTTTTCTGGTTTCCAACGTTGATTTTCGCTAGCTTCTCTAGTGTTCATGCAATTTTATAAATAATATTAATATGTTAAAAAAAATCTTACCATTCAAAAAAAATTCACACATTTCAAAAATAGTATATGACATTTTATAAAAAGTTTCAAACAAATAAAATGCAAATGATATTTCAAAAATTTTAATGACATCTAAAATAATTCACCATGAGTTCACAAAATGATCATTGAGTATATAATCTCTTCATTGTGCATTTCAAAAAATCATTGTGTATTTTACAATTTTCACCATGTATTTAAATAATATTCAACGTGCATTTAACAATTTTTCTACGTATATTCAAAAAATACCCATGTGTATTTTTTATATATATCTAAAAATGTTTGACATGTGTTCAAAAGAAGCTCAACTTGTATTTGTAAAAATGCCTACTCATATCTTAATAATAAAAGGGAATAAGAAGATAAACAATAAAAAGGAAAAAATAGAAAAATAAAAACGAAAAAATGAACTAGAAAAAGCAAAACAACAAAAACTAGACGAAACCTTTCAGAAACTGTATAAAAATTTCTAAAAACATAGCGCTAGGTCCAACTTAGCCACTGGCCGTAATGGATCCACAAAGGTGAAATCGTAGCATGAAATCAAATAAACGCTTCAACAACACAACGGCGATGCTAGCCTGGAGACACCTAAACTAAGTCCATCACTCTATGCTCCGGCCGACACGTAGGCCTGGCCACTTGCACACTCACACATGTACTCTCTATGTACCAAAATATAAGAATTTTTTGCAGTTCAGTTTGAACTACAAAAACATGCTATATTATGGTACATAGGTAGTACGTATGTACTTAATATCCACATATATGGCTTCACTTCAGATTTTGAAGAAGCTTGCCATAGATCATCACATTGGCTTGTTCCTCCTGAAAATCTATCAAAGATCAATGTTGATGCGGTCTTGACGAGGAATTGTGTGGTGGGGGCATTTGATGCTGTATGTAGAAACTATCATAGGGCTTCCATGGAAGCTTCCACTATACCGGCGGCAAAAATCTCTGACCCAACAACACTTGAAGCTTTGGCAGTAAGGTAAGCATTGGCTCTTGTCAGTGACCTATATATCCAGAGGATACATGTGATCGAGATGCAAGGTGATTGTGAATGACATCAAACAGAGTACCACTGCAAGTTAGGGTGCTCTTATTCGAGAAATTACTGATCATTCTAGGCATTTTACTAGTTGCTATTTTATTCATGATTTTAGGACCTAGAATGTCGAGGCTCGCAATCTAGCGAAACATGCTCTTACTTTAGGGGCTGACTGTCATGTCTGGTTAAGCTAGCCCGGCGATCTTACATTCGTCCATATAAATAGTGTGGTAATTAATAAAGCTCCGCGAGATTGTCTAAATAAAATGTACGTGTGCACTCATGAGCAATTCCTACCCCTAAAAAACTAATGTTCAGGAAATCGGTAACTAGTAGCTGCTCGGTTGGCTTGGGAGTAGCGATTAATTGATGAATCGGTCAATTAACTAGATTAATCGGTCGGCCATTAATAAGTAGATCAAATAGGAACATGCTAGCATATATCTTGTTTTGTATGTATTATAACATAATCTCATGCTCTCCTCTATGTAATATATCAGAAATACACTATAGTAGGCATATAAAAAGTATAGACTACTTAGGCATGACTTTAACAATACAAGAGATGTGAAGATGCTACCATACACATATCTAAAGTCTGATCTCTTCAGTGTGGACATAATCTGTCAAAGGGTTATTTAGGTTCCCAAACCATTTAACACATCTGTGTATCAAATGTGCGTCCTTTTGCATAACTTTGAATAAGATCTGACTAACATATTTGAAAAAGATGTGTACTCACAAAACTATAATGGAAAACCAAAATAGCCATATCGTTTGACTACATAGCATGCACATCTAGCTTTGCCTGATGGCAAACCCTATACCCCATAAACATGTAATAGCCAGTCGCTAGCTAGGTCGGGAGGGGATGGGAGGAGTGAGAGGGTGCGGGAGGAGGGTGGAACCCAAGCTGCTGAGGAGCAGGAGGGGGCTGGGTGAGGTTACGATCCAAAATTTGGGCTTTCTTTGCCTGCGAGTTAATGGCCCAACAACGATTAATCGGCCTGACAACCAATTAATTGGTCTGAAAGGGAAATTAATCCACATAGCAAGTTAACGTGATGAATAGGTGCTATTCGAGTTGGCCACCCTACTAGTAGTGATTAACTGACCCATTAACTGATTAATATGATGAATTCTTGAACAGTGAAAAAGAACTCGTGAGCAATTCCTAGACGACCCTTGCATGCGTTAAATAGATCACGCGATGCCTGAGGGCGCTCGCTCCTCGGGCCAATACAGGTCATTCCTAACTCTAAAAACGATTTTTATTTCCAGATTTTAGTTTTTTTCTATTTATCCCTTTTTAGCTGTTTTTTTTTCATTTTCAAGTTATGATTAGTTTTATCTTTTTTTTGGTTTTTATTCGGGTTAGGTAGTTTTTAGTTTCCTTTTTCTCTCTTTTTATAATTTATTTTAGGTTTTTTTTCTGATTTTTCTTTCTTTTGAATTTTACTTTTTATAGGTTTCCTATGCAATAAATATCTTCTCTTACGGTGAATTTTATATAGTATACATGAAACTTTTAATGGACAATGAACATTTTTGTGATACATGCTAAACTTTTGAAAATATATGGTGAACATTTTAAAATGTAAATTTATTTTTCTGATATATGATGAACATTATTTTAATACATAATGAATTTGTTTTAATATATGACAAACAGTTTAGAAATACAAATTAAAATTTTTAAACATTAACTAAGCATGTTAAATATATTTTTAGTACTTAAAATTATTTTAAATATTTGACTCAAAATCAAAATATCCAACATCCGTATTTTACAGAGAAAATCGACTAAGAACCAAGGAAAAAAAGAAAAAAGAAGACCGGCCAGGAATTGAACTGCCGCTCAAGCGAGCTCGCCAAGGGGCCGGTCCATCATGGTTTGCACAAGCGTGGCCTCGCTTGTGGGGGGCACGACTATATATCGCCTAACACAACCGCTAAGGGAGTGAGAGTTATATTTTGCTTATAGCAAGATGGAAGGAGGTCTTGCATGAAGGATTTCCATGTCCCCTGGTCAAACATATTGAATATTCAAATAGTTAGTGCCCTCAATATTTTTTAAATATTCACCGTATATTTAGGAATGTACAAAATGTTTTAAAAAATGTACGTATGTCTCACAAGCGATTACTAGATGGTGAATGTCCGTATTTCTCTAAGAAAAAAAATGATGCCCGCAAGATTTTACGCGACGGCTGTGGACGCTCGCTACCCAGGCCAGGGCATGGCAATCCTCCCTCCAACAGCGATTTTTATTTCCAGTTTTACTTTGTTTCTCAAGATGGTCTGGATTTTAACTGTTTTATTTATTGTTTTATTCTAGTTAGGTAGTTTTTACTTTTATTTTATTTTTTTATCTTTTTCCCACTTCTTTCATTTTTCTGGTTTTCATTCTTTTGCATTTTTCCTTTTTATTGTTTTCTATATAATAAACATTTTCTCAGCATACGGAGATCGTTTTTTAATATACAGAGAATTTTTATAATATTAGATGAACATTTTTAATACATGGTAAGCTTTTCAAAATATAAGGCGGACATTTAAAATTATACAATGTTATATACATTGCATTATTATCATGCATGATGATTTTTTTAATATACAATGAATATTTTCTAAATACAGTTGGATTTTTTAATATAAACTAAACATGTTAAAATATATTTCTATAGTTTAATAGTGTTTTCTGCACCTCCCATGTTTGTTGGCATTGCCAACTCAGACAGAGGCAGCACATGCGTCTTTGCCAGTCCAACCTTGTGCTTGTAAGACTGCCATAATAGTAGTACCATAAGTAGTATCATGCAAAACAACTAGACAATTTTGATGAGGTAGCATAAAATTAAATAAGAAAAGAGATGGTGGAGTATCATAATAAATATTGTGCTAAAGCAGTGTATTACGGAGGTAATATCTTACACTAGTGCATGACATTAACTTATGATACTACCCACTGTGGGCAGCCTAATTAGTTAGTCACCAGTCTTTATCGATCAGTTAGTGCTGCTCTGGAGCTTGCCTAACTAATGTCAAAATAAGTGATCCATTCACAAAAGGACGTAAAAGAGATGTGACGGTTGTTTTATGAAAAAAGTTGGTCTTGATGTCAAGCTGTTTTATAAAAGATAAAAATTCTAGTCTCATCATCAAAGATAAAAATATGTGTATAATATGTGTATCATCATCAAAGATAAAAATTCTAGTCTCATCACCGCACCATCGAACGAACTTTGCCAACTAGGTCAGCAGACAAGGCCTTTACCTGTGACCTTTTGACTCGGTCTATGGCAGTACGCACACATGTATACATAGACACAAAAAGGTTTTAAGGTTTGCGCACGATCAAGTAGTATATATACTATGTCGTGCACTCCTTTGCACATCACTCACATGCTATGCACATTACACTCTCGACCGGTAGGATCTGCGTCATGTACACATTACACTCACAAGTGCAAGCATCAAAACTTGGGCATGCATGGTCGACTAGTGGAGTATATACATTAGTCCCACAGGTTACAAGCATGCGCCTAACACTCTTGACCAGTAGGATCTGCCTCATGTGCTCTTTTTTGTTAGGAAGTGCATCATGTGCCCATGTAGTGCAACGATCAAAAGTTTCTTGTCGATCGGGTCCGAGTCATTCACGACATGATGTTTCTCGCCACCATCACCATGTAAGTGCATATGCGAAGAAAAAGGACCAAAAGATAGGCAAGGAGGGAGAAAAGTGCATTTGCAGGCACATGTACGGACCGGCGGGCCATGCACGTACGAGGCAGGTCCAATTAGACTTCGTTCACAGACACTCCCTTTCAAAGTGCACACATGCTGGCTTGCATAAACTTTTCTACATAGAAAACCGGCGGCCATCGTCTATTCAAAACAACGGACAGAAAAGTTCTGTGCACGCGGATCACGGAGGTATCTACTCTAGCTAGTAACTGTCCTTGTTGATAACTCGTTGCTTTATCAATTGGGTAACTGATCACAAGAGTAGCTCTAAAGAACCAAGAAAATGATATAATGGAAACTTTTCTGTTGTTTTACGAAAGATGAATTTGTTTACGGTTCTGGTTCGCTTTCGTCATTTCAGCCTTTTATATGTTAGTGATAGTGGCTTGCACGAGTGCACACAAATTAAAGACTCACGGGGCATCACATTTTTAGTTGGATCTTCGCCAAGCAGCCGACGGCGCCTTTATCGATCGAAGGCAGCTGACAAGGCAAGCAGCATCAACCGATCTTTTTGACTCGAAGTAAAGTACTGTGCACATTATTTTGTGAAAAATGTTATACGCACCAGCATGTTCCTGTATTTTTTTAAAAACAGTTTGGATTGCTTACCACATATATCACGTGGTCATGCAGCTCCATTCAATTTTAGACAACCAGAAAAAAAATACATACCAGCATGCACCAGCACGACCGAGTACTCTACACGTTAATCCCACTGCCCACTGGTCTCTCGCATGCATTTGTGAAGAAGGACCAAAGCTTATGGAAAGAAGAAAGGAGAAAAATACGTGCACACATTCAAAGCACGATATGAAGCAGCATCGAATTAGCTTGCTTGCATACGCCAAGACAAAAACTATAATTAATGTAGTACGATATATACATTTCTCCGTCTGGAGATAACATAAAAGTAGTCGCTCCTATTTCAACGCTTGATTCAATTCCGGAGTGCTGCTGGCTTTTTCTACAAACAGTTATTAGGACCCGGAGATAGTTAGTGTCCATTTCTTTTTCTTTTCTAGTGGGAAGAGATAGTGTGCATTCACACATGCTTGTGTAGTTGTGTAACCTTTTTCCACCCTGAAGTTCGGCATTGATTTATCTTTTCCACAGAAGCCAACAGTACTAAGTACGTACATGATGTACGCCCATTGGTGTTAGTTTTGAATCATCATACACACTATTCATGGCAGATGGCACCAGGATGCAGCTGCATTCGACTTCACAAAATCAGAAAAAAAAAAGACAATACACACCAGCATCACAGCATGCATCTCCACGACCAAGTACAACTAGTATACACATTAGTAGTACGAATAAAAAAATGAAGGACTGATAGTTAGGGAAATAAGGAGAAAAATGCATCCAGACACACAAACATTCGCATGTACTGGGCTGGTCATGCATCCACATACGAAGCATCATCGACTTAGCTGGAACCTGGCTTCCTTGCATGGACCAAAACAAAAATTATAATTTGTGTACTCTACATTCCCTCGTGTAGTCGTGTGGAGATAAAAGTAGTCGCTCCTGCTCCAAAGCTTGACTCAATTCCGGCGTGCTGCTGATTTTTTCTACACACATTTTGTTCGGGGTTCACACCTGCATGCTTCTGTGGTACAGTAACATTTTTCCACCCTCAAGTTCTGCATGGATTTACCTTTTCCACACAAGCTAATATTACTAAGTGGGAGTACGTGTTACTTGACGTGCATTCACACATGCTTGTGCAACCTTTTTCACCCTCAAGTCACATTCGGCCTTGATTTACCTTTTCCGCAAAAGCTACTACTACTAAGTACGTACTCCCTCCGTTCCTAAATACTTGTCTTTCTAGGCATTTCAACAAGTGACTACATACGAAGCAAAATGAGTGAATCTACACTCTAAAATATGTCTACACTAGTAAGCATGCACGTGCAACGCACGTCTCGATCAAAGCATCTATGAAATTCGTGTGGGTACTGAATTCTGAATTCATATTGAAATTAATAACTCTATGTAACGGAAGATCTCCTCGGTGAAATGAAGCTTACTGTATACTACTCCCTCCGTAGACAAATAAATGAGTGAGTTCTATTTTCAACAACACATGAAAAATAGTAATAAATCCATGTAATAGTAGCATATATGGCAACCATATAGAGATTTGAATAATAAAAATGAATGATAAAAAGTGCCTGAAGCATTACACTGCTATACGATATTGGACCAAAGTAAACATATTTGGGATCTTCAATCTTGGCACATAGTGCTGGCCTTGTTTCAGGGGAGTTATGCGGGTCATCTTCTTGATTAGGGACATTTGGCTTCAAGCCTTCAACTCTTCACCCCAAACCATTTTCTTTTGTAAATAATCTGCAAAAGAAAGACCAAATTAGGTTGATAAAATCAAACCACATAAAATAGAACACCAGAACTATCAAATGTGTCATCTAAAGATAAGTACTTACCAAAGAGTGAATAAATCAATTTTGATTTATATATCACTAAAATCAGATATAATCCAGATGGATCTCAGATTGATACAAAGGAGAACTGGTTTACATAGTAGGTTGAAGATTTTAAGAAAAGATCAATCTATTTTTTAGCAGGTGTGTTTCCAAACCAAGTGATTTATATTGCGATTAAACTTGCCATGAGCATCCTTGGTTCAGTTGCTACCACAAAATATATATTATGAACACATAATGTTCTCAATTATGAATCCCATCCTCCTGTTGATCCCACAAAAAAAGAAATTAGTTGCTAAACATCCTTGGTTCAGTTCGTGCAGCAATGGGACATCCACAACCCTTTATGTTGTATGCTCTACTACTGATGTTTGTAGTTCAGTTTTATATCCTTCTTTCCTAGGGTAGCAAATATGAACATGATTCAGCGTTTTGGTGGATCACGAGCTTTCCTATGTGAGATAGAGAAAACAAACAACAGAAAGAGGAGATTGAGAGGCGGACAGACATGAAGGAGTAGACTGGTGCAGAGGAGACAGGAGGGCGTCGGCGGCGCAGGGAGGACGCAGCGGACAGGGGAGGAGACCAGTGCTCCGCACGGACTCGACCTTGTTTGCCAGCGATTGACGGACCCACGTGCGCGTCCACGTCCCGGGCAGCAGCGGCGACCTGGCAGAGGACGGAGTGCTTGATCTCCTGCCCTGCCCACACCCAAAACTTAATCATGGACACAATCAGGATGGAAAGTTGCAGTTTTAATAGCAGAAAACTTACATTAAACCCCCAACCTTGAAAAAATGTGTGAATAAAAAACTCTTGCGGGTTCTTAATTCAACAAATTATAGTTTTTGGACCGCTCAAGAATTGATGTATTTGCCCTTTGCCTCCCCATCTAGCTCCGCCACTGTAATTAGTTAATTAAAATGATTTAGTCAAAAAGGCATTCGGGTGTTGCATCCACCCAATGGGTTCTTTGTTATGCTGCCGGAAGAAATCCTTTCTTGTTGGCCCTTCAAAATAAAAATGTTTGCAATGTTATCATTTTATATTTAAGATGGTGCCCAACCATGGCACAAACCACAAGAATATTTTTTCCAACAAACTGTTATATACTCATGGTCGGTGACAACACAACATAAGTACACAAATGACTCAGAAAACAACTATTCTTTTAAAATGTATGATAAGGCAAGATGGAACTTGGAAAGATATACAGAGGTACAATATATACACAAACGCTTCCATCTTAGATCTCCATGTCCAATCCTTCTATAATATACAACTAAAACCAATATATTAAAAGAAAACAAGATAAAAGTGAAAAAAAGGAAAATTCCCTTCTCCGATGACACAAACAGGTCAAGGACTACCATATAGTGAGAAAGAAAAATTGATAGCATGAATAGAGCGATATCAGCTGACCAAAAATGATAGTTTTCAGACGCCAATAGAAGATATGAACTCAAAGGGCCAAGCACAGTGCTACTGAAGCTTAGGTGAAGCAAATTACCCAAAAGAAAATATGCATCGACTGTCGAAAGAGTGTGACCAGATCAGACCACCATATAAAAGAGCATGACCAGCAGCAAGACTTCAGAGGGAAGTTGATTTTACCCCTAAATAACTTGTACATCCAATTGACATGCTCTAAATGGACTAATGAAATAATGTAGAACTCCTCTGCAACTCTGGGGATTTAGTAATTAACTGCAGATTGTACAAAGTGTCAAATATGTGATTTAAGTAAAATGTAGAGCAATGGAAGTACAAGTTATACGCCTGAATAAAGCATAACCTACAAGAATCACAAGGGCTAAAAATTCAGAACGCAGAAAATCTACATATGCCAAGAAGGCCACTGACCAAATAACCATGTGTACTTACATACTGCTCAAACAGGGGATATTTTTTTTATCTGCGGTTAATCACCTAACCATTGGGTTAACACACCTGGTGCTACTTTTCTTTTTCGTCCCAAACGAAACCATCATGTCTTTAGTTTCCTAAACAGCGGTAGACATGCATAAGAATCCTAGTACTAATTAACAACTGATAAAAGATGTCGATCAAGCTTCAGAAACTTAGAGGCTGCATATTGAGTTCCATAATTGTTTTCCTCGAAACCACAATCCATAACACCTGCATATATCTCACCTAGAGTATTATTAAATACCAGTTTTATGCCTTCGAGTATATATCACCTGCAAAATAGGACATGTGCTCCTTAGCTAGATTCTATTTTTGATCTGACAAAGCACTGAATCAAATAATTCCTTTACCCATGAGTCTAGGTTTCTAACAATTTAACAGAAGTGGGAAGGAGGGAACAAGGATGATGGTATTTATATGGAGGTTATGGAACTGAATTTCTCCCTCTGCGTCTGGTTATGGGATAACCAATCTTCAGTCATTTGAAAGAGGGACCTCTATTCTGTCGTTTGGGGGAAGATTTGCTCTTATGCATATATATAGGGATTTATGCTTCTATTGTAATTGGATCGCGTAGATGTTCAGACGGGAACAATTCATAATGCAGAAAACGAATTGGTGGGTTTAAGAAAGGACAGAAGCTGAGGGGATCGCGTGCGTGCCTTGGGCTTGAAGATAAGAGCGGTGGAGGGCAGGGCGGCCAGCAGGGAGGAGACATGTGGCGAAGGGCGGCTCCGGCAGCGGCGACCTGCGGTGAAGGGTGGCTCCGGGGCGCCGGCTGGGGAACCTGTGGGCCGCGTCGAAGGGCGGCTCCGGGGCGGTGGCTCGGCGACCTACGGACCACGGCGAAGGGCGGCTCCTGGACTACATCATATAGATTACCTTGATTCACCTCACATGCAGCCTGCTTGGATCTCTTATCAAACGCCTTTGTCGACATGACGCATAAAAGATCTTCAGAACCAACATGAGAGAGAGGTGATTAAGTTAGCAAATGGTAATAAGAAGGGTAAATGAAGAATCGACGTCCAGAATCAATGTAGACGATCTGCAGCAGCACCAAGAATCGGTCTCCAGAATCAATATAGATGATCTGCAGCTGCACCAATCATTTAGACAAGTATGTATCCAATTAGGAGCCATATTTAACATTACAATCAACAGAATCAAAAAAGGAACTCGGGAATCCGCAATTCCGAACAGGTAGGATGAGATGATCGATCTCATATATCAGCTGAGAGTGCAACCAAAAGATTCGATGGTTGCAGGTCTTATAAGTTATAACTATGAGAAAGTCTAGGATTCAGCAATCGGTTATCTGAATTTTGTTTTGCAATCGAGTGCGGTTTGAAGCCCTGAATGAAAGATAAGCACTAAAAGTCTACAATAGACTGATCTAAGCTATAATAAAAACAAACAATTAAGTTTCGTCCGACAAAGCAGTAGAGCTGATGCCAAAATCCAAACCTCAACTTTGCATCACCGAGAAGAGTACGGAGATCTTCTTGTCCAGGAAGCTCGTCCTCGTGCACCATCACTTCCTCGCTGGATAGAACAAATTAATCCAGCAAGTTAGTGATCCTAAAAAATTAACACCACAATCTTTGAGGCAATAACACAAGCACCTGGTGCAGCTCGTGGGCCAATGGAGACCAGCGGCTCGCGGCGGGCGGCTCCAGCGCGACCTGCGGCGGTTCCAGCGGCGGGGCGGCTCCGATGTGACCTGCAGCGGTTCCAGCGGTGGCTCCAGCGGCGGGCGGGCTCGACGCGACCTGCGGCGGCTCCAGGCTGTGGGGCAGCTCGACGCGACCCTGCGGCGGGCGGCTCGACTCTACCAGCGGGCTCCAGCAGCGGCGGCGGCCGGCGCTGGGGCGGGCGGCTCGGTCTACCAGCACGGTTCCATGACGGCGGCGGCAAAGGGCGCGAAGCGGGCGCGCTCGGCTATACCATGACAGCTCCAACAAGGGCGGCGAAGGGCGCAAGCGGGCGGCGAAGGGTGCGGGAGGAGGAGTGGGCGAGAGTGGGCGATAGGTCGTGCGGGCGGTTTTGTTTTTATTTTTAAACGGCGGCGTGGGCTGGGTTAGCGATAGCTTAATGCGTGGTTTGCAGCGTTAAACACCGAAGGATTAAGGGCCATTAGATCTTGCTAATGGATGGTTCTGATTATTTGGATCTGCCTCTCTCTTCCTTTTATAGTGGTAGTAGATACATTCATATGTAGTAGTCATTTGAAATGTTAGAAAGACAAATATTTAGGAACGGAGGGAGTACATTACATGCTTGTGCAACCTTTTTCCACCCTTAATCACGTTCGGCCTTGATTTACCTTTCCACAAACGCTAGCAGTGCTAAGTACGTACTTGATGTATGTCCACTCGTGTTAGTATTGAAATCGCCGGCTTTTAAGCATGAACCCACGCAAAATACATGTCCGCCGGGTCTCCTTCCGTGTTGCTACCATGAGCAATATAGGAGAAAACCCCAGCCGGCCGCCACGACTCTTCCTCACCCCCCGCCCACACCTTCCCCACTGCCGCCGAAGGGAGTGGTCAAGCAAAGCCCGTGCGGCGGCTGCGGCCCGGTTTTCTCTCTTCCTCTCGGTTTGGACGGGACCATGCAGGGTGTTAGATACGGTAGAGCTTGCGTGGTGGTGTAGTGTGTGCATGCCGGCGTCGTGAGTTCGGGGTGGATCGGGAGGGAGGCGTGGTGCCGACGGTGGTCGATTTGGAGACAATGACTCGGTCTGGGGTGTTTTTCCACTTGGACCAGAGACTCAGCAGGGGTGGTGCCTTTGTCTTGCCATCGCGGTGACTAGAGGATTGGAGGCGGTTCCAACTCTGAGAAGACGATGGAAGGTGGTAGGATGGATATCGTGTGTTGGCGGAGCCGCGTCCCTGGCACGTTTGGGCCAAATCTCAACAGACTGTTAGATGCGGCAATGGGGCTTCCTAGTGACGCGCGACTTTGGTGGCAGAGGTTGCTGGTCCTCCTCCCTTCAGCATGTCGTCTGCATCCTGGTGCACGCGAGTAGGCCTCTTGCATCCCTACGTGCGACATGTTGCTGGTCTGCCCACCCAGCTCTGCGCTTGGTGGCGCGGGCCGGCTAGCTGCGGCTACTCTCGGTAAGCTCACAAATTTGGATGCAGTTGGGGTGGATACATGGATCTAGGTGAAAACTCATTTGTGGTGGGCAGTGGAGTCCTTGACATCATTATCTCCTTGGGCAAGCATTTTGTGGAGTCCATGAGGGCGACTATCACGGGGTGGCTGAGGGGAAGCTTGGGCTCATGGGGCTGCGGGAGGGGGAGTAGCTTGGGGCACGTATTCAGCTAGTGGTGGCAGAGGAAGTGATGTGCATATGTTGTGCCATGCTAATTTGGTCACCCTGCTTCATTGATTGACTCTTCTTAGAGGTTCGTGTCAGCGATGAAGTCTCAGCAAACGAGGTCCTTTGATGGCATTCACAGTTCTAGTTGCTTTGCTTAGTGCTCAGGGTCACACATTCGGTGATGGCCGTCGGTTGTGAGACCTAGATGAGGTGCATCCATTATCTCGGTAGAACATCCCCCTTTGGTTGCGTCAGCGGATTTCTTTGTCACCAGAAGGCCTCAGCGGTGGAATGCCCTTTGACTAGGGTTGTGACTCTCTTAGATCTTCATAGTGAAGTGTGATTGCTGAGCAAGCGGGTGGCCTCTACCCCTTTGTTATCCCGACTTTGGGTGTCATTTCCAGTGGCCCGGCGGCACTTGCCACTGTGTGAAGCATGCTAAGTTTGTGGTTTCAGATTCTCTTCTTTGTTCCCAGTTACTTTCTTGTGAGTTTGTCTTGTGCTATGTCTAGTAGTCATTGTGTTGTATCTTGTTCTTGCTTTTAAAATGAAAAATGATTCAGTCTGGCTTTCGCACGCCATAACAGGTTAAAAAAACAGCCTATTCATGTAGGCATTTACACTCCTAGTCGAGCGATTTCACCATGACAATATCGTGCATTCCATTGTGGCTGTTAGATTTACTGCTCATCTCCTACCAACGAGTTATAGATGAAGGTGACTTGATCGGTGGGCTCAAGATAGAGTTGCATAGTTGTTGTTTCTCGCATATCTAGCCAATGGCGGAGATAGGCATAGGGCAGTTGGGGCTATAGCCCTATGCGTAATTATAGTATCCTTTGCAACTTTTCTTATACAACATACAAAAACACTAGAGAGCATCACTCAAACTAGCTTAGCCCTACGTGTAATTCGATACTAGCGTCGCCACTGTATCTAGCTCAGTTTTCCACACAGATTTTTAGCGATTTGACCAACCATGATTCATGACCTCTCCTCCCCAAAAGCCTAGCTCACTTTTTCACTGTTGCCACCCCTTCTTCTCCTTCTCTACACGGCTATCTCTCCTTCCACAACTACTTATTGTCAGGCCTGCCATCAGAGATTCGTTGTTGTCCTCGTCCTTGTCTTGAAGCCACGCGAATGGGTCAAAACCTATTTGGTGCTGCAGGCGCCGGTTTCTTCGGTTTTCTGCAAACCGGCGCCTGCATGCGCTTTAGTTGGGCTCGGACCGTTTAGCTCTTTCACTAGCGTATTCAAAGTGCAAAAATACCGCCATATCTGGGAATCAAACCAACGACTCACTGGTTCAGGGCACACAGTGGTTACCACACCGCCACAGGACATGTATGCATTAAGCTCCATCACTTGTTTTACTTATCATTTTTTTCTTTTCCTTTTTCTGTTTTTTCTTTTCCGTTTTTTCTATTTTATATTTTCGGTTTTCTGTTTCATTTTTGTTTCTCCTTCTTCCTCATTTGACGTTTTTTTTTCAAATCCGTAAACATTTTTAAAAATTGATGAACTTTTTAAAAATTCGATGAACTTTTCCTAATACAATGATTTTTTTTTCAAATTTGATAAACTTTTTTTTCCAAATCCGATGAACTTTTTTCAAGATTGATGAATTGTTCCTTCAAATTTGTGAGGTTTTTTAAAAATTGATGAACTATTTTTTCAAACTCGATGAACTTTTTGTCAAAAATCGCTGAACTTTTTTCGAAACCGATCAACTTTTTTCTATAACTTGATATTTTTTTTTCAAATTCGATGAACTTTTATCAAATTCGATGAACTTTTTTGATTCGGTGACCTTTTTCCAAATTCGATGAACTCTTTTCAAGATTGATGAATTTTTCTTGTCTAATGTGTGAGCTTTTTTCAAAATCGATGAACTATGTTTCAAACTTGATGAACTTTTTCCAAAATCATTGAACTTTTTCAAAACCAGTGAACTTTTTTTAAAACCGATGAACTTCTTTCGGAAATGATGAACTTTTTCATAATTCTTTCCAAAATCGGTGAACTTTTGTAAGTTTATGAACTTTATATTATAAAATGATGAACTATTTATCCAAACTGATAAACTTTTTTTAAAGTTTTTGAACTTTTGTCTCAAAATCGATGAACGTTATTAAATTCACAATTTTTTGAAATAAATAAAAAACAAAGTGATAACTAAATAGCGCGGCCATACTACTTTATCTACTGTTAGCGGCAATAAAAGCACAAGTACGGAACGGCTTTGGTGGCAGCTATGCTCGAAGAAGGCTCGCCTTCACGGGCGACGCAAGTTCGATTCCTGAAGACGCCATTTTTTGTGTTTCTATCGATTTTTGTTTGCTGCGTTTTCCCTTGGCAGGCCGGCCTACAAGGTGCGGCTAGGGGCGCCAGCAACCTGTTCGGGCGCTTAAGGCGCCAAACAGGAGCTCCCCGCGAATGGATCTCTTTAAGCTATGTCTGTGTTGGTGTGTCTTCCTCCCCATAGCCAAGCCCACCGGTCCAATCTCCAAAGTGATTGGATTCGGCCGATGGGCCAAAAATCGTCGTACACATTATTTACTCTAGTAAGAATAAAAAATAGTAGTAGTTAACTGCTTACAAGCGGATGTAACATACGGTACCTTGCATGATGCATATGCATTGATCCGTACATATGTGCCGGCACCTAACTATTACTATACTTGATCGCGAAGACACACACTGATTGAGTAGATAAAAGAAGAGCTCGCATTCAGTTGATCACCTAAACTACTTCGCCTTGATCTACTAAGAAGATCCGCGATGCTACTAGATGCAATACATATATGTTCTGTAGTACATACATCCCGATTTGCACGTGTACTAAGAAGATTCCTTCTGTCCGCGATGCCCTAGCCGACCGTTCCTGGGCGCGGGACATCTCCGATTCTCTAGGGCCGGCGGCGATGGTCCAGTACGTCCATCTGTGGCAGCGGCTGCGTCAGGTTAAGCTCGCGGTGTAGGCGCCGTTGGGGGGGGGGCCTCCCTTGCTCCTTCTCCCTCCCTTCCACTAAGGCCCAATAAGGCCCATATACTTACCGGGGGGTTCCGGTAACCTCCCGGAACTCCGTTATATTCCCAATCTCACCCGGAACCTTTACGGTGTCCAAATATATCCGTTCAATATATCAATCTTTATGTCTCGACCATTTCGAGACTCCTCGTCATGTCCGTGATCACATCCGGGACTCCGAACAACCTTCGGTACATCAAAATACATAAACTCATAATGAAACTGTCATCGAAACCTTAAGCGTGCTGACCCTACGGTTCGAGAACAATGTAGACATGACCAAGACACGTCTCCGGTCAATAACCAATAGCGGGACCTGGATGCCCATATTGGTTCCTACATATTCTCGAAGATCTTTATCGGTCGAACCGCACTTTTCAACATCGTTGTTCCCTTTGTCATCGGTATGTTACTTGCCGAGATTCGATTGTCGGTATCCAATACCTAGTTCAATCTCGTTACGGCAAGTCTCTTTACTCGTTCCATAATACATCATCTACTTAACTTACTCATTAGTTGAAATGCTTGCAAGGCTTAAGTGATGTGTATTACCGAGAGGGCCCAGAGATACCTCTCCGACATTGGATGACAAATCCTAATCTCGAAATCGCCAGCTCAACAAGTACCTTCGAGACACACAGAGAGCACCTTTATAATCACCCGATTCGTTGTGACGTTTGGTAGCACACAAAGTGTTCCTCCGATAACAGGAGTTGCATAATCTCATAGTCATAGGAACATGTATAAGTCATGAAGGAGCAATAGCAACATACTAAGCGATCGGGTGCTATGCTAACGGAATGGGTCATGTCAATCAGATCATTCAACTAATGATGTGACCTTGTTAATCAAATAACAACTCCTTGTTCATGGTTAGGAAACTTAACCATCTTTGATTAACAAGCTAGTCAAGTAGAGGCATACTAGTGACACTCTGTTTGTCTATATATTCACACATGTATTATGTTTCCGGTTAATACAATTCTAGCATGAATAATAAACATTTATCATGATATGAGGAAATAAATAATAACTTTATTATTGCCTCTAGGGCATATTTCCTTGATCTCCCACTTGCACTAGAGTCAATAATCTAGATTACACAAGAATGATTCTAACACCCATGGAGTCTTGGTGTTGATCATGCTTTGCTCGTGGAAGAGGCTTAGTCAACGATCGCAACATTCAGATCCGTATGTATCTTGCAAATCTCTATGTCTCCCACGGACTAGATCCGGATGGAATTGAAGCGTCTCTTGATGTGCTTGGTTCTCTTGTGAAATCTGGATTCCTTTGCTAAGGCAATCGCTCCAGTATTATCACAAAAGATTTTCATTGGACCCGATGCACTAGGTATGACACCTAGATCGGATATGAACTCCTTCATCCAGACTCCTTCATTAGCTGCTTCCGAAGCAGCTATGTATTCCGCTTCACATGTAGATCCCGCCACGACGCTTTGCTTTGAACTGCACCAACTGACAGCTCCACCGTTTAATGTAAACACGTATCCGGTTTGCGATTTAGAATCGTCCGGATCAGTGTCAAAGCTTGCATCAACGTAACCATTTACGTGAGCTCTTTGTCACCTCCATATATGAGAAACATATCCTTAGTCCTTTTCAGGTACTTCAGGATGTTCTTGACCGTTGTCCAGTGATCCACTCCTGGATTACTTTGGTACCTCCCTGCTAGACTTATAGCAAGGCACACATCAGGTCTGGTACACAGCATTGCATACATGATAGAGCCTATGGCTGAAGCATAGGGAACATTTTTCATTTTCTCTCTATCTTCTGCAGTGGTCGGGCTTTGAGTCTTACTCAACTTCACACCTTGCAATACAGGCAAGAACCCTTTCTTTGCTTAATCCATTTTGAACTTCTTCAAAACTTTATCAAGGTATGTGCTTTGTGAAAGTCCGATTAAGCGTTTTGATCTATCTCTATAGATCTTAATGCCTAATATGTAAGCAGCTTCACCGAGGTCTTTCATTGAAAAACTTTTATTCAAGTATCCCTTTATGCTATCCAGAAATTCTATATAATTTCCAATCAATAATATGTCATCCACATATAATATTAGAAATGCTACAGAGCTCCCACTCACTTTCTTGTAAATCTGAGCTTCTCCAAAAGTCTCAGTATAAACCCAAATTCTTTGATCACACTATCAAAACGTTTATTCCAACTCCGAGAGGCTTGCACCAGTCCATAAATGGATCGCTGGAGCTTGCACACTTTGTTAGCTCCCTTTGGATCGATAAAACCTTCTGGTTGCATCATATACAACTCTTCTTCCAGAAATTCATTCAAGAATGCAGTTTTTACATCCATTTGCCAAATTTCATCATCATAAAATGCGGCAATTGCTAACATGATTCGGACAGACTTAAGCATCGCTACGGGTAAGAATGTCTCATCGTAGTCAACCCCTTGAACTTGTCGAAAACCTTTTGCAACAAGTCGAGCTTTGTAGACAGTAACATTACCGTCAGCGTTAGTCTTCTTCTTGAAAATCCATTTATTCTCAATTGCTTGCCGACCATCGGGCAAGTCAACCAAAGTCCATACTTTGTTCTCATACATGGATCCCATCTCAGATTTCATGGCTTCAAGCCATTTTGCGGAATCTGGGCTCACCATCGCTTCTTCATAGTTCGTAGGTTCATCATGATCTAGTAGCATGACTTCCAGAATAGGATTACCGTACCACTCAGTGCGAATCTTACTCTGCTCGACCTCGAGGTTACAGATTAACTTGATCTGAAGTTCTATGATCCTCATCATCAACTTCCTCACTAGTTGGTTTTGACGTCACAGAAACCGGTTCCTGTGATGTATTTTCCAACAAGGGAGTAGGTACAGTTACCTCATCAAGTTCTACTTTCCTCCCACTCACTTCTTTCGAGAGAAACTCCTTCTCTAGAAAGGATCCATTCTTAGCAACGAATATCTTGCCTTCGGATCTGTGATAGAAGGTGTACCCAACTGTCTCCTTTGGGTATCCTATGAAGACACATTTCTCCGATTTGGGTTCGAGCTTATCTGGTTGAAGCTTTTTCACATAAGCATCGCATCCCCAAATTTTAAGAAACGACAACTTTGGTTTCTTGCCAAACCATAGTTCATAAGGTGTCGTCTCAACGGATTTCGACGGTGCCCTATTTAACATGAATGTGGCCGTCTCTAAAGCATAACCCCAAAACGATAGCGGTAAATCTGTAAGGGACATCATAGATCGCACCATATCAAGTAAAGTACGATTAAGACGTTCGGACACACCATTACGCTGTGGTGTTCCGGGTGGCGTGAGTTGCGAAACTATTCCACATTGTTTTAAGTGTAAACCAAACTCGTAACTCAAATATTCTCCTCCACGATCAGATCGTAGAAACTTTATTTTCTTATTACAATGATTTTCAACTTCACTCTGAAATTCTTTAAACTTTTCAAATGTTTCAGACTTATGTTTCATTAAGTAGATATACCCATATCTGCTCAAATCATCTGTGAAGGTGAGAAAATAACGATATCCGCCACGAGCCTCAACATTCATCGGACCGCATACATCTGTATGTATGATTTCCAACAAATCTGTTGCTCTCTCCATAGTACCGGAGAACGGTGTTTTGGTCATCTTGCCCATGAGGCACGGTTCACAAGTACCAAGTGATTCATAATCAAGAGGTTCCAAAAGTCCATCAGTATGGAGTTTCTTCATGCGCTTTACACCGATATGACCTAAACAGCAGTGCCACAAATAAGTTGCACTATCATTATCAACTCTGCATCTTTGGCTTCAACACTATGAACATGTGTATCACTACTATCGAGATTCATCAAAAATAGACCACTCTTCAAGGGTGCATGACCATAAAAGATATTACTCATATAAATAGAACAACCATTATTCTCTGATTTAAATGAATAACCGTCTCGCATCAAACAAGATCCAGATATAATGTTCATGCTCAACGCTGGCACCAAATAACAATTATTTAGGTCTAATACTAATCCCGAAGGTAGATGTAGAGGTAGCGTGCGGCCGCGATCACATCGACTTTGGAACCGTTCCCACGCGCATCGTCACCTCGTCCTTTGCGGTGTTAAGCAATCCGTAGTCCTGTTTGAGTTGCAAATATTAGCAATGAACCAGTATCAAATACCAGTGCTCTGCGAGCTCTAGTAAGGTACACATCAATAACATGTATATCACATATACCTTTGTTCACCTTGCCATCCTTCTTATCCGCCAAATACTTGGGGCAGTTCCACTTCCAATGACGATCGCTTGCGGTAGAAGCACTCGATTTCAGGCTTAGGTCCGGACTTGGGTTTCTTCTCTTGAGCAGCAACTTGTTTGCTGTTCTTCTTGAAGTTCCCTTCATCTTCCCTTTGCCCTTTTCTTGAAACTAGTGGTCTTGTTAACCATCAACACTTGATGCTCCTTCTTGATTTCTACCTCGCAACCTTTAGCATTGCGAAGAGCTCGGGAATCGTCTTATCCATCCCTTGCATATTATAGTTCATCACGAAGCTCTTGTAGCTTGGTGGAAGTGATTGGAGAATTCATCAATGACGCTATCATCCGGAAGAGTAACTCCCGGTTGAATCAAGTGATTACAATACCCGGACATCTTGAGTATGTGCTCACCGACGAACTATTCTCCTCCATCTTGCAGCTATAGAACTTATTGGAGACTTCATATCTCTCAATCCGGGCATTCTTACGGAATATTAACTTCAACTCTGGAACATCTCATATGCTCCATGACGTTCAAAACGTCGTTGAAGTCCCGGTTCTAAGCCGTAAAGCATGGCACATTGAACTATCGAGTAGTCATCGACTTTGCTCTGCGAGCATTCTTAACGTCGTCGATTGCATCAGCAGCAGGCACGGCACCCAGTGGTGCTTCGGGGCGTAATTTTCTCAGCAGCAATGAGGATAATCCTCAAGTTACGGACCCAGTCCTTGTAGTTGCTACCATCATCTTTCAACTTAGCTTTCTCAAGGAACGCATTAAAATTCCACGGAACAACAGCACGGCCATCTATCTACAATCAACATAGACAAGCAAGATACTATCAGGTACTAAGTTCATGATAAATTTAAGTTCAATTAATCATATTACTAAAGAACTCCCACTTAGACAGACATCTCTCTAGTCATCCAAGTGATCACGTGATCCAAATCAACTAAACCATAACCGATCATCACGTGAGATGGAGTAGTTTTCAATGGTGAACATCTTATGTTGATCATATCTACTATATGATTCACGCTCGACCTTTCGGTCTCCGTGTTCCGAGGCCATATCTGCATATGCTAGGCTTGTCAAGTTTAACCTGACTATTCTGCGTGTGCAAAACTGGCTTGCACCCGTTGTAGATGGACGTAGAGCTTATCACACCCGATCATCACGTGGTGTCAGGCACGACGAACTTTGGCAGCGGTGCATACTCGGGAGAACACTTCTTGATAATTTTAGTGAGAGATCATCTTAAAATGCTACCGCCAATCAAAGCAAGATAAGATGCATAAAGGATAAACATCACATGCAATCAATATAAGCGATATGATATGGCCATCATCATCTTGTGCTTGTGATCTCCATCTCGAAGCACCATCATGATCACCATCGTCACCGGTAGCGACACCTTGATCTCCATCGTAGCATCGTTGTCGTTCGCCATCTATTGCTTCTCGACTATCGCTACCGCTTAGTGATAAAGTAAAGCAATTACAGAGCGTTGCATTTCATACAATAAAGTGACAACCATATGGCTCCTGCCATTGCCGATAACCGGTTACAAAACATGATCATCTCATACAATAAAAATATAGCATCATGTCTTGGCCATATCACATCACAACATGCCCTGCAAAAATAAGTTAGACGTCCTCTACTTTGTTGTTGCAAGTTTTACGTGGCTGCTACGGGCTTAAGCAAGAACCAATCTCACCTCGCATCAAAACCACAACGATAGTTTGTCAAGTTGATGCTGTTTTGACCTTCGCAAGGACCGGGCGTAGCCACACTCGGTTCAACTAAAGTTGGAGAAACCGACACCGCTAGTCACCGTGTGCAAAGCACGGCGGTAAAACCAGTCTCACGTAAGCGTCACGCGTAATGTCGGTCTGGGCGCTTCATCCAACAATACCGCCCAACCAAAGTATGACATCTTTGGTAAGCGGTATGACTTATATCGCCCACAACTCACTTCTGTTCTACTCGTGCATATAACATCAAACCATAAAACCTAGGCTCGGATGCCACTGTTGGGGAACGTAGTAATTTCAAAAAATTTCCTACGCACACGCAAGATCATGGTGATGCATAGCAACGAGAAGGAAGAGTGTTGTCTACGTACCCTCGTAGACCGAAGCGGAAGCATTGACACAACATAGAGGAAGTAGTCGTACGTCCTCCCGGTCCAACCGATCCAAGCACCATTACTCCGGCACCTCCGAGTTCTTGACACACGTACAACTCGATGACGCACCCCGATCTCCGATCCAGCAGAGGCGGGGGAGGAGTTCCACGACGACGGCGTGGTGGCGACCTTGATGTTCTCTGTCGCGAGGCTTCGCCTAAGCACCGCTACAATATGACCGAGGTGTAATATCGTGGAGGGGGCACCGCTGCACGGCTAAGGAATGATCTCAATGATCAACTTGTGTGTCTAGGGTGCCCCCCCTCGTATATAAAGGAGGGAGGGAGGAGGAGGCCGGCCTAGGAGGAGGCGCCATAGGGGGCAAACCTACTCCAAGTAGGTTTGGCCCCCTTCCTATTAGGAGTAGGAGGCGGAAGGAAGAGGGGAGGAGAGAAGGAAGGGGGCTGGCCCCCCCCAGTCGGATTGGGCTTGGGGCGCCCCCCTTGCTCCTTCTCCTCCCTTCCACTAAGGCCCAATAAGGCCCATATACTTACCGGGGGTTCGGTAACCTCCGGAACTCCGTATATTCCCAATCTCACCCGAACCTTTCGGTGTCCAAATATATCCGTCCAATATATCAATGTTTATGTCTCGACCATTTCGAGACTCCTCGTCATGTCCGTGATCACATCTGGGACTCCGAACAACCTTCGGTACATCAAAATACATAAACTCATAATGAAGCTGTCATCGAAACCTTAAGCGTGCGGACCGTACGGTTCGAGAACAATGTAGACATGACCAAGACACGTCTCCGGTCAATAACCAATAGCGGGACCTGGATGCCCATATTGGTTCCTACATATTCTACGAAGATCTTTATCGGTCAAACCGCACAACAACATACGTTGTTCCCTTTGTCATCGGTATGTTACTTGCCCGAGATTCGATCGTCGGTATCCAATACCTAGTTCAATCTCGTTACCGGCAAGTATCTTTACTCGTTTCATAATACATCATCTCGCAACTAACTCATTAGTTGAAATGCTTGCAAGGCTTAAGTGATGTGTATTACCGAGAGGGCCCAGAGATACCTCTCCGACATTCGGAGTGACAAATCCTAATCTCGAAATACGCCAACTCAACAAGTACCTTCGGAGACACCTGTAGAGCACCTTTATAATCACCCAGTTACGTTGTGACGTTTGGTAGCACACAAAGTGTTCCTCCGGTAAACGGGAGTTGCATAATCTCATAGTCATAGGAACATGTATAAGTCATGAAGGGAGCAATAGCAACATACTAAACGATCGGGTGCTATGCTAACGGAATGGGTCATGTCAATCAGATCATTCAACTAGTGATGTGACCTTGTTAATCAAATAACAACTCCTTGTTCATGGTTAGGAAACTTAACCATCTTTGATTAACAAGCTAGTCAAGTAGAGGCATACTAGTGACACTCTGTTTGTCTATATATTCACACATGTATTATGTTTCCGGTTAATACAATTCTAGCATGAATAATAAACATTTATCATGATATGAGGAAATAAATAATAACTTTATTATTGCCTCTAGGGCTTATTTCCTTCACGGAAACCATATGGCCCATCTCCTCTCGGGATACCCGTTCTCTAGGCAGGTATGCGGCTTCACCACTCTAGCCCTGCTCATCGCCTGGGAGATCTGGAAGCAAGGCAACGCTTGCGTCTTCGATGCCGCCCGGCCGTCCATCTCTAGGACCTTGGCGACGATCATGGAGGAAGCTCGCGCCTGAGCCCATGCGGGCGCCCTAGGACTTTGCCACATTTTGCCCGAGGAGTAGTTTTTCTGCTTTGGGGACGCGTACACCCCTTTCTGTTGTATGCTATAACCTTCGGACTCACGCCGCGATGTGTGTTCGTGCTCGACAGAGGTTCCTGTAATTGCTCTTGCTACTTTTTCTACCTATCAATGCAATGATACGCAAGCCTTTTGCGTATTCGCGAAAAAAAGATGCATCATGAAATTAATTTTCATATCATATAGCTTTAGTATTGTAGATTTTGATATTTTTTTCCTTTAAAGTTAGTCAAACTTTACAAAGTTTGATTTTGACCAAATTTTATATGCGGACTAAAAAACGCAGGAAGTACATTATTAATCCCGCCGGTCTCTCACGTGTCACTATCCATTTGGAAATCAATCACATGCTATCGACATTACACTCGACCAGTGGGATCTGTGCGTCATGTACAAGTGCAATGACGAAAAGTTCAAGAGCATGATCGAGTATTATATACCTTAGTCCCACTGGTTACATATATGCGCCTAAAACCATCAACCACTAGGATCGGCCTCATGTGCACTTTCTTGTTATCAAGTGCGTCAGGTGCCCATATAAAAGCGCAAGGATCAAAAGTCGCCAGTTGATCGGGTCCAAGTCATTCACGGCATCATGTATGCCGCCACCATCACCATGTAAGTGCATATGCAAAGAAAAATGACCAAAAGGTATGAAAGGAGGGGGAAAAATGCATTTGCAGGCACATGTACGGACTGGTGGGTCATGGACGTATGAGGCAGGTCCAATTAAGACTTATTTATAGACTCTCCCTTCCGAATGAACTGCAGAAAACATTCACATTGAAGACTAAGGTGGCAGGAACCACACTTCTACGTATTTATGCCGAAAATCACTAATTTCGAGGCTAATATTTTGCAAAAAAAAGAAATCAATTGATGGCTTCGGCCCATTTGATGAGACAAATAGAGTCCGCAAAATGTGACGTGGCATCACCGTTCACGAGGACTTCGTTAGACGGCAAATTTGTATATATTTACGGAACAACCCTTGTAGTTTTACAGGGACACTGTCATAAAAAAATAGGGTAGTGGCGGCTCGCTTCCGGATCCGCCGGAAGGTCAACCGGAGCCGGCGGCCGATTCCCGCAGCTCACAGAGCACTTCGGCTCCCTGGAGCGTGGATACAAGTCCCGCTCCAAGTCGATCCGCACCAGGAGCTGCGTCGTTGAGCTCCGCACCTCCCGCTGGACGGACAAGCTCCGCCGCCGTGAGCTTTCCATCAACGCCTCGCTCTTTGTGCTGGAGGACGACGACAACGGCGACGGCCCGCCCTGCTTGATGACTCCAATGACTCCCAAATACAAGCCGCGCTGCCATTGACCTCCTCCTCCGCTGCATTCTACTCCCTGCCGCCCTACAGTTGACCTCATCCCCCAGTCCACTGTGCTCTGCTTCCCGCCGCGCTACCGGAAGTCTGTGACGCCCCTGGCCACGAGGTCGAGTGAGCATGACGGTCGGATCCTCGGTCGACCAAGAGGCGAATGCGTCTCGCTGGATACTTGGCCTAGCGGGAGCAGTGGAGGCCATGGTAGCGACCCGATGTAGCCGAATCAGGCTTGGTGACGACGCGACCCGATGTGGCCGGATCCGGCGGCAGCCCGGAGAGGGAGGAGTGGCGGCGTGCCGACGGCGGGGCCTGTGGCATGCCGGCGGCCTGATGTGCACGGACAAACGGGGCGGGGGTGGGTGTGCTTTTTTGTTGAAAAAATTTTGAAGGTAGCAGTTTTTGGGCAAAAAAAAGTCTAACCAAATCTAGCCCAAACAGTTATGCCACGTCAGTTTTTGCGGGCTCCACTTGTTATAATCATAATTAGGCTAGCCATAGTGGGGTAACATAAGTAGTATCATGCACTTGGGACTCACAAACATGCTTAATTATGTAGCAGATAATTAAAGAAGAGAGAGATGGTTATAGTAACATAGGTAGATACCATAACATAATAAATGTGATGGTACTACTCCCTCCTTTCTGGTTTATAGGGCTTATCTCAAAATTTTAGTTTTTCCATTTTATAAGCCTCAATTTGGTTGTTTTCCATCACATGTTCAGATTCCAAGGTGCATTAAATCATTGCATGCAAGTATTAACAGAAAATTGACCAATGCATGTACTTTATGCATGCATGCATTGCAATTAATGCATTGATAAACATAATTTTTTGAGGACAACAAGAGCATTAATTAGGTGTTTTTGCAAAACTACAAAAAGTATTTCACCACTCGCCATCTACCTTGATTGGTGAGATTTTTGAATTGAGCACTATAAACCGGAAAGGAGGGAGTATGTGTCATGCATGGCAATAAATGAGACTATCTATAATACTGATCAATCATATTATGCACTATGGATGTAGTATTATACATTAGTATCATATACATGATACTACTATATGATACTTCCCACGATGACTAGCCTTATATGGGCCAAAGTCGCCAACTAGGATTTTTTGCGCAAAAAAAAAGAATGCTTAGCCTTTATTGCCGATGTTTTCAGCAATTCACTCCTCCTTTTCAAGCTAGTCATACCATGCACCGGAGTCATTCAATTGGGGTGTGCAAATGTACAAGGATGGCAGGATGGGTCAAGGGTCGTTGGGTGCAAGCTGTTGATTTTCTCCATGGAGAGTGAAGATCGTTTGCATAACTTTTTCTACATAGAAAACCGGCGGCTATCTAGTAACCGTCCTTGTCTAGTAACCGGCGGTCACACAAAGGATAGAAAAGTTTGTGTGCACTCGTGCAGTCAAACCATAAGTCTGCCCGACCAGTAGGGTCTTTCTCATGTACAAGTATGTAGCATGACAACAAGTCTCTGGTCGATCCAGTGCGGGTCGTTCACGGCCTCATGTCTCTCTGACTCTACACTACATTTGTGAAGAAGTAGTGTCGAATTAGCTGGCGCAGGAAGTCACCGTCTTGTTTGCATGCGCCAAAACAAAAATACAATTAACGTACTATATATACATACATTTCCTCGTGTGGAGATAAAAGTAGTCGCTCCTGTTTCAAAACTTGATTCTATTCTGGCGTGCTGCTAGTTTATTCTACACCCACTTTGTTAGGAGTTAGGACCCGGTGATAGTTAGTGGCATTCTTTTTCTTATTCTTTTTCTTTTGCAGGGAAGAGATAGTTAGCATTCGCACCTGCATGCTTGTGTAACCTTTTCCACCCAAGCTAATAGTACATGCATAATGTACGTCCACTGGTGTTACTTGACGTGGGTGCGCATGAATTGCAGTTTGCCCGCGTGCATGGACAATCAGCTCAGTATTTTTTAAGTTTAATTACAAGAATGCCCTAGTTTTAAAAAAAACACAGTTTAAAATACTTTGACGTGTCTGGCATCAATTAATACTCTAGTTTTATAAACCATACATAGTATATCTGATACTGTGCTTTTTGTGATATTTAAGAAAGAGGTCTCGACCTCTTTTTTCCATAAACGGAGAAACGCTCACTCGACATCTTCTTCCAGCCGCTATCATCCGTCATTGCTCCTTCTTCTCTGCAGCCAACCTAGAAGAAAACTATGTGCTCTTGTACGTTGACTACTCTGCCACTCCTATGTCCGACCTCCCCTTGACTACTGTGTCGTTCATCTCTTTAATACGTTGGGGAGTCTATAGATTAGATTGGTCAGTATATCGATTCACTTCGTGATATGCATCATACAAAGCTAGCTAGAATTTCGATCATATCCGGCAAGAGGTCGGGCTGCATGCGGATGTGCGCTGCCCACGATGCCCACGTAAAAGCACACATAATCTATGTTCATGAACACCCACTGATATAGCGACTAGATACATGGGACATACGGGACAAACCCACAAAAACAAGATATGTGGGATATCTAGGTTTGTCCCGCGGCGCCTGCATCGAGCTCACGTCTCACATTCTCGAATCAGGACACGTCGTGACGATTTATTGGAGATTAGAACACGCTGTCATCTACCTCCGTCATGATCGCAGCGCCCGCCATTCACAAGCGTAGCTTTAAAGAACAAGAGGAGTTGGTTTAAAAGAAAGCCGGCTACTTTATCTTCTTTGAAACTTAAATTGTTCTTAGTTATGCTTTGCTTACTTTTATATATTTTTGTGGATAGTGGCTTGCACGAGTGTACATAAATTAAAGGTTGATCGATCACAGACTCATGGGACATAGTCGTATCTTCCCCAAGCAGCCGGCACCTTTATCGATCAAAGAGGCAGCCGACAATGCATCGACTTATCTTTTGACTACTAGAGCATTGCAAACAATTTTTGTGTGGAAAACATTGTACACACCATGCATGACACCAGATGCATCTGCACTCCACTTCACCTAATCAGAAAAAAAAACATAATAAAAACCAGCATGCATCTGCACGACCGAGTAGTATACACATTATTCCACCGGACTCTCACATGCATACAGCGCTTTGTACGTCACTCACCTCTGGTAATGCTCTCGATGACAAAAAGTCTCCGGTGGATGGAGTCCTCCGGGTCATTCAGGGCATGATGCATCGCTCTAGTCTCGTATAGTACATCCCCTAATTCACTAAGCTCCTTGGGTTTTAAGCCCTCTCGTTCAATTGAGGCCATCGATTGCGTCTGGTGGATCGATTTTGATTGGGTCGTGCCATCCTGCACTGGTGCCCAGGCTATCAGTGAAGGAAATATGCCCTAGAGGCAATAATAAAGTTATTATTTATTTCCTCATATCATGATAAATGTTTATTATTCATGCTAGAATTGTATTAACCGGAAACATGATACATGTGTGAATACATAGACAAACATATAGTCACTAGTATGCCTCTACTTGACTAGCTCATTAATCAAAGATGGTCATGTTTCCTGACCATAGACATGTGTTGTCATTTGATTAGTGGGATCACATCATTAGAAAAATGATGTGATTGACATGACCCATTTTGTTAGCCTAGCACTTGATCGTTTAGTATACTGCTATTGCTTTCTTCATGACTTATACAAAGTTCCTACAACTATGAGATTGTGCAACTCCCGTGTACCGGAAGAACACTTTGTGTGCTACCAAACATCACAACGTAACTGGATGATTATAAAGGTGCTCTACAGGTGTTTCCGAAGGTTCATGTTGAGTTGGCGTAATTTGAGATTAGGATTTGTCACTCCGATTGTCGGAGAGGTATCTCTGGGCCCTCTCGGTAATACTCATCACTTAAGCCTTGCAAGCATATAACTAATGAGTTAGTTATGAGATGACGTATTCTGAGCGAGTAAAGAGACTTGCGATAACGAGATTGAACTAGGTATTGGATACCGACGATCAAATCTCGGGCAAGTAACATACCGATGACAAAGGAACAAAATATGTTGTTATGCGGTTTGACCGATAAAGATCTTCGTAGAATATGTAGGAACCAATATGGGCATCCAGGTCCGCTATTGGTTATTGACCGAGACGTGTCTCGGTCATGTCTCGCATTATTCTCGAACCGTAGGGTCCGCACGCTTAAGGTTTCGATGATGGTTATATTATGAGTTTATGTATTTTGATGTACGAAGTTTGTTGAGTCAAGATATGATCACGGACATGACGAGGAGTCTCGAAATGGTCGAGACATAAAGATTGATATATTGGACGGATATATTTGGACACGGAAAGGTTCGGAGAAGTTTGGAGCTCCGAGAGATTACGGAACCCCGGGAGGTATATGGGCCTTATTGGGCCCATGTAGGAGGAAGGAGAAGGAGCAAGGGAGGCGCGCCCAAGCCCTATCCGACTGGGGAGGGGCCCGGCCCCCTTTCCTTTCTCCTTCCCCTCTTCCTATTACTACTACTAGTACTACTTCCTAATACTAGTACTCTTTCCTTCCCCCTCCGAATAAGATAAGGAAAAGAGAGGGAAACCTACTTGGAGTAGGTTTCCCCCCCCTATGGCGCCCCCTTGGGGCCGGCCACCTCCTCCCTCCCTCCTTTATATCACGGGGTGAGGGCACCCTAGAAGACACAAGTTGATCATTGATCGTTCCTTAGCCGTGTGCGGTGCCCCCTCCACGATATTACACCTCGATCATATTGTAGTGGTGCTTAGGCGAAGCCTGCGCGACAGAGAACATCAAGATCGTCACCACGCCGTCGTCTTGACGGAACTCCCCTCGGAGCCTCTCTGGATTGGAGATCGAGGTGCGTCATCGAGCTGTCGCGTGTCAAGAACTCGGAGGTGCGAGTAACGGTGCTTGGATCGGTCGGACCGGGAGGACGTCGACTACTTCCTCTACGTTGCGTCAACGCTTCCGCTTCGGTCTACGAGGGTACGTAGACAACACTCTCCCCTCGTTGCTATATCATCACCATGATCTTGCGTGTGTGTAGGAATTTTTTTGAAATTACTACGTTCCCCAACAGTGGCATCCGAGCCAGGTTTTTATGGTTTGATGTTATTTGCACGAGTAGAACACAAGTGAGTTGTGGGTGATATAAGTCATACTGCTTACCAGCATGTCATACTTTGGTTCAGCGGTATTGTTGGATGAAGCGGCCCGGACCGACATTACGCGTACGCTTACGCGAGACTGGTTTTTACCGTCGTGCTTTGCACACAGGTGACTAGCAGGTGTCTGTTTCTCCAACTTTAGTTGAACCAAGTGTGGCTACGCCCGGTCCTTGTGAAGGTTAAAACAACATCAACTTGACAAACTATCGTTGTGGTTTTGATGCGTAGGTGAGATTGGTTCTTGCTTAAGCCCGTAGCAGCCACGTAAAATTTGCAACAACAAAGTAGAGGACGTCTAACTTGTTTTTGCAGGGCATGTTGTGATGTGATATGGTCAAGACGTGATGCTATATTTTATTGTATGAGATGATCATGTTTTGTAACCGAAGTTATCGGCAACTGGCAGGAGCCATATGGTAGTCGCTTTATTGTATGAAATGCAAACGCCCTGTAATTGCTTTACTTTATCACTAAGCGGTAGCGATAGTCGTAGAAGCAATAGATGGCGTAACGACAACGATAGGAGATCAAGGTGTCGCGCCGGTGACGATGGTGATCACGACGGTGCTTCGAAGATGGAGATCACAAGCACAAGATGATGATGGCCATATCATATCACTTATATTGATTGCATGTGATGTTTATCCTTTATGCATCTTATCTTGCTTTGGTTGACGGTAGCATTTTAAGATGATCTCTCACTAAAATTATCAAGTAGTGTTCTCCCTGAGTATGCACCGTTGCCAAAGTTCGTCGTGCCGAGACACCACGTGATGATCGGGTGTGATAAGCTCTACGTCCATCTATAACGGGTGCAAGCCAGTTTTGCACACGCAGAATACTCAGGTTAAACTTGACGAGCCTAGCATATGCAGGTATGGCCTCGGAACACGGAGACCGAAAGGTCGAGCGTGAATCATATAGTAGATATGATCAACATAGTGATGTTCACCATTGAAAACTACTCCATCTCACGTGATGATCGGTTATGGTTTAGTTGATATGGATCACGTAATCACTTAGATGACTAGAGAGATGTCTGTCTAAGTGGGAGTTCTTAAGTAATATGATTAATTGAACTTAAATTTATCATGAACTTAGTACCTGATAGTATCTTGCTTGTCTATGTTTGTTTGTAGATAGATGGCTCGTGTTGTTGTTCCGTTGAATTTTAATGCGTTCCTTGAGAAAGCAAAGTTGAAAGATGATGGTAGCAATTACACGGATCGGGTCCGTAACTCGAGGATTATCCTCATTGCTGCAGTAAGAGTTACGTCCTGGAAGCACCGCTGGGTGCCAGAACCTGCTTCTTGATGCTGGCGACGGCGTTAAGAACGTCTGGCGAGCAAAGCTGATGACTACTCTATAGTTCAGTGTGCCATGCTTTACGGCTTAGAACCGGGACTTCAACGACGTTTTGAGCGTCATGGAGCATATGAGATGTTCCAGATTTGAAGTTAATATTTCAAGCAAATGCCCGGATTGAGAGATATGAAGTCTCCAATAAGTTCTATAGCTGCAAGATGGAGGAGAATAGTTACGTCAATGAACATATACTCGAATGTCGGGTATAACAATCACTTGATTCAACTGGGAGTTAATCTTCCCGATGATAGTGTCATTGATGAAATTCTTCAATCATCGCCACCAAGCTACAAGAGCTTTGTGATGAACTATAATATGCAAGGGATGAACAAGACTATTCGAGCTCTTCGCGATCTTTGAAAGCAGCGGAGGTAGAAATCAGAAGGAGCATCAAGTTTTGATGGTCAACAAGACCACTAGTTTCAAGAAAAGGGCAAAGGGAAGAAGAAGGAACTTCAAGAAGAACAGCAAGCAAGTTGCTGCTCAAGAGAAGAAACCCAAGTCTGGACCTAAGCCTGGCCGAGTGCTTCTCTTGCAAGCGACTAGTCCTTTGAAGCGGAACTGCCCCAAGTATTTGGCGGATAAGAAGGATGGCAAAGTGAACAAAGGTATATGTGATATACATATTATTGATGTGTACCTAACTAGAGCTCGTAGTAGCACTGGTATTTGATCTGGTTCTGTTGCTAATATTTGCAACTCAAACAGGACTACGGAATAAGCGAGCATCGCCAAGGGCGAGGTGACGATCGCGCGTGGGAAAGCGGTTCCAAAGTCGATGTGATCGCCGTCGACACGCTACCTCTACATCTACCATCGGGATTAGTTTTAGACCTAAATAATTGTTATTTGGTGCCTGCGTTGAGCATGAACATTATATCTGGATCTTGTTTGATGCGAGACGGTTATTCATTTAAATCGGAGAATAATGGTTGTTCTATTTATATGAGTAATATCTTTTATAGTCATGCACCCTTGAAGAGTGGTCTATTTTTATTGAATCTCGATAGTAGTGATACACATATTCATAATGTTGAAACCAAAAGATGCAGAGTTGATAATGATAGTGCAACTTATTTGTGGCACTGCCGTTTAGGTCATATCGGTGTAAAACGCATGAAGAAACTCCATACTGATGGACTTCTGGAATCACTTGATTATGAATCACTTGGTACTTGCGAACCGTGTCTCATGGGCAAGATGACTAAAACGCCGTTCTCCGGTACTATGGAGAGAGCAACAGATTTGTTGGAAATCATACATACAGATGTATGTGGCCCGATGAATGTTGAGGCTCGTGGCGGATATTGTTATTTTCTCACCTTCACAGATAATTTGAGCAGATATGGGTATATCTACTTAATGAAGCACAAGTCTGAAACATTTGAAAAGTTCAAAGAATTTCAGAGTGAAGTAGAAAATCATCGTAACAAGAAATAAAGTTTCTACGATCTGATCATGGAGGAGAATATTTGAGTTATGAGTTTGGTTTACATTTTAAACAATGCGGAATAGTTTCTCAACTCACGCCACCTGGAACACCACAACGAAATGGTGTGTCCGAACGTTGTAATCGTACTTTACTTGATATGGTGCGATCTATGATGTCTCTTACCGATTTACCGCTATCGTTTTGGGGTTATGCTTTAGAGACGGCCGCATTCACGTTAAATAGGGCACCATCAAAATCCGTTGGGACGACGCCTTATGAACTATGGTTTGGCAAAAAACCAAAGTTGTCATTTCTTAAA
This sequence comes from Aegilops speltoides, assembly GCA_021437245.1. Classification (NCBI taxonomy): domain Eukaryota; kingdom Viridiplantae; phylum Streptophyta; class Magnoliopsida; order Poales; family Poaceae; genus Aegilops; species Aegilops speltoides. The sequence goes on from CM038141.1 coordinate 459,223,564, forward strand.
GTTTGGGGCTGCGATGCTTATGTGAAGAAACTTCAACCAGATAAGCTCGAACCCAAATCGGAGAAATGTGTCTTCATAGGATACCCAAAGGAAACTGTTGGGTACACCTTCTATCACAGATCCGAAGGCAAAACTTTTGTTGCTAAGAATGGATCCTTTCTAGAGAAAGAATTTCTCTCGAAAGAAGTGAGTGGGAGGAAAGTAGAACTTGATGAGATAATCAGATCTACTCCCTTGTTGGAAGGTAGTTCATCACGAGAACCGGTTCCCGTGACAACTACACCAACTAGTGAGGAAGCTAATGATATTGATCATGAAACTTCAGATCAAGTTTCTGCTGAACCTCGTAGGTCTACCAGAGTAAGATCCGCACCAGAGTGGTACGATAATCCTGTTCTGGAAGTCATGTTACTTGACCATGATGAACCTACGAACTATGAGGAAGCGATGATGAGCCCAGATTCCGCAAGATGGCTGGAGGCCATGAAATCTGAGATAGGATCCATGTATGAAAACAAAGTATGGACTTTGGTTGACTTGCCCGATGATCGGCAAGACATTGAGAATAAATGGATCTTTAAGAAGAAGACTGACGCTGATGGTAATGTTACTGTCTATAAAGCTCGACTTGTTGCGAAAGGTTTTCGACAAGTTCAAGGGGTTGACTACGATGAGACTTTCTCACCCGTAGCGATGCTTAAGTCTGTCCGAATCATGTTGGCTATTGCTGCGTTTCATGATTATGAAATTTGGCAAATGGATGTCAAGACTGCATTCTTGAATGGATTTCTAGAAGAAGAGTTGTATATGATGCAGCCGGAAGGTTTTGTTGATCCAAAAGATGCTGACAAAATGTGCAAACTCCAACGTTCCATTTATGGACTGGTTCAAGCATCTCGGAGTTGGAATAAATGTTTTGATAGTGTGATCAAAGCATATGGATTTATACAGACTTTTGGAGAAGCCTGTATTTACAAGAAAGTGAGTGGGAGCTCTGTAGCATTTCTAGTTATATATGTTGATGACATATTATTAATTGGAAATGATATAGAATTTCTGGATAGCATAAAGGGATACTTGAATAAAAGTTTTTCAATGAAAGACCTCGGTGAAGCTGCTTACATATTGGGCATCAAGATCTATAGAGATAGATCAAGACGCTTAATAGGACTTTCACAAAGCACATACCTTGACAAAATTTTGAAAAAGTTCAAAATGGATCGAGCAAAGAAAGGATTCTTGCCTGTGTTACAAGGTGTGAAGTTGAGTCGAACTCAATGCCCGACCACAGCAGAAGATAGAGAAAATGAAAATGTTCCTATGCTTCAGCCATAGGCTCTATCATGTATGCAATGCTGTGTATCGACCGACGTGCTTAGCAATAAGCTTAGCAGAAGGTACCAAAGTAATCCAGAGTGGATCATCGGACATCGGTCAAGAACATCCTGAAATACCGAAAAGGACTAAGGATATGTTTCTCGATATGGAGGTGACAAAGAGCTAGTCGTAAATGGTTACGTCGATGCAAGCTTTGACACGATCCGACGATTCTAAATCGCAAACCGGATACGTGTTTTAATTAAACGGTGGAGCTGTAAGTTGGTGCAGTTCTAAACAAAGCGTCGTGGCGGGATCTACATGTGAAGCGGAGTACATAGCTGCTTCTGAAGCAGCAAATGAAGGAGTTTGGATGAAGGAGTTCATTTCCGATCTAGGTGTCATACCTAGTGCATCGGGACCAATGAAGATCTTCTGTGACAATACTGGTGCAATTGCCTTGGCAAAGGAATCCAGATTTCACAAGAGGACCAAGCACATCAAGAGACCCTTCAATTCCATTCGGGACCAAGTCCAAGTGGGAGACATAGAGATTTGCAAGATACATACGGATCTGAATGTTGCAGACCCGTTGACTAAGCCTCTCTCACGAGCAAAACATGATCAGCACCAAGACTCCATGAGTGTTAGAATCATTACTATGTAATCTAGATTATTGACTCTAGTGCAAGTGGGAGACTGAAGGAAATATGCCCTAGAGGCAATAATAAAGTTATTATTTATTTCCTCATATCATGATAAATGTTTATTATTCATGCTAGAATTGTATTGACCGGAAACATGATACATGTGTGAATACATAGATAAACATATAGTCACTAGTATGCCTCTACTTGACTAGCTCATTAATCAAAGATGGTCATGTTTCCTGACCATAAACATGTGTTGTCATTTGATTAGTGGGATCACATCATTAGAAGAATGATGTGATTGACATGACCCATTTTGTTAGCCTAGCACTTGATCGTTTAGTATACTGCTATTGCTTTCTTCAAGACTTATACAAAGTTCCTGCAACTATGAGCTTGTGCAACTCCCGTGTACCGGAAGAACACTTTGTGTGCTACCAAACGTCACAACGTAACTGGGTGATTATAAAGGTGCTCTACAGGTGTTTCCGAAGGTTCATGTTGAGTTGGCGTAATTCGAGATTAGGATTTGTCACTCCGATTGTCGGAGAGGTATCTCTGGGCCCTCTCGGTAATACTCATCACTTAAGCCTTGCAAGCATATAACTAATGAGTTAGTTATGAGATGACGTATTACAGAACGAGTAAAGAGACTTGCCGGTAACGAGATTGAACTAGGTATTGGATACCGACGATCGAATCTCGGGCAAGTAACATACCGATGACAAAGGGAACAAAGTATGTTGTTATGCGGTTTGACCGATAAAGATCTTCGTAGAATATGTAGGAACCAATATGGGCATCCAGGTCCCGCTATTGGTTATTGACCGAGACGGTCTCGGTCATGTCTGCATTATTCTCGAACCGTAGGGTCCGCACGCTTAAGGTTTCGATGATGTTATATTATGAGTTTATGTATTTTGATGTACGAAGTTTGTTCGAGTCCGGATATGATCACGGACATGACGAGGAGTCTCAAATGGTTGAGACATAAAGATTGATATATTGGACGGATATATTTGGACACGGAAAGGTTCCGGAGAAGTTTGGAGCTCCGGAGATTACCGGAACCCCGGAGGTATATGGGCCTTATTGGGCCCATGTAGGAGGAAGGAGAAGGAGCAAGGGGGGCGCCCCCCCAAGCCCAATCCGATTGGGGAGGGGGCCGCCCCCTTTCCTTTCTCCTTCCCCTCTTCCTATTACTACTACTAGTACTACTTCCTAATACTAGTACTCTTTCCTTCCCCTCCGAATAAGATAAGGAAAGAGAGGAAACCTACTTGGAGTAGGTTTCCCCCCATGGCGCCCCCTTGGGGCGGCCACCTCCTCCCTCCCTCCTTTATATACGGGGTAGGGGGCACCCTAGAAGACACAAGTTGATCATTGATCGTTCCTTAGCCGTGTGCGGTGCCCCCCCCCCCACGATATTACACCTCGATCATATTGTAGCGGTGCTTAGGCGAAGCCCTGCGACAGGAGAACATCAAGATCGTCACCACGCCGTCGTGCTGACGGAACTCCCCCTCGGAGCCTCTACTGGATTGGAGATCGAGGGTGCGTCATCGAGCTATACGCGTGTCAAGAACTCGGAGGTGCCGGAGTAACGGTGCTTGGATCGGTTGGACCGGGAGGACGTACGACTATTTCCTCTACGTTGCGTCAATGCTTCCGTTTCGGTCTACGAGGGTACGTAGACAACACTCTCCCCTCGTTGCTATATCATCACCATGATCTTGCGTGTGCGTAGGAAATTTTTTGAAATTACTACGTTCCCCAACAATCAGCATCTCATTTATGAAGAAAAAGGATATGGAAAGAAGGAGAAAAATGCATTCATACACACAAACATTCGCACGTACTAGGCTGGTCATGCATGTACTACGAAGCAGCATCGAATTAGCTGACGGCTTGATTGTATGCCTCAAAATTCAAAACAAAAATTATAATCAATATACTCGATGTACATTTCGCCGTGTGGTGATAAAAAGTAGTCGCTCCTGTTTCAAAGCTTAGATTCAATTCCAGCCTGCTGCTGGTTTTTTCTGCACACATTTTGTTCCGCATTCACACCTGAATGGTTGTGTAATAGTAATATCTTTCCACACTCAAATTCGGCATGGATTTACCTTCTCCACACAAGCTAATAGTAGTAGTACTTGAGTACGAGTACGTACTACATGCTTGTGCAACCTTTTTCCACGCTGAAGTCACATTCGGCTTTGATTTACCTTTTCCACAAAAGCTACTAGTACTAAGTACGTACTCCCTCCGTTCCTAAATTGTTGTTTTTATAGAGATTTCAACAAGTGACCACATACGAAGAAAAAAAATGAATGAATCTACACTCTAAAATATGTCTATATACATCCGTATGCGATAGTCCATTTGAAATCTTTAGAAAGACTTAGGAACAGAGGGAGTACATTACATGCTTCACTAGTAGAAAAAGAGGCTTTCCGTCCAGCCCCATAAGTCGCGAAGCTGTAGGAACCGCGACTAATGGGACCTTTAATCATGATTCGAGGTGAACGCGACCAAAGGCTGGGCCTGGCGCGCGGTGGCAAGCTGGTGCACGTGAGGGGCTTTAGTCGCGGTTGGCGGACAACCGCGACTAAAATCTCAGCTAACCAAGCCTTTAGATCATGATTGGCGAGCCAACCGGGATTAAAGGTTAGACCTTTAGTCCGGTTGAGTCAGCAACCATGACTAAAGGCCCGAACCTTTAGTCGCGGTTGGTTAGACCTTTAGTCCCGGTTGGTCCGCCAACCGCGACTAAAGGGATTTGAGGCCTCATTTTCAAACTCTACCCCCGTGGATCGCCTTTTCAGTTTTCAAAAAAATAAAAGAAAATGATGAAAATGTCAAAAAAATAAAATAAAATAAGTTTTCCATGTGATTTGTGGTCTAGTTGTTGGGAAAATTTGTAAATGTGAATTTCGGCTTTATTTGCAAAATCTCTCTAGAATTTAGTAAAATGGGCATAACTTTTGCATACTAACTCGGATGAAAAAGTTTTTTATATGAAAAATCATCTACTCGAAAAGTTACATCCGAATTTAACTGGGGGAACCCCGTTAAACATTTTTAGAATCCCCAAAAACCTAACAGAAAAAAAGATACAGGGCTTTTAAGTTCTGGAGAGGCAAAAAAATTCAAAAAAATTCAAATTGTGGTCAAACTGTGGTCAAACAATGGTCAAACTAATTATTCTAGAATATTAGTGTTACTAAATAATTATTGTTTTTTAAAACAATAGTTTCAAACTCAAACAGTGAAATGTGTCACTTCATGCTCAAGCTAAATACCTGAGGGTTAATAGAATTGACATCCTACTATTGTCAGGAAAACAACAAGTGCAGACTTGGAAACGAGGGAGAATAGAACCCGGAAGTTAAGCGTGCTCAGTGGGAGTGGGAGGATGGGTGACCGTTCGGGAAGTTAGATGATTTGGAATTATGAGGGTGATTAGAGATTAGAGGATAAATTGAGCAGTGATGAGGGGTGGTGATTAGAGATTAGAGGTTAAAATAATTCAGAAATTTGAAAATAAAAAAATGAAAAATTCGCAAAAAAATTAGTAAAAATTTAACTCGGAGGAGGCTTTAGTCCCGTTAGCCACGAGAACCGGACTAAAGCCTTTAATCGCTGATTCGTGAGGCCGCGACTAAAGGGGGTCTTTAATCGCTTATCTGGTCGCGGTTGCGCAGCCGCGACTAAAGGCCTTTGCCAACCGCGACTAAAGGCCTTTTTTCTACCAGTGCTTGTGCACCCTTTTTGCACCCTCAAGTCTCGTTTGGCCGCGATTTACCTTTTTCACGAAAGCTACTAGTACTTAGCACGTACTTGATGTACGTCCACTGGTGTTAGCATTGAAATCGCCAGATTTACGCATGCACCCACGCAAAAGGCATGTCCCACGTGTGCGGGGTGGGGAGGGTCTCCTCCATCTATGTCGCTACCATGAGCAATATGGGAGAAAATCCTAGTCGGCCGCCACGAATATTCCTCACCCCACCCCCCTCCCCATTGCCACCAAAGGGTGTGGTCGGGAAAAGCCCGTGCGGTGGGAGCGGGCCGGTTTTCTCTCTTCCTCTTGGTTCGGATGGGACATCACGTGATGTTAGATACAGTGGAGCTCGCGTGTCAGTGTAGTGTGCACGTCGGCGTCACGATCTCGGGGTGGATCGGGAGGGAGGCGTGGTGCCCACGGAGGTCCATTTGGAGGCAGTGGCTCGGTCTGGGGTGTTCTTCCACCTGGATCAAAGACTCATCAGGGGTGATGGCTTTGTCTTGCCATGATAGTCACTAGAAGGTGGTAGGATGGATATCGTGTGTCGGTGGGGCCACATCCCTGGCACGTTTGGTCCGAATCAAAGATGGCCTATCAGATGCGGCGGTGGGGCTTCCTACAGACGGGCGGCTCTAGTGGTGGAGGTTGGTGGTGCTCCTCCCTTCAGCAAATCGACTGCGTCCTGGTGCACGCGAGTGGCCCTCTTGCGTCCCTATGTGCGATTGTTGGTCTGATCGCCCAGCTCGACGCTTGGTTGCGCAGGCCGGCCAGCGGCGGCTATTCTCAGTAATCTCACAACTTTGGATGAAATTGGAGTGGATGCATGGATCTAGGTGAAACTCATTTATGGTGGGCGGTGGAGTCATTGATATTGTTATCTCCTTGGGTACACATTTGTGGGGTCCATGAGGGCGACTATCAAGTGGTAGCTGAGGGGAAGCTTGGATTCATGGTGCTGCGGGAGGGGGGAGTAGCTTGGCGCATGTTTTCGGTTAGTGGTGGCAGAGGAAGTGATGTGCATATGTTGTAACATGCTAATTTTTGGTTACCCTACTTCATTGATTGACTCTTCTCAGAGGTTCGTGTCAGCGATGAAGTCTCGGCAAACAAGGTCCCTTGATGGCATTCGCAGTTCTAGTTGCGTTGCATAGTGCTCAGGGTCACACATTTGGTGATGGCCGGCGGTTATGAGGCCAAGATGAGGTGCATCAATTATTTCAGTAGAACATCCCCTTCGATTGCGTCAGCGAATTTGTTTGTCACCACAAGGCCTCAGCGGTAGGATGCCCTTTGACTAGGGTTGTGACTCTCCTAGATCTTCATGGTGAAGTGTGATCGATGAGGAAGCGGGTGGCCTCTACCTTTTTGTTATCCTGACTTTGGGTGTCCTTTCCAGTGGCCCGGTCGCACTTGCCACTGTGTGAAGGGTGCTAAGTTTGTGGTTACTGGTTCTCTTCTTTGTTCCCATGTACTTTCTTCTGGGTTTGTCATGTGCTACGTCTAGTAATCGAGCGATTTCACCATGTCAATACCGTGCATTTCATTGTGGCTGTTAAATTTACTGCTCATCTCCCACCAACGAGTTATAGATGAAGGTGACTTGATTGGTGGGCTCACGATAGAGTTGCATAGTTGTTGTTTCTCACATATCTAGCTCAGTTTTCTACACAGATTTTGACCGATTTGACCAACCATGATTCCTTACCTCTCCTCCCCAAAAGCCTAGCTCACATTTTCACTGTTGCCACCCCTTCTTCTCCTTCTCTACACGGCTATCTCTCCTTCCACTCCTACCTATCGTCAGGCCTGCCATTAGAGATTCGTCGTTGTCCTCGTCCTCGTCTTGAAGCCACGTCAATGGATCTCTTTAAGCCATGTCCGTGTTGGTGTGTCTTCCTCCCCATAGCCAAGCCCACCGGTCCAATCTCCAAAGTGATTGGATTCGGCCGATGGGCCAAAAATCGCCGTACACATTATTTACTCTAGTAAGAATAAAAAATAGTAATAGTTGACTCCTTACAAGCGGATGTAACATACGGTACCTTGCATGATGCATATTCATTGATCCGTACATATATATATGTGCCGGCACCTAACTATGCCTATACTTGATCGCGAAGACACAGACTGATTGAGTAGATAAAAGAAGAGCTCGCATTCAGTTGATCACCTAAACTACTTCGCCTTGATCTACTAAGAAGATCCGCGATGCTACTAGATGCAATACATCTATAGTTCTGTAGTACATCCATCTTGATCTGCACGTGTGCTTCCACGTCAACGCGAGTCATACACAGTACAACTGGCTTGGATGCGCAGCTCCGCACGACCAGTACCGATAATGCATGAGTGAGTGACTACGGTAAAAATGGTTTTTTTAATATAATACAGACGCAGACGCTCATACAAACACATGTATACTCACCGCCATGAATGCATGCACCCACACTCTATTTTTTTAGTCACCTTCTACATACTGAGCCGGCGGACATAGTTTTCTAAGAAGACAATGCTAAACTTTACACCCCTATTATTCCTTGACGATTTTTTGCCAAGTTCTCGATCACTACATACTCCATTTCACAATGTAGTGCCTATAGATTTTTGTGAAAGTCAAACTTTGCCAACTTTGACCAAGTGTATAGAGAAAACTATCTACATCTACAATATCAAACATATACATTCTGAAAATATAACTCGCGATGTATCCAGTGATGTCCATTTGGTGTTCTAGATGTACCTACTTTTCTCTATAGATATGGTCAAAATTTGTAATGTTTGACTTTTGCAAAAATATATAGGCACTACATTATGGAACGAAGGGAGTACATTATTAACTCTAGTAGTTAATTGATATTCCAAAGCAATCCAGCACATTGTGCAGCTTTGTTCTTGACTGATACCTCCGTGTACTTTGACTGGCCTTGCATGCATGCATGCACGTAGGCATGTGGCCACGTAGGGGGATTCGTGGAAGCAACCTCTACAAACAAATTTAAGACAAGGAAGCAACATCTACACGAGGCATGAGCATATGCTCCGTGAACCCGACCGAGCGATGGACCAAATGCAGAGACGAGTCTCGGTCCAACAATTCGATCCACACCAAACCCGGGTCCACAAATGACTTGCAATTTCTACTGCTTTTCTTCGCAAAGTTTACCGTGTGGGCTCCTGGCGTGCACCACGGCACTCTGCATGCATGGTGGAGTATGTAGTGGCCGGGCAGCTCGCGTCGGTCAAGGTCACGAGCCGGAGAACGAAGAAGACGGTCACGCAATCCATCGACCGAGACCGATCTTTCGGGTGGCACGACAGCAGAGGCAGGCTCAACTTTTTGACTGCACAGCACTGCCGTCTGGTGCACTCTCCGCGTACACGCCGCGTATCACGCACCACGGTGCGCGTAGATAGATTCCTCCGCTCGATCGATGTGCTTTTCCCCGTTAGTTTACAAAGCATGCAAAGGTTCATTCGTACCTTCGATTTCCTTTGGAAAAAGGAATCAAGTAGTGAGTGTAACCATCACAGTTAGGTACGTACGGACAAAGCTAGTCACATTCGGGTCAAGTCTAAGGTTCATCTCCGCGAGTTGTGATCCTCATCTCCCGCAAAGTGTAAGTGTTCATGCAGTCGATCCTTCCTGCCGGCAAAGATATTAGATATGTGTCCACCAAGCAAAGAATCCGTGGTACAAGGTGGGGAAATATTATAATGCTAAGGAGATAGTCTGGCATAATCGAATATATATAATCCTGGCATAATGCCGACCAATCACGGAGGAAAAGCTCACATACGCCGGGGCAATTGTACGATTGACGAGAGCTTCCATTACCTGAGAAAAAAAACTACTATATGACCACAATTCTATCAAAATAAATGAATGTGTATTATCAATGTTTTCTTTTTCAAACGTGTTACTCGTTGGAGCACGAGCATCGGCCCGTACATGCACCATTTTATTCTTTGCACCCATTAATCTGTCGTCGTCCTAGTATTATAACTATTATTTGTACATCAAATTAATACAGGTATATAGTACTCGCTCTATTTGTAAATACAAGCCTTGTAAAGGTTTTAATACGGACTACATACGGATGTATGTAGACATATTATAGAGTGTAGATTCACTTATTTTGCTTTGTATGTGGTCATATTGAAATCTTTAAAATATATTATATTTAGGAACGGGGAGAATATTATTACCACCCACCAACCCATGCATGAGACATGCTCGGTCGAGCTCTCCATCACAATTCACACCATCTGTCCAAGTCGAGGCCGTGTGCATGCACGCACAAGAATTTCGTCCCCTTGGATCCATCGACCGCCGGGGACGTGACAAAGAGACGGCAAGAGGCGTGGAGGAATCCGGCGCGACCGCTGGCTGCACTGCACAATGCAGACTGCTGACGGTGACGCGCGCTATATCTGTAGCAATGGCATTTTAGAGGTGCGGTGCGGCCTGTGCGGTGATGCGTGGAACCTTCTTGTGTTCTCCTCCACGTGCGTGCCTCATCCCACCCCGTGCCGATGCCGCTGACCTGACTACCCCGCCCGCCGGCGCGCCACTAGCACCGGTCGGTCGGTATCGGCTGGCTAGCCGAGCATCCGTCCTCCGCTCGGGCCATGTGTGTATAAATAAGCTGGCCACGCCCACGATGCGATGCACATACATTCACTCGCCAGTCAACACCATCTCGCACGCGCCTTCAGGAGCTTTGCTGGCTTCAGCGGTGGAGACGAAGAAAGAGAGAGAGAGTTGGTGCCATGGCGTCCAGTGAGGTCAGAATCCAGATGGTGGAGGAACTGCACGGCCAGCCGCGGTATGCTCCGTCCCCGGAGCCGCTTCTCCTTCGTGCCGCGTCGCGTGCCGCCGGAGTTTCTTCGACGGAGGCTGGGGATGCCGTCGTTTCCGGCGGCAGGACCACCAAGGAGGCGGTCGCGGCTGCTTACGCTGAGACGCCGAGCTCTGTCTTGATCAGCGTACCAGGCTCGCCGTCGGGGCTCCACCTCGCGCAGCTTGGCATGCCGCCGTTCGTCCGCGGAAACGACTCCGACGTGGGCGCTACTCCGGTGTCGTCGCCGCCGAGCGAGTCGAAGGTCGAGCGGGTTCACCACCCGGCCGTGCCGCAGCTGCTGAAGCAGGCCCGGCACCACTCGCAGCCGTCCTTGGTGGTCAGAGTCGGCGGCGAGGTGCCGGCGGTGCTGCGAAGCGACAGCATGCGGGAGCGAGACCGGCGGTTTGACCACTTCAAGACGTTCTCTGGCCGCCTTGAGCGACAGCTCTCCAGCCTCCGCGGGGTGCCACAGGACACCGACGTCGAGCAAGGTGCGGTGTCAAAGATCTCAGAGGAGGAAACCGATGAGGATGATGAAGTGCCCACCGCCGACCGCTACTTCGCCGCGCTCGAAGGACCCGAGCTCGAGACACTTCGGGTACGTACAAAGTCACCGTGTAGCATTCCAGCAAAAAGTATACCACTCCTTACCACTCCCTCCGTTCCAAAATACATGACCCAACTTTGTGTCTAATAACCATGTGAACTTGCAGTCGACAGAGGTGGCCGTGTTGCCTAATGACGAGACATGGCCGTTCTTGCTCCGATTCCCCATCAACGCCTTTGGGATGTGCCTTGGCGTGAGCAGCCAGGCCATGCTGTGGAAGACCCTTGAGTCGGAGCCCTCCACCAAGTTTCTTCATGTGCACCCTGCTACCAACCACGTCCTCTGGTGGATCTCCGTCGCACTCATGGTCGTCGTCTCCATCACCTACCTTCTAAAGATCGTTTTCTACTTCGAGGCCGTCCGCCGTGAGTTCCACCACCCCGTGCGTGTCAACTTCTTCTTTGCACCATGGATTGCCTGCCTTTTTCTTGTCAAGGGCGTGCCGCATCCGGTGTGGGAGATCCACCACGCCGTCTGGTACTTGCTCATGGCGCCCATCCTGTGCCTCGACCTCAAGATATACGGCCAGTGGATGTCTAGTGGCGAGCGGCGTCTCTCTAAGGTAGCCAACCCATCCAACCACCTCGCGATTGTCGGCAACTTTGTCGGCGCGCTTCTCGGTGCTAGGATGGGCCTCCGGGAACTGCCCATCTTCTTCTTCGCCGTCGGGTTGGCCCACTATGCTGTGCTATTCGTCACTCTCTATCAGCGGCTCCCCACCAACGTGCAACTCCCCAAGGAGCTCCACCCAGTGTTCTTCCTTTTCGTCGCCGCACCTAGCGTTGCTTCCATGGCCTGGACAAGGATCTCTGGAGAGTTCAACGATGGTTCCAAGCTCCTTTACTTCGTCTCGCTATTCCTCTACGTTTCTCTAGTGGTGCGCATCAATCTCTTTAGGGGGTTCAAGTTCTCGCTGGCATGGTGGGCGTACACATTCCCGATGACGAGTGTGGCCTTGGCGACGGTGTTATATGCATCAGAGGTAGACAACGTGCTGACACGGGCACTGGTGGTCGGGTTGTCAGGAATTGCCGTTGTCACGGTCACCGGCGTGCTAGCCACCACCATGTACCATGCCTTCGTGCGGAAGGACCTCTTCCCCAACGATGTATCCATAGCCATCACGCGACGAAGGCCCAAGTTTAGCAAGATCCTCGCGCACCTTCGGTCATCGAGCTCTGATGTCAAGGAGCTTGTTCTCTCCATCCCAAATTTCAGTTCCAATTCCAAGCAGGGCGCATACTGCGATGACGCCGGCTCCAGCTACAAGACGAGCGGCAGTGTCGGCGAGTCTCCTGTGGCACATGGGCATGGAAGAGCAAAGCGTTAGGAGGTCCATGCACAACATGGTGCTTGTACGCACGGCTAGCTTATGTTGATTAGTAGTGCTTGTATAGAGTTTTTTGTGTTTTTTCTTCATTCTTTTTCTTCTTTGTGAACTTGCTGCACATAGTTGCAGATTAGGAGTGGTCCGTGAGCAATTTACATTGCCATGATAGTGATATAATTGTCTGGCTTAACGGTTGAGTTTGTAAATTTAGTGGTTATACCTTTTTCTTCAGAAGTAGAAAAATCTCAGTTACATTTCTTAACTCTATTCTCGTCTCAAGTAACTACACAAACCTGAAAATTGGAAGGACATTTCACCAAAGGTGTACCAATAAAATGGATGGCTTTAGAAGGGAGGTTTTCAAGGTTTCAAGACAGAGGAGTATTTGCAAAATCATTTTTTATGTGTGACCGTCACATGCTTTCCACATATTGCCCAAAACCAAGGTTACCGCTAACAGAGCTCTCTCAGACTTAGCTTTGCTTACATTTTATTTTCACTAAAACATAACTTTACTTACATTTCCTTTCAACTAAACATAGCTTTGCTTAGATTTTTCTTTGAGGGGTGAAACCAAACTTTATTACTCAAAGTCCACATAAACTGGGATACAAACGGGATCATGGGGTTCGGACAACCAAACATGCCGCCCTTGATCCAAGGAACGTGAGAACTTTGCTAACCTATCAGCATCAGTGTTTGTTGCTCCATAACTTCATCATAGCCTCCGATTCGAAGCAGGTGGAAATGACATACACAATGAGAGTCGAGATTTTTCTTTCAATTAAAACATAGCTTTGCTTACATAGCAAAGAGCCCTCATCCCATCTCCTCTTTTGGGCTTTAGGCTCACCGGAAGTAGGCTTTTGGTGTGTCGTGTCTATTAGTTCTGGCTACCATGCAGTTACTGTCTGGACCGTATGGCTCGGAACTAAGAGGTTGTTTGGATCGCAGCCCTCAGCAACCCAGCCAAAAAATTGGTCGTTGACCGGACTTGTCTTCGCGTTTGGATGGCTGCCAATATTTTGCTGCGCCCGACCCATCCCACGCTGGAGCAGTTCATTTGACGCCAAATCGTTGGCAAATCTGGGGCGCCCAGATCCTGCGCCAACTATTTGGCTCACCTACGATTGGCAGGGCTGCCACGGGCGTAAACCAAACAGCCCCTATCTCTACAAAATTTTCTCTAGAAAAAGAATCTACAAATTGTTTCCTGTTGCTGACTGAAAGCCTCAGATGTCCTAACTTAATAATGTATATATAGTCCTTTACAAATCTTACTTGCTACCTGAATAAGAGACGAATCAGGTTTCATTCCAGAAATCAAAACACTTAGTTACATACATAGTTGAAGATATAGACCGATAGACACCTTCCGCCGCAAACTTGACTCCAAAATACATGATGTTTTGCTTGGAGAAAGATGAACTAAAGTCTGAATAAAGCGCAAGGCTTTAAATTCAGTCACAACCGTACACATTACTCCTGGTACAAGTCTACGACTGTGGGGGATGTTAGAAGTATAGTTGTGTTTAAGCTAGATATAAAGGTTAGAGACCGAATACATTTAAATCATGTATGAGTTGTCTTGTACTTTATATCTGACCCACGTTGTACTCTATACAATAGCCCTATAAGGATCAGATCAATACACTAGAATATTAGAGTTCTAATATTTTACACAGAATGTACATTATCCCACTGGTCTCTCACATGCATGAACCGCTTTATATGTCACTCACTTCTGCCGTGGTCTCGATGATCAGTAGGAATAGAATGTTCCACTTGTATAAGCGGGCACGATGACTAAAAGTCTCGGTGGATGGAGTCCTCCGGGTCATTCACGGCATGATGTCTCGCTCTTGTCTGACTCTCTACCATATAAGTAGTACATATACGAAGAAAAAGGACCGGTGGTTAGGGAAAGAAGGAGAAAAATGCATGCAGACACCAAAAACATTCGGTTAGGGAAAGAAGGAGAAAAATGCATGCAGACACCAAAAACATTCGTACGCATAGGGCTGGTCCTGCATGTATGAAGCAACATCGAATTAGCTGGCGCAGGAATTGCTTGCATGCGCCGGAAAAATATATTATAATTTGTGTACTATACATTTCCTCGTGTGGAGATAAAAGCAGTCGCTCCTGTTTCAAAGCTTGATTCAATTGCCGCGTGTTGCTGGCATTTTCTACACAAATTTTGTTAGGACCCGGAGATGGTGCATGTTCAAACCAGCGATGCACCTTTTTCCACCCTCAAGTTGGCCATGGATTTACCTTTTCCACACAAGCTAATAGTACTAAGTATGTACATGATGTACGTCCACAGTTGTTGGTTGATTTGCATTTACATATGCTTGTATAAGAGCATCTCTAAGACGGACCTGTAAACCTCCGCAACCGTTCAGACCGTGCTGTCCGGATCGTTGAAGCCATCCAACGCCGACATGTATTGGTCCGCGGAGCTGTCTGCACACGATTTCTCCCTAAAACCAGAGACAAGAGTGGGGGAGGTTTGCGGGAGTCCGGGCCGCTCCCAAGCCCGCTTTTGACTGCCCTGGCCCACCAAGAACCCGTCACCCGTCCCTCCCGCGCTTTCTTACCGATGCACGTGCCGCTTACCACGCCGCATACATGCCGGCCCAGAGCACGCGGACACCGGCACTGATATCGCGATGTGACTGGAGGAAGGAAGAGATGGCAGCGCTGACCGACGCGACCTCTCTGCAGCCGCCGCATCAATGCAGACACAGGTTCCCGAGGAACCAACTCCGCCCGCTGCGCCACATTGGAGTGGCTGACCGGCCCTTTGCATGGCCTGGCCGCGGCTATTTAAGCCGCGCTCCGGCGCCATCCACATTGTATCCTCCTTCTTCCTTTTCGTCCTCCTTCTGGTCGCACCCTCTCCACATCTCCGGCAATGGGCGAGTCATGGGCGTCGATGCTGGCAGGTGGGATCTGGCGACTCGTGGAGATGTCGCTCGGACTCTGGGCCGTTGTCCCCGTCGGCTGGCGGTGACTCAACGCAGGCAGAGATTGTCGTCTCCTCTGGCGACGAGGAGGACCAGCAGCCGCCGCAGCCACAGTCCGCGCCCGCGGTGCCGTGCCAGGTCTATGCCGGCACCGAGGGGGAATTCAAGGAGCAGATGGAGCTAATGGCCCGTCGCTCCGTCGTCCACACCAACGGCACGGCTCCGCCACCGGGGACGCTCCTCCCCGTGAAGCTAGAGTCGGCATCCCCTCCATGCTCTCCACCGCTGCGTGAAGGAAGAGCGGCTCTCGCCGCCGCCCGAGCGCGACGTCAAGGAAGAGCGGCCCTCGCTGCCACTCGGCGCGCTGTGAAAGTCAAGCGCCGCTCGCCATTACCCCCTGCCCAAGGCGCACGGGCGCATTCTACACTACCTCTGCGGCGGCTCCTCATCGTCGTCATCATCCCATAGCGCCATGGCAATGCAGGAGTACGCCGACCGGGAGAAGCGCCAGCGGTAATCCGACTTCCCGTGGGCCGATCCCAGTTCGCGGACTTCGACGTGCCGCCGCCACACATTACGGCGGACCCAGACCTGGCGTACGATTGGGCCCTGGACCGCTCTGTGACGACGTCGAAGACGGCCAAGCGCCGTCTCTGCCGCCTCGACGGGGAGATGGCTAGGTACGGCGAGGAATGGTCCATCGCTGATACAGACGCCCCCTCCGATGATTTGCGGCCGCACCGTGCAGGACGAGGCATAGAGGATCATCCGCGAGCGTCACGTTGACGTCAGAAAGCCCTGCCACATCGCCACCACCTTCCGCCACCCCAAGCCCGACTCTGACGACGGGGCGGGCAACAATGATGGAGGAGCAGCCGGCCAGCCGGGATTGGCTACAAGGTCACCGTGCGGTATAGGATAGTTTAGTGTTTTAGTTTTACTCCCTCCATTCGGAATTACTCGTCCAAAATATGAATGTATCTACATATATTTTAGTAGTAGATACATTCATTTTTGTGACAAGTAATTCCGAACTGAGGGAGTAGGTTCTAAGTTCACGGGACGAAATATCGTCATGTTTTATGTACAAATTATCCTACTTTCAATGAAATCCATTGTGTTTATATCAAAATTTGCCGTGTTTGCATGAATTTCGTCCGGCAAATGGCCGCGGCTAGCACGCGAGTGTGAAGCATGCCAGCACGCAGCTGTGGCTGCATGCGGCTGCAGTTGCACGGCCGCGTGGGCACGACTATATATCGCTTAACATAATATCTAAGGGCGTGAGAGCTATATTTCGTTATAGCAAGATGGAAGGAGATCTGGCCTGAGTGATTTTCCTGGCCCCTGGTGAAACGTACTGAATATTCAAATAGTTGATGCCCCTCACTTTTTTTTAAAAAAAATATTCATTATATATTTAGGAATGTACATTTTATCTTGTACTTTTTATTTTTCGGTTTATTCTGGTTAGGTAGCTTTTACTTTACTTTTCTTTCGCCGATTCGTTTTGTTTTCTTCTGGTTTTCATTCATTTGCATTGCTCCTTTTCTATAGTTCCCTACATACTCCCTCTGCCCCAAAATAAGTGTCTCAAATTTATACTAGCTTTAGTACAAAGTTATCCTAAGCTTGAAACACTTATTTTGGGATGGAGTGAGTAATAAACAATTTCTCAACATACGGTGATCATTTTTTAATATATAGTGAACACTTTTAATATTAAATGTACATTTTTAATATATGGTAAACAAAATTAAATATATGATGAACATTTTAAAACTATACACTGAAATATATGATGCAGTATTTTCAAACATGATGATTTTTTAAATATACAATGAATAAAATGATCACGGAGGTAGTATCATACACTAGTATCATATGGATGACATTAACTTATGATACTACCCACTATGGGCAGCCTAATCCATTGGTCGTCAGTCTTTATCGATCGATCAGTTAGTGCTGATTTGGAGCTTGTCTAATTAATGTCAAAATAAGTGATCCATTCACAAAAGGAGGTAAAAGGGATGTCAAGGTTGTTTTTATGAAAAAAGTTGGTGCTGATGTCAAGCTGTTTTTTTTTTGCGAGAAGCTGTTTTATAAACTAGTTATGCTTCCAGAGTGTATTATATGAGTATCATCATCAAAGATAAGCATTCTTGTCTCATCGCTGTATAGTCGAACGAACTTTGCCAACTAGGCCAGCAGACAAGGCCTTTACCGGTGACCTTTTGACTCGGACTATGGCACTACGCACGCATGTATAGCTAGCCATAAAAAACTGTTAAGGTTTGCGCACGATCAAGTAGTATATATGTATACATTATTATTCCCACTGGTCACTCACATGTCGTGCACTCCTTTGCACATCAGTCACATGCTATGCACATTACACTCTCAACCGGTAGGATATGTGTCATGTGCTCTTTTTTGTTAGCAAGTGCGTCATGTGCCCATGTAGAAGGGCAATGATCAAAAGCCGTTGGTCGATCGAGTCCGAGTCATTCACGGCATGATGTATCTCGCCACCAATCACCATGCAGGTGCATATGCGAAGAAAAAGGACCAATAGGTAGGCAAGGAGGGAGAAAAGTGCATTTGCAGGCACATCTACGGACCGGCGGGTCATGCACGGATGAGGCAGGTCCAATTAAGACTTTATTCACAGAAAGCCCCTTTCAAATTAGTCACGTCGGGTCTGATTCAAACCGGACGTGCAGATGCACATGGATGCCAAGATGTCATGAGTCGCTGCGTGCAAGCTGCTGATTTTCTCCATGGAGAGTGGAGATCGCTTGCACAAACTTTTCTACATAGAAAACCGGCGGCCATCTATACAAAACAACACGGAGAAGTACTGTGTGCGCGGCTCACGGAGGTCTCTTGTGACTGTCCTTGTCGTTGATAGCTCGTTGCTCTATCGATTGGTTAGTGCTTTGAAATTCTTTTTCGAGAGCAACTGATCACAAGAGTGGCTCTAAAGAACCCAGAAAATGAGATAATGGAATCTTTTTTCGTTTTACGAAAGGTTTGGATAGTGGCTTTTTTTTATGGCTCTGCCTCGGTTTCGTCATTTCAGCCTTTATATATGTTAGTGTGGATAGTGGCTTGCACGAGCGCATCCAAATTAAAGGTTAATAGATCACAGGCTCACGGGGCACAGTTGGATCTTCGCCAAGCAGCCGACGGCGCCTTTATGGATCGAAGAAGGCAGCTGACAAGGCAAGCATCGACCGATCTTTTTACTAGGACTAAAAACATTGTGCACATTTTTTCTGAAAAATATTACACACACATGCATGCAGCTGCATTCAACTTCAGATAACATTTTTTTATACACCAACTGAAAAAATACAATACACACCAACATGCACCAGCACAACCGAGTAGTGTACACGTTAATCCCACCTGGTCTCTCACATGCATGCACTGCTTTGTACTACTACGTACCTGCTCGGTAGGGTCTTCCTCATGTACAGGTGCGTAGCATGACCCTTAAGTCTCTGGTCGATCGAGTCCGAGTCGTTGACGGCCTGATGTCCCTCTCAACGGTCATGTACGATATGAAGCAGCATCGAACTAAACTAATGCAAGAAGTCATCGGTCAGACCCCAGCTTTCTTGCATGCGCCAAAAACGAAAATCATAATTATTGTACACTCTACATTTCCTCGTTTGGAGATAAAAGAAGTCGCTGATGTTTCAACGCTTGATTCAATTCCGGCGTGCTGCTGGCTTTTCTACACACATTTTGTTAGGACCCGGAGATAGTTAGTGTGCATTTTTTTTTTCTTTTATACGGGGAAGAGATAGTGTGCATTCACACCTTTTTCCCTGAAGTTCGGCAAGGATTTATCTTTTCCACAAAAGCCAATAGTACTGAGTACGCATATCACCCGCAAAGAAAAGTACGCGCATTGGTGTTAGTTTTGAAGCATCATACACACCATGCGTGACACCAGGATGCTTCTGCATTCGACTTGACAATATCAGAAAAAACATAATACACACCAGCATGCATCTCCATGAGTGACCAAGTGGTATATACGTACATTATCCCAGTGATCTCTCGCATGCATGCACCGCTTTGTTTGTACGTTCGTCACTCACCTGTGCTATGCTCTCGATGATCAATAGTCTAGAATAGGATGTTCCTATTGTATAAGCATGCACGATTACCAAAAGTCTCCGGTGGATAGAGTCCTCCGGGTCATTCACGGCATGTTGCATCGCTCTAGTCTCCCGTGTAGTAGTACGTACTATATATATGAAGAAAAAGGAAGAACTGATAGTTAGGAAAACAAGGAGAAAAATGCATGCAGACACATAAACGTTCGCACGTACTGGGCTGGTCATAAACATTGGACCCGACTTGCTTGCATGCGCCAAAACAAAAATTATAATTA
The DNA here is from genome assembly GCA_021437245.1 of Aegilops speltoides. Lineage (NCBI taxonomy): Eukaryota > Viridiplantae > Streptophyta > Magnoliopsida > Poales > Poaceae > Aegilops > Aegilops speltoides. Next base: position 459,243,482 of record CM038141.1, read on the forward strand.
ATGTACTCTACATTCCCTCATGTCGAGATAAAATTAGTCGCTCCTGCTTCAAAGCTTGATTCAATTCCGGCGTGCCGCTGCCTTTTTTCTAGTACATACATTTTGTTCGGCATTCACACCTGCATGTGGTACTAACCCTTTTCCACCCTCAAGTTAGGCATAGATTTACCTTTTCCAAAAAAGCTAATAGTACTAAGTACGTAGAGTACATGATGTACGTCCACAGGTGTTAATTGACGTGCATTCACACATGCTTGTGTCACCTTTTTCCATCCTCAAGTCAAGTTCGACCTTGATTTACCTTTTTCAGAAAAGCTAATTGGGCTTGGCCTTTTGCTTTTGCTTTTACATCATTTTCACTTCAGCAAAAAAGCCAAAAAGTTTCTAAATACTCCCTCCATTTACTTATACAAGGCCACTATGGAATATACATTTTGCATATATACAAGGCCACCAACAGTAATCGAGGCAAAAATTAATGATGTTTCCTCGTACTAGCAACTTATTTACTACTTGCATGCATGCAGTCATAATGACACTCAGCCACTTCCTCCGGTCAGTTTTTTTGCATGCATGAGGTGTATTAATGATCCCAGTAAATGAGAGAAAAAGTTGGGTTGGAAAACATATATTAAATTTTATCTTGGTACCTGTGGAGTTTGTGGCCTTGTATATAAAAATGGAGGGAGTATGTGTTGTTTTGCTTGGGCTTTTGGCTTATACCATAATATAACAATATTGATTCATAAGCCAAAATCCCAAGCAAAAAAGTCTCTATTTAGGAGTTTTCGTCGCTTTTTTTGTCAAAGTGAAAAAACTATAAAAGCAAAAGCAAAAACTCTAACAAACAGGGCCATGATGTACGTCCACTGGGAGAACAAGGTGTCAGCCTGTTGGCTAGGCCCGTAAGGAGCGAGCTAGCCCACCCGTGTTCGAGCCCTGAATGGCACATGGTCTTTAGAGATCTTTTCGATAAAAAAATACCTTCAAAGGCAAGTTGTAGATGGTCTCATTTTTTTTATGTATGTCCAATGGAGTTGCCGGCTTTGCGCGTACATGGGCGTCATTATAGTACACATGCATGTGCAACAAACTCACAGTCACACACAGAGGGAGGTAGTGATCAAAATTACCAGCCAACATTTATCATGCAGACGTGCCCACGCACCCAAACAACTTGTCTACACGCAGGCCGGGGGGGGGGGTGTGTTCCCTTCCTTCTCGCGTAGCTCCCGTGGGCTGCCCAAGAGAAAACCCTAGCTAGCCGCCGCGAGTCTTCCTCAACATTGCCCCCTTTCCCGCAGCTGCCTGAGGGTATCGCCGAGCCTAGCTACTAGAGCTTGTTTGGTCAACGCTTAAGGTGCTATGGCACAACTTGGTCCTTTTCACGGTACAATTGTTGGTCTCATTTAAATTTCCTTTTGAGATGGGGTATTGTTTATTGTTCCTATCATCATGGGCCGTTCCTAGTTTGTGTTTTCTAGGTTTCAGTATGCAGTGTTGGGAACTGAGCCGTGGGCTATATTGCATTGAAATGTGTATGTTTGGTGTTAGTATTCATTCATGCACTTCCATATTCTTTTTACTTCGCAAATAAGATATGTTTGAAGTCAAACTACGTAAGCTTTGACCAAATTTTTATTAAAAAATATCAACATCTACAATACTAAAGTTATATAGTTAGAAAAATAATTTCATGATGCATCTAATGATATTGATTCCGCATTGTCCATGTTGAATTTTTTTCTATAAAGTTGATCAAATTTTATGAAGTTTGACTTCAGAAATTTTTTATATGCGGACTTAAAGAAACAGAGGGAGTACATGTATGGGCAAAAAAGCCAGACATGTGTTTCATTACAGGGATCCTAAGGGCTCCTTCCAACTAACTAAACGTGTCCCCTAAATTTCAAGGGATGGGCCGATTTTCCCATCTGACGCCCAACAATAGAGTTCCACGTTGGATCAATCCATAAACCAGAACAAATGCTTCGCACATGTAGCTTTACTCCTGTATGAGGGCCCTTGGTCTTCGGGAGGGCCTGTGCCACCACACCTATTGCACATGCTGAGGACCGGCCCTGAGTACGGTAGGCATGTAGCCATGCAGGGGATTCGTGGAAGCAACCTCTACATTTTTATTTTTATTTTTAGAGACAAGGAAGCAACCTCTACATGATGAGCGATCAGTCTCGGTCCAACAATTCATTCCATACAAACGACTTGCAATTTCTACTGATTTTCTTCGTACAATGTGCAGCGTGGGCTCTGGCGTGCATCACGGCACTTTGCATGCATGGTGGAGTATGTAGTTGCCGGGCTGCTAGCTACTTTGGCTCGCGTCGGTCAAGGTCAAGACTCAAGACCACACGAAGAGGGAGCGGGGCACAACTTTTTGACTGCACCGCATGCACTGCCGTCCGGTTCACTCTCCGCGTACACGCCGCGTAGCACGCACCACGGTGCACATTGATATATTCCTCCCTTCTCCCCAAAGGAATGAATCGCTTGCAGCTTCTTGGAGCTCCATCGATGTGCCTTTCCTCATCAATTTCCAAGCCTGTTCCAAACACTCGGTTAACTTGTTACTAGTAGAAAAACCAAAAAAATAAGTAGAGTATAGCTATCAAAGGCAACTTACTAAGGTTGATTGGGATAACTAATTAACGCTCTCCTTGCCAAGCCACTTTTTTCGGCGTTTTGTCCTCCCTTACCAGTTTTGCTTTCGAGAAATAAAGTACGAACATAGATGCTCACAAACGAGACCGTTCCTTCTTGTAGTCAAAAATAGATTTGGCTTATTCTTTGTACGGCACACATGCATCCAGCAAGCGAAGTACCGGCACTTTTGGTTTTGCTTGAGCCGATCAAATTTTGCTAGAACAAAGGGGTGTATACCCATTATTAGACTGAATGAAGTAACCAGGACCTGCAAAACAAGGTCACGAAATATCGGTTGCTTGAGCCAATCAAATTTTGATAGCAGAAATGGGTGTAGATCCATTAGACTGAATGAGGTAAGCTGAAGCCGCAAAACAAGGTCATGAAATATCGGTTGCTTGAGCCGGTCAAGTTTTGCTAGCAAAAAGGGGTGCAACCCATTAGACTGAATGGGGCAAGCTTAAAACAACGTCATGAAATATGGGTTGCTTGAGCCAATCAAAATTTGATAGCAGAAAGGGGTGTAGATCCATTGGACTGAATGTGATAAGTTGAGGCCGCAAAACAAGGTCACGACATATCAGTTTGCTTGAGCCGACCAAATTTTGTTAGCAGAATCGGGTGTAGAGCCATTAGACTGAATGAGGTAAGCTTAAGTCGCAAAACAAGGTCACAAAATATCAGTTGCTTGAGTTGATCAAATTTTGGTAGCAGAAAGGGGTGTAGATCCTAGACTGAATGAGGTTAGTTCAAGCCCCAAAACAAGATCATGAAATATTGGTTGCTTAAGTGGATCAAATTTTGCTAACAAAAAGGGGTGTGGATTCATTAGACCGAATGAGGTAAGCTGATGTCACAAAAATAAGGTCACGACATATTACAATGCCAGGAGATGGAGTCCCTCAAAGTACCGAGCAGTCATGGAGATATACAACCACAACTCGATCGCACAGGTCCGAGATGTCATGCGCCGATCAAAGGAAATGCAGTGAAGGGCATGGATGGAGGACAATTGCACTTATGATCATTATACTAGTTACTGCTCCTTCAAAAATTGCAATATATAGGCCCTTCATTCATAATGTAGCGTGCATATATTATTTGAGAAGTCAAACTTTACAAACTTTGATCAAGTTTATGAGAGAACTATTTATATCTACAATACAAAATATATAAAATATGAAACTATGACTTATTGTAAGTCTAATTATGTAAATGTTTTTATCCACAAACTTGATCAAAGTTTATGTGGTTTCACTTTAAAAAAAATCTACCTGCACTATGTTATCGAGCGGAGAGAGTATAACAATTAAGTTTATTTTCATTAAGACTGTGTGGTACACTTCAGCATACCCAGCATCCCCACCACCCACACCAACTTTAGTCAATTGTATTTATATGATTAATGGAAAGCTTCCATTATCTCGAGAAAACTATTATACACCTATAATTCTATAAAAAACATAATAAATACTATTATAGTTTTCATTTTCAAACGTGTTACCCGTTTGAGCACGTGCTGGGCCCCATATATGCACCAATTCGTTGCACCAATCTAATCAGTCATACTCCTAGTATTACTATATTTAAGTCAAATTAATACAGCTATACTATTATATTCAAGTAAAAACAGACTCAGAAATATCTATCCACACCGATCCACACTTGCCGGCTCAGCACAACACACGAGACATGTCGTTCGATGAAGCTCTCTCCATCACATCGTCTGTCAAAGTCCATCCATGGCCTGTCGCACAAAGAATTTCGTCTCCTTCGACCGCCGATCGATCGGTGGCCGAGGACGTGAAGACGACGACGGGGGTGACGTCGCATTCTCAGATACAACTAGGGCGCGACCGCTGCTGCCGATGAGTGCACGCTGACGGTGACGCGCTCTATATCTGTAGCTGTAGCTTTTCGAGGTGCGGTGCGGCCTGGGCGGTGATGCTTGGAACCTTCGTGTTCCCTCGTCCACGTGCGTGCCGGCGCCGCTGACCTGAGCGGCCCGCCCGCCGGCGCCACTAGCACCGGTCGGTCGGTCGATCCATCTACTCAGGCCATGTGTGTGTATATAAGCTAGCCAGGCCCACGATGCGAAGCACATACATTCACTCACGTCTTCAGGAGCTTGCTGGCTGCTCACGCGTCTTCAGCACAGCACAGAGAGAGAGTTGTTAGCAAGCCGAGGCGTGCTCCGTCCAGATGGCGGGGGTACTGGATGGCAAGCCGAGGTGTGCTCCGTCCCCGGAAACGCTTCTCGTTCGTGTCCCCTCGCGGGCCGCCGCCGGCGCGGGCAGGACGGCCAAGGACTCGGCCGTAGCTTCTCACGCTGACACGCCGTGCTCTGTCTCCTTCAGCGTGCCGGGCTCGCCGTCGGGGCTCCACCTCGCGCAGCTTGGCATGCCACCGTTCGTCCGTGGAAACGATGCCGACATGGGCGCTGCTCGAGTGGCGCCGAGCGAGTCGAAGGTCGAGCTGGTCCACTACCCGGCGGTGCCACAGCTACTGAAGCAGGCACGACACCACTCGCAGCCGTCCCTGGTGGTCAGAAGCGGCGGCGAGGTGCCGGCGATGCTGCGGAGCGACAGCACGCGGGAGCGAGACCGACGGTTTGACCACTTCAAGACGTTCTCTGGCCGCCTTGAGCGACAGCTCTCCAGCCTCCGCGGGCTGCCACAGGACACCGATGTCGAGCAAGGTGTGGCGTCAAAGATCTCAGAGGAGGACACCGACGAGGACGATGAAGTGCCCACCGCCGACCGCTACTTCGCCGCGCTAGAAGGCCCCGAGCTCGAGACCCTTCGTGTACGTACCACGTACCCGTGTAGACTTCTACTTCAGTAATACTAAAGTTAAAACACTTATTTTAGGACGGAGGGAGTAAAAAAAAAATCACCATTACAATCTGTGTGTAATGACCTCATGAACATGCAGTCGACAGAAGTGGCGGTGCTGCCTAAGGACGAGATATGGCCGTTCCTGCTCCGGTTCCCCATCAGCGCCTTTGGGATGTGCCTTGGCGTGAGCAGCCAGGCCATGCTCTGGAAGACCCTGCAGTCCGAGCCCTCCACGAAGTTTCTTCACGTGCACCCCGTTGTCAACAACGTCCTCTGGTGGGTCTCCGTCGCACTCATGGTGGTCGTCTCCATCACCTACCTCTTGAAGATCGTCTTCTACTTCGAGGCCGTCCGCCGCGAGTTCCATCACCCTGTGCGTGTCAACTTCTTCTTCGCGCCATGGATCGCCTGCCTCTTCCTCGTCAAGGGTGTGCCACATCCGGTGTGGGACATCCACCACGCCGTCTGGTACGTGCTCATGGCGCCCATCTTGTGCCTTGACCTTAAAATCTATGGACAGTGGATGTCTAGCGGTGAGCGACGCCTCTCTAAGGTGGCCAACCCATCCAACCACCTTGCAGTCGTCGGGAACTTCGTAGGCGCATTGCTTGGCGCTACGATGGGCCTTCGGGAGCTTCCTATCTTCTTCTTCGCCGTTGGGTTGGCCCACTATGCCGTGCTCTTTGTCACTCTCTATCAGCGGCTCCCCACCAACGTGCAGCTCCCCAAGGAGCTCCACCCAGTGTTCTTCCTTTTCGTCGCTGCACCTAGCGTCGCATCCATGGCGTGGACAAGGATCTCTGGCGAGTTCAACGATGGTGCTAGGCTCCTTTACTTTGTCTCGCTATTCCTCTACGTGTCGCTGGTGGTACGCGTCAACCTCTTTCGGGGGTTTAGGTTCTCCCTGGCATGGTGGGCATACACATTCCCGATGACGAGTGTGGCCTTGGCGACAATGTTGTATGCATCCGAGGTAGAAAACATGCTGACACGGGCACTGGCAGTCGGGTTGTCGGGAATCGCTGTTGTCACAGTCACCGGCGTGCTAGCCACAACCATGTACCACGCCTTCGTGCGCAAGGACCTCTTCCCCAACGACGTATCCATCGCCATCACGCGGCGAAGGCCCAAGTTTAGCAAGATCCTTGCGCACCTTCGGTCGTCGGGCTCTGATGTCAAGGAGCTTGTTCTCTCCATCCCAAATTTCAGTTCCAATTCCAATTCCAAGCAGGGCGCATACTCTGATAACTTGGGCTACAACACAAGTACGAGCGACGGTCTCGGCGAGTCTCCAATGGCACACGGGCATGGAAGAGCAGAGTGTTAGATGGTCGGTGGCACGCCATTGTGTACGTACGCACGGCTAGTTTATGTGGAAAAATTTCATCATAAGTAGTACTTGTATAGAGTTCTTTTTTTTTTCTTCATTGTTTTTCTTCTTTGCGAACTTGCTGCACATAGTTGCAGATTAGTCGTGATATCCTTGAGCAATTTACATTGCCATGATAGTGTTAAAATTGTCGGAATTAATGGTAGAGCTTGTAAATTTATTGCTTATACTTTTTTTTTTCAGAAGTAGAAAAATCTCAAGTCACATTTCATAGACTCTATTCTTATCTCAAGTAACTCCATAGACCTGAAAATTGCGAGACCATTTCACTAAAGGAGTATCAATAAAATGGATGGCCTAGTGTGTTGCAGCTTCAGAAGTGAGGTTTTCATAGTTCTATTAACACAGAGGAGAGTTTGGAAAATCATTTTTTATGTGTGACTGTGACCGTGACATGTTATCCCCTCATTGCTCAAAACCAAGGTTACCGCTGACGGCAGCACTTTCAGACTTAGGACATGTACAATGATGCTATCTTAGGAATGCCACGTAGGATAAATGATGAGGTGGAGGAGAGAGAACTCATAAGAAAATGTTTGTCTTCTCTTATTTAAGATAAGACAAGAGATGATCTCTTAGCACAATTTGTCTCACCATATTTTAAGGAATGACTAGTTATTGAAGATAAGGCTAAGATATAACCCATTGTAGACATACTTTTTTGTCATCTCTAAATTACATGCAAGACTTAAGATAAGACTGTCTTATCAACCATTGTACATGCCCTTAGCTTTACTTACGTTTTCTTTATTTAAAACACAGATTTACTTACATTTTCTTTCGATTAATCATAGCTTTGCACAGATTTTCTTTAAAATAAAACATAGCTTTACTTATACATAGCAAAGAGCCCGTATTAATTTCCTGTTTTGGTCTTTGGGCCCACCGGATAGTAGGCTGTTGGTAAATTAGTTCTGGCTACAATTCTCTGCACCGTATGGCTCTGAACTAACCCTACAAATGCTAAAACTTATTTCTTTTTGCTGAATCAAAGCCTCAGATGTGCTAACTGAATTATGTAGTCCCTCCGTTTCGAAATAATTGTCTTTCTAGCCATCTCAAATGGACTATAACATACGGATGTATGTAGACATGTTTTAGAGTGTAGATTCAATCATTTTGCTCCGTATGTATTCACTTGTTGAAATCTCTAGAAAGACAATTATTTCGGAACGGAGGGAGTATATATAGTCCTTTAATAAGTATTAACTCCTACCTGGATCAAAGACAGATCAGGTTTTGTTCCACAAATCAAAACACTTAATTACTTACATAGTTGAGGGCATAAACCGATAGATACCTTCCGCCGCAAACTTGACTCTAAAATACATGATGTTTTGTTGAATCATATATGAGCTGTCTTGTACACAGTAAGTACATTATCTCACTGGTCTCTCACATGCTTGAACCGCTTTATATGTCACTCACCTATTATGTGCTTTTGATGATAAGTTGGAATAGAATGTTCCACTTGTACAAGCGTGCACGATGAGTAAAAGTCTCGGTGGATGGAGTCCTCCGGGTCATTCACGGCATGATGTATCGTTCATGTCTGACTCTCTACCATATAGTACATGTATGAGGAAAAAGGACCGTTGGTTAGGGAAAGAAGGAGAAAAATGCATCCAGACACAAAAACATGCGCACGTACATTAGCTGGCGCAGGAATTGCGTGCATGTGCCGATTCTTTTCTAATATGTGTACTATACATCTCCTCGTGTGGAGATAAAAGTAGTCGCTCCTGTTTCAAAGCTTGATTCAATTCCGGCGTGCTGCTGCCTTTTTTCTACACACATTTCTTTAGGACCCGGAGATGGTGCAGCTTCACACCTGCCATGCTTGCGTAGTACTCCCTCCGTTTTTATTTACTCCGCATATTAGAGTTGACTGAAGTCAAACTTCGTAAAGTTTGACCAAGTTTTTAGAAAAAAATATAAATATTTACCATAACAAATCTATATGATGTGAAAGTACATTCAATAATAAATATAATGGTATTGATATGTTATTGTGTATGTTAATATTTTTGTTTATAAACTTGGTCAAAGTTTACAAAGCTTGACTTTGACCAAAGCTAATATGCAGACTAAATAAAAACGGAGGGAGTAACATTTTTCCACCTTCAAGTTCGCCATGGATATACCTATTCCACACAAGCTACTATAGTACTAAGTACATACAGATAAAAGTACGTAAATGATGTACGTCCACAGGTGTTAGTCGATGTGCATTCACATATCCTTGTGTAACCTTTTTCCACCCTAAGTCAAATTTGGCACGGGTTTACCTTTTTTTTTTTTGAAACGGAGGGTTTACCTTTTCCACAAAAGCTACTAGTACTCACTCCGCTCCTAAATATATGTATTTTTAGAGATTTTAATAGAGACTACATACAGAGCAAAATAAGTGAATCTAAATTCTAAAATATGTTTGTATACATCCGTATGTAGTTTCTATTGAAATCTTTAAAAAGACATACATTGAGAAACAGAGGGAGTACTATACGTATACTTGAGGTGTGTCCGCCGTTGTTCTTTTTATTTTTTGAGATACGCCAAAGGTGTACCATATTTTAACAAATAATATACAAGTTATATGTAGCAAAATAATATCATCAGAAACTATGTTCAACTACGAATCTAATGACATAATTCTGTAGTTAAAAATTTTATTATAATTTTTGACATGAAGGGGATCAATAAACCGCGACAGAGGTAGTACTATCTATCAGCCGGCACAATAGCAGAGGCAGCAACACAACTTTTTGACTGCACCACACTGCACTGACGTCTGGTGTACTCCGCATACACGCTGCGTAGTAGCACGCACCACGGCGCACAGATTCCTCCCTTCTCACCATAGGTCCAGCATTATTGCTTGGAAAGCACATTGATGGATCTCCGAGAAGCTGCATGCTATTCATCCAATAATGCTCTAGGCCGGGTAAAAGTTCGTACCCAAAAAGTTCGTGCTTTGAATCCCTTTTGAGGAAGTGTTTGTTTCCAGGGACTTTTTGGTGTAGGGACTAGAAAAATCCCTCTTAGAGACTTTTTAACCAAACAGGAGAGACTAGTTATTTCTTGGGACTAAATGAAGAAGACTCTCAAGGAGTCTTTTTTGGGACTTTTCCAACAATGCCTCTCCCTGCACCCATTGCCCCGCCGCCCCATAGTGTTGTTTGGTTGTTACTTTTCTGTATACTAGGGGTAACATGGTCATTTAATAACCTCTAGGGAGGGACTAGGACTATTTAATCCCTGAAAACAAACAAGAAGGGACTTTTTAGAGACTAGGGACTTTTTAGTTGGGACTAGAAAAAGTCCTATGACTTATGAACGAAACAGGCCTAAAAAAAGGAATCAAGTAATGAGTGTAATGTACGTACGGCCGAAGATAGTCACGTTCGGGTTAGTTCTAGGCCAGGTTCATGGGCACATACGAGGATGGGTTTACTTGACTTGCGATCCCATAGCTACTGGTTAATTAAGACGGCGAGTATCATAAATGATATTATGCATCAAATAGTCTTTTTTAATGATAGGTAAATACACTGGGAGTTTTAAAACTTGCGCTTGACAGTCAGTTTGCAGCACAAACTTATAAAATATGTGATTGCAGTCATCTAACTTGCACAGGTGTGCAAATACAGCCATGTTTCCCTTATGCGGGTGTATCCGGTGCTTCCGTGGCAAGCCAACTTGGCTAGGGTGCGGGCCCACTGCAGTGGCTGGTAGCTGCTAAGGCACGATACATACATTTTTTTTTTCAGAAACACCTCTGATTTGTTTAACTTAGTACATAGCACCGGTGGGTCCCATCCATCAGTGTACAATGTAAATAAATTAGGCTGGAAAAACGTTACGTGTGGAAGGTTGAACCGGAGACATAATGCAAGGGTGCGGGCGTCCTAAACACCCCGACTGATGATACTTGGTGTACATTTATGAAATATATTCATGAAAAACGTGTAAATTTCCAAAATTACATTATTAAAAACTATATAAGGATTATGAACATTTAAAATAATATTTATGAAATTACTACATAATTTAAGAAAATTCACACGACTCAAGAAATATTCATGAATAATTTCAGTCATGTGTAGTCTTAAAAGCTGTTCATGTATTATTTTTAAAATCATGTTAATAAAAAATATTAATGAAATACAAAATTATTTATGTAATTTTAGAAAGTATTTAAGTATAAATTAAAAAATAACATAATTTTTAAAGTCAAAAAATAAATGTTCATATAATTTAAAAAATGGTCCCATTTTCAATGAAAAACTTATGTACTTTCAATTTTAGAAGTGTGATTTAATAAAAAAATATAATAGAAAAATGATAATTTGCAAAATCATTTTGTGTGTGTGACTATGATATGCTATTCCATCATTGCTCAAAATCAAGGTTACCATTGATGGCAGCACTCTCGGACTTACCTTTGCTTAAATTTTATTTACCGAAAAAGGCTTTTGGCCCACTTTGTATTTAAAGCACCAACCAACTTACAATCAGCCATACAACATAACCTACGCATCCAAGGCAATATACAATGGTGCTAAGAAGCAACCGACACACCGAAACCTAACATTTAGTAAACAACAGATATACACTACACGTCACTAGGAAGTCGACGAAGAACGCAACCGGGAGACAATCTACCAAAAAGAGACTAAGCTGCATCCAGTCGATCTATCAGCCCCAAGGCGGTGCCTTCAGGAAGGACAAGCCACCAGAGTGACACCACAACCGGATCCAAAGAACCAAGATTTTCATCTGGGCACCTTGGAGAACACGGAGCAACCACAACGGAGCATTCAAGAAGATGACGACATCCACGGGCGCCACCTTTGTTGGCCTGGGAATGCCATTTAGGGGCTTTCACCTTGGTAATTAAGCACACTCTATCTCTGATTAGGTTGCATCCAGTCACACCGACAAATGTCATGTCACAACCACCGATCGACAAGCACCAGCCGTCACTAGTAGAAAAAGGGTCAAACGTGCAGCACATTAGTGCCGGTTTGTATTAGATCCGGCACTAATGTATACATTAGTGCCGGTTCCAACGGCTAGCCGGGCTGCTCACATTAGTGCCGGTTCGTGGCTAACCTTTAGCACCGGTTCGTGCCGCGAATCGGTACTACTGAGGGTGGTGGCAGGATGTTGTCAGTCTGGGCCCCCTCCAGCACCTTTAGTACCGGTTCGTGCCACGAACCGGTACTATAGGTCGACGTACATAAACCCTTCGTCCACCCGAGACACTCTGTTCTTCCCCTTTCCCCTCACTTCTCCTCTGTTCTTCCCCTTTCCCCTCGAGCTCCTCACAAATTTTACCCAAAATTTGTCAAGATTTGAAGTCCCCCATCCATTCAAATGATCACAAAGGTTAGCAACTTTGTCCTTTCAACTCTCATTGCTAGATTAGCTCTTCCCATGCTTTGTATAGTTACTAATTTGTGAGTTTAGTAATTTGGGAGGAAATATTTATATGTGCTAGTATTTGATTTATATGCAATTTGAGGTCAAAAATAACACTTAGTTTGCATATTTAGGTGTGGTTTACTTAGTGCCTTCTAAATCTCCGTCGTAACCACCGTCGATCGCCTCAGACCGTCCGTCACCGGCACCACCTTGTGGTGAGCCTCTTGTTCATGTAATTTTATATAAAAATTGATGTTTGTGTGATTTGGATATATAGTTAATCATGTAATAATTATCTTACCCGTACGTTGTTTGTTATACATAGTGCCATGGTTTTGATATCCATCCCGTCGGCCCTCGTCCTTGTTATGATTCGGATGTGGTATATTCTCTTTGAAACTATTAGTTGCATTTCGTGTTTATGACAAATTATGCCCATCAAGTTGACATAGATATTTTTATCTAGGAGGTATGTGAACCGGAAATTCCAACCGACCCTATTGTCGAGAGGTTAAATTTAGTTGAAAGAGAAAACGAGTACTTGAAAGAAAAATTGAAAAGAATTGAGGGGGAGAAGATGGAATTGGAGTTGCATGTTGCCGATGTCGTCGATGATCACAAGATCAAGATGGAGAAAATGCGCTTGAAGAATAGAAAGATTAGAAAATATGCCATCGATAGTGAGGCTTGGTATCATTATGCTGTTGGATCAATTGTTACCTTAGTTGCGATCTTGATCGCATTTGTTGTTGCATTTAAATGCTTTAGCTAGAGAGTTATTTGTTTGTTGCATTTAAGTGTTGTATGAACTTGTATTAATTTGGTCTATTCGGTGTTGTGTAATGAAGATGAGCCGGCAATGGATGTACGATGACCGATGCTCTCCCGTTCGTTGAGGCGTGCATACTTTTCGCTTATGGCCGAGGCAAACAAGCGGCGGATGGTTTCATGCCTTGTCCATGTGCTGTCTGTAAGAATGATCGCAATTACTCTACGTCAAGAACCATTCACGTCCACCTGTTTGAGTCTGGTTTCATGCCCCACTATAATGTTTGGACCAAGCACGGAGAAAGAGGGGTTATGATGGAAGACAATGAAGAAGAAGAGGACGACGACAGCTATCCTGGCCATGGGTTCCCTGAATACGATGATACAACAATGGGGGAAGAAGCTGAGCCGGTAATGCGGGAAGAAGCTGAGCCGGCAATGCGGGAAGAAGCTGAAGAAGAGGCATCAGATGAGCCCGTTGATGATCTCGGTCGGGCCATTGCCGATGCAAAGAGAAACTGCGCAAGTGATTTGGAGAAGAAGAAGTTGCAGCGCATGTTAGAGGATCACAAAAATTGTTGTACCAATTGCGTGAGGTGACAAGAAAAAGCTGGGCACCACAATGGAATTGCTGCAATGGAAGGCAGAGAATGGTGTATCTGACAAGGGATTTGGAAAGTTGCTAGTAATGATAAAGGATATGCTTCCAAAGGACAACGAATTGCCCGAGAGTACGTACGAAGCAAAGAAGGCTGTCTGCCCTCTAGGGTTAGAGGTGCAAAAGATACATGCATGCCCTAATGATTGCATCCTCTACCGCGGTGAGTATGAGGATTTGAACGCTTGCCCGATATGTGGTGCATTGCGCTATAAGATCAGCCGCGATGAGCCTGGTGATGTCGAGGGCGGCGCCCAGAAGAAGATTCCTGCCAAGATGATGTGGTATTCTCCTATAATACCACGGTTGAAACGTTTGTTCCAAAACAAAGAGCATGCCAAGGCGATGCGATGGCACAGAGAAGACCGTAAGAAAGACGGAAAGTTGAGAGTACCCGCTGACGGGTCGCAGTGGAGAAAAATCGAAAGAAAGTACGGGAAGGAGTTTGCAGATGACGCAAGGAGCGTATGGTTTGGTCTAAGCGCAGATGGCATTAATCCTTTTGAGGAGCAGCGCAGCAACCATAGCACCTGGCCTGTGACTCTATATTTGTATAACCTTCCTCCTTGGTTGTGCATGAAGCGGAAGTTCATTATGATGCCAGTGCTCATCCAAGGCCCTAAGCAACCCGGTAACGACATTGATGTGTACCTAAGGCCATTAGTTGAAGAACTCTTACAACTGTGGAATGGAACAGTGTACGTCGTGGGATGAGCACATGGGGAAGAATTTGACCTCAAGGCGTTGCTGTTCGTGACCATCAATGATTGGCCTGCTCTCGGTAACCTTCGTGACGCACAAACAAGGGATACCGCGGATGCACGCACTGTTTGGATGATACCGACAATATATATTTGAATAGTTGTAAGAAGAATGTGTACCTGGGACATCGTCGATTTCTTCCGAGCAGGCATCCCGTAAGAAAGAAAGGCAAGCATTTCAAAGGTGAGGTGGATCACCGGACGAAGCCTCGCCACCGTACTGGTGCTGATGTACATGATATGGTCAAGGATTTGAAGGTGATATTTGGAAAGGGTCCTGGCGGACAACCTGTTCCGAAGGACGCGGACGGACGCGCACCCATGTGGAAGAAGAAATCTATATTTTGGGACCTGCCATATTGGAAAGACCTAGAGGTCCGCTCCGCAATCGATGTGATGCACGTGACGAAGAATCTTTGCGTGACCCTGCTTGGCTTCTTGGGCGTATGGGAAGACAAAAGATACACCTGAGGCACGGGAGGACCAGCAACGTATGCACGGAGAAGACGGCATACATCAGGGTCATGCAAGCGACGCTCTTACCAAAGAAGAGAAGAAAATCTTCTTTGAATGCCTGCTAAGTATTAAGGTACCGTCTGGCTTCTCGTCGAATATAAAGGGAATAATAAACATGGCAGAGAAAAAGTTCCAGAACCTAAAGTCTCATGACTGCCACGTGATTATGACGCAACTGCTTCCGGTTGCATTGAGGGGGCTTCTACCGGAAAACGTTCGATTAGCCATTGTGAAGCTGTGTGCATTTCTCAATGCAATCTCGAAGGTAATCGATCCGAAATCATACCAAGGTTACGAATGATTTGGTGCAATGTCTTGTCGATTCGAGTTGGTGTTCCTACCATCCTTCTTCAACATCATGACGCACGCCCTAGTTCACCTATGCGAAGAGATTAACGCTTTTGGGTCCCAGTATTTCTACACAATATGTTCCCTTTGAGAGGTTCATGGGAGTCTTAAAGAAATATGTTCATAACCATGCTAGGCCGAAGGAAGCATCTCCAAGGGCCATCAAAATGAGGAGGTCATTGAGTTTTGTATTGACTTTATTCCCGACCTTAAGCCGATTGGTGTTCCTGAATCGCGCATAAGGGCGCATCGATGGAAAAGGCACGCTAGGAGGGGAACAAATAATATGTATGGACGGACATTCTCTCACCAAGCACACTACACAGTTCTACAGAATTCCACCTTGGTGGCTCCGTATATGGATGAACACAAGAATTTTCTATGCTCCAAACACCCGGAGCGGTCTGATGACTGAATTACACGTGAACAAACCAGAGTTTCGCTAACTGGTTGCGCACACGCACCATGCATGACACCTCTATTGAAGATGACCTGTACTTGCTGTCCCAGTTACCATCTTCGAATATAATGACTTTCAAAGGGTACGAGATAAATGGTAATACAGTTTACACGATCGCCCAAGATAAGAAGAGCACCAACCAAAACAGTGGTGTCTTCTTTGATGCAGAAACCAAGACGGGAAAGGAAACATATTATGGTTATATACAGGACATATGGGAACTTGACTATCGACGTGGTTTAAAGGTCCCTTTGTTTCGGTGCAAATGGGTCAGTATTACACGAGGCGGGGTAACGGAAGACCCGCAGTACGTAATGACAACAGTTGATCTCAACAATCTTGCGTATGCACACGAACCATTTGTCCTAGCCAATGATGTGGCACAGGTTTTCTATGTGAAGGACATGTCTACCAAGCCAAGAAAAAGAAAAGATAAGGAAGCGAATGCATCGTACGATGAGCCAAAGCGGCACATAGTTCTTTCTGGGAAGAGAAACATCGCGGGAGTGGATGACAAGACAGACAAGTCAGAAGATTATGAAAAGTTTGATGAAATTGCTCCATTCACAGTGAATATTGACCCGAGCATCCCGTTAAATGATGAAGATTTTCCATGGTTACGGCGCAAAGGGACACACGCGAAGAAAAAGTTTCACACCCAAAGATCTGGGATGTGATCGGCTTCACTATCATCACTTTCTTCTGTGTTTCACACCCAGGAGGGAATGTCTGTAATAGTTAGGGTAGTTATGTGTTTTGGCATTTGAAACGCGAAGAAATTTTATGTGCAAACAAATTCTTTTCATGCATTTACTGATTTTTTTCCAGCTAAATGACCCTGAAATTGAAAAGCAATTCAAATGAACTCAGAAAAGGTTGAAAGTTGGCATGGTATCATAATTTCATACAAATAGCATGTGCAAGAAAGTAGAGAGGGTTACAAAAAATGGATGCACTTGTACAAAATGGACAATCACTTTAGAAGTATCAGGGTTTCCGACGAAAACTGAACTGTTACAAAGGCATTTCATTTTTTAAATAACCTAAGCATTACTAAATTGAATATAATGATAAAACGCACTAATATTGAACATAAGAAAAAGAATCACTGAAAAACTTTTTCAAAGTTAAGTTATTCACAAACTAGTGATTCACACAAATTTCAAATAATTCAAAATTTAAACTATTCAAATTTGAAATCTACCGGCACTAACAGAAAGTTTGTAATTTTTGTACCTAAAGCAAAAATATTCACAAAGAAACTCTAAATACAGCAAAAACAACTCAAAAATATAAAACAAAAAAATAAAGCAAAAAAAATTAAGAAAAAAAGCCCGCTAACCTGGGCCAAAGCGGCCTGCATACGACTAGCGACACAACCTTTCGTTGGGCGGGATGCAGGCCCAAGGCCCAAGAGGCCCACAAGGCGAGGAGGACAGTACGCCCAAGAGGGCCTGATTAGGAGAGGAGCTCGAGAGCTACCGACTGGGCTTATAAACCAAGTCAGGTAGCCCCTCGACTAGCGAGTGGGACTAAACTTCCGCACCGCACTGCGACAATAAGACACCGCTTAGTCTTGGGTCGTGGCACAAACCGGTACTAAAGGGGGGGGGGGGCTTTAGTACCGGTTGGTGCCACCACCCGGTACTAAAGGGGGTCGCTTCCCGCCGCTTGGCCTGGCAAAACAGACCTTTAGTACCGGTTGGTGGCTCCAACCGGTACTAAAGGTGCCTCTATATAAAAACACTTCAAAATTTCGCTGGCTTTCTCATCTCTCCGCTGCTTCTTCTCCTCTGCACTGCCGCCCGCTTCGTCTCCATATCCTCGACGCCGCCCGACCTGTCGCCGCCCGATGCCGCCCGTCCCCTTCATCGCCGCCCGTCGTCCCGTCCCGTCGTCACCGCCGCCCGTCCCTGGCCGCGTCGTCACCGTCCCGTCGTCGCTGCCGCCGCCTGCCCAGACGTCCCCGCCTCGTCCACCGCCCGCCCAGACGTCTCCGTCCCGTCGTCGCCGCGCCCGTCGCCGTCCCCGTCGCCGCGCGCCCCCCGTCGCCTCTCGCCTCGCCGGCCGGTGAGCGCGCACACACACACACACACATACATTTTTAGTTATAGATTTTTCTGTTTTTAAGAAATTGTTAGACATTTTTCTGTTTTTTAGAAATAGTTAGAAATGTTAGAATTGTTAGAATTGTTAGAAATGTTAGAAATTGTTAGAAATTTTTCTGTTTTTTAGTTATAGAAATAGTTATAAAAAAGTTAGAATTGTTAGAAATTTTTCTGTTTTTAGTTATAGAAATAGTTATAAAAATGTTAGTTATATATATAGAAATGTTATAATTTTTTTTCTGTTTTTAGTTATAGAAATATTAGAAATGTTATAGAAATGTTAGTTATATATAGCATTGTTAGAAATTTTATAGAAATGTTAGTTATATAGAAATGTTAGAAATTTTAGTTATCAAAATCCAATCATTAAAAAATGTTACTTTTTATGGCATATAGCTAGCATTTGTTCTCGACGAAGCCGGCCCGCATCCTCGCTGTCGACCCGTCATGACGACGCCCAGCCGACCCATGTCCGGACTGGCTCACCGGCTGGCACTGGGAGGTGCTGCTTGAGGGCGCGGCGCTTGACGAGGAACCCGCCGCGGGTCCCGTCGTCGACCTCGATCTCGTTTGGTGGCGTTCACGTGGGCGATTTGGTGCGGAGGGACCCGGCCCGTCGGAGGTGGTACGTCGCCGTGTCGGGGAGGAGGACGAGCACGCCCATTGCTACATGGTTGCGTTAGAGGGCGGCAGGTTCTCCAATACGTGGCGAGATCTTCGGGATCTCACTTCAGCTATGATCCTGTGAGGGTTCCTTCTCTTTGGGTGTCCACTGCCCGCGCCGGAGGAACCGCGAGTGTCCTAGATTCTTTTGTAGTATTCGATCTTTATTAGCTAATAGCCAGTGATGTACTATTCAATATTATATATTTTTTGAGACGATGTATTCGAGATTATATCTATTATTCTGGACGATGTATTCGAGATTATATCTATTATTCGAGATTTGAATACTAAATTGTTTTATATTTCTTTTGGATTAGTTAAACAAAAGCTATGGCAGACAATACCGACAGAGAGGGAGAACAGACCATGTTCGATATGATACGCGGGGCAGATGATAATCAGAATGAAAAAGATTATGACGGCTCCGAATTTCTAAACAACACCGGAGAGGGTCATATGATATTCGATCACGATGAAGTCATGAACTATGATTATGACGATGACGAAGAACATGTTGATCCTGAAACAACAAACACCGACGAGGTATATATATATATTTATATAAGCAGGCATCTGGTGATCATCACATGTTTTAAATGACTTGAAGATATATTAACGAATTGATCTTTGTTCTTTCAGCCATCCGGATCGAGCAAATCTTCAGGCAAAAGGACGAAACGAGGCCCGAACAAAAAGTTGAAGCCGGGCGTAAAGTACAATATCGAGGCATGCGGCCCTACTGGCAAACCATTAGCGCCTAAGAAGATTGCGGACAAGTTCGTTCGTCAGTGCGGAGTTCTTGTGAAGGACCAACTCCCGATCAAACTTAAAGAATGGAGAGCGCCAGCAAAGCCACGTCTAGATGTTACTTATGTCGACAAGAATCAAAAGATCTGCTTTGGGATACTCTCATGGAACATTTCACCCTACCGGATCATTTCACGTAAGCGGATGTGCGAGAAAGTCAAAGAGGCTGCTCTTAAGATGATGGCGATCGCATTCAAGAACTACAAGAATGGTGAATGGAACAAGTACGCCAACGGAGGAAGGAAGACTGCAGTATTCAAGGGAACACTGGAGAACCAACGTGATCATTGGGACGATTTCGTGAAATTCAAGAATTCGGAATTAGCTAAGGAACGGTCGAGAATAAACAAGAAGAATGCCGAAAAAAGGATAAGTTCCATAAGTCTGGGGCGGTGGCTATGCGGTGGCAATGCCTAAGTGGGATAAGTCTGAGAAAGAGATTGAGGATGCAGGTGTCACTCCGGCTACTAAGAGCTGGCCCCCCAGGGTCAGGACTGGGTTCTATGTGCATGGGGGGAGTTGGACCGGGAGACAGGCAATGTTTCGACGAGGGCAAGTCTGAAGGGAGCCGACGATGCGATACTTGTTGCAATAGAAGAGGCACGAACGGGGGTGTTCCAGCCCAACAGAGAGAACGACGAGCTTACGCGTGCCCTGGGAAATCCTGAACACCCGGGAAGAACACGAGGCAAGGGCGCTCTGCCGTGGTATGAGGGGTTTTCAGACTGGAACAACGACTACAGAACTCGTGCGAGAAAGAAGATTGCGGAGGAGAAGAAGAGGAAGATGGAGGAGGAGCAGAGGAAGCGGGACTATGAACGCCTTCAAGGCCTAGAAGCAAATCAAGCGGAATTGGCAGTCAAATTCCAGCGGCAGCAGGAGCAGATCGACTCACTTACCCATCAAAGGGGGTCTCAGCAGCTGCAGCAGCTAGCGGATGATCCAGCATTGGATAGCACCGGCCCATCCATGCCGAGAAGCAGCGTGGGTTCCGTCCCGGACGACGCAATGCTGGGTAGATACCCCGTGGATGACATCACGGAGAAATTGTATATAGCTATACATGTGTGTATGTGTGAATTAATTAATATGATGGTTTAATTTGTGAGATATTGATGTGATATATATATGCATGATTGGTTCTACGATCTACTGATCTCCAAAATCATGGCAAAATAACGAACATAAAAATGATAAAAATACATTCAGATTCGTAGACCACCTAGCAACGACTACAAACACTGAAGCAAGCCGAAAGTGCGTCGCCGTCATGGGCCCTCCCTAGCTAGAGCAGGGCACAATTTGTTGTAGTAGACAGTCGGGAAGTCATTATGCTAAGGCGCCATAGGACCAATGCATCAGAACAACAACCCCGCCGATGAAAAGAAGCTTAGATCGGTAGGATCAAACCTGAAGACACATGAACAAAGACGAAGAAAGGCCGGGTCCGAACGAATCCACCAAAGACAACCACCAAACGAATCCTGCGAGATCCGCTAGAGACAAGCATCCACAAGCCCTCCAAGGATGCTAGACACACCACCAGGATGGGGGCTGGGCAGAGAACCTTATTCCGTCTTCAAGAAGCCGTTGTAGCCTCGTCTTCCTGAGCAGGATACAGACTCGAACAAAACTTAAAGAACCACCTAAAAACGGAATCCTCTTGCCAGTAAGGGGCATGATCCAACGCACACCCATCCCCTTAGGCCACTGGAGATGTGGTAGATCGGCGGCGCCACCAAGGGGAGGCAGAAATCCTAGCCTTTTCTTGGATCCCCTATGCAACTTTTAGTGCGCCTTTGATTTAAAGAACTTTTGTAGGAATTTTGGTGGAACAAAATTCTTGGGATATTTATCAATGTTGGCTGTTTGATTCGTGGGATGGAATATTATAGGGATTTTTCTTAAGAATATTTTTTTAGTATTCTAAAAGGATTTATAGCATCCATTCAAACCACTTCGAAAAGAATCGTTTTTTTATGATGCAATCGGACAACCTAAAATTGTGTAGGATTGAGATGACCATAATATTCCAACTCTATACCTTTTCTATTCTCGTATTTTTAGGAACCTACGTATCAAAGAGGCCCTCAGTTTGAATTACTACATTTAGGGCATCTCCAATGCTGACCCGCAAACCGGACATCGCATCCATCCGTGAACAAGGGGGGACCATTCCGCGGACACGGATGCGGGAGCCGGCCATCCAATGCTAGCCACATATGTCCAGTTGCATTTCAAAAAGCAAATTAACAATTTTGATTCAAACTCATACAAACTCGACGATATTCATTTAAATAAAGATAAGGTTGTTAATTGTGAACCTAGGAAAAGCAATGAGACTGGCAAAGTCTTGGGAAGACCAGTTGTGCTTGATAAGCAACCCAATGGCAAGGAAGTAATTAAGATCACCATCAATAATCCTACACTTGAGGGGAAACTACTAGTGAAAACGAGTACTCATGCTAAATTTGTTAAACCCAAGAGTCCAGAAGTTGGCTAGTGGAAGACGAATGAAACTAAGGTGCATCGCAAGTGAATCGATCCACCTTTTGATATGTTGCTATTCAAATATATATGTCAATCATGTAGCTAGTTCTAGCTCTAACTGACCATCACGTTAGAAGCACTCAAGATCGCCTCTAAAGCAAGAGTTTTAGCGCACGCAAGGCGGTATGGGTCATGGACACCAGCATCATCGATTGCGCAACCCCCCTCAATGGATCCTTATGTTCATCTGATGTGGGCAACACCTAGGAGACCCGCTTGCGAGAGGCTTTATTATCCTACACGAGGTCATTTAAGACATGGTGCTAATCGACCAACACAAGAGCAAGTGTGGCATGCTAAATCATGAAAGGCAGAAATTTCATAACACAACAAGCAATAGGAGACCAAAGAACCCATTTTTGTGGGTAATCTGGCTAATTCTATTGGTGATATAATTGCTATCGAGAAGGGTCCCATATTTAATGATCATGAAGCTAGCACAAGCAAGGCCAAATATAGGGACCCCAAATATACCCAACTTAAGTGGTGTCCTCCTAGTCTGTCAAAATCTCAAAAGAGGAGATTGCGGCGGTTAAGGAACAACGAGAAGGTGAGCAGAGAAGCTAAGGGATGGATTTTTCTAATGAAATTGAGCCCATGGTAACCGTGAAGAAAGTATGGAGGCCCAAATAAAAAGAAAATACAAATGCATCTCTATTAGTTACAACAACACCTACACCACCAAACGAGGAGGATAAGTTCCATATTACATCATCCGTACCACCTACCAGACCCGCTTCAAAGAGTCTTCAAGCCCAATGTATACATTAGGCGATAAAAATGAAATGGTGGGTTATGAATCTACGCCGGTTCAAGAAGGTATGGATATTAATATGGTGTATTACTTACACACCATAGATGAAAAAGTGGAGGTGGCCCAGCTACAGTTTGGTCCTAAGAATGCTATCTTCAAGAAGTCGAAGGAACAAGTTAAACACTTGAAGCCATTGTACCTCAAAGATCAAATTAATGGATCACCGGTTTCTACGGTTGTGGTGCTGTTGTGGTTAATCTATGCCATGCTGGTCTTAAAGAAATAGGATTATAGGATGAAGCATTGATGAAGACTAATATGCTGCTTAATGGATTTGAGGGCAAAGGAAGGACATAGGTCAAAGGTGTGGTGTGCATGAAACTAATGTGGGAAGCAAAACTGTAGCCACCACGCTCTTATGCCGCCGATGTGCAAGGTAAATACAATGTTATAATAGGTCCTGATTGGGTTCATGCTAACCAATGCATGCCATCTACCATCCATCAGTTCTTTATACAATGGGTCGATTATGAAGTACAAGTCATCCACGTAGATAATTCCACTAATGCAGAAAAGCATAGCTATGGCGTGCCAAAAAACTGCCTTGCTAGCATAGGAGCCCGACACCACCAATAAGGCGCCAGTGTTAAAATGTAGTGGTGGCGTTGGAGCCTATGCCATCACTATTCTGGATCCTATGGCATTGGATTTAACTACACTATGGCAATATCAGCCATAGCTATGGCGTGTGACATAGTGTAACGACAATAATAAGATAAATCTTCTCTAGCGTTGTGCATTGTCCGGACGCCATTACTAGTGCTTTGAAAAGCTGTAAAAAAGTTGTTGTCAAGGCAGCACAAAATCACTGCCATGACATCGTAATTTATTACCAATTTATATAAACATGTTTTTGTCACACATTGATTTTGTTAAGATATTTGCATTAATACACACATCATTTATTTACATACGTACATATATTAACCACACTCTAGCTAGTTCTTATTAATCATGACTAATTAAACATCAGCTAAACTAAACCATGCATGCATATTACATCTTGTTCGTTCAACCATCGTAACTACTAGCACGGTACTCCTCTCCTTTAGGAACAATCTAGAAGAATAGGAAAATCCCTGCATGTCCATGGTGTAGGACAGAGATCCACTAATCTCCAATCTTGAACTTGCAGTCTCTCGGTAGCTGGCTCCATCCATTAATTTCGAGCCGTCCATCTCGTCGTGGTGCAATCGAGTATGTTGCACTGACATATGTATTGTCGTCAGAAATAATGGTCATTTCACCAGCCTGGTAGTCATCCATCACGTGAGGTACAACACATCTAGGTAGCTTCTGTTCTTGAACATAATAGTAACTTAGTAAGCAATAATATATACTATGATTTGAAAGAAGAATGTGTATATGAAAGTGATCAAAATCATACCATGCATTTATAGAAATGTTGTTCTTATTCAAGGTGTGCACTAGTGGCAGGTATGGTGCATCATTTGGACCAGCTCCATAAGTGCTCTTAAGCATCTCAATATTAGCAAGAAAGGACATGATGTACCACCTTCCTGCCAAGTAAGCGTAGTGCAAGCAGTGTAACAGGTGTCGCCTACTAAGTTTCATATGTTTCTTGGAGATAGAACATAAGCTGTAAATTTTATACAAAAAATATAAGTTATATATGGGTGAACTAAAATCAAAAGGTTACTTAATTAACAAGTTTGTTTAGAAACTTACATGGAGGAAGAACTGGAATCAAGTCTACATCGACCCATATGTACTCATAATTTTGATAATAGGTACCGATACGAAATGTTATTATCATACCAGGCTGATATCCGTAAGCTTGGCCAATCCTCTCCAATTAGCACAACCAAAATATGTGTGATCTACCTCATTACAAATCTTAGATTTGAAATTGAAACCATCTTTTGTCTTGAGGTAAGTAGTCATCTTAGTCACCTGTTCCTGTCGCGGAGGAAAAACTTGTCTTGGACAAAAGGTCTTGCATGGCAAGGGATACACTAGTCGAAATGTAAAACAAATAGAAATTACACTTTGAAGCACACAAACCATATATGATGCATGCCTAAGAACGAAATATGTGCCAACAAATATTTAAACTGATTATTACCGTATAATATTTGTAGTCACTTTGAAGCATGAGGGAGAAGCCATTATTGTTGTCAAGGTGAGGATCGTCGCACATACCCATAGTGTCGCAACAGTAGGGGCAATCTTCCATTTTGTGTTGCGTTCATATAATTAAAATCGGCATAAAAAATCGGCATGACCTTTACTAAAAACTGGACATATTGAGTGCCAGAAATTTAACGAATCGAAACTAAGTCTATGTTTCGCCAAAACATTGGCAACTCTATAGACATTCCCTGAGAAAATAAAACATAGTGCAAGACACTTCTTGAGCAGCACAATGCAATGTTGCATTGACTAAAAGAAGCACACACCGAAAAAGTTGACCAATTCACAATTATCACATATATATAAATAAACATTAAACACATTTGCACATATGTAATCCATTTCATCAATTCACAGGTACACATAATGTGTGCATTTCATCACAATAATATGAACACTAGAACAAATCTACATGAAAATAAATTTGGTAGAGGGAGGTCTTATACCGTCTAGCGCTATGACTCTTTCTCAGGAAGGGACGTCCTGTCGCACGCAAGGTAGTTCTGCTCCTTCTAGTGGTGTAGCCTTGCTCTTCATACATCTCCTCCTCCATTGTGTCCATGCTGAAGATGCTCCTTTTGCCTCTCCGTACGACAACACGACTCGGCTTTGAAAGGTCCATTAAATAGAAGCATTGTGCCACGTCCTTAGCGAATACCCAAGGCTCATATTTGGCAGTGATTTCTTCCACTCCCTTTACATAAGCAGGTTGTACTTCGGACACAGACATGATAATGAAACCACGTTCTTCATGCTCGACGTTCTTCGCCCATCTGACCCAGAACAATGGCATCGTGAAATCTACGTTGTACTCAAGTTCCACTTGTAGAAAAAGGGCCATTTGTCCCGGTTCGTAAGGGCCTTCTATCCCTGTTTAGGAACTGGGACTAAAAGGTCGGTACTAATGCCCTTGGACTTTAGTCTCGGTTCTTACATGAACCGGGATAGATGGGCCTCCACGTGGCCACTGCGGCCAGCCCAGGAAGGGAGGCCTTTGGTCCCGGTTGATGACATAAACCGGGACCAAAAGGCATCCACGCGTCAGCAGCTGGCTGGAGTTGAGTTTTTTTGGAAGGGGCTGGTTTAGGGGTTTTGGGGGTTAATTTAGGTTGTGATTAGCTAGCTAATAGAGAGAAGTGTCCTCTCTTATATCTCCGTGCTTTGTTTACCAACGCTACTGCTATGTTCATTTCACCCGCTGATATATAATAACTCTTCATGCTCGCATCATGCATCATCATACATAATAACAAGTCCTACTGATCATGCATCATCATACAACTTCTACTCATTATTAATAACAAGTCATATGATCATCATCCTCATAGTCATCGAACCAACCCTGCTTAATTGTTCTTAGCACATGATCATCAGTATTAGGTAGGACCTAAATACCCTTAAGGTAAAATAGCATAAAATAATATAGACCCTGACTCTCCATTATGGAGAATGGAGATCATCCTGTCTCCAATTCTGTTGCGCTTCGCTTCCTTTTGCTTCCAAGAACCTCCTTACGACTGTCCATACATTTTTTCCATTCTTTGATTGTCATGTCTCCACTTCCTTTAGAAATCCGGTATGGACAGTTGAGATTCGTAGGATGACCTGGTTGTATGTTCAAAACATTAAGGTGACCATGCTGATACATCAGATGAGGCACACAATCATTCATGATTATCTGTTGAAAAACATAGTAATAACTTTGTAGTTAGCAATGATATACTAGTTTTAGAAGTATGCAAAAGATGCACGGATGTCGTAATAGTAAAAAATCTTACCAGGGTATCTCCATGGTAGTTACCGTAGTTCAACAGGTGCACTAGTGGCATGTATTGACCATAATGTTGATGAGTTCGATTGTAGATATTGTAATTCTCAAGATCAGTACAAAATGCGATCAGATGATTTTTCTCCTGATAAGTTAATTAGAAGCCGTCGGTGTAGTGGGTTTTGTCTACCATCTTCCACACATTCTTTGAAGAATGAAAATAAGTTGTCAACGGAAATTAGCTGTCAACTATTTTGAAATAAACAATATAAATTACTTAATAACTATGTTTGAGAAGCTCACATAGGGGAAGAATTGGAAGCGTATCAACAAGGGCCAAATGTCCATATTGTCTTGCTCGATTTTAGGATCACCAAGATCCATGGTGACAAGCATACCCTCATCAAAACCATACATTTTGCAAAGTGCTTCCCAATTTTTGCAACCAAAATGGGTTACACTCTAAGAATTGTACATCTTTACTTCAAAATCCACACCATGATGGGTCCTTAGGTGAATTTTTTTTGTTTCCATACTTTCATGGTCTTCAAAACCCATCATCTCCAAGACATAGCGTCTTGCATAGCATGGGATAAGATAGTCGAATTGGAAAAGATGAAAAGTACACGTTGAAATAGTTGAAGTCGTGCTTAATTTACAAAAAAAACTCTTGTCTTCGTTGCGTACCGTTTCAACATCGAAGGTCTCCTGGAGCTTAATGCTGAAGCGCCAATCTTCGTCCAGCTCAAGGAACCTGTCGCACATACCTCAGTCGCCGTGGCACCAGTCGCACACCCCCGGGCGGTTTTCGTCGTCTGAGTATGACATTTTCTATGTTCATAATTCAAATATTAAACTTGTACAATTAAATATATGTATTAAAAAACCTAAATTAGATCATTATTATTCATCAGGGGTTGACTATCGGTCTGTCGAGCCTTTTCTTGAAAACTCTTAGCTCACGTGGTGTATATATTCGACCGTCGGTGATGGTAGATCCTCCTTTCATTTCCGAGTGCATTACACCAAATTGTCTAGCACACGGGAATGAAGGAGAAGCTAACCCCACGACAACAGTCGGGATTCTTCGTCCTCTTATATATATATGGTTGGAGACTCTCCCTCACTGATTCCTCTCTGACATTTGCGACCGTCGGTGATGGTAGCTCCTCCTTTCGTTCCCGAGTGCATTACACCAAATTGTGTCTAGCACACGGGAACGAAGGAGAAGCTACCTCCACGACAACAATCGGGATTCTTCGTCCTCTCAAATATGGTGGAGACTCGACAGACTTAAAGTCAACCCGAGAACTCATATTATAGGACTCATATTGACATGGAGATTTGGCTGGTCACACCTCGAGGTCGTAGGGGGGTCGGTGACGGGGACGACGGTGCGGATGATGGAGGGGGCTCCTAGATTTCTGTAAAAACAAAAACCCTATAAGTTATCAAGTAATCAAATGCATACGCCTTGCATATATAGTGCTCTCCAATTTTAGCATTCAAAGTAGGAGTACTTTTTCAATTAATTTGAGCATGCATTCAAATTAGCATGCATTCAATTATAAGCAAAACTACATCATCTCTTGTGTCCTTACATCGTCGAATATTATCACTAATACTCCTCGAATACAATCATACATATAGCATCGCTAATACAGCTAGAACCGTAGCGCCCGACGGGTATCGTCGCGGGCGGTGGACACCCAAAGAGAAGGAACCATAACAGGATCATAGCTCCAGTGAGATCCCTGAAGAACCTGCCAGGTATTGTCGAACCTGCCCTGCAACGCAACCATGTAGCGACGAACATGCTCGTCCTCCTCGCTGACACGGTGACATACCACCTCCGCGGTGTCCGGAAGCCTCGGCACCGTCACTGGCCCACGCGACCGCCACCAAACAAGGATCGGGTCAACGACGGGCTGGCTCCTCACCAACCTACACCCCCCCGGAAGGTAGCACCTCCCAATACCAGCACGGCGGAGCCCAGTCCCAGACATGGCCCCTCTGATCAAGCCGGCCTCCTCCGCCGAGTCGACGATGAGGATGCGGAATAGGCATCGTCGACATCAATGCGGGAATAATTGCTTGAAGTAAAAAAAACTAGTTCTATTAATTTTCTTGCTAAAAATAAACTACTTCTATATATAGTAAAATAAAGTAGTTTTATTAAATCAACTAGTTCAACTACTAAGCACTTACTATAAATAAAATAAAGTAGTACTTACTAAAAATAAACTACTTCTATATATAGTAAGATAAAGTAGTTTTATTAAATCAACTAGTTCAACTACTAAGCACTTTATAAATAAAATAAAGTAGTACTTACTAAAAATAAACTACTTCTATAGTAAAATAAAGTAATTTTATTAAATCAACTAGTTCAACTACTAAGCACTTACTAAAAATAAACTTGTTTAACTAGTTCTATTATATTTCTCGACCCCCCCTTCATTATTTTATTTTTTCCTCTCCGATCCACTAAAGTGACAAAAAACATCTAATTCAACTAATATAAAATACATGGAAAAACATCTAATTCAACTAATTTAACTAATTTTATTAAACACTTACTAGTATATATACATGGAAAAAATACATATACGAAAAAATTAAAAAAAATAGAGCCGGGGCGGCGGCGGCTCACAACGGGGCCGGCCGGTGAGGGCGACGGCCGGAGTGGCGACAGCGTCGACGACGGTGAAGGTGGGGGCGGCGGACGGCATCGGCGTGCAGAGGATCCGGGCGGGCGCGTGGAGCAGAGCACGGGCGACGGCATTGGCGGCGGACGGCGACGGCGTGGGCGGCGGACGGCGTCGGCATGGGATCCGGGGCGGGGGCGATGGCGGCGGCATGGGCGGCAGACGGTGACGGCGTCGGTGTGGGCTCCGGGGCGGGGGCGACAGCGACAGCGTCCTCTCCGCGCCCGTCGTCGGGGGCGAACTGCAAGATGCAAACCAAAATTTTCACATGTGTGCCTTATATACATGCATCTTTAGTCCCGGTTCTTGTCACGGACCGGGACCAATGCCCCTCTTTGGTCGGTTGGTGCCACCAACCGAACCAAAGGCCTCTTTCAGCAGCCCAAAGGGCGGAAACGAGACTTTTGGTTATGGTTGGTGGCACCAACCGACCAAAGAGTGGCATTGGTCCCGGTTGGTGCTAAAAACCAGTACCAATTCCACCCATTAGTCCCGGTTGGTGGCACCAACCGGGACCAAAGGTTGTGTGTTGGAACTGGCGCGGTGCGGTGCTACGTTTAGTCCCACCTCGCTAGCCGAGAGGGGCTCGGAGTGGTTTATAAGCCCTGCCGAACCAACCACTTCGAGCTCCTGTCTACTGCAGGTTTATGGGGCTAAATTCACTCTCTGTGCTTGTAGGCCTATTGGGCCTACTACGGGCCTACATCCTGGCCCTAGTAGTGGGTTTCTAGTCGTATGCAGGCCGTGGTGACCCTGTAGGTGGCACTTTTTTTAGTTTTTTTTTTCATTTTTTTGCTTTCTTTTGTGTTTCTAATTACTTATTTATTTTATTTTATGATAATTATTTTGCTATTAAAGTTTGTAACAAAAAAGTTCTTCATGAAAATTCTTTTTGCTTTTAATGATTTTGGACAGAAAATGAACTCTGAAAAGGTTGAAAGTTGGCATGGTATCATCATTTCATCCCATAACATGTGCAAGAAAGTTGAGAGGGTTACGACAAAAACTGGATGCACTTCGTGTACAAAACAGACAATCTCTTTCGAAGTATCAGGATTTCATACGGAAACTTGTCTGTTACAACAGGCATTTCAAATGAACTACGAAAAGGTTGAAAGTTGGCATGGTATCATCATAATAGTTGTGGAGAAAGTCTTCACTTTTTCTTCACTTGTGTCCTTTCCTTATTGCGCCGTAACCATGGATAATCTTCATCATTTATCAGGATGCTTGGGTCAGCCTTGACTTTGAAGGGAGGAATTTCATGAAACTTTTCATAATCTTCGGACATGTCTGTCTTGCCCTCCACTCCCACGATGTTCCTTTTTTCTGAAAGAACTATCTGGCGCTTTTGCTCATGGTATGATTTATTCACTTCCTTATCTTATCTTTTTCTCGGTTTGATAGACATGTCCTTCACATAGATAACATGTGCCACATCATTGGCTAAGACGAACGGTTTGTCAGTGTACCCAAGATTGTTCAGATCCACTGTTGTCATTCCGTACTGTGGGTCTACCTATACCCCGCCTCCTGACAGATTGACCCATTTGCATTTCAACAAATGGACCTTAAAATCTACTCCGTAGTCAAGTTCCCATATGTCCACTATGTAACCATAATATGTGTCCTTTCCCCTCTCGGTTGCTGCATCAAAGCGGACACCGCTGTTTTGGTTGGTGCTCTTTTGATCTTGGGCGATCGTGTAAAATGTATTCCCATTTATCTCGTATCCTTTGTAAGTCATTATAGTCGAAGATGGTCCCCTGGACAACGAGTACATCTCATCACAAACAGTGTTGTCACCTCTGAGACGTGTTTCCAACCAACTGCTGAAAGTCCTGATGTGTTCACATGTAATCGAGTCGTCACACTGCTCCGGGTGTTTGGAGCGCAGTCTGTTCTTCTGTTCATCGACATACGGGGTCACCAAGGTAGAGTTCTGTAGAACTGTGTAGTGTGCTTGAGACCAAGCATATCCCTGCATATTATTGAGTCCCCTCCAAGTGTGCCTTTTCCAGTCAGTCTCCCCTCATACCGCGATTCAGGGAGACCTATCTTCTTAAGGCAGGAATGAAGTCAACACAAAACCCAATGACATCCTCTGTTTGATGGCCCATGGAGATGCTTCCTTCTGGCCTAGCGCGGTTACGGACATATTTCTTTAGGACTCCCATGAACCTCTCAAAGGGGTACATATTGTGTAGAAATACGGGGCCCAGAATGACAATCTCGTCAACTAGATGAACTAGGACGTACGTCATGATATTGAAGAAAGATGGTGGGAACACAAGCTCGAAAGTGACAAGACATTGCACCACATCACTCCTTAGCCTTGGTATGATTTATGGATCGATCACCTTTTGAGAGATTGCATTGAGGAATGCACATAGCTTCACAATGGCTAATCGGACGTTTTTCGGTAGAAGCCCCCTCAATGCAACTGGAAGCAGTTGCGTCATAATCACGTGGCAGTCATGAGACTTTAGGTTCTTGAACTTTTTCTCTGTCATATTTATTATTCCCTTTATATTCGGCGAGAAGCCAGTCGGGACCTTCATACTAAGCAGGCATTCAAAGAAGATTTCCTTCTCTTCTCTGGTAAGAGTGTAGCTGGCAGGACCTTCATACTGCTTTGGAGGCATGCCATCTTTTTCAAGCAAACGTTGCAGGTCCTCCCGTGCCTCAGCTGTATCTTTTGTCTTCCCATACATGCCCAAGAAGCCTAGCAGGTTCACGCAAAGGTTCTTCGTCACGTGCATCACGTTGATCGAAGAGCGGATCTCTAGGTCTTTCTAGTAGGGTAGGTCCCAAAATATAGATTTCTTCTTCCACATGGGTGCATGTCCCTCAGCGTCACTTGGAACAGCTAGTCTGCTGGGACCTTTTCCAAATATTACGTGTAAATCATTGACCATAGCAAGTACGTGATCACCGGTACGCATGGTGGGTCTCTTCCGAAGATCTGCCTCACCTTTGAAATGCTTGCCTTTCTTTCGACATTGATGGTTGGTCGGAAGAAATCGACGATGGCCCAGGTACACATTCTTCCTGCATTTGTCCAGGTATATACTTTTGGTGTCAGCTAAATAGTGCGTGTGCGTGGTATCCCTTGTTTGTCTGTCCTGAAAGGTTACTGAGAGCTGGCAAATCGTTGATGGTTACAAACAACAATGCGTGCACGTTAAATTCCTCCTGTCTGTGCTCATCCCACACACGTACACCGTTTCCATTCCACAGCTGTAAAAGTTCTCCAACTAATGGCCTTAGGTACACATCAATGTCGTTGCCGGGTTGCTTAGGGCCTTGGATGAGAACTGGCATCATAATGAACTTCCGCTTCACGCACATCCCAGGAGGAAGGTTATACATACATAGAGTCATGGGCCAGGTGCTGTGATTGCCGCTCTGCTCCCCGAAAGGATTAATGCCATCCGTGCTTAAACCAAACCATACGTTCCTTGGGTCACGTGAAAACTCAGCCCAGTACTCTCTGTTGATTTTTCTCCACTGCGACCTGTCAGCGGGTGCTCTCAACTTCCCGTCTTTCTGACGGTCCTTGCTACGTCTTGATCTTGCGTTGGTTTTCCTTGAAGAGGAAAGGGTGATGCAGCAATAGTAGCGTAAGTATTTCCCTCAGTTTTTCAGAACCAAGGTATCAATCCAGTAGGAGGCTCCTCAAAAGTCCCACACACCTACACAAACAAACAAAGAACTCGCAACCAATGCAATAAAGGGGTTGTCAATCCCTTCACGGCCACTTGCAAAATTGAGATCTAATAGAGATAGTATGATAAGATAAATATATTTTTGGTATTTTATAATATAGATGCAAAAAAGTAAAGATGCAAATAAAAGTAAATTGGAAGAAAATATGATAAGGGATAGACCCGGGGGCCATAGGTTTCACTAGAGGCTTCTCTAAAGATAGCATAAGTATTACGGTGGGTGAACAAATTACTGTCGAGCAATTGATAGAAAAGCGAATAATTATGAGATTATCTAGGCATGATCATGTATATAGGCATCACGTCCGTGACAAGTAGACCGACTCCTGCCTGCATCTACTACTATTACTCCACACATCGACTGACTCCTGCCTGCATCTAGAGTATTAAGTTTATAAGAACAGAGTAACGCCTTAAGCAAGATGTCATGATGTAGAGGGATATACTCATGCAATATGATATAAACCCCATCGTTTTATCCTCGATGGCAACAATACAATACGTGCCTTGCAACCCTTTCTGTCACTGTGTAAGGACACCGCAAGATTGAACCCAAGCTAAGCACTTCTCCCATGGCAAGAAAGATAAATCTAGTAGGCCAAACCAAACTGATAATTCGAAGAGACTTGCAAAGATAACTCAATCATACATAAAAGAATTCAAAGGAGATTCAAATATTTCTCATAGATAAACTTGATCATAAACCCACAATTCATAGGATCTCGACAAACACACTGCAAAAAGAGTTTACATCGAATAGATCTCCACAAGAGAGGGGGAGAACATTGTATTGAGATCCAAAAAGAGAGAAGAAGCCATCTCGCTAATAACTATGGATCCATAGGTCTGTGGTCAACTACTCACAACTCATCGGAAGGGCTATGGTGTTGATGTAGAAGCCCTCCATGGTCGATTCCCCCTCCGACGGAGCACCGACGAAGGCTCCAAGATGGGATCTCGCGGAGACAGAAGGTTACGGCAGTGGAAATTGTGTTTCGTTGGCTCCCTGGTTGTTTTCGGGGTACGTAGGCTTATATAGGAGGAAGAAGTACGTCGGTGGCCGCCTGAGGGGCCCACGAGACAGGGGGCGCCCTACCCTCTCGTGGCCGCCTCGGCTGCTTCTTGACTTGCACTCCAAGTCCTCTGGATCACGTTCGTTCCAAAAATCACGCTCCGGAAGGTTTCATTCTGTTTGGACTCCGTTTGATATTCCTTTTCTTCGAAATACTGAAATAGGCAAAAAAAACAGCAATACGGGCTGGGCCTCCAGTTAGTAGGTTAGTCCCAAAAAAGATATAAATGTGTAAAATAAAGCCCATAAACATCCAAAAGGGGTAATATAATAGCATGGAACAATCAAAAATTATAGATACGTTGAAGACGTATCAGTCGTCACTGTGCCATCGCATCAACTTGGCATACTCTTTATTTCTGAAGAGCCGTTTCAACCGTGGTATTATAGGAGCATACCACATCACCTTTGTAGGAACCCTCTTCCTGCGGGGCTCGCCGTCAACATCACCAGGGTCATCTCGTCTGATCTTATACCGCAATGCACCGCATATCGGGCATGCGTTCAAATCCTCGTACACACCGCGGTAGAGGATGTAGTCATTAGGGCATGCATGTATCTTCTGCACCTCCAATCCTAGAGGGCATACGACCTTCTTTGTTGCGTACGTACTGTCGGGCAATTCGTTATCCTTTGGAAGCTTCTTCTTCAATATTTTCAGTAGCTTCTCAAATCCTTGGTCAGGCACAACATTCTCTGCCTTCCACTGCAATAATTCCAATACGGTACCCAGCTTTGTGTTGCCATCTTCGGAATTGGGGCACAACCCTTTTTTGTGATCCTCTAACATGCGATTGAACTTCAGCTTCTCCTTTTGACTTTTGCATTGCGTCCTTTCATCGACAATGATCCGGGGGAGATCATCATCATCGGGCACATCGTCTGGTTCCTCTTGATCTTCAGCAGCTTCCCCCATTGCAGCATCATCGGGCACATCGTCTGGTTCCTCTTGATCTTCATTAGCTCCCCCCATTGCAGCATCACCGTATTCAGGGGGTACATAGTTGTCATCGCCCTCTTCTTCTTTGCCGTCTTCCATCATAATCCCTATTTCTCTGTGCCTCGTCCAAACATTATAGTGTGGCATCAAACCCTTGTAAAGGAGTGATACGTCTCCATCGTATCTACTTTTCCAAACACTTTTGCCCTTGTTTTCGACCCTAACTTGTATGATTTGAATGGAACTAACCCGGACTGACGCTGTTTTCAGCAGAACTGCCATGGTGTTGTTTTTTTGTGCAGAAAATAAAAATCCTCGGAATGTCCTGAAACTCCACGGAACACCTTAGAAAAAATAAAGAAAAATCCTCTCAAAAGATGAAGACCAGGGGGCCCACAGCCTGCTCACGAGGGTGGGGGCGCCCCCCTGGGCGCACCCCCTACCTCATGGGCCGCCTGGTGGCCCTCTGACGCCAACTCCAACTCCATATATTGGCTTTTGGGGAGAGAAAAATCAGAGAGAAGAAATCATCGCGTTTTACGATACGGAGCCGCCGCCAAGCCCTAATCTCTCTCGGGAGGGCTGATCTGGAGTCCGTTCGGGGATCCGGAGAGGGGGATTCGTCGCCGTCGTCATCATCAACCATCCTCCATCACCAATTTCGTGATGCTCACCGCCGTGCGTGAGTAATTGCATCGTAGGCTTGCTGAACGGTGATGGGTTGGATGAGATTTATCATGTAATCGAGTTAGTTTTGTTATGGTTTGATCCCTAGTATCCATTATGTTCTGAGATTGATGTTGCTATGACTTTGCTATGCTTAATGCTTGTCACTAGGGCCCGAGTGCCATGATTTCAGATCTGAACCAATTATGTTTTCATGAATATATGTGTGTTCTAGATCCTATCTTGCAAGTCTATAGTCACCTACTATGTGTTATGATCCGGCAACCCCAAGTGACAATAATCGACCACTCCGGTGATGACCATAGTTTGAGGAGTTCATGTATTCACTATGTGCTAATGCTTTGTTCCGGTTCTCTATTAAAAGGAGGCCTTAATATCCCTTAGTTTCCAATAGGACCCCGATGCCACGGGAGGGTAGGACAAAAGATGCCATGCAAGTTCTTTTCCATAAGCACGTATGACTATATACGGAATACATGCCTACATTACATTGATGAACTGGAGCTAGTTCTGTGTCACCCCATGTTATAACTATTACATGACGAACCGCATCCGGCATAATTATCCACCGCTAATCCAGTGCCTACGAGTTTTCCGTATACTGGTTCTCACTTATTTACTTTTCCGTTGCTACTATTTCAATCACTACAAAATACCAAAAACATTACTTTTACTATCTTTACTTTTGTTACCGTTACCACCACTATCATATTATTTTGCTACTAAACACTTTGCTGCAGATATTAAGTTTCCAGGTGTGGTTGAATTTGAAGGAAATATGCCCTAGAGGCAATAATAAAGTTATTATTTATTTCCTTATATCATGATAAATGTTTATTATTCATGCTAGAATTGTATTAATCGGAAACATAATACATGTGTGAATACATAGACAAACATAGTGTCACTAGTATGCCTCTACTTGACTAGCTCGTTTATCAAAGATGGTTATGTTTCCTAGCCATGGACAAAAGAGTTGTCATTTGATTAACGGGATCACATCATTAGGAGAATATGTGATTGACATGACCCATTCCGTTAGCCTAGCACTTGATCGTATAGTATATTGCTATTGCTTTCTTCATGACTTGTACATGTTCCTGTAACTATGAGATTATGCAACTCCCGTTTACCGGAGGAACACTTTGGGTACTACCAAACGTCACAACGTAACTGGGTGATTATAAAGGAGTACTACAGGTGTCTCCGAAGGTACATGTTGAGTTGGCATATTTCGAGATTAGGTTTTGTCACTCCAATTGTCGGAGAGGTATCTCTGGGCCCTCTTAGTAATGCACATCACTATAAGCCTTGCAAGTAATGTGACCAATGAGTTGGTTACGGGATGAGGCATTACGTAACGAGTAAAGAGACTTGCCTGTAATGAGATTGAACTAGGTATTGGATACCGACGATCAAATCTCGGGCAAGTAACATACCGATGACAAAGGGAACAAAGTATGTTGTTATGCGGTTTGACCGATAAAGATCTTCGTAGAATATGTAGGAGCCAATATGAGCATCCAGGTTCCGCTATTGGTTATTGACCGAGAATAGTTCTAGGTCATGTCTACATAGTTCTCGAACCCGTAGGGTCCGCACGCTAAGGTTTCGATAGCGGTTATATTATGAGTTTATGAGTTTTGATGTACCGAAGGAGTTCGGAGTCCCGGATGAGATCGGGGACATGAAGAGGAGTCTCGAAATGGTCGAGACGTAAAGATCGATATATTGGACGACTATATTCGGAGTTCGGAAAGGTTCCGAGTGATTCGGGTATTTTCGGGGGTACCGTGGAGTTACCGGGAGTGGGATGTCGAGCTGGAAACATATGCCGCTTTAAGCGCCCAAGACCTTCATTCTGGATATTTGAACCGGCTTTACAGTAGCCGTGATTATGAAGCTGGCCTGGTCAAATTAATGAGGGACAAGTTTGAGGTAACTCACTCCTTTCCTTATCACCAGTATATTAGTCCTTGTAGCCCCCAAGGGCCGGTTTGTAATCTTGATCAAACCGGGACTTGATTATTTCCTTGATCCATTTTGACATCTACCCGCATAACCACAAGGGCCGGTTTAACTCATGCTTAAACCGGTACTTCAATATAGACTGCCCGACGAAACATTGATAGAATCAAATAGTCATTAGCCCCCAAGTGCCAAGTTGAATACTTGTATTGAGCTTGGGACTTTGCCATGTAGTAGCAGTAGAAAAATTGAAGGTACATTAGCCCCCAAGTGTCAAGCATATAACTGCATTGTGTGGTTGGGACTTTAACTTGAATTTCTGGCTGATCGTACTGTCAATGCGCAGGCTGAGGTGAAAATCAAAGATGATCGGATTGCCGATTTACAAGCGGCCTTGAAAACCCAGCAGGTCGAAACAGAGAAGGCCAAAAAAGAGTTGACCAGTGCCTTGACCGCTGCTGAACAAGTGAAGGAAAGTATGAAGAAAGAGCAGGCAGTCTGGGCCACTGAAAAGGCCAATTTGATCAAACGGGCAGAAAATGCTGAAGCTGCCCTTAAACCGGTGGTGGATGATCTGACAGCCGTAAAGCGGCAAGTACATTCTATGACTGCAGCAATCTTTGGTAAGCTTCCTGTGAACAATTGTGATATATTGCACCTGCTGTATCATTAGTCCGGTTTAGAACTAACCATTTTCTGTTTGTAGGCACACGCGTTGGGCACTTAGGAAATGATGTGCGGAAGAAACTGAAGGCTGTCTACACTTAGTCGAACAGTTATATACCGGAGCCCAGCGCGTCATCACCACAATGTCACATAACAATCCAGCACCTTCCCTGATTCAAGATACTCTGAGCCGGCTGTCAATGCTTCCTGGCCGGATTGAAGAGGTGAAGAAATCTGCTGCGCGAACCGGAGCTATCAACGCCTTGATCCGAGCCAAGGCATGGGTACCAGACTTTGATCCCATGGAAGCAGCTCAAGGATATCCCAGTGTGAAAGAAGATGGCTCTGACTTTAGTGAAGAGGATTTACGGGCAATAAACCGTGCAGTACGCCCGCTGGCTTGTCAGTTGGCCGAAGAAGCCGACTTGGAGCATTACCAAGCACAATATAATGATCAAAACAAGCGAGTGTCTGCCCCAACCTTTGAAGCGGAAAACCTGATCCCTCCAATCCGTAAGCATACTTACGCTCCTGATATTGAACCGTCTTCTCTGATCCACGAAGAGGCTGTATTCCAAGCGCTAATGGGAATCGACTGGACCACTGTGGATTTCCAGCCAATGGGTAGAGATGAAGAGGCTGAAGCGGCGGAGGATGAAGAGCAGGCTTGAACCGGTGGCCGGTTCAAACATCTGTTGTGGGCGGTTTGCCCAAAGGACAATGATCTCATTTGGGCACCATGTTGCCTTGTAATAGCTTTAGTTAAAACTTTCCGTCTGAATATGCCTTCGTGCATAAGTGAAACTTTGTTTGATTCCTGCAACCAGAAAAGTTGAACCTCGGTGGCGGTGATATCGCCAGCCGGTTTATGATATTCAATATATATATATCAAAAATCAATGAGTATTTGATACAAATACCTGCCGACTCTGGCATGAAGTCGGGCGTAGCTAAACTTGAAGCGGAGGCCTTAAAAACCATGACCGTCTGAGGAGAGAATAGTTCCCATATAAACCTTGCTGAATCAGCACAAGCCCCCTTGTGACTCGGGAAGAAGGTAAACCGGGCAGATAAAACTCCGGTGGAATACTAAACCGTGTCCTGTGAGTTTGTAACTGACAGTTGAACCGGATGAAAATATTTGTCGGGTTTAAAAACGCAACAACCAAAAAATCGAATACCATTTACGTTAAAATATGGCAACAAAAGCAATAACTCTTTGCAAAAAAGAAGCTTCATGGAGCTGGTCAGATGGCATTACTATGGTCAGACGCAACCAAGCCCCCCGAAGGCGTAGCGATGGTGCTAGTCGGCCAGGTCCCCAAAAGACTCTTGGCGAGTATGCCGGCCAAGTGGCATGACATTGGTTCGGGTTCGACCAAGCCCCCAAATGACTCTGACCCTAATGGCCGACAAGAGGCGTGACCGGTTCAGACGTGACCGTGTCCCCAAATGATCTGGTGGCTTTCGCCTATCAAGAGGTGTTGCATTGGTTCGGACACGACCAAGCCCCCAAGTGATAAATATAAATGTCAAGGTGTAAACCGGAGGCCGCTTTAAAAACAGAAACACTCCATGTAACCACGCATGATAAGAAAGACAGAGACCCCGCTTTAGCTGAGGCTCCGGTTTTTATTATATTGAAGATAATATATACATTGTCATGCTATGTACATAAACTGAGCCGATGGCTCAAGTGTAGTAAGGCCGAAGATGAGCTATATTCCACGGCCTATTGGTCTCCTCCTCTAATGTACGTGAGTCTTTACGCTCTCGAATATCAATCAGATAGTATGATCCGTTGTGTAGATTCTTGCTGACCACAAAAGGTCCTTCCCAAGGTGGGGATAACTTGTGCATATCTGTCTGGTCTTGGATGAGACGAAGCACCAAATCTCCTTCTTGAAAGGCTCTAGTTTTAACCAGGCGACTGTGATAACGACGAAGATCTTGCTGGTAAATCGCCGAACGAGCGGCTGCCATATCACGCTCCTCATCCAATAGGTCCAAAGCGTCCTGCCGTGCCGTCTCATTGTCCGCTTCAACATAAGCCGCTACACGGGGCGAATCGTGCCGGATATCGCTGGGGAGAACTGCCTCCGCTCCGTAGACCATGAAGAACGGCGATATCCGATGAGACGGTTTGGCGTAGTATTGATACTCCAAAGCACCGATGGTAGCTCTTCTACCCAGCACCGGTGTTCTCTCGAACGGAACCATAAGCCGAGGTTTGATGCCTCGTAAGATCTCTTGATTGGCTCGTTCTGCCTGCCCGTTGGACTGGGGATGCGCCACTGACGACACGTCAAGCCGGATGTGCTCGCGTTCACAGAACTCTTTCATAGCCCCCTTGGATAGATTAGTGCCATTGTCAGTAATGATACTGTGTGGAAAGCCAAACCGGAAAATCACCTTTTTGATGAACTGCACCGCTGTTGCCGCATCACACTTGGCGGCTGTGTTCCGCTTCAACCCACTTGGTGAATTTGTCCACTGCCACCAACAGGTGGGTCTTCTTATCCTTGGATCGTTTAAAGGGCCCAACCATATCCAGCCCCCAAGTCGCAAACGGCCACGTTATTGGGATCATCCTCAATTCTTGTGCCGGTACATGAGCACGCTCGAAAATTTCGACATCCATCACACCGTTTAACCAAGTCCTCCGCATCGGCATGGGCAGTCAACCAAGAAAATCCGTGACGGAACGCCGCCACTGTGGACTTTGAACCGCGTGATGTCCACAACCCCCTTCATGGATTTCCCTTAAAATTTCACAGCCTTCCTCAGGGGAAACACAGCGTTGAAACGCCCCTGACACACTGCAATGATGTAACTCACCATTAAGAATCGTCATAGATTTGGAGCGCCGGATTATCTGTCTGGCCAGAACCTCATCTTCTGGCAACTCCCCTCGAGTCATATACGCAAGGTAAGGAATCATCCAATCCGGAATAGCATGTAATGCTGCCACCAACTGAGCCTCCGGATCAGGAATAGCTAAATCCGCTTCACCAGGGAGCTGGACCGACGGGTTGTGCAAGACGTCCAAAAAGACATTAGGCGGGACCGGTTTACGCTGAGAACCCAACCGGCTTAAAGCGTCTGCCGCTTCGTTCTTCCGGCGATCCACATGATCCACTTGATAGCCCTTGAAACAACCTGCAATATTATCCACTTCTCGACGATACGCGGCCATGAGCGGGTCCTTAGAATCCCAAGTGCCAGATACTTGCTGAGCCACCAGGTCCAAGTCACCAAAGCACTTAACCCGGCTTAAGTTCATCTCCTTAGCCATCCGGAGACCATGGAGCAAGGCTTTGTACTCAGCTGCATTATTAGTACAAGGGAACATTAAACAGAGAACGTAACAAAACTTATCACCTCGTGGGGAAGTTAAAACGACTCCAGCCCCCGAGCCTTCCAACTGCCTGGATCCGTCGAAATGAATAGTCTAGTATGTGTGATCTGGCTTCTCCTCTGGCGCTTGTAACTCCGTCCAGTCATTAATGAAATCAACAAGCGCTTGTGACTTCACTGCTGTGCGTGGTATATACTTTAGTCCATGCGGCCCAAGCTCGATGGCCCATTTTGCAATCCGGCCAGTCGCCTCCCGGTTCTGTATGATATCACCCAAAGGAGCTGAACTAACCACTGTGATAGGGTGCCCTTGGAAATATTGCTTCAGTTTCCGACTGGCCATGAAAACACTATAGACTAGCTTCTGCCAATGCAGATACCTTTGCTTGGACTCAATAAGCACCTCACTGATATAATAAACCGGCCGTTGAACCGGATACTCCTTGCCTGTCTCCTTGCGTTCTACTACAATGGCCACGCTTACTGCTCGAGCATTGGCTGCCACATATAACAACAGCGGTTCCTTGTCAACCGGAGCCGCAAGAACAGGCGGATTGGCCAATTGCCGCTTTAGATCCTCAAATGCTTCGTCAGCAGCCGGACTCCAGACGAAATGATCTGTCTTCCTCAGCATCTGGTATAAGGGGATGGCTTTTTCTCCGAGGCGACTGATAAACCGGCTCAACGCAGCGATTCTGCCTGCCAGACGCTGAACATCATTGATACACTTCGGTTTAGCCAAGGAAGTAATAGCTGTAATTTTTTCCGGATTAGCCTCAATTCCTCTGTTAGACACCAGAAACCCCAATAACTTGCCTGCCGGAACACCAAAAACACACTTGGCCGGATTAGGCATCATCTTATAAATGCGCAAGTTGTCGAAGGTTTCCTTCAAATCTTCCACCAGTGTCTCCTTTTGTCTTGATTTCACCACAATATCGTCCACATAAGCATGTACATTGCGGCCGATCTGTGTATGTAGGCAATTCTGTACACACCGCTGATAAGTAGCCTAGGCGCTCTTGAGCCCAAAAGGCATAGATACATAACAGAAGGCTCCAAAGGGAGTTATAAATGCTGTCTTCTCCTGGTCCTTAACTGCCATTTTGATCTGATGATATCCAGAGTACGCATCCAAAAAACTTAAACGCTCACATCCTGCCGTGGCATCAATAATCTGATCAATGCGGGGGAGGGCAAAAGGATCTGTTGGACAAGCTTTGTTAAGATCTGTAGTCCACACACATCGCCAAAGCCATTTTTCTTAAGGACCAGCACCGGATTAGCAAGCCACTCTGGATGAAACACCTCAATGATAAAACCAGCCGCCAAAAGCCTGACTACTTCCTCTCTAATGGCCTTGCGCCTTTCTTCGTTAAACCGGCGGAGGAACTGTTTCACCGGTTTATACTTAGGATTCACATTAAGTGTGTGCTCAGCGAGTTCCCTCGGTACACCTGGCATGTCAGATGGCTTCCATGCAAAGATATCCCGGTTCTCACGGATGAACTCGATGAGCGCGCTTTCCTATTTGGGATCCAGTTGGCACCGACAAAGGAACTGCTTGGACGAATCGCCTGGCACGAAGTCAACAAGCTTGGTCTCAGCTGCCGATTTAAACTTCAGATCCGACTCATGCTCCGTAGTTGGCTTCTTCAAAGGGGTCATATCTGCCGGATCAACATTGTCCTTATAGAACTTCAACTCCTCCGTGGCACAGACCGCCTCTGCATAAGCTGCATCGCCTTCCTCACATTCCAAAGCAACCCGGCGGCTTCCATGCACCGTTATCGTTCCTTTGTAACCCGGCATTTTTAGCTGTAAGTAGATATAACAAGGTCGTGCCATGAACTTAGCATAAGCCGGCCGCCCAAACAAGGCATGATATGGACTCGGATTTTCACCACTTCAAAGGTTAGCTTTTCGACCGGAATGTGCTCGTCTCAAAAGCCACATCCGTGGCTATCTTACCAACAGATAAGCAGATTTGCACGGTACTACACCATGGAACACCGTATTGACGATCTCGAGATCCTTGTCTGTGAGACCCATGCGACGGAAAGTTTCATAGTATAATATATTAATACTGCTTCCTCCATCCATAAGCACCTTAGTGAACTTATAGCCCCCACCTGAGGGTCTACCACCAATGCCAGCTGACCAGGATTATCAACCCGGGGGGGATGGTCCTCTCTGCTCCATACGATAGGCTGCTCTGACCAGCGTAAATACCGTGGTAAGGCCGGTTCAACAGAGTTTACTGCCCGTTTGTGAAGCTTCCGATCCCGCTTGTCCAAACTGGTTGTGAAAACATGATACTGCCCACTATTCAACTGCTTTGGTTGGCTCTGATAGCCTGACTGCTGCTGCTGCTGCTGGCCACCCTGGTTATTATGACTATTGCGATTACCTTGATTAGGCCCTGAACCGGA
This sequence comes from Aegilops speltoides, assembly GCA_021437245.1. Classification (NCBI taxonomy): domain Eukaryota; kingdom Viridiplantae; phylum Streptophyta; class Magnoliopsida; order Poales; family Poaceae; genus Aegilops; species Aegilops speltoides. The sequence continues at coordinate 459,287,733 of CM038141.1, forward strand.
AGCTCCACCCTGACCCGACCCATGGAAACCAGATCCTGAACCGCCACCTGACCCCTGGTCATACCGGAAATCATTGGAGTTTTTGAACTCCTGCATAATATAACAGTCTTTCCAGAGATGGTTCGATGGGGACTCCTTCGTCCCGTGCTTGGGGCAAGGTTGATTCAACAAGTAATTCAAACGGCTTGTATTAGGATTCGGACCCCGATTCGCCTTGCCCCTGCGCCGCGGGCCTCTGTCCTGCGCATTAGTGTTGGCTACGAAATCCGGGTTGCCATCAGCCTTGCGCTTGCCCCCGTTTCCATGACCCGCCGGTTTGTACTGCTGCCCCTTGGAGTTGTCGTTCTTCTTTCCCTTCCCTGCTTCATCATCATCAGCTTCAGGATCCTTGGTGCTGTCCGAATCGGCATACTTTACCAAAGCGGCCATGAGGGTTCCCATATCATTGCGTAACCGCTTGATCGTCCCAATTTTAATTTCAAAGGCTCAAACCGCGCTTGCCTTCTAATGTTATGATCGCCGAGTCAGCGTTGATCCGGTCGAAGAGTGCAAAATCTCGCACACACGGCGCATCCAACGGGTTGTTGACTCCCCTCTTCACGGACGCAAGCCGCCAGTTCTACTATGGACTTGGGCTGCTTACGTATCCTTGAAGTTACGATAAACCGGCCCGTGAATCGGCCCATGAACCGATAGAATTGGGCGGTAAGCTCTTCAACGGCACGGGCTGTGCCCTCCAAAGATCATGGTGAAGTACTTTGCACATGCGGTCTCATCAACATCGAGCATCTCCATGGCCATCTCATAACTTTCAACCCACGCTTGGGACAGATCTGCGGTGTAATTCGGCACCTTGCGCGGGCCCTTAAAATCCTTAGGCGGGCGCACATTGCGTAAAGCGGGATTAAACAGGCACCCCTAAAGCGGATGCGACTCTGGTCCGCAAAGGTGGTAGGGCGAATCGGGTGTGTTGACCTGCATCATCCGCAGTCTTGCTAACTCGCCTCCCCGCGTGCGGGCCCGATCTACTACCTCCGAGCATCACGAATGCCGCCCATCCGGTGATTGCCTTGGGCCGCTTCACGGTCCCGCGTTGCTTGATATGGCGGTTCATCCATCGCTGCTGTAGCTCCGGCTTGGGCGGGCGTAGAGTGAATTCGATCACGGCTGTATGAATCGCTTCTCTTTGGATCAGTGCAGTCCGGAGAAGCTCCTTGACCCGGCGTGTCTCAACTGCTTGTGGGGAATCTCCTTCGACTGGGATTGCCTCCAATCGTGCAGCGGCTGCAACAAGGTTGTCCATAGGATTAGAATAATGACCTGGGGGTGTCTGCACCGGCGGAGGAACCACCATGTTCTACTGCGGAGGCTCCATCAGGCGCGGTTGGACCGTCGCTCCTGCTCCTGGTGCCTCAATCCGGTTTACCTCCCCGTACTGGGGCGGGTTACTGGGTCCGGCTCCTGGGGTCTGAAAGAGATTTCTAGGATCAAATCCTGTTGGCAGGCGCGATCTATACTTCCGCTTCAACACCTCCTGCGATGCACTCTGGTCAAGCATGAGTTTGTAAGCTTGTGCGTCTAAAGCGGCTCGATCTGCGGCCATATGCTCCTTCTCTAACGCTAGATCCGCTTTGGCTTGCGTGATCTGCTCTTTCACCTTTGCGATTTCCGTATTATGAGCCTCCTGATCCGCTGGGTTGTCCTCCGCCATAAGCGCTGCTAGTGCATCAAACAGATCTGACAGAACTTGAACCGGCGGGCGCACCGGGCCTCCTGCCCCTGCTGCCGCTGCTAAACCGGAAAGCATCGCTGCTGCGGTTGAAGAGTGGTTCGCTGCCTGCGTCGCCATGAATACTCCGACCGGTTTAAGCGGCTTGGGGGTCCGAATCTTGTCACCGTCGGAACAGCCCTGATCATATCGCCTGCAGCTGGTACAATGACTCGGTCTCTCTGTTGAAGATTCATCGCCGAAATAAGCGACGGTCTCACTACCGTGTTACGAACCGCGCCGTACTCTCCTCCATGGGTGACTCCAACGAAGACATGCTTCACGGCCGGTTTAACCTGGGCAGGTCGCGCACGCTGAGCCATCTCGATGAGGTCGGTGCAGATGTCCGGCTCAGGCCCAGGCTCCCCGATCTTGCCGATGAAAACGTGTATGCCGCCGAAGGGGACCCGGTATCCATACTCGATTGAATCGGCCTCGGGACCCCATCCGGCGTCATCGATGTAGATTTGGCCGCGACGACTCTTGGTCATCCGGCCCACGATGTAGCCTCCAAGTCCTTTGAGCTTGCCCTCCAAGATCGTCAAACCATCGTGCGATAGCCCCACGGTGGGCGCCAACTGTCGTGGATTTGTCACGGCAGATGTCCTAGCGTAAGGACTTAGTCGTAGAGCCATCGCTACGGGTTTACTTGCAGGGGTTAAAGCGGACACAAAGACACAAGGGTTTTATACTAGTTCGGCCCCTTCGATGAAGGTAAAAGCCTACGTCTAGTTGTGATGAAATTGATGTAGTCTCGATGGCTAGGGAGCAAACAAGCTTCGCCTAGGCTCGAGTTGTGGTTGTCTGTCTCTTGAACCGTCGCCGGGTCGTCCCCTTATATACACGAGTGACGCCCGTCGGTTCATAGAGTCCCAACCGGTTCATACTCATATCCCGGTTGGTATCTCTCTATTCCTAACTTACAATACAAGTTATACATCAAGCCGGTTTACAGCTACAAGTTCTAAACCGACTATAGGCCTTGGGCCTTTCTCTGCTTATACCACTAATGGAGTTAATCCGGCCCAAGCTGGCTGGTTTACACATGGTGGTAATATCCCCAACACCTCCCGAGCTACCTCCTGAGCCAGTTCCTGAGACAATTACTGAGCCTATTCCTAAACCAACTCCGAAGAAGAGAGGTGCTCTATTTCTCAGTCCCGAAGATATGCAAGAGGCAAATAAATCTATGAAAGCTGAAGATGTTAAGAATTTACCTCCTATTGAAGAAATGCATGGTCTTAATTCACCGCTTGTTGAAGAAGTATATGATCTCAATTACTTATTTAATGAAGAACCTCCCGATATCCCGACACAGGTAGTAAAGGTAAATTCTCTCTATAGATATGATAAAGCTGAAGTCCCTCCTACTAAAATTGCAAGTCAGTGCTTGGATGAGTTTGATGACTTTATGTTTAAGCAAGATGACTTTAATGCTTATTTTGGTAGACAATTAAAACAGAATACCTTTATGATTAAACGTTTGGGTGATTATATGGCTGATATTAGAGGTGAACTCAAACTTGTTAGCAAACATGCTTCTATGGTTACCACTCAAGTAGAACAAGTACTTAAAGCTCAGAAAGAAGTGCTTGATGAAATTAATAGTAAGAAAAATGATTATGCTGTTAGAGTGGCTACTAGAACTGGTAGAATGACTCAGGAACCTTTGTATCCTAAAGGCCACCCAAAGAGAATCGAGCAAGATTCTCAGAGAAACAATATTGATGTACCTAGTTCTTCTAAGAGGAAGAAAAATAAAAATGATAGGACTTTGCAAACTTCTAGTGAACCTATTGTTGAAGCACCTGAGAATCCAAATGATATCTCTGTTTCTGATGCTGAAACACAAACAGGTGATGAACATGAACCTAGTAATAATGTTAATGATAATGTTCATGTTGATGCTCAACTTAGTAATGATAATAATGTAGAAGTTGAACCTGCTGTTGATCTTGATAACCCACAATCAAAGAATCAACGTTATGATAAAAGAGATTTTGTGAAGGAAATATGCCGTAGAGGCAATAATAAAGTTATTATTTATTTCCTTATATCATGATAAATGTTTATTATTCATGCTAGAATTGTATTAACCGGAAACATAATACATGTGTGAATACATAGACAAACATAACGTCACTAGTATGCCTCTACTTGACTAGCTCGTTTATCAAAGATGGTTATGTTTCCTAGCCATGGACAAAAGAGTTGTCATTTGATTAACGTGATCACATCATTAGGAGAATGATGTGATTGATATGACCCATTCCGTTAGCCTAGCACTTGATCATTTAGTATGTTGCTATTGCTTTCTTCATGACTTATACATGTTCCTGTAACTATGAGATTATGCAACTCCCGTTTACCGGAGGAACACTTTGGGTGCTACCAAACGTCACAACGTAACTGGGTGATTATAAAGGAGTACTACAGGTGTCTCCAAAGGTACATGTTGGGTTGGCGTATTTCGAGATTAGGTTTTGTCACTCCGATTGTCGGAGAGGTATCTATGGGCCCTCTCGGTAATGCACATCACTATAAGCCTTGCAAGCAATGTGACTAATGAGTTAGTTGCGGGATGATGCATTACATAACGAGTAAAGAGACTCGCCGGTAACAAGATTGAACTAGGTATTGGATACCGACAATCGAATCTCGGGCAAGTAACATACCGATGACAAAGGGAACAACGTATGTTGTTATGCGGTTTGACCGATAAAGATCTTCGTAGAATATGTAGGAGCCAATATGAGCATCCAGGTTCCGCTATTGGTTATTGACCGAGAATAGTTCTAGGTCATGTCTACATAGTTCTCGAACCTGTAGGGTCCGCACGCTTAAGGTTTCGATGATGCTTATATTATGAGTTTATGAGTTTTGATGTACCAAGGAGTTCGAGTCCGGATGAGATCGGGGACATGACGAGGAGTCTCGAAATGGTCGAGACGTAAAGACCGATATATTGGACGACTATATTCGGAGTTCGGAAAGGTTCCGAGTCATTCGGGTATTTTTCGGAGTACCGGAGAGTTACGGGAATTCGCCGGGGAGTATATGGGCCTTATTGGGCCATACGAGAATAGAGGAGAGAGGCCGAAGGAAGGAGGCGCAGCCCCCTCCGTCCGAATTGGACAAGGGGTGCAGCCCCCTTTTCCTTCCTCCTCTCCCCCTCTTTCCTTCTCTCCTACTCCAACAAGGAAGGGGGGGACTCCTACTCCCGGTGGGAGGAGGACTCCTCCTGGCGCGCCCCTCCTGGCCGGCCGAACCCCTCCCCCTGGCTCCTTTATATACGGGGGCAGGGGGGCACCACTAGGCACAACAACACAAGTTGATCTACGGATCGTTCCTTAGCCGTGTGCGGTGCCCCCCTCCACCATATTCCACCTCGGTCATATCGTCGCGGAGTTTAGGCGAAGCCCTGCGCCGGTAGAACTTCATCATCATCACCACGCCATCGTGCTGACGGAACTCATCTCCGGAGCTTTGCTGGATCGGAGGCCGGAGATCGTCATCGAGCTGAACGTGTGCTGAACTCGGAGGCTCCGTACGTTCGGTGCTTGGATCGGTCGAATCGTGAAGACGTACGACTACATCAACCGTGTTGTGCTAACGCTTCCGCTTACGGTCTACGAGGGTACGTGGACGAACACTCTCCCCTCTCGTTGCTATACCATCACCATGATCTTGCGTGTGCGTAGGAATTTTTTTGAAATTACTACGTTCCCCAACAGTGGTATCAGAGCCTAGGTTTTATGCATTGATGTTATATGCACGAGTAGAACACAAGTGAGTTGTGGGCGATACAAGTCATACTGCTTACCAGCATGTCATACTTTGGTTCGGCGGTATTGTTGGATGAAGCGACCCGGACCGACATTACGCGTACGCTTACGCGAGACTGGTTTTACCGCTGTGCTTTGCACACAGGTGACTAGTAGGTGTCTGTTTCTCCAACTTTAGTTGAACCGAGTGTGGCTACGCCCGGTCCTTGCAAAGGTTAAAACAGCACCAACTTGACGAACTATCGTTGTGGTTTTTGATGCGTAGGTAAGAACGGTTCTTGCTCAGCCCGTAGCAGCCACGTAAAACTTGCAACAACAAAGTAGACGACGTCTAACTTGTTTTTGCAGGGTATGTTGTGATGTGATATGGTCAAGACATGATGAGATATAAGTTGTTGTATGAGATGATCATGTTTTGTTGAAGTTATCGGCAACTGGCAGAAGCTCTATGGTTGTCTCTTTGTTGCATAAGATGCAAGTGTCAAATAATTGCTTTACTTTATCGCTATGCGATAGCAATAGTTGCAAGAGCAATAGTTGGCGAGACGACCATGTGACGACACATTGATATAGATCAAGATGATGAAGATCATGGTGTCGTGCCGGTGACGATAGAGATCATGACAGTACTTTGGAGATGGAGATCAAAGGCGCAAGATGATCATGGCCATATCATGTCACATATTTTGATTGCATATGATGTTTATCTGTTATACATCTTATTCTGCTTTTGTTTGACGGTAGCATTTTAAGATGATCTCTCACTAATTATCAAGAAGTGTTCTCCCGAGTATGCACTTGTTGCGAAAGTTCTTCGTCTTTGAGACACCACGTGATGATCGGGTGTGATAGGCTCTACGTTCAAATACAACGGTGCAAAACAGTTGCACACGCAGAATACTCAGTTAAACTTGACGAGCCTAGCATATACGAGATATGGCCTCGAACACGGAGACCGAAAGGTCGGCGTGAATCATATAGTAGATATGATCAACATAGTGATGTTCACCATTGAAAACTACTCCATCTCACGTGATGATCGGACATGGTTTAGTTGATTTGGATCACGTAATCACTTAGATGACTAGAAAGATGTCTGTCTAAGTGGGAGTTCTTAAGTAATATGATTAATTGAACTTAAATTTATCATGAACTTAGTCCTGGTAGTATTTTGCAAATTATGTTGTAGATCAATAGCTTTCGTTGTTGCTTTCATATGTTTATTTTGATATGTTCCTAGAGAATATTGTGTTGAAAAATGTTAGTAGCAATGATGCGGCTTCGATCCGTGATCTGAGGTTTATCCTCATTGCTGCACAGAAGAATTATGTCCTTAATGCACAGCTAGGTGACAGACCTATTGCAGGAGCAGATGCAGAAGTTATGAACGTCTAGCTAGCTCAAAATGATGACTACGTGATAGTTTAGTGCACCATGCTTAACGGCTTAGAATCGGGACTTCAAAGACGTTTTGAACGTCATGGACCATATGAGATGTTCCAGGAGTTGAAGTTAATATGTCCAGCAAATACCCGAGTTGAGAGATATGAAGTCTCCAACAAGTTCTATAGCTAAAAGATGGAGGAGAATCGGTCAACTAGTGAGCATGTGCTCAGACTGTCTGGGTAGTTCAATCGCTTGAATCAAGTGGGAGCTAATCTTCCAGATAAGATAGTGATTGACCAAATTCTCTAGTCACCATCACTAAGTTACTAGAACTTCGTGATGAACTATAGTATGCAAGGGATGACGAAAACGATTCCCGAGCTCTTCGTGATGTTGAAATCGACGAAGGTAGAAATCAAGAAAGAGCATCAAATGTTGATAATTGACAAGACCACTAGTTTCAAGAGAAGCACAAAGGGAAAGAAAGGGAACTTCAAGTGGAAAGACAAGCAAGTTGTCACTCCTGCGAAGAAGCCCAAAGCTGGACCATAGCCTGAAACTGAGTGTTTACACTTCAAAGGAAATGGTCCTTTGGGCGGAAATGCCCTGAATATTTGGTGGATAAGAAGGATGGCAAAGTGAAAAAGGGTATATTTGATATACAGATTATTGATGTGTGCCTTACTAGTGTTTATAGTAGCCCCTAAGTATTTGATACTTGTTCGGTTGCTAAGATTAGTAACTCAAAACAGGAGTCACAGAATAAACAGAGACTAGTTGAAGGGAAAGTGACGATGAGTGTTGGAAGTAGTTCCAAGATTGATATGATCATCATTGCACACTCCCTATACTTTCAGGATTAGTGTTAAACCTAAATAAATGTTATTTGGCGTTTACGTTGAGCATGAATATGATTTGATCATGTTTATTGCAATACGGTTATTCATTTAAAATCAGAGAATAATCGTTGTTCTGTTTACATGAATAAAACCTTCAATGGTCATACACCCAATGAAAATAGTTTGTTGGATCTCGATCGTAGTGATACACATATTCATAATATTGAGGTCAAAAGATGCAAAGTTAATAATGATAGTGCAACTTATTTGTGGCACTGCCGTTTGGGTCATATCGGTGTAAAGCGCATGAAGAAACTCCATAAAGATGGATTTTCGGAATCACTTGGTTATGAATCATTTGATTCTTGCGAACCGTGCCTTTTGGGCAAGATGACTAAAACTCCATTTTTCGGAACAATGGAACGAGCTACTGACTTATTGGAAATAATACATACTGATGTATGCAGACCAATCAGTATGAAGGCTCGTGGCAAGTATCGTTATTTTCTGAACTTCACAAGATGATTTGAGCAGATATGGGTATATCTACTTGATGAAACATAAGTCGGAAATAGTTGAAAGGTTCAAAGAATTTCAGAGTGAAGTGGAAAAATTATCGTAACAAGAAAATTAAGTTTCTGCGATCTGATCGCGTAGACGAATATTTGAGTTACGAGTTTGGTCATCAATTAAAACAATGTGGAATAGTTTCACAGCTCACGCCACCTGGAACACCACAACGTTATGGTGTGTCCGAACGTCGTAACCACACTTTATTGGATATGGTGTGATCTATGATGTCCCTTACCGATTTACCAATATCGTTTTGGGGTTATGCATTAGAGATAGCTGCATTCACGTTAAAATAGGGCACCATCTAAATCTGTTGAGACGACACTATATGAACTGTGGTTTAGCAAGAAACCCAAGTTGTCGTTTCTTAAAGTTTGGGGCTACGATGCTTATGTGAAAAAGTTTCATCCTGATAAGCTCAAACCCAAATCGGAGAAGTGCGTCTTCATAGAATACCCAAAGGAAACTGTTGGGTACACCTTCTATCACAGATCTGAAGGCAAAACATTCGTTGCCAAGAATGGATCCTTTCTAGAGAAGGAGTTTCTCTCGAAAGAAGTGAATGGGAGGAAAGTAGAGCTTGATAAGGTAATTTGTACCTTCTCCCGAATTGGAAAGTACTTCATCACGGAAATCAGTTCCAGTGATTCCTACACCAATTAGTGAGGAAGCTAATGATGATGATCATGAAACTTCAGATCATTTTACTACAAAACCTCGTAGGTCTTCCAAAGTACAGTCCGCACCAGAGTAGTACGGTAATACTGTTCTAGAAGTCATGTTACTAGACCATGATGAACCTACGAACTATGAGGAAGCGATGATGAGCCCAGATTCCGTGAAATGGCTTGAGGCCATAAAATCTGAGATATGATCCATGTATGAGAACAAAGTATGGACTTTGATTGACTTGCTCGATGATCAGCAAGCCATGTTAAATAAATGGATCTTCAAGACGAAGATGGACACTGATAGTAGTGTTACTATCCACTAAGCTCGACTTGTTGCAAAAGGTTTTCAACAAGTTCAAGGGGTTGACTACGATGAGACTTTCTCACTCGTATCGATGCTTAAGTCTGTCCGAATCATGTTAGCAATTGCCACATTTTATGAAATCTGGCAAATGGATGTCAAAACTGCATTCCTTAATGGATTTATTAAAGAAGAGTTGTATATGATGCAACCAGAAGGTTTTGTCAATCCTAAAGATGCTAACAAAATGTGCAAGCTCCAGCAATCCATTTATGGACTGGTGCAAGCCTCTCGGAGTTGGAATATACGCTTTGATGAGTTGAGCAAAGCATATGGTTTTATCTGAGACTTTTGAGAAGCTCAGATTTACAAGAAAGTGAGTGGGAGCTCTGTAGCATTTCTAATATTATATGTGGGTGACATATTGTTGATTGGAAATGATATAGAAATTCTGGATAGCATGAAAGGATACTTGAAAAAGAGTTTTCAAAGCAAGACCTCGGTGAAGCTACTTACACATTGAGCAGCAAGATCTATATAGATAGATCAAGACGCTTGAGTACATACCTTGATAAATTTTTGAATAGTTCAAAATGGAACAGTCAAAGAAGGAGTTCTTGCCTATGATGCAAAGGTGTGAAGTTGAGTAAGACTCAAGACCCGACCATGGCAGAAAATAGAAAGAGAATGGAAAGTCATTCCCTATGCCTTAGTCATAGGTTCTATAAAGTATGCTATGTTGTGAACCAGACCTATTGTATACCTTGCTTTGAGTTTGACAAAGGAATACAATTTTGATCTAAGAGTTGGTCACTGGACAGCGGTCAAGAATATCCTTAGTGAGAACTAAGGAGATGTTTCTCGATTATGGTGGTGATAAAAGAGCCCGTCGTAAAAAGTTACAACGATGCAAGCTTTTACACCAATCCAGATGACTCTAAGTGTCAATCTGGATACATATTAAAAGCAGGAGCAATTAGCTAGAGTAGCTCCGTGCAGAGCATTGTGGACATAGAATATTTGCAAAATACATACGGCTCTGAATATGACAGACCCATTGACTAAACTTCTCTCACAAGCAAAACATGATCATACCTTGGTACTCTTTGGGTGTTAATCACATAGCAATGTGAACTAGATTATTGAATCTAGTAAACCCTTTGGGTGTTGATCACATGATGGTGTGAAATATGGGTATTAATCACATACAGATGTGAATATTGGTGTTAAATCACATGGTGATGTGAACTAGATTATTGACTCTAGTGCAAGTGGGAGACTGAAGGAAATATGCCCTAGAGGCAATAATAAAGTTATTATTTATTTCCTTATATGATGATAAATGTTTATTATTCATGCTAGAATTGTATTAACTGGAAACATAATACATGTGTGAATACATAGACAAACATAACGTCACTAGTATGCCTCTACTTGACTAGCTCGTTTATCAAAGATGGCTATGTTTCCTAGCCATGGACAAAAGAGTTGTCATTTGATTAACGGGATCACATCATTAGGAGAATGATGTGATTGACATGACCCATTCCGTTAGCCTAGCACTTGATCGTTTAGTATGTTGCTATTGCTTTCTTCATGACTTATACAAGTTCCTCGACTATGAGATTATGCAACTCCGTTTACGGAGGAACACTTTGGTGCTACCAAACGTCACAACGAATCGGGTGATTATAAAGGAGTACTACAGGTGTCTCCAAAGGTACATGTTGGGTTGGCGTATTTCGAGATTAGGTTTTGTCACTCCGATTGTCGGAGAGGTATCTCTGGGCCCTCTCGGTAATGCACATCACTATAAGCCTTGCAAGCAATGTGACTAATGAGTTAGTTGCGGGATGATGCATTACATAACGAGTAAAGAGACTTGCCGGTAAAGAGATTGAACTAGGTATTGGATACCAACGATCGAATCTCGGGCAAGTAACATACCGATGACAAAGGGAACAACGTATGTTGTTATGCGGTTTGACCGATAAAGATCTTCGTAGAATATGTAGGAGCCAATATGAGCATCCAGGTTCTGCTATTGGTTATTGACCGAGAATAGTTCTAGGTCATGTCTACATAGTTCTCGAACCCGTAGGGTCCGCACGCTTATGGTTTCGATGACAGTTATATTATGAGTTTATGAGTTTTGATGTTCCGAAGGAGTTCGGAGTCCCGGATGAGATCGGGGACATGACGAGGAGTCTCGAAATGGTCGAGAAGTAAAGATCGATATATTGGACGACTATATTCGGAGTTCGGAAATGTTCCGAGTCATTCGGGTATTTTTCGGAGTACCGGAGAGTTATGGGAATTCGCCAGGGAGTATATGGGCCTTATTGGGCCATACGGGAATAGAGGAGAGAGGCCGAAAGGAAGGAGGGGCGCAGCCCCCCTCTGGTCCGAATTGGACAAGGGGTGCAAACCCCTTTTCCTTCCTCCTCTCCCCCTCTTTCCTTCTCTCCTACTCCAACAAGGAAGGGGGGAGTCCAACTCCCGATGGGAGGAGGACTCCTCCTGGCGCGCCCCTCCTGGCCGGCCGAACCCCTTCCACTGGCTCCTTTATATACGGGGGCGGGGGGGCACCTCTAGGCACAACAACACAAGTTGATCTACGGATCGTTCCTTAGCCGTGTGCGGTGCCCCCCTCCACCATATTCCACCTCGGTCATATCGTCGCGGAGTTTAGGCGAAGCCCTGCGCCGGTAGAACATCATCATCGTCACCACGACATCGTGCTGACGAAACTCATCTCCGGAGCTTTGCTGGATCGGAGGCCGGAGATCGTCATCGAGCTGAACGTGTGCTGAACTCGGAGGCTCCGTACGTTCGGTGCTTGGATCGGTCGGATCGTGAAGACGTACGACTACATCAACCGCGTTGTGCTAACGCTTCCGCTTATGGTCTATGAGGGCACGTGGAGGAACACTCTCCCCTCTCGTTGCTATACCATCACCATGATCTTGCGTGTGCGTAGGAATTTTTTTGAAATTACTACGTTCTCCAATATTTTGTTGCTAGGAAACATGGTAAAGAAAGGGAACCATGGGTTCAGAAAATCATGCCTTTTCCTCCTAAACCATCCAAGAAAAAGGATGATGAGGATTTTGAGCGCTTTGCTGAAATGATTAGACCCATCTTTTTGCGTATGAGATTAACTGATGTGCTTAAAACAAATCCTTATGCTAAGTATATGAAGGATATTATTACTAATAAAAGAAAGATACCTGAAGCTAAAATTTCCACCATGCTTGCTAATCACACTTTTAAGGGTGTAATACCAAAGAAACTTGGAGATCCTGGAGCGCCTACTATACCATGCTCCATTAAAAGAAGTTATGTTAAAACTACTTTATGTGATCTTGGAGCCGGTGTTAGTGTTACGCCTCTCTCTTTATATCGTAGACTTGACTTGAATAAGTTGACACCTACCGAAATATCTTTGCAAATGGCTGATAAATCAACTGCTATACTTGTCGGTATTTGTGAGGATGTGCCTGTTGTGGTTGCAAACGTTACTATTTTAACGAACTTTGTTATTCTTGATATTCCTGAGGATGATAGTATGTCTATTATTCTTGGAAGACCTTTCATAATCTGCGAGGGCTGTTATTGATTGCACCAAAGGCAATGTCACTTTTCATGTTAATGGCAATGAGCACACGGTACATTTTCCGAGGAAACAACCTCAAGTTTATAGTAATAACTCTATTGGAAAAGTTCCATCGATTATATTTGGAGGTTTTGAATTTCCTCTCCCTACTGTCAGGAAAAAGTATGATATTCTTATTGTTGGGGATTTTCATATCCCCGTTGAGGTAACTTAGTGTCATTCGAAATTTCTCCGGTTCCGGGATTATTCGGAATGAGTTTGTTAACAAGACTTGATCAACCTTGTTAGTGGGTTCATTTTGATGATCACGAGATGGATGAAACTAGAAGCACAACCTTATGTACCCTCTTTATATTTTCTGTTATTTAGTAGAAATAAAGTAAAATAGTATTTTTCTATCTGTTTGCTGACTTATCCGTGCAATATAAAAATATCCCGAAAATAAAAGTCCTCAGAATGTCATGCCAATTTAACATGATTTTTTCGGGAATATTTCAGAATTTACTGTGCAAAAATTACCACGGGGGGAGCTCCCCCTACCTCGTGGGCCCATGGTGGCCCTCCTTCACTTATTCCTGAACCCATCTTCTTCCTCTGCCTCACACAAACACGAAAACCAACTCAAGCATGAGTTCCAGCCCCCGTTGCTGTGATTTTCGATCTCCTTGCTCAAAGCACCTCTTGCAAAACGGCTTGGGGAGATTGTTCCTTGGTATGTGACTCCTCCATTGGTCCAATTAGTTTTTTTCTAGTGCTTTCTTCATTGCAAATTTGAGCTGCATAGGTGACCATGTTCTTGAGCTTGCATGTCAAATTTATATGGTTCCAAGTAGTTCCAAAGCTTTATATAGGCTCTAGACACTTGTGGGAGTTGTTACTATCAATCTTATTGAAGTTGGTTCACTTTTATTTGAAGTTACTAAAAATTTCAGAAATTTTTCAGAGGAAACAATATGCTTAGGAGGATGTTTCAAGGTGGTCCTTCAAGGAAGCAATGTCCCAGGCTTGCAATACGTGATGCTGACGAGGAACCACCAAGAGACGCTCCTGTGAGGCCTTGTGAATGGCCATCAGAAAATTTTATGAATCAAGCGGGAATCAAAGAAGAATTTAGCGCATATTTGAGTAACGCCAGTCTTGAGGACTTTGAAGCTGACAAATGCCCCCAGTATCATGATCTCACAAGTTCATTTGTGAGGAGGTTTGAATTTTCATCTTCTCGTAATTCTCCTTCAGTGATGTTTGACCTTTATGATAAATCTTATACCATGGACTTAGAGGATTTTACTTCTGCTTGCAAACTTCCATCTTGGGGTAATGTCAGGGATCCCCTTAAATCTGAATATAGAGACTTTCTTGCTAGAATAACTGTAGGGGAATCTAGAGATATAACGCAAGCTACTATAGGGAGCATTCACTTTCCTGCTATACATTATTTTGCTCTCTTCATAGGTAGATGCATAAATGCTAAGGATGAAGCATGTCCCATGTGTGTCCCTGATCTTAGTATTCTCAGGAGTGCTATGTTAGGAGACCAATCTTATCATTTGGGAGCCATCGTAGCTCGCATGTTGCATTAGAATAGACACAGCAGAGATTTCTTTGGAGGAATTTATGCAATCCGCTTAGCTAATTTTCTTGAGGTAGACATTCGTGAGGGTGACATGGAGTTACCCCCTTCTTATTTAGATTTTGATTCTATGGTTTCCCACCAGTTTGTTGAGAGGACTGAACCACCTCTCCAGTATCGACTAATCTTTGACAAACGTCGTGTAGTCCATGTTGCTCTTCCTGCTCCTGCTTTCTTTGATTCACAGGCAAAAAGAAGATATATTATTACCAGAGAGGAGGTAGATGAGTATGAAAGGAGAGTGGATGCTGCTCGACTCCACGCTACAGCTCAGGCGGCGATAGCCGCTGCATCACAGTACGACCCTAGCTTCACCTACGGATATCCGCCAGGCCATCCCTGGCAATTGACCAACTCAGGCCAAAAGCCTAAGCTTGGGGGAGTATGTATTTCCCACCGACATTACATTTATGTTCACACACACACTCATTGCTAGATGTCGGTGCTCATACTCTTTCATTGTATTATCCATGCTAGTTTAAATTTCTTTTTCCTGCTTTCTTCTTGTGTGTTTGATAAACTTTAAGAAAAACCAAAGAATTAGTTAGTTTACTTTTTATGCTTGTAGTAGAATTAAAAAGAAAACCAAAAAATATTTCCCGTTCTTCTTTTTACTTGTTGGGAGCTTTCCCGTGTAAATAGTTTTTCTTTTCCTTTCTTTCTTTTGGGGGTTGAGAAGACCATATTGGAAACGCTTAGTGGCTCTTATATGCATGATTGTTTATTTAAACTTAGAGCCCATATTACTTGTCTTCTCTCTTGAGTTGAATGCTTGCAGATTCCATCTTAGTCCAATGCACGTGCACTCTTATTATTATACATACCGTTCGGTCGTGCAAGTGAAAGGCAATAATGATGATATATGATGGACTTATTGGGAAGAGAAAAGCTGGTATGAACTCGACCTCTCTTGTTTTTGTAAATATGATGATTCATCGTTCTTGATTCAGCTATTATGAAGTAAACATATTTGCAATGACATTTAGAGATTATAGTTGCTTGTGCCATGCTTGATTAGCTATGAGTTATAATGGTTTACCTTGCGTGCCAACATGCTATTAGAATGATTATGATGTGGTATGATGGGGTGGTATCCTCCTTTAAATGCATTGAGTGACTCGACTTGGCACATGTTCACGCAAGTAGTTGAATCAAATCAACATAGCCTTCATGATATTTATGTTCATGGTGGATTATATCCTACTCATGCTTGTATTCGGTGTGAATTAATTTTAATGCATGTTTACGACGTTGTCGCTCTCTTAGTTGGTCGCTTCCCAGTCTTTTGCTAGCCTTCACCTGTACTAAGCGGGAATACTGCTTGTGCATCCAAACTCCTTAAACCCCAAAGTTATTCCATATGAGTCCACTATACCTACCTATATGCAATATTTACCTGCCGTTCCAAGTAAATTTGTATGTGCCAAACTCTAAACCTTCAGATAGACATTCTGTTTTGCATGCTCGAATAGCTCATATGTCAACTAGAGCTGCCCTTATCTTCCATGTTAGGTGGGTTATTCTCAAGAGGAGTGGACTCCGCTCCTCATTCACGAGAAAATGGCTGGTATCCGGGATGCCCAGTCCCATGCTTTGTGCAAACTAAATCAAAATAAATGCAAACAAAACTCTCCTTGGGACCCGTTAAATGTTGGAGGCACTCGTTGTTTTGAGCAAGCCATGGATTGATGCTTGTGGAGGAAGGGGAGTATAAACTTTACCATTCTGTTTGGGAACCGCCTATAATCTGTTTAGCATGGAAGATATCGTCGTCTTTTAGTTGTTTTGTTGACAATGAAAGTATGCCGCTCAAAATATAATTTATCTCTATTTCAAAACCGAGCTCTGGCACCTCTACAAATCCCTGCTTCCCTCTGTGAAGGGCCTATCCATTTACTTTTATGTTGAGTCATCACCCTTCTTATTAAAAAGCACCCGCTGGAGAGCACACTATTGTTTGCATTCATTATTATTGGTTTATATTGGGTATGACTTGACTGGATCTCTTTTACCATGAATTACAATGTTTAGTCAGTCCTTGATCTTTAAAGGTGCTCTGCATTTATGTTTTGCGGTCTCAGAAAGGGCTAGCGAGATACCATTTTGTTATATCATGTTATGATTATTCTGAGAAAGTGTTGTCATCCGAGTTTTGCTATTATGGCTCGCTAGCTGATTATGCTATTGATATGAGTAATTGTGAGACCTACGTGTCATTGTGAGTATGGTTAGTTTATAATAATTGCTGAAACTTGAATGCTGGCTTTTCATGTTTACAACAACAAGAGCAAACAGAGTTTGTAAAAGTTTTTCTTTTTCTCTTTCAGTTTGTCAATTGAATTGCTTGAGGACAAGCAAGGGTTTAAGCTTAGGGGAGTTGATACGTCTCCGTCGTATCTACTTTTCCAAACACTTTTGCCCTTGTTTTGGACTCTAACTTGTATGATTTGAATGGAACTAACCCGGACTGACGCTGTTTTCAGCAGAACTGCCATGGTGTTGTTTTTTGTGCAGAAAATAAAAATCCTCGGTATGTCCTGAAACTCCACGGAACACCTTAGAAAAAATAAAGAAAAATCCACTCAAAAGATGAAGACCAGGGGGCCCACACCCTGCTCATGAGTGTGGGGCGCCCACAGGCACGCCCCTACCTCGTGGGCACTTTGGTGGCCTCCGACGCCAACTCCAACTCCATATATTGGCTTTGGGAGAGAAAATCGAGAGAAGAAATCATCACGTTTTACGATCACGGAGCCGCCGCCAAGCCCTAATCTCTCTCGGGAGGCTGATCTCGAGTCCGTTCGGGGCTCGGAGAGGGGATTCATCGCCGTCGTCATCATCAACCATCCTCCATCACCAATTTCATGATGCTCACCGCCAGCGTGAGTAATTGCATCGTAGGCTTGCTGGACGGTGATGGGTTGGATGAGATTTATCATGTAATCGAGTTACTTTTGTTAGGGTTTGATCCTAGTATCCATTATGTTACGAGATTGATGTTGCTATGACTTTGCTATGCTTAATGCTTGTCACTAGGGCCCGAGTGCCATGATTTCAGATCTGAACCTATTATGTTTTCATGAATATATGTGTGTTCTAGATCCTATATTGCAAGTCTATAGTCACCTACTATGTGTTATGATCCGGCAACCCCGAAGTGACAATAATCGGGACCACTCCCGGTGATGACCATAGTTTGAGGAGTTCATGTATTCACTATGTGCTAATGCTTTGTTCCGGTTCTCTATTAAAAGGAGGCCTTAATATCCCTCAGTTTCCAATAGGACCCCGCTGCCACGGGAGGGTAGGACAAAAGATGTCATGCAAGTTGTTTTCCATAAGCACGTATGACTATATATAGAATACATGCCTATTGGAAATATGCCCTAGAGGCAATAATAAAAGTATTATTATATTTCCTTGTTCATGATAATTGTCTTTTATTCATGCTATAACTGTATTATCCGGATATCGTAATACACGTGTGAATACATAGACCACAATATGTCCCTAGTGAGCCTCTAGTTGACTAGCTCGTTGTGATCAACAGATAGTCATGGTTTCCTGGCTATGGACATTGGATGTCGTTGATAACGGATCACATCATTAGGAGAATGATGTGATGGACAAGACCCAATCCTAAGCATAGCACAAAGATCGTGTAGTTCGTTTGCTAGAGCTTTTCCAATGTCAAGTATCTCTTCCTTAGACCATGAGATCGTGTAACTCCCGGATACCGTAGGAGTGCTTTGGGTGTATCAAACGTCACAACGTAACTGAGTGACTATAAAGGTGCACTACAGGTATCTCCGAAAGTGTCTGTTGGGTTGACACGGATCGAGACTGGGATTTGTCACTCCGTGTAAACATAGAGGTATCTCTGGGCCCACTCGGTAGGACATCATCATAATGTGCACAATGTGACCAAGGGGTTGATCATGTGATGATGTGTTGCGGAACGAGTAAATAGACTTGCCGGTAACGAGATTGAACAAGGTATCGATATACCGACGATCGAATCTCGGGCAAGTACAATACCGTTGGACAAAGGGAATTGTATACGGGATCGATTGAGTCCTTGACATCGTGGTTCATCCAATGAGATCATCATGGAACATGTGGGAGCCAACATGGGTATCTAGATCCCGCTGTTGGTTATTGACCGGAGAACGTCTCGGTCATGTCTACATGTCTCCCGAACCCATAGGGTCTACACACTTAAGGTTCGATGACGCTAGGGTTATAAAGGAAGTTTGTATGTGGTTACCGAATGTTGTTCGGAGTCCCAGATGAGATCCCGGATGTCACGAGGAGTTCCGGAATGGCCCGGAGGTAAAGATTTATATATGGGAAGTCCTGTTTTGGTCACCGGAAAGGTTTCGGGTTTTTCCAGTAACGTACCGGGACCACCGGGAGGGTCCCGGGGGTCCACCAAGTGGGGCCACCAACCCTGGAGGGCTGCATGGGCCAAGTGTGGGAGGGGACCAGCCCCAAGTGGGCTGGTGCGCCCCCCCACAGGGCCCAAGGCGCAGGAAGTGGGGAAGGGGGGCAAACCCTAGGGCAGATGGGCCCTAAGGCCCACCCTAGGTGCGCCTCCCCCCCTCTCCCCTTCTGGCCGCCACCCCTGGGGAGGAAACCCTAGAGGGGGCGCAGCCCCCTCCCCTCCCCCAATAAATACTTGAGGTCTGGGGGCTGCCCAACACACGAGAATCTCTCCCTCTTGGTGCAGCCCTACCTCTCTTACTCCTCCTCTCCCGTGGTGCTTGGCGAAGCCCTGCAGGATAGCCACGCTCCTCCATCACCACCACGCCGTTGTGCTGCTGCTGGATGGAGTCTTCCTCAACCTCTCTGAGGGAGTCCTGGACTAGGGGGTGTCCAGACAGCCGGACTATCATCGTCCGCCGGACTCCAAGACTACGAAGATACAAGATTGAAGACTCCGTCCCGTGTCCGGATGGGACTTTCCTTGGCATGGAAGGCAAGCTTGGTGATACGGATATATAGATCTCCTACCATTGTAACAGACTCTGTGTACCCTAGCCTTCTCCGGTGTCTATATAAACCGGAGGGCTTTAGTCCGTAGGACACAACATACATTACAACAATCATACCATAGGCTAGCTTTAGGGTTTAGCCTCCTTGATCTCGTGGTAGATCTACTCTTGTACTACCCATATCATCAATATTAATCAAGCGGGGCGTGGGTTTTACCTCCATCAAGAGGGGCGAACACTGGTAAAACATCGTGTCCCTTGTCTCCTGTTACCATCCGCCTACGCACAGCTTCAGGGACCCCCTACCGAGATCCGCGGTTTTGACACCAACATTGGTGCTTTCATTGAGAGTTCCTCCGTGTCGTCGCCGATAGGAAGGATGCCTCCGCCCGTCTTCAAGAACGGTATTTTCGCCAAAGGGGCCTTGGCCTCCGGCCAAACTATCCGGCTAGGTGGTTTTCTTATGACCGCCGTCCGCCACCGCTTTTCGACAATGGCTTCTCAAGTCGTCAAAAGCAATCTTCGCGTCAGCTCAGAATCCGCCGAGCAGCTGGATCCAATAGAGCTCTCGTCTGTCGACGAGCTCTTGGATTGCATCGCCGCCCTGGGAGTCGCTACAGGCTACAATTAGATTGGGCTTAAAACCGATCTGAGAGAGATTAACTCTCCCCAGGTCACCCACCACGTTGCAGTGGTAGAGGAACAATGCGGCGACTCTTCTCCTATATTGAAAACTAGTCACGTCCGGATTCCCGAACCCTCCATGCCGGATTTCCGCGGAGGGACGGACTTCGATCGAGCATTGAACTTAAAATCATGCATCGTTCGGACTTGCTGGATCATGTCCAGCAATCCAAGCTTCCGAATTCGGAAACTTCCCGGCCTTTAAGCCTCGAGACGGGTAGGGTTCCGGACTTAATTTCACCCACCCGCCCAGACATATGCGATCTATCTCTAATCCGGCAAGAGCCCGCTGAAACAGTACATCACTACTGGGCCAGATTCCTCCTGGTCATGGACAGGATAAAGGACTGCCGAGAAGATAATGCAATCTCAATTTTTTGCAATAATTGCACGGATAAGGGAATCTTGAACGCCGTCAGCCGTTGCAAAATTACACGCTTCGCCGACCTGGCGTCCATAGTACAAAAGTACTATGCAATGGAGAGTTTCCGGAAAACCGAAAATAATTTTTGGGACAATCCGGCCCCAACCCTAGTCCGCAACAAAAATGTGCATTACACTCAGGCACCAGATACAAAAACCAAAAAGCAAAAACCCCATAGAGGGCACGGAACCGTACTGGAGGGATGGCTCAGCGGACCCTGTAAACTTCACAGTACAGAGGGTACCGTCCAAACACATAGCCTCCGAGCATGTTGGATATTACGGCAGGTGGCCAAAAGTGGCGAGGAGCTTCTAGCCACGGAAAACCACTCCAACAATACCGGTACGGTATCAACAGTCTTCGAGACCTTCGCATCAAATAATATGCGAAAATGAACAATCCGCGGCCTCGCCGAAGTCTACCAAGTAGCAACAGCAAATACATGGAGCGACACAGCCATCACCTTCAACGCCAGCGACGAACCTAAATTCCGAACAGCCCGAGCACCAGCCGCACTGGTGCTTAGTCCCATAGTGGACAACTTTCGACTTACAAAGGTCCTCATGGATGGCAGCAGCGGACTAAACCTCATCAACGAGGAAACTCTTCAAAAAATGGAAATAGACTGGAGCCGTATTGAGCGAAGCAGCACAACCTTCAGAGGAATAATCCCTAAGCGGGAAGCGCGCTGCACCGGAAAAATCACACTCGATGTGGTGTTTGGCTCGCCGGACAACTACATATCCGAAGAAGTCACGTTCCAAGTGGCCCCGTTCAATAGCGGATATCACGCTATCTTAGGACGAGAGGCGTTCACAATTTTTCAAACCGTACCCCATTACGGGTACATGAAGCTCAAAATGCCCGGGCCCGGTGGAATAATCACTCTCGCTAGCGATCCGGATATAGCACTCCGCGCCGAAAACAAGACAGCCGCTAGCCTTGGAGGCACTATCCGAAGCCTTAGCGGCAGAAGAACTCACTGCACTGCGCTCTACGGTGAATAGGGACGATGTGATACTCGATAAAAGATCCAAGTCCACATCCTTCAAACCAGCAGATGAAATAATAAAATTCCAGGTCCATCCAACGGACCCAACAAAGACGGCCTCCATTGGGGCACAATTGAACCCCGAAGTAGATGCCACACTGTGAGAATTCCTTTGGGAAAATTGGGACATTTTTGCCTGGCATCCTTTGGACATGCCCGGAATCCCACGCAGATTGGCAGAACACAGCCTAAACATCCTAAAAGGATTCAAGCCGGTCAAACAGTCTCTTCGACGATTTTCCGAACCCAAAAGACAGGCAATGGGAGAAGAGCTAGCCAAACTATTGGAAGCCGGATTCATTAGAGATATCAAACATCCAGATTGGTGTCAGGACCCCAACTCAATGCCACATCGATCTAGCATGTAACACCTCATATCACTTTGCGGCCTCACGCACGGTATTCCCACGGTGTCGCCTTACCTTTGCCGGGACCGTTTATGCCTTTTGGCACACGATATGATAGTGTCGCTAGCATCCATATGATAAGGAGCCCGGCTGACATGGCTAGTCGTAAACCCAAAGTGGTAGAAACTTACAGGACAGCATCCATGACCCAAAGATCGAACGTGTCGGTCATCGGAGTGAATCGAGGCTATAGCACTGGCTAGCAGGACTCGTGAACCGGGCTGTGGCGGCTAACAGACTCCGGTATTCATCGCGTGACATTTCCCGAAGGACGTATACATGAACGAAGAAGGACACATGCCGGCCAGCCTAAGTGTTCCGGAGCAGTAGCAAGCTACCATGCCTCAGTGAAAACACTAGGAGACATTTCCCGGTAAGAGAGGCTACTAAGGATAAACAACTAGATAGTCAGATCCCACACATACCAAGCATTTCAATAACATACACACAATATGCTCGATATGTGCAAATACAACATGGCATCACAACATGACTCTACGACTCAAGTATTTATTCATTAGGCTCCGAGGAGCGAGATATTACAAACAGGGGTCTCATGACCCAACATTCAGAGCATACAAATCAAGACACAAGCGGAAGCTAACATGTCCGAGTACAGACATCTACAAATGAAAAAGGCTGAGAAGCCTGACTATCTACCAGATCCTGCCGAGGGCACAAGATCGTAGCTGAGGTAACAAGCTAAACGTCGAAGTCCACGCGGAACTACTAGTGAAACTGAAGTCTCTCTGCAAAAACGTAAAATAGGCAAACATGAGTACAAATGTACCCAGCAAGACTTACATCAGAACTAACTACATATGCATCATTATCAACAAAGGGGATGGTGGAGTTTGACTATGACAAGCCAGCTTTGACTCGTGGCTAACCTGAACTACATTCGCAAGTAACTCTTTTGAGGTGGCGCACGAGTCCACATATTCACCATATCAATACACCACTATGGATCCGCTCCCATCTCCCTACGAGAACGCCATCCATAGCACTCACACTTATCTTGCGCATTTTAGAGTATCCACTTTCACTTGTCTATGAACTATGCAAGGGGTCCAAGTTTCCATATCCGAGGAATCCGGCTATTCGAACAGATAATGATAACCCTGCAGGGGTGTACTTCTTCACACACGCTCTCGCCACTTATCGCCCTGTACACGTCATGTACCTCGGCAACCTTCAAGCGGAAGCCGGGCGAGGAGTCGGCCACGACCTGACTAACCACATAAGTCTCTCATCCAGGTTTATCGCCTATTCGGGTTCCATCCGCAAGGAGATCCGGCCGGGGTGTCGCTCACGGCCCCAAACAAAGTGAGCAGGGTTCCCAAGCCCACCTCGACGGGTGGATGTACGCTTGGTACACCGTGCCATGGTGCCTAGTCTGTCCCAAGCCCACCTGTACCGGGTGCCACTTGGTAGACTACTAACACTACCTACAAAGACCAGAAACTAGTTGCAACTCCTGGACAGAGATCATGTTGATTAATAAGTCGAGAGAGCTTGGAGTGCCCGGAGCCCAATGTGTGGTAGTAACTGTTCATGGATCACAAACACAGAACTCAGTTCCCGAGGACGGCTACAATGAGACAACCCACCATGTACTCCTACATGGCCTCTCACCGCTACCTTTACCAAATCGTGTTCACACACTTAGCTCTCAACAGTAGGACATGTTCACACACCTCCAATTCATCCCCGATGAATCAGACCTGACACAACTCTAAGCAATAGCAGGCATGACAAACAAGCATGAATGAGTAGGAACATCAGGGCTCAAACAACTCCCACTCATGCTAGTGGGTTTCATCTATTTACTGTGGCAATGACAGGTCATGCAGAGGATAAAGGGGTTCAACTACCGCAGCAAATAACAGTTGTATCGTTGTTGTCCTAATGAAGTAAAATAGAGCAGGAGCGAGAGAGTGGGATTGTATCAGAATGAACAAGGGGGTTTTGCTTGCCTGGCACTTCTGAAGATAATATAGTTCTTCATCGGTGTCATCGAACACGTCGTCGGAACATCGTCTACCGGAAGGGAATAACACCGGCAAACAAGAAGGAACACAATCAATGCAATGCAACAATATGATGCATGAATGTGGCATGGCAATATGATGTGATTTGAGCTAATGCAACTAGCAGCAAGTTAAATGGAGTTGGTTTGAATCCAAGATTCAAATTCAAACTCCATATATGATTAATTAAATGCCATTCATATGATTTGTACTAAACAGCAGTCATAAGTTGTTCTATCATGCATGAAACCAGTACAGGTGGATAGATTGGATTTTTCTGATCATTTTTCATATATAACTTATTTCATTTGGAGTTACGGTTTAATTACTATGAATTCTAGAAGTTTTCGGCATTTTCTGGAATTTCCTGATTTATTTTAAAACCAGAAAATGATTTATTGCGTCAGCACTAGGTCATGCTGACCTCAGCAGGTCAACAGGCGTCGACCAGGTCAAACCTGACGCTGGGACCCACTAGTCAGTGGCTAGACTAATTAACAGAGTTTGTTAACGCTAAACTAATCCTAAACCTAGGTAATTAGCAGGGGCTGGCCCCACATGTCAATGACCCAGGGGAGGTCAAACCCCTGGTCAACAGTGCCTAACACACCGGCGGCTCGTCGCCGGCGACGACAGAGACGGCGGGGCAGCTCGGAAATGCTCCTCCGACGACCAAATCGGCGACGGAGATGTGCTACGTGTAGCTGGAAAAGCGCCGCATCCAGTGGTGCAAGTGGTTGGACACGGGACACCGGAAACGACGCCGGCGAAGCTCGACGATGGCGGCGGAGTTCGTGCGCTGACGGAAACGGGCTACGGGGAACTAGGGGAGGAGCTGGTGAGTGCAACGTGCTTCTAGGGGTGCGCTGAGCGCGTTGATGAGCTCGTACGGAAGCTTGCGCGGCCGTAGCCACGGTGGTGACATGGCCGGCGGCGGGGAGATCTCGACCTCGACGGTGGGCTAGTTAGAGCGTGCTATCGAGGAAGGGGACAGGGGGAAGCGATCAGGGGCTCACTGGGGGGCGGAGGAGAAGGTCAGCGGGCTCGGGGACGCGTCGGAGCGGAAGCACGGTCGCCGCCGATCTCGGTGACCCGAGGAGGAAGAAGACGTCGGGGCGGCGCTCCGAGGCTCTTCTCATCACGTGGCTTGGTGGAGACGGCGTATGGGTCAACGGCGGAGCTCGAGGTCACGCCGGAGAGGCACGGGGAGGCTGTGGACGCGTGGTGCTCGTCGGCGCTCTGCTGCGCCTGTTCTTGCGAGAGAGAGGGACAGAGGGGATGAGCAAGCGGTCGAGGGAGGCGAGGGGAGGCGGCGCCTTGGGTGCCTCCAACAGCGAGCAGGTGGCAGGAGGTGGCAGCGCAGCGGGCATGCAGCGGCCACACGCTCTCGTCCTCCTGGCGAAGGAGGAAGACGACAAGGAGGAGGCCGGTGGGCTGGGCTGGCCAGATGGGCTGCCAGGTGAGCGCCAGCTAATTTCTCTGTCTCCCTCTCTCTGGTTTTCTCTTTTCTATTTTTCTGTTCTGTGTTTTGAAATAGTTGAAAAACTATTCCATTTAGGAAAAACCTGAAAATATTCAGAGGCACATTTGAAAATATTCTCAACAGCCTAAAAATGCCTTCAAGATTATCTGGGCAATTTTTTTAAAATATTTATAGGATTTAAATTGCAAATGCAAATACTTATGGCTTGGTGCAAAAATCCAGAATAGCCTCCAAAAATATGAAACCATTTTTGGCAGAGGGTTTAGCCAGGACCAAAGATGGTGAACATTTATGAAGGGTATTTTGGGTTCATGAATGCAATTTATTTAAGCTGCACCTATTTGGATTTCAAAGTGCTAGGGTTTGAACAATCCCCATTTCAAGTTAAATAGAATTTAAACATGATGCGACCAGATGCAAACACCATGCAGTGCCAGAAGCTAGGGATGTTACAATTGGCTAGCAAATCTGGTAATGGTACCAAAGAAGGACAAATCCTGGCGCCTATGCGTCGATTTTAAAGACCTCAATAAGGCTTGCCCAAAGGATCCCTTCCCCCTCCCCCGCATCGACCAAATTATCGATGCTACCGCAGGGCACGATTCGTTGTGCTTCCTCGACGATACCGCTACCATCAAATCAAGATGGCGGAAGCGCACTGCCGCAACGGCATTTATCACTCCATACGGACCATTCTGCTTCAACACGATGCCCTTCGGACTTAAAAATGCGGTGCAACATATCAGCGCATGATTCAAACATGTCCGCTACCCAGATCGGCAAAACAGTCGAGAGATCGAGACGACGAGTCGTCAAAACAAAACACGCCGAAACTCTAGTAGACGATTTGAGGCTCACATTCGACAACCTCACAAAGATATGACATCAAGCTGAATTCGAAAATGCGGTTTCGTACATCAGCCGAAAGCTGCTAGGCTTCATTGTATCCGTAGAGGAATTGAAGCAAACCCGCTAAAATCCGAGCTCAGTCACAGTTGGATATTCCAAAAGACGTCAAACAGATACAAAAATTAACAGGATGCGTGGCAGCCCTAAGCCGTTTTATCTCCCGCTTGGGAGAAAAGGCACTGCCCCTTTATCGCCTCCTTAGGCACGCCGAACACTTCGAGTGGACGGATGCTGCCATTGCCGGACTCGAAGAAATAAAGGCCATATTGGCAACAAATCCGGTCCTAGCTGCGCCAAACCTAGGCGAACCTATGTTGTTATACATCGCAGCAACACATCAAGTTGTAAGCGATACTGCCGTTGAACGAGAGATGAAGGGCATAAATTCCCTCTTCAAAACCAGTGTACTACGATCCACCGTGTTAACCCCTGCAAGTCCTGCTACCCGCACTATCAAAAGATAGCATACGCGGTGTTCATGGCATCCCGGAAGCTCCGACACTACTTTCAAGAGTGTTCGATAACAATGGCCTCCGAAGTACCACTCAATGACATTATAAACAACCGCGACGCAACGGGTAGGATTGCAAAATGGGCCATTGAGCTCCTGCCATTCGATATAACCTACAAGCCACGACGAGCTATAAAGTCACAAGTTTTGGCTGACTTCGTTGCTGAATGGACAGAAGCCGAACTCCCTAAAGAGTACGGCGCATACTCCAATTGGACTAGGCACTTCGACGGCTCCAAAATGTTGGCCGGATCGGGGTCAAGTCGTTGCCTTGACGTCCCCAACCGGGGACACAGTCCAATACGTACTTCAAATAATGTACACGGACTCCAACAACGCAGCCGAATACGAGGCCCTCCTACACGGTCTCCGGATGGCAGTCTCCATGGGCATTCAACGCCTAGAGGTGCGCGGGGATTCAAGCCTTGCAATATCCCAAATAAACGGAGACTTTGACGCCAAGGATCCAAAAATGGCAGCATATCGCAATGTTGTCCTGAAAATGTCAGTTCGGTTTGAAGGACTCGAATTCCATCACGTAGCCCGAGAAAATAACCAAGCAGTCGACGTACTGGCACGCATCGGCGCAAAACGTGACGCTGTCCCTCCAAATATCTTCCTGGAACGGCTCTTCAAGCCGTCCGCATTATGGGAAGGGAGTCCGGAAATGACAAACCGGAAACAACCGCGCCAACCGGCGATTCAGCCGATGACATAACACCTTCAGCCCACGACATAATGGCGGTAATCGCCCCGTGGACAGAACCAATCCTAGCCTATTTGCTTAGACGGGAACTTCCCGAAGACCAAAATGAGGCCCGCTGCATAGTCTGGCGATCAAAATCCTACAAGGTCCATGAGGGAGAACTTTACAAGAAAAGTACAACCGGAGTCCTTCAAAGGTGTATCTCCGAAGAGGAAGGGCGAAACCTCCTTGCTGAAATTCATGCTGGACTAGGCGGACACCACGCAGCAGCCCGGACCCTTGTAGGAAAGGCATTCCGTACAGGATTTTATTGGCCGACGTCCCGGGCAGATGCCCAGGACTTAGTCCAGAGATGCGTCGGTTGTCAGCTCTTTGCTAATCGAGCCATATGCCACCCACCGCCTCAAAACTATACCCATTACCCGGCCGTCATGTCAGGGGCTTGATATGGTTGGACCCTTAAAGGGGGAACCCACAAGCAAAAGTACCTATTGGTCATGGTGGATAAATTCACCAAATAGATAGAGGCCAAACCGGTCAAAACGGCAGAGTCTGGACCAGTGATAGACTTTATATCCGGGGTCATACACCGTTACGGTTACCCCCACAGCATCATCACCGACAACGGCACAAACTTCACGGCCGACGAGGTTAAGTCATGGTGCAAAACTATGGGCATTAAGCTCGACTACGCTTCAGTCTATCACCCTCAAACCAACGGTCAAGTGGAACGAGCAAATGGTCTAATAATGAGCGGAATTAAACCCAGACTAGTGCGGTCACTTACAAAATCCGACACGCACTGGGTAGAGGAGCTCGACTCTGTACTCTGGGGGCTGCGGACAACACCCAACCGTACTACCAGATTCACACCATTTTTTATGGTATACGGCGGTTTTGCCCTGCGACATCATTCATGACTCACCTCGAGTGTGCATGTACGAAGAACGAGAAGCCGAGCTGGATCGGCAGGACAGCTTGGACGCATTGGAGGAGGAACGCGACGTCGCCAAGGCTCGTTCCGCATTTTATCAGCAGCAGGCTCGAAGATATCAAAGCAGAGAAGTACGGGCCAAGACCTGCAACGTCGGCAAACTAGTTCTACGCCTGCCGGACAAGAAAAAGGACAAGCTCAAGCCCAAGTGGGAGGGCCCCTTCATCATCGACCAAGTCCTGACCGGCGGGGCGTACCGTCTGCAAAATGCATCGGACAACCGACTCGAGCCGAACCCATGGAACGCAGCCCGCCTCCGGAGATTCTACGCCTAGCGCCGGACTAAGAGTTCGTCCCCTTCCCCAGTCCAATATTTTTACAATAAAGCTGCACCTTGTTTCTCTTTCTTCTGTTAACCTTTTTTCACACAAAGCCCTTAAGGGCCTAATTGCGCATTGTTCGCACACACACTTGATGTGCTATCCACACTCATTATACCTAGGGGCTTCTTTTCCAGAAGCTCAACTATAAGGGCTTCATGCCCAACACATGTGTCATGCTTCCACATGAACCTTTTACTCACCATTATATGCATCGATATGACTTAAGTTGTGGCCAAGCTGTGTTGCCTAGCTCCTGTGCTTACCCCTACGTTCCCGATTGTTCGGCTAGGAGGTAAAGGGAGCACCTCTGCGATTGTTACTACCGGGTCAGCCAGATGTGTACCTCGGACTGGGTGAAGCCGAAAGCTAGCGTTCTTAAGGGAATATTCGGTTGGTGACTCAAAAGATGATTTTTCTTTTACCCACCTATCTATCTGCCCCGGATGTTTTTCTGCTTTTATTTGTCCGACATGCACTTTAGGGCATGCCTCCCAGGAAAGGAACCCTTAACGGAACTATTCTCCCCGAAGATGTTTCTTACTAACCATGTAATATAACATAACTAGTTGGGCACTTGTCTGATAAAGCACTAATGACCCCTACGCCTGGTCTCCATGCATACCCCGGTTGTTTCTTAACCAAAAGGTATTCGACACACTCGGACTCTAGGGTCCCGAGGTCGGCGAAAAGGTCGGCAAAGACAAACGATCTACAATCTGGCTAGAAGGCATTTCACATGTCATTTTAAAATACATTGTCAAATTCTATCGATTGTATTCCTCCTCATCCCGTCTAACAATGTGCTGTCTAGTTTACATCCGCTGGGAAAATTTAGCAGCCAACTCTACTTGGTTGTATACTAAACTCACAGGATCTCCTTCCCATCGGGCCCCACCGGTCCAACTTCGCCATGTGGTTGGGATCCGCCTTCTTGTACCGCGTCTTCACCATGGCCCAAGCCTCCTCGGCACCTCGGGCGGCAGTCAAATCTTCCATAAATGGAAGCACCGCCGCACCACGGAGTTTCTCCGCAAGCTCCCCAAGGCCCTCCGGTAGGGAGATGATCGCCATAATGCTCGGACGACGCCGCCATCGCCGCCGAACTCGTTCGAGCAGTTGCAACAGCTCGAAGTTGATCACCCGTCGACACGGCATCTCCTCCAGCAGGCGACTCGTGAGTATACCTACAAGACATATTCGTCAATTGACTTCCTCGCCAACTCTTCTTTTCAAAGGAGTTCGCCAAGCACTCACTATAGATGCCGCGACGAAGCCGCTGATTCTCCTTAACGGAGCTGCATAGCTCGGCCCAACACCTTTCAGCTCTTCCCCGAGCTTGGCGTGGGCATCCTAGAGCTTGTTCCTCTCTTGCTGCACCCTATTCAGCACCCTCTCGCCGGCCTTCAGCTGGCGCAGTAACTCTTGCCTGTCCGGATCTTGTCCGGCGGCACCTGCAATGTCATTATTAGACTTGTGCGCATGCCTCACAGCGCTTATATTTATGAATAAAAATGTGTTACCAGGAGGGGTCTCTGTGTTTCCTCCTGTGGCAGCAAGTGCGACCTCAAGTTGGGTCTTGCATTCTGGCAGCTCCTGAGACAATTGGGTATTCTTCTCAGTAAGACCCTGCATTTCAAATGATCCTTAAATCAGTTAACATAACTACTTTAAGTCTCGGGGCTCTTGCATATATAACTATTAAAATTCTCTTACCAGATGTCTTTTACATATTGTTCGTGGCTCGGTAAACCCATCTTGAGCAGCACGGAGGCGCGTCCCCCTGCTAAAGGCATTCAACGCCTCGGGAGAAGCACGCCATGAAACACCGTCCGCGGCGATCAGGTTCATGGCGCCTCCACCTCGCACTTGGTGGCGGACGATCTGTCGGCATCCTCTGTTGGAGGAGTATCCGCCCGCGCTTTGCGCCACCTCCCCCCTCCGGCATCGGGCGCCGAGCCCGGCTGGTAGAGGTTGGATTGAAACCTCCACGCCGTAGTCCGGCGGGCGCTTTTTCTCCTGCAAAGATCATGAGCACTTAAACGCTTCCTAGGAACTTTGCTCCAAATAATTAAATGCGAGCTATACCTCTGCGGTGACGCTTCAGTCCGTGCCGCGCTCCTCTTCCGCCTACTGGTCCGGACTGGCCTTTGTTGGTCAGCCGCCGCGGGCTTGGCTTCCCGCCTTGAAGGCGCTTCCTGCATAACATCATCGTATGCGGCGGTCAGAGATGAGCAAGGAAGAAACAGTGGTGTCGGGACTTCGGTCACAGTCACCTGAGGAGCCGGATGCAATCCGGGGTAGTCGGCCGTAATGGCGACTAAAGCATTGTCCATGCTGAGCTGGTGGAACACCCCATCGATTAGCTCCACCTTTATGTCCGGATCCTCTTCGGAGGCCGGATCCCGGGATCTCTCCGGATCCTCGGGTTGCGGGGCTGGACTTATCATGTCCTCCACAATCCGGCGCAGTTCCTGCGCTGAAGACACAGTATGAGAAGCTTAAACTTCGAAAGCGCGGGTCGGACCCTTAAAGTGTTCGCTTACCCAGCGCCGGGGGTTATTCATGGAGAACCCATTCACAGGGTTCGTCTGGAGAAAATCCGCCTTCTCCCCCTTGTATAGGCCGGAAAGGATCGTCACCAGATCCTCGGCCGAATCCGGTCCTTTGCGACCATGGCGGGTGGCGTCGTCTTCCCCGTTGAAATCGCACATCGGGTGGCCCCTGTATTGCAGTGGCTGCACCCCCCGCGTAATGCATGTTGCCATGACTCCAATCATGGTCAACCCGGAGTGGGCCAATAAACTTATCCGGCCCATCAGATAATGGACGCTCTTGTCTTCCTCCAGTTGGGGGCTCCACGGGCGCCAACTAAGGCATTTCTTCAAAGGTACAGAACTAAACTCCGGGAGGCCGATCCGAACAGGGTCCGGCAGCGGAGCGTCCTCTATGTAAAACCACTCCGAAGGCCAGTCTTCGGACGCCTTCTTTGGGGTACCGGATGGATATCCGGTCCCGGCAATGCGCCATACTTCGGCGCCGCCCACTTGATATATGGATCCCTCGTGAGAACGGGGTACGAGGCAGAACAACCTCTTCCACAGTGCAAAATGGGGCTCGATGCCCAGGAATAGCTCGCAGAGGGCTACGTAACCCGCGATATGCAGGACAGAGGCGGGTGTAAGGTGATGGAGCTGGAGTCCGTAGAACTCCAGGAGCCCGCGGAGGAACGGATGTATCGGAAATCTGAGTCCCCTTATCAGATAAGGGACGAAGCATACCCGCTCCCCTTTGTTGGGACTTGGGGTAGCCTCTACCTGCTTCCCACCTTGGTAGGTGGCCAGCTTGGCTCAAACCGGAACCATGAAGGCCGGAGGGAGATATCCCCCCACTTGGAGCTTCACTAGCTCGTTGTGTGGAACAGAGCACCTCCTCCAATCTCCTGGCGGTGGGCTGGGAGCGCGAGAAGAGGAGCCGCGTCGACGGTCCATGATGGAATGGATTGTTGGGTCAGAGGCGCTCCGATAAGTATTCGCGGAAGGAAGATGGTGAGATTTGGATCTGGATTTTTGCCTCTTTTGTAGGCGGATGACTTGCACGACTAGGGGGTAAAACATAAAAGACACCCTGGCTTTTCGCATTCGTGCGACGCGTGGAGAAGGGCCATTATTGGGCGTAGAAGCCAAGAAGCACAACATTTCTGAGGAAGCCGGACACTGTTTGGCAGGTACATGGAACTTAAAGGGAGAACCCGCCTTGCAACGCCGAAGACTATATACGCGCTGGACTTATCGCCATTGAAGCCTGGTTCAGGGGCTACTGAGGGAGTCTTGGACTAGGGGGTGTCCGGACAGCCGGATTATCATCGTCCGCCGGACTCCAAGACTACGAAGATACAAGATTGAAGACTCCGTCCCGTGTCCGGATGGGACTTTCCTTGGCGTGGAAGGGAAGCTTGGCGATACGGATATGTAGATCTCCTACCATTGTAACCGACTCTGTGTAACCCTTGCCTTCTCCGGTGTCTATATAAACCGTAGGGCTTTAGTCTGTAGGACACAACATACATTACAACAATCATACCATAGGCTAGCTTTAGGGTTTAGCCTCCTTGATCTCGTGGTAGTTCTACTCTTGTACTACCCATATCATCAATATTAATCAAGCAGGACGTAGGGTTTTACCTCCATCAAGAGGGCCCGAACCTGGGTAAAACATCGTGTCCCTTGTCTCCTGTTACCATCCGCCTAGACGCACAGTTCGGGACCCCCTACCCGAGATCTATCGGTTTTGACACCGACACTCTCCCTCTCTCCTTGCTGGATCAAGGCGTGGGAGACGTCACCGGGCTGTACGTGTGTTGAACGCGGAGGTGCCGTCCGTTCGGCACTAGGATCTCCGGTGATTTGGATCGACGAGTACGACTCCTTCAACCCCGTTCTCTTGAACGCTTCCGCCTAGCGATCTACAAGGGTATGTAGATGCACTCTCCTTCCCCTCGTTGCTAGTCTCTCCATAGATAGATCTTGGTGACTCGTAGGAAAATTTTGAATTTCTGCCACGCCCCCAACAAAGGCATCATGAGATAGGTCTATTGCGTAGATTCTTTGCACGAGTAGAACACAAAGTAGTTGTGGGCGTTGATTTTGTTCAATATGCTTACCGTTACTAGTCCAATCTTGTTTCGACGGTATTGTGGGATGAAGCGCCCGGACCGACCTTACACGCACACTTACATGAGACAGTTCCACCGATTGACATGCACTTGGTGCATAAGGTGGCTAGCGGGTGCCGCCTCCCACTTTAGTCGAACGGATTCAATGAAAAGGGTCCTTATGAAGGGTAAATAGCAATTGGCATATCATGTTGTGGTGTTGCGAGGTAAGAAACGTTTGCTAGAAACCCATAGCAGCCACGAAAACATGCAAACAACAATTAGAGGACGCCTAACTTGTTTTTGCAGGGTATGCTATGTGATTTGATATGGCCAAGAAGAATGTGATGAATGATATGTGATGTATGATATTGATCATGTTCTTGTAATAGGAATCACGACTTGCATGTCGATGAGTATGACAACCGGCAGGAGCCATAGGAGTTGTCTTAATTTATTGTATGACCTGCGTGTCATTGAACAACGCCATGTAATTACTTTACTTTATTGCTAACCGGTAGCCACAGAAGTAGAAGTAATAAGTTGGCGAGACAACTTCATGGAGACACGATGATGGGGATCATGATGATGGAGATCATGGTGTCATGCCGGTGACGATGATGATCATGGAGCCCCGAAGATGGAGATCAAAAGGAGCAAAATGATATTGGCCATATCATGTCACTATTTGATTGCATGTGATTTTTATCATGTTTATGCATCTTGTTTACTTAGAACGACGGTAGTAAATAAGATGATCCCTTACAGCAATTTCAAGAAGTGTTCTCCCCTAACTGTGCACCGTTGCTAAAGTTCGTCGTTTCGAAGCACCACGTGATGATCGGGTGTGATAGATCCTTACGTTCACATACAACGGGTGTAAGACAGTTTTACACATGTAAAACACTTAGGGTTAACTTGGAGCCTAGCATGTACACACATGGCCTCGGAACACAGAGACCGAAAGGTCGAGCATGAGTCGTATGTAGGATACGATCAACATGAAGATGTTCACCGATGATGACTAGTCCGTCTCACGTGATGATCGGACACGGCCTAGTTGACTCGGATCATGTAATCACTTAGATGACTAGAGGATGTCTATCGAGTGGGAGTTCATAAGATGAACTTAATTATCCCGAACATAGTCAAAAGATCTTTGCAAATTATGTCGTAAGCTCGCTTTAGTTCCACTGCTTAGATATGTTCCTAGAGAAAATATAGTTGAAAGTTGACAATAGCGATTATGCGGACAATAGAAAGCTTATGTCCTTAATGCACCGCTCAGTGTGCTGAACCCCAAACGTCGTCTGTGGATGTTGCAAACATCGGACATACACGTTTTGATAACTACGTGATAGTTCAGTTAAACGGTTTAGAGTTAAGGCACCAAAGACGTTTTCAAAATGTCACGGAACATATGAGATGTTTTGAGGGCTGAAATTGGGATTTCAGGCTCGTGCCCACGTCAAGAGGTATGAGACCTCCGATGATTATCTTAGCCTGCAAACTAAGGGAGAAAAGCTCAATCGTTGAGCTTGTGCTCGATTGTCTCGAAAAGCGACAATCACTTGAATCGAGTGGGAGTTGATCTTGCAGAGATAGTGATGTTTCTCCAAAGTCATTGCCACCAAGCTACTAGAGCTTCGT
Source organism: Aegilops speltoides (assembly GCA_021437245.1). Taxonomy (NCBI): domain Eukaryota; kingdom Viridiplantae; phylum Streptophyta; class Magnoliopsida; order Poales; family Poaceae; genus Aegilops; species Aegilops speltoides. The sequence goes on from CM038141.1 coordinate 459,323,119, forward strand.
GATGAACTATAACATATCAGGGATAGATATGATGATCCTTGAGGTATTCGCGATGTTTGACACCGCGAAAGTAGAAATCAAGAAGGAGCATCAATTGTTGATGGTTGGTGAAACCACTAGTTTCAAGAAGGGCAAGGGCAGGAAGGGATACTTCGTGAAACGGCAAATTAGTTGTTGCTCTAGTGAAGAAACCCAAGGTTGAACCCAAACCCGAGACTAAGTGCTTCTGTAATAAGGGGAACAACCGCTGGAGCAGAATTACCCTAGATACTTGGTAGATAAGAAGGCAGACAAGGTCGACGGAAGTATATTGGATATACATTATGTTAATGTGTACTTTACTATTACTCCTAGTAGCACCACGGTATTAAGATACGGGTTCGGTTGCTAAGTGTTAGTAACTCAAAATAAAAGAGCTACGGAATAAACGGAGACTAGCTAAAGGTGAGCTGACGATATGTGTTGGAAGTGTTTCCAAGTTTGATGTGATCAAACATCGCACGCTCCCTCTACCATCAAGATTAGTATTAAACCTGAATAATTGTCATTTGGTGTTTTGCGTTGAGCATAGACATGATTGGATTATGTCTATGGCAATACGGTTATTCATTTACGGAGAATAATGGTTACTCTATTTATTTGAATAATACCTTCAATGGTCTTGCACCTAAAGGAATGGTTTATTGAATCTCGATCGTAGTGATACACATTTTCATGCCAAAAGATTTAAGATAGTAATGATAGTACCACTTACTTGTGGCACTGCCATGTAAGTCATATTGGTGTAAAACGCATGAAGAAGCTCCATATTGATGGATCTTTGGACTCTCTCTTTTTTTGAAAAGTTTGGGACATGCAAACCATGTCTATTGGTGTATACGCATGAAGAAACTCCATGCAGATGGATCGTTTGGACTCACTTGATTTTGAATCACTTGAGATATGCAAATCATACCACATGGGCAAGATGACTAAAAAGCCTCGTTTTTTAGTAAAATGGAACAAGATAGCAACTTGTTGGAAGTAAACACATTTTGATGTGTGCAGTCCAATGAGTGCTGAGGGATGCAGTGAATATCGTTATGTTCTTACTTCATAGATGATTCGAGTAGATGTTGAGTATATTTACTTGATGAAACACAAGTCTGAATTATTGAATGGTTCAAGTAATTTCAGAGTGAAGTTGAAGATCATCGTGACAAGAGGATAAAATGTCTATGATATGATCATAGAGATGAGTATCTGAGTTACGAGCTTTGGCACGCAATTAAGACATTGTGGAAATTGTTTCACAATTAATACCGCCTGGAACACCATAGTTTGATGGTGTGTCCGAACATCATAGTTGCACCCAATTGGATATGGTGCGTACCATGATGTCTCCTGTCGAATTACCACTATCGTTCATGGGTTAGGCATTAGAGACAACCACACTCACTTTAATAGGGTACCACGTAATTCCGTTGAGATGACACCGTTTGAACTATGGTTTGGAGAAACCTAAGTTGTCGTTTCTCAAAAGTTTGGGGCTGCGACGCTTATGTGAAAAAGTTTCAGTTGATAAGCTCGAACCCAAAGCGGATAAAATGCATCTTCAGAGGACACCCAAATCAGTTGGGTATACCTCCTAATTCAGATCCGAAAGCAATAAGGATTGTTTCTTGAACCGGGTCCTTTCTCGAGAAAAAGTTTGTCTCGAAAAGTTGAGTGGGAGGATGGTGGAGACTTGATATGGTTACTGAACCATCACTACAACTAGTGTGTAGCAGGGCACAGGAAGTTGTTCCTGTGGCACCTACACCAATTGAAGTAGAAGCTTATGATAGTGATCATGAAACTTGGATCAAGTCACTACACTACACTGTGAGGGTGACAAGGATGCGTCTCGCTTGAGTGGTACAAGAATCATTTCTTGAAGGTCATGTTGCTAGACAACAATGAACCTACGAGCTATGGAGAAGCAATGTTGGGCCCAAATTCCGACAAATGGTTAGAAGCCATGAAATCCGAGATAGGATCCATGTATCAGAACAAAGCATGGAGTTTGGTGGACTTGCCCAATGATCGGCAAGCCATTGAGATAAATGGATCTTTAAGAAGAAGACGGACGTGGATGGTAATGTCACCATCTATGAAGCTCGACTTGTGGTGAAGAGTTTTTCACAAGTTCAAAGAGTTGACTACGATGAGATTTTCTCATCCGTAGCGATGCTTAAGTCCGTCGGAATCATGTTAGCATTAGCTGCATTTATGAAATCTGGCAGATGGATGTCAAAACGAGTTTCCTTACCAGTCTTCGTAAGGAAAGGTTGTATGTGATACAATCCGAAAGTTTTTGTTGATCCTAAGGATGCTAAAAGGTATGCTGGCTCCAGCGATCCTTCTAAGGACTGGAGTAAGCATCTTGGAGTTGGAATGTACGTTTTGATAAGATGATCAAAGATTTTGGGTTTATACAAAAGTTTATGAGAAACTTGTATTTCCAAAGAAGTGAGTGGGAGCACTATAGTATTTCTGATGAGTATATTGTTGATCAGAAATGATGTAGAATTTCTGGAAAGCATATAGGGTTATTTGAAAAGTGTTTTCAATGGAAAACCTGGATTAGGCTACTTGAATAATAAGCATCAAGATCTATAAGATAGATCAAAATGCTTAATAGTACTTTCAAAATGAGCACATACCTTGACATGATCTTGAAGGTGTTCAAGATGGATCAGTCAAAGAAGGAGTTCTTGCCTGAGTTGTAAGGTATGAAGTTAAGACTTAAAGCTCGACTACGGCAGAAAAGAGAGAAAGGACGAAGGTCGCCTCTATGCTTTAGACGAGGCTCTACAAGATGCTATCTTGTAACGCACCGAAGTGTGCGTTGCCATGAGTCGATCTATAGTACAAGAATGATCCAGAATGGATCATTGGACAGCGATCAAAATTGTCCTTGGAGTAAATAAGGACATGTTTCTCGATTATGGAGGTGATAAAGAGTTCAGCGTAAAGGGTTACGTCGATGCAAGCTTTAACACCTATCCGAGTGACTCTGAGTAGCAAACCGGATACGTATAGTGGAGCAACCATTTGGAATAGCTCCAAGTGGAGCGTGGAAGCAGCATTTACGGAATGACCTAGAGATTTGCGAAGTACATACGGATCTGAAAGTTGCAGACCTGTTGACTAAAACCTCTCTCACAAGCAAAACATGATCAAACCCCAGAACTCATGGAGTCTTAATCACATGATGATTTGAACTAGTTTAATGACACTAGTAAACTCTTTGGATGTTGGTCACATGGTGATGTGACCTGTGAGTCACATGGCGATGTGAACTAGATTATTGACTCTAGTGCAAGTGGGAGACTGTTGGAAATATGCCCTAGAGGCAATAATAAAAGTATTATTATATTTCCTTGTTCATGATAATTGTCTTTTATTCATGCTATAACTATATTATCTGGAAATCATAATACACGTGTGAATACATAGACCACAATATGTCCCTAGTGAGCCTCTAGTTGACTAGCTCGTTGTGATCAACAGATAGTCATGGTTTCCTGGCTATGGACATTGGATGTCGTTGATAACGGGATCACATCATTAGGAGAATGATGTGATGGACAAGACCCAATCCTAAGCATAGCACAAAGACCGTGTAGTTCATTTGCTAGAGCTTTTCCAATGTCAAGTATCTCTTCCTTAGACCATGAGATCGTGTAACTCCGGACACCGTAGGAGTGCTTTGGTGTATCAAACGTCACAACGAATCGGGTGACTATAAAGGTGCACTACAGGTATCTCCGAAAGTGTCATTGGGTTGACACGGATCGAGATCGAACTTGTCACTCCGTAAACGGAGAGGTATCTCTGGGCCCACTCGGTAGGACATCATCATAATGTGCACAATGTGACCAAGGGGTTGATCACGGATGATGTGTTGCGGACGTGTAAAGAGACTTGCCGATAACGAGATTGAACAAGGTATCGGTATACCGACGATCGAATCTCGCAAGTACAATACCGCTGGACAAAGGGAATTGTATACGGATCGATTGAGTCCTTGACATCGTGGTTCATCCGATGAGATCATCGTGGAACATGTGGGAGCCAACATGGGTATCCAGATCCCGCTGTTGGTTATTGACCGAGAACGCCTCGGTCATGTCTACATGTCTCCCGAACCCGTAGGGTCTACACACTTAAGGTTCGATGACGCTAGGGTTATAAAGGAAGTTTGTATGTGGTTACCAAATGTTGTTCGGAGTCCCGGAGGAGATCCCGGACGTCACGAGGAGTTCCGGAATGGTCCGGAGGTAAAGATTTATATATGGGAAGTCCTGTTTTGGTCACCGGAAAAGTTTCGGGTTTTTCTGGTAACGTAGCGGGACCACCGGGAGGGTCCCGTGGGTCCACCAAGTGGGGCCACCAACCCTGGAGGGCTGCATGGGCCAAGTGTTGGAGGGGACCAGCCCCAGGTGGGCTGGTGCGCCCCCCCACAGGGCCCAAGGCGCAGGAAGTGGGGAAGGGGGGCAAACCCTAGGGCAGATGGGCCCTAAGGCCCACCCTAGGTGCGCCTCCCCCCTCTCCCCTTCTGGCCGCCACCTAGATGGGATCTGGGGGCTGCCGCCACCCCTGGGTAGGGAACCCTAGAGGGGGTGCAGCCCCCTCCCCTCCCCCTATAAATACTTGAGGTCTGGGGGCTGCCCAACACACGAGAATCTCTCCCTCTTGGTGCAGCCCTACCTCTCTTACTCCTCCTCTCCCGTGGTGCTTGGCGAAGCCCTGCAGGATAGCCACGCTCCTCCATCACCACCACGCCGTTGTGCTGCTGCTGGATTGAGTGTTCCTCAACCTCTCCCTCTCTCCTTGCTGGATCAAGGCGCGGGAGACGTCACCGGGCTGTACGTGTGTTGAACGCGGAGGTGCCGTCCGTTCGGCACTAGGATCTCCGGTGATTTGGATCATGACGAGTACGACTCCTTCAACCCCGTTCTCTTGAACGCTTCCGCTTAGCGATCTACAAGGGTATGTAGATGCACTCTCCTTCCCCTCGTTGCTAGTCTCTCCATAGATAGATCTTGGTGACTCGTAGGAATATTTTGAATTTCTGCTACGTTCCCCAACAATGCCTACATTACATTGATGAACTGGAGCTAGTTCTGTGTCACCCTATGCTATAACTGTTACATGACGAACCGCCTCCGGCATAATTATCCATCGCTAATCCGGTGCCTACGAGTTTTCCATATACTGGTTCTCGCTTATTTACTTTTCCGTTGCTATTTTTACAATCACTTCAAAATACCAAAAACATTACTTTTACTGTCTTTACTTTTGTTACCGTTACCACCACTATCATATTATTTTGCTACTAAACACTTTGCTGCAGATATTAAGTTTCCAGGTGTGGTTGAATTGACAACTCAGCTGCTAATACTTGAGAATATTCTTTGGCTCCCCTTGTGTCGAATCAATAAATTTGGGTTGAATACTCTACCCTCGAAAACTGTTGCGATCCCCTATACTTGTGGGTTATCAAGCAGGTGGGTGTGAAGGATTTTCCGGTCAGAGTAAGACTTCGTATTCTCACATTTAGGGCATGGACAACACATAAAACCATTCTGCTTGTTTACCTCAGCCACTTCGAGAAAATTATGCACGCACTTAATGTACTCGGAGGTGTGTCTGTCACCATACATCCATTGCCGGTTTATCTGCGTGCATTATATATAATTATGTGTGTCAAAAGTAAGAAAATCAGACAAGTTTCTATCTAAAGTAAGAAAATCAGACAAGTATCTACCTAAAGAGAATCAGAAAGAAGATAAGAACAAGGGGCTCACCACGGTGGTGCCGGCGACGAGATCGGCGCGTGCGATCAACGGCGGTGAAAACTAGGACGGGGCGTGACGGACCGCTAAATCTAGACAAATCTCAGGAAAAATGGAGCTCCGAGGTCGAGCTTCGAGAGGAGAAAGCTTAACTAGTGTGGCTCGGGCATTTCATCGAACACCTCATGTGCATAGGAGGTGAGCTAGAGCACCCAAATGCCCTCCCCTCACTGGCCAGAAAAAAATAGAGCACTGTGGAGTGCTCTGCCGTGACGATGGGTATATAGAGGCAAATTATTTGTCCCGGTTCGTGTCATGAACCGGGACTAAATTAACCCTTCTATACCGGTTCAAGGCACGAACCGGTACCAATGGTTGTGGGCCAGGAGCGCGGCCCATTGGTCCCGGTCATGCCTAGAACCGGGACCAATGCCCACGAGGCCCCAGCCGGCCCCCTGGGCTCATGAACCAGGTCTAATGCCCCCAATGGGTCCCGGTTCGTGAAGAACCGGGACTAATGGGCTGGCCAGGCCCGAACCAAAGCCCTGTTTTCTACTAGTGTTCCCATATCTCTTTGATCCCGCTGTAGTATTTATTACTCCCTTTCTCGGTCAACTGGAGCATCGTCACACCTGAGTTCTGGTAATCACACTTTTTGTCCTTCGCCTCAGTATAGAATGTGTATCCATTTATATCATACGATTTGTATGTGGCGACAGTGCAAGTGGGGCATAATGCTAATGCATAGATGAGATTTTCATTGGCCATACCGGTTGACATTGGTTTGTCCCAAATTCACTCTTTGAACCAAGACGCAAATTTGGAGTTGTGCTCTCTAATGATCTGGGCCTCGGTCCTTTGCCTCACTGCCATTTCGTGCTCTCTCCTTAAGGTCTCCTTGTATCCCTGGCATTTGGGCAAAGCCCATGCCGGTGTTATCTTGGCTTCAAAATTGATTCGGAGACTTGCAAAGATAACTCAATCATACATAAAAGAATTCAGAGGAGATTCAAATATTTCTCATAGGTAAACTAGATCGTAAACCCACAATTCATCGGATCTCGACAAACACACCGCAAAAAGAGTTTACATCGAATAGATCTCCACAAGAGAGGGGGAAAACATTGTATTGAGATCCGAAAAGAGAGAAGAAGCCATCTAGCTAATAACTATGGCTCCCGTAGGTCTATGGTAAACTACTCTCAACTCATCGGAAGAGCTTTGGTGTTGATGTAGAAGCCCTCCATGGTCGATTCCCCCTCCGGCGGAGCGCCGGCAAAGGCTCTAAGATGGGATCTCATGGATACAGAAGGTTACGGCGGTGGAAATTGTGTTTCGTTGGCTCCCTGGATGTTTTCGGGGTACGTAGGCTTATATAGGAGGAAGAAGTACGTCGGGAGCCACCCGAGGGGCCCACGAGACAGGGGGCGCCCTGTAGGGCGGGGGCGCCCTACCCTCTCATGGCCACCTCGGATGCTTCTTGACTTTCACTCCAAGTCCTCTGGATCACGTTCGTTCCAAAAATCACGCTCTCGAAGGTTTCATTCCGTTTGGACTCCGTTTGATATTCCGTTTCTTTGAAATACTGAAATAGGCAAAAAAACAGCAATACGGCCTGGGCCTCCGGTTAGTAGGTTACTCCCAAAAATGATATAAATGTGTAAAATAAAGCCCATAAACATCCAAAAGGGGTAATATAATAGCATGGAACAATAAAAAATTATAGATACGTTGGAGACGTATCAAGCATCCCCAAGCTTAATTCCTGCTCGTCCTCGAGTAGGTAAATGATGAAAACATAATTTTTGATGTGGAATGCTACCTAGCATAATTCTCAATGTAATTTTCTTTATTGTGGCATGAATGTTCAGATCCAAATGATTCAAAATAAAACTTCATATTGATAAAAGAAATAGTAACACTTCAAGCATACTAATCAAAGTAATCGTGTCTTCTCAAAGTAACACGGCAGAAGAAAGTTCATCCCTACAAAATCATATAGTTAGGCTATGCTTCATTTTTGTCACACAAAGATGTTCCCAACTTCTATACCCCCGTTGACAAGCCAAGCAATTGTTTCATACTTAAATAATCTCAAAAAATTCAACCTTCACGCAATACATGAGCGTGAGCCATGGATATAGCACTATGGGTGGAATAGAATATGATGATGGGGATTGTGTGGAGAAGACAAAAAAGGAGAAAGTCTCACATTGACGTGGATAATCAACGAACTATGGAGATGCCCATCAATTGATGTCAACATGAGGAGTAGGGATTACCATGCAACGGATGCACTAGAGCTATAAATGAATGCTCAACAAAAGAAAACTAGTGGGTGTGCATCCAACTTGCTTGCTCACGAAGACCTAGGGCATTTGAGGAAGCCCATTGTAGGAATATACAAGCCAAGTTCTATAACGAAAAATTCCCACTAGTATGAAAAAGACAACTTATGAGATTCACTATATGAAAAACATGGTGCTACTTTGAAGCACAATATACGAGACTCGCTACATGAAGAACAAGATGCTACTTTGAAGCACAAGTGTGGAAAAAGAGATAGTAACATTGCCCATTTTCTTTTTTTTTCTTTTTTTTTCTTTGGCCTTTTTTTTGGGCTTTCTTCTTTTTTTTTCTTTTTGGGCAATGTTCTAATAATGATGATCATCACACTTTCATTGATTACAACATATGAATTACAACTCGAAACTAGAACAAGATATGACTCTATATGAATGCCTCCGGCGGTGTACCGGGATGGCACAATGAATCAAGAGTGACATGTATGAAAAATTATGCATGGTGGCTTTACCACAAATACGATGTCAACTACATGATCATGCAATGGCAATATGACAAAAGTAAAGTATGTCATGATGATGATGAATGGAACGGTGGAAAGTTGCATGGCAATATATCTCGGAATGGCTATGGAAATGCCATAATAGGTAGGTATGGTGGCTGTTTTGAGGAAGATATAAGGAGGTTTATGTGTGATAGAGCGTGTTGTATCACGGGTTTGGATGCACCGGAAGTTTGCACCAACTCTCAACGTGAGAAAGGGCAATGCACGGCATCAAGAGGCTAGCAATGGCGGAAAGGTAAAAGTGTGTATAATCCATGGACTCAACATTAGTCAAAAGAACTCATATACTTATTGCAAAAATTTATAAGTCATCAAAAATCAAGCACTACGCGCATGCTCCTAGGGGGATAGATTGGTAGGAAAAGACCATCGCGCGTCCCCGACCGCCACTCATAAGGATGCACAAGCCAGGTACACTTCATGTTTCAAATTTGTTACACAACTTTAAACATACGTGCATGCTACAGGACTTGCTAACTTTAACACAAGCATTATTTAAATTCATAATCACCCAACTAGCATGACTTTAATATCACTACCTCCATATCTCAAAACAATTATCAAGTATCAAATTGATCATAGCATCCAATTCACTTCCTATGATAATTCTTATTATACCCAACTTGGATGCCTACCATTCTAGGACCAATTTTATAATCATAGCAAATACCATGCTGTTCTAAAAGACTCAAAATAATATAAGTTAAGCATGAGAGACTAGCAATTTCTACAAAAATAACTCACCGCCGTGCTCAAAAAGATATAAGTGAAGCACTAGAGCAAAAACTATCAAGCTCAAAAGATATAAGTGAAGCACATAGAGTATTCTAGCAGATTCTAATCAAGTAGGCTTCTCCCAAAAGGTGTGTACAGAAAGGATGATTGTGGTAAACTAAAAAGCAAAGACTAATATAATACACGACGCTCCAAGCAAAACACATATCATGTGGCGAATAAAACTATAGCTCCAAGCAAAACACATATCATGTGGCTTCTCCCAAAAGGTGTGTACGTAGGCTTTTGGCTATCCTTGAATATCTTGGGGTGCCATGGGCATCCCCAAGCTTAGGCACTTGCCACTCCTTATTCCATAGTCCATAAAAGCTTTACCCAAAACTTGAAAACTTCACAACACAAAACTCAATAGGAAATCTTAAAAGCTCCATTAGTGAAAGAAAACAAAACCACCACATAAGGTACTGCAATGAACTCATTCTTTATTTATTTTGGTGTTAAAACTACTGTAATCCAACTTCTATATGGTTTATAAACTATTTTACTAGCCATAGATGCATCAAAATAAGCAAACAACACACGAAAAACAGAATCTGTCAAAAACAGAACAGTCTGTAGCAATATGTAACTAACGCAAACTTCTGGAAATATAAAAATCCTACCAAAATAGGAAGTCCTGGTAACTTTGTCTACTGATCATCAGCAAAACGAATCAACGCCAAATCACGTTTCTGTGATTTAACAAAACTAAATTCGTGCGTGCAAAGTTTCTGTTTTTCAGCAGAATCAAATCAACTATCATCATAGGTTATCCTATAGGTTCTACTTGGCACAAATACTAATTAAAAGATAAAAACACATCTAAACAGAATGTAGATGTAAGATTTACTACTAAACAGGTACAAAAACAAAAAACACAAATAAAATTGGGTTGCCTCCCAACTAGCGCTATCGTTTAACGCCCCTAGCTTGGCATAAAAGTGGAGATAGATCTAAGTAGTGCCATCTTTGGCACTAAATTCATAAGTAGCCCGCATGATAGATTCATAAGGTAATTTTACTTTCTTTCTTGGAAAGTGCTCCATGCCTTTCTTTAATGGGAATTGGAATCTAATATTCCCTTCCTTCATATCAATAATCGCGCCAATCGTTCTAAGGAAAGGTCTACCAAGAATAATAGGGCAAGAAAGATTGCAATCTATATCAAGAACGATAAAATATACAGGCACCAAATTTCTATTGGCAACAATGAGAACATCATTGATCCTTCCCATTGGCTTTTTAATGGTGGAATCCGCAAGGTGCAAATTTAAAGAGCAATCATCAAGATCATGAAAACCTAGAATATCACATAAAGTTTTCGGCATCATGGAAACACTAGCACCCAAATCACACAAAGCAAAACACTCATGATCTTTAATTCTAATCTTTATAGTAGGTTCCCACTAAACATTAAGTTTTCTAGGTATAGAAACTTCTAAATGAAGTTTTTCATCATAAGATTGCATCAATGCATCAACGATATGTTTGGTAAAAGCTTTATTTTGACTATAAGCATGAGGAGAATTAACAACGGATTGAAACAAGGAAATACAACCTTATAAATAACAATTATCATAATCAAATTCCTTGAAATCCGAGATAGTGGGTTCAATACTATTTAAACTCGTGACCTCTCCAATCCCACTTTTACCAAATTTAGCATCAAGATGTAAAAACTCCGAATTCTTGGGACGCCTTCTAGGTAAAGTTGACTCATCATTAGTCCCATAATTATCAAGATTCATATTGCAAAACAAATATCTAATAGGAGACGCATCAATAACTTTAAGATCTTCATCATTATTTTCATGGAAACTAGAAGAACACGCCTTTATAAAGCAATCTTTCTTAGCACGCAATCTAGCGGTTCTTTCCTTGCACTCATCAATGGAAATTCTCATTGCTTTGAGAGACTCATTGATATCATGCTTAGGAGGAGAAGATCTAAGTTTAAGAGAATCAACATCAAGCGAAAGTCTATCAACGTTCCTAGCCAAATCATCAACTTTGAGCAATTTTTCTTCAAGCAAAGCATTAAAATTCTTTTGAGCAATCATAAATTCTTTCACACTATTCTCAAAATCAGAGGGCATCTTATTAAAATTACCATAATAATTATTGTAGGAATTTCCATAATTATTAGAGAAATTACTAGGGAACGGCCTAGCATTAAAGTGTCCTCTATAAGCATTGTTTCCAAAACCATTCCTATCAACAAAATTCACATCCATAGATTCATTATTATTACCAATCAAGGTAGACAAAGACATATAATTGGGATCAAGAGGACTATTTTTAGTAGAAAACAATTTCATAAGTTCATCCATCTTTCCACTCAAAACATTGATTTCTTCTATAGCATGCACTTTTTTACTAGAAGATCTTTCAGTGTGCCATTGAGAATAATTAGCCATAATATTATCAAGAAGTTTTGTAGCATCTCCTAACGTGATTTCCATAAACATGCCTCCCGCGGCCGAATCTAAGAGATTTCTAGAAACAAAGTTCAAACCGGCATAAAATTTTTGTATGATCATCCATAAATTCAAACCATGAGTAGGGCAATTGTGAATCATCAATTACATTCCTTGCCAAGATTGGGCAACATGCTCATGATCAAGTTGTTTAAAATTCACAATGTCGTTCCTAAGAGTGATAATCTTAGCGGGAGGAAAATATTAGTGATAAAAGCATCTTTGCACTTGTTCCAAGAATCAATACTATTTTTAGGCAAAGACGAAAACCAAACTTTAGCACGATCTCTAAGTGAAAACGGAAATAACTTCAATTTAACAATATCGTTATCCGTATCTTTCTTCTTTTTCATATCACATAAATCAACAAAGTTGTTTAGATGAGTAGCGACATCTTCACTAGGAAGGCCGGCGAATTGATCTTTCATAACAAGATTCAGTAAAGCAGTATTGATTTCACAAGACTCAACATCATTAAGAGGAGCAATCGGAGTACTAAGGAAATCATTATTATTGGTATTCGAGAAATCACACAATTTGGTATTATCTTGTGCCATGGCAACAAGTAATCCAACACACAATCAAACAGAAAAAGGCAAGAGAAAGAGAGAGGGGGAGATTGGGAAAGAGAGGGCGAATAAAACAGCAAGGGTGAAGTGGGGGAGAGGAAAACGAGAGGCAAATGGCAAATAATGTAAATGCGAGGGAGATGAGTTTGTGATGGGTACTTGGTATGTCTCGACTTGAGCGAAGAACTCCCCGGCAACGGCGCCAGAAATCCTTCTTGCTACGTCTTGAGCTTGCGTTGCTTTTCTTTGAAGATGAAAGGGTGATGCAGCAATAGTAGCGTAAGTATTTCCCTCAGTTTTTGAGAACCAAGGTATCAATCCAGTAGGAGGCTCCTCAAAAGTCCCACGCACCTACACAAACAAACAAAGAACTCGCAACCTATGCAATAAAGGGGTTGTCAATCCCTTCACGACCACTTGCAAAATTGAGATCTAATAGAGATAGTATGATAAGATAAATATATTTTTAGTATTTTATAATATAGATGCAAAAAAGTAAAGATGCAAATAAAAGTAAATTGGAAGAAAATATGATAAGAGATGGACCTGGGGGCCATAGGTTTCACTAGAGGCTTCTCTCAAGATAGCATAAGTATTACGGTGGGCGAACAAATTACTGTCGAGCAATTGATAGAAAAACAAATAATTATGAGATTATCTAGGCATGATCATGTATATAGGCATCACGTCCGTGACAAGTAGACCGACTCCTTCCTGCATCTACTACTATTACTCCACACATCGACTGACTCCTGCCTGCATCTAGAGTATTAAGTTTACAAGAACAGAGTAACGCCTTAAGCAAGATGTCATGATGTAGAGGGATATACTCATGCAATATGATATAAACCCCATCTTTTTATCCTCGATGGCAACAATACAATACGTGCCTTGCAACCCTTTCATCCTTTGTGTAAGGACACCGCAAGATTGAACCCAAAGCTAAGCACTTCTCCCATGGCAAGAAAGATCAATCTAGTAGGCCAAACCAAACTGATAATTCGAAGAGACTTGCAAAGATAACTCAATCATACATAAAAGAATTCAGAGGAGATTCAAATATTTCTCATAGATAAACTTGATCATAAACCCACAATTCATCGGATCTCGACAAACACACCGCAAAAAGAGTTTACATGGAATAGATCTCCACAAGAGAGGGGGAGAACATTGTATTGAGATCCAAAAAGAGAGAAGAAGCCATCTAGCTAATAACTATGGACCCGTAGGTCTGTGGTAAACTACTCACAACTCACCGGAAGGGCTGTGGTGTTGATGTAGAAGCCCTCCGTGGTCGATTCCCCCTCCGACGGAGCACCGACGAAGGCTCCAAGATGGGATCTCGCGGAGACAGAAGGTTACGGTGGTGGAAATTGTGTTTTGTTGGCTCCCTGGATGTTTTCGGGGTACATAGGCTTATATAGGAGGAAGAAGTACGTCGGTGGCGGCCCAACGGGCCCACGAGACAGGGGGCGCGCCCTATAGGGGGGGCGCCCTACCCTCTTGTGGCTGCCTCGGCTGCTTCTTGACTTGCACTCCAAGTCCTCTGGATCACGTTCGTTCAAAAAATCACGCTCCCGAAGGTTTCATTCCGTTTGGACTCCGTTTGATATTCTGTTTCTTCGAAATACTGAAATAGGCAAAAAAAAACAGCAATACGGGCTGTGCCTCCGGTTAGTAGGTTACTCCCAAAAATGAAATAAATGTGTAAAATAAAGCCCATAAACATCCAAAAGGGGTAATATAATAGCATGGAACAATCAAAAATTATAGATACGTTGGAGACGTACCAGTCCTCACTGTGCCATCGCATCAACTTGGCATGCTCTTTGCTTCTGAACAGTCGTTTCAACCGTGGTATTATAGGATCATACCACATCACCTTCGCAGGAACCCTCTTCCTGCGGGGCTTGCCGTCAACATCACCAGGGTCATTGAGGGAGTCCTGGACTAGGGGGTGTCCGGACAGCCGGACTATCATCGTCAGCCGGACTCCAAGACTATGAAGATACAAGATTAAAGACTTTGTCCCGTGTCCGGATGGGACTTTCCTTGGCGTGGAAGGCAAGCTTGGCGATATGGATATGTAGATCTCCTACCATTGTAACCGACTCTGTGTAACCCTAGCCCTCCCCGGTGTCTATATAAACCGGAGGGTTTTAGTCCGTAGGACAACAACCATTATAACAAACATATCATAGACTAGCTTCTAGGGTTTAGCCTCCTTGATCTCGTGGTAGATCCACTCTTGTACTACCCATATCATCAATATCAATCAAGCAGGAGTAGAGTTTTACCTCCATCGAGAGGGCCCGAACCTGGGTAAAAACATCGTGTCCCTCGTCTCATGTTACCATCCGCCTAGACGCACAGTTCGGGACCCCCTACCCGAGATCCGCCGGTTTTGACACCGACATTGGTGCTTTCATTGAGAGTTCCTCTGTGCCGTCACCGATAGGAAGGATGCCTCTTCCGCCTTCAAGGACGGTATCTTCGCCAAAGGAGCCTTGGCCGCCGCCAAACTATCCGCTAGGTGGTTTTCTCATGACCGCTGTTCGCCATCGCTTCGATGATGACCTCTCGGGTCATCAAAAGCAATCTTCACGCTAACTCGAATTCGCCGAGCAGCTGGATCCACAGAGCTCTCGTCCAGAACGAACTCTTGGATCGCGCCGCCGCCTCAGGAGTCGCTACAGACTACAGCCAGATTGGGCTTAAAACTGATCTGAGAGAGATTAACTCTCCCCAGGTTACCCACCACGTCACGGTGGTAGAGGAACAACGTGGCGACTCTTCTCCTATATTGAAAACTAGTCATGTCCGGGCTTCCGAACCCTCCATGCCGGATTCTCGCGGAGGGACGGACTTCGATCAAGCGCTGAACCTAAAGTTAGGCATCGGACCGGACTCGTTGGACAACTTTCCACTTTCCAAGCTTCCAAATTTGGAAACTTCTCGGCCCTTGAGCCTTGAGATGGGTAGGGTTCCGGACTCAATTCCACCCACCCACCAGACATATGCGATCTATCCCTAATCCGACAAGAGCCCGCTGAAATAGTACATCATTACTGGGCCAGATTCCTCCTGGTTATGGACAGGATAAAGGACTGCCGAGAGGAAAACGCAATCTCAATTTTTTGCAATAATTGCACGGACGAGGGAATCTTGAACTCCGTCAGCCGTCGTGAAATCACACGCCACGACCAAGGCCCATAGTACGAAAGTACTGTGCGATGGAGAGTTTCCAGAAAACCGAAAATAAGTTTTGGGACAATCCGGCCCCGAATACAACCCTAGTCCGCAACAAAAGGGTGCATTACACTCAGGCACCAGGTACAAAAACCAAAAAGCAAAAACCCCATAAAGGGCACGGAACCGTATTGGAGGGATGGCTTAGCGGACCCTGTAAAATTCACAGTACAGAGGGCGCCACCCCAACACATAACCTTCGAGCATGTTGGATATTACGGCAGGTGGCCAAAAGTGGCGAGGAGCTTCTAGCCCCGGAAAACCACTCCAACAATACTGGTACGGTATCAACAGTCTTCGAGACTTTCGATCAAACAATATGCGAAAACGAACAATCATAGCCTCGCCGAAGTCTACCAAGTAGCAACAACAAATCCTTGGAGCGACACGGCCATCACCTTCAACGCCAGCGACGAACCTAAATTCCGAACAGCCCGAGCACCAGCCGCATTAGCTCTGGAGGCACTATCCGAAGCCCTAGCGGCAGAAGAACTCACCGCGCTGCGCTCTACGGTGAATAGGGACGATGTGATACTCGATAAGAGATCCAAGTCCACCTTCTTTAAACCAGCGGACGAAATAGTAAAATTCCAGGTCCATCCAACGGACCCGACAAAGACGGCCTCCATCGAGTACGCAGTTGAACCTGATGTAGACGCCAAGATCTGCGAGAATTCGCTTCGAAAATTGGGACATTTTACCGGCACCCTTCAGATATGCCAGAATCCCACGCAGATTGGCGATTGCATAGCCTAAATATCCTAAAGGGTTCAAGCCACCAAACAGGCTCTTCGACGATTTTCCAACCCAAAAGACAGGCAATGGGAGAAGAACTAGCCAAACTATTGGAAGCCGATTCATCGAGACATCAAACATCCGGATTGGCTAGCAAACCCGGTAATGGTACCAAAGAAGGACAAATCCTGGCGCCTATGTGTCGATTTTAAAGACCTCAACAAGGCCTGCCCAAAGGATCCTTCCCCTCCCGCATCGACCAAATAATCGATGCTACCACAGAACACGATTCATTGTGCTTCCCGGGCGATACTCCGCTACCATCAAATAAAGATGGCGGAAGCGGACCAAGCCGCAACGGCATTCATTACTCCATATGGACCATTCTGCTTCAACATGATGCCCTTCGGACTTAAAAACGCCGGCGCAACATATCAGGGCATGAATCAGACATGTCTGGCTAGCCAGATCGGAAAACAGTAGAGGCATGAGTAGACGACGTAGTCGTCAAAACCAAACACGTCGAAACTCTAGTAGACGATTTGAGGCTCACATTCGGCAACCTCCGAGCATATGACATCAAGCTGAATCCGGAAAAATGCGTTTTTGGCGTACCAGCCGGAAAGCTCCTGGGATTCATTGTATCCGGTAGAGGAATTGAAGCAAACCCGGCCAAGATCCGAGCTCTGTCACAGCTGGATATTCCAAAAGACCTCAAACAGATACAAAAATTGACTGGATGTGTGGCGGCTCTAAGCCGCTTTATCTCCCATTTGGGAGAAAAGGCATTGCCCCTCTATCGCCTCCTCAGACGCACCGAACACTTCGAGTGGACGGATGCTGCCACTGCCGGACTCAAAGAAATAAAAGCCATATTGGCAACAAATCTGGTCCTGGCTGCGCCTAACCTGGGCGAACCAATGTTGTTATACATCGCGGCAACACATCAAGTTGTAAGCGCGGTACTCGTCGTAGAACGAGAGACAGAAGGGCATAAATTCCCTCTTCAAAAACCAGTGTACTACGTATCCACTGTTTTAACTCCCTGCAAGTCCCGTTACCCGCACTATCAAAAGATAGCGTATGCGGTGTCCATGGCATCCCGGAAGCTCCGACACTACTTACAAGAGTGTTCGATAACAGTGGCCTCCAAAGTAACCCTAAATGACATTATAAACAACCGCGACGCGACGGGCAGGATTGCAAAATGGGCCATTGAGCTCTTACCATTCGATATAACTTACAAACCTCGGCGAGCTATAAAGTCGCAAGTTTTGGCTGACTTTGTCGCTGAGTGGACTGAAGCCGAACTCCCTAAAGAGTACGGCGCATACTCCAATTGGATTATGCACTTCGACGGCTCCAAAATGTTGGCCGGATTGGGGGCTGGCGTTGTATTGACGTCCCCAACCGGGGACACAGTCCAATACGTACTTCAGATAATGTACACGGACTCCAACAACGCAGCCGAGTACGAGGCCCTCTTACATGGCCTCTGGATGGCAATCTCCATGGGCATTCAACGCCTAGAGGTGCGCGGGGACTCAAACCTCGCAATATCCCAAGTAAATGGAGACTTTGACGCCAAGTATCCGAAAATGGCAGCCTGTCGTAACGCTGTCCTTAAAATGTCAGCTCGGTTTAAAGGACTTGAATTCCACCAAGTAGCCCGGGATAATAACCAAGCAGCCGACGTATTGGCACGCACCGGCGCAAAACGTGACGTTGTCCCTCCAAACATCTTCCTGGAACGGCTGTTTAAGCCATCCGTACTATGGAAAGAGGAGTCCGGAAATAACAAACCGGAAGCAGCTGCACCAACCGACACAGAGCAATCTGACATAATCGGCGATTCAGCCGATGAAATAACACCTTCAGCCCATGACATAACGGTAGTAATCGCCCCGTGGACAGAGCCATTCCTAGCCTACTTGCTTAGGCAGGAACTTCCCGAAGACCAAAATGAGGCCCGCTGCATAGTTCGGTGATCTAAAGCCTACAAAGTCCATGAGGGAGAACTCTATAAGAAAAGCACAACCGGAGTCCTTCAAAGGTGTATCTCCGAAGAGGAAGGGCGAAACCTTCTGGCTGAAATTCATGCCGGACTAGGCGGACACCACGCCGCAGCTCGGGCCCTTGTAGGAAAGGCATTCCGTACAGGATTTTATTGGCCGACGGCCCGGGCAGATGCTCAGGACTTAGTCCAAAGATGCGTCCGTTGTCAGCTCTTTGCTGATCGAGCCATATGCCACCCACCGCCTCCAAACTATACCCATTACCCGGCCGTTCATGTCAGGGGCTTGACATGGTTGGACCCCTTAAAGGGGGAACCCACAAGCAAAGGTACCTATTGGTCATGGTGGATAAATTCACCAAATGGATAGAGGCCAAGCCAGTTCAAACGGCAGAGTCCGGACCAGGGATAGACTTCATATCCGAGGTAGTACACCGTTATGGTGTCCCCCACAGCATCATCACCGATAACGGCACGAACTTCACGGCCGACGAGGTTAAATCATGGTGCAAAAATATGGGCATTAAGCTCGATTACGCTTCAGTCTATCATCCTCAAACCAACGGTCAAGTGGAACAACCAAATGGTCTAATAATGAGCGGCATCAAACCCAGACTAGTACGGTCCCTTACGATATCTGACACGCACTGGGTAGAGGAGCTCGACTCCGTACTCTGGGGGCTGCGGACAACGCCCATCCATACTACCGGATTCACACCATTTTTTATGGTATACGGCGCAGAAGCAGTTTTGCCCTGCGACATCATTCATGACTCACCTCGAGTGCGCATGTATGAAGAAAGAGAAGCCGAGCTGGATCGGCAGGACAACTTGGACGCATTGGAGGAAGAACGCGACGTCGCCAAGGCTCGTTCCGCATTCTATCAGCAGCAGGCTCAAAGATATCAAAGCAGAGAAGTACGGGCCAAGACTTACAACGTTGGCGAACTAGTTCTACGCCTGCCGGACAAGAAAAAGGACAAGCTCAAGCCCAAATGGGAAGGCCCCTTCATTATCGATCAAGTCTTGACCGGCGGAGCGTACCGTCTACGAAATGCGTCGGACAACCGACTCGAGCCGAACCCATGGAACGCAGCCCGCCTCCGAAGATTCTATGCCTAGCGCCGGACTAAGAGTTCGTCCCCTTCCCCCGTCCAAATTTTTACACTTCAGCTGTCTTTTGTTTCTCTTTTTTCTCTCACCCCTATTCATCAAAGCCTTAAAAGGCTTACTTGCGCATCGTTTGCACACAATTGATGTGCTATCTGCACTCATTATACCTGGGGGCTTCCTTACCAGAAGCTTAATTATAAGGGCTTCATGCCCAGCACGCGTGTCAAACTTCCATGTGTACCTTTTATTCACCATTATATGCATCGATATGACTTAAGTTTTGGCCAAGCTGGGTTGCCTGGCTCCTGTGCTTACCCCTACGTTCCCGATTGTTCGGCTAGGAGGTAAAGGGAGCACCTCTGCGATTGTTATCGCCGGTCACCGGATGTGTACCTCGACCGGGTGAAGCCGAAGCTAAGCGTTCTTAAGGGAATATTCGGTCGGTGACTTGAAAGATGATTTTTTACCAATTTATTTATCTGCCCCCAGATGTTATCCTGCTCTTTTCGCAGTCCGAACATGCACTTTAGGGCATGCCTCCCAGGGAAAGGAACCCTTAACGGAACTATTCTCCCTGGAAGATGTTTCTTACTAACCATGTAATATAACATAACTAGTTGGGCACTTGTCTGATAAAGCACTAATGACCCCTACGCCTGGTCTCCATGCATGCCCCGGTTGTTTCTTAACTGAGAACGTATTCGGACACACTCCGGACTCTAGGGTCCCGAGGTTGAAGCGAAAAGGTCGGCAAAGACAGACGATCTACAATCCGGCTAGAAGGCATTTTACATGTCATTTTAAAATACATTGTCAAATCGACTGACTGTATTCCTCCTCAATCCCGTCTAACAGGCTGTCTAATTTACAGTCCCGTTGGGAAAATTTAGCGGCCAACTCTACTTGGCCGTATACTAAACTCACAGGGATCTCCTTCCCATCGGGCCCCACAGGTCCGACCTCGGCCATGTGGTTGTGATCTTCCTTCTTGTACCGCGTCTTCACCATGGCCCAGGCCTCCCTGGCACCTTGGCGGCAGGCCAAAATTTTCCATAAACGGAAGCGCTGCCGCACTCCCTGAAGCTTCTCCGCAAGCTCCCCAAGGCCCTCGGGTAGGGAGAGGGATGGCCATAAAGCCTGGACGACGCCGCTCATTGCCTGCCGAACTCGTTTGAGCAGTTGCACCAGCTCGAGAAGTTGATCACCCGTTGCTACGGGCATCTCCTCCGCAGGGCGACCTGTGAGTACACCTACAGACATATTTTGTCAATTGACTTCCTCGCCGAACTCTCCTTTTCAAAGGATTTCGCTCAAGCACTTACTATAGATGCCGCGACGAAGCCGCTGATTCTCCTTAACGGAGCCAGACAGCTCGGCCCGAACACCTTTCAGCTCTTCTCCAAGCTGGGCGTGGGCATCCTGGGCTTGTTCCTTTCCTATCGCACCTCGTCGACCCTCTCGCTGCCTTCACCGGCGCAGATGAGTTCTTGCTGTCCGGATCCTGTCCGCAAAGACTGCAATGTCATTATTAGACTTGCATGCACGCCGCACACCACTTATCTTTTAAAAATAATGTGTTACCAGGAGGGATCCTGTGTTTCCTCCTCAAGGCAGCCAAGGCTTGACCTCAAGTTGGGCCTTACACTCTTGCAGCTCCCCGAGACAGTTGGGTATTCTTCTTTGTAAGATCCTCATTTCAAATGATCCTTAAATCAGTTAATATAACTACTTTAAGTCTCGGGGCTCTTGGCATATACAACTATTAAAATCTCTTACCCGTATGTCTTTTACATACTGCTCCGTGGCTCTGGTGAAACCATCTTGAGCAGCACGGAGGTGCGCGTCCCCCGCGTTAAAGGCATTCAACGCCTCAGGGGAGAAGCACGCGTCACCAAAAACTGTTCGGCGACGCCTGTGGTTCATGGCGCTCTCCACCTCAGACTTGGTGGCGGACAGTCTGTCGGCATCCTCCGTTGGAGGAGTATCCGGCTCGCGCCTTGCGCTTGCCTGCCCCTCCAGACCAGGTGCTGGAGCTTGGCTAGTAGAGGCTGGGTTGGCAACCTCTACGCCCGCAGTCCGGCGGGCGCTTTTTCTCCTACAAAAGTCATGAGCATTCAAACGCTTCCTAGGAACATTGCTCTATATAACGAACCGTGAGCTATACCTTTGCGGCGACGTTTCAATCCGCGCCGCGCTCCTGTTCCGCCTACTGGGCCAGACTGACCCTTGTTGGTCAGCCGCCGCGGGCTCGGCTTCCCGCCTTGAAGGCGCCTCCTGCAAAACACCATCATATACGGTGGTCAGAAATGAGCAAGGAAGAAATAATGGTGTCAGGACTTCGGTCACAATCACCTGGGAAGCCGGATATAGGCCGGGGTAGTCAGCCGTAATGGCGACTAAAGCATTGTCCATGCTGAGTTGGTGGAACACCCCGTCGATTAGCTCCACCTTTATGTCCGGGTCCTCTTCGGAGGCCGGATCCTGGGATCTCTCTGGATCCTCGGGTTGCGGAGCTGGACTAAGCATGCCCTCCACAACCCGACGCAGCTCCTGCGTCGAAAGCATAATACAAGAAACTTAAACTTTGAAAGCATGGGTCGGGCACGCAAAGTGTTCGCTTACCCAACGCCGAGGGTTATTCATGGAGAACCCATTCAACGGGCTCGTCTGGAGGAAATCCTCCTTCTCCCCCTTGTACAGGCCGGACAAGATCTTCGCCAGGTCTTCGGCCGATCCCGGCCCTTTGCGGCCATGACGGGTGGCATCGTCCTCCCCGTTGAAATCCCACATAGGGTGGCCCCTGTATTGCAGCGGCTGCACCCCCCGCATAATGCACGTTGCCATGACTCCAATCATAGTCAACCCGAAATGGGCCAGTAACCTTATCCGGCCCATCAAATAATGGACGCTCTTGTCTTCCTCCAGCTGGGGGCTCCGTGGGCGCCAGCTAAGGCGTTTCTTCATAGGAGCATTACTGAACTCCGGGAGGCCGATCCGAACAGGGTCCGGCAGCGGAGCGTCTTCTACGTAAAACCATTATGAAGGCTAGTCTTCGGACGCCTTCTTAGGGGTTCCGGATGGATATCCGGTCCCGGCGATGCGCCATATTTCGGCACCGCCCACTTGATATATGGACCCCTCCTGAGAGCGGGGTACAAGGCAGAACAACCTCTTCCACAGCGCAAAATGAGGCTCGACGCCCAGAAATAGCTCGCAAAGAGCTACGTAACCCGCGATATGCAGGATAGAGGCGGGCGTGAGGTGATGGAGCTGGAGTCCGTAGAACTCCAGACCCCACGGAGGAACGGATGTATAGGAATCCGAGCCCCTTATCGATAGGGGACGAAGCATACCCGCTCCCTTTGTTGGGACTTGGGGTAGCCTCCGCTTGCTTCCCACCTTTGTAGGTGGCCAGCCCGCTCAAACCGGAACCATGAAGGCCGGAGGAGATATCCCTCCGCTTGGAGCATCACCAGCTCATTGTGCGGGATGTAACATCTCCTCCAATCTCTGGCGGCAGAGCTGGGGCGCGAGAAGAGGAGCAGCGTCGACGGTCCATGATGGAATGGATTTTTGGTCAGAAGCGCTCCGATGAGTACTCGCGGAAGGGAGATGGTGTGATTTGGATCTGGATTCTTGCCTCTCTTATAGGCAGGTTATTTGCGCAGCTAGGGGTAAAACATAAAAGATACCCTGGCTTTTCGTATTCGTGCGACGCGTGGAAGAAGGCCATTATTGAGCGTGGAAGCCAAGAAGCGCGACATTGATAAGGAAGCCGGACACTGTTCGGCAGGTACATGGAACTTAAAGGAGAACCCGCCTTGCAACGCCGAAGACTACATATGTGCTGGACTTATCGTCATTGAAGCCTGGTTCGGGGGCTACTGAGGGAGTCCTGGACTAGGGGGTGTCCGGACAGCCGGACTATCATCGTCAGCCGGACTCCAAGATTATGAAGATACAAGATTGAAGACTTCGTCCCGTGTCCGGATGGGACTTTCCTTGGCGTGGAAGGCAAGCTTGGCGATATGGATATGTAGATCTCCTACCATTGTAACCGACTCTGTGTAACCCTAGCCCTCCCCGGTGTCTATATAAACCGGAGGGTTTTAGTCCGTAGGACAACAACCATTACAACAATCATACCATAGGCTAGCTTCTAGGGTTTAGCCTCCTTGATCTCGTGGTAGATCCACTCTTGTACTACCCATATCATCAATATCAATCAAGTAGGAGTAGGGTTTTACCTCCATCGAGAGGGCCCGAACCTGGGTAAAAACATCGTGTCCCTCGTCTCCTGTTACCATCCGCCTAGACGCACAGTTCGGGACCCCCTACCCGAGATCCGCCGGTTTTGACACCGACAGTCATCTCTTCTAATCTTATACCGCAATGCACCGCATAACGGGCATGCGTTCAAATCCTCGTACGCACCGCGGTAGAGGATGTAGTCATTAGGACATGCATGTATCTTCTGCACCTCCATTCCTAGAGGGCATACGACCTTCTTTGCTGCGTACGTACTGTCGGGCAATTCGTTATCCTTTGGAAACTTCTTCTTCAATATTTTTAGTAGCTTCTCAAATCCTTTGTTAGGCACAACATTCTCTGCCTTCCACTGCAGCAATTCCAATACGGTACCCAGCTTTGTGTTGCCATCTTCGCAATTGGGGCACAACCCTTTTTTGTGATCCTCTAACATGCGGTCGAACTTCAGCTTCTCCTTTTGACTTTCGCATTGCATCCTTTCATCGACAATGACCGGGGGGAGATCATTATCATCGGGCACATCGTCTGGTTCCTCTTGATCTTCAGCAGCTTCCCCCGTTGCAACATCATCGGGCACATCGTCTGGTTCCTCTTGATCTTCATTAGCTCCCCCCGTTGCAGCATCACCATATTCAGGGGGCACATAGTTGTCGTCGTCCTCTTCTACTTCGCCGTCTTCCATCATAATCCCTCTTTGTCCGTGCCTCGTCCAAACATTATAGTGTGGCATGAAACCCTTGTAAAGCAGGTGGGTGTGAAGGATTTTCCGGTCAGAGTAAGACTTCATATTCTCACATTTAGGGCATGGACAACACATAAAACCGTTCTACTTGTTTGCCTCAGCCACTTCGAGAAAATTATGTACGCCCTTAATGTACTCGGAGGTGTGTCTGTCACCATACATCCATTGCCAGTTCATCTGCGTGCATTATATATAATTATGTGTGTCAAAAGTAAGAAAATCAGACAAGTATCTATCTAAAGTAAGAAAATCAGAGAAGTATCTACCTAAAGTAAGAGAATCAGAAAGAAGATAAGAACAAGAGGCTCACCACGGTGGTGCCGGTGACGAGATCGGCGCATGCATTCAACAGCTGTGAAAACGGGGACGTGGCGTGACGGACCGCTAAATCTAGACAAATCTCGGGAAAAATGGAGCTCCGAGGTCGAGCTTCGAGAGGAGAAAGCTTAACTAGTGTGGCTCGGGCATTTCATCGAACACCTCATGTGTATAGGAGGTGAGCTAGAGCACCCCAATGCCCTCCCCTCGCCGGCCAGAAAAAAACAGAGCACTGTGGAGTGCTCTGCCGCGACGATGGGTATATAGAGGCAAATTATTTGTCCCGGTTCGTGTCATGAACCGGGACTAAATTAACCCTTCTATACCGGTTCATGAACCGGTACCAATGGCTGTGGGCCAGGAGCGTGGCCCATTGGTCCCGGTTCGTGCCTAGAACCGGGACAAATGGATCCAGACGAACCGGGACCAATGCCCACGAGGCCCCGGCCGGCCCCCTGGGCTCATGAACCGGGTCTAATGCCCCCCATGGGTTCCGGTTCATGAAGAACCGGGACTAATGGGCTGGCCAGGCCCGAACCACAACCCTGTTTCCTACTAGTGTTCCCATATCTCTTTGATCCTGCCGTAGTATTTATTACTCTCTTTCTCGGTCAACTGGAGCATCGTCACACCTGAGTTCTGGTAATCACACTTTTTGTCCTTCGCCTCAGTATATAATGTGTATCCATTTATATCATATGATTTGTATGTGGTGACAGTGCAAGTGGGGCCTACTGCTAATGCATAGATGAGATTTGCATTGGCCATACCGGTCGACATTGGTTTGTCCCAAATTCACTCTTTGAACCAAGACGCAAATTTGGAGTTGTGGTCTCTAATGATCTGGGCCTCGGTCCTTTGCCACACTGCCATTTCGTGCTATCTCCTTAAGGTCTCCTTGTATCACTCGCGTTTGGGCAAAGCCCATGCCGGTGTTATCTTGGCTTCAAAATTGATTGGCCCACAAAATCTACTGCTGGGTAACTTACTTGGCGACGCCATAGCTATTCTGGTAAGTGCTGGCGTAGGAAACTTTTGGGACCCACTTACAGGTGGCGCTCTCTATTACTCCTAACCCAACAATAATAGAATGTATGTGTGGTACAATATTTCCCGACGCCACCACTATTTAAAAAAAGTGCTTGTGTTCGTTAGAAATGGCGCATCACCAATGAAAATTGTGGCTAGCACTTTTTTCATTAGTAGATTGGAATCATCCCAATGTTACTTTCTTAATAGGGCCTGACCTCACAAAGTTTGATTTTTATTATTGCTATAGGGAATGAGTTCTCACCCATCTCTTTAAATCTTATTGGTGGCAATCGACTCCAAGGGATGATCTAGGCAACATTTAGAAACAATGGCCGATATATATACTTATCGCCCTAAGCTAAAGATGGTCGATATATAATTATTGCCCTAAGTATAAATATGGTTGATGTAGACTTATCATCCTAAGCACATATAATAAAATTGTCGATGGAGTATTGTCATCATCCTTAGAACATACTCGGAGCAAGTTATTTTTTCAGCATGCAAGTTGCGAAAAAACAGGGGGTTGCGTTGACACTAAAAAATGGCATGATCAGAAAAAATACTTCCTCCGTTCCTAAATATAAGTCTTTTAGAGATTCCATTATGGACTAAATACGGATGTATATAGACATATTTTAGAGTGTATATTCACTCATTTTACTCCGTATGCAGTGCATAGTGGAATCTCTAGAAAGACTTATATTTAAGAATGGAGGTAATAGTTTCAATCCATAGGAAGATAAGGTCAGTTAAAATATATTAGTTCACCATTGGATAGCACTCTCCAAGTTGATCAAAATAGGTATAAAGATGGTCCAAAGCCGAGCCTGAACGCAAAAGTTAAGACAAATTCACTGATTCTTGATGCCAGATTATGGCATTGTAAAAAATGCAATTAAGATGTCCTCAAATGAAAAGGCTCTATATCATCATATAAATTCTTCATCTCTCTAAAACGAGTGATCTACCTCTTTGGATCATCTTAATGTGAGGTCGTATGCAACCAACAAGGTAAAAACAAAGTCAGAGATAATAGCTGGAGAGTTAGCTCCGAAGTTCATAATGGAATTGACTCAAAAATTCTGACCGGGGTCCAGAAACTTGACCACAGAGCACCTGGTTAATTGGGCTGGTATTTCGTTGTCTGGCCCGTTTCTTGTGCACAGGCCGGTTGACGACTCCTCGAAGCAGAGTTCACGAAGGGAATGTCATTCGCCTCGTCTCCGTTTCTGTCCCGTCCCTCTAGCCGTCGCAGCCCCTCGAGAAACACTAATCATGCTAGCGGCGGAGGAGGTGTCTCCCATTTCTCTGTTGTGCTCCTCTACCGACCTTGCATACCCTTTTCATGCAACAGGCTGCACCCGGCGATGGAGATGGTGGCGGCTGCACCTCTTCCCTTCGATGCAGCGGTGAAACCCTAGCTAAGCAGCCTCAGCTCCTCCTGCGGCCACAAGATTGGCCAGACAAGAATGGAATCTGCATATCTCGAAGTAATCTCACCATTTCCTTTATCCTTTCTATGTTTTCTCCTGTTGTGGTTACGTGTTTTTCTGAACATATGCTATGTGCCGAAAGGCTAACAGACTATCTAGTGGATAAGGAACGTTAGTGTTCTTTCTCATCTCAAGTGATTGCCTCTTCCCCACTTTATGCTTTGAAATTTTTTTTTTGTTACTTAGAGCATCTCTAGCAAATCCCGTATAATGCCCCAACCCACAAAATAACCGCTAAAATGCAGGTCCGCGCGAAAAATTCAGCCCGATCAGACACTGTAAACACGTCCGACAAGTAAAAAACTTACGGGGCACGGTAAAAAGCTCCTCCCAATCTGCAAATACACAGTTTTCGCGTCTGCTTGTACAGTGCCCCGTATCGAGAGAAAGCAGCTGGCGGGAGCAAACTGCCAAGGAAACATCCACGTCGGCCGTACGTCGGCCATCCGCGCAGCTTCAGACGCCACCCCCGCCCGTCCCCGGCCGCCGGCCGCCAGCCACCCGGCCCGCCGATCGCCGGCCGCCCGGGCCGTTGCGCCACCCATCCCCGTACTAGCTCGAATCGATTGAACTACTTCTGTCTAGCTAGCTCCGTCCGCTCAAAATCGATTGAGCTAGCTAGCTTCTGCTAGCTACGGCGACGGCGGCTTCGTATTTGACTGTTTGGTTTGATTCTACAGCGACGGAGAACGGAGGAGTCCGGCCGTCCCGCGCTGCCCTGGTCGCCCTGGCCTCCGCCCCGCGTCTTCCTCGCCCCTTATCCGCCGCCGGCCGCCCTGGCCTATGGTTGATTTCAATTTGGTGTGAGAAAGAAGACGGTCAGGAAAAAAAAGTGGGCTAGCTGTGTGCATGTTCGGTATATTCAGAGGATATTCCTTTTTATTGATTGATTATACGGGATCTGTTCAGCCGCAGCTAAAATCAACCCGCAAAACCATTTTTCCGCGTATTGTAAACAAGTTTTGCGGGTCAACAATGTACGGGGTCTGCTAAAGATGCTCTTAGTTCCTCACGGTCTATAGTTTCCTTATTCAGGCCCCATCTGGCTGACCAAACATGGTTAACTGAGGAAATCGCAAATTCCTAGCGATCAAATGCCTCTTATGGCATCTGAACTGCAATTTGGGTTACTCTATTTTGGTCTGGTTTGCATATGTTGCAGCTGTGCTACTGCCATTCCATGCTAGGATATTACTACATTATATAACATCCTAAATTTGGTGGTTACTGTTTTTCTATGTACTGGGATATTTAGAGAGCGTTCGAACCCTCTATAGAAATTAGTTGGCTGAAGATAGATCTAAATTATGTTGGTTCCGAGTAGTAAACCCAATTTTCAACTTTTCATATTGTCTAAATTTAACAGAATAATATATCGATCTTCGGGACCGTTCCGAATTCCTATTATTTCATCCCGAAAAGATACGGGGGCAGCAACGGGCGCCAACCATGATCTAGTACATCTATATTTCTGTAGTACCTGCATCTTTGACATATGCACTTCCACGTCTATGTGAGACAGTATGTAGTACAACTTGCTCGAGCGGATGCACAGTTGTGTATGATCAGTACAATGCATGCATGAGTTACTGCGGTATTATTAGTGGCAAAGATAGAGTTCTAAGAAAACAGTGCTAAAGTTTATATCCCTATTATTCTTTCACGTTTTTCTCCATGCTCTCGTCACTACATACTCCGTGTAGTTAATAGATACTAGTGGTTGGGGCCCGCCATTGCAAGCCGCTTCAGAGGAAGTTATGCGCGTGTTTCTTCATCTTAAAGAAAAAATGAAAAAAATAATCTCACCTTCATCTGAAAATTTTAAAAACTTTCTCGCACCATGTAGACATCATGTTCATCATAAAAAAAACTAGAAAAACATTTCTCATTTTTTAAAGAAAATCTCACTTTCATCTTTCAAAAATAAGCTTAACAAAAACCAAAAACTTTCTCACCACGCAGAACCAACACGCGCCACCTGGCATAGCTGGTTGGTCGCCTTTCTGGTACGGCTTAATGGGTTTGATTCTAAAACAATTCAGCACATTGTGTAGATTTGTTCTTGACTGATACCCCGTGTAGTTTGACTGGTCTTGCATGCATGCACGTAGGCATGTAGCTACGTAGGGGGATTCGTGGAAGCAACCTCTACTCTTTTTTTTTGGACGCAACCCCTACATGAGGCATGAGGATATACTCTGAGAGACTGTGAACCCGGCCGAGGGATCGACCAAATGCGGAGTCACAAGTCACGGTCCACACCCGCGTCCACAAATGACTTGAAATTTCTACTGGTTTTCTTGGCGTAGCCTGCATGTTGGAGTATGTTGCCGCCGGGCTGCTAGCTGCTTGGCTCGCGTCGGTCAAGGTCAAGAGCTCGATCGATGTGCTTTTCCCCAGGTTCATTCGTACCTTCATTTTCCTTTTGAAGAAGGAATCAAGTAGTGCGTGTAACCATCACAGTTAGGTACGTACTGACAAAGCTAGTCATATTCTCCGGTCAAGGCTAAGGTTCATTTCCGAGGGTTGTGATCCTCATCTCCCGCAAAGTGTAAGTGTTCGTGCAGTCGATCCTTCCTGCCGGCAAAGATATGCATGTGTCCACCAAGCAAAGAAGCCGTGTAACAAGGTGGGGAAATATTATAATGCTAGCAGATAGTCTGGCATAATCGAATATAAAATCCCGGCATAATGTCGAGCAATCAACGGAGGCAAAGCTCACATCAAGGTTTTGGTTACTGCTCGAAATTTCAGGATTTACCACGGTTACCGAAAATTTCGGTTCCCCTCGGTAAATGGGCATTTCAAGCAAAAAAAAAAATGGATTTTTTTGAATTTTTTGAATTCAAATGCTCAATGTATAGTAAAGTATGGCAGCACTTGATAGCACGCGTGTAGACAACGTTCCACTGAACTAGTAGCTCTTTTACGATAAATGTAAGTTCAAGTACTATTTATTCTATTTTGAAAGAATTTGAATTCAAAATTCAAATTATAAATTTCATACGAAATTCGTTCTAAATTTGCTCGAAATTTCGTGGTAACCATGGTAACCACGTTTACCGGCCCCCCTAGGTAAGAGTGCACCATTCGGTAACCAAAACCTTGGCTCACATACGCCGGGGTAATTGTACGATTGATGAGAGCTTCCATTATCTGAGAAAAAATAACTACTACATGACCACACTTCTATAAAAATAAAAGTGTATTATCATAGTTTTCTTTTTCAAACGTGTTACTCGTTTGAGCACGAGCATGTGCCCATACATGCACCATTTTATTCTTTGCACCCATTTGATCTGTCATCATCCTAGTATTACTGTCGAGGCCATGTGCATGCACGCACAAGAATTATTTTTTCCCTTCGATCCATCGACCGCCCGGGACGTGACAAAGACAAGGACAAGAGGCGTGGAGGATTCCGGCGCGACCGCTGACTGCTGACGGTGACACGTGGAACCTTCGTGTGTTCTCCTCCACGTGCGTGCTTCATCCCACGTCACTCTGTGCATTTTAAAACCGAACCGAAAAACCATACCGAAAATAAACCGAACCGAACCGATTTTTTTGTTTTTATGGTTTCTGGTTTCGGTATGGTATGAACTTTTCATACCGATTTAAACTTTGGTTTTTATGGTATATATCGAAAAACCGAATGGTTAACCGAATAAACCGAAGTAAAAGATAAATTTATATTTCTTGAGATGAACAACCGTACAAGTTGTTATTTTTCTTGTACGTGAGTCAAATTCACTACTAAGCACCTACATTTTTCTTGTAACATTGTCATTTTTCTCTTTTTAAAATGCTAAGCACGTCCATAACCATCAACAGATGAATCAATGCATGCATACATACTTATATATAGTCATATACTATTTGTGTAAAATAGAATGTGTATTGAGTCATAAATTTGCAAATTATTATTACGTCATTTTCAAATTCGCGCCAACTTTGGTTTTTATGGTATATACCGAAACCATACCGAAATAATTTGGCATATACCGAAACCGAACCGTATTTTAATTTCATACCGTATTTACCGAAATATTAATACCGTACATACCGAAAACCCGTATAAACCGAACCATGTAAACCGAATAAACCGAACGCACAGGGCTAATCCCACGTGCGTGCCGGCGCCGCTGACCTGACCACCTAGCCGGCCGGCGCGCCACTAGCACCGGTCGGGTCGATCCATCAGCTGGCTAGCCGCGCGTGCGTCCTCCGCTCGGGCCATGCGTGTCTCTACTCCTAATGTCTCAGTTGGTAGGTCGCGTTTCGGGTTTTATTTTCGTCCCACCTCACCCGGTCTTTTTTGGTACTTCTTTGTTACTTCCTCCCACCTCCCTCTCAGCCGCGAAAAACCAAAGAAAACCCCGCGATCGAGTCCCGCACACGCCCAACCTCCCGTCTCACGCTAAGCCGCATAGAACCAAAAAAAACCTCAAGCCGAGTCCCCCGCCCGCCCTCACGCACTCCAGGCCCTACATCCCATCGCACCAAGAGAGACGAACCAAAAAAATCTACGAATAGTCCGCCGGTTATTTTTCGCTGGTTTTTATTTCGCCTCACCACTTTCGTTGGTTTTATTTCGCTGGTTTTATTTCGTCTCCCTTCCACCTGTCTTTTCGCTTCACCACCCACATAAACCCATCAGATTAGTTACCATAATAAAAATCGCAATCAATCAAGTATTGATGATCAGATTAGTTACCATATAAAAAATAAATCGCAATCAATCAAGTATTGATGGGATATTTCCTTATATTGATGTGATTTCCCCTTTTTTATCATCAATCGTCTCTACTGCCTAAAAATGCGTAGCTTTCCTTTTAAACTTCACCACCCACATAAACCCATCAGATTAGTTACCATATAAAAATAAATCGCAATCAATCAAGTATTGATGATCAGATTAGTTACCGTATAAAAAATAAATCGCAATCAAGCAAGTATTGATGGGATATCTCTACTCCTAATGTCTCAGTTGGTAGGTCGCGTTCCGGGTTTTATTTTCGTCCCACCTCACCCGGTCTTTTTTGGTACTTCTTTGGTACTTCCTCCCACCTCCCTCTCAGCCGCGAAAACCAAGGAAAACCCCGCGATCGAGTCCCGCACACGCCCAACCTCCCATCTCACGCTAAGCCGCATAGAACCATAAAACACCTCAAGCCGAGTCCCCCGCCCGCCCCTACGCACTCCAGGCCCTAACATACCGTCGCACCAAGAGAGACAAACCAAAAAAATCAACGAATAGTCCGCCGGTTGTTTTTCGCTGATTTTTATTTCGCCTCACCACTTTCGTTGGTTTTATTTCGTTGGTTTTATTTTGTCTCCCTCCCACCTGTCTATTCGCTTCACCACCCACATAAACCCATCAGATTAGTTATCATAATAAAAATCGCAATCAATCAAGTATTGATGATCAGATTAGTTACCATATAAAAAATAAATCGCAATCAATCAAGTATTGATGGGATATTTCCTTATATTGATGTGATTTCCTCTTTTTTATCATCAATCGTCTCTACTGCCTAAAAAATGCGTAGCTTTCCTTTTCGCTTCACGACCCACATAAACCCATCAGATTAGTTACCATATAAAAAATAAATCGCAATCAATCAAGTATTGATGATCAGATTAGTTACCGTATAAAAAATAAATCGCAATCAATCAAGTATTGATGGGATATTTCCTTATATTGATGTGATTTTCCCTTTCTTATCATCAATCATCTCTACTGCCTAAAAAATGCGTAGATTTCCTTTTCGCTTCACCACCCACATAAACCCATCAGATTAGTTACCATATAAAAAATAAATCGCAATCAATCAAGTATTGATGATCAGATTAGTTACCATATGAAAAATAAATCGCAATCAATCAAGTATTGATGGGATATTTTCTTATATTGATGTCATTTTGCGTAGCTTTCCTTTTCCTGCCAACCGACCGCGTCCCGTCTCCCTACATCCGCGCTCGTTGCTCTGTCTCCCGCATGAAAAAAAACCCTCTCCTTTGACCTCCCCCAAACCCCGCATGATGGAAAAACCCAGCCGCCTGCTTCCCCTCCTCTCGACCGCTCCATACGTCCAGATCGCGGCCCCATCCCCATCCTCCTCTCACGTCACGGCGGCCGATGGACTGCTGCCACCACCCTCCTACTCTCTCGCCGCCGCTGTCCTCCCGCTCGCTCGCCGCCGCCGTCGCCACCAATCCCGACGAATGCGTCGTTGCTGCTATGTCGCCTCCTTTCCCCATCCAAGCCTGACCATGGCAACGGCGCCCTCTCATGTGTCCCGCGGTGAGGTTTGGGGAGGCGCGACCACAATCCAGTAGGGATCTCACCGCGGACCCGTCCACTGGGATGGGTGTTGCCTCCGTTGCGAATGGGATCGAAGGGAGGGACTACTTCGTCGTCAAGGTCGGCGAGGCAGCAGGCGATTGGGAGCCCGGTTGTGAACATGGGAGTTCGTCCCCATGGAGGCGGCGGCCGAGGAGATTGGATGTGAAGCAAACCCACTTGCCGGTGGTGGAGGCTTGCCGTCCATGTGATCCTTTCTTCTCCCGGTATCCCCATTCCTTGCCTCCCATTACAAAAGCGAGCATAAATGAGAGCAGGGGCTGATTTTCATCACTTCATTTTTCATATTTTTAGTTGCTTTTTTGAGATTATACAAGATGCTCTCGATATGTTTTGTCAAATTACTTGGATCGTCTTATGGAATTGACAGCCATCGCATTTTTCACCTCATGTTATTTCTTAATCCTTGTCCCACTAGGCATCCACTACATGTTTGGTAATGACGTGATGTTGAGGCGGCTAGGAGAAGCTCAGCAGCCAGATCAAGGGCTATCGAGATGGATCTGGGAGCCAAGCAGTAGTTCTTCTGTTAAATTTTGGTTATTATCTTTTCTATTGTTACGATTGTGGGATGGTTGATTTTGACTCGGTGTAACATTTGCATTTGTTTCCCCAGCTTGTTGGCGTAGATGCGTGGCACTGCGGCAACTAATCAAGAGCGAGGGCAGTGCACATCAGAGCTACACTGAATGTAACGAGCCAACCACGAATTAGGTATGTTCACATGAGGGATGGGAGAGGAGAGGAACATTAATATTTTTCATGATTTGGATGAAAATTTTAGTTCATAGTTTCTCCGTATGTGGCAACACACTAACGGTACTCATGGGCTTAGGATGAAAGTAGCGCCAGCAGAATCAGTAGGTTGGATGGGAAGGCGGTTGTTGCCCTTGTCCCTTGGTGCTAGCCTACCGTGGTGGCCTCACTAACTTGCTCATTGCGAATACGAGTTCGTGGGGTCGCGAGTTGCTGCAGATTTGTTTTTATCACTTTTTACAATATTTATTGATGTATCCCTAACTCATCGAGTCATTTTTAGCTTTGATTTCCCATATACGCCAGCCTAAATATCCCATGGTCAGAATATTTGCATGGTTCATGGACATTGTCCCTTTCTTTCTAATGTTTAATATTTTATATTGCCGATAGAAATAATTTTATCCGCTTGATTTAGGAAGTGCACATAGGTAGGTCAACATATTTTGTAGCTCTTTCGGATGTAAAAGCATATGTTGCATAAGAAATTATTATCTTCCAAGCATACCCACATTTCACTAACAAATAGGGGGAGGTTCAGACTTCAGAGCAATGATAAAAAGGTTTATTCCTCACTCTTTGTTGAAATTTTAGTTCCAAGTTAACATGATTTCTTATCCGCTTCATAAGTCATGCATCTGCTTAATTAGGTGATAAGTAGAGTTATTGTGGGGTTTGTTTAAACTCCAGCATAAGGAATTCTGGTTTAAGAAAAAAGACTTTTGGCTTCTTTAATTACAAATTGATTGCAACATCGTGTTAGTATGTGATTTCTCACATCTGGTTGTAATATTTGTGAAGACGTGCATTGCACGTGCACTTGGAAGCGGGCCCGTGACTCACGCCGGACGGCGCCGACGCTGACCCGGGCCACCTCCTCCGTGTATTCTTGGAGCTGTGGCTGGCCGATTTACATGAAATTAATTCTCTCAGTTCTGGTGGCAAATATAATACACATAATCCATATTGTTATGCACTAGCGTGTGTGTGTGAAATAGATGGATTATGGTCCCGTACCCAATAAGATGGATACGTGTGTGTTAGAGAGAGGGAGAGGGGGAGAGAGAGCGAGGAAGAGGGAGGGAGTGTGTGTGTGAGGATTTGATGGTAAAAAAGGTCGCCAATGTCGTAATATTGAACTCTTTAAGTTAACGTGGCCCCGTTGCAACGCACGGGCGTTCTTCTAGTATAAATAAGTTGGCCACGCCCGCGATGCGATGCACATACATTCACTCGCCAGTCACCACCATCTCGCACGCGTCTTCAGGAGCTTTGCTGGCTTCAGCGGTGGAGACGAAGAAAGAGAGAGAGTTGTTGCCATGGCGTCCAGGGAGGTCAACATCCAGATGGTGGGGGAACTGCACGGCCAGCCGGGGTATGCTCCGTCCCCGGAGCCGCTTCTCCTTCGTGCCGCCGGGGATTCTTCGGTGGAGGCTGGGGATGCCGTTAGTACCGGCGGCAGGAACACCAAGGAAGCGGCCGCGGCTGCTTACGCTGAGACGCCGAGCTGTGTCTTGATCAGCGTGCCGGTTTCGCCGCCGGGACTTCATCCAGCACACCTCGGCATGCTGCCCTTCGTCCGCGCCAACAAGGCCGACATTGGCGCCCCTGCCGTGCCGCCGAGCGAGTCGAAGATCGAGCGGGTTCACCACCCGGCCGTGCCGCAGCTGCTGAAGCAGGCCCGGCACCACTCGCAATCGTCCTTGGTGGTCAAAGTCGGCGGCGAGGTGCCGGCGGTGCTGCGGAGCGACAGCATGCGGGAGCGACACCGGCGGTTTGACCACTTCAAGACGTTCTCTGGCCGCCTCCCCAACCTCCGCAGGGTGCCACAGGACACCGACGTCGAGCAAGGTGCGGCTTCAAAGACCTCAGAGGAGGAAACCGACGAGGACGATGCAGTGCCCAGCGCCGACCGCTACTTCGCCGCGCTCGAAGGACCCGAGCTCGAGACACTTCGGGTACGTACCAACTCACTGTGTAGCATTCCAGCAAAAAGTTTACCACTCCTTAAAGGGCGTGGCTAAGTCTCAGTCGACTGATATTTAATCGATCTCACTCAAATGACATTACATAAAAAAAGAATAAGAAAAAAAATTGTGCAGATTTCAATGTAAAATCTCACGGATATAACATCGACGGAGACTTAGCAAGACAGTTTGCAAAAACCATCATTGTGTCTAATATAACCTTGTGAACTTGCAGTCAATAGAGATGGTCGTGTTGCCTAAGGATGAGACATGGCCGTTCCTGCTCCGATTCCCCATCAGCGCCTTTGGGATGTGCCTTGGCGTGAGCAGCCAGGCCATGCTGTGGAAGACCCTGGAGTCGGAGCCCTCCACCAAGTTTCTTCACGTGCACCCTAGTGCCAACCACGTCCTCTGGTGGATCTCCGTCGCACTCATGATCGTCGTCTCCATCACCTACCTTCTAAAGGCCGTCTTCTACTTCGAGGCCGTCCGCCGCGAATTCCACCACCCAGTACGCGTCAACTTCTTCTTTGCACCATGGATTGCCTGCCTCTTCCTTGTCAAGGGCGTGCCGCATCCGGTGTGGGAGATCCACCAAACCATCTGGTACGTGCTCATGGCGCCTATCCTGTGCCTCGACCTCAAGATCTATGGCCAGTGGATGTCTAGTGGCGAGCGCCGCCTTTCTATGGTGGCCAACCCATCCAACCACCTCGCGGTCGTTTGCAACTTCGTCGGCGCACTTCTTGGCGCTAGGATGGGCCTCCGGGAGCTGCCCATATTCTTCTTTGCCATTGGGTTGGCCCACTATGTCGTGCTATTTGTCACTCTCTATCAACGACTCCCCACCAATGTGCAACTACCCAAGGAGCTCCACCCGGTGTTCTTCCTTTTTGTCGCCGCACCTAGCGTCGCTTCCATGGCCTGGACGAGGATATCTGGAGAGTTCAACGATGGATCCAAGCTCCTTTACTTTGTCTCGCTATTCCTCTACGTGTCGCTGGTGGTACGCATCAACCTCTTTAGGGGATTCAAGTTCTCGTTGGCATGGTGGGCGTACACATTCCCAATGACGAGTGTAGCCTTGGCAACGGTTTTGTATGCATCAGAGGTAGAGAACATACTGACACAGGCACTGGCAGTCGGGTTGTCCGGAATTGCCGTTGTCACGGTCACCGGCGTGCTAGCCACCACCATGTACCACGCCTTCGTGAGCAAGGACCTCTTCCCCAATGATGTGTCCATCGCCATCACGCGGCGAAGGCCCAAGTTTAGCAAGATCCTCGCACATATCCGATCATCAAGCTCTGATGTGAAGGAGCTCGTTCTCGCCATCCCAAATTTCAGTAATTCCAAGCAAGGCACATACTGCGATGACTTTGCCTCCAAATCCAAGATGAGCAACATTGTCGGCGAGTCTATGGTGGCACAGGGGAATGGAAGAGCAGAGTGTTTGACAGTCGGTGCACGAGATGGTGCATGCATGCACGACTAGCTTATGTTGATTGGTAGTACTTGTATATAGTTCTCTATGTTTTTTTCATTGTTTTTTGTCTTTGCAAACATGTTGCACATAGTTGCAGATTACAAGCTATATCCTTGAGCAACTTACATTGCCATGATAGTGATATAATTGCCGGAATGAACGGTTGAGCTTGTAAATTTAGTGGTTATATTTTTGTTTTTCAGAAGTACACAAAAATCTCAAGTACATTTTTTCGACTTTATTCTTATCTCAAGGAACTCCATAGTCATGAAAATTGCAAGAATAATTCACCAAAGGTGTATCAATAAAATGGCTAGCCTAGTGTGTTGCAAATTTAAAAGTGAGGTTTTCAAAGTTTCAAGATAAAGGAGAATTCGCAAATTCATTTTGTGTGTGTGACGATGGCATGGTATTCCCTCATTGCTCAAAACCAAGGTGTCGGGAGCCAACAACTTGAAAGTGATGAGGTACCCGATCTTGATCTATTGAAGGGTGACCCTGCTGTTGATCACCCGGACCGTCACCCTCCAGGTATAGCCGGTATTCTCTCGGGTTTGAATTCCCGAGGGATGGCGGGGATGTGTTTGGTGATGTCCAGTGGCATCGGCAGGCACTCCATCTTCGGTGCAAGAATGACCTTGCACAAGTGGGTTGGCCCGGCCTCCTCATGGAAATGGCCGAAGTTCCTCGCCCGCTTGTGGGTGCTATGGAGCTCCACCACATTTTTGCCCTACTCTCTCGCTGACGCCACCCGCGTGCCCTTCTCTTCGGTCGAGACCACCTACTTGACCTTGGCCGGGCCGTCCGCCTTTGAGTCCGAGGGGAGTTTGAGGCGCCCGATTGTAGACGCTCTAAGTCTGACGACCAAGAAGGCGGCCAAACCATCGATCAATCGAGACAGATAGGAAAATATCACATGTTCCCAACTCTTAAAATGGTCATGCTG
The DNA here is from genome assembly GCA_021437245.1 of Aegilops speltoides. Lineage (NCBI taxonomy): Eukaryota > Viridiplantae > Streptophyta > Magnoliopsida > Poales > Poaceae > Aegilops > Aegilops speltoides. Next base: position 459,362,120 of record CM038141.1, read on the forward strand.
ATAATTTTCAAAAAATAAATTTAAATGTTAAAAAAAATCTTAACACAATTGTGAATGTTCGAAAGAGACGTGTCTACAATTTCTAAAAGTTTCAAATCCAAATTCAAAACACTTTTGGAGAACACAAAAAAAGACAAATTCTGATGTGAATAGCATAGTATTTAGCTTTTGTCTTTTTGTAACACTAGACTTAATCTAAACATTATATTGTTCCAGTGGCTGGGTGTATTTAGTATCATTTTGATATTAATATATCCTCTATGAAAAGAATCATGAAGATTTATCCTTTTGGTTTCTTCTTGTGTATTTCGATTTAGGACCTGAATTTGGGATTATGGACTCATGTTCTATGAATATTCACAATTTTTTCTAGATTTTCTTGAAACACATAAATTTGTTTTTTTTTTCAAAATTGAAGCAGGAAGCATTTATGAGTTGGTAACACAGCATATGCACTCCCTCGCGAAAACACACACACACACAGCATATGCACTCCGAGACCGATCTTTCCTTCCGGCACGACAGCAGAGGCAGCTGCACAACTTTTTTTTTTTTGAAGGAACAACCTTGTATTCCATTACAAATTTAGACTGGCCGAATCACCAGCTACAGAGTTTACAACAAACTCAGGGAAATAGCCTAGCCAAGTTTCATATTCCCCATCTCCTAATCTTACACCATGTGCTGTTAGGCTGTGAGCTGCTATATTACAAGATCTTGGACAAACACTAACATTAAGTATAAAATTATCCGTCCGGTGCACACTCCGCGTATACGCCGCGTAGCATGCACCACGGTGCAAATAGATAGATTCCTCTCATCAACCCAAAGGAACGAATCGCTTGAAGTTTCTTGAAGATCCATCCATGTGCTTTTTCCCCATCAATTTCCAAGTATGGAAAAGTTCTTTTTTTTTGCGCTAAGTATGCAAAGTTCATTCGTACGTTCCGTTAATCGGTTACTAGTCCCCAAAAAAATTAGAGTAGCTCCTTCAAAAAAGATCTTACTATATAATATTTCAGTTTATTTATCATTAAGACTGTGTGGCACCACCACGTGACACAGGTGATAATAAGCAATCCAAACAATTCACACCACCACCCACACCAACTTTGGTGAATTTTATTATATATATGATTAATGAAAAGATTTCATTATCTAAGAAACTAATATACACCTACATATAATTGTATAAAAAATAACAATAAGTATGATCATAGTTTCCTTTTCCAAACATGTTGATCATTTGAGCACGAGCTGGCCCCATTTATTTGCACCAATTTAATCAGTCATATTCGTAGTATTACTACTATTATTTGAGACAAATTAATGCAGCTATACTACTCCCTCCGTCCCAAAAAATTTGTTTTGATTTATCTAGATATGGTTGCATTTGATGCACCTAGTCGCGCTCTAGTGTTGAATGCATCCACATCGAATGCATCCATATCTAGACAAATCTAGATAAATCAGAGACAAGGATTTTGGGACTAAGGAAATATTATTCCGGCGTCGCTATTCCACCAACCCACAGACTTGCGGCTCAGCACAGAAGACCCATCTGACAAGACACGAAACATGTTCGTTGGATCGAGCTCTCCATCACATCATCCGTCCAAGTCGAGATAACACAAGAATTTCGTCCACGTGATGCGGTGATGCGTGGAACCTTCTAGTGCTTCCCGTCCACGTGCGCGCCTCATCCCTACCCCGTGCCGGCGCCGCTGATTTGAGCCTGACCGCCCCGCCCGGCGGCGCACCATCAGCTGGGATGTGTGTGTGTGCGCGCGCGCGCGCGTGTATGTAAGCTGGCCATGCCCACGATGCGATGCATATCCATTCAATCACGAGTCACCACGGTGGAGACAGAGAGAGAGTTGTTGCCATGGCGACGAGGGAGGTCAGCATCCAGATGGCGGGGGTACTGGACGGCCAGCCGGGGTGCGTTCTGTCCCGGGAGCCGCTTGTCGTCCGTGCCGCGCCGCGGGCAGCCGGCGCTTCTTGGATGGAGGCTGCAGACGCAGTCGCCGCCGACGACACGATGACCAAAGACGCGGCCGCGGCGGCTCAGGATGAGACGCGGTGCTCTGTCTCGTTCAGCGTGCCAGGCTCGCCGTCGGGGCTCCACCTTGCGCAGCTCAGCATGCCGCCGTTAGTCTGCGCCTGCGATGCCGACGTGGGCACCGCTCCTGTGCTGCCGACCGAGTCAAAGGTCCCCTGGGAGCGAGACCGGCGGTTTGACAACTTCAAGACATTCTATGGCGGCCTTGAACGGCAGCTCTCCAACCTCCGCGGGGTGGCACAGGACACCGACGTCGAGAAAGGTGCGGCGTCAGAGGAGGAGGAGGACATCGACGAGGACGATGAAGTGCCCACCGCCGACCGCTACTTCGCCGCGCTCGAAGGTCCCGAGCTCGAGACCCTTCGTGTACGTACCACGTAACCGTGTAGCATTCCACCAAAAACAACAAGTTCCACCTTTGCATACTACAACCATTTTTGTGTCTAATAACAATGTGAATGTGCAGTCGACAGAGGTGGTGGTCCTGCCTAAGGACGAGACATGGCCGTTCCTGCTCCGGTTTCCAATTAGCGCCTTTGGGATGTGCCTTGGCGTGAGCAGCCAGGCGATGTTGTGGAAGACCCTGGAGTCGGAGCCGTCCATGAAGTTCCTTCGCGTGCACCCGGTCGTCAACCACGTTCTCTGGTGGATCTCCGTCGCACTAATGGTGGTCGTCTCCATCACCTACCTCTTGAAGATTGTCTTCTACTTCGAGGCTGTCCGCCGTGAGTTCCACCACCCTGTGCGCGCCAACTTCTTCTTTGCGCCATGGATCGCCTGCCTCTTCCTTGTCAAGGGCGTGCCGCATCCGGTGTGGGAGATCCACCACGCCGTCTGGTACGTGCTCATGGCGCCCATCCTGTGCCTCGACCTCAAAATCTATGGACAATGGATGTCTAGCGACGAGCGACGCCTCTCTAAGGTGGCCAACCCATCGAATCACCTCGCCGTCGTTGGCAACTTCGTCGGTGCGCTGCTTGGCGCTAGGATGGGCCTCCGGGAGCTGCCCATCTTCTTCTTTGCTGTCGGGTTGGCCCACTATGTGGTGCTCTTCGTCACTCTCTATCAGCGGCTCCCTACCAACGTGCAACTCCCCAAGGAGCTCCACCCAGTTTTCTTCCTCTTCGTCGCTGCACCTAGCGTCGCATCCATGGCGTGGACAAGGATCTCTGGCGAGTTCAACGATGGCGCTAAGCTCCTTTACTTCGTCTCGCTATTCCTCTACGTGTCGTTGGTGGCGCGCATCAACCTCTTTCGGGGGTTTAGGTTCTCCCTGGCATGGTGGGCGTACACATTTCCAATGACGAGTGTGGCCTTGGCGACGGTATTGTATGCATCAAAGGTAGACAACATGCTGACACGGGCACTGGCAGTCGGGTTGTCAGGAACCGCCGTTGTCACAGTCACCGGCGTGTTAGCCACCACCATGTACCATGCCCTCATGCGCAAGGACCTCTTCCCCAATGATGTGTCCATCGCCATCACGCGGCGACGGCCCAAGTTTAGCAAGATCCTCGCGCATCTCCGGTCATCGAGTTATGATGTCAAGGAGCTCGTTCTCTCCGTCCCGAATTCCAGTTTCTATTCCAAGCCGGGCGCCTACTCTGACTCCGGCTGCAACTCCAGGATGAACATCAGTGCCGGTGAGTCTCCAATGGCACACGGGCATGGAAGAGAAGAATGTTAGACAGTTGGTGCAAAACATGTTGCTTAGTGGAACCTGTATAGAGGTCTCTATATTGTCTCCATTCCTTTTCGTCTTTGTAAACTTGCTGCACATAGTTGCAGATTAGGAGCGATATCCTTGAGCAATTTACATTGCCATGTCAGTGATATAATTGCCGGACTTGACGGTTGAGCTTGTCGATTTAGTGGTTATATACTTTCGTTCATCAGATGTGAGTTACATTTCTTACTCTATTCTAATCTCCAAGTAACTCCATAGACCTGAAAATTGCAGAAACATTTCACCAAAGGTGCATCAACCAGAATGGATTGCCTAGTGAGTTGCAACTTTGGAAGTAAGATTCTCAAATAAGAGAGAAGAATTTGCGAAATCATTTTTTGTGGGTGACTGTCGGTGTCAAAACCGGAGGATCTCGGGTAGGGGGTCCCGAACTGTGCGTCTAGGCGGATGGTAACAGGAGACAAGGGACACGATGTTTTTACCCAGGTTCGGGCCCTCTCGATGGAGGTAAAACCCTACTCCTGCTTGATTGATATTGATAATATGGGTAGTACAAGAGTGGATCTACCACGAGATCAAGGAGGCTAAACCCTAGAAGCTAGCCTATGGTATGATTGTTGTAATGGTTGTTGTGTCCTACCGACTAAAACCCTCCGGTTTATATAGACACCGGAGAGGGCTAGGGTTACACAGATTCGGTTACAATGGTAGGAGATCCACATATCTGTATCGCCAAGATTGCCTTCCACGCCAAGGAAAGTCCCATCCGGACACGGGACGAAGCCTTCAATCTTGTATCTTCGTAGTCTTGGAGTCCGGCCGATGATGATAGTCCGGCTATCCGGACACCCCTAGTCCAGACTCCTCAAGAGCCCCTGAACCAGGCTTCAATGACGATGAGTCCAGCGCGCATATTGTTCGGCATTGCAAGGCGGGTTCCTCCTCCGAATAATTCGTAGAAGATTGTGAACGCCAGGATAGTGTCCGGCTCTGCAAAATAAATTCCACATACCACCGTAGAGAGAATAATATGTACACAAGTTCAATCTGCTGACGTTTTTTGTGGCATGACGTCATACCACCACCAAGCCTTTATTGGAATTGTTTTTTATTATACCACCTCAGCGCGTTTAGCGAAGCGGTTTCCTTGGCACGTCTTGTCGAAGCAGAGATCATGTTCCCCTTATTCTGGGATTCCCATCAATACGGGCGTGGGTAACCCAACCGCGCCATTGATGGTGGCACTTGGGAGATAAGCGAGTTTTACCAGGCTGGTGGGGACGCATAGTCTTCGTCCGCCCATATATAAGGGGATAAGGATCCGCCTTTTTAACCTACGCCTTCTTCCTCCTTTGCTTATCCATCTCCGCGCACTCGAGCTGCAGCGCCCAAGTCCGCGCATCTCGTCTCGACCTTCCCCGACCATGTCTGGAGCGGGAGGCAAATGGTTGGCCTCCTCCTTTACGGAGGAGCACATCAAAAAGCTGTGCGGCGCCGGATACCTGTCCGGCGACATCACACCCGGCTGCCCGACAAGGCAGCTCATCCCCACCCCAGCCCCATGAGAGGGTCGATTCCTTCTCCACTTCCTCCACGGACTGGGCTTCCCACTTCATCCCTTTGTCCGGGGCTCATGTACTACTACGGCCTGGACTTCCACGATCTGGCGCCAAACTTCATCCTCAACATCTCGGCGTTTATCGTGGGTATGCGAGGCCTTTCTCGCATCCAGCCCCACTTCGCTTAGGCTCAAGACCTTCAACGCAAGCGAAGGTAGTGAAGGGCGTCCAAGCGGAGTCGGAGGCGCCATGTTGGGCAAGATGCCCAACGCCATCTGCTCGAAGGGGCCTTCGTGGAGTCCGTCAAGGGGTGACAATCGGGGTGGTTCTACATCACCGAGCCGCGTGACCCAAAATGGGCGGTGGCCCCCGAGTTTAGATCTGGTATCCCGATGCAGCTCACCTCCTGGAAAGAGAAGGGCTTGCTATGGGGCAGTTCGGAGGAGCTGACAGGACTCCAGTCCTGTCTCCAGACCTTGGTGAACAAGAAGCTTAGGCTTGTCAATGTGATCCAGATCATGCTCGTTCGCCGGATTCTCCCCTGCCAACAGCGGGCCTTTAATTTGTGGGAGTTCGATTCAGCATAGCACCGCCCTGAGCGGGCTCTTCGACATGACGTACGAAGATGCCTGGAGGGTGCTGTTCAAGGGCGGAGAAGCCCCCGCATCCGCGACGGAAGACCGCGGATTCAGCACCAAGCGCCCGGCCGACGAGGTAAGCTTTGTTACCCTCTATGGGACATTTACTTTCTTTCACAATTTAATGTTATTTGGGATCTAAAACTCCCAATGCCTTTGACAGGACTGGCAGAGGACGTCCGGACAGGTAGACTGTCCAGCTCCCCTTCCCGAAGAACCAGTGGACGCCAGGTTAGCGGGGCTGCTGGTCCCGGCACTTTATGTGGTGCCGGAGAAGAAGGCCAAGAAGAAGGCCGCGGGAACTCGAAGAAGTTCCTGGCGCCAGGTGATATCGGACTCATCGTCCGATGGCTCCGAGGCGGACTCCTCCCCCGAAGACGAGGAGGAGAAGAGGACTCTCCCGCAGGAGGAGAGAGAGAGGGAAGGCCTCCCCAGCGGGGAGGCCAAGGGTCCAAGAGGGAAGGACCATTCCCGGACAGCCATAACGCCAACGTTGGCGGCGAAGAGTGGCCCTCAAGGGCCAGCCTCCGCAAGATCGTAAGTATCCGGATTCTGAATGATTTATAATTTCTCTTTTGTGTCACATAGTGTCCTTCTAATGCCGTACACTACCTGTAGTCCGGCCGATGATGATCTCCCGCTTCATCGAAGCGGGTCATTGGCTCCGCCGGATGTAGATTCCATCCCGACTGCCTCCACCCTCACGACAGGGGACGCCGAGGTGGGATCCCGGAAGGACCCATCGGAGGAGGCTCGGAGGTGCCACAAGGCAGCCTCCACGACTTTGCGCCGACTCCATGCCGAACTGCGGTGGTTCCGAGTCCGGCAGCGCCCTTCGTAAGAAGGGCAAGACCGTGATAACGGCGGCCTCCGCCCAGCCGGGGCGCGGACAACTTGCTGGGGCGCCAACGGCGCTTCCATCGAGGAAGAACACCGCACTATCATGAGTGCGGTGATTCAAAAGGTTCAGCTCGCCAAGAGCAGGCTGACCGAAGCCTGCAGTAGCCTTCTAACAGGCTTTGAGGTAAAAAGTTTAAAATATGTAATGTAGTACCGCATAGACAGTAGCCCCTGATGCTCGGTTCGGTGTTCGGAAAGAAAACCGGATTGAGGATCCTTGAAAAGATATATGCAGGAGTGCTAAAATTATGTCAATATGGGTTTGCAGCTCTTGCTGCCGACCTCTGCCCTTGATCATGGGAGGTCGGTGCGTTGAAGCAGACCTCGAGCGGTCCGAGCAAGAGCTCGGCCTTGCCAAGAAGCAGCTCGAGGACAAAGAAGGTGAGTAATACCATCTTTAAATTTGTACCTTCTGAAAAAGGATTTTTGTTGCAATGAAAATAACAAGGATAACGTGGAGTACTGCAGGGCCACGAACGAGGTGGCAACCTCAAGGAGGGCGTGTCCGCGTCAACGCAATCTTGCCGCTGAACGAGCGGAGCGAGAGAAGCAGGAGGCGCGGTGGCGGAGGTGCGGCAAGAGCTCCAGGCTCTCATGGAAAAGCATGAGAGTATGGAGCGCGGCTCGAAGACTCGAGAGTCCGAGCTTGCCTCGGCTCTTGAAAGTGCCAAAGCCGCTAAGGCCGAGGCCCGTAAGGCCCTCCAAGAGATTGAGGATGTGAAGAAAATAGCGGCGGGTAAGGCATTTTTCATGCAAAGCAAGCATGTTAATGTAAACTACCTGATACTTACCCGAATTCGGAGCTCTCCAGGGGCGTTTGCAGATCTGCCTTGCAGCGTGTCCGATGCCGCCGCATTCTACCGAGCCGAGGAGGGGCGCTCAACGGAGAAGGTCTTCGGTCTCAAGATCGCTGAGGCGGACATCCGGTGCCCCTAGCGACCAGTGAAGCAGCTGGTCGAGCTCCAGAAGGTAGCCGAGCAGGCCACGAAGGGCCTCATAGTCCGGCTGTGACCTGGAGAGGCCATGCCTGGGAGCTACTTCGGCCTTGTGCGGCGGCTGGTGGATGCGTGCCCCTGGGTGGAAGTCATCAAGCGCTCCGCCTGTATTGAAGGTGCTCGTCGGGCCCTTGCCTGCGCAAAGGTGCATTGGGGCAGGCTGGATGTGGAGAGGCTTATCACTGACGCGCCGCCAGCGGGCAAGGAGTATCGTACGCCCGAGATGTACTATAAGACTGTCCTGAAGGGTGCCCGCAAGATTGCGGATGAGTGCCCCAGAGATGTAATTATTGAGTAAACTCGCTATGTGTTATCATGTGCGCTGAAAACTTTGTTCATATGCGCTAAGCAACGCTTATTGATTTAAAATATTACCTTCAGGCGGCCGCTTATTAAATCGAGAGATGGCAAGTCGTCGGCTTCAGACCCCATGCCTCGAGTGTTGGGGTGTTCGGGATAAACTTGAGCGCTCTTGTTCCCATTTTTGGGTCCATCTAGGGAGGCGCTCAACACAGCGAACAAGGCAACCAGACTTATAATGCTTTAACACTCTCACTTAGCCATAGAATTCTATAATTTTAAATTTTGGCGAAGCCCCTAGTATTCGGAAGACCAAGTTCGGGGCGCTATCCACGCCTTGGCCGGACAGTATCCGGTACTTCGCTCGAAGCGGTATAAGTCTTTAGGGACTCGAAAAGACCTCTCGAACAGCGACCAGTCTCTCGCCTTATCATGACAGTCAGTTTTAGCTTTCTCCACTGAGGCGCTCGCCCAGCTCAACCGAGGCGCAATCGCAGTGGTTCTCCCAAGCTACCTTAGCCGGCGAACGGAACGTAAGATACCAAAACACGGGAGCCGGGCAAACCCAACTATTGACCCAAGACATGATTCAGAGCCGATTCATATAATGCTATAAGTTCGGGGTGCCGCACTTGTGAAAGTGTTCGGACTTATCACACCATAATGCGCGGAACATAAGCCCTCGTGTATTCGGCCGCACTAAAATATACTGGTGCAAGATGTCATTAATGAACATATATGTAAAGTAATGCAATTATAGGCAAAAAGTGTTGCATTGTTTATTCAAGGAATTCTGCTATGAGTGCGGAATGATACAAATAGTGCGGTAAGCAAGGGATTGGACTAATTAGACGTGTCCCCCTCCAGGGGTGCGCTGCGGACTGATGTATTTAACAAATTTAATGCTCGTAATGGAGACCACCTGAGTGTTCGTCACAGCCTTTATCCCTCCCTGGCCGTTGCATCGTGAGTTCGGCAGGTTCGCCGCCGGACAGGGCCTCTGGTGAACGGAGTCCTGTGTATAAAAAATAAGAAAAATAAAAATGAAAAGAGCGACACACTTGGGAGCCCCTGGTGTGGTTGAGCCGCACTCTGGGCCTGTTGTGGTCGCGCCCCTCACCCTATGCCCATGGTATCTCCAGAGCGTAATGGTGTACTCGGAGAGCTGGTCTTGCAATCATGCGAGGGCTGGGGTTGGGGCCGCATTGCTACGCGTGCTCGGAACGTGCCAGGTGGTCTTGATTGATGTTGCTCCGGGCGCGTTTGGCCGTGTCCGGTCGTTTAACGGCCGGACTCGAAAATTGCCTTAGAAGGCTGCTCTGTACTTCTGCCACGAGAGCCGCTGTATGTTCCTCCATTCGGAGGGAGCGTTCCGTATTTCCGTTGACCGTGATGACTCCACGACGGCCTGGCATCTTGAGCTTGAGGTATGCATAATGCGGCACCGCATTGAACTTTGCGAACGTGGTTCGTCCGAGCAGAGCGTGATAGCCGCTGCGGAACGGGACTATGTCGAAGATTAACTCCTCGCTTCGGAAATTATCCGGGGATCCGAAGACCACTTTCAGTGTGGTGAGCTCGCATAATTGGCCTCAACACCTGGTATGATGCCTTTGAAGATCGCCTTTGTAGGTTTAATCCTTGAGGGTCTATGCCCATCTTGCGACCGTATCTGATAAAGCAGGTTCAAGCACGCCGCCATCCATCGGGACTCGTGAGGTGAAATCCATCGACGATTGGGTCTAAAACCAATGCGGCAAATCCGCCATGGCGGATATTGGTCGGATGGTCTCTTCGATCGAAAGTGATCGGGAAGAGGACCATGGAGTGAACTTCGGGCGATCGCTCCATCGCATATACGCCCTCGATTGCGCTTCCGCTCCCTCTTGGGTATATGGGTTATGATATCATGTTTACCGTCCGCACTTGTAGGGGAAGCCCTTCATCTTCTATTGTTCGGCGGCCGGGTCTCTTCTCGTCATCGCCAGTGCAGCCCCTTGTCATTGTTTTCGCAATTAACTTGCCTGCTGCTTGAATACCCAACAATCTCTGTTGGTGTGGTTAGCTGGCTTTTCGGGTGCCATGTATCCGCAAGAGCGGTCGAGTATTCGGTCCAAATTGACGGACCGGAGTGGTTCTTTTGAATGGCTTCTTCCGCTAACCGGTTTAGAGCCTCGAATCCGGCGCTGACCGTCAGATCCTCATTGTTGTCGCCGTAACGCGGCGTGTGTTTTTGTTTCGACGCGACCTGCCATTGTGGTCCTTAGTATCCGGACTGCCAGCATTTTTACTGAGGTTGTTGCTGCGAGCTAGCCAGCTATCCTCTCCCGCGCAGAAGCGGGTCATGAGTGATGTGAGGGCTGCCATGGATTTCGGCTTTTCCTGTCCTAGGTGCCGGGCCAACCACTCGTCATGATGTTATGTTTGAAGGCGCCGAGGGCCTCTACATCCGGACGGTCGACGATTTGATTTTTCTTTGTTAAGAACCGTGTCCAGAATTGTCTGGCCGATTCGTCTGGCTGCTGAATTATGTGGCTTAGGTCATCGGCGTCTGGTGGTCGCACATATGTGCCCTGAAAGTTGTCGAGGAATGCGGCTTCCAGGTCCTCCCAACACCCAATTGACTCTGCGGGCAGGCTGTTAAGCCAATGCCGAGCTGGTCCTTTAAGCTTGAGCGGGAGATATTTGATGGCGCGGAGATCGTCGCCGCGGGCCATATGGATATGAAGGAGATAATCCTCGATCCAAACCGCGGGGTCTGTTGTGCCATCGTAGGATTCAATGTTGACGGGTTTAAACCCTTTAGGGATTTGATGATCCATTACTTCGTCTGTGAAGCATAGTGGGTGTGCGGCGCCTCTATATTGAGCAATATCACGACGTACCTCAAGAGAGCGTTGTCTGCTGTGTTCGGCCCGGCCGGAGTTGCTGTATCCGGCGCGACAGTATTCGTCATGGGTCGTGGGGCGCCCACGTGATCCATAGATAGATCTGGATTGTCTTGCCTTGTCCTCCAATATATCCCGCAAGTCCGGCGCATTCCCTCGTGGCTTCGTGCTTTTTGAGCGGTGCCGGGGTACGGTCCTGGTGGAGGCCTAGATGCCTCTCTGTCGCGGCCACGAGGTGGTCGGTCTGCCGTATTGTGCGTTGGTGATGAAGGTTTGTATGCTTCCTCCTCTAGTCGGGGGAGCAACTTGTGTTTTGGGTAGCTTTTGGAGGGTGTTCGAGTTCATACTCTTCGGCCGCGAGGACCTCGGTCCATCTGTCGGCCAGCAGGTCTTGATCAGCTTGAAGCTGCTGCTGCTTTTTCTTTAGACTATTTGCTGTGGCCATTAGCCTGCGTTTGAAACGCTCTTATTCGACGGGATCCTCAGGCACGACGAATTCATCGTCGTCGAGGCTTGCCTCGTTTCCGGAGGGAGGTATGTAATTATCATCCTCGACCTCTTTCGTCTGCCGCTCTCTCGTGAGGGCTTGCTTCTGCCTCCTCCTGCGCTGAATCTTGCTGGAGGGGGTTGTCTTCGGCACTTTCTGGGGTGTTATTACCTCCTGTGTCAGAATCTCCATTCTTGCTGTGGCGGGATTTAGAGCGGCGCCGCTGTCGTCGGCGCTTGGGCTGTTTCTTTAAGGAATCTGCCTCCGCTGCTTCTTCGCCTTCCCCATCCTTTGGGGTGTCCACCATGTATATGTTGTATGACGAGGTGGTCTTCCAGTGCCCTGTAGGCGCTGGCTCTTGATCGTCTCCGGCATCGTCGTCCATACCGTCGATGTCTTCGGAGTCGTAGTCTAGCATGTCGGTTAGATCGTCGACAATGGCTACAAGTGGGTGGTGGGTGGGCATTGAATTTCTTCGTCGTCCGCATCCCAACCATCCTGGCCGCAGTCCGGCCAGGGCTCTCCTGATAGCGAGAGATGTTTTAGCGAATTTAGGATGTCGCCAAAGGGTGCGTGCTGAAAGATGTCCGCGGCTGTGAACTCCATGATCGGCGCCCAATCGGGTTCGATTGGCAGGGGCGCAGGAGGCTCGGAGTCCGGCAGGGAGTCCGGCACCTTGGAGTCACGAGCTTTATAAGGGACAAGGTCAGTGTTCGGCTCCATCGCCGTAGCGGTTGCAGCTCCCGAGGCGGTGTCCAGCCACCTATCCTCGATCTGTGTGGTCGGCTCCGGACTATGCGTCGAAGCGGACTCGTGTGCGGCCTCCAGGGCACTGTCCGGCGGCAGAGCTAAATCATGCCCATCGTGGCAGCGCGGCACACTCGTCTGTGGCTTGAATCCGTCGAAGATCAAGTCCCCGCGGATGTCGGCCGTGAAGTTTAGGCTTCCGAATCTGACCTGATGGCCAGGGGCATAGCTTTCGATCTGCTCCAGATGGCCAAGTGAATTGGCCCGCAGTGCGAAGTCGCTGAATACGAAGATTTGTCCGGGGAGAAAAGTCTCACCCTGGACGGCGTTGTTGATTGAAGGAGCCATCAAGCCTATCGGTGACGACACAGAGGAACTCTCAATGAAAGCACCAATGTCGGTGTCAAAACCGGCGGATCTCGGGTAGGGGGTCCCGAACTGTGCGTCTAGGCGGATGGTAACAGGAGACAAGGGACACGATGTTTTTACCCAGGTTCGGGCCCTCTCGATGGAGGTAAAACCCTACTCCTGCTTGATTGATATTGATAATATGGGTAGTACAAGAGTGGATCTACCACGAGATCAAGGAGGCTAAACCCTAGAAGCTAGCCTATGGTATGATTGTTGTAATGGTTGTTGTGTCCTACGGACTAAAACCCTCCGGTTTATATAGACATCGGAGAGGGCTAGGATTACACAGAGTCGGTTACAATGGTAGGAGATCTACATTATCCGTATCGCCAAGATTGCCTTCCACGCCAAGGAAAGTCCCATCCGGACACGGGACGAAGCCTTCAATCTTGTATCTTCGTAGTCTTGGAGTCCGGCCGATGATGATAGTCCGGCTATCCGGACACCCCCTAGTCCAAGACTCCCTCAGTGACTATGACATGCTATTCCCAACTTGCTTAAATCGAAAGATACTGTTGATGGCGCTACTTTCAGACTAAGCTTCCCTTATATGATAGGTTGAAGCCAAGTTTTGGTGTTCCGTGTCTATTAGTTCCGGCATCCATATAGTTACATATTTAACCATATTGCTCCGAACTAACTCCACAAATTCTTCTCTCTCAAAAAGATCTACAAATTATTTCTCGTTGCTTAATGAAAGCCTCAGATGTGCTAACATAATTATGTATTATTTTATTTTAAAAAAAACTACTTGCTGCCTGGAACGGAGATAGAACAGGGTTTGTCCTACAAATCAAAGCACTTTACATTGCCGCCACAAACTTCAGTTCAAAATGCATGTTGTTTTGCTTGCAGATTTTCTTTCGGTCGTCTTCCACTTGACACAAGCATGTGACACCATCGCAATTTAGGTACTTGCGTTGCTCAAGAAGTGCATCCTCTTCAAATACACAGCATGCTTCCTGATGAGCCTTACGTAATTCATGATGTCCATGCCCGTACTAATTCCATAGGCTTTTATCTCCAGCGAACTCAAGTTGTGGTGCTCAAATTTAGGCCTTTCCCCTACCACAGTGAACTTGTAGGGACCTCGATTTCTAAAGTCGGGATATAGCTAAAAAAACAAAACAGGTTTAAAATATGTAAATGGTAGAGAAGATAAGAAGTTTTTTCCCAGATGTATGCATGAGAGCATGCACGCAGATGGCCAGAGGTTTTGCCTTCTTATTAGAAACAAATTTAGATAGATAGAGAAATACTAATAAGGGTGCACTAGTACCTTTTTTTTAGGAAAGAGGAGGATGACCACCGGCCTCTGCATCTGGGCGATGCATACGGTCATTTTATTAATTATTTTCACAAGACCTTACAAAGTCATACAACAGCAAGACTAAAGCTGCCGTCTAAGCAACAGCTGTCGCTACACCTATCCAATTGACGAAGGAGCGCTGATAGCCTGGTCCTAATACCAAACAACATCGCAGCCAAACCTAAACATCTAAGACCTGAGGTCCCAATCAGGACGCTTGCCTGGTATGGGGCACCTACCAGTCCGGCGCACTCCTCAATCAGGACGCCTGCCGGGTATGAGGCCGCCGCAGCCACCTGCCACGAGTCCATCTTTAGAGCTGTACTGTTGCATCAACCTTGCCAGGTCTCTCTGCCATCGACGCCACCACGACGCCAGACAGCGTCGTCCTCCTGCGCGAGTCCATCCTCCCACATCGCCCTCCGAATCTGCACTGCGCCACGCCGTGAAGATCCATCGCCATCAATGGATGGATGAAGCACTGCTCCACCAAAGAAACCGTCCGCTGGTCCCGCGAAGCAAGGCGCAGCACCAAGTAGAGGTGCACTAGTACGTACCTCAATATAAAGGGTTCTCAGGAAGGGTGCAGCATCTAAAACAGAAGGGATCCAGGCGCCCATCCTGGGTATTCAATCTGGAAAAATAACGGATTTGCTATTTTACAGTCAGCTGTTTTTCAATTCATCGTCATTCAAATTTCTGTCCGTCCGTTCTGGCGCGGAGATTCGCGTTGGTTTTCTTTTTTTCTTTGCGCTGGCGCTCTGTTCGCTCGGTTTGGTTTGCCGTTGTCGGGTTCGGTCTTCTTTATGTCAACCCGAAACCGCCCCGTCGCGGTACTATTGGTTTTTGTCCTGCTTGAATTTCCGAGTGGGTGTCGTCTCCCTTTTCATTTGGGTCGCTCTGTTTCGATAAGGCCGAGGGAGAGAGCTCGAGCGGCGAAGGAGAGAGGCGGAGGAGAGAGGCGATTCCGAGCTATTCCACCGTTCGATTTTGATTTTGTCCTCCCTATTCTCTTTGCCCCCGGCTGCCGAGGTTGGTTCCCCTAATCCCCCCGCTGGCCCCGGGTGTTTTTGCTTGTGCTCTGGTCGTGTAGTTCCAAATCTAGCTGAGTTCTCGTCTTCGTGGATGTTCTGTTTGTTGTTCTTGGTGAATCCGCCCAATTCCCCCCCCCCCCTTTGTGCTCGCCTGCGTTGTGTAGGAGCTTTTGTAGTTGCGGGTTCTAGGGTTTCCGTTTTGCTGTGTAGATGTGGATGTAGGCTTTTATGTTTTCCTTTATTTTGTGCTGTAGATGGTGGAGGTAGGCGTACTGGTTGTTGCAGCGGGTGATTTCCTGTTTTCTGCTAGCTTGGGGTGTCTGTTCCCTTGCCGTTAGGTGACAGTTGGGGATGATCTGGCCTGCTTTTTTGTAGTTGCACGTGGCTGCTTATGATTTTCCCCTGGTAGCTGAGGCATGTCTGAATGTGTTCCAGGAAGCTCTCTGAATTTGATGCTTCTATTACTGTGTAATTTTACCCCCGAGACTTGTAATGTAGCTCAAAAGTACAGTGGATCATACCCCCAGAATTACAGTGTAACTACTGTGTAATAGGTTTGCAGAACCTCACTGTCCCACCTTTTGCAGTGTAATTCTGCCATTTTTACAGTGTAATTAACATGCTTTACAGTGTAATTCTCCCATATCTGTAATTACTGTGTAATTCTCCCAAATACTGTGTTATTTATTGTTCAATTACAGTGTAATTTGTGCTAGCAGTATTGTGTAATTTCCCCCCTAATTCCAGTGTATATTCCCCGATATGCAAGATTTTTCAATGTATTTATGCCCGGAATCACTGTGTAATTTGTCCTAGTATGTTCACAGGAATTTAGCCCAATTACTCATGTACTGTGTATATGCAGATTTTTCAGTATATTATGCCTGGAATCACTGCGTAATTTGTCCTATTTATGTTCACAGTAATTTAGCTCAATTACTCATGTAATTTACAGTGTATTCGCCCAGATTTACAGTGTTTTTATGCCCTGGAGTCACTGTGTATACTCCCAGATCACTGTGTAGTTTACTTTGTAAATTTAGCCCAACCACTCATGTAATTACAGTGTATTTCCCTAGAGTTTTACACTGTAATTTGTATGGTTACAATGTAGTTTTTGTATGACTTACAATGCAATTCACCAGAGTTTTACATTGTATTTCCCTAGACTTACATTGTAAATTTGTATGTTTGAGGACTGTAATCAGACTTTTACTGTCTTATCCCTAGAGTATTACACTGTAATTTGTGTGCTTGAGGACTGTAATTTCAGTATGACTTACAATGTAATTCATCAGACTTTTACACTGTATTTCCCTAGAGTATTACACTATAATTTGTGTGCTTGACTGCAATTAAAGTATGACTTACAATGTAATTCACCAGACTTTTACATTGTATTTTCTGTAGAGTATTACACTGTAATTTGTGTGCTTGAGGACTGTAATTACAGTATGACTTACTATTTATTTCTCCAGAGTCTTACAGTGTATTTCCCTAGAGTATTTCACTGTAATCTGTGTGGTTGAGAACTGTAGTTAAAGTATGACATGCATGGCTTACAGTCTCATGTTTTGTCCATGCGTTTAATATTCAGTTGTCTGGTTTGTGGTTTTGTAGCTTCTAGATCTAGGTCTGGGGATTGTTGGTTGTAGTGTTTGTGTTGGTTCTGCTCCATTTGCCTAATGATTTTTGCCTTTGTGATTTTAGGTTTGGTTCAATGCAGAAAGTTTCTCACAAGAATGTACCACTAGTCTCTTCTCTTGAGAGTGCAGATTCTCTGAATGATCTGTTTGTGCCTAATGATCTTGCAGATGATGGTTCTAATCCTATATCTTTGGTATTTATTTCTTTTTCTTCCCTAGTTTTAATTAATTTGAATTATTTCTTTTCATTTTAAAATTTATGTGTATGTTCACTTCACTTTTATTTCAGGAAATCTCTAGTGATGATGGAGGGCTTGACAATCTCAAGTAATTTCTTTTTCATTTATGTGTATGTTCACTGTAACTTTATTTGTTTCTTGGGAGGCAAGTTCAAGCAGAGATGTTTAATTGCTCTTTTGCTTCTACTTTTTGTTGTCATGTGTGGTCCAGGGAAGCTGCTGGGAGGGATTGCGTGGGGTTCTCTTGCTCTTTTGGTTTAGTTGACAACCGGGTCTTCTTTTTTTAAGTCCAACCCGTTTAGTGGGAACGAACAGTATCAGTGGTTTTGGGCAATACAGATGTCAACCGGACATTGGTCAGAAAATTTGAATGATATCCAATTGGAAATCAGTCAAATGTCAAATAGACAATCCCAAAAATAAACATCTACGAGGCCATTGAATGCCGGAGAGAGCGACGTTGGATTCTGAAAGTAGTATTGCAGATGCTGTGCAGAGAGCTTTATGGCACGAAGGGAAGGAACGTAGCCAAAACTCACGCTCTGGCCAAAGTTAGTGCCATCGCAGACAAAGCGCTCAAGTTTTGGGACTGCCGTCAGTTCGACTCCGGGGAAACCACAACCATGGAGTTCCAAGGCCATGAGCGACAAGTTTGGGGCGTCGACCTTCAATTTCTCCACAACGGTGGCCCAACACTTGCAGTTGGTCAAGGAGAGGAGCTCTAGCCCGTGGCAGGCGTGGAGGAGACCAACGATCTCCGAGGTGGTGGAGAAGAAGAAGTCGCGCAGCGCGAGGCTGGTGAGCCGGTCGAAGGCATTGGGGCAGGCCGCGAGGAACGATGCGAAGCCTGGACCGAAGTCGACGTCGACGAGGTATGCCTTACGTACGGTGAGCTCGAGGCGGTCGGCGCGCGCGGCGGCGATGGATTCACCGATGGAGCGCAGGCACGGGTCGTCTGCGTCTACGAGGTAGAAGGCGAGGTGCAACCTGGTCCGGTGATAGGTGGGGAGCAGGAACCACGTTACAACTTTGGTGTACTTGGCCATGACGCTATCGGCCGAGGATCTCCAGAGATGGTGCGGGACCAGCGTGGCGACGTGCGGGACGAGATCCGGGAGCATGCGCGGGAGGAGATCGACCGACCGACCGACCGACGCGACAACCAAACTACGTGAACAAGTTGCCTCTTTAGCGATGCACTGGAAAAAAAAACAAGGCGCTCGTCAATTAATTCTTGTGCCGCTGACTCCGCGCGTGCCCAAACTAAGCCCACACCCGCCGCTTCTGTCTCCTCATCTGTACCGTACGTATGGCTCTGAACTAACTCTGCAAATCCTTCTCTAGAAAAAGAACTCAACAAATTATTTCTCTTGCCGAATGAAAGCCTCTTAGATATGCCAACTTAATTACGTACTAGGACAATGGCCCGTGCGTTGCAACGGGATAAAGATTATGTTAAAAGCTGCACCGTGCCTTGGTTCATGAGAATTGGCTCACATGCTTTTTAATCCCACACGGAGGTACTATCTGGTAGAATTGATCAAACTGCAATGATAGTAAACAGGCATTGCAACGGAAGAAAAATTGATATGTATTCAATTTTTTTGAGAATTGTATGTGCATCAAAATTTTGATTCTAGTTTCTGCACATGTCATATTTTGTTATTTGCTTTGCCCGTTAATTATTGTTAGGCCGGAAGTAATTTAATATGCAAGTGCATGTTAATCAAGGGCGCTACCAATTATTATTGCATGCACATCAGGATGTAAAATCGGTGCCAGCAAAATACACCTCTGTCGGTTCTGCCCTGGTTTGGCCGGTATCTTTCCTTCCTCCTTGTTGTGGAGTGCACCCGATCTGATTCTAATAATCCTCCCCTGCTCATGTGGCTCGTTTGGTCAGCGTGGTCGCCGCGTGTGAAGTCTGATGGCTTCGTGTGACATCCCGAGCAGTGCTTAGCGACGCGTGCACGTACTGTCTGGTGTGCTTACACATGGTCTATTTTCATCCTTTGTAAAAGCCTGAATCTTCATCTCGTTTTCAGTTTCCCTTGCACAAAACAGTCTCCCATATACCAGGCGCCCGAGCGGCGAGAGTGCTCGCAGGAGCTCGAACCCGACCCCCCGCCCGGAGATCTGAAGCAGCAGCAGGACCTCACCGGTGAGCCAGCTCCTCTGCGGTTCTCCCTCTCCTTCTACCCTCTCTCTCATCACCCTCTCTTTTCTCTCTCGAACAAGACGCAGCAGCTCCACCACAAGTCCAAACAATGGCGCCGCCCTCATGAAACATGGAAGCAGAGGCTAACCCTTGCGGCGGCGGCGGCGTGTCTTTCCAGTGCTCCCCCTTGCGGCCTTCCCAGACTTGGTGTTCGCTTGGTGTTGGTGGACAGTCGAGCAGGACCATCTTGTAACGCCCCGGATTCGTTGCGCCAGGTGTCCGCCAGTTATTCGCCGTCGTTGCCATGTCATTTGCTTGCGTGGTGCATTTTGCCATGTCATCATTTTCATTTTATCATGTTATCATGTGCATCTCATTTTGCATACATGTTCATCTCATGTATCCGAGCCTTTTCCCCGTTGTCCGTTTTGCAATCCGGCGCTCCTATGTCCTCCGGCGTCTCCCTCTTCTCTCTTCTCTTGTGCGGGTATCAAACTTTCTCGGAATGG
This sequence comes from Aegilops speltoides, assembly GCA_021437245.1. Lineage (NCBI taxonomy): Eukaryota > Viridiplantae > Streptophyta > Magnoliopsida > Poales > Poaceae > Aegilops > Aegilops speltoides. The sequence goes on from CM038141.1 coordinate 459,381,689, forward strand.
CCCGAGGTTTGCCAAGCGGCCTTGGTATACCACCGGTAGACCGCCTGTCAAGTTTCGTGCCATTTGGAGGTCGTTTGGTACTCCAACGGTTAACCGGGTAACCGTAAAGCCCTCTTTGAGTTGCAGCCCAACACCCCTTCCAAAGTGGCCCAAAACCCACCAAACTCATCTCCATGCTCTCGGCCGTTCGATCACGATCGCGTGGCCGAAAACCGCACCTCATTTGGACTCTCCTAGCTCCCTCTACATATATATATGTCCTCCCCTTCATTTTTCGCGGATGGATCCCCAAACCCTAGATCAAATCGCCCTCTGCGCCGCCGGACGCGTCCACCGACGGCCGGACATGTCCAGCCGCCACGTCCCTCCGTCCAATCGTGGAGCGCCACGTCAGCGCCGCCGCCTCCCTCCTCTACTCACGCGCCGCCACGTCGCCCGGCCCGCGCTTTCTCTCTCTCCACGCCCTGCAGCCGGTCGCGCGAGCCCCCATCGCGGGCCCGCTGAGTTTATCCGGCGCCGCCCCTACGCCGCCGTTGACCGCCGCCTCGCCGACAGCTCCCTACGCCGCCCGGCTTTTTCTTCCCGCTGCGAGGCGCGCCGCCGTTTCGCGCCGCCACCGCCGCCCTCGCCTTACCGCCCATCCTGTCGCCGGCCTCGGCCTCCGTGCCGCTTCGCTGCCGCCCGACCCGTCCTCTGCAGCCGCCGCCCGGCAGTCCGCTTCGCCGCCTCCATGCTCACGCGCCGCCGCCGGCCCACCCCACAGCGCCCGTCTGCTTTCTGCCCGGCCGCGCCGTCGCGCCGCTTCGGCCAGCGTCGCCGGCCGCTCCTCCCGGCGGATCCGCCGCCCCGCAGGCGACAACCTCGCCGGAGACCCCGTCGCCGCCGTCCGGGTCTGCCCCGGCCCGATCCGCTCCGCCCGACCCGTTTCGCGCCCGATCCGCGTTGACCCCGAGGTGGTTTTTTTCACCAAGTCCCCAGTTTATGATATTTTCATGCCATGTTCATGCCATCACATCTCTGCATCCGTAGGTTCGTTTTGCGCATGTAATATGTCATATTGTTCGTCTCTACGAGTACATCATTTCATTCCATTGCATCATTTGCATTTGAGCCCATCTTGATGCCCGAAATGCTGTTGGAAGAGGGCTTCAGATCGTTAGTTCCATAATCTTATCAGCACGAGCTCTTTTGTCATTTTTGCCATGATTTATGTGTGCATCCTATGAGTATGAGCTCTACATGAATGTTGAACTATGCTATGCCATCTTTCCAGGGGTGTTGACTATGTATTTTTGTGAGTTGTGTGCTGAGTATATCAAGCTTGTAAAGTAGGGTAGTTGCTGTTGCTGTTTTCCTGACAGATTCTGTTATATTTTGATGCCATGTTAACATGCTTCTAGTAATCATTCTATGCATAATCTGAAGATGCTCTATAAACATGTTTTGATATACATGTCAGGCTCTATCCATTCATGCCCTTGGTTGCAATTATAGCCTGCTGGAACATGTCCATATCTTGCTCTAAAGTTGCTTGAAAATGTTGTTTGTCAGCCTGTTAACATTAAGTTCACTTGTTCCCATGTGTTTTCCTAGTGATCCATGTATCCTATGACCTTGCTCTTGCCATGCTTAGTTTCATAAACATGCCTTCTTACTGTTGGTTGCCTTGACATGCCATGTATTGCTCTGTAGTGAGTGGTTTGAGCTCACGAACATGCCTACTTATTGTTGTTCCTGCCATGTATAAATCTGTAATATAACTTGCCATGTTTACATGGGTGCCATCATATTTTCTATGCCTTTTTGGCCTATGGTCAGTAAGGGTCTTTTGATATATGCTATTAGTAGATTCATTCCATGCCTTTGTTTGCCATGATATGTTCCTGTAACATGTTGTTTGATAGCTCTAAACATTGCAACCTGATGTTATTTCTGCTAAAGTCTGAAACTGTTATTATTTGCAATATCTCCATGTCTTTTTGATCATGTTCTAGTTGTTTCTGGAAATAGCTCAGTGTTCATGTTTTGTTATGCTTTACGTGTACTTCATGCCCATGCCTTTTGTTATTATGTTGGGGTGCTGTAGCATATTGTTTTGATGCTTATAAGATGACTAGTTGCTGTTTTGGACAGATTGTTGCTATGACTTGTATAGTGTGCATGTGTTGAACCGTTGCTCCGTTTTGAGTGTGTTCTATTTAAAACTTGTTTGTTTTTGCATGTAGCTTCATATTATCATGTTGCATCCTTGTTTTGGTGTGTTTGCTTGATGTTTGGGTGCATTTTGCATCAATGCCATGCTTAACTTGTTTTGCTCATATCTTCTAGCCCGTAGCTCCGAATCTAATGAACTTTATATGTAACTTGACTAGAATTTCGTGTAGATTCTCTTGGTGCTCTTTAACTTGCTATTTAACAACTTGAACATAAATCTTATTCAGTTCTGGACCAATTTCGAAATTTGCATATGAGGACTTACCGGAATTGTTATATGTTGTTTCCGGCCTCATTTAAACTTGCCTTGGTGTGTTGTTCTTGTTCGCATCATCTCTTGCCATGAGTAGCTTCATGTAGCTTGGTCATGCATCATGCTTGTTGTGCATCATGCCTTGTTCATGTGTGGTGTGTTTACCTATGTTGTGTGCTTCTTCTTGTTAGTTCCTGTTTCGTTGCGATCGTGAGGTTTCGTTCGCCTTCGGTTGGTTCGGCTTCATCCGTTCATCTTCTTCATGGACTCGTTCTTCTTCCTAGCGGGATTTCAGGCAAGATGACCGCTACCCTGGATCTCACTACTATCATTGCTATGCTAGTTGCCTCGTTCTTTCGCTATGCTGCGCTTCCTATTACCTGTTTGTCCAGCCATCCCATATTGCCATGAACCCCTAACCTTTGACACCTTTCTTAAGCAAACCTTTGTTTGGCTATGTTACCGCTTTTTGCTCAGCCCCTCTTATAGCGTTGCTAGTTGCAGGTGAAGTTGAAGATTTCTCCATGGTGGACAGGATTTTGGTTGGGATATCACAATATCTCTTATATTATTAATGCATCTATATACTTGGTAAAGGGTGGAAGGCTCGGCCTTATGCCTGGTGTTTTGTTCCACTCTTGCCGCCCTAGTTTCCGTCATACCGGTGTTATGTTCCCGGATTTTGCGTTCCTAACGCGGTCGGGTGATTTATGGGGCCCCCCTGACAGTTCGCTTTGAATAAAACTTGTCCAGCAAGGCCCAACATTGACTTTTACCATTTGCCTCATCTATTACCTTTTTCCCTTGGGAGTCGCGCATCCCAAGGGTCATCTTTATTTTAGCCCCCCCGGGCCAATGCTTGTCTAAGTGTTGGTCCAAACTAGAGCCACTTGCAGCGCCACCTCGGGAAACTTGAGGGCTGGTTCTAGTTGTACGTAGTGCTCATCCGGTCGTGGCCTGAGACGAGATACGCGCGGCTACTATCAGGATGTCGGCACGCCGGGAGGTCTTGCTGGTCTTGTTTTACCATTGTCGAAATGTCTTGATGTACCGGGATTCCGAGACCGATCGGGTCTTCCCGGTGAAGGTCTATTCCTTCGATGATCGCGAGAGCTTGTCATGGGCTGTTGGGACACCCTGCAGGTTTAAACTTTCGAGAGCCGTGCCAGCGGTTATGTGGCAGATGGGAATTTGTTAATGTCCGGTTGTAGACAACTTGACACTTGATCCAAATTAAAACGCATCAACCGAGTGTGTAGCCGTGATGGTCTCTTCTCGGAGTCCGGAAGTGAACACGGTTTCGTGTTATGTTTGACGTAAGTAGGTGTTCAAGATCACCTCTTGATCATTGCTAGCTTCACGACCGTTCCGCTTGTTTCTCTTCTCGCTCTCATTTGCGTATGTTAGCCACCATATCTTGCTTAGTCGCTGCTGCAACCTCACCACTTTGCCCCTTCCTTTCCCATTAAGCTTTGCTAGTCTTGATACCCATGGTAATGGGATTGCTGAGTTCTCGTGGCTCACCAGATACTTCCTAAACCAGTTTGCAGGTGCCTATGTTACCGAGTAGGTGACGCAACCAAGCTCAAGGAGGAGCTCGTTGAAGATCTTGCCCTTTGTATTGTTTCGTTCTAGTTGATCAGTAGTGGAGCCCAGTTGGGGTCGATCGGGGACCCTTTGTCGCATTTGGGGTTCTTCTTTTATTTTGGTTCCGTAGTCGGACCTTGTTTGTATCTGGATGATGTAATGCTTTATTCATGTAATTGTGTGAAGTGGCGATTGTAAGCCAACTATGTATCTCTTTCCCTTATGTATTACTTGGGTTGTGTGAAGATTACCTCACTTGCGACATTGCTTTCAATGCGGTTATGCCTCTAAGTCGTGCTTCGACACGTGGGAGATATAGCCGCATCGAGGGCGTTACAAGTTGGTAATCAGAGCCTTCCCCGACCTTAGGAGCCCCACTGCTTGATCGTTTTTAGCGGCCGAGTTGTGTCTAGAAAAATGTTTTGAGTCATTTAGGATTATATATATCGGAGAGTTTAGGAATTCTTTTTACTCCCAGTCCTTCGACCTTCGGTGTGGTATCCCGACGAGAGTTTTGACTCTTCTCTTCTCAAATTTCACTAATTTTTTTTTAGGATCACGCGGGTATCTTAGAATCGTTCCGATGGTTTTATGATGACAACATTGTCTTGGTTGCCTCCCGTCAGCAGGGTTTTTTTTACTGGAGGTGTCCCGGGGAGTTGAGCTCCGAGGTGTTGTCGTCATAATTTTATCGCTGCAGTTCTGAATACCCGACTTTAGTGCTACCGACATCGAAAATCTCTTTTATGCGCTTGTTGGTGAGATAACCCGATAACCCAAAGATCGAGGTGAGTACGGGAGTATTGCCATGACTTGTATAACGGATGCTTTTCAAGGTTGAGGTACACGATTTCGAAGGTTTCTTGGTTATGTGTTGACGGATGGATACAAATGGATGTAGGGATTGTTAGTTTGGGTGAGATATATTGCTTCCTCAGTATCCCCAACACCAGATTGCATAACCGTAAAGTTTCGGGAGTTTTATAGGTGGGAATTCAAGTAGCTCTTAGGATATCTTTCCGACAGATGCATGATATGGGATTGGGTAAATCTCTATCATATGTATTTGTTCCGGCTTATTCTGCAAGCCAATCCTTTGTTTTGTTTTATTGTGGTATTCGAGTTGCTTCAATGTCAAGTGTTGATTCCATACCTTTCCGAAATGGTGTTCTCATATTCCGATGTGAATACCAATCCTTCTCGACAATCGAGATTGTCATGTCAATCCTTTTCAACCGGCGTGTTTCTCTTCAAGTGGATCAGATCACTTCAACATCAGCAAGACCAATTATCATTTCTTCTCAACGGTGTTTGTTTCATCCGTCTCCAAGTTGCCTCTATTTTTCCCGCCCTCCCACCCTTTTTCCTCAAGGACACAGATTTCTTAATCAAGTATCCATTTATTCATGTGAAGTCTCTTCATTCTTTTCAATCAATGTTCTTATCCGGGTGATTTCCCATGAAGATATGCTCAACAGTTTCAAGTTCATCATCCTTCATTGTTGTTTCTTCTCCGGTGGATCCTATTCAAGCTTTCGATATTCATCATATTCCTTTCCTCGTTTCTAATGCTTTCTCATACCGGTGCACCTCTTAATCATTCACTTCTTCCTATTCATTTGTTCTGGAGTGTTGAAGATATCTCACAAGACTTGTGTTTCCATTCTCAATCCCTTCAAGATATTTCGAGGTTGTTATCTCATTCAAGCCATTTAATTCAACCGGTGCAATTTCTCTTTAAAATCATTTCCAACGGTGTTTTCTTTTGAGTGGGCCCTAACCCACAGGTCTTTTCCCAGGATCTTACCTGACTCTTCTATTTTCCCAGAGCTATCCTAATTTCTTCTCCAAGTTTGACGTAAAAATGAGTTATCATCAGTCAAATGCTTTTCTCCAAGATCTTTCAAATTCTTTTCATAGTTGGCTCAACCTCTTCGCTTTTGATTCCTCCGGTGTGCCTCAATAATTCTTGGTGGTGTTTCTCGTTGTCATTCTCATCATTTGAAGACCGAAGAAGGATTTCTCTCAAATCTTGCTCCATTCTCTTCAAGATTCATGGTTCTAGATTGATGCCATCCTCTCATAATTGTTTTCGATTGTGAGAATTTTTTTTCACCCATCGAGAGATATTCAAGAGTCTTCTCAGTTTGTCATCCGGAGTCCATCAATTCAGGTTTATTCATTCTCAGCGTGTAGCTATCGTTCTCCAAATCTTACCGGTGATTCGTTCAAATATCCTCTAATCAGTTCTTGATCTCTTTGTTCTCATGTATCTAGTTTGTCGCAAGCACCTTCGTTCATTTGCTAGTTCTTACCGGTGATGCACCCCTACTTCGATCATTTTCTATTCTTATGGTGGTTCTTTAAAGATCTCTCTTCCTTTGTTATCATATCAATTATCCGTTGCTTCCAAATCCTACCGGTGGTTCGTTGAAGACCTTCTCAAGTTTACGCCATATCTCTTTTAATCCTTTCTACGAGAATAAGTAGTATGCCAAATCCGTTGATTGTCATCAATTTAAATTGGTGGAGGATACGCATAACATAATTCTTATTCTTGTTCATCCAAGTGATTAATTTCTTCTTTCCGGAGTTGTTAATCATATCACATTCTTGGTTCGAGATGCTTCATCTTTTCTTTTCCGGAGTTCCAAGTTTTTTTCCGCATTATCTCGTCATGAAGTTTCATCTAAATCATTGCAAGGGTACACCTTGTGTTTTCAACTTCTCTTTCTTTTTATCATCCTTTTATTACCGGAGTTCTTCATTGAGGCTCTACATGGTGGTTCGTCAAGGATTCTTTTCATTCTTCAATTGTTCATCAAGATTTCTCTCGGAGTTAAGATCCGTCAAGCTATACTCTAATATAAACATGGTGCTCAACGCATGTTTTGTTTTGAGTAGTTCAAGCATTCTTTATCTTGCATTCCGAAGCGCAATTCTTCTACCATATATTGGAGGTGGTATTATGTCATTCTTGATAGTTTGAGTTCATGTTCTATGATTCACAAGTTTTCAAGAGCGACATATTTAAATCCATCATTTTCTCTTTGTTCAAGAGATCTTTTCAACCTTCAATCTCTTCATTGGAGTTATCTTGGTATAGATTTCACCTAAAGCCTTTCCTAAGGAGTGTTGCTATTTGTGGTGCTTATCGATGATCCAAGTTTTCTCCTATCCTATCGGCGAAAGAAGTTTTTCTTATCTTCATTGATCTCAACCAATCAATTGTTTCCATTAGTGGCCGGTTGTCACCTCATAGTTTTGAGATGTTTTCCATAAGCCCACTACAAGCTTATTCATTTTGTTGTTGGTTTTTTCCAACAACCCCGTTGTAACCTTCTTGGAAGGGTGCTTTCCAAGCTCATTTGCGGCAGAAGTTGGCATTTCCTTCTCCATTCTTTTATTCCAATGATTTATCTTCTATTCTTTCTTCCGAAGGCATTATGTTTTGCTCTCTTCACTCATCATGTCGTATGGTGAGGTCATGTTTTTTTCTTGCTTATCCATTTAACCGGAATGTTGTATCATCTCTTCAATATCTTTTCATCTCATCAAATTCTCTTCTCTTTTCTACCGGAGTGCTGTCCAAATTCTGTAATTCTTGTTCCTTGGCTATCTCATTATACCGAGGTGGTCATATTCTTTTCGTTCGTGAAGCTCTTTTTCCCATGTCTGTTAACCTTCAAATTCTCGTAATACTCCTTGTTCCTCTTTTATACCGGATTGTTTGCAATCTCGTTCATCTCTGTTGTACTCTTTCTTTTAAATTGCTCAACATCTCAAGGTTCATGGTTTCACTCGTTTGCCGAAGAAGCAACTTAGTTTTACCTCCTCTCTTCCTTTCCGTTTTCCCTCCGGTGCCATCCTAGATCTCGGGACGAGATCCTCTCGTAGTGCTGGAGTGTTGTAACGCCCCGGATTCGTTGCGCCAGGTGTCCGCCAGTTATTCGCCGTCGTTGCCATGTCATTTGCTTGCATGGTGCATTTTGCCATGTCATCATTTGCATTTTATCATGTCATCATGTGCATCTCATTTTGCATACATGTTCGTCTCATGCATCCGAGCCTTTTCCCCGTTGTCCGTTTTGCAATCCGGCGCTCCTATGTCCTCCGGCGTCTCCCTCTTCTCTCTTCTCTTGTGCGGGTATCAAACTTTCTCGGAATGGCCCGAGGTTTGCCAAGCGGCCTTGGTATACCACCGGTAGACCGCCTGTCAAGTTTCGTGCCATTTGGAGGTCGTTTGGTACTCCAACGGTTAACCGGGTAACCGTAAAGCCCTCTTTGAGTTGCAGCCCAACACCCCTTCCAAAGTGGCCCAAAACCCACCAAACTCATATCCATGCTCTCGGTCGTTCGATCACGATCGCGTGGCCGAAAACCGCACCTCATTTGGACTCTCCTAGCTCCCTCTACCTATATATATGTCCTCCCCTTCATTTTTCGCGGATGGATCCCCAAACCCTAGATCAAGTCGCCCTCTGCGCCGCCGGACGCGTCCACCGACGGCCGGACATGTCCAGCCGCCACGTCCCTCCGTCCAATCGTGGAGCGCCACGTCAGCGCCGCCGCCTCCCTCCTCCACTCACGCGCCGCCACGTCGCCCGCCCGCGCTTCTCGCTTCCACGCCGCACGCCCGGCCCGCGAGCCCATCGCGGCCCGCTGAGCCCATCCGGCGCCGCCGCTGCTGCCGTTGACCGCCGCCTGCCGGCAGCTCCCTCGCCGCCCGGCGCACCGCCTCCCGCTGCTGGCGCGCCGCGCCGCCAGCGCCGCCCGTTCCCCCGCCCGGCCAAGCCCGCGCCGCGCCTCGCCCCGCTCTGCCGGCCTCGGCCTCCGTGCCGCTTCGCTGCCGCCCGACCGTCCTCTGCAGCCGCTGCCCGCAGTCCGCTTCGCCGCCTCCATGCTCCGCGGCGCTGGCGCCGCGCCACACGCGCGCGCTTCACAGAGCTCATTGGCTTGTCCAGCTCGCTGCCGTCCGCCCGCTTCGGCCGCGTCGCCCGGCCTTCCTCCCGGCGGATCCGCCGCCCGCCAGCGATAACCTCGCCGGAGACCTGCTGCCGCCGTCTGGTCTGCCCCAGCCCGATCCGCTCCGCCGCGCCCGATCCGCTCCGCCCGACCCGTTTCGCGCCCGATCCGCGTTGACCCCGAGGTGGTTTTTTTCACTAAGTCCCCAGTTTTTGATATTTTCATGCCATGTTCATGCCATCACATCTCTGCATTCGTAGGTTCGTTTTGCGCGTGTAATATGTCATATTGTTCGTCTCTACGAGTACATCATTTCATTCCATTGCATCATTTGCATTTGAGCCCATCTTGATGCCCGAAATGCTGTTGGAAGAGGGCTTCAGATCGTTAGTTCCATAATCTTATCAGCACGAGCTCTTTTGTCATTTTTGCCATGATTTATGTGTGCATCCTATGAGTATGAGCTCTACATGAATGTTGAACTATGCTATGCCATCTTTCCAGGGGTGTTGACTATGTATTTTTGTGAGTTGTGCGCTGAGTGTATCAAGCTTGTAAAGTAGGGTAGTTGTTTGTTCTTTGTTTTCTGACAGATTCTGTTATATTTTGATGCCATGTTAACATGCTTCTAGTAATCATTCTATGCATAATCTGAAGATGCTCTATAAATATGTTTTGATATACATGTCATGCTCTATCCATTCATGCCCTTGGTTGCAATTATAGCCTGCTGGAACATGTTCATATCTTGCTCTAAAGTTGCTTGAAAATGTTGTTTGTCAGCCTGTTAACATTAAGTTCACTTGTTCCCATGTGTTTTACTAGTGATCCATGTATCCTATGACCTTGCTCTTGCCATGCTTAGCTTCATAAACATGCCTTCTTACTGTTGGTTGCCTTGACATGCCATGTATTGCTCTGTAGTGAGTGGTTCGAGCTCACGAACATGCCTACTTATTGTTGTTCCTGCCATGTATAAATCTGTAATATAACTTGCCATGTTTACATGGGTGCCATCATATTTTCTATGCCTTTTTGGCTTATGGTCAGTAAGGGTCTTTTGATATATGCTATTAGTAGATTCATGCCATGCCTTTGTTTGCCATGATATGTTCCTGTAATATGTTGTTTGATAGCTCTAAACATTGCAACCTGATGTTATTTCTGCTAAAGTCTGAAACTGTTATTATTTGCAATATCTCCATGTCTTTTTGAGCATGTTCTAGTTGTTTCTGGAAATAGCTCAGTGTTCATGTTTTGTTATGCTTTACGTGTACTTCATGCCCATGCCTTTTGTTATTATGTTGGGGTGCTGTAGCATATTGTTTTGATGCTTGTAAGATGACTAGTTGCTTTTTTTGGATGATTGTTGCTATGACTTGTATAGTGTGCATGTGTTGAACCGCTGTGCTCTTTTGAGTGTGTTCTATTTGGAACTTGCTTGTTTTTGCATGTAGCTTCATATTATCATGTTGCATCCTTGTTTTGGTGTGTTTGCTTGATGTTTGGGTGCATTTTGCATCAATGCCATGCTTAACTTGTTTTGCTCATATCTTCTAGCCCGTAGCTCCGAATCTAATGAACTTTATATGTAACTTGACTAGAATTTCGTGTAGATTCTCTTGGTGCTCTTTAACTTGCTATTTAACAACTTGAACATAAATCTTATTCAGTTCTGGACCAATTTCGAAATTTGCATATGAGGACTTACCGGAATTGTTATATGTTGTTTCCGGCCTCATTTAAACTTGCCTTGGTGTGTTGTTCTTGTTTGCATCATCTCTTGCCATGAGTAGCTTCATGTAGCTTGGTCATGCATCATGCTTGTTGTGCATCATGCCTTGTTCATGTGTGGTGTCTTTACCTATGTTGTGTGCTTCTTCTTGTTAATTAGTTCCTGTTTCGTTGCGATCGTGAGGTTTCGTTAGCCTTCGGTTGGTTCGGCTTCATCCGTTCATCTTCTTCATGGACTCGTTCTTCTTCCTAGCGGAATTTCCGGCAAGATGACCGCTACCCTGGATCTCACTACTATCATTGCTATGCTAGTTGCCTCGTTCTTTCGCTATGCTGCGCTTCCTATTACTTGTTTGTCCAGCCATCCCATATTGCCATGAACCCCTAACCTTTGACACCTTTCTTATGCAAACCGTTGTTTGGCTATGTTACCGCTTTTTGCTCAGCCCCTCTTATAGCGTTGCTAGTTGCAGGTGAAGTTGAAGATTTCTCCATGGTGGACAGGATTTTGGTTGGGATATCACAATATCTCTTATATTATTAATGCATCTATATACTTGGTAAAGGGTGGAAGGCTCGGCCTTATGCCTGGTGTTTTGTTCCACTCTTGCCGCCCTAGTTTCCGTCATACCGGTGTTATGTTCCCGGATTTTATGCTCCTAACGCGGTCGGGTGATTTATGGGACCCCCGACGGTTCGCTTTGAATAAAACTTGTCCAAAAGGCCCAACATTGACTTTTACCATTTGCCTCACCTATTACCTTTTTCCCTTGGGAGTCGCGATCCCAAGGGTCATCTTTATTTTAGCCCCCGGCCAATGCTTGTCTAAGTGTTGGTCCAAACTAGAGCCCTTGCGCGCCACCTCGGGAAACTTGAGGGCTGGTTCTAGTTGTACGTAGTGCTCATCCGGTCGTGGCTCGAGACGAGATACGCGCGGCTACTATCGGGATGTCGGCACACCGGAGGTCTTGCTGGTCTTGTTTTACCATTGTCGAAATGTCTTGATGTACCGGATTCCGAGACTGATCGGGTCTTCCGGTGAAGGTCTATTCTTCGATGATCGCGAGAGCTTGTCATGGGCTAAGTTGGGACACCCCGCAGGTTTAAACTTTCGAGAGCCGTGCCTCGGTTATGTGGCAGATGGGAATTTGTTAATGTCCGGTTGTAGACAACTTGACACTTGATCCAAATTAAAACGCATCAACCGAGTGTGTAGCCGTGATGGTCTCTTCTCGCGGAGTCCGGAAGTGAACACGGTTTCGTGTTATGTTTGACGTAAGTAGGTGTTCAAGATCACCTCTTGATCATTGCTAGCTTCACGACCGCTCCGCTTTGTTTCTCTTCTCGCCTCATTTGCGTATGTTAGCCACCATATCTTGCTTAGTCGCTGCTGCAACCTCACCACTTTGCCCCTTCCTTTCCCATTAAGCTTTGCTAGTCTTGATACCCATGGTAATGGGATTGTTGAGTCCTCGTGGCTCACCGGATACTTCCTAAACCAGTTTGCGGTGCCTATGTTATCGAAAGGTGACGCAACCAAGCTCAAGGAGGAGCTCGTTGAAGATCTTGCCCTTTGTATTGTTTCGCTCTAGTTGATCAAGAGTGGAGCCCGGTTAGGGTCGATCGGGGACCCTTTGTCGATTTGGGGTTCTTCTTTTATTTTGGTTCCGTAGTCGGACCTTGTTTGTATCTGGATGATGTAATGCTTTATTCATGTAATTGTGTGAAGTGGCGATTGTAAGCCAACTATGTATCTCTTTCCCTTATGTATTACTTGGGTTGTGTGAAGATTACCTCACTTGCGACATTGCTTTCAATGCGGTTATGCCTCTAAGTCGTGCTTCGACACATGGGAGATATAGCCGCATCGAGGGCGTTACACATCTCCCGCACTGGCCTCCCCTGGACGCGTGCAGCCGGCGGGTCCCTCGGGTCCAGCAGTGGTCGCGACTCGCGAGGCGACTCGAGCAGCAGCTCGAACGCACACAGTGCCTCCCCGTCGGCCCGGGACGCCGCCCGAGCGGGAGGCACCAGCGGACCGGAGAGGCGAGTAGCAAGACGCCAGCGGCAAAGACTGGCGGCAGCGATCTCATGCCCAGAAAGGGGCACACGGCGGTCTGCGCTGCTGCAGTTCGTGGCGGTAGCAGTTCTCGGCCGCATCCATGGCGGCCGCCGTGGCGTGCTCCTACTCGCGCGGCTGGTCCATGGCTGTCGGCGCATCGCAGGACAGGGACGACAGTAGTTCTAGGCCGCATCCATGGACGACGGCGCGCGACAGGGTGGGGGCGGCAGGGCGGCGTGCTCCTACTGGTGCGGCCGATGCGGGCGAGGGAAGAGAGGAATCAGGAGAGGTGCTCACGGGCGGCGCAAATCGTCTCCTAGGTGGCCAAGGGGCTCGCTGGGGCGGCAGGGAAGGCCGGCTGCAGGACGAACCGGTAGGGGGCACCGAGGGGATCCGTTCCCGTGAGCGGCAGCCCGAGGAAGGCGCTGGAGTTGGCAGGAATCGGGCGGTTAATGGAAGGACGGGGTGGCGCCGCCATTGAAGCGAGGGGATCGAAGGTCGAGGAGGCCCTCCGTGTAGGATCTAGGACCATCGCGGACGCGGCGGCGGCACGCCCAAGCTCGGGCGCACCACTACAGGGCGGAGGGCCGGCGAGGGCCAGGCGGCGGGAGGAACGGCGGGGAGGGCATGAGTAAGTCCTGCGCCGCCGCGACTGGAGACGGAGCAGGGGTTAATTTGTAAAACCGAATCGTTTATTTAGATATCACTTAAAGAAGGACTGCGGGTATAATTTTCAAAAAACGGATGCAAAACAGCCGCGATGACGGACGACCAGAAACCTTAGCTGCTTTATTATTAACTAGCACATATGCCCGTGCGTTGCAACGGGAGAGATAATTGATATGTCCACCAAAATATTCATCAACATAGCCCAACAACATTCAAATGTTGCCACCCGCCCACGGCAGAGAGGTGCACACTAAGGTCTAGCAGAAATTCATATAAGTTGTACATTTGGTATGGGCTTTGATTTCATGGCATGGCATGGCATGTAGATTATGTCTAGTATAAGCCGGAAGCAAGTATCTCAATGTATTTTCCATCCTGACGTAAACCAGGACGCATACATGTCAAAATGGCCTCTATTAGCATTCCCTGATATAAATTGTTAACATAAAGATTAATTCGTTTCTGTTACAATGAACACGACTGTCCCTCGAGGCTTTCATTCACACCTTCTGAGGCCAAAGAATCTGAGCATGTACCTTCAGAAGTAAGCAGACTTTAGGAAATAGAGAAGCAAAAAATAGAGTACGCTTCTACTCGGGAGCTCCAACACCAACAAAAGCTTGCCACAGCTGTCATCACAAAGGCTACTGAATGAGCCTAGAAAATAAATAGAAAGGTTATAGGAAACAGTCTGTACGTCTCCCCTCAAAGCCATCAATAGTCTATCATGGACAAGACACTGCAACTATTCGAAGAATAAGTTTCTTCTTGACTCGTGTTACAATTTTAGCATCCACATCACCTGAATGCCCCTCTTGGCTAGGATCAACCTTATCTAGATCATGGAACTCGTCATGTGAGTCTGCTAGCACCTTGCTCTCTTCAACTGTCCCAAGGTGGGTGGATTCCTTTGTCTGCAGCCTGCCAGCAGATAAATGCTTCTAATACGTTCTTAAATTCGGATAAGAATCAATATTTTGACTACATGAATGGAGACATTATTTTTAATATTATCCGAAGGAAATGATGACCGAGGTTGAGTTGAGGCGCGCCGTAAAGAATTCTCGAGTGTAGAAAAGAGCACTTCTAATACATCGTGAGTCGGTGTTGTTTACTAATACATTCTTAAATTCAGGTAAGAAGCAATATTTTGAAACACTATATGAGTGGAGATATTATTTAATATTATTAGAAGCAAATGATGACCGAGGTTGAGTTGCGGAAGCAGTCGGAAAGAATTCTGGAATGTAGAAAAGAGCACTTTTATTGAATTTCTTTGAAATAAAATAATTTTGACCATAGATGAAAAGCACATCCTATAACAAAGGGAACCTGTATATAAGAACATGGATAATCCAAGTACTCGAAAAGTTATCGTAATTATTGCATGACAATGGTTTTAAAGTCTGACTAAATATTGGTTGCATGGCAGCATGGATTACTGATTCTTATGACAAACACCTAATATATTTTTTCCTTTATTCTGTCAATATTTCCAGTGAGATGCTATCACACTAACATACAAATAAACACTTGTGGGTCATCCTTAATTAGCTTCCAGATACATACAAAATGTAAGTTGGAAAGACAATGGACATATCATAATCTATGGTGGCGCATACAGAAATCTGGGAGATGAGTTTCAGTTTTGTTCAGTTTGTTACTTTCTTTGGTGTTAACAGAGTCGATGGGCATGCCAGAAGCAAACAAAACAAACAGAGACAACAGGGTGATTTCCTACCAACTTGACAATGGTGTGTCATTTTTTTCCTGGACATTGGCATCCTTGTAATCTGGAATTACGCTTTAGAATTGATGAATATCTTCCGAACTTCATTCTTACTTCAAAGTAGAAAATCCCACTTATCTCAAGATTTTGTTAGGATGCTAAACCTTAATCTAGCTCCTGGATTTGCCAGCAGCAACACTAAAATCTACTTTTGTCAGGGTCAAGATTGTTACTTGTTCACTGTGCTTCTAAATTTTAAGGATTCAGGATTCACATACCCCTAGCCAAACAGATATGCAACAACATTCCAGAAACCTCCCTAGGGGGTCACACTTAATTCAGGCCAATCAAATCGGTGTCATCTAATTCTTCAGATCTTGTTTATGTAAGAAAGATGACCAGTAGCCCAGGTCCAATAAACAAAATAAATTAAGAAAACAACCCATGGTCATGAATACCAATCAGATTTCAGAGAGATCAAAAGCGGGTGGACTGGTGTGTGATGCCGATATAGGGGTATGCAGGTGTGATCGAGGGAGACGCGTGGAACAGCAATGGTAGGTACCTAGATTATGAGGGCGGCAATCGCGAGGCGTGGCTGGCTATAGAGCTGCCGCTCCTCGGAGACCTTCTGCAGAGAGCACGTCATGGCTGATCTCCCTCATGCTCGACCCCTCAAATGACACTGCGCAGGACATTAACTAAGAGCTTATCCACCTTCCAATATAGCACTATGTGATAAGATCTTGAAAGGATGACATTGATCAGCTCAGAAAACCACTATAAACACTGAGCCAAAGTCATTCAGATAGAAATCAAGGCTATAAGCTTCGAATTTGTGTATGGATACAAAGAGAAGCATGACTATTCTAATAATGTGCCATGGTCCAAGAAGTATGGCCTTTTCGAAATTGTTAACTAAACAATGCCAGAACCTATGAACAAAGGCATATAGAAACCTGAATGATATATAAATGAAAAATTACTACTTAGTCAATAAGTCCGTGATGTACGATGTAGCACTTTGGCAGTCAAATTATCTTGCAAAATGCAAATACAAGACATACATTAATTATTGGATTTGCCACCGAATAGCAAATTCGGGTTAGAATTTCATGTCGACATAAACACATATGTTCCAAAGAGGGTAACATGAAATGAAGATTGTTGCAATCATACCAAACAACTGCTACATTGCCATTACGAAGGACAAAGCAGAGTAGAGCTAGCAGCAATTGAAAATCTGAATATCAAACGCTCTATCCTCTACACCACGGCTGGCTCTACTATGTGAACTATTTGCTACAGAGTTGAGAAATGACCGAACGATTGCCTACAAGAATATGAGTTGCATCCTTGTTTGATTTACTCCATGACCCCAATGCAATTTCTTCATTCGGTGTAGTGGCATGAGTACTCGACGCGAGATGTCGGTGATGTGGGGCCAAGGCCCGGCAGCAGCAAACAAATATCGATGCACTTTTGTACTAATTCATAACAAAACAAATCAAGGGAACTATCCAAATCCTCATCTGCCAACAGCCAGCAGCTTCCTCTGCCTGCAACGATGCACTTCCTCTGCTTATAGAGCGTCGCACACATCACGCACAACCGGCCGAAAAAGCATACGTACCTTGCGGCATCGATGGTGGCAGCGAGGCGGGGGGAGCTGGCGAGGTTCTCCTTCCAGAGGTCATCCCATTTGAACACGGGCTGTTGTGGGGACGACCGCGTCCAGTGCGTGCTCTTGTAGGCGCCGGTGAGGAGGCGGGGAGGCCGGCGACCTTCTCCTTCCACAACTCATCCCGATGGAACTGGGGCCGTGGCGGGATGGCTGCCCACGAGACACGCCAACAAGCCCGCCTCAAACCCTAACCACGGGTGGGGTCACGAGCGGGCGATAGAGGACGGAACGGAGAATCTTGCCGAGGGAGGAGGCGCGACCTTGGGGAGCTCGGGGTGTCTTCTGCAGCTCAAGGTCGCTGGAAGCGGCGGCGTGGTGGTGGCGGCGGCGATGAGTTCGTCGGCGAGAGGGAGAGGAGGCAAGCCCGTGCTCCTCCTGTACTTGTGTTTGTTTTTTTCTTTACAAATCGGACAGCGGGTTGAATACTCCAAACAATGGGGTGTTTTCTGCAAATAATGAAGCGTTTTTCCGGATCCACTAAAAAAGGGACTGCGGGTTGATTTTAAAGAAATAGAAGGGCTTTTTTGCAAAAGTGCCGACGACGTACGGGCAGAAACCCAATTCTCTTTATTATTAGGTAAAGATAAAGAGTAAAGATAAAGATAAGTATTCCCTCTCATCCCACACACGATCAAAAATCTATCCTTGACCAAAAATCTATCTTACTGACATGTTCATTTAATCAAATCGAGACTCATGCAAACTCGAGACTCTGAATATTCAGGATGCGGAATGGAGTGCAGAGTTGAAATCCTAGAATAGAAGTACAACTGTACATGAGGAGGGACATGAACAACCTCGTTCGCAGAATGGCCTTCATGGCGAACTGACCCAAAGATGATGATGTAGATCTTGCGGATGGTCGTCCACCGCAGGTCCAGTACTTCATCATCCACAACCGCCGCAAGCACTGGCCACACGCCCTACCATGAAACGCTGCGCGGTACTGTTTTCCACGCTGCTAGCCCCGTCGCCTCCAGCCACCATTGTTGTCGCCACCATCCGGAAGCTTGACTTTGGCACTGCCCAGTTAATCATGCCCAGACTGCAGCTCCCAGATCTTTGGGTCTGAATGTGATGGCGATATGCATCAAGGTGATCCCCTGCTTGTTGCTTTAGTGAACTCGGTAGGCTTGGCATAGGGGATGCAATTTATTTTCCAACCACATCTCATACTGGAAACATGATGAGCCCCAAATTATTTCTATCTCAAAATAGATACATCGATGCTAAACAGAACTCTGCGCATTGTTAAAACTGACAGACAACATCCTGTTCTTGCTGTACTTTTAAAATTGAATTCAGATTGACCAAAATAGGTACCATTTGAAAGCTTATGACAAAAGACTTCTACCTTTATTTTCAAAATACTAACTGCATCTATTGTGTGTGATTTCTTCTAATCTACACATCAAACTATCATCTTAGGTATTATATAGATGTTACCATTGAAATGTAGCTGGCCAATTTGATTTCAACTTGAGAACTCGGATGAGTTTCTTCTTAGTGGATATCTGCTTCTTCGTTTGGAGATGCACACATCAGCCTGAACCAGCACCCAAGTGATGTGAAAATGAATGTTCTTTGCGTAAACATTTCTTCAGCTTTAGCTAGTAACAAATATATCATTCACCATATGAAATCAATACAGTGGAACATATAAGTACGTTCTTTTTCAAAACTTAGCACAAGGAACTAAATCATCCAGTTAGTCGGTTCACTTAAAATCAATCCACATACTTGTCATGACGCAGACATTTTACCTTTGATAAACTAAGTAATTGGCAATTTAGCATTCGCAGATATTGTTATATTTTCTTGTTAGGAAAAGCAATCAAAATTCCCCAAAAGGTGTTAAGTTGTCACACAGTTGTATGTCTGTGTCTTGTCCAGAAGGTTTAAGCAACTGCAAAATGTGGGCCATTAAGCAAGTTGAGATTACTTTTTGCGGAGAATAAATATGATCCCAAAAGAATAATTCCCTGTGGTTACTTGGAAAATAAATGTGCTGCCGAATAATTAACTTCATAATTAAGCACACAAGCCAACCACAATCAAGCACACAAGTCATCTGCATCAGTACCGTTACACTAACATGTAGCAACAACACGTATTTTATCATGATTCCCTCGGAATCTGTACAGTGTAGTGATGAATGTGTGGCACAAAAAAGAGACCTGGCATTATGGTTGGTACCTTGAAGAAGGCCTTGCTCTTGTGCTGGTTGTCCAGTGCTCATGAACTGAAAGAAACAAGAAGACCAGGATGATAAACAACCAACGACAACTTTGGCAAATTTTCAGCATATCAGAATCTGAGGAAAGCATGAACACATTAGCGACAATATATGTTAGACAAAATAATCAATTTATTTTATAAACTTAATACCAGCCAATCAGTGCTGTTATCTCGTCGCTCCAACTTTTTGATCTACTCAATGATGATATTCTTATAGAAGGCTTTAGATTGCAGCTTCTGGAGGCAGTAACAACACAAGTGATCACAAAAACAAGCAGGAAAGCACCGGTTGCGATTTCCAAAACAATAAGCCAAGTCAATTGCTGGACTTTAACATGCTTATGCTCAGAAGTATTATGTTTTCATTGAAAAATCACTCACTTTTCTTTTGATTGCAGAAACTGAAGGTTCATTTTTTAGTCACACTGTCCCAAGACACACCTCAACTTGTATCTTCAAATTCGAGCTTAGCATAGAAAGTGAGAATTTTTTAAAAGTTTAAGACATACACATGATCCAAGTCAACCAGTCTAGGCATGGTAAATTCTACAAAGATGATTCACTACCTTACTGTGTTATCAATTGATGAAAAATTGGCACACCTTCTAGGATAATCCTGCTAGTACAACTATAACAGTTACAATAATAATCTTGGTTTTTTCATTTGAATAAAAGAACACAAACCATCATGAGGCCCCTATGGAATCATCACAACCATGATTCTGATCTCTTTTTTTTTCGTGGACCATGATTTTGATCTGCTATAAGATTTATCCTTAAGTTCATAGTATTCAGAGTTCAGACCTCACCAGTGGAAAAATTCCTAGCAAAGCCATGTATGCGTGAAAGAAACATCAACAGTTATCTAGATAATCATGGGAAGAACATATAAAATTAATAAAGTCCTAAAGGAATAAATCAAGCGTGGGAAATCTACATGGTTGCTAGCTAGCTAGCATGGGCTATTGGCCAATGAAACACGTACCGGAGGATCAATCAGGCATGATGTATGGTCGTTTCGTGCACATTTGGTTGGCTTGCTTCATCGTCGTTGCCGGCTACTACTTGTACATCTGGTCAGCTTGCTTCTTCGTACTTCTACAGTAGTACCTTGCTCTGAAGTGGATTTGAGTTTCACTCACTCCCTCCAGATCCTCCCGAGGAGAGGCGATCCTCACGCGGGAGACCAGTGCCCTCGCACCGCTGCACCCTGCCGCACCCTTCCTTCTTCTCCTACCTCTCCTCCTCCCTGGATCCTCCTCTGTCTCTCTTTTCTACCAGAAAAATTAAAGCCCCGCCATGACCTTGGAGTTCTCCCTGCCAGCCATGGAGGCCCGCCTCCAGCTGCAAGGACTTCGCCCGCGGCGCCGGATCCCTCATTCTCCCGCGCCCGCTGGATCCCGCCGCCGCCGTTCTGCACCGAGCAGATGCGTCGTCTCCAGCCTCTCGAGCATCCGCGTTGACCTGATCCAGAAGCTGCGGTCGAGAGCACGGCAGGGGCGGCGAGCGGGCAGAGGTGCGTCCGCGGCGGCGGGCGGGTTGAGGTCGTCCGCGGCGGCCAGGGGATTTGGCTCGGCAAGGCCAGGGTCGTGGGGGGAGGCGGAAGCGTACGGGTGTTTTTTCCATCGAACCGTTTTTTCTTCGCAGATTAACGATGGATTGCGGGTTCAATGCACAAAATCACACGGGCTTTTCTGTAAAAAGTGCGCGACGGTGAACCCGGAGACCCAATTCGTGCTTTATTATTAGGGAGAGATAAAGAGTAAAGATAAAGATTGGATAGAGATATATGGTCCTTTAAAACAATTATAGCTACTGGATCGGAGACACATCAAGGGTTCGTTCCACAAACACAACCACATAATTACATAGTGGAAGATATATATTGATAGACACATTGCGCCGCAAACTTGGCTCCAAAATCCAAGTTATTTTGCTTGCCGAAGGATGAACTACAATCAGAATAAAGAATGCGAGCATTGCACTAGCAATGCTAGCAAACACGTGTCACACTTTATCACATTGAAACCACTGGCTCTATGGTTATCTCTACGGATGTGGAGAATCCAAGATTGAGTTTGTCACATAAGGCTTTCTTGCGTTCGTCTTCCACTTGACACAAGCACGTGACACCGTCACAATCTGTGTACTCGCATTGCTCAAGCAAGTGTATCCTCTTCAAACACACAGCATGCCTCCTGATGAGCCTGATGAAATGCATTACGTCCATGTCCTTACTAATTCCATATGATTTTATCTCCAGCGAACTCAAGTTGTGGTGCTCAAATTTAGGTCCTTCCCCATCCAGGGTAAACCTGTAGGGACCTTGATGCGTAAACTGGCGATGAATTAGCTACAGCAGAGAAAAAACAAGTATGATTATTTAGTGTGATTTTTTTTAAAATAAAGAGGGGTCAATGCGCTCCGATTTCCCTTACACAAACAACAACATTCTATATAAGTTAATTATAAGCAAATAAACCTCACAATTATTAAGTGTAGGAAGATAAGATTTATGGATGCTGGCATGAGAAGAGAAATGCAAATGCGGAAGACATGAGACTTGATTGCCTTGTCAGAAAGAAATTTATATAGGGAGAAGAAAATTAAGATGTGTACCTTAATTGACAGGTTGCTCAGGAAGGGCGCGGCATCTAGAAGAGAAAGAATCCAGGCTATGTCGAGGATATGCATGTTGCAAAGAGAAACATCACTGAGGCTATTGAATGCCGCAGAGAGCGATGCTGGATGGTTGTGAAAGCAGCATTTCAGATACCGTGCTGAGAGGTTTATTGCACGAAGCCTTGGAACACAGCCGAACCGCATGCATTGGACCGACGACGACGTAGAGTCATTGCACACAAGACGCTCAAGCTTCGGGAGTATGGTCAGCTCTACTCCGTGGAAGAAGCAGTCATGGAGTTCCAAGGCCAAGAGCGATGAGTTGGGAGCCCCGATTTCTAATTTCTCCGCAACGGAGGCCCTGCACCTGCATTTGGTCAAGGAGAGCAGCTCTAGGCCATGGCAGGCGTCAAGGAGACTGGCCATCTCCGAGTCGCTGGTGAAGATGAAATCTTGCAAGGTAATGGTGGTGAGCCGCGCGAAGGCGGCGGGGCAGGCCGCCAAGAACGACGCAAAGCGTTGACCGTACTCGGCGAACTCGACGCCGTATGCAGTCCGTACGGTGAGCTCGAGGCGGTCGGCGGGGGTGGCGGCGATTGCGTCGCCGATGGAGCGCAGGCACGGATCTACTTCTGCAAGGTAGAAGGCGAGGCGCAGGCTCGTACGGCGATGGGTGGGCAGCAGAAACCACGTTACGGAATTGGTGTACGTGGCCATGACACAATCCAAGGAGAAGTTCAAGCGATGGTGCGGTACCATGGTGGCGACGTCCATGTCAAGATCCGGGAGCATGCACGGGAGGGGCCTCCATCGCCTCGCCATGGCGCCCGCCCTGACCGCCGTGCGCAGGTCCACGCGTTGGAGTATGTCGAGGAGGATGTCGTCGGGTAGAGCGCTGATCCTGTCGCCGCCGTCACCGCAATTCACTCGATTACGACCATCGTCCTTGATGTCTAAACACTCCATGAATGCGCGCCGGCTGGGAGATATACTCTAGATAGATCGCACCACGCCGTTGGTCCACGGCGGTGGCACGTATATATGTTGTCGTGCAGGCATCAGCCGAAGACGTTTCAGATCCCAACTCATCTTTTCTTTTTTTGAGACAATGATCCCAACTCATCTAGAATTCGGTTTCAGGCGCGTAGCTAGCTCTTGGCCTGTCAGTGCAGAGCAGCCCGACTCAAATGTTGCTATTTCATAAACGGAACGGGCCCAAGTCCGGTATCAAAAGTACTACTGAGCATTCTTTCCACAAAAAATATGTATATTTCAATGGAATCGTTGCGCGTCGCGCCGGCCGAACATTGCGCCAGGCGCGTCCACGCACTCACGATACAGGCGACTCAAGTCGCAACGCGTGGGGCAGCAGGACCCACATACGTTATCTCCCATCCCGTGCAGTTGTCGCAGAAGGGCCTGAGGCGGAGCTCGCCGCCGTCGGCCTCCATCCCGCGCAACAGCTCCTCGAAGGCCTTGGCCATGGCCACAAGCTACTGCTCCATCCCCTACCGCGCGGCCACCATGCCCGTGAGGCACGCCCCACCATTCGCGCCACCCGTCAGAGTTGAGGCGGCCGTGGGGCATGACGCCGTTTGCGGAGGCGATCTGGTCGGTCTGGCACCGGTCGAAGTACATCGTCCACAACGTGTGGCTGTCGGCGGCGTACCTCGGCTTGTTCCGTTGCGCCTCCGATAGCGACGAATGGATGCGCCTCACCGATGCTCGTTCCATTCCGCCGCCGCGCGGCCACCATGACCGTGGACGAAGTAGTTCAATTCAACTTATGTCACTGCTCATAAAAGTACATGGTTATTATAATTATAAACACCATGTTTGTTTTGTCCTTGAATGGTCCGCCATAATAATTTAGCAAGTGTGCATTCGAGAAAAATATGTTGTATTGTTTTGTCCTAATCACAAAAACAACATCATTTACTAGCTACTCAACTACGTTTTACCAAGTTATCATTTTTCAAAATTATTCTCTTCTGCACAAATCACATAAATACCTTGATAATTATATGTACATGCAAGGGTGACAACTTGACACCAAAATCTAGGCTGCTTTGCTTGCAGAAAAATGAATTATACTCATGACAAAGCAGTGAGAGCACTGCAGAAGCTAGGCTAGGAAACTCGTGTCACTATCTGTTTTTTTCCTTTTCTAAACCACTGTCTCTATTGTTATCAGTATGGGCGGGTGAATCCTGTAGTGAGTATACCACGCAATAGTTCCTTTCGGTTTTCGTCCACTTGACACAAGCATGTGACACCATCGCATTCTTCATACTCGCATTGTTCAAGCAAGTGTATCCTCTTCAAACACACAGCCTGCTTCCTGATGAACCTGATGTAACACATCACCTTCATGTCTAGACTAAGTCCACAGGCTTTTATCTCTAGCAAACTCAACTTGCGGTGCTCAAATTTATGTGTTTCCTTAGCCTCTGCCTCACTGAACTTGTAGGGACCTTGATCTGGGAAGCGGCGGCGAGATAGCTACATCAAAACAAAGAAAGAAAAACAGGTATGATTATTTAGTGTAGGACTGTTTAAAGAGGTAGGGAATATAAGATTGCCCCTAATTGCATCAAAGGATGCATGCATGCAGATGGAAAGAGGTTTTGCCTTATTAGAAATATGTACAGATTATTACAAAGAGATGATAAGTAAGTTGCACTAGCTACTTGTACGTACCTCAATGTAAAGGTTGTGGAGGAATGGCGCAGCATCAAGCACAGAAAGGATCCATGCCATCTTGGAGATATCCAAGTTACAAAGATGAACATCTGTGAGGCTACTGAATGCCGGAGACATCCCTACTGGACTATCAAAGTAGCATTGCAGATGCCGTGCCGAGAGGTTTATGATACCGAGGCAAGGAACACAGCCGAAACGCATGCTCCAGACTGTCGTAGAGGCGTCGCACACAAGGCGCTCGAGTTTTGGTACCCTGCTCAGTTCAACCACATGGAAGAAGCAATCATAGAGTTCCAAGGCCAAGAGCGACAAGCTGGAAGCGTTGATCTCCCAAACAGAACCCGCGCAGTGTGTCAAGGAGAGGAGTTGGAGCCGGTGGCAAGTGTTGAGGAGACGAGTCATCTCTGACATGCTAGAGAAGACGATGTCCTGCAAGGCCAGATTGGTGAGCTGTGAGAAGGCAAGGGGGTAGCCCGCCAGGAACGCGTCGACCAAACACAACCCCAGGTGGATCAGCATGTGCGAGGTAGTCTTGGTCCTCTTGGACGGTGAATTCCACGTATGGCGTCAGTATGGTGAGCTCGAGGCGACCGGCGGTGATGGCGGTCATGGCATCGCCGATGGAGCATAGGTACGGGCCGTCTGCAAGGTAGAAGGCGAGGCGCAGGCTCCTCAGGTGATGGTTAGGCAGAAGAAACCACGTTACGGCGTTGGTGTATGCGGTCATGACTTGATCCACTGGGAAATCCCATCGTCGGTGCGGCAGCGGTACCATGGTGGCGACGTCGATGTCGAGGTCGGGGAGCAGGCGTGTGAGCTGTCTCCATCGCCTCGCGACGGCGCCGACCTTCACAGCCATACGCAGGTCTAGGCGCCGGAGGATTTCGAGGAGGACGTCGTCGGGGAGCAGGCCGATGCCCCCGTCGTCGTGGTCGTCGTCGTCACCACGCTGCACTCGTGTGCGCTCATGGTTGTTGTCGATGTGCAGGGAGGCCTGGTCGGTGTCCGTCTCCATGAGCTCGCGCAGGCAGGTCGATCCAGGTTGCACCGCGTACGTGGCGCTCGAGATGTATGGGTGTATGTGTCGCAGACTCGGAGTGGACGTGCCAGAAGTCTTATTAATTAGCTTAGGTTTTGGATTGGAGGTATCCGAGTACAGCAGTACGTGACGTGTCCTTGAACAGCACGGACATTACGACAGACCGGCCTAAGATTCCGCCGGTCCCGTGAGCGTGTCGTGGGATCCTTATGATCTCCAGCGTCCACTTTTGCGCCACGTCATGCCACTGCACCCACAAACCATCTTTTTTTTTCTTATTATCTTTTCACCAGAGTGTTTTTTTTAGAAAATCTTCATATCTATTCATCTTCAATCATAATAGTACAACAAACACCGGAAATAATAAAAATTACATTCAGATCCGTAGACCACCTAGCGACGACTACAAGCACTGAAGCGAGCCGAAGGCACACCGCCGTCATTGCCCCTCCATCGTCGGAGTCGGGCACGACTTGTTGTAGTAGACAGTCGGAAAGTAGTCGTGCTAAGGCCTCATAGGACCAGCGCACCAGAACAGCAACTGCCGCGGATGAAGAATAATGTAGATCAGAAGGATCCAACCCAAAAACATATGAACGTAGACAGGCACCAACGAGATCCGTGCAGATCCACCAAAGATAGATCCGTCGGAGACACACCTCCACATGCCCATCAACGATGCTAGACGCACCGCTGGAATGGGGGCTAGGCGGCGAGACCTCATCCATCTTCAGGGACCCGCCGCCGTTTCGCCTTCCTGAGCAGAACACAACCCCTAACAAAACTGAAAGGAACAACTAAAAAGGAATCTCTCCCGTCAGCCCTTTGCAGGATCTAACGCGCCTCCATGGCCCTATGGCCACCAGAGACGAAGCGTACTTGCATCGGCGCCGGCGAGAGGCAGAAACCCTAGCTGTTTTTTTGGAGGAGGAGAAGGCGTAATAGGTGTCCATGACCTGCTTGTAAAAAGTATTTCTCACCAGAGTGTTCTGCTCCACTCATTTTCTTCCTCTCCTTCGTTCTCCTCCCACTCCAATCGACCCCTTTCTCTCTCTCTAGTCATGAACAACACACTGCCATGGATGTGTCCTCAAGCATCACCCCATCCCTACCTCCATGCTGTTGAGCGGCCTCATCACCGCCGGCCGCAACGCCCACCTTGAGGCGCCGACAAGCTGCTATGCGCCATTCCATGTGAGCTGGAGGCGACGGCGCACGTACACTCTACAGATGCAACATCATATATTTTTTTGCAAGATGCCATGCTTCTTGCTATGGCTTTGTTTTGTGTTTTACTTTTAGCCGGTTGCAACATTTTGATTTGTCGGTTCCAACTTTTTATTTCGCCGTCCGAAGCAATTTTCATCAATGAGCACCAACTTTTGATTCATTGGTTCCAACATTTTTTCTATCGGTAGTAGTTTTTCGCCTCGCTGGTTCCAGCTTTTGATTTCGCCGGTCGCAGCAATCCCTTTTTTCGACAGTGGAAACTTTTTGATTCGCGGGTTGTAGCATTTTATTTCGCGGGTAGTACCTTATTGCCAGAGGAGGGGGATTTTTCCTACAAGCATGTATTGCAAAAGCTACAGCCATGTGCGTTGGAGCTGCAAGCCGTATACATCGGAGTTGTTACCGGACACGCTTGTCGCCAGTGAGGCTGCAAGCACGAGCACGTGCAGTAGCAGCCGGTGGCCCTGTATGCTGGATCGATGGCGTGGTGTGCTTCGACGACGGGAGATTGCAACCTGCTGCCAGCGGGTTTCCTTGAGGAGGACCTTTGTCTATGCTAGCTTCGGCGAGAGCCATCAATGGAGGTGTTGCGAGGACGTCTAGTCTAATGAGGTATGTTTTACGAGCAAATCGGCCATGGGCTGCGCGGGGACGAGGAGCGGCCCTGTTTTTTTTCTGTTGACTTTTGTTTTCTACCTAATCTAACGGCTGTTGCGTGGTTAATCACAGGGCTGCACGCCGTCCGGCCGAAACTTTGGGCCGGCGCGTCGGCGCCTAGTACTGACCTTCTAAAAATGGTCGTTAGACCTACTACGAATAACAATCTTCAGTTGGGATTGCAAACCACAACATTCATGTGTGCTATGTGCAAGCATTCTTACCACACAAATCTATACCTACTAATACAGTAAGAAATGCTCCTGCATGTCTGTCATGCAATTTTCCAACAAAAAAACCCTATATTTTCTGTGAATTAACCCATAGCACACATCTAAGTCATAGCCGAACATATTTTTTTTTGCATTTTTTGGAAAACCCCCTGATTTCTCAGGTAATTAACCCACGTGTCATATATTCAAGTCAAATGAATGCTTTTCTACATTATCCATATCTTTTAAAACATAACTTTGATTTTAACATGTTATATATGAAATTTGGTTAAAAAATATGTAGAATCTGAATATCATGTTATTTTTACCTTTTAATTATTTTAAAAGTATTATTTTGAAAGAAAACTTACAATATATTGCGCATGGTTTGTTTTTCTTTCGTACCGGCAATCATCCGGATTGCAATTAAGCACCCTAAAACCAAAGAAAACATCGATAACCACACACGTATAACTCTCGAAACCTCGCAGAGAGAAAACAACAGATTTCTCATCAAGAGAGAGAGAGAGAGAGAGAGAGAGAGAGAGAGAGAGAGAGAGAGAGAGAGAGAGAGAGAGAGGCCTTACAATTGACCACATTCAAATGTGTTCTGATTTGTGTGAATACCGATACCACCGCCAACGAGGGTGAGAAGGAGGATAAGAGGCAACACAAATGTGATGCCCTATTAAAATAAAGGACGTGGACCTATTGTGGACTTGAGTCATGCTTATTGGGTTTAGAGCGTGTGTTATTTTTTCTTCCATTGCAATGCACGGGCTCTTTTGCTAGGTTGTACAAACTTTTTTAAAAAAAAATCTCTGTCTTGATAGATTTTTTTTCAAAATGACACCTAAGGTCATCTCCAACGGCAACCCGCAAATTTCCTCTCGCATCCGTCCGCGAACAGGGGGACAGTCCGCGGACATGGATGCGGGAGGACGACATCCAACGCTAGCCGCATACATTTCAAACTCTTTTTCATCAATCTGGATGAAATTCATACAAACACGGCCGGATTTCATACGAACATGACGGATTTCATACAAACACGGCAGCTTTAATTACATTTCAAACATTTGGTCTACATTGACGGCATCTGAAAGACAGTAGATCGTGTGCTTGGTTCGTGGTTGGTGTCTTATATGTCTCTGACATCTTAGTCAAACGAAGGTATCATATCTGAAGTTTGATGGTGTATCTGGGTACTGCACTGGCCAGATTATTTCAGCGGCAATAACTTCGCCGTTGGTAAGCTGCTTTGGAGGTCCGAAAAGCTGCATATCGTCAATGGAGCCATATCAAGCTTGGGTAAAGAGGTGATCCGTCATTTTTTTCGTTGGTAGCAGATGTGGTGGTGCCAAAGACAAATAACGGGCCTTGGATTCACGCTCAGATGGTTTATGATATTGACTGTAATTTTACTTCTTGGCTGGTAGTTCTTTGTGTAAAGGCTAGTGCTTGGTAGTCTTTTTAGTTTTATCGGTGTTTATGTGGCTTGCAGTTAATTCTTTGTGAGATATGTGTCTTGTAATTTCATTTTTGTTATATGAACATGACTTGTCGTCGTCGAACAACACACATGTTATGTTGTAATGGGCTATCTTTTTATTTAACACGGTACATATGCATATGTTCATATGTGCGCACATACACTCGCTCATATGAACACGCACACGCATACCCTAACCCTATGAGCGAACACTTCTGAGAGATTGAGCTAGCACATCATCTTGAGGTTGACGAAGTCACCATAGACGCCTTCCTAGTTAATGAAAACATCTTCTCCTAATGAACGCACATCGCTGGACATCAATGTCAAGGCCTAAAAGGTGGCAGATGTGGGACCTTTTGCATTCTCTATCTTCAGAGATCGATTAGGCCATGTATTTTATGTCTGATTTCAACGAAGTGTCACAATGGAGGAGTATGATGCAGTTGGCCAAAGGAGTATGCCACAAGTACTTGATTTTCGGGATGCTATTGATGTATGTGGCCTTGCTGATATTGGCTCCTCGTGTACACAATGGACCTTCGAGAAGAAAGTTGATGGTGGTCGTTATACCAGAGTTCGGTTGGATAGGGCCCTTGCCTCGACTAATTGGAGGAGCAAGTTTCCTACTGCAGAATTGGTACATAAAATTGTTGCTTCTTTTGATCATTGCCCTATCTTGATGAAGTTAAACCCCTTTGATGATCACCCTGATCAATTGATGAAGCCTTTTCGGTATGAGCTTTATGTGGGAATCGCATGAGGGTTTTACAGAAACCATAGAGCAACAATGGCAAGGTCCAGGGGCTTTCATTGTGAATGGCTTCAGCGCTAGAATTGGAATACATTTGAAATTTAAAAGAGGAGATTTCTCATATATCTAGACATGAAAGTTTGAAAGCAATTGATTTAGCGCAACAGGCAGCCGACTACCATGTTGATCAAGGTGTATTGCATATTTATCAATAGCCGATGTTTAGTCTCTTCGACATAGGTAAGGTTGAACTAAAGCCCACCGTTTCGGTTACTAATGAAATTTTTATGTGGGCGAAAGTAAGGATTGGAGGAATTTCATTCTTGATTATCTCTAAATCCAAGCGAAATGGTGGACAATGTGGCTTGGTGGATGGCATTGGGATGCATATCGATGAAACTTCATCGATGAATTGTTAATGATATTGTTTTCAAGTGATTGACTTTAAACTAAACAAACAATGGCCGATATATACTTGTCGCCCTAAGTACATATAAAATGGATGATATATACTTATCGCCCTAAGCACATATAAAATGGCTGATGAAGTGTTGACATCGTCCTGTAGATAAGCTCCATGCAAATTATTTTTCGGCACACAAGCTTTGCCAAAAAACACGGGGCATAATGTGTGATGCCACTTATACTACGATTGCCACTTACCACTATTACCGCCCTGACCACTTTTCCACTGTTGACGCACACTGGTTGGAACGGTATTGTACTACACTGGCGCTTTCCCACTATTTCCACCCTTACCACTTTACCACCGTTGCCATACATACTGACTACCACCACATTACCACTATCACCACATAACCCAAAAAAGTACTTGCTCTATGGCTTCACCGTTATTACCCTATCACCACATAACCTAGAAAGTTACTTACTCTGCGACTTCGCTGCTATTCTCACTATTATCACTTTGTACATAACACAAGAAATTACCGTGTCTCTGACTTTACCACTATGGGCGATTTCAACGAAGTGTCACAATGGAGGAGTATGATGCAGTTGGCTAAAGGAGTATGCCACAAGTCCTTGATTTCGGGATGCTTTTGATGTATGTGGCTTTGCTAATATTGGCTTCTCGTGTACACAATGGACCTTCGAGAAGAAAGTTGATGGTGGTAGTTATACCAGAGTTTGGTTGGATAGGGCCCTTGCCTCGACTAATTGGAGGAGCAAGTTTCCTGCTGCAGCATTAAAATTGTTGCTTGTTTTGATCATTGCCCTAACTTGATGAAGTTAAACCGCTTTGATGATCACCCTGATCAATTGATGAAGCCTTTTCTCTATGAGCTTTATGTGGAAATCGCATGAGGGTTTTAAAGAAACCATAGAACAACATTAACAAGGTCCAGGAGCTTTCATTGTGAATGGATTGCATGCCAAGCTTGCGTCGTTCTCTATGTCGCTGAAGCGCTAGAACCGGAATACATTTGAAACTCAAAACAAGAGATTTCTCATATATCTAGACATGTAAGTTTGAGAGCAATTTTAGCGCAACAAGCACCCCACTACCATGTTGATCATGGTGTATTGCACATTTATCAATAGCCGATGTTTAGTCTCTTCGACATAGATAAGGCTGAAACAAAGTTACTAATATTTTTTTATGCAGGCAAAAATAAGGATTGGAGGAAGTTCATTCTTGATTATCTGCAAACTCCTAGCGAAATGGTGGACAATATGGTTTGGTGCATGGCTATGGGATGCATATCTATGAAACTTTATCGATGAATTGTTAATGATATTGTTTTCAAGTGATTGACTTTAAACTAAACAAATAATGGCCGGTATATACTTGTAGCCCTAAGTACATATAAAACGGATGATATATACTTATCGCCCTAAGCACATATAAAATGGACGATGAAGTGTTGACATCGTCCTGAAAATAAGCTCCATGCAAATTATTTTTCGGCACACAAGCTTTGCCGAAAACACGAGGCATGTGTAAATTTTGGCACGACAAGGAACGTATATAAGATTGCCTCAAATAAAAAAGTGTCCAATAACAAGAAGTTCCGTATGATCTACATAAACATCTTCGATGTTTGGGTCATTCCCATCCGATCTCATCTCGAGAAACAAAATTGTGCTTGGAGTACTAAGATTTTGTATTCAGAATAATGTTCTTCTCATTATACACCTCCAATATAGCCTCATATTAAAAAAAATGTTCTACAAGTATTGTCTTTGTCTGGTCAAACAGATCGATTTTGGTATTTCAATCATTTCAATTCGAGGTCGTATGCAAAAGTTAGAGCCAACGGAATTTGGCCCGACCATTTGTAAGAAGTGGCCCATGGCACCAGACCCACATATAACCGATGTCTGATGGCCGCGCGAGTTGTTGCCTGATTTATACGAGCAATTCGGCCCTCAAGATGGCCTCGAATCAAAAAAACGTTCAACACAGGAGTTGTTCGTCTTGTCGAAATGGATACTTTAGCTTTTGGGGGTATCTCCATCCAAGGCCGTATTTAGCATGTAAAACCCTAGAACCATATTGTTGGCTTGGGCATACCTAAATTCGAGTCTGGTTAATTTTGAAAGGATTTGGACATGATTTGGAGTTTTTTTTACGGGAAGTCCAACCACATCATAAATTGAGGAGAGATGATAGTCGATTGAACAACACACAATCGATCTATCATCTATCACTTTTTTACCTTTACCTTTTCTTCTTAACAGTACTTCTTCTTCTCATTATTAGTTGCAGGGCGTCAATCCACGAGGACTTAGAGGTGATCAGGTTGACCTAGGGCAGCCCATAGCCGTCATGCGTCCAGACGGAGTCCCTCCCAGGCATGTGGGTTTTGGGTCTCAAAAGTGCCCACCGTTTTGCTTGCGTACCACGTTTTCGGGTGGGTCTCCTCCGATGTGAGCTACGGTGCATCCCCGGCGTTGAAGGTACATGGTGATGTGTTTGTGCGAACATACATATTGATGGACATTGTTTAGCTGCCGCAAACTTGACTCAAAAATCACGGGTGTTTTGCTTGCAGAAAGATGAACTACACTCTGAATAAGGAGTGAGAGCATTGCAACAGCAAGGCTAGTATACTCGTGTCACTTGCTAATGATTTTCCTTTTTGTTTTTGAAACCACTTTTTCTATGCTTATCTCTACGCATGTGGAGAATCCAATATTGAGTATGTCACGCACGATTTTCTTCCATTTGGGTCGGCCCCTTGGAGTTGCTCTATATTCTTCTGTAAAGATAACTTTACAAATCATATAAAAAAAGACAACTCTACAAATTCTTTCTTGTTGCTGAATGATATAGATTGATGGACGTGTTCAGCTGTCGCAAACTTGACTCAAAAATCACGGGTGTTTCGCTTGCAGAAAGATGAACTACACTCTGAACAAAGGCTAGCATACTCGTGTCGCTTGGTCTATGATTTTCTTTTTGAGACCACTGGCTCTATAGTTATTTCTACGGATGGGGAGAATCCAAGATTGAGTATGTCACGTAAGATTTTCTTCCGTTCGGCTTCCACTTGACACAAGCATGTGACACCATCGCAACGTTTGTCCGCGCACAGTTCAACCAAGTGTATCCTCTTCAAACACACAGCATGCTTCCTGATGAGCCTGATGTAATTCATCACGTCCAAGTCCGTACTAACTCCATAGGCTTTTATCTCTAGCGAACTCAAGCTGCGGTGCTCAAATTTAGGCCTTTCCCCTGCCACGGTGAACTTGTGGAGACCTCGACTTGTAGATCCGCCACGAGTTAGCTACACCAAATAGACAACAGGTACGTTTATTTAGAGCCCAAACTATCTAAAATTGTAGGGAAGATAATATTCGTCCAGATGTATGCATGCGTCCGAGGATGCATGCAAGTGGAACCTCCTTCTTAATGGAAACATATACTTCCTCTGTTCCTAAATGTAAGTCTTTGTAGAGATTTCACTATAAACCGCATACGGATGTATATAGATGTATTTTAAGTTTAGATTCATTCATTTTGCTCCGTATGTAGTCTATCTAGTGAAATCTCTATAAAGATTTATATTTAGGAACGGAGGGAGTATATCTATAGAGAAGATAGTAACTAAGATGTCGAAAATCCAAATCTGAGCCCGAGCTCATCTGCACCTGCGCTCACTAAAAAAATCAAAATAAATACTAAAAAAATTCAAAAAATTCCAAAAAAAATTGGGGTGGTCGACAATTTGATGCGTGAGGTGCGCCCCAATTTTCAAAACATTTGGACTTATGTGCAGCTCTCAGCAAAAAAGACAAATCGGAGGTCTGTAAAAATGTGTACTGTTCATATACTGTTTTGGTCTGA
Organism: Aegilops speltoides; assembly: GCA_021437245.1. Taxonomy (NCBI): domain Eukaryota; kingdom Viridiplantae; phylum Streptophyta; class Magnoliopsida; order Poales; family Poaceae; genus Aegilops; species Aegilops speltoides. The sequence goes on from CM038141.1 coordinate 459,415,845, forward strand.
TTTGTCTTTTTTGCTGAGAGCTGCACATAAGTCCAAATGTTTTGAAAATTGGGGCGCACCTCACGCATCAAATTGTCCACCACCTCAATTTTTTTCGAATTTTTTTGAATTTTTCTGAATTTTTTACGAATTTTTTTTTGAACGGGTGCAGATGCACCCGGGCACCAAAACGCCGCACTCCTAAGATGTGTGCTACTACGTACCTTGATACTCCCTACGGTCCTTTTTACTCCACCTCGAGTAATAGAAAGGTTGTTGAGGAAGGGTGCAGCATCTAGAAGAGAAAGGATCAATGCCTTGTCGGGAATATTCAAGCCGCGCAGAGAAACGTCTCTGAGGCTATTGAATGCTGGAGAGAGCGATGCTGGATTCTCAAAGTAGCATTGCAGCTGCGGTAATGAGAGGTTTATGACACGAAGGCAAGGAACATAGCCGAAACTCATGTTATGTTCAAACATAGAGGTGTCGCAAACAAAGCGCTCAAGTTTCGGGACCCTGGCCAACTCGACTCTGTTGAAGGAGCAACCATGGAGTTCCAAGGCCAAGAGCGATGAGCTGGGAGCGTCGATCTGCAGTTTTTCCGTACTGGAGACCGTGCAGTGGCAGTTGGTCAAGGAGAGGATCTCTAGCCGGTGGCAGGCGTCAAGGAGTCCGGCGATCTCCAAGGTGGAAAAGGTGAAGTGTTGTAGGGCAAGGCTGGTGAGCCAGCCGAAGGCGGCGGGGCAAGCCGCGAGGAAAGACGCGAAGCATTGATCAAAGTCGACGCAAGGATCATATGACCTGAGTATGGTGAGCTCGAGGCGGTCGGCGGTGGCGGTGGGGATGGCATCGCCGATGGAGCGCAGGAACGGATCGACGTCTACAAGGTAGAAGGCGAGGCGCAAGCTCGTCCGGTGATGGGTGGGCGACAAAAACCACGTTACGATATTCGTGTAGGTGGCCATGACACGATCCACCGAGGAATCCCAGCGACGGTGCGGTACCAGGGTGGCGATGTCCATGTCGAGGTCGGGAAGCATACGCGGGAGCCGCCTCCATCGCCTCGCCACGGCGCTGGCCCTGACCACCGTGCGCAGGTTCAGGCATTGAAGTATGTCGAGGAGGACGTCGTCGGGTAGAGTGCTGATCCTGTCGCCGCCAGCATCACTGCCCTTCACTCGTTTACGGCCATCGTTCTTGATGTCTAAACATGGCTGATTAGTCTCCATGAATGCACACCACTTGCCGGATCGCCGGCTCGGCCGAGTTGCAGCCGAGATTGCAGCACGCCGCTGGAGATAGATGCATATATTTCGGCGTCTTATCTGCGTATCGGCCGAAGACGTTTCAGATCCTAACTCGTTTAGAGTCCGGTATCAAAACTGTATATTCTTTCCAACATTCCAAAAAAAAGGGTATTTTCTTTCCGGGAGAAATATGTACTGTGTATTTTTTTTACATCATTAGGGCATGTACAATGGTTGATAAGATAGTCTTATATTAAGTCTTACATGTAATTTAGAGGTGACAAAAAAAGATGTCTACAATGGGTCATTTTTTAGTCTTATCTTCAATAACTAGCTATTCCTGTCAAACGTGGTGAGACATATTGTGCTAAGGGATCATCTCTTGTCTTCTCTTAAATAAGAGAAGACAAGCCTTTTCTTACGAGTTCTCACTCCTCCACCTCATCATTTATCCTACGTGTCACTCCTAAGATAGCACCATTGTACATGTCCTTATTATCGTTCTGCGGCGAAGCATTGAAGCCTCGCATCGTGAAAGGCGCATCGCTGTTTTCCTCTTCCCCGGCGGCTATAACCCTAGCCGCCGCCAGGAGAGGCCGATCTTCCGGCGCCATCCTCCGGCAGCTCCCCTCTGCCGGCGACCTCGGTCGTCGGTGCTGAGGGGGGTCGCCAGATCCACGTGTGTGATTCGTTTTTATTCTCTCGTAGTCTAGGTTTTTAGGTCGTTCATCGTCTTTGTTTCGGCGCGACGATGATGGCGCTGAATAAAGATTCTTCGGATCCTTCCCTAACAAGGCCATCGGTCTTATGGTTGGGGATGGATTTGGAAACCAGTCTGTTCAAGTAAGGATGGCGTAGCGGCGACGGCATCCTCGTGGTGGACCTGTGTCCTTGGTATCCACCATTGCGACGACGTTTGCTCCAGTGTCGGCGCGGAGCTTGCGAGGTAGTCCAGGAGCGGATCCAGATTGTGGTCTGCATCGACGACATCTAAAAGGCGGAACATGTGCTGTCGTGGTTCGTGGATGGTAGGTATTGTTTCCTCCTTCGGCGTCTTAGTCGCAGTGGGGTGCCAGACCTGGAGTTCGATGGCGTGTCCGAAGTGTCGCTCCGGTCTGATTCGTTCAACAGCAAGGGCTTCACTTTTGGTGAGCCATCTTGGAGGTCCGTAAAGCTGCATATCAGCGATGGAGCCGCGTCGAGCATGGGTGAGGAGGTGATTCATCATTATTTTCTTCGGTGGCTGTCGTGATTGTTATATTTCCTTGTTCATGATAATTGTTTATTGTTCATGCTATAATTGTGTTATTCGGAAATCGTAATACATGTGTGAATACATAGACCACAACATGTCTCTAGTGAGACTCTAGTTACTAGCTCGTTTATCAATAGATGGTTACGGTTTCCTGACGATGGACATTGGATGTCATTGATAACTGGATCACATCATTGGGAGAATGATGTGATGGACAAGACCCAATCCTAAGCATAGCACAAGATCGTGTAGTTCGTTTGCTAGAGCTTTTCTAATGTCAGGTATCGTTTCCTTAGACCATGAGATCGTGTAACTCCCGGATACCGTAAGAGAGCTTTGGGTGTACCAAACGTCACAACGTAACTGGGTGGCTATAAAGGTATACTACAGGTATCTCCGAAAGCATCTGTTGGGTTGACACGAATCGAGACTGGGATTTGTCACTCCGTATGACAGAGAGGTATCTCTGGGCCCACTCGGTAATGCATCATCATAATGAGTTCAATGTGACCAAGTGGTTGGTCACGGGATCATGCATTACAGTACGAGTAAAGTGACTTGCCGGTAACGAGATTGAACGAGGTATTGGGATACCGACGATCGAATCTCGGGCAAGTAACGTATCGATTGACAAAGGGAATTGAATACGGGATTGCTTGAATCCTCGACATCATGGTTCAACCGATGAGATCATCGAGGAGCATGTGGGAGCCAACATGGGTATCCAGGTCCCGCTGTTGGTTATTGACCTGAGAGTCGTCTCGGTCATGTCTGCATGTCTCCCGAACTCATAGGGTCTACACACTTAAGGTTCGGTGATGCTAGGGTTGTAGAGACATTAGTATGCGGTAACCCGAAAGTTGTTTGGAGTCCCGGATGAGATCCCGGACATCACAAGGAGTTCCGGAATGGTCCGGAGGTGAAGATTAATATATAGGAAGTCCAGTTTCGGCAATCGGGAAAGTTTTGGGGGTTACCGGTATTGTACCGGAACCACTGGAAGGGTCCCGGGGGTCCACCGGGTGGGGCTACCTATCTCGGAGGGCCCCCATTGGGATGAAGTGGGAGGGGAACCAGCCCCTGGTGGGATGGTACGCCTCCCTTGGGCCTCCCCCTGCGCCTAGGGTTGGAAACCCTAGGGGTGGGGGCGCCCCACTTGGCTTGGGGGGGCAAGTCCCCTTGGCCCCCTTGAGATTCAATCTCTAGGGGGCCGGCGTCCCCCAGGGCCCCTATATAAAGAGGGGGAGGGATGGCTGCGCACCCCTGCTCCTCGCGCCTCCCTCTCCCTCTGTAACACCTCTCCCTCTCGCTGTGCTTGGCGAAGCCCTGCCGAGATCGCCGCTACTTCCACCACCACGCCATCGTGCTGCTGGATCTCCATCAACCTCTCCCTCCCCTTGCTGGATCAAGAAGGAGGAGACGTCTTCCCCAACCGTACGTGTGTTGAACGTGGAGGTGCTGTCCGTTCGGCGCTAGGATCATCAGTGATTTGGATCACGACGAGTACGACTCCATCAACCCCGTTCTCTTGAACGCTTCCGCTCGCGATATACAAGGGTATGTAGACGCACTCCTCTCTCGTTGCTAGATGACTCCATAGATTGATCTTGGTGATGCATAGAAAATTTTTATTTTCTGCTACGTTCCCCAACAGTGGCATCATGACCTAGGTCTATGTGTAGTTTCTATGCACGAGTAGAACACAAAATTGTTGTGGGTGTTGGTTTTGTCAATTTTCTTGCCACTACTAGTCTTATCTTGTTTCGGCGGCATCGTGGGATGAAGCGGCCCGGACCGACCTTACACGTACGCTTTCGTGAGACAGGTTCCACCGACTGACATGCACTAGTTGCATAAGGTGGCTAGCGGGTGTCTGTCTCTCCCACTTTAGTCGGATCGGATTCGATGAAAAGGGTCATTATGAGGGGTAAATAGAAATTGGCATATCACGTTGTGGTTTTGGCGTAGGTAAGAAACATTCTTGCTAGTAACCTATAGCAGCCACGTAACAACATGCAACAACAATTAGAGGACGTCTAACTTGTTTTTGCAGCATATGCCTTGTGATGTGATATGGCCAAAAGGATGTGATGAATGAAATATATGTGATGTATGAGATTGATCATGTTCTTGTAATAGGAATCACGACTTGCATGTCGATGAGTATGACAACCGGCAGGAGCCATAGGAGTTGTCTTTATTTTTTGTATGACCTGCGTGTCATTGAATAACGCCATGTAATTACTTTACTTTATTGCTAAACATGTTAGCTGTAGAAGTAGAAGTAATCGTTGGCGTGACAACTTCATGAAGACACGATGATGGAGATCATGGTGTCATGCCAGTGACGATGATGATCATGGCGCCCCGAAGATGGAGATCAAAAGGAGCAAAATGATATTGGTCATATCATGTCACTATTTGATTGCATGTGATGTTTATCATGTTTTGCTTCTTATTTGCTTAGTACGGCGGTAGTAAATAAGATGATCCCTTATAATAATTTCAAGAAAGTGTTCCCCCTAACTGTGCGCCATTGCGGAAGTTCGTTGTCTCGAAGCACCACGTGATGATCGGGTGTGATAGATTCTAACATTCACATACAACGGGTGTAAGCCAGATTTACACATGCAAAACACTTAGGTTAACTTGACGAGCCTAGCATGTACAAACATGGCCTCGGAACACAAGAGACCGAAAGGTCGAACATGAGTCGTATAGAAGATACGATCAACATGAAGATATTCACCGATGATGACTAGTCCGTCTCACGTGATGATCGGACACGGCCTAGTTGACTCGGATCATGGATCACTTAGATGACTAGAGGGATGTCTATCTGAGTGGGAGTTCATTATATAATTTGATTAGATGAACTTAATTATCATGAACTTAGTCTAAAATCTTTGCAATATGTCTTGTAGATCAAATGGCTCACGCTAATGTTGCCCTCAACTTCAACGCGTTCCTAGAGAAAACCAAGCTGAAAGACGATGGCAGCAACTATACGGACTGGGTCCGGAACTTGAGGATCATCCTCATAGCTGCCAAGAAAGCATATGTCCTAGATGCACCGCTAGGTGAAGCACCCATTTTCCCAGCAACTCAAGACGTTATGAACGCTTGGCAGTCGCGTAGTGATGATTACTCCCTGGTTCAGTGCGGCATGCTTTACAGCTTAGAACCGGGGCTCCAAAAGCGTTTTGGGCAGCACAGAGCATATGAGATGTTCCAAGAGCTGAAAATGGTTTTCCAAGCTCACGCTCGGGTCGAGAGATATGAAGTCTCTCCGACAAGTTCTACAGTTGTAAGATGGAGGAGAATGGTTCTGTCAGCGAGCACATACTCAAAATGTCTGGGTTGCACAACCGCTTATCTCAGCTGGGAGTTAATCTCCTGGATGACGCGGTGGTCGACAGAATCCTCCAGTCGCTCCCACCTAGCTACAAGAGCTTTGTGATGAACTTCAATATGCAAGGGATGGTGAAAACCATTCCTGAGGTATATTCAATGTTGAAATCAGCGGAGGTGGAGATCAAAAAGGAACATCAAGTGTTGATGGTCAATAAAACCACTAGTTTCAAGAAAGGCAAGGGTAAGAAGAACTTCAAGAAGGACGGCAATGGAGTTGCCGCGCCCGGTAAGCCAGTTGCCAGGAAGAAGCCAAAGCCTGGACCCAAACCTGAGACTGAGTGCTTTTATTGCAAGGAAAGCGGACACTGGAAGCGGAACTGCCCCAAGTACTTAGCGGACAAGAAGGCCGGCAACACCAAAGGTATATGTGATATACATGTAATCGATGTGTACCTTACCAGTACTCGTAGTAGCTCCTGGGTATTTGATACCGGTGCGGTTGCTCATATTTGTAACTCAAAACAGGAGTTGCGGAATAAGCGGAGACTGGCGAAGGACGAGGTGGCGATGCGCGTCGGGAATGGTTCCAAGACCGATGTGATCGCCGTCAGCACGCTACCTCTACATTTACCTACAGGATTAGTTTTAAACCTCAATAATTGTTATTTAGTGCCACCTTTGAGCATGAACATTGTATCTGGATCTCGTTTAGTACGAGATGGCTACTCATTTAAATCCAAGAATAATGGTTGTTCTATTTATATGAGAGATATGTTTTATGGTCATGCCCCGCTGGTCAATGGTTTATTCTTAATGAATCTCGAACGTGATGTTACACATATTCATAGTGTGAATACCAAAAGATGTAAAGTTGATAACGATAGTCCCACATACTTGTGGCACTGCCGCCTTAGTCACATTGGTGTCAAACGCATGAAGAAGCTCCATGCTGATGGACTTTTGGAGTCTCTTGATTACGAATCATTTGATACATGCGAACCATGCCTTATGGGCAAAATGACCAAGACTCCGTTCTCCGGAACAATGGAGCGAGCAACCAACTTATTGGAAATCATACATACTGATGTGTGCAGTCCAATGAGCGTTGAGGCTCGCGGAGGCTATCGTTATGTTCTCAATCTCACTGACGACTTGAGTAGATATGATTATGTCTACTTGATGAAACACAAGTCTGAGACCTTTGAAAAGTTCAAGGAATTTCAGAATGAGGTCGAGAATCAACGTGACCGAAAGATAAAGTTCTTACGATCAGATCGTGGGGGAGAATATTTGAGTCACGAATTTGGTACGCACTTAAGGAAATGTGGAATTGTTTCACAACTCACGCCGCCTGGAACACCTCAGCGTAACAGTGTGTTCGAACGTCGTAATCCCAGTCTATTGGATATGGTGCGATCTATGATGTCACTCACCGATTTACCGCTATCGTTTTGGGGATATGCTCTAGAGACAGCTACATTCACTTTAAATAGGTCACCGTCTAAATCCGTTGAGACGACACCGTATGAATTATGGTTTGGAAAGAAACCTAAGTTGTCGTTTCTAAAAGTTTGGGGATGCGATGCTTATGTCAAGAAACTTCAACCTGAAAAGCTCGAACCCAAGTCAGAAAAATGCGTCTTCATAGGATACCCCAAGGAAACCATTGGGTATACCTTCTACCTCAGATCCGAAGGCAAGATCTTTGTTTCCAAGAACGGGTCCTTTCTGGAGAAAGAGTTTCTCTCGAGAGAAGTAAGTGGGAGGAAAGTAGAACTCGATGAAGTACTGCCTCTTGAACCGGAAAGTAGCGCAGCTCAGGAAGATGTTCCTGTGGTGCCTGCACCGACTAGAGAGGAAGTTAATGATGATGATCAAGGTACTTCGGATCAAGTTACTACTGAACTTCGAAGGTCCACAAGGACACGTTCCACACCAGAATGGTATGGCAACCCTGTCCTGGAAATTATGTTGTTAGACAACGGTGAACCTTTGAACTATGAAGAAGCAATGGCGGGCCCAGATTCCAATAAATGGCTTGAAGCCATGCAATCCGAGATAGGATCCATGTATGAAAACAAAGTATGGACTTTGACAGACTTGCCCGATGATCGGCGAGCGATAGAGAATAAATGGATCTTTAAGAAGAAGACGGACGCGGATGGTAATGTTACCATCTATAAGGCTTGACTTGTCACTAAGGGTTATCGACAAGTTCAAGGGGTTGACTATGACGAGACCTTCTCACCCGTAGCGAAGCTTAAGTCCGTCCGAATCATGTTAGCAATTGCCGCATTCTACGATTATGAGATATGGCAAATGGATGTCAAAATAGCATTCATTAACGGCTTTCTTAAGGAAGAATTGTATATGATGCAGCCGGAGGGTTTTGTCGATCCTAAGAATGCTAACAAGGTATGCAAGCTCCAGCGCTCCATCTATGGGCTGGTGCAAGCATCTCGGAGTTGGAACATTCGCTTTAATGAAATGATCAAAGCGTTTGGTTTTATGCAGACTTATGGAGAAGCATGCGTTTACAAGAAATTGAGTGGGAGCTCTGTAGCATTTCTCATATTATATGTGGATGACATACTTTTGATGGGAAATGATATAGAACTTTTGGACAACATTAACGCTCCGTTTGGATGTCTCCATTGGAGAGCTCCGTATTGAATTGGCCTGAATTCCAAATCAGTGTGGAAACTGAAATGGGACGAATACGAATTCACATGTTTGGTTGTCCAACGAATTGGCCCTTGAAATGCCTCTGAGATTTCAATACAGAATCTTGTTTGGATGACAAACTTTGGAATTGCATAGCTACATTACCAGGTTATACCTTGTTCTACATCACTCAAAAATGAAATCTGACTATGAATGAATGTATAGCAATAAAATAATTAAATATTCTAGAAAAGCATCAGGAAACACAAATGGTGATAGAATGACAACAATATATTTTTACGATAACATAACACAAAATTCGAAACAATAAGAAATAGCATGTAGTCTCAAATATGGTCTCGTACATGACATAAATCACAACAATTTAGAAGATAGGTCCAAATGCTTGACATAAACAAAGGCATGACAAGACATACATAGTTCCAAGTTCAACAGGCAGTACATACATAGTTCCAAGTTCAACATGACATAAAATAGATGGTTCAAAGTTCAACAGCACATAAAAGCATTGATCTTCAAGGCAACATTAGCAGCCATGTCTTCCTCATGGTAATGGGCAGCTCCTTCAGAGCTTGAAATAGGCGATCATTGAGTACCAACTTCCCGTAACATCGAAGCATATCTTGCTCAGCTAAATCAGGTATCAACCTAAGTGCATCAAGTATTTCAGCGGTGTGGTAACCTTTGGTAGTGGAATAGGCTCGATTGTCTTGAAAGCATCAACTAAGTCCTTCTTCATATCTCCAAGCATGCAAAGAATAGCATCACCTGTTCACTGCCTCTTTGGCGCTACTTCGAGAGACTTCAATTGGTTCTTCTAATGGCTCGAGCAATCTCAGCACTGTCTTCGCACCCGCCATTAGCATGATCTTTTGAATATACGATACATATGGACTCCAGTTCTTGATTACTTTGGTATTGTAAGACTTTATCTCCTTGCTTGCCTTGTTAGCTCGCACAAAAACACAAACTTGTAAAGCTACTGCCTTGTTATTCTACATATGCAAACTACATACAGAATGTGTATTCATGATGCATGGTTACCTCCACATATTTATCCCAAACATCATCACTATCCATTGATAGCCTATTATTGGTCCAATCCCAGCCGAAACCACTTTGAGAAAGGATTTTGCTAACGACCTCATAGTGATGATCCAAAGTCCTCATCCTTCCACTTATGTTATCCTTTGTGATATCCTTATTGCACTTGTCCTTCACATTCCTTATTGCATGCGTGTACACATGTGGTTTCCATCCATTTTGGGCATGGTCACCCTTGTTGTGATGCTCAACTAAGACTTCAAGCAATGCAGCATCCATCTCATCATCCCATGTGCAGTAATTCCTCCTCCTTGTACCTACTTCTTCGGCCATGGTTCTACAAAGAGATATAAATTGTACATAATAGAAAAAAAATACAATATTAAGTTTGAGAAACAACATGAAACATAATGTCATTCATTAGTTGCATAAAGATGATGCATATACAAAATACCACATGCATCATCACATTAGCCAGTAGCTAGCTATACAAAAGAACACCGTTGGTAGCTATACAAAAGAAGACGACCACCGCAGCTAGCTATACAAAAGAAGACCACAGCCGCAGCTAGCTATACAAAAGAAGACCACCGCCGCAGCTACATATCATACTCTCATCCTATTCCATCTCTTGTTCTCCTTGCGCCACAAGGTACTCAGCAAACATATCATCGGCTAGTTGTTGCCTAAAGTTGGACCATTCAGTAGTGACTTGCACACTTCTAATGAAGTTGTCATCATCTGGATCATCAATTGGCGCATTTGCTAATTCACTATCCACTTCAGGCAATAACAAATCATCCATGACATGCTGCCTATCCCTTGCAAAGTTGTGCAACACACAGCAAGCACTAATAATTCGAATCTGCAATGATATTTTAGTTCATAGTAAGCAATTGTCATCTCACATACTAATTCTATTTAACAACATATTTACTTTTTGTACCTGATCCTTTATGTCAAAGAAGGTTTGGGAACACAAGATAGCCCATTTTTTTTGAACAAGCCAAATGTTCGCTCCACTACATTCCTAGCACGAGAATGGCGCAAGTTATATAACTCTTTAGCTGTTTGAGGCTGTTGTGCACTTGCAGCCCATTCTTTTAGATGATACCGAGTGGACCTGAATGGAGCTAGAAATCCTTCTCCATTGGTATAACCAGCATCAACTAAATAATATTTCCCTATATCAATATAAGTTAGTTAGCTACCAATCAAATCAAAGAAACTACATGCCAAGAGTAAGAGTCATACCCTTAGGTATAACAAAAGCATCTTGGTGGTTTGTCCTCATTGCATCACGCAAAACTCTCGAGTCTGAAACAGAACCCTCCCAGCCAGGTAACACATAAAGAAACTTCATGTTCCAATCAACAACACCTAGCATGTTAGTGGTAATGGCTTGCTTTCGCTCCTATACCTTCTTTGGTCACCACATCAACAAGCACGCCAATATGGCAACCATCTAGTGCTCCAAGTGCATTACCAAACCACTTCCATTTGTAATCATCAGGAGCTTGAGCGGTACCGGAAGGTAGCTTAATGAACTCCTCATACAGAGAGAGTAGGGCTGTTAGGACAGCAGAGAAGTCTGTACTAATGGTCCATAAAGAACGCTTGTAGGTGCCACGCAACATCCTCATCTTGATACTATGGCCAACTACAAGTAAGAACATTGCAACTTTCTCTTCCACGGTCACATATACACTATCACGGAGGCCACATCTCTCCCGTAACATGGTGCAAAGGTCATGAAAGTTCCGTTTTGTTAGACGCAATTGATCGTAGCATGCCATTTCAGATCCATCATACATGGTTTTAAGCAAATATTTCCTAAGCCTATGCTTGTCCTCATCATCATTAAAACTTCCCAGGTCCCTTGGTCCCCTATCCCTTTGTGTAGTAACAAATGCTAATGCAAGAGCACAAGTTTCAACAAATAATTTAGTCAAAACAATTCTTTTCCTCTTCCGTCTTTTATTTTCTTCACTTATCCACTCAATCAACTCCAATTGATCCGACATTATGCTGTACAAATTACAATTGAATTGTCTAGTCGTAAGGCAATCAAAGAGACATCACATAATACACAAATGCATAGAAAAAACAGAGGGGATTCAGCCATATACCTTCAACAGGCGTGCAGATCGATGAAAACTTCACAAATCTGCAATGTTGAACAAAAAAAATTAGTCTTTTGGTGCAGCTGATTTAGGGGAAAAAAGATTAAAAAGGCAGTTGAAGGTTCAGACTACAGAGAACAAATAGGCGTTCAGATTACAAAGAACAAACAGGTTCAGAGAGATTTAGAACAGAGGGCAGCAGGGGTGGGGGGTGGGGGGTGGGGGTTGCTGCTCTCGTGGATGTACAGGCAGCTGCCCTGGACGCAGTAGACGGGGACTAGGGAGGGAGCCGCGGGCATGGGAGGAGTGGCGCGACCCAGGAGGACGAGTCGCAGCGAGCCGGGACTGCGGAGGGAGCCGCGAGCTATGAACCGACCGGAGACGGGGGAGAGAGCCGCGACCCACGCGCAAGTCGACCGGAGACGGGGACGAGGCCGCGACCTAGGGGGAGGACCTGACTGGATGGGGACGAGTCCGCGACCTAGGAGGAGGACGGAGGATGCTGGCGCAACTTACGAGATGCGGCGGACGAGGATGGACCAGGGGAGATGCGGCGGCGCCGGAGGTTGACGCAGTAGGAGGGGACCGGAGAGGGAACGGACCTGAGCGCCGCCGCCAGCCCTGTCGACGCCGCCGCCCTCTCGTTCCTCTCTTCTTATCTGTTCGGCAGGGGGGGGGAGAGGCTGAAGCGGTATGTTTTTTGCGGGAGGGAGCCATTTCAGAGCAATTCGCAGCGGGAGGCCTCCGTGTTGTGGGCGGGTACTTTGCGTGGAAGTGATTTCGCCCTGAAATTGGTTTCATTACGGAGTGCCAATTCGGTGTCCAACCAAACATGTGAATTGGAAGTTTACCAATACGAATTCAGATTCCAGCCTTCCAATGGAGACATCCAAACGCAGTGTAAGGCCTACTTGAATAAGTGTTTTTCAATGAAGGACCTTGGAGAAGCTGCTTACATATTAGGCATCAAGATCTATAGAGATAGATCAAGACGCCTCATAGGTCTTTCACAAGCACATACCTTGATAAGATATTGAAAAATTTCAATATGGATCAGTCCAAGAAGGGGTTCTTACCTGTGTTGCAAGGTGCGAAATTGAGCTCAGCTCAATGTCCGACCACGGCAGAAGATAGAGAAAAGATGAGTGTCGTCCCCTATGCCTCGGCCATAGGGTCTATCATGTATGCCATGCTGTGTAGCAGACCTGATGTAAACCTTGCCGTAAGTTTGGTAGGAAGGTACCAAAGTAATCCCGGCATGGAACACCGGATAAGGTCAAGGATATCTGAAGTACCGAAAAGGACCAAGGATATGTTTCTCGTATATGGAGGTGACGAAGAGCTCGTCGTAAAGGGTTACATCGACGCTAGCTTCGACACAGATCTGGGTGACTCTAAGTCACAAACCGGATACGTGTATATTTTGAATGGTGGGGCAGTAAGCTGGTGCAGTTGCAAGAAAAGCGTCGTGGCGAGATCTACATGTGAAGCGGAGTACATGGCAGCCTCGGAGGCAGCACATGAAGCAATCTGGATGAAGGAGTTCATTACCGACCTAGGAGTAATTCCCAAGCGTCGGGGCCGATGACTCTCTTCTGTGACAACACTGGAGCCATTGCCCTTGCCAAGGAGCCCAGGTTTCACAAGAAGACCAGGCACATCAAGCATCGCTTCAACTCCATTCGTGAAAATGTTCAAGATGGAGACATAGATATTTGTAAAGTGCACACAGATCTGAATGTCGCAGATCCATTGACTAAACCTCTTCCGCGAGCAAAACATGAGCAACACCAGAACTCTATGGGTGTTCGATTCATCACAATGTAACTAAATTATTGACTCTGGTGCAAGTGTGAGACTGTTGGAAATATGCCCTAGAGGCAATAATAAAATGGTTATTATTATATTTCTTTGTTCATGATAATTGTCTATTGTTCATGCTATAATTGCGTTATCCGGAAATCGTAATACATGTGTGAATACATAGACCACAACATGTCCCTAGTGAGCCTCTAGTTTACTAGCTCGTTTATCAATAGATGGTTACGGTTTCCTAACCATGGACATTGGATGCCATTGATAACGGGATCACATCATTGGGAGAATGATGTGATGGACAAGACCCAATCCTAAGCATAGCACAAGACCGTGTAGTTCGTTTGCTAGAGCTTTTCTAATGTCAAGTATCGTTTCCTTATACCATGAGATCGTGTAACTCCCGGATACCGTAAGAGTGCTTTGGGTGTACCAAACGTCACAACGTAACTGGGTGGCTATAAAGGTATACTACAGGTATCTCCGAAAGCATCTGTTGGGTTGACATGAATCGAGACTGGGATTTGTCACTCTGTATGACGGAGAGGTATCTCTGGGACCACTCGGTAATGCATCATCATAATGAGCTCAATGTGACCAAGTGGTTGGTCACGTGATCATGCATTACAGTACGAGTAAAGTGACTTGCCAGTAACGAGATTGAACGAGGTATTGGGATACTGACGATCGAATCTCGGGCAAGTAACGTACCGATTGACAAAGGGAATTGTATACGGGATTACTTGAATCCTCGAGATCATGGTTCAACCGATGAGATAATCGAGGAGCATGTGGGAGCCAACATGGGTATCCAGATCCCGCTGTTGGTTATTGACCTGAGAGTCGTCTCGGTCTTGTCTGCATGTCTCCCGAACCCGTAGGGTCTACACACTTAAGGTTCGGTGACGCTAGGGTTATAGAGATATTAGTATGCGGTAACCCAAAAGTTGTTCGGGGTCCCGGATGAGATCCCGGACGTCACGAGAATTTCCGGAATGGTCCGGAGGTGAAGATTAATATATAGGAAGTCCAGTTTCGGCCATCGGGAAAGTTTTGGGGGTTACCGGTATTGTACCGGGACCACCGGAAGGGTCCCGGGGGTCCACCGGGTGGGGCCACCTATCTCGGAGGGCCCCATTGGGCTGAAGTGGGAGGGTAACCAGCCCCTGGTGGGCTGGTGCGCCCCCCTTGGGCCTCCCCCTACGCCTAGGGTTGGAAACCTTAGGGGTGGGGGCGCCCCACTTGGCTTGGGGGGCAAGTCCCCCCCTTGCCCCCCCCCCCTTGAGATTCAATCTCTAGGGGGCCGGCGTCCCCCAGGGCCCCTATATAAAGAGGGGGGAGGGAGGGCTGCGCACCCCTGCTCCTGGCGCCTCCCTCTCCCTCCGTAACACCTCTCCTCTCGCTGTGCTTGGCGGAGCCCTGGCGAGATCGCCGCTACTTCCACCACCACGCCGTCGTGCTGCTGGATCTCCATCAACCTCTCCCTCCCCCTTGCTGGATCAAGAAGGAGGAGACGTCTTCCCCAACCATACGTGTGTTGAACGCGGAGGTGCCGTCCGTTCGGCGCTAGGATCATCGGTGATTTGGATCACGACGAGTACGACTCCATCAACCCCCTTCTCTTGAACGCTTCCGCTCGCGATCTACAAGGGTATGTAGACGCACTCCTCTCTCGTTACTAGATGACTCCATAGATTGATCTTGGTTATGCGTAGAAAATTTTATTTTCTGCTACGTTCCCCAACAGTGATGGTGCCGGAGGCAGATGACGGGCGTTGGTGTCAAGCTCAGAGATGTTCTGCTATCTTTTCAGTTTTGTTATATCGGTCTTTATGTGACTTGTACTTTGTTCTTTATGATATGAATGAAACATGTATTACCATGCAAAAAAAAGAATCCTCATGTCGTGCAACTGAATACGTGTTTGAGTTGAATCGTGAACATTTTTTTTAATTTCAGATTCATGGAAGGATTTGGGTTGAATTTGTTTTAAAATTATCTTGTGAGGCTTCAATTCCCCCAATTTAAATTTATCTGAATTTAGACATGATGCATGGATGCTTCTAGTGCAACTAACTACCAATAATTACATTGTAATATTCTAGGGTTGTGACATAACCGACGATGATTACCACTGCCATGCCGCCCTTTCGGCTACCAGCGACAATTCACACGCCCGCCTCCAGTTGTTTAAATGGAACAACGTCACTTGCACCACCACTGGCGTCGCCTCACGGATTCTCATCCCCTCACCGGCGTTTCCTCACCTTCTCATCCACGCCGTCTTTCGCCAGTGCCGCCTTCTCCTCCCACTCATCTCACAAGAACAACATGCTAAAAGGTACCGGCCAAGTTATCCATGCAGAACGCAGGAAGTCTCAATGGACCGTGGAGTGTGAAGTTGATGTTAAGGTCTAAGAGAATGTGTGGAAGGGGCCTCCAACGCCTCACTATGTCGTCATCCCTAATGGTCATGCGTAGGTTGAAGCATGAAGAATTTCAATATTGGATGTTACCAATTCATACTAACCATTTTTACTTCCACACAAATCACTTTTTTCTCAATGTAAACCTTTGTTTATTGATGTAACCTTTAAAATACCATCTTAACTACTAAAATAGTTTGTTATATCGAACGAGGTTAACCATGCGTAAATGATAATTAAATTGACATACAATACAATTAAATTTTTTATTATCACAATGAAGCTGTACTAAACTAGAACTCCAATTCGTCATGGTAATACATATGTTATATCAGGTTTTGTTCAGGATATTTCAGTGAACAGAATTCTACCAAGGTCTAAGAAATGCACACAACTATAAGAAAGAGCACTTTCATCCGCCTAATAATTGGTGAAGGGTTTTTTTTATCGTGCTGGTACATGTCCCAGTATCTATTTTTCATGTGTCTCTCTATGTTAGTATATGGAGGGGGGTTTAATCGTGCTGGTAAAAAATATCCCAGTAGAGATTTCTAGCGTAGGATTATTTGGCTTAGGCATGACTAATCAGAAGTTCTAGATCGTGTAAGGTGTCAACATGTGGGTTTTTCTTGAATTAAGCTCTCTCACTTGCTAGTTTTTGGCATTGCTCGTTTAGTTGTTCTGGTCATGTATGTCATTCCCGCCCTTCCAGGTTATAATTGATCAAATTGATGGGGGTCGTGCATACATGTAACAAGTTATTATTATTTTTAAATTAAAAATGTTTTAGCTTAAAAATATGGTTCATGAAAAAGTGACGCTTTTAGTTGGTATAGTCTTAAAGGTTAACCGTGGACACTAGTTTCTGTTGCAACATATGTACATGTACAATGACCAAAAAATCAAAGTGTACAATTCTGAAACTACTTCTCCAATAGATTTATGCATATCATTTTTCAGTTCTAAAAACAATTATTTAGTGGTCAAAATTTGAAATTTTTACTTGACTCGAATATAAAAATACATATACTATTTTTCAATAAGATGAGGTTTTATTGAGTCGAAAGCCAACAACATAAGACATATGAGTTATTGAATTAGTTCATGTAGAGGATATTATTAATGGAGGCAAAACCCGGTGAATCAATTCATACATAACCGGCACTCATTCATGACCAGCACCTGCCTATGATCCCATTGATTGCTCACTCTCCCTCACTCTTGATTTAGTACATGCAAGCATCACTCATGACCCAATTACGGGCACCTTGTATGTCATTATGAGTATGATTTACGGTCACATATCATTGAGGTGAGATCATTAAATGTAACTGCTTGTTGGTATTTAACTGGGCCGCCATAAGGAATCCTAGAATTAGAAGCTGCTTAAGAAAGCGAGATATAGCACCAGTCATATTGATGGTCACATATTCATCATTTCAATCCGTCCAGATAGAAGGCCATATTGACGGTCACATGTCCATATTGAACATTTTTAATTCTACACAAATCATTTTTTTTCACTCAATATAAACTATTTTTATCGATGTAACCTTCAAAATACCATCTTAACTACTAAATATTTAGTTGTGTAATAAGGTTAACCACGCGTAATATGATAAACTAAATTCCACCGCTAAGCAATTTATCATTAAATAAGTGCTACAGTAGAACTCTAGTTAGTCATGGTAATATACATTTTATTAGTTTTTGTTCAGGACATTTCAGTAAACTGAATCTAACCAAGATCTAAGCAAAGCATACGACTATAAACAAAATACTTCCAACTCAAAAATCTCTAGTATTAAAGGGGAATTTGGGTTTGCACGTCACCAAATGTGCCCCGCCCCCTCCCCCCCCCCCCCCACCCGGTGTGGGTTTGGAATAATCTAAACCAATTTGGTGCTTTCCTTTCCTTGTCCTACAAAAAACAATGTTCTGCATTAACTCATTCATATTAAACCAAAACCATGTCCTGCGTTGACTCAATCAAACAATGTTTTACCAAAACCTCAACTAAATCTTGCATTCCATAACCCATACCAAAATCAAATCTTACCAAAACCTCAACTAATTGAAAAACTTTCCTTGTCTTTGCATGAAATATGCCCTAGAGGCAATAATAAAGTTGTTATTTTATATTTTCTTATTTCATGATAAATGTTTATTATTCATGCTAGAATTGTATTAACCGGAAACTTGATACATGTGTGAATACATAGACAAAATAATGTGTCCCTAGTAAGCCACTATTATACTAGCTCGTTGATCAAAGATGGTTAAGTTTCTTAAACATAGACATGTGTTGTCATTTGACAAACGGGATCACATCATTAGAAGAATGATGTGATGGACAAGACCCATTCGTTAGCTTAGCATTATGATCGTTCAGTTTTATTGCTATTGTTTTCTTCATGTCAAATACATATTCCTTCGACTACGAGATTATGCAACTCCCGGATACCGAAGGAATGCCTACTGTGCTATCAAATGTGTAACTGGGTCATTATAAAGATGCTCTACAGGTATCTCCAAAGGTGTTTGTCGGGTTGGCATAGATCGAGATTAGGATTTGTCACTCTGAGTATCGGAGAGGTATCTCTGGGCCCTCTCGGTAATGCACATCGTAAGAAGCCTTGCAAGCAAAGTGACTAATGAGTTAATTGTAGGATGATGCATTACAGAACGAGTAAAGAGACTTGTTGGTAATGAGATTGAACTAGGTATGAAGATACCAACGATCGAATCTCGGGCAAGTAACATACCGATGGACAAAGGGAATAAAGTATGTTGTCATAACGGTTCGACCGATAAATCTTCGTAGAATATGCGGGAGCCAATATGAGCATCCAGGTTCCGCTATTGGTTATTGACCGAAGAGGTGTCTCGGTCATGTCTACATGGTTCTCGAACCCGTAGGGTCCGCACGCTTAACGTTGGATGACGATATCGTATTATATGAGTTATGTGATTTGGTGATCGAATGTTGTTCGGAGTCCCAGATGAGATCACGGACATGACGAGGAGTCTCAAAATGGTCGAGAGGTAAAGATTGATATATAGGACGATGGTATTCGGACACCAGAAGTGCTTTGGGAAGCACCGGGTACTTATCGGGTCACCGGAAGGGGTTCCGGGCACCCCCGGCAAAAGATATGGGCCTTATGGGCCAAGAGGGGAAACGCACCAGCCACAAAGAGGCTGGTGCGCCCCCTCATATGGGCTGGCCAAATTGGAGAAGGAAAGGGGAAGGAGGAAAGGAAAAAGGAACATGATTCCCCTTCCCCCTCTTCCCTTCCTACTCCGAATAGGAATAGGAGAGAGGGTTGGCCAAATTGGGAGAGGATCCCAAGTAGGATTCCTTCTACTTGGGGCGCCCCCTTGGCTGCCTCTCCTCCCCTCCAACCTATATATATGTGGGGAGGGGGCGCCTACAACACACAACATCAATTGTTAGCCGTGTGCAGCGCCCCCCTCCACAGATTACACCCCCGGTCATATTTTCACGGTGCTTTGGGGAAGCCCTGCGCGGATCACATCACCATCACCGTCACCATGCCGTCGTGCTGACGAAACTCGTCTACTTCCTCGACACCTTGCTGGATCAAGAGGGCGAGGGACGTCATCGAGCAAGACGTGTGTAGAACTCAGAGGTGTCGTACATTCGGTACTTGATCGGTCGGAGCTAGAAGAAATTCGACTACATCAACCGCGTTGTCAAGCGCTTCTTCTTTCGTTCTATGAGAAGACGCACTCTCCCGGATAGATCTTGCATGAGCGTAGGAAATTTTTGAAATTGCATGCTACGTTCCCCGACAGTCTTTCCCTACCCATACTCAAATCAATCAGATTTTGTCAAATCTTGAATATGGTGGGTGTAACGTATATGCCGGACATGATTGATGTTGAATCACTAGAATATGTATGCCCTGCGAATCAACCTGTGGTTGGATGGGTAGGTGGACAGTGGTATCCCCAGCCCACCAGGGTTCAAGTCCTGGTGCTTGCATTTATCCTGGATTTATTTCAAGATTTTCGGTGATGCGCGTTCAGTTAGAGGAGACGTTCCCGTCGACTACAAGGCACCTACGGTGACTTCGTAAAATCTCAAAATGATATGCTAGCTCAGTCTCTTGGAGGTGCTCATAAGGGTAGGGTGTGCGTGTGTACGTTCATAGGAATGAGTATATGCGCGTATATATGAGCGCTTGCATATGTACTGTGCTAAAAAAATAGAATATGTATGCCCCCGTTGCAAACAACCAATTACCTAGTAATAATAATAAAACACTTCCACCCACCTGATAATTGGTGATACTTAGTTGCGCAATAGTGTGCTTATACATGTGTGTGTCTCTATGTTAGTATGTGGAGTTCTTTTTTTGTCATGACAGTCAAATAAATATCCTAATAGTGATTAGTAGAGTACGATTACCTGCCTTAGGGATAACTAATCGAAAACTCTAGACATGTAAGGAGTCAACATGTGGATTTTCCTCAAATTATGCTTTGGTCATGTATGGCATTCCTGCCCTTCAAGGTTATAACTGATCAAATTGATCGGGCGTGCGTGCTGGACATGTTATTTCATTGTTTCTAAAACATACATGTAACAAGTTTTCTTTTCCTCTTCAAATGAGTGAATTTTTTAATTTAATAATTAATCCAGTTCATGAAAAAAAAAGTGACGTTTTCAATGGGCATGGTCTTAAAAAGTAACTTCCGCCACCAGTTTCGGTTGCAATATATGTACAATGACCAACAAAATTGCAGTATTCTTGGGGAAAAAAGTAGAGTTTTGAATACTTCTTGAGACAGACCCATGCGTATCACTTTTGAGTTTGAACACAAAGTATTTAAACAAATATTAGTTGTTGAAATTTCAAATTTTGACTGGACCAACCTCTAAACCTCAACATGTTTCCTTACTCGAATATGAAACAACATATATCGTTTTACAATGAAAAGGAGTATCGTTGCGAATGGCTTCTTCAACAAGAGCAGAGGATGGGCGCCGATGACAAAAAGCCTGGGAGTGAGTTTCTTCGCTGGAATAGTTTAAAGTTTCTTCCTAGATAGCTATAGTTGTTCTAAGCTTTGTCACTACTGGATGTCTGGATACTGCGGACACCAAGGTAGGGTGTCTGGGGTCAAGAAAGAAAAACTGTTTTATAACTATGTTTATGTGGTTTCCTTTCATATCAATGAAATGAAATCGGGGCCATGCCCCTTAAATCAAAAAAAAAAGGAGCATATTTGGACTCATGCCTTCCTCTGGCAAGAGAGAAACAGTCGAAATGTACCCAAGGAAAGTTTGGTGGACACAAAACCAGTTAGTGGAAACGCGGACAACATAAGGCCAACTCCAGCGCGCGACCCATCCCGTCCGTCCCCGTCCGTTTGGAGCAAAACGGACAGACCTCACGGCCCAACGCGCAACAGTCTGGACCCATCTTGTTCATTTTGTGTCCGGCATGACCCATTTCGAGCGCAACATCCGCCCGGTTTGGGTCCAGGCGAACAACAAACGGACGCGCCGCTCGTCCGCATCGGGGCCGCGTGGCAGGCGGATACCTACCCCCCTCCCCGCCCAACATAAATGCGCACGCGACCGGCCCCACCTGTCATCCGCTCAGCCAAACGGTCGCCGTCCTTCTTAAATGGGAAGTCGTGGACCGGTCGCAGTCCACACTTCTCACCCCAGTCTGCGCTGCCTCCTCGAAACCCGATACTCCCTAAACCCTAGCTCTCCCACTCCCCTTCCTCGAGCTCGCCGGCCGGCCGCCAGGCAGCCATGGGGTGGTGGAACACCGGCCGCAAGGGGGCGCACGACCATGAGGTTGGCTCGTCCTCGGGCCGCCGTCGCCGCGGCGTCAAAGAGGAGCCCGCATCACCACCACGGTATGCCCCACGGAGGGCCCCCGCGCCGCCCGCATTCGCCATCGCCCCTACGGGCGCCGGTGAGCGCAACCGGCACTACATCCACGTGGATGTTTGCCGACGTTATTAGGAGACGAGGACGCCGCTCCTCTGGAGCGACATCCACCTCCCCAATAACTGGCATCTGGCAGAAGATCGGGTGTCGATCCTGCCGGTTCCGATGAGCGGTCGTGCCCGCCACGAGGAGATTGAATGCCGCCGCCGCCTCCTGCCAGACGACCTCTACTACGACCCCAGGTACGCCCCCGACTCCGCCCTCTATGACACGTGGTTTCGGGACGAGCACGACACGCGGCGCGCGTCCTTCTTTGTCGGCACCTCATCGGGCCGCGGTGACCACGTGAGCGCAGCGCGTGCTCCGAGCCCTCCCCACGTGCGCGGGCGTACGAGGGTGCGCGGCCTCACGCCGACGCCGTCGCCGTTGCCTTCGCTCTCTCCGTTGCCATCACCACCTCCTCGCATGACGGAGGAGGAGGAGGCCCGGCTCCTTCAACGTGTCATGGAAGACTCCATGAACACACATGATGAGCGCCAATGTGAGGGCCTGGAGACCATGATTGCCCTCTCTGCGGCTGGAGACATGGCCGTGCCGGAGCTGGAGATGAGGGAGGACGTGACGGAGGAGGTGCTGGAGGAGCAGCCCGTTGCTGCGTTCCAGCCGGGGCTGTTGGGCGAGGGGTGGAGCTGGTCGTGCACGCCGCCTACATGGCCGATGCCATGGGTGCCGTGAACTGGTGCCCTACGCCGCCGCGGTTACCGGAGCGTGAGACATCGCCACGGGGTGAGGTGGTGCAGGCGCCTCCCGCCTTGCAGGGACCGGCCCACCTCTGGACGCTGCCGCCCTACATCGACCTCACTGGCTGTTGGGGAACGTAGTAATTTCAAAAAATTTCCTACGCACACGCAAGATCATGGTGATGCATAGCAACGAGAGGGGAGAGTGTTGTCTACGTACCCTCGAGACCCGGCGAAGCGATCACAACGTAGAGGAAGTAGTCGACGCTCTCCTCGCGATCCGACCGATCCCGCGCCGTTATTCGGCGCCCCGAGTTCTTGACACACGACAGCTCGATGACGCCCCTCGTACTCGATCCAGCCGAGTGTCGAGGGGGAGTTCCACAAGATGACGGCGTGGTGGCGATCTTGATGTTCTCTCGCGCAGGGCTTCGCCTAAGCTTCGCGACGATATGACCGAGGTGGAATATGGTGGAGGGGGGCACCGCACACGGCTAAGGAACGATCCGTAGATCAAACTTGTGTGTTCTAGGGTGCCCCCCTGCCCCTGTATATAAAGGAGCAAGGGGGTGCGGCCGGCCTAGAGGAGGCACGCCGAGGAGTCCTACTCCCACCGAGTAGGACTCCCCCCCTAGTTGGAGTAGGATTGGGGAGGGGAAGAAGGAAGGCGCCGCCGCCTCCTGTCCTATTCGGACTAGGGGAGGGGCGCCCTGCCCCGGCCGGCCCCTCCTCTTCTCCCTCGAGGCCCACTAAGGCCCATTTAGTTCCCGGGGGGTTCCGGTAACCTCCCGGTACTCCGGTAAATTCCCGATTTCACCCGGAACCATTCCGAACTCCAAATATAGGCTTCCAATATATCAATCTTTATGTCTCGACCATTTCGAGACTCCTCGTCATGTCCGTGATCACATCCGGGACTCCGAACTTCTTCGGTACATCAAAATACATAAACTCATAATAACTGTCATCGAAACCTTAAGCGTGCGGACCCTACGGTTCGAGAACAATGTAGACATGACCGAGACACGTCTCCGGTCAATAACCAATAGCAGGACCTGGATGCCCATATTGGTTCCTACATATTCTACGAAGATCTTTATCGGTCAGACCGCATAACAACATACGTTGTTCCCTTTGTCATCGGTATGTTACTTGCCCGAGATTCGATCGTCGGTATCCAATACCTAGTTCAATCTCGTTACCGCAAGTCTCTTTACTCGTTCCGTAATACATCATCTCACAGCTAACTCATTAGTTGTAATGCTTGCAAGGCTTCATGATGTGTATTACCGAGAGGGCCCGAGATACCTCTCCAACAATCGGAGTGACAAAACCTAATGTCGAAATACGCCAACCCAACATCTGCCTTTGGAGACACCTGTAGTACTCCTTTATAATCACCCGATTCGCTTGACGCTTGGTAGCACCAAAGTGTTCCTCCGTAAACGGAGTTGCATAATCTCATAGTTACAGGAACATGTATAAGTCATGGATAAAAGCAGTAGCAACATACTAAACGATCGTGTGCTAAGCTAATGGAATGGGTCATGTCAATCAGATCATTCTACTAATGATGTGACCTTGTTAATCAAATAACAACTCTTTGTTCATAATTAGGAAACATAATCATCTTTGATTAACAAGCTAGTCTAGTAGAGGCATACTAGTGACATGTTGTTTGTTTATGCATTCACACATGTATCATGTTTCCGGTTAATACAATTCTAGCATGAATGATAAACATTTATCATGAAATAAGGAAATAAATAATAACTTTATTATTGCCTCTAGGGCATATTTCCTTCAGTCTCCCACTTGCACTAGAGTCAATAATCTAGATTACATAGTAATGATTCTAACACCCATGGAGTCTTGGTGTTGATCATGTTTTGCTCGTGGAAGAGGCTTAGTCAACGGGTCTGCAACATTCAGATCCGTATGTATCTTGCAAATCTCTATGTCTCCCACCTGGACTAAGTCCCGGATGGAATTGAAGCGTCTCTTGATGTGCTTGGTCCTTTTGTGAAATCTGGATTCCTTTGCTAAGGCAATTGCTCCAGTATTGTCACAAAAGATTTTCATTGGACCCGATGCACTAGGTATGACACCTAGATCGGATATGAACTCCTTCATCCAGACTCCTTCATTAGCTGCTTCCGAAGCTGCTATGTACTCCGCTTCACATGTAGATCCCGCTACGACGCTTTGTTTAGAACTGCACCAACTGACAGCTCCTCCGCTTAGTGTAAAGACGATCCGGTCTGCGATTTAGAATCGTCGGATCGGTGTCAAAGCTTGCATCAACGTAACTGTTCACGATGAGCTCTTTGTCACCTCCATATACGAGAAACATATCCTTAGTCCTTTTCGTATTTCAGATGTTCTTGACCGCTGTCCATGATCCACTCGGATTACTTTGATACCTTCCTGCTAAACTTATAGCAAGGCACACATCAGTCAGTACACAGCATTGCATACATGATAGAGCATATGGCTGAAGCATAGGGAACATCTTTCATTTTCTCTCTATCTTCTGCAGTGGTCGGGCATTGAGTCTTACTCAACTTCACACCTTGTAACACGTGCAAGAACCCTTTCTTTGCTTGATCCATTTTGAACTTCTTCAAAATTTTGTCAAGGTATGTGCTTTGTGAAAGTCCAATTAAGCGTCTTGATCTATCTCTATAGATCTTAATGCCCAATATGTAAGCAGCTTCACCGAGGTCTTTCATTGAAAAACTCTTATTCAAGTATCCCTTTATGCTATCCAGAATTCTATATCATTTCCGATCAGCAATATGTCATCTACATATAATATCAGAAATGCTACTGAGCTCCCACTCACTTTCTTGTAAATACAGGCTTCTCCAAAAGTCTGTATAAACCCAAATGCTTTGATCACACTATCAAAGCGTTTATTCCAACTCCGAGATGCTTGCACCAGTCCATAGATGGATCATTGGAGCTTGCATACTTTGTTAGCTCCTTTGGATCGACAAAACCTTCGGTTGCATCATATACAACTCTTCTTCCGTAAATCAATTCAGAATGCAGTCTTTACATCCATTTGCCAAATTTCATAATCATAAAATGTGGCAATTGCTAACATGATTCGGACAGACTTAAGCATCGCTACGGGTGAGAAGGTCTCATCGTAGTCAATCCCTTGAACTTGTCAAAACCCTTTGCGATAAGTCGAGCTTTGTAGACAATAATATTACCGTCGGCGTCACTTTCTTCTTGAAGATCCACTTGTTTTCTATTGCTTGCCTACCCTCGGCAAGTCAACCAAAGTCCATACTTTGTTTTCATACATGGATCCCATCTCGAT
Organism: Aegilops speltoides; assembly: GCA_021437245.1. Taxonomy (NCBI): domain Eukaryota; kingdom Viridiplantae; phylum Streptophyta; class Magnoliopsida; order Poales; family Poaceae; genus Aegilops; species Aegilops speltoides. The sequence continues at coordinate 459,441,779 of CM038141.1, forward strand.
TTCATGGCCTCAAGCCATTTTGCGAATCTGGGCTCACCATCGCTTCTTCATAGTTCGTGGGTTCATCATGATCTAGTAGCATGATTTCCGAAACAGGATTACCGTACCACTCAGTGCGGATCTTACTCTGTTGATCTACGAGGTTCTCAGAGTAACTTGATCTGAAGTTTCATGATCAACATCATCAACTTCCTCACTACTTGGTGTAGATGTCTCGAAAACTGGTTTCTGCGACAAACTACTTTCAAGTAAGGAGAAGGTACAATTACCTCATCAAGTTCTACTTTCCTCCCACTCACTTCTTTCGAGAGAAACTCCTTCTCTAGAAAGGATCCATTCTTAGCAACGAATGTCTTGCCTTCGGATCTGTGATAGAAGGTGTACCCAACTGTCTCCTTTGGGTATCCTATGAAGACACATTTCTCCGATTTAGGTTCGAGCTTATCAGGTTGAAGCTTTTTCACATAAGCATCGCATCCCCAAACTTTAAGAAACGACAACTTTGGTTTCTTGCTAAACCACAGTTCATAAGGTGTCGTCTCAACGGATTTCGACGGTGTTCTATTCAGTGTGAATGCGGCCGTCTCTAGAGCATAACCCCAAAACGATAGCGGTAAATCAGAAGAGACATCATAGATCGCACCATATCTAGTAAAGTGCGACATGACGCTCGGACACACCATTACGCTGTGGTGTTCCGGTGGCGTGAGTTGCGAAACTATTCCGCATTGTTTCAAATGTAGACCAAACTCGTAACTCAAATATTCACCTCCACGATCGATCGTAGAAATTTAATTTTCTTGTTACGATGATTTTCAACTTCACTCTGAAATTCTTTGAACTTTTCAAATGTTTCAGACTTATGTTTCATTAAGTAGATATACCCATATCTGCTTAAGTCATCTGTGAAGGTGAGAAAATAACGATATCCGCCACGAGCCTCAACATTCATCGGACCACATACATCAGTATGTATGATTTCCAACAAATCTGTTGCTCTCTCCATAGTACCGAGAACGGGTTTTAGTCATCTTGCCCATGAGGCACGGTTCGCAAGTGCCAAGTGATTCATAATCAAGTGACTCCAAAAGTCCATCAAGATGGAGTTTCTTCATGCGCTTTACACCGATATGACCTAAACGGCAAGCCACAAATAAGTTGCACTATCATTAGCAACTCTGCATCTTTTGGCTTCAACATTATGAATATGTGTATCACTACTATCGAGATTCATCAAAATAGACCACTCCTCAAGGGTGCATGACCATAAAAGATATTACTCATATAAATAGAACAACCATTATTCTCTCGATTTAAATGAATAACCGTCTCGCATCAAACAAGATCCAGATATAATGTTCATGCACAACGCAGCACCAAATAACAATTATTTAGGTCTAAAACTAATCCCAAGGTAGATGTAGAGGTAGCGTGCCGACCGCGATCACATCGACTTTGGAACCATTTCCCACGCGCATCGTCACCTCGTCCTTTGCGGTGTTCGCTAATCCGTAGTCCCTGCTTGAGTTGCAAATATTAGCAACGGAACCAAGATCAAATACCCAGTGCTCTCATGAGCTCTAGTAAGGTACACATCAATAACATGTATATCACATATACCTTTGTTCACCTTGCCATCCTTCTTATCCGCCAAATACTTGGGGCAGTTCCGCTTCTAGTGACCAGTCCGCTTGCGGTAGAAGCACTCGGCCAGCTTAGGTCCGGACTTGGGTTTCTTCTCCGAGCAGCAACTTGCTTGCTGTTCTTCTTGAAGTTCCTTCTTCTTCCCTTTGCCTTTCTTCTTGAAACTAGTGGTCTTATTGACCATCAACACTTGATGCTCCTTCTTGATTTCTACCTCTGCAGCCTTTAGCATTGCGAAGAGCTCGGTATAGTCTTTACTAACCCTTGCATATTATAGTTCATCACGAAGCCTTTGTAGCTTGGTGGCGTGATTGAAGAATTACATCAATGACACAATCATCCGGAAGATTAACTCCCAATTGTGTCAAGTGATTATAGTACCCGGACATTCGAGTATGTGTTCACTAATGTAACTATTCTCCTTCATCTTGCAGCTATAGAACTTATTGGAGACTTCATATCTCTCAATCCGGGCATTCTGTTGAATATCAACTTCAACTCTGGAACATCTCATATGCTCCATGACGCTCAAAACGTCGTTGAAGTCCCGGTTCTAAGCCGTAAAGCATGGCACATCGAACTATAGAGTAGTCATCAGCTTTGCTCGCCAGACGCTCATAACATCCGGTGTTGCTCCAAAGAAGAAGCTCGCACCCAGCGGTGCATCCAGGGCGTAACTCTTACAGTGCAGCAATGAGGATAATCCTCGAGTTACGGACCCAGTCCGTAATTGCTACCATCATCTTTCAACTTTGCTTTCTCAAGGAACGCATTAAAATTCAACGGAACAACAACACGAGCCATCTATCTACAATCAAACATAAACAAGCAAGATACTATCAGGTACTAAGTTCATGATAAATTTAAGTTCAATTAATCATATTACTTAAGAACTCCCACTTAAATAGACATCCCTCTAGTCATCTAAGTGATCACGTGATCCAAATCAACTAAACCATAACCGATCATCACGTGAAATGGAGTAGTTTTCAATGGTGAACATCTTATGTTGATCATATCTACTATATGATTCACGCTCGACCTTTCGGTCTCCGTGTCCCGAGGCCATATCTGCATATGCTAGGCTCGTCAAGTATAACCCGAGTATTCTGCGTGTGCAAAACTGGCTTGCACCCGTTGTAGATGGACGTAGAGCTTATCACACCCGATCATCACGTGGTGTCCGGGCACGACGAACTTTGGCAACGGTGCATACTGGGAGAACACTTCTTGATAATTTAGTGAGAGATCATCTTATAATGCTACCGTCAATCAAAGCAAGATAAGATGCATAAAGGATAAACATCACATGCAAATCAATATAAGTGATATGATATGGTCATCATCATCTTGTGCTTCGTGATCTTCATCTCCGCAGCACCACTATGATCACCATCGCCACCGGCGCGACACCTTGATCTCCATCGTAGCATCGTTGTCGTCTCGCCAATCTTATGCTTCTCGACTATCACTACCGCTTAGTGATAAAGTAAAGCATTACAGAAGCGATTGCATTGCATACAATAAAGCGACAACCATATGGCTCCAGCCGGTTGCCGATAACTTCGGTTACAAAACATGATCATCTCATACAATAAAATATAGCATCACGTCTTGACCATATCACATCACAACATGCCCTGCAAAAACAAGTTAGACGTCCTCTACTTTGTTGTTGCAAATTTTACGTGGCTGCTACGGGCTTAAGCAAGAACCAGTCTCACCTACGCATCAAAACCACAACGATACTTCATCAAATAGACTCCGTTTTAACCTTCTCAAGGACCGAGCGTAGCCACACTCGGTTCAACTAAAGTGAGAGAGACAGACACCCACCAGTCACCTTTAAGCAATGAGTGCTCGTGGCGGTGAAACCAGTCTCGCGTAAGCGTACGCGTAATGTCGGTCTGGGCCGCTTCATCTCACAATACCGCTGAACCAAAGTATGACATGCTGGTAGGTAGTATGACTTGTATCGCCCACAACTCACTTGTGTTCTACTCGTGCAAAACATCAAACCATAAAAAAAACTGGCTCGGATGCCACTGTTGAAAAACATAGTAATTTCAAAAAATTTCCTACGCACACGCAAGATCATGGTGATGCATAGCAACGAGAGGGGAGAGTGTTGTCTACGTACCCTCGAGACCCGGCGAAGCGATCACAACGTAGAGGAAGTAGTCGACGTTCTCCTCGCGATCCGACCGATCCGGCGCCATTACTCGGCGCCCGAGTTCTTGACACACGTACAGCTCGATGACGCCCCTCGTACTCGATCCAGCCGAGTGTCGAGGGAGAGTTCCACAAGACGACGGCGTGGTGACGATCTTGATGTTCTATCGGCGCAGGCTTCGCTAAGCTTCGCGACGATATGACCGAGGTGGAATATGGTGGAGGGGGCACCGCACACGGCTAAGGAACGATCCGTAGATCAAACTTGTGTGTTCTAGGGTGCCCCCTGCCCGTATATAAAGGAGCAAGGGGGTGCGGCCGGCCTAGAGGAGGCGGCGCCGAGGAGTCCTACTCCCACCGAGTAGGACTCCCCTTCCTAGTTGGAGTAGGATTGGGGAGGGAAGAAGGAAGGCGCCGCCTCCTCCTGTCCTATTCGGACTAGGGGAGGGGCGCCCTGCCCCGGCCGGCCCCTCCTCTTCTCCCTCGAGGCCCACTAAGGCCCATTTAGTTCCCGGGGTTCCAGTAACCTCCGGTACTCCTCAGAATTCTCGATTTCACCCGAACCATTCCGAACTTCAAATATAGGCTTCCAATATATCAATCTTTATGTCTCGACCATTTCGAGACTCCTCGTCATGTCCGTGATCACATCCGGACTCAACTTCTTCGGTACATCAAAATACATAAACTCATAATAACCGCCATCGAAACCTTAAGCGTGCGGACCCTACGGTTCGAGAACAATGTAGACATGACCGAGACACGTCTCGGTCAATAACCAATAGCGGACCTGGATGCCCATATTGGTTCCTACATATTCTACGAAGATCTTTATCGGTCGACCCGCATAACAATATACGTTGTTCCTTTGTCATCGGTATGTTACTTGCCCGAGATTCGATCGTCGGTATCCAATACCTAGTTCAATCTCGTTACGCAAGTCTCTTTACTCGTTCCGTAATACATCATCTCACAGCTAACTCATTAGTTGTAATGCTTGCAAGGCTTCATGATGTGTATTACCGAGAGGGCCCAGAGATACCTCTCCGACAATCGGAGTGACAAAACCTAATCTCAAATACGCCAACCCAACATCCGCCTTTGGAGACACCTCAGTACTCCTTTATAATCACCCGATTACGTTGTGACGCTTGGTAGCACCAAAGTGTTCCTCCGTAAACGGAGTTGCATAATCTCATAGTTACAGAACATGTATAAGTCATGGATAAAAGCAGAGCAACATACTAAACGATCGTGTGCTAAGCTAATGGAATGGGTCATGTCAATCGATCATTCTACTAATGATGTGACCTTGTTAATCAAATAACAACTCTTTGTTCATGATTAGGAAACATAATCATCTTTGATTAACAAGCTAGTCTAGTAGAGGCATACTAGTGACATGTTGTTTGTTTATGCATTCACACATGTATCATGTTTCCGGTTAATACAATTCTAGCATGAATGATAAACATTTATCATGAAATAAGGAAATAAATAATAACTTTATTATTGCCTCTAGGGCATATTTCCTTCACTGGCGACGACGACGACAACGGCGACGGATGAGGAGACAGCGACGGGCACGGCAGGAGCGCGCGGGCGGCGATTTTCTTTTGTTTTTTGTGTTAATTATGTCTATGTAAACGGTGGAACAGGCCGTGATGTTTAATTAAGATGAGGGAGGACGTGAGGGAGGAGGTGCTGGAGGAGCAGCCGTCGATGCGTTCCACCGGGGGCTGCTGGGCGAGGGGTGGAGCTGGTCGTGCACGGCCGCCTACATGGCCGATGTCGTGGGTGCCGTGAACTGGTGCCCTACGCCGCTGCGGTTACCGGAGCGCGAGACATCGCCACGGGGTGAGGTGGTGCAGGCGCCTCCCGCCTTGCAGGGACCGGCCCACCTCTGGACGCTGCCGCCCTATATCGACCTCACTGGCGACGATGACGACAACGGCGACGGATGAGGAGACGGCGACGGGCACGGCAGGAGCGCGCGGTTGGCGATTTTCTTTTGTTTTTTTTTATGTTAATTATGTCTATGTGAACTGTGAAACGGGGCCGTGATGTTTAATTATGCTGTTATGTTTTATGTTTTGAGTTTATTTTAATATTTTTGGCATTTTTTAGTTTTTGCCTTTTTTAAGCACGTCCACTCCGGACATGATTTGGGGCCCGGTCGCGCATTGGACGCACGGACACGGCAACGGCCCCAAGCGGACATGATAACCCCATCCCATTGCCGCCCTAAACGGACGAAAGTAGGCCAAAACGGACGTCCGTTTAAGGTCTGGAGTTGGCCTAATACACATGAGTGATCAAAATTAGGGTGTACAATATTTTTTTGGCAGGAATTACGGTGTACTATTGATTGCTCCACATAACCCTCGCGTTGTACGTACTGTAGTACATCTGACCGAACCGACACGCATTCATCACCACCACCTGCCTATGACCCCATTGATTGATAGCTCTCTCCCACGCTCCATCTCCATCCCTGCACAGCTCAGGCAGCACCGATGGAATTATGCTAGCATCATGACCAAATTACAGACACCTGCACGCCTAGCTAGATGCAGAGTACTACGATCTACAGTCACGCATCACTGAGATGAGATCCCTATCTGTCAATGTCTTGAGACGTTTAACCGAGCCGCAGGAAGGAATCATGAGTCCCGGTGAAGACAATCACAATCCGCTCAAGACAGCGAGATCCAGCACCATTCACCAGTGTACCAGTGTACTCAGCCGGGACAAAAGCAAGCACCAACCAGGAATGGATGAACCAATCAATGGTTCCACCCACCAAATGGCGCTAAATCCAAGCATAACCAAGCCACATTTTACAGATCGACTCTCTCTCTCTCTCTTAGCCGGCGCGCGCTGAGGTGGTGAGGAGGTAGCTCGGGCTCCCCGTGCGCCCACCGCGCGCACTCCACTCACTCACTCACTCCATCTTCTTCACCCCCACCACTTGGTGTTGGTCGCATTGATAACGCTTACTCTGCACTCCACTCGAGGAAGGTGGGAGAGAGAATGCAGCAGCAGCAGGAGCAGGAGCAGCAGGCGGCGCGGCGGCGGCGGAGCCCGGGGGGCTGGGAGGGGGCCACCGTGGACGAGGCCTCCATGGAGCGCAGCAAGAGCTTCGTCAAGGCCCTGCAGGTTGGTCGCTGCATTATTCCTTCCCCAGATCCCTCCCACGCGCCTCCGCTCCGCTCTGCTCCACGGTGGATCCGGCCGGCTCTGTTCTTGACGCGTTTTGGCCATGGCGATGCAGGAGCTCAAGAACCTGCGGCCGCAGCTCTACTCCGCCTCCGAGTACTGCGAGAAGTCCTACCTCAACACCCACCAGAAGCAGATGTGAGCCTCCTCCATTGCCCAACCTCTCTGCACGTCTCGTTCTCACTCTGACACACAGAATTTACCATCTTACTAGAACCATGTTGTACTGTTGATTCCTCGTACAATTGCATTTTACATGCTGCCTACCTATCTGTCTCTGTTTTGTCACTTGGCATAGGGCCTGAACTGAATTGAGTTCAAGGTTGGTGCAGCATGTACTAGAGCCAGAACAGCTACCGTATGATATTGGTAGGTGTAGGAAGAGAGCAACAGACAGGTGTGAGTGAGGGGATTGATGTCCAGATGTGAGTATCTGACTAGCTAGGCAACAAATTCTGCTAGCTGAACTGAACAAGATATGTCATTTTGGTTTTATCTGGGATCTTTGGAATCATCCAACAACAGCCTGCCTTTGTACGTATGTACTAGCCGAATAAGGAGTGGTGGCATTCAGAGTACTCTAGTAGTACGTATTTATTTTTCGATGAGGAGATCTCTTTTTTCTGAACAACAGATAGACTATGTACCATGTACTGCCGATTGGGTTTATTCTGGGTGTTCCCCAATCGTGTGGTGTCAGTTTATCACTTCATTCGAATTATGTCAAAGGGGTTCACCCTGCTCATGTCTGACAGTGCAGAACAAAGTTCTGAAGCATGGAGTAGAGTCAATTACAATTTTGTATGGTAAATTTGGTGAATGGCCAGTCAACAGTGTAGTCAAACGTGCGTTGTAATCTTGCTTGAGAATATGACATGTTTTTCCTCATGAATACTGAACTTGCTAATTGTCATCAGGGTGCTGGACAACCTGAAAGACTACGCGGTGCGGGCCGTTGTCAACGCCGTCGACCACCTAGGCACGGTAGCCTACAAGCTGACGGACCTGTTCGAGCAGCAGGCTTCCGAGATCTCGACCTTCGAGCTCAAGCTTGCGCGCTTGAACCAGGTATCTGCCTGATGTTTATCAGTAAGATGCGCAGTCTATGGCGGCGAAACCACGCAACTAATATGACACTTGCTCTGTTGTCCATCTGTAGCAAATCTTCACCTGCCAAGTCTATGTGGACAAAGAAGGCTCCAGGCAACAGCAAATGATGGGGGCAAGCATGAAGCACCACAAGTACTATATCCTACCATGTAAGAAGAAATTCTGAACTTGCAGTCTATATGTTATCTGAAATTTTAGTATAATAGGTGAAAAAAAACTGAACTTAACTTGAGAATTCTCTGTGCAATGTAGCTACTGGTTATAAGAGAACTCAGGCTGTCGCGCACCTGGGAGCAGACACCAATCAGGAATCACAGCCTAGACCTTACCCTTCAGGTGCTTCTTACTTCCCTCTGTTCTTGCAAATTTCATTGCGCCACTCTGTTCTCACCAATCATGATACATGTCTAAACAAGAAAAGAAAAACCTTCACTTTCTGTGTGTGTGCAGCAAAGACGCTTTCCTGGCATCTGGCGTCGGACAATAGCCCTTCGGCAAATGGAGCACATAAACCAACGTTCATGTAAGACTGCCATCCCCATTTCGTTTAACTTTGTCGATGTGACATGTTGTTTCTTATGCCAAGTGCAGTTCCTCTAGTCTAACTTGCTGCCGCCCGGTTTTTGTGCAGCCTAGACGACACGATATCGTCCAAACTCGCATCAGATGGTTCAAATCTTCTTGGTAATTCACATATTCTGAGTTCTCTAGTGGCAGTGGGTGCATATGAATGCAATGTCACCCATTAAGTTCACATATTTATTAACCGTCGGTCTGAAACGACATAGTAGTATTTGTCAACATGGAATGTCAACTGAATGTTCCATCCAAATTACTGATGTTTCAGGTAAGGAGCAGCCTGCTTCCCCAATCCGCAGGCCTCTGCAACTGAACCGGAATACCAAATCCGATGTCACACAAAAGGCTGGCACAAAGGTAAAACTAAAACAGAATGTGATGTAAACCTTTCAAGAAATCACACCGAGTTAGAAGGGCATCATCCTCACATCCTACTCTATCGACGTCGATTTCGATTCGGTTACCCTAGTTTCTTGACGGTATCGTTGTGTGCATTTTCAGGATCAGCCGGGTGTCAAGCATATGTCGACGTTTAGTTCTTTCGACAGGCCTACAGGGCGTGAAATCCAGAAGGCTCCTGCCAGCACTAAGAGCGTGCTAGCATCTCTGTTTATCAAACACAAGTCAGCAAAGATGAAAAGTATCTCAGCCCGATGATCCTCTCTTGATGTAAATGAAGTTTGTTGTAATAACTAGTACAACCTAAGTAAAATGCAGTTGTATCTCTTCAAGATGGCAAGTCATTATATCTCTTATCTGCATAATATGTGCTTTAGAAGCCTGCCATGAAAATCATACCACTGTAGTGATGCAAGTTTGGAAGTATGTTTAGTTATATTCATCCGGAAGCATGATCTTCCTTGATATGGTCATTTGGAAATGTTTTACAAATCCTTTTATTACATAAACTATGATATGGTCATTTGGAGATGTTTTACAAACCCTTTTATTACATAAACGATCAAGTAAACGAAGCACAAAACAAGATGGCTTGCCTCATAAGCTAAAATGATACATGTTGAAATGTAAGATGAGATGGTATAATGGCACAAGAAAGTGCCACCCAGCTCTAAACACATGAAGGGGAATAGTTGTCGATGAAGGATAATATGTCGAAGTACAAAGGATCGCTTGCAGATACCTTCCTTTGCGCTATATTCATCTGGAAGCGTGGTCTTCCTTGATATGACCATTTAAGTGTTTTACAAACCCTTTCTTACATAAATGATCAATTGGAGGAACCACAAAACCAGGCGGCTCACCTCATAAGTCATAACTCATAAGGATACATGTGAATGGTTATACCATTTTTTTTTACGGGCGTGAATGGTATAACATGGTAGCACAAGAAAGTGCGACCTAGCTCAGAACACATTGAAGGGGAGAGTTCTCAATGATAGATAGTGTGTCCAAGTATAAAGGATCACTTGCAGATAATTCCCTCGCTGAGTATGAATGGCTTCGCTCATTCCTCACCAATTAAGAAGATCTCGACTGGTCACCGGTCTCAATGCATCAACAGAAATCACAAGCTTCGCATAAACCCATTGGAATACTTAAAACAAGCGCCGTCGATTTGGAACAATCTCTGGGCTGTTATTCTTCATCATCGCAACAAACTCCTGGTAGTTAATTTTCCCATCCTAGGTAGAAAAATAGGAAATGCAGTAGTGAGCAAGCGAGTTAAGTAGTGCTTCATTTGAATGAACTTGTGAGCATCAGGACTAGTAATGTTCCCATCCACCAAAAAGGTTAAAGCAAATTGTTTGAAGGCATGATTTCCTGATGGCTGAAGCTTACATGAAAGCGATGAACTCTGTTGGTTTATCTAATCTAACATAACAAAATGAGTTCTTAAACAAAGCAGTATGGATCGAAGCGTAGGTGCTCACATTAAAGTAATGAACTTGGTTGGTCTATCTAATATAACATAAGCAAATGAGCTCTTAAAACAAAGCAAATTGGATCAACGTCCAGGTGCTTCGCATCAACATTATCAGGCTGTTAATTTTATCTCATATGGACACTATTTTTTGTATACATCCACAATCTAACAGAGATGACAGAAATTCCAAACATTTTAAAACAAAACCTCCTACTGTGTCTCCGAGATGATCTGTTTAATTTATTCTATTCTCAAACTGACATCAATTCAATATTTTACGTCTTCATGACTGAGGTAATGAATGCTCAGATAACACATAATGGACTTATGTAGACTTTTTGCTGGAGTTACTCACATGATCTGTATCCACTTCAGCAATGATATCTTTGATTGTTGCCTCATCACCCATATCATACTTCTTCAGAGCTTCCTCCAACTCATCAACTGTTATGTACCTATGCGAAAAGAAAGTTTGCAAGCAACTTGATGGTTAATGAAATACTTCAAAGTTGGCAGATTAATTTAAGAATAGTTACAAGTGAAAATTACCCGCTGTGGTCCTTGTCAAAGTATTCGAATGCTTTAAATATGTGGTCTTCCTTCTCTAGTCTATTCATGTGCATTGTTGCCGATATGAATTCAACATAATCAATGGTCCCATTTCCATCAACATCAGCCTGTTCAACAACGTAAGATAATGATTAAGGAGCTGAAACAGATAGTGCTGGAGTTGTCAGGTGACACGGACCGCTCTACTAGAAGCGTCTACAAGTCGATTTCCATCGAGGTCGTTATACTGACTAAAGTCGTATGGTATCATTCACTATCTTCCTTTTTAGATATAAGTGCACACCCACTACAACCTTTTAGTACGTGATAGGCACTAATGCAGAACAGAGAGAAATATGCGCCATTTTTTGTTTCTATTATGAAATTTGTACCATGCCATGCCGATAAGATAAGCGTGCATAGACAGGAAGAAATGAAGAAGAGAAATTAAGCAAGCATACCGCCTCCATCAACTGTCTTATTTCTGATTCAGTAATTTTGGTACCAAGCTTTGGTAAGCCAGCCCTTAGTTCATCAAGAGTAATTGTCCCACTGTTATCAGTATCCAGGGACTTGAACATTTCTCTTAAGCCCACGATCTCTTCCTCTGACAAGCTCTCTGCAACAATCTGAATATAGAAGAGAAATGAGCACCAAGATTCAAATGGGCTGCCAAGCAAGAAAATAAAACGATTGGGGTTTAGATCATTGGAGTACCTTCAAGGCAACCTTCTTAAGCTTGTTCATCGCCCTGAACTGCTTCATTCTACTGATCACTGTAATATCAAGTGGTTTGTCTGGGGCCTCTCCATCCTCTCTGATCCATGGATGATCTGTGTGCTTAAACAGATTAGATTGCGACACTAATACACTATCATGCACATGAGCAAAATGATGTGCACAACCAAGATTGTCGGTGAATGGGTGGAGAAGGGACTTACTCAAAATTTCAGCAGCCGTGAGCCGCTCCTTGGGGTCCTGCCGTAGCATCCTCTTGACCAGGTCTTTAGCCCCATTTGAAATCGATGGCCAGGGATCAGAGGAGAAATCAATGTGACCTTTCAGAACAGCATCAAATATACCTTCCTCATTCTCTGGTAAAAAAAAGGGAGGAGAGACATAGAGCGTTCATGTTAGGATAACTGTATTCATCCTCCAGCCTCTGCATCAATCAGAGCCCAAAATCGATGAAAAACACACCTGCCCAGAAAGGAGGAACGCCGGATAGGAGAATGTAGAGGATGACTCCAGCACTCCAAATGTCAGCCTCAGCTCCGTATCGCCGCTTGAGCACCTCCGGAGCCACATAATAGGCACTCCCAACAAGATCCCTGAACTGCTCGCCTGCATTTCCATCATCCCCCATTTAATCTCCAGCACAACATGAGCTCAGTTATTACTAATAAATTGAAGCGAGCTAGCACACTACAGATATACTAGTAAATCGTGGTTAATTGCACTGGTAAATCGCAGAGACAACATGAACTAAGGCGAATCGTTGAAGATTTTACCCCTGCCCCTTCCCAGACACTAGTAGTAAATTCAGTAACCACCACGCACTGAATTCTACCTACATGGCTACATCATCATTGCAATTAACCACTGACCGGGCTTGAAGAAGACGGAGAGCCCGAAATCGGTGGCCTTGAGCGGCGAGTCCTCCCGCTTATTCAAAAACAAGAAGTTCTCGGGCTTGAGGTCGCGGTGCATGACCCCCATGGAGTGGCAGCTATGCACGACACTCACAACCTCGCGGCAGAGCGTGGCGGCGGCGCGCTCGGAGTAGTGCCCCCGCGCGATGATGCGGTCGAAGAGCTCGCCGCCCTCGCAGAGCTCCATGACGAGGTTGACGGAGTGGCGGTCCTCGTAGGCGCCGCGCAGCTCGACGATGCTGCGGTGGCCCGTGAGGTGGTGCATGATCTGCACCTCCCTGCGCGCGTCCTCCACGTCGTCGGCGCGGGCCAGCTTGCGGGCGGCGATGGACTTGCAGGCGTAGCGGGAGCCCGTGGATTTGTGGGTGGCCAGGTAGGTGACGCCGAACTGGCCCCGCCCGAGCTCGCGGCCGAAGGTGTAGGAAGAGCGGACGTCCTCCATCGGCCGGCCTAGGACCCGGCCGATGTCTGGGGGGAGCGGCGGTTGGGGTGGGGGCTGGGGTTGGGGGTGCTGGGGAGGGGGTGGGGGAGACGGGGTTTGGGGCGGGCGGCGGTGGCGGGGTCGCGGCCAGTTGGGCTGCTTGGGGTGGGAGGGCTGCGGCGGAGGTGGGTGGTCGGAGCGCTGGCGGGAGGCGCGGCCGCCCATGACGGCGGGGGGAGCGGCGGCGGCGGCGGAGCGGGGAGTGGAGTGGGGTGGGAGGTGTGGTGGTGGTGGTGGGGGTGGGGGAGGAGGCGTCCATGGTTTTGGCTGCTTTTCTGTTCCGTTTTGGTGGGCGTAGGGTCGTCGGGCGGAGGGGACGGCGGGTCCAAGTCCAACCCCGTGCCGGGGCAGCCAGGCCAGGCTGCTGACCCGTGCCGTGCGGCGTGCGGCGCGTGGGGCCGGGCGGTCAGTGGGCGGGCTCGGGGATAAGGACTTGGATGGATGGTGGTGGGTGGGGGCCGTTGACGGGTGGGGCAGTTGCGTCGTGGTTTCTGGTACTAGATTTCCTTCACGCTTCACGCGGAGTTGAGTTTTTTTTTAGCATCAGTACAGACACAAGCGCTCATATATACGCGCATGCACTCATTCCTATGAATGCACCCACACACCCTACTCCTATGAGCACCTCCGAGAGACTGAGCCGGCATATCATCTTGAGATTTATGAAGTCCCAGTAGGCGCCTCGTCATCGGCGAGGAACGTCTCCTCCCAATCGAAAGCAAGATCGCGGAAATTCAAATAAATCCAAAATAATCGAAGACCGCGATTTGAATCCTCTTGGCCGTGATACCACTGTCCACCTAACCAACTCAACCACAGGTTGATTCGCATGCGGAGTTGAGTGGAGTGGAGTGGATTGGTTGCACTGGACGCTACTGCCGTGGACTGTTGTACAGTCCACCCCACCACCACCACGGTAGCTCCGTGCCATTGTGGCCCGGCCGGAACGTTCCTCCGACTGAGCGTGGTGCCTTTCCACGCGCTCCGGGCTGCGTGCGTCGCGTCCCGTCGCGGTCGCTGCTGCCTGGTGTGAACTACTCCGGCGACGGGTCGGCGCCGGCCACACCGGCTCTCCACCGCGCCGCACAGGCAGTCAAGCAGATAAGCTCATGATATAGGGTCACCTATTATATACATCGGTCGTCTGGGAGAAACAAAACAGTCGATTTCCTCTTCCTTTTGTTTCCATACACGTGTGGACAAATGCTTGCATGCTGTTGGAATGTGCAGAGCCCACACAAGCATACACGGAGAAAAAAAACAGCGAGAAAAAAGGAAGAGGCTACTAGGAGGATGACTATCCTTTTGATTTGCCACCCATGACGCCGAGGCCACCCATGCCTCCCATGGCGCCGAGGCCATCGCCACCCATTGCACGAACCAAGGCTCTTTTTCGTATCAAGACTTCTTGTTGGGCAAGATTGACATACTCCTTTTGCGCCGCATTGAGGTTAGATGTGTCCATGAAGAACAAGTGCTTCTCCCATTCCAACAACTTAGCTCGCTCCTCGTTGCTCACTTTCCTCTCCTCCAAAGTCACCTTTCTCTCCTCGGCCGCCACCCTTCTCTCCTCGGCCGCCAACCTCCTCTCCTCGGCCACGGCATCTTGGGTCCTTGCCATTTTCCTCACCTCATTCGCTTCGACCCTTGCCTTCACAATAGCTTCCATAGCATTTTTGAGCTCATCATCTCCTTTCTTCTTCTTCTTTTCGGTTTTGTCTTTCTTGCACCCATCCGGTCGTTTTGGCTTCGAGTATGAAACCGAAGTTGGGTGGGGGCTTCTCTTGCCGTCATCACTTGATGCATCATCCTCCTCATCATCATCATTCATCTCAATTGCTCGCCTCGCTTTGTCGCTCAAATGCAAATCCTCCAAACCATCACGCTTCTTCCATTTCTCATCATCCTTTAACACTTCATAGCAATGAGGCAAGGTAAAGATCCCGCCTTTCTTGATCTTCCCTTCTTGGTTGTCCTTGTCTCATTTTTGAACAAGTTTTGTGCAATGTCAACTACAAGAAAAACAAAACAAGTTAGCACTCCGCCACCAAAAACAAGTATGATGAACATATATGAGATGCCACTTACTCGATCATCCTTATTTGTGCCACTTGGGTTAATCTTGTCCACCGACTTTTGCGCGATCACCACTTTTGACAATCCGAGTTGATTGTCGACCATCGGACCGAAGTGATCTCTGAGCGGTAAATTCCAATCTTGTTGTGAGCATTATAGTGTTCTCATCATTCGCCCCAATACACGCCTCTACTTTGATCACCTCCAATGGATGGATCCTTGGAGACATGCAAATAAGTGTTGCATAGTAACTTGTCATCGGTGGTGGAGTAATTGCCGCTCTTCCTCTCGGCGCCGACAATTCCTCACCTCCTCGTCCACCTCAAACTCATGGTCTTGAAATGGATGTCATTGGTTTGAGACCAATGCGAATTGTTGGACCCAACACCCATAGTGGACATGTATGCATCATCGCTGAGACTACAATTTTTTAAACAATGCAAATAAGCTATCTATATGTAAAATGATGATGCATTGAAAAATAAGAAGAAAAAAATACTTGGAAATTTTTTCACTTTGGGGGCATTTCGTCGAACACGTGGTGCTGCTTCGTCGGCCGGCTCAACGAGTGAGCTCGCCGCTTGTAGCCGCCATGCCGTCGAACGCCTCGCAAGCTTTTTTCCTCACCATGCCGGAGCCGTCCGCCGCCTTTGTTCTTCTTCGCGGATGTTTTGCCTTTCTTCGTCCGCGCCACATTGGGTACCTTCTTCGACGGTCGGCGGCGGCACGGATGGCGCCGGCGACGCCACCCGGCGCCGCACCGTAGTCATCCGCGGCGGCAAGAAGAGGTTGCACATGAGGCCGACGCCGCGGAGCTCGGCGGCGGCGACGCCAGCGCCGCCGTGCTAGGGTTTCCGGCGGCGCGCGCGCGGCGTGGAGGGGTCGCGGATGTACAGCTGGGGAGAGGGTGCGGTGTCGCGTCCATGGCAGGGGCGGCGGCGCCAGGCGCTGCGAGGCGAGGGGCGAGGTGAGGAGAGAGTCG
Source organism: Aegilops speltoides (assembly GCA_021437245.1). Taxonomy (NCBI): domain Eukaryota; kingdom Viridiplantae; phylum Streptophyta; class Magnoliopsida; order Poales; family Poaceae; genus Aegilops; species Aegilops speltoides. The sequence goes on from CM038141.1 coordinate 459,458,128, forward strand.
CGGGCGCGAAGCTCCAAGTGTGCCACGATCAGGTGGCGCCCAAATACACCGCGCGGATAAGTGATTTTGACCGCGCGCCCAACCCGTTATCGCTGCTGGCTGCTTTTTTTATGCTTGCGCTCACTGAGCGAAGCCGCGTGAAGCGCGCACGCTAAAAAGGCCCTTTTTTGCGGCGCGGCGCTAGTTTAGCGCGGCTGTTGGAGATGCTCTCAACTGGCAAAAGTAGTACAAAGAACATCATGAGTACAAAATTCATCTTGTTGGTCCATACACTACCTAGCGACAACTATCTGCACAGGAGCGAGCCGAAGGCGTGCTGCAGTCTTCGCCCCTCCCTCATTGGAGCTGGGTAACCCTTGTTGTAGTAGGCAGTACGTATGTCATCGTGCTAAGTCCTCATAAGACCAACGCACCAAAACAACATCCACCACCAAAGCGGAGCGTAGATTGGAAGGATCCAATCTATCAAAATTCCGTCTATGGCATTTAGCCAAACATTTGTCGGGTGTGCTGTCCTACATGGACGACATCTGCAGGGACGAACGATAGCTGGGTGCCGACGGTGGAATGGCGACCAACTCCAAGGGCAGGCGCGTGGGGTGAAGTGGCTCAAGTTCGACAATGCCCACGCAACAACCGGGATGGTATGGCGGCTATGCCATTATGGGAGGAGCGGATACTGAAGGAAATATGCCCTAGAGGCAATAATAAAGTTATTATTTATTTCCTTATTTCATGATAAATGTTTATCATTCATGCTAGAATTGTATTAACCGGAAACATAATACATGTGTGAATGCATAGACAAACAGAATGTCACTAGTATGCCTCTACTAGACTAGCTTGTTAATCAAAGATGGTTATGTTTCCTAACCATGAACAAAGGGTTGTTATTTGATTAACAAGGTCACATCATTAGGTGAATGATCGATTGACATGACCCATTCCATTAGCTTAGCACACGATCGCTTAGTATGTTGCTACTGCTTTTATCCATGACATATACATGTTCCTATAACTATGAGATTATGCAACTCCGTTTACGGAGGAACACTTTGGGTGCTACCAAACATCACAACGTAATCGGGTGATTATAAAGGAGTACTACAGTGTCTCCAAAGGCGATGTTGGGTTGGCGTATTTGAGATTAGGTTTTGTCACTCCGATTGTCGGAGAGGTATCTCTGGGCCCTCTCGGTAATACACATCACTTAAGCCTTGCAAGCATTACAACTAATGAGTTAGCTGTGAGATGATGTATTACGGAACGAGTAAAGAGACTTGCCGTAACGAGATTGAACTAGGTATTGGATACCGACGATCGAATCTCGGGCAAGTAACATACCGATGACAAAGGAACAACGTATGTTGTTATGCGGTCTCGACCGATAAAGATCTTCGAGAATATGTAGGAGCCAATATGGGCATCCGGTCCCGCTATTGGTTATTGACCGGAGACGTGTCTCGGTCATGTCTACATTGTTCTCGAACCGTAGGGTCCGCACGCTTAAGGTTTCGATGACGGTTATATTATGAGTTTGTGTATTTTGATATACCGAAGGAGTTCGAGTCCCGGATGTGATCACGGACATGACGAGGAGTCTCAAATGGTCGAGACATAAAGATTGATATATTGGGCGGCTATATTCGGACACGAAAGGTTCCGGAAGTTTCCGGAGAAAACGGAGTGCCGGGAGGGGTTACCGAACCCCGGGGAAGTTATGGGCCTTAGTGGGCCAAGAGGGAGAGAGAGGCCGCACCAGGAGGTGGCGCGCCCCTGTGGGAGTCCCAATAGGACAAGGAGGGGCGCGCCCCTTCCCTCTCCTCTCCTCTCCTTCCTTCCCCTTCCTCCTTCCTAGTTGGACTAGGAAAGGGAGTCCTACTCCCACTAGGAGGAGGACTCCCCCCCTTGGCGCGCCCCTAGGGCCGGCCGGCCTCCCCCTTGCTCCTTTATATACGGGGGCAGGGGGGCACCCTAGAACACACAAGTTGATCCTTGAGATCGTTCCTTAGCCGTGTGCGGTGCCCCCCTCCACCATAATCCACCTCGGTCATATCGTAGCGGTGCTTAGGCGAAGCCCTGCGTCGGTAGAACATCAAGATCATCACCACGCCGTCGTGCTGATGGAACTCTCCCTCCCCGAAGCTCTGCTGGATTGGAGCCCGAGGAGCGTCACCGAGCTGTACGTGTGTCAAGAACTCGGAGGCGCCGGAGTAACGGCGCTGGGATCGGTTGGATTGCGAGGAGAACGTACGACTACTTCCTCTACGCCAGTGATCGCTTCCGCTTGGGTCTCGAGGGCGTAGACAACACTCTTCCTCTCGTTGCTATGCATCACCATGATCTTGCGTGTGCGTAGGAATTTTTTGAAATTACTACGTTCCCCAACAATGGCATCCGAGCCTAGGTTTTTATGGTTTGATGTTTTGCACGAGTAGAACACAAGTGAGTTGTGGGCGATACAAGTCATACTACCTACCAAAGATGTCATATTTTGGTTCAGCGGTATTGTGAGATGAAGCGCCCGGACCGACATTACGCCAGACGCTTACGCGAGACTGGTTTCACCGCTACGAGCACTCGTGCTTAAAGGTGACTGGCGGGTGTCTGCTCTCTCACTTTAGTTGAACCGAGTATGGCTACGCCCGGTCCTTGAGAAGGTTAAAACGAGTCTATTTGACGAAGTATCGCTGTGGTTTTGATGCGTGGTGAGATTGGTTCTTGCTTAAGCCCGTAGGAGCCACGTAAAATTTGCAACAACAAAGTAGAGGACGCCTAACTTGTTTTTGCAGGCATGTTGTGATGTGATATGGTCAAGACGTGATGCTATATTTTATTGTATGAGATGATCATGTTTTGTAACCGGTTATCGGCAATCGGCTGGAGCCATATGGTTGTCGCTTATTGTATGAAATGCAACGCATCGTAATTGCTTTACTTTATCACTAAGCGGTAGCGATAGTCGAGAAGCAATAGATGGCGAGACGACAACGATGCTACGATGGAGATCAAGGTGTCGCGCGGTGACGTTGGTGATCACGACGGTGCTTCGAGATGGAGATCACAAGCACAAGATGATGATGGCCATATCATATCACTTATATTGATTGCATGTGATGTTTATCCTTTATGCATCTTATCTTGCTTTGATTGACGGTAGCATTTTAAGATGATCTCTCACTAAAAATTATCAAGTAGTGTTCTCCCTGAGTATGCACCGTTGCCAAAGTTCGTCGTGCCGAGACACCACGTGATGATCGGATGTGATAAGCTCTCGTCCATCTACAACGGGTGCAAGCCAGTTTTGCACACGCAGAATACTCGAGTTATACTTGACGAGCCTAGCATATGCAGATATGGCCTCGAACACGGAGACCGAAAGGTCGAGCGTGAATCATATAGTAGATATGATCAACATAAGATGTTCACCATTGAAAACTACTCCATTTCACGTGATGATCGGTTATGGTTTAGTTGATTTGGATCACGTGATCACTTAGATGACTAGAGGGATGTCTGTCTAAGTGGGAGTTCTTAAGTAATATGATTAATTGAACTTAAATTTATCATGAACTTAGTACCTGATAGTATCTTGCTTGTCTATGTTTGTTTGTAGATAGATGGCTCGTCTTTGTTGTTCCGTTGAATTTTAATGCGTTCCTTGAGAAAGCAAAGTTGAAAGATGATGGTAGCAATTACACGGATCGGGTCCGTAACTCGAGGATTATCCTCATTGCTGCACGTAAGAGTTACGTCCCGATGCACCGCTAGGTGCCAGCCCGCTTCTTGATGCAACCGACGACGTTAAGAACGTCTGGCGAGCAAAGCGATGACTACTCTATAGTTCAAGGTGTCATGCTTTACGGCTTAGAACCGGACTTCAACGACGTTTTGAACGTCATGGAGCATATGAGATGTTCCAGAGTTGAAGTTGATATTCCAACAGTAATGCCCGGATTGAGAGATATGAAGTCTCCAATAAGTTCTATAGCTGCAAGATGGAGGAGAATAGTTCGTCGGTGAGCACATACTCGTAATGTCCGGGTATTACAATCACTTGACTCAACCGGGAGTTAATCTTCCGGATGATTGTGTCATTGATGTAATTCTTCAATCACGCCACCAAGCTACAAAGGCTTCGTGATGAACTATAATATGCAAGGGTTAGTAAAGACTATACCGAGCTCTTCGCAATGCTAAAGGCTGCGGAGGTAGAAATCAAGAAGGAGCATCAAGTGTTGATGGTCAATAAGACCACTAGTTTCAAGAAGAAAGGCAAAGGGAAGAAGAAGGAACTTCAAGAAGAACAGCAAGCAAGTTGTCGCTCAGAGAAGAAACCCAAGTCCGGACCTAAGCCTGAAATCGAGTGCTTCTACCGCAAGCGATCGTCACCGAAGCGGAACTGCCCCAAGTATTTGGCTGATAAGAAGGATGGCAAGGTGAACAAAGGTATATGTGATATACATGTTATTGATGTGTACCTTACTAGAGCTCGCAGAGCACTGGTATTTGATACTTGGTTCATTGCTAATATTTGCAACTCAAACAGGAGTACGGATTGCTTAACACCGCAAAGGACGAGGTGACGATGCGCGTGGGAAATGGTTCCAAAGTCGATGTGATCGCGGTCGGCACGCTACCTCTACATCTACCTTCGGATTAGTTTTAGACCTAAATAATTGTTATTTGGTGCCTGCATTGAGCATGAACATTATCTCTGGATCTTGTTTGATGCGAGACGGTTATTCATTTAAATCGAGAATAATGGTTGTTCTATTTATATGAGTAATATCTTTTATGGTCATGCACCCTTGAAGAGTGGTCTATTTTGATGAATCTCGATAGTAGTGATACACATATTCATAATGTTGAAACCAAAAGATGCAGAGTTGATAATGATAGTGCAACTTATTTGTGGCAATCGCCGCTTAGGTCATATCGGTATAAAGCGCATGAAGAAACTCCATACCGATGGACTTTTGGAGTCACTTGATTATGAATCACTTGGCACTTATGAACCGTGCCTCATGGGCAAGATGACTAAAACCCGTTCTCCGCACTATGGAGAGAGCAACAGATTTGTTGGAAATCATACATACAGATGTATGTGGTCCGATGAATGTTGAGGCTCGTGGCGGATATCGTTATTTTCTCACCTTCACAGATGATTTAAGTAGATATGGGTATATCTACTTAATGAAACATAAGTCTGAAACATTTGAAAAGTTCAAAGAGTTTCAGAGTGAAGTTGAAAATCATCGTAATAAGAAAATTAAGTTTCTACGATCTGATCGTGGAGGTGAATATTTGAGTTACGAGTTTGGTCTACATTTGAAACAATGCGGAATAGTTTCGCAACTCACGCCACCCGGAACACCTCAACGTAATGGTGTGTCCGAACGTCGTTATCACACTTTACTAGATATGGTGCGATCTATGATGTCTCTTACAGATTTACCGCTATCGTTTTGGGGTTATGCTCTTGAGACGGCCGCATTCACACTGAATAGAACACCGTCAAAATCCGTTGAGACGACACCTTATGAACTATGGTTTAGCAAGAAACCAAAGTTGTCGTTTCTCAAAGTTTGGGGATGCGATGCTTATGTGAAAAAGCTTCAACCTGATAAGCTCGAACCCAAATCGGAGAAATGTGTCTTCATAGGATACCCAAAGGAGATAGTTGGGTACACCTTCTATCACAGATCCGAAGGCAAGACATTTGTTGCCAAGAATGGATCCTTTCTAGAGAAGGAGTTTCTCTCGAAAGAAGTGCGTGGGAGGAAAGTAGAACTTGATGAGGTAATTGTACATTCTCCCTTATTTGAAAGTAGTTTATCGCAGAAACCGGTTTCTAAGACATCTACACCAAATAATGAGGAAGTTGATGATGTTGATCATGAAACTTCAGATCAAGTTACTACAGAACCTCGTAGATCAACCAGAGTAAGATCCGCACCAGAGTGGTACGGTAATCCTGTTCTGGAAGTCATGCTACTAGATCATGATGAACCTACGAACTATGAAGAAGCGATGGTGAGCCCAGATTCGCAAAATGGCTTGAGGCCATGAAATCGAGATGGGATCCATGTATGAAAACAAAGTATGGACTTTGGTTGACTTGTCCGAGGGTCGGCAAGCAATAGAAAACAAGTGGATCTTCAAGAAGAAGACCGACGCCGACGGTAATGTTAATGTTCATAAAGCTCGACTTGTCGCAAAGGGTTTTCGACAAGTTCAAGGGATTGACTACGATGAGACCTTCTCACCAGTAGCGATGTTTAAGTCCGTCCGAATCATGTTAGCAATTGCCGCATTTTATGATTATGAAATTTGGCAAATGGATGTAAAGACCGCATTCTGAATGGATTTCTAGAAGAAGAGTTGTATATGATGCAACCGAAGGTTTTATCGATCCAAAGGAGCTAACAAAGTGTGCAAGCTCCAATGATCCATTTATGGACTGGTGCAAGCATCTCGAGTTGGAATAAACGCTTTGATAGTGTGATCAAAGCATTTGGGTTCATACTGCACTTTTGGAGAAGCTCAGATTTACAAGAAAGTGAGTGGGAGCTCAGTAGCATTTCGATATTATATGTAGATGACATATTACTAATCGGAAATGATATAGAATTTCTGGATAGCATAAAGGGATACTTGAATAAGAGTTTTTCAATGAAAGATCTCGGTGAAGCTGCTTACTTATTGGGCATCAAAATCTATAGAGATAGATCAAGACGCTTAATTGGACTTTCACAAAGCACATACCTTGACAAAATTTTGAAGAAGTTCAAAATGGATCAAGCAAAGAAAGGGTTCTTGCCTGTGTTACAAGGTGTGAAGTTGAGTAAGACTCAATGCCCGACCACCGCAGAAGATAGAGAGAAATGAAAGATGTTCCTATGCTTCAGCCATAGGCTCTATCACGTATGCAATGTTGTGTACCGCACTGATGTGTGCCTTGCTATAAGCTTAGCAGGAGGTACCAAAGTAATCCAGAGTGGATCATCGACAACGGTCAAGAACATCCCAAATACCGAAAAGGACTAAGGATATGTTTCAGATATGGAGGTGACAAAGAGCTCATCGTAAACGGTTATGTTGATGCAAGCTTTGACACCGATCCGGACGATTCTAAATCGCAGACCGGATACGATTTACACTAAACGGAGGAGCTGTCGGTTGGTGCAGTTCTAAACAAAGCGTCAGAAGGGATCTACATGTGAAGCGGACTACATAGCAGCTTCGAAGCAGCTAATGAAGGAGTCTGGATGAAGGAGTTCATATCCGATCTAGGTGTCATACCTAGTGCATCGGGTCCAATGAAAATCTTCGTGACAATATCGAGCAATTGCCTTAGCAAAGGAATCCAGATTTCACAAGAGGACCAAGCACATCAAGAGACGCTTCAATTCCATCCGGATTTAGTCCGGTGGGAGACATAGATATTTGCAAGATACATACGGATCTGAATGTAGCGTAACCGCTGACTAAGCCTCTTCCACGAGCAAAACATGATCAACACCAAGACTCCATGGGTGTTAGAATCATTACTATGTAATCTAGATTATTGACTCTAGTGCAAGTGGGAGATCAAGGAAATATGCCCTAGAGGCAATAATAAAGTTATTATTTATTTCCTTATTTCATGATAAATGTTTATCATTCATGCTAGAATTGTATTAACCGGAAACATAATACATGTGTGAATGCATAGACAAACAGTAATGTCACTAGTATGCCTCTACTAGACTAGCTTGTTAATCAAAGATGGTTATGTTTCCTAACCATGAACAAATGGTTGTTATTTGATTAACAAGGTCACATCATTAGGTGAATGATCCGATTGACATGACCCATTCCATTAGCTTAGCACACGATCGCTTAGTATGTTGCTACTGCTTTTATCCATGACATATACATGTTCCTATAACTATGAGATTATGCAACTCCGCTTACGGAGGAACACTTTGGTGCTACCAAACGTCACAACGAATCGGGTGATTATAAAGGAGTACTACAGTGTCTCCAAAGGCGATGTTGGGTTGGCGATTTCGAGATTAGGTTTTGTCACTCCGATTGCTCGGAGAGGTATCTCTGGCCCTCTCGGTAATACACATCACTTAAGCCTTGCAAGCATTACAACTAATGAGTTAGCTGTGAGATGATGTATTACGGAACGAGTAAAGAACTTGCCGTAGAACGAGATTGAACTAGGTATTGGATACCGACGATCGAATCTCGGCAAGTAACATACCGATGACAAAGGAACAACGTATGTTGTTATGCGGTCTCGACCGATAAAGATCTTCGAGAATATGTAGGAGCCAATATGGGCATCCGGTCCCGCTATTGGTTATTGACCGAGACGTGTCTCGGTCATGTCTACATTGTTCTCGAACCGTAGGGTCCGCACGCTTAAGGTTTCGATGACGGTTATATTATGAGTTTGTGTATTTTGATGTACCAAGGAGTTCGAGTCCCGGATGTGATGACGGACATGACGAGGAGTCTCAAATGGTCGAGACATGAAGATTGATATATTGGACGGCTATATTCGGACACTGAAAGGTTCCGGAGAAAACGGAGTGCCGGAGGGTTACCGAACCCCGGGAAGTTATGGGCCTTAGTGGGCCAAGAGGGAGAGAGAGGGCCGCACCAGAGGTGGCGCCCCTGGGGAGTCCGAATAGCACAAGGAGGGCGCGCCCCCTCTCTCTTCCTCTCCTCTCCTTCCTTCCCCTTCCTCCTTCCTAGTTGGACTAGGAAAGGGAGTCCTACTCCCACTAGGAGGAGGACTCCCTCCCTTGGCGCGCCTAGGGCCGGCCGGCCTCCCTTGCTCCTTTATATACGAGGGGGGGGCACCCTAGAACACACAAGTTGATCCTTGAGATCGCTCCTTAGCCGTGTGCGTGCCCCTCCACCATAATCCACCTCGGTCATATCGTGGCGGTGCTTAGGCGAAGCCTGCGTCGATAGAACATCAAGATCGCCACCACGCCGTCGGCCGACGAACTCTCCTCCCCGGCTCTGCTGGATTGGAGCCCGAGGAGCGCCACCGAGCTGTCGTGTGTCAAGAACTCGAGGCGCCGAGTAACGGCGCTGGATCGGTTGGATCGCGAGGAGAACGTCGACTACTTCCTCTACGCCAGATCGCTTCGCTTGGTCTCACGAGGGTACGTAGACAACACTCTTTCCTCTCGTTGCTATGCATCACCATGATCTTGCGTGTGCGTAGGAAATTTTTTTGAAATTACTACGTTCCCCAACAGATACAGAGCAGGGGGTCGGACTGAATGAGAAAACCCGCACTGAGTGGAGTTTTGCAAGGGCCAGGGATGTCAAAGTCCTATGTGGCGGAAGCTGCATGCCCGCAAACTCCCCCCTCGGTTTGGTGTCGGTTTACAAAAATTCAGACGCGTGGACACGTTCACTGTCATTTGACACACCACGTTGGATGGCAAAACGTCCACTCATTATGGCTGGACGTTTATGTGTTGTTTGGGGTGTCTTTGGTTCAAGAACCAAGTGGAATGGAACGTAATGGTTCCATTCCATCAGAATGGAATGGTTTCATCTTCGTGTTTGGTAAGAATAATAAGGTGGAATGGAATAGTTACATCTCAATGTTTGGTTGGTGAGATGGAATAAAATGAAAAATCTTAAAATTAGTGTTTGCTTTTCTTGTAATATATGCAAACATTGATTGTATTTTAGTAGTAACAAATTTAGACATAATCATCAATATTTGACTAGGGGCATGCACAAATTTACATTGCAAAAGGCACAAGTGAAAGAGCATGATGGAGCCTGATTCTCATGCCGCCGGTGTAGTACGCCACTGTATGCGTGCTGCGCGAGCTGCTCATGTCAAGCCGCTCAGCAGATTGATAGCTGCAGCTCCTTCTCATGCCGCCGCTCCACTCCTCCATGGCCGCTTCCACGGTACAGCCGTACAGATGTGCTAGCGGCAGGACGGCTGCTCCTCCCGAAAGAGAGATGGCAGAACCGCGGCCGCCAGATCGAGCAAGGGCTCCAGCCGACCGCCCGCCGGCCTGCGCCTGCACGCTCCCGTCCTGCACCTGCTCTCCCACGAGGCTTTTCACCAGGTGCGTCCTCCGGCTCGATCTCCACGCTGGAGTCGCTGCCCGTCTTTCCGGCCACGAGCTGCGCGCCCGCCGGTCGCTATTGCCGGCCTCTGTGGATGCCACAAGAGAACTGGACGCTGACGTAAAGATATAGAGACGAGGGAGAAGGCGCAGGGGAAAAAGAGGAAGAGACGAGGAGGAGCGGTTCCGCGTCGTTCCGCCGATTTGAAGGAACGAGCGCGTTACGCATCTGGAGCGAATATTCCCATTCGGGGAACGAGTAGGTTCCTGTTACAGTTGCCTACCAAATGTAAGAACGAGCCCAAGGGACGGGTTGGACCCGTTCCATTCTACTTGGTGACACATACCAAACACATCCTGGTGTATAGCGTTGAAGTTGCATTAATGCGGCTCGCTACAGGATCAAACCGCTATAGTGCGCCAAGTAGTTTTCAAAAAAAAAAAACCCGCTATAGTAGCCAACCTCGCTACATTGGCCGACCCAATTTGGAGAGTCTTGTGCCAAAGAACGCCTCTTTGAGGCCAGCGTCCAATAGGGCCGCCCTAGAGAATATGCTGACAGCTTCTAAGAGCATCTCCAATAAAGGCGACGCCACAAGGCAAAAACTATATAGCGCAAGGCTTAGGCTGTTTTTTCATACAAGAAGCCGGCTCCAAAGAAGATAAAAAAATGCATACACAAGCCTGCTCCAATGGTCGCAAAAATGCAGCGCCCTAAAGCACATATATAGTTCAACAAATAGAAGAAAAACGATTAAACAAACAAATAAATCAACAATAAATAGTTTACAACTGAAACAAATAGTTTTATCTCACAGTACAACAAATAATGCAATAAATAAACACAACCAATAGTTCATGAACAATACAATACAATACATAAAATGCAATGAAATCATGCTCGTTGTTGTCCATGCCATGCCCACCACTCTTCAATTGTGGGTTGCGGGACGCCGAATGGCATGATAGGAGGCAACAAAACGGGCTACCCTTTCAGCCCTCCGTCGCACTCGCATGGGATGTCCCAAGAGCTCATACTGTGAGTAGTCTAAATCTTGGCCACGCTCATCCTCGATGATCATGTTGTGCATGATCACACAAGCGTGCATTATGTACCAAAGCATTTTTTGATCCCAAAATCTAGCCGGTCCTCTCACAATAGCAAATTGGCTTGCAAAATCCCAAATGCTCTCTCGACATCTTTTCTAGCAGCTGCTGAGCATTGTGGAAATCAAGATTTTTCTTACCTTCGGCTTTTTCAACGGCTTCACGAAGGTTTGCCACTTTGGATAGATGCCATCCGCTAGATAATAGCCATAGTTGTACGTATGGCCATTTGCTACAAACCGAACCGTGGCAACTCACCATTCGCAATCTTATTCATCAAGGTGACGGTTGACAACATTGATGTCATTCAAAGATCCGGGCATTCCAAAGAATGCATGCCATATCCAAGTCTCCGATCGCCACCGCTTCAAGGATTATAGTGGAACCCTTTTTTGGCCGTGGAATTGCCCATGCCATGCCTTTGGACAATTCTTCCAACTCCAATGCATGCAATCTATTGAGCCAAGCATGCCAGAAAGCCGCGAGATTTGTTCATCGCCAATAGCCTTGCGGCGTCTTCAGCGAGAGGAGATCTCAAATACCTCGCCAAACACTTGCACAATTCCCATCGCAGCGCTTGACACACATGATGGCTTGGCTCTCACCCATAGCCAAGTGATCATCAACTAGATCGGCCGATACCGATGCCAACATACGCAAAGCGGCTGTCACCTTCAGAAGGTGCTATGCCCGAGCTCTCCAAAGAAGATTCCTCCTTTGCTGAAAAAACGGTCATGAATCGCTAGTTTCTCGCAATGCGCTTGAACAAGTCTGTGCTCATCCTAAACCGGCGACGAAAATATGACTCCGGGTATGTGGGATTCTCCACAAAATAGTTCTTCATCAATCTGTTATGGGCATCAATCCTATCTCTCCAAATTTTTCCCGACCCATAACCGAACCACCGTGCTTCGGTTTTTATTGATATGCATTGCTATGATCATTGCAAGATCCTCCTCCTCTTCCATATCAAATTCATCTTCGGATGAATCATGCGATTTAACTCATCTACAATGTTCAATACTATACTATCAAAACTACAATTCAAAATATGCACCAAATTCAGTTTGAAGCAATACATACCTTGTAGGTTTTTGTCGAACACCTTGCGGGCGCGGGCGCGAAGCGAGCCGTCGGCGCTGTTCGGAGGACGCCGAGGCGCGCGAGGTCCGGTCGGACTAGGAGGGGGGGGCGAGCCTTGGCGCTGGGAGGCCGGGCGGCAATCGAATCTCCGCCGCCGGCGCGAGGCGGGCGCCAGGAGCGCAGCACCAGAAGCTCGAGTCGCCGGCGGCGGGGCGGCGCCGGATAGGCTGGGAAGAGGTCGCCGGGCGCGAGCGGCGGCGGCGGGCGGCGGCGCGAAGCGCGGCGGCGGCGCGCCGGATGGGAGAGAGCGGGAGAAGCAACGAGCGCGTAGAAGAATGAGAGTTCATACAGCAGAGAGCGTGTGCAGCAGTGAAGTGAACGCCCAAATCAACAGCGGATGGGGCATTCACCAGCGCGCCTAACTTCGCTTTAGCGCTGCGTTTTTGGCGCCATTGAGCGGTGTGACGCGTTGCGCGCGCGCTAAAATGGCGTTTTTTCCGGCGCGGCGCTAGTATAGCGCGGCTGTTGGAGATGCTCTAAACAGCGCTTGAGGTGCCATCGAATGAGCTAGCGCTCGGCTTGGTTGCTCGGTGGCAAGCTGGTTCGACTTCGACCGACCCTTTTTTCTTACTAGTAAATGCGCACGTGCAATGCACGTTAATATTTAAGCAATATATTAACTGCACACGGATATTAGATATGCTATTATTTGTTTAATTCTATGATTAGTGCAATATTTGGTATGATATTAATTGCACATTAAACGCATCGAACGCTCGCCATTGGAGCAGTCTAGATCGTTAGATTGACTTAGTTTGATGGCCGAGATCAGTTGGATCTGCCCCTTTGGGTCTTTTTATATTGGTACAGATATAGATATAGATAGCGGCTCTATTCATTCGGTTGCACGAGATAGAAAAAAGAAACACCATCAACTATTGGTTCAGAACAAACCTACGTCCAGTTTTGTAGAGATAAACAAATCGTACATTGTAAAAAGGTTCGTATTTGCTTTCAAAAAAAGTTCATGAATTTGACAAAAATGTCCATGAAACCAATTTGCAAAAAATGTTCACAATTTTTCAAAATATTCGTGAATATCCAATATGGTTCACAAAATCAAATATTGTTTGTTAATTTGGAAAACAATTGTGACACATTTCATGAGTTTGAAAAGGCCCATGAAATTGTGAAAATATCATGGACTTGAAAAAAATCATGGAAGCAAAAAAATTGAAATTCTTTTTTTTGAAAAAATATCCCAAAATGAAAAAGAATGATTCATTAGACTATTTTTTTGCTAAAAAGGAACACAGAAAAACGAAATTGAAAAACATTCCTGCATTAGGAACATACATTTTTTATCTATTGGAAAAGGTTTGTGAATTTGCAAAAAAATAAGAATATGGGAAAATTTCACAAAATTAATAAAAATCCTAAATTTGAAAAAAAAGTTCAGGCATGTTAAAAAAAGATCAAAAAATATATAAAAAATAAACATACATTTAACAAAAACAACAAAAAATAAAACGAAAAAGAAACATGAGGAGTGAAAAACCAAAAGAGAAAACTAGGACAAAATATAGTTGGAAGCTTTTAGAATTTAACAAAACATGCTGGAAGCTTCTGTAAGTTTCACGACACAGGACGGTGGATGTTTATGTAAATACAAAAAGTTACCGTGGGTGTGCACTATGTACCGATATGCCTGTAAGTTACGCCTTAAGCGCTAAATAGGAATCAGCTCCGTTGTGTGAGGTAAGTTCGGCAAGTTGAGTTCAGTAATTAGCCCGCCATGTAGCTACATTTCCACAGGTTTTGGGAAGAATCTTCAAGTTCCTGGCCATTTTTTCTTTTCTTGGTTTATCTTTTTACTTTATTTTTGTCTTTTGCTTTTTTATTTTTATTTTACTTATTTATTTTCTTTATTCCAAAAATATCATATTTTTAAATTCATTAGCAGTTTTAATTTATGTTCATTTTGAAATATGTGAATATTCTTCCAACTTCATCGAATATTTTAAATTTATTAATAGTTTGCAAAATTCCTGAATATTTTTCAATATTTTTTCTAAATTCGTGTACATTTCTTAAACTCATCAATGTTTTTGAATGCGTTAATACTTTTTGAATTTTCTTACATTTTTAAATTTCAGGAACATTTTTAAAATTCACGAACATTTGCTTATATATGTGAACATTTTTCGATTTCACCATCTTTTCAAAACCAAAACTCTTAGTGATAACTAAAGACGGTTGGAAATTAGCACATGTGTTTCTTTTTTGCTCTCACAAAGAGAATGGGGTAAAGCCTTCTTTCCATTGATTTGCACCGGTGAGCCTATGGATTTGGGCCCCCTCTGCCTGCCGCTCCGACGTTTGGTGGCTGGGAAGAGAATCCTCGCGCCTCAGCTCCAGCTTGTAGATAGATTGAGGTTTTAGTCCTCGCTAGGGGGACTCTCGGGCGGATGATGGCGCTCCATCTTCAGAGTCGGTTTGCCGGCTCATCAAGTATGTCCATCAGAATGGATTAGATGGAGATCTTACGTATGTACCTTTGGTAGATGTACAACACTAGGCCTTCCGCTGGCTCTTCGGGGAGGCGAAGTTAGAGTTTCACTCTGAGCATTTGCGATGACGAGATTTGTAGTTAGGTTTTTCGAATTGATTGAAGGAGTCACCGGCGACGACCATGGCTCTGAGACACTGGTCCTTTGAGGCACACACACTAAAAGTTTTGGGCTATCATCAACTCCAATGTGGGAGTGGCAACAGTGCCACGTCGGTGGCTCGTTATGTCAGCGACAATTGTTGTTTGATGGTCTAGAGACCAACATATAATATGCATTATGTTTGGGATGTTGTGTACTTTAGATAAAATTGTATAAATAGATTGGATTCATTTTAAACAAACTTTTAAAAAGCAAACAAACAAAACGATGGCCGTTCTTTTTTGTTTGCGTGAACCAGCACGGGAGCTGCCACCGAAGTTAATAGCCGATGCCCTATCGTTTCGCACGGCAACGTCGGTAGCATGAAGTATAGTAGTAATCCCTCTGCTCCAAAATATAGTGCGTCCGCGCTTGCCGAGGTTCAACTTTGACCATAAATTTAACCAACAAGGACGACTGCGGCGGGAGGAAAAAATATATAATTGAAAACTTCTTTTGAATATGAATTCGTTGGTATAAATTTTGCTCCTACCGCAGTCGGTCTTGTTGGTTAAATTTATGGTCAAAGTTAAAATACAAAAACCAAGGACGCACTATATTTTGGATAGGAGGGAGTATACCTCTTCTAGTTCCTGAAAAAAGTATACCTCTTCTGCAGGTTGCAGCTGGGCCTTGGGGACCAACTCAAAAAAATGGAGCTGGGCCTTGGGGACGACACGTCACGACTAGTTTTGCAGGTGGGCTTCCATTGCGTGCCGGGAGGCACTTTCATTGGTTGAAGATTTCAACGTTCATGATTTCATCCTAGCTTCAGACTCTAAACAGGTGATTAATGACATTAACAACGACCACAGAGGAAGGCATGACGCGATTATTTCTGAGATCAACCAACAAGCTTCTGTGTTCAATTGTAAATTTACCTTCGAGGGTCGTTCGTCGAACGATGATGCTCATAATATGGCTAGATCTTTGCTTTCTTTATAGCAGGGGCGTCATCTTTGGCTTGTTCATCCCCATGCAAATTGTATTCCACAAACGTGGCCTATCTACCCTACTAATAAACCACGCACGGCTTCTGGTCGTACGTCGCTGGTGTTTTCGCTAAAACCCCCCTCTATTTCTTTGAAATCAACCCGCAGTCCCTGTTTAAGTGGCACTCTGGAAAAACGATTCATTTTTACATAAAACCCCCTATTATTTGGACTATTCAACGCGCGGTCCAAAGTAGTTTTGTAAAGAAAAAAAATAAAACACAACCACGCACAGAGCATACGGGCTCGCCTACTCTCCCTCTCGCCCATGAAGTCATCGCCGCCGCTGTCGCCGCCCATGCCGGCTGCTTCCGGCGCCTCCGGCGCAGCGCGGCACGCCCCAAGCTGCCCACGGTCCGCGCTTCCCTCCCCTCCATCCAGACTCTCTGCTCCCGGCCTCTACAGCCCGCTCGCAACCACACACCCGTGGCTAGGGTTTCGGGCATGGCTTCGCCGGCGCGTCTCTGGTGGTCCCAGGTTCGTCCTTCCTTCCTTCTTGGCCGAGATTCGCTGCCCCTACACCTCACCTTCTCTTCAAATCCTCTGCTGGAGATGCAGTTGGGGCACGCCATGGGAGTTCCCCATCCACCACGGTCGCTGCCGAGTGCCGTCAAGGGATTCTTCAAGGAGATGTCAAGGACGCCATGGACATGCAGCTCCTCAAGGTTTTATCCCTCCTTTCCTATGATATCAAGTTCTAACAGTACATTAATCCAAGCAACTGTTTTCAGATCAATTAAGGAATCAATATCATGATGGTTGATGCTTGATGCAGCGGAGGATTGGGCCTCGCATTATTTTTTCCAGAATTGGGTGTGGGTACTCTCTAAACTGAATTGAGTGAGCTAAATCTGTGCATCAAAATTGTAGTCTGTAGCTTTATGTGTTACGTCTTAAGATTGAACTTGAAGATTGCTTTTGGGAGTAGTTTTAGTTGGTAGATGTTTCAGGCTCCAAATACGCACACATTATGTGCTACAAAGAAACATTTCATGATCTTGCTTGATAACTTACCGGCGGGCAGAAAATATATCATGTTAGTACCATTCGTAAGCAAACATGTACCTTATTTCTGCTTAAATGTTCTCTGTTTCTTATTTCATAAGTGTTTTGCATTCCCTATAGAAGCTGACCGGCCAAATTTATGTTTACTACACTAGCATAGTCTCTCAAGTACTGCACTCCTGCAGGCCACCCAACCCATATTTAAAATCGGGTACTTTTAGTTCTGACTGCAGTCATATAGATATTCATGTATAAAATTGTTTGCCTTTTGTTCTGGTTAAATCCAGTGATGGTGCTCTAGGTGATCATGCTTCTTAGCCGCTATTAGTGGGCGAAGGCGCAGCGTGTACAAGTATATCTTTCCACATAGAAAATAATTCATCTACACAAGCCTCCAGAACAGGGTAGATTTCCTAGAAGGCGACACCCAATAGGTCATTTTTGTACCCAGGTTTCCTTGCAAGCTTAGAATTATCAAATTCTACTACAGTTTATATTTGATGCATTAAATTGACCTCTTAGCAATCACCGGTTCAACAATCTTTTTATTATATGCAACCATCACAGGTCCTGATTTTTTAAATTAAATCTTCTTAACGTTGAGCATTTTTTGTTACGGATTCAGTTCATTATTCAGGATCGCAAGAGTCCAATTCTTATGTGGTTCAGGAAGCACCAATGATAATACGAGTTAGACGACTATACAACTCGACTTATCTACTGAAATAAGATGCTTAGCGGATCAACAAGATGCTTACAGATATAGAACAGCAGGAGGGTGAAGTGTGGGTATAACATGGCAAATGATAGACCCGGTGAAGAAGGAATGACAGTTGTGCAGAGGGTTAAGGGGTGTGGTTACAACGTGACAATAAGAGAAAGACCCGGTAAAGAAGGATTGAACGTTGTGTGGGCTTTCCATGTATGAATACTACTGGCAGTGTTACAGTGTGCTGATATGTGCTTTGTAAACAGCAGGCCAAGTGGTCCATAAGAAAAGGGCTGGATAGATTATCAAACAATGAGGGAAGCGAGGAAGAGCTCGGGATGACGGCATAATGATTAGCTGTCTTCAAGTAGAAGATTCGGACAACCATAAGGGCGTGCGATTTTTTTTCCGATGCAATGCATGGGCGCCACGACCGACTTCAACCTTCGGATTTTACAGTACTGTAGTGTTCATAGAAGTCCACTTTTTTGTTGTATTCGTAGTAAATTATAGTTAATTGATGACTAACCTGATGAAGGATTTACTGTCCTATAGCTTCTATAATTTACCGCACTATAATTTTTTTGATTGTTTGAATGTACAGTGACCTTATGTTTGAATTTACACTACCCTGTTTGAAGTTTTACAATCCTATAACTTCTGTAATTTATAGTAGTAGCCTAAAGGTTGTGATTTTTGTATTTTACAGTGGTAGATTTTACACTATACTATTACCTGAATTTACAGTGCTACATCTTTTACTAGAAGAACTATTTGAAGGAGATTGTGAGAGTACTGACCTACAGTTTGTCTTCTTGGTGTGACTGTAGTTTCCTGATTGTGTAGCTATTCTGTCCCCTTCTTCCTCCATCCTCTTTCTCGTTCTTATCTGATCATAAAGCACACATTGTTACTGGTTGTTTCTCCTTATTTTTACTGAAGTTCCAGTATCTTTGTTGTGATCTGGTTGTTACTGACTGGAATTTTAGTAAAATGAACACTGTAAAATTCATCAAAGCTGAATATGTGATACACTTTAAAAGTTACTCTTTATTCGTAGTGAGATGACTGTAAATTTCAACTGAAGCCATTGTTTTTAAAGCTTCATGACGATGAAATGTTTAGTATGTGATTAGTTCATCTTGTGTTGATCATTGTACAGCAGGTTGATGATGACTTTACGGCAGCCTAATTATAAATTTATACTATGTTTGTGTTCAGGAGTTTCTTCCACAAGTATCAACTTCAGATCCTTGAGAATGCCATGAGAATTTCAGGTTTTCTTCCAATAGTATTGTGAAGAAAACAAAACTGTCAATAACCTGGAGAAGGTCGTGAGAGTACTGACCTGGCAGTGTTGCTTTCTGGGCCCTTTCATTGCTTGCTCATGGATCATAGAGCGCATAGGTCATACATACACGTGCCATGTTTGTAGTGCCTGAATTTTTTTTCAGTTGGTGTCAGATTTTTACTGGTTGGTATATTTGATTGAAGGCCAATTCAATTTCAGTCGATTGTAATATAGACACTCCCTTTTTTAAAAAACCAAAGTGTTCTCTATGGGGGAAGCCTATACGGCGCTACCGCGCGCACTACCCCTCGTGCGCTGGGCGTTCTCAAGCGCAAGCCCATTTTTTGTTTTTTTATCCGTATCTTCTTTTTCTTTCTTTTTTCCTGTCATTTTATTTTCTGTTTTCCTTTTTTCTTTCTTCTTTTCTCATCTTTACTTGTTCACTTTTTTGTGAAATTTCTTTTCAAATTCACGAAGATTTTTTTGTTCATCGAATTTCAAAAAATGTTCATCGATGTAAAAAAAGGGTTCATCGAATTCAATTTTTTCATCGGACTTAAAAAATGTTCATCAAAATTTGCTCACTGACCTAAAAAAAATCATTAAATTAAAATTGTGTTCATAATTTTTGAAAAAAGTTCAACAAATTCATTTTTTACCGAATTAAAAGTTGTTATTCAAGTTTAGAAAACGTTCATCATTATTAAAGAATGCTTATAAATTTTTCTAAAAAATAAAAAAATTGTTCATGAAAATAAAAATTGTTCATATTTTTTGAAATCATGGACGTTTTCTGAATTCAAGAACTGTTTTTGAGAAGTCAAAACGAACAATGTTTTTTTCCAATAGAATCTTTTTGTAATCGCAAATTATTTTAACATAAAATAAAACAAAAACAGAAAATAAAAATGAAAAGTACAACAAACTTATATATCTAAAAATACCCAACATAGTAAAAATCGTTTTATAATAAGCACACAGTTATATATTTTCGTACTTTTTAAAAACTGGTCAAAATTCCCAAATGTTGTTACATTTAAAAAAATGTTATTCTTTTAATAAATAATTTCGTTTTATTAAAAAAATCGTGTTTTCTGAAAAGAAAAGAAAAAGATTTAGAGAATATTCCATGAATTATTCTTCAGTCAGGCGAAGAATGTCGAGGTGGCTTCTTAACGCCCAATATTCAGCCGAGAAACAATAATCACGTTTATTAGAACTGAATATAAGAAATGGTGCGTAATGATAGAGAACAAAACAAATTGTACCTAATGACACATACGTAGATTTTGCAAGATTCCATGCCCGTTGCAACGCACGGGCATTTGTACTAGTGACCAATAAAGTATACCTCTTCTTGCAGGTTGCAGCTGGGCCTTAGCCCCTCAAAAAAGAAAAATAAACTGGGCCTTGGGGACGACACGTCACGACTAGTTTTCTCTCACTTATAAAAGGAAAGGCTAGTTTTGCCCTCGTTCATTGCGTTTCCATATATCTACATCTACATGCATGGAAAGTTTCCCAAAAAACAAAACATGCATGGAAAGAAAATATTCTCGCCTCGTTTCCGCGCGGGCTACGAAACCTTAGTTTCCGGATGCGGAGTACGTCGAGCACCCCACGTAACCTAACCTAACCGACCCGACCCGCTATATATATGTCTGTAGGGCGCGCTGCCTTCATCCAACACCGACACAACAACATCGTACGTACTCCGTCCGTCGTGCACCAGATGCGACGACCCAAACCTTCCTCTGCCGCGCCCATGGCGGACGCGGACGCCGACGCCGACGTCTGCGCCATCTGCCTCGGCGGCATGCTCCGCGGCCAGGCCGGCTTCACGGCCGAGTGCTCCCACGCCTTCCACCTCAACTGCATCTCCGCCAGCGTCGCGCACGGCAACCACGACTGCCCGCTCTGCAAGGCGCCCTGGACCGTCCTCCCCGCCGTCAACGCCCCACGCGCATCACCACCCTCGTCGTCGTCGCCCCGGCAGGTGCGCCGCACGTACCAGGACGACGAGCCGACCGTCCCGGCACAGGCCGCGGCGGCAAGTAACGGCGGATCAGGAGCTGCGGCGGTGGTCCTCAGGACGCACTGCGAGGTCCCGGCCCTGGCGAGGGGCGCGGCCCGCGAGAACTTCGCCGTGCTCGTGCACGCCAAGGCGCCGTCCTCCGAGGCGGCGCGCGCGTCGCTTGATCTGGTGACCGTGCTCGACGTCAGCGGCAGCATGGCCGGCAGCAAGCTGGCGCTGCTCAAGAAGGCCATGGGGTTCGTCATCGACAACCTCGGCCCGGCCGACCGCCTCTCCGTCGTGTCCTTCTCCTACAACGCCAGCCGCCTGATCCGGCTCATGCGCATGTCCGACGCGGGGAAGGCCGCGGCGAAGCAGGCCGTGGAGTCCCTCTACGCGGACGGAGGCACCAACATCGGCGAGGGCCTCCGCGTGGCCGCCGAGGTGCTTGACTGCCGACGGTACATGAACGCCGTCGCCAGTATCATGCTTCTCTCCGATGGGCAGGACTCGTACACCGGCGCCGACTACATCACCCTGGTGCCACCTTCTCTCAGGGGGTACAGCGGCGCGGGAGTCCGGCCTCCGGCGGTTCACACGTTCGGTTTCGGCACGGACCACGACGCGGCGGCCATGCACACCATCGCGGAGGCCACCGGCGGCACGTTTTCCTTCATCCAGAACCAGGCGATCGTCCAGGACGCGTTCGCGCAGTGCATCGGTGGCCTCCTCACGGTCGTCGTGCAGGAGGCGCGCATCGCGGTGACATGCTTGCATCCCGGCGTTCGCGTCCGGGAGGTCAAGTCCGGCCGCTACGAGAGTCACGTGGACGACGATGGCCGTGCTTCCTCGGTGGACGTCGGCGAGCTCTACGCCGACGAGGAGAGGCGCTTCTTGATACTCATGGACGTGCCAACGGCCGAGGATGCTGAAGAGGTCACCGGCCTGGTCAAGGTGAGCTGCACGTACCAGGATGCGGCGACAGGGCAGGCGGCCACCGTGGAGGGAGACGACGCGGTGGTCCAGAGGCCCGTCGAGGCGACCGGAGTGGAGCCGTCCATGGAGGTGGAGCGCGAGCGCCTCCGGGTGGCGGCAACCGAAGACATGGCGGCGGCACGCGAGGCGGCTGATCGCGGAGAACATGCCGAGGGCGGACGGATACTGCGGAGACGAGTGGCGGCTATGAAGTGCTCGGCGCGCGCTCACAAGGACCTTGACTGCGAGGAGCTGGAGGACGAAATGCACGACTATATTGGTCTCGTGGAAGACAGGCAGCAGTACCAGAAGTTTGGGCACGCGCGCATCCTGTCGGGCATGAGCTCGCACCGGAAGCAGCGCGCCGCCACGCTGGGGAAGGCGCCTGGTGGCCGTGGCTGCTGCCGTGGCGGCCGCGGGCGGGGGGCGGCTTACGCGACTCCAGCAATGAAGAAGATGGTGGACAAGTCACGCGAGCAGCGGCAGACGGCAGCAGAGCCGAGTAGGAAGCACGGCAGAGGGCAGCAGCCGGACTGCAAGAGCGGCACAGGGAAACGTCACAAGAAACATTAATTAAAGTTGCTACATCTTGGTTACTACTACTACTACTACTACTGTTTAGATATATTTTGTACTAGCAGGTTAGCTTATATCCTGAGGAGTTAATTCATATTAGTGATATGCTTTTTTTTTTTTTGCGAACAATATTTGTTATATGCAACAGTTTAAGAATTGTCAGTTTTTTCTAGCATTGCAAAAAACATATAGTGCGTTTGAGGCACATGGTGAAACCAATTGCTTATATACTACATTTTTTTTATTCTATATATGCTTATATGCAGCTGAATGTTCTTGTCCTTGCGTACGCAGTAAATAAGAAGGTAAACGTCTTAGAAAGTCCAGCCTATCATGGTAGAGACCTTAGAGTTGGAGAGTGGCTGTGTCTGCGTGTACCTTGGTCCTCGTTTAGTTCAAACTTTTAACTTTGACGGGCAAAGATACACTACGCATGGGCCATATACTTCGATCAAGTACGTAACTTCTTTAAAATGGCAAAACTAACCACTCAAGTGCTTGCCTAGCTAGGGAGACTCATTTCTGGGGCCAAATTTCTAGGGGATGAAGATATTCAAATTTCCCATAGTAGGGCCAAGAAATAAATAAGGATTTTTTTCACACCTAGTTGTACATGCACCACATATTTTGTCTCCCAATTTTAAATGGAGTGAGGCATGATATCATTTGTCAAGTTTCTTTGAAAATCAAGTGATTCACACTCTTGGTATGGCGTGATGAAGACCAACGAATTCTTTTTTCAATTTGGCTCTTTCTCGGTTACGGATGGTTCTCAGATTCGATTACGGGAAGATACCTGGCTGGGTGTCACCCCACTTGTGGTGAAAAACCATAGCTTACATGATCGTCACACATAATCAGTCACGATCAAACAAGTTTTGGGACAAGAAAACCCATATATTTCATTCCATGGGGACCTTTTAGGGCCTTGCCTGTCAGCATGAAATGAATCACTCAATTGTCTGGAGGTCATTCAGCTATCAAGCGAACCAAACAAGTTTCAGCGGAATTTGCACCAGAACGGCTAGTTTTCAGTCAAGTCCTTCTATGATGCATTGGCTCATAGTGATGTTCCGATTGATAACAAAAATTGCGGAAGTTCAAAATTCCTCTAAGAGTGAAGATATTCCTTTGGATTCTAAACAGAGGGGTCATCTTAGCTAGAAATAACCTGGCACAACGTAATTGACAAGGTAGCAAGGGATATGTCTTTTGCCAACATGACAAGTCTATTGAACACTTATTTTTTGAGTGTAAGTTTGCTCGTGCAGTGTGGGCCATTTTACAAGTAGCTTCAAATCTATATCCCCATGTAGTGCACGTAACATGTTTGGCAATTGGCTTTGGGGTATTGATAGACAATTTTCTGCACATATCATTGTGGGGGCGGCTGCCTTATGCTGGGCGCTGTGGCTTACCAGGAATGATGTGATTCTTAAGGTTATCCATGCATGTATGTGATGGCTCCGTACTTGGTCTATCCTGCAGTGGCTGGAGGACAAGGACCTTTTTATGATGGCGTCTACATGGCTGGAGCATACGGCCAGGGAGGTTTTCTCCCTCCATACATGGTGGTGTAATCTTTGGATAGGATCTAACCCACCATAGGTTGCATTGATCTATTAGCTGTAATAAGATGTTTATTTTTGGCTGAATTGGACTTGTTGGATGTGTGCATCATGCTATGTAAAGGCCGGACATTCTTTGGATGCGGTTGTATTACCTTGATATATCAATTCAATGAAATGTCCTTTATCAGAAAACATATTTTCTCCCCCCCTTTTCTCTTCTTGAGTTTTTGAAAAATGAAATAATTCACCGATGTAGGTTATCCTATACCTTGTTCATCTATATAGACTTATGAAACATATATGACTTTTTTAGTAAACACACAATTTATTTTAAATAAACATAGTTCAATTAGTACAAATATACATGGCGACCATCAGACAAACATGACGGAGACAAATGTCCCAGAGACTATGCATAAAGATTAATAAGGAGCCCGATGCCAAATTAGTTGTCGATCACCAACGTCGCTTGAATCCTAAAATGAAGGATGTGATAAGAACAGAAATGTTAAAGCTTCTGTAGGTGGGTATAATTTATCCTATAGCTAATAGTAGATGGGTAAGCCCTTTTCATTGCGCTACTGCAGGAAGGTCCTAAGACGACACATGTATAGGAGACTAATCGACCAAACTGTATGCGATGCAACAATGGCAAACGGTACTATAATAAAATCGTTCCCAATAAAATGAACCATGTTGCGATTGCTGATCCATCAAGTACGATTCAGATTAGAGTTGTGTTTGCGAATTGTGGCATACAATTGATCCATACAAACTGTTTGCGACGAGCCAAAAAACACAAACGGTTACCCAGATCAAGATGTGTGCGATAGACGGCATACAGGTCATCACTCAGATGAACTATTTATGATGAGCCAAAATAACACAAACGATTACCAAGGACAAGAAGTGTGTGACAGACGGCATACAGGTCACTCGGACGAACTGTTTGCGATGATCTATAAAAACACAAACGGTTCGCTTAACCAGATGTGTGTGATACCCGCAAATAGTTCAGTAATCAGAATTGTGTGGGAAGACTGATAATAACATAGATGATTTTTGCTAATAAGCTGTGTGTCGTGCGCAAACACTTGCTGAAAATAATTACCAGCGATTAATGAAATAATCACTTACAGATTCCATAGTTTAATCCATATGCGATGTGATTTGCTAAGTCTGCACGACATCTATGCTCTATCTACTGAACAACAACATATATACTTATAAAAATATGATTACATAACCAAAATAAACATCCAATTACATAACTGACTACAAATAACATTTGCACACCTAAGTAAACAATTACATGCATAATATAGTAGCAGAAACGATCATCAATTCATCTGCTTCTTGTTGTGACGCTTGCCATTTCTCTGCTTCTGGCTGGATCCCTCGTCTTCTTGGGGAAGGAGGCACTTCCTTATGTCAATGATCCGCCTGTACATCTCGTAGCTCGTGTACGCCTCCTTTGCCGCGTACACGATGTGATATTCGTCCAGTTTCTCCATCTAGGCCGAGTGCTAGGCAAGCGTGTTCTTGTTGCAGGCATGTCAGTTATCCAACTAAAGGCCCTATCCATCTCACAGGTTGCCTCGATGATTAAGATTGCAATAATCAGACAAGAGCTATGGACGTTTAATGACTACACCTCTTGAATCCCCAGAGATAGGATCCATATTACCGTACAAAACCCTTTTGTTACCGGTGTTCATAATAACACTTCACAATCTCCCTGCCCTTAGTCTCTCCGTGGCTCGCTCTTCATGATCCCGAGTACCTGCAGGGATGAAGAACGCAGACAAGACAAGAGACATCAACGAACCAATTTTATTTTACCCATATGAGACGTTAATTCAAAGAAGTTCCATTGATCCCCACAACAAATATAGAGGGTTGGAAGGCTCTTGCCCCAACCCATACCTTACCGAACGACTCACATATGGAGATCGAATCACACGAACAACACATTGAGGAACACATCATGGAGAATGATTGATTGATAATATGTCTCACAATGATTGCCGTGTGTGATGCACAATTACAAGTATGGTCTAGTGGAATAAGAGTTATGGTGGTGATGGCGGCTGTCGGTGTCAAAACCGGCGGATCTCGGGTAGGGGGTCCCGAACTGTGCGTCTAGGTGGATGGTAACAGGAGACAAGGGACACGATGTTTTTACCCAGGTTCGGGCCCTCTCGGTGGAGGTAAAACCCTACTCCTGCTTGATTAATATTGATGATATGGGTAGTACAAGAGTAGATCTACCACGAGATCAAGGAGGCTAAACCCTAGAAGCTAGCCTATGGTATGATTGTTGTTCGTCCCATTTAACTAAAACCCTCCGGTTTATATAGACACCGGGGAGGCTAGGGTTACAGTCGGTTACAATGGTAGGAGATCTACATATACGCATCGCCAAGCTAGCCTTCCACGCCAAGGAAAGTCCCATCCGGACACGGGACGAAGTCTTCAATCTTGTATCTTCATAATATAGGAGTCCGGCCAAAGATGATAGTTCGCTATCCGGACACCCCTAGTCCAGACTCCTCAAGAGCCTGAACCAGGCTTCAATGACGACGAGTCCGCGCAAGATATTGTCTTCGGCATTGCAAGGCGGGTTCCTCCTTCGAATTCTTCATAGAAGATTTTGAACACAAGGATAGTGTCCGGCTCTGCAAAATAAATTCCACATACCCTCGTAGAGAGAATAATATTTACACAAGTTCAATATGCTGACGTATTTCGTGGCGTGACATCACACCACGGCCAAGCCTTCGAATTGTTTTTGCTATTCCACCTCAGTGCGTTTAGCGAAGCGGTTTCCTTGGCACGTCCTGTCGAAGCAGAGATCGTGTCCCCTTATTCCAGGATTCTCATCAATACGGGCGTGGGTAACCCAACCGCGCCATTGATTACGGTGCTTGGGAGATAAGCGAGTTTTACCAGGCTGGTGGGGCATAGTTTCTCCGTCCATATAAGGGGATAAGGATCCATCTTTTTACCTACGCCTTCTTCCTCCTTTCCTTATACATTTCCGCGCACTCGAGCTCTAGCGCCCAAGTCCGCACATCTCGCCTCAACCTTCCCCAGCCATGTCCGGAGCGGGAGGCAAGTGTATGGCCTCCTCCGTCACGGAGGGGCACATCAAAAGGTTGAGGAAACCCGGCTACCTGCACAACGACATTGCGCACCGGCTTCCGGACTGTAACGCCCCGGATTCGTTGCGCCAGGTGTCCGCCAGTTATTCGCCGTCGTTGCCATGTCATGTGCTTGCGTGTTGCACTTTGCCATGTCATCATATGCATTTCATATCATGTCATCATGTGCATTTCATTTTGCATACATGTTCGTCTCATGCATCCGAGCTTTTTCCCCGTTGTCCGTTTTGCAATCCGGCGCTCCTATGTCACCCGGCGTCCCCTTCTTCTCTCTTGTCGTGTGCGGGTATTAAACTTTCTCGGAATGGCCCGAGGTTTGCCAAGCGGCCTTGGTATAGCACCGGTAGACCGCCTGTCAAGTTTCGTGCCATTTGGAGGTCGTTTGATACTCCAACGGTTAACCGGGTAACCGTAGAACCCTCTTTGAGTTGCAGCCCAACACCCCTTCCAAAGTGGCCCAAAACCCACCAAACTCCCCTCCATGCTCTCGGTCGTTCGATCACGATCGCGTGGCCGAAAACCGCACCTCATTTGGACTCTCATAGCTCCCTCTATCTATAAATAACCCCTTCCCCCGAAATTCGCGGATCAAATCGCAGACGAAACCCTAGCGTCTTCCTCCTCGCGCCGCCGGACACGTCCGTCCGCGCCGGACGTGTCCGCCGGACACATCACTCCGCCCAATCAGGGCGTGCCACGTCACCCGCCACACCGCACCAACCAGCCACGCCCGTGGCGCCACTGCCGCCTCCTGCCGCCCGCCCGCGCGGCCATAGATGGCTCCCATGCACGCCGCCGCCAGATCTCTCGCCCACCGCCGCAGCGCCCGCCCACCGCGCTTCGCCGCTCCGTCGCCGGCCCTCCGCCGCCGCCTCGCCACGACCGCCGCCCTTCACACCCGCCGCACCGCGCCCGCGTACCGCCCGCCGCCGCCGCCGCAAGACGCCGCCGCCGCTTTCGCGCCCACACGCGCCCGCGTCTCCTCCTTCGGCCGCCGCCGTTCCTCGCCCGGCCGGAGCCGAGCTCCGCCGCCCGAGCTTCGCCAGCCGCCGCCCGCCTCCTCGCCGGCAGCGCGCCTCCCCGCGCCCTCGCCGATCTCCTCCAGCTCCGGCCAGATCCGGTCGGGCGGACCGATCCGGCGCCCTCGGCCTCCTCCGGCCTCTCCCTCGACTCCGGCGAACTTTTCCGGCGACCCGCGGATCGGGACCAGATCCACCAGTTCGTCCAACCAAACGCGGCATCCCCGTATCCCGGATCCCCCCGTCCCGCGTTGACTTTCGCGGAGGTTTAAATCCACTAAGTCCCAGATTTCAGTCATTTTCATGCCATATTCATCGCATCACATCTCTGCACTCGTAGCTCCGTTTTGTGCGTATAATATGTCAAATTGTTCGTCTCGACGATTAATTCATTTCATTATATTGCATCATTTTCATTTGAGCTAATCTTGATGCCCGAAATGCTGATGGAAGAGGGCTTCAGATCGTTAGTTCCAGAATCTTATCAGCTCGAGCTCTTTTGTCATTTTTGCCATGATTTATGTGTGCATCCTATGAGTATGAGCTCTACCTGAATGTTGAACTATGCCATGCCATCTTTCCATAGGTGTTGACCTTGTATTTTTGTGAGTTGTGTGCTGAGTGTTTCAAGCTTGTAAAGTAGGGTAGTTGCTGTTGCTGTTTTCCTGACAGATTCTGTTATATTTTGTTGCTATGTTAACATGCTTCCACTAATCAATCTATGCATAATCTGGAGATGCTCTATAAACATGTTTTGATATACATATCATGCTCTATCCATTCATGCCCTTGGTTGCAATTATAGCCTGCTGTAATATGTTGTAAACTTGCTCCAAATTTGCTTGAAAATGTTTCCTGACAGATTGTTTGCATGAGATTCAATTTTCACGAGGTCGTTGTAGTTGATCTGTGTATGCTATGACCTTGCTCTTGCCATGATTAGCTTCATAAACATGCCTTCTTGCTGTTGGTTGCCTTGCCATGCCATGTATTGCTCTGTAGTGAGTGTTTTGAGCTCACGAACATGCCTACTTATTGTTGTTCCTGCCATGTATAAATCTGTAATATAACTTGCCATGTTTACATGGGTGCCATCATATTTTCTATGCCTTTTTGGCTCATGGTCAGTAAGGGTCTTTTGATATATGCAATTAGTAGATTCATGCCATGCCTTTGTTTGCCATGATAAGTTCCTGTAACATGTTGTTTGATAGCTCTAAACATTGCAACCTGATGTTATTTCTGCTAAAGTCTGAAATTGTTATTACTTGCAATATCTCCATGTCATTTTGAGCATGTTCTAGTTGTTTCTGGAGATAGCTCAGTGTTCATGTTTTGTTATGCTTTACGTGTACTTCATGCCCATGCCTTTTGTTATTATGTTGGGGTGCTGTAGCATATTGTTTTGATGCTTGCAAGATGCCTAGTTGCTGTTATGGATAGATTGTTGCTATGACTTGTATAGTGTGCATGTGTTGCCCCGTTGTCCGTTTTGAGTGTGTTCTATATGAAACTTGCTTGATTTTGCATGTAGCTTCATATTACCATGTTGCATCCTTGTTTTGGTGTGTTTGCTTGATGTTTGGGTGCATTTTGCATCAATGCCATGTTTAACTTGTTTTGCTCATATCTTCTAGGCCGTAGCTCCGAATCTAATGAACTTTATATGTAACTTGACTAGAATTTCGTGTAGATCATCTTGGTGCATCTTAACTTGCTGTTTAACAACTTGAACATAAGGTTTATTCAGTTCTGGACCAATTTCGAAATTTGCATATGAGGACTTACCGGAATTGTTATATGTTGTTTCCGCCTCATTTAAACTTGCCTTGATGTGTTGTTCTTGTTTGCATCATCTCTTGCCATGAGTAGCTTCATGTAGCTTGGTCATGCATCATGCTTGTTGTGCATCACGCCTTGTTCATGTGTGGTGTGTTTACCTTGTTGTGTGCTTCTTCTTGTTAGTTCTGTTTCGCTATGATCGTGAGGATCCGCTTCGTCTTCTTCATGGACTCGTTCTTCTTCCTTGCGGGATTTCAGGTAAGATGACCGCTACCCTGGATCTCACTACTATCATTGCTATGCTAGTTGCCTCATTCTTTCGCTATGCTGCTCTACCTATCACCTGTTTGTCCAGCCATCCCATATTGCCATGAACCTCTAACCTTTGACACCTTTCCTATGCAAACCGTTGTTTGGCTATGTTACCGCTTTTGCTCAGCCCCTCTTATAGCGTTGCTAGTTGCAGGTGAAGTTGAAGATTTCTCCATGGTGGACAGGGTTTATGTTGGGATATCACAATATCTCTTATATTATTAATGCATCTATATACTTGGTAAAGGGTGGAAGGCTCGGCCTTATGCCTGGTGTTTTGTTCCACTCTTGCCGCCCTAGTTTCCGTCATACCGGTGTTATGTTCCTGGATTTTGCGTTCCTAACGCGTCGGGTGATTTATGGGACCCCCCTGACAGTTCGCTTTGAATAAAACTTGTCCAGCAAGGCCCAACATTGACTTTTACCATTTGCCTCACCACCACCTACCTTTTCCCTTGGGAGTCGCTCTCTCGAGGGTCATCTTTATTTTAGCCCCCGGGCGGTGCTTGTCTAAGTCTTTGGTTCGAACCGAGTAGATCATGGGCCCCTCGGGCAACTCGAGGTCTGGTTTTACTCGTGAGGATGTCTCATCCGGTGTTGCCTCGAGAACGAGATATGTGCAGCTCCTATCGGGATTGTCGGCGCATCGGGCGGCTTTGCTGGTCTTGTTTTACCATTGTCGAAATGTCTTGATGTACCGGGATACCGAGCCTGATCGGAGTGTCTCGGGTGAAGGTCTATTCCTTCGATGATCGCGAGAGCTTGTCATGGGCTAAGTTGGGACACCCCTGCAGGGTATAAACTTTCGAGAGCTCTTGGAAGAGGGCTTCAGATCGTTAGTTCCAGAATCTTATCAGCTCGAGCTCTTTTGTCATTTTTGCCATGATTTATGTGTGCATCCTATGAGTATGAGCTCTACCTGAATGTTGAACTATGCCATGCCATCTTTCCATAGGTGTTGACCTTGTATTTTTGTGAGTTGTGTGCTGAGTGTTTCAAGCTTGTAAAGTAGGGTAGTTGCTGTTGCTGTTTTCCTGACAGATTCTGTTATATTTTGTTGCTATGTTAACATGCTTCCACTAATCAATCTATGCATAATCTGGAGATGCTCTATAAACATGTTTTGATATACATGTCATGCTCTATCCATTCATGCCCTTGGTTGCAATTATAGCCTGCTGGAATATGTTGTAAACTTGCTCCAAAGTTGCTTGAAAATGTTTCCTGACAGATTGTTTGCATGAGATTCAATTTTCACGAGGTCGTTGTAGTTGATCCGTGTATGCTATGACCTTGCTCTTGCCATGATTAGCTTCATAAACATGCCTTCTTGCTGTTGGTTGCCTTGCCATGCCATGTATTGCTCTGTAGTGAGTGTTTTGAGCTCACGAACATGCCTACTTATTGTTGTTCCTGCCATGTATAAATCTGTAATATAACTTGCCATGTTTACATGGGTGCCATCATATTTTCTATGCCTTTTTGGCTCATGGTCAGTAAGGGTCTTTTGATATATGCAATTAGTAGATTCATGCCATGCCTTTGTTTGCCATGATAAGTTCCTGTAACATGTTGTTTGATAGCTCTAAACATTGCAACCTGGATGTTATTTCGCTAAAGTCTGAAATTGTTATTACTTGCAATATCTCCATGTCATTTTGAGCATGTTCTAGTTGTTTCTGGAGATAGCTCAGTGTTCATGTTTTGTTATGCTTTACGTGTACTTCATGCCCATGCCTTTTGTTATTATGTTGGGGTGCTGTAGCATATTGTTTTGATGCTTGCAAGATGCCTAGTTGCTG
This sequence comes from Aegilops speltoides, assembly GCA_021437245.1. Classification (NCBI taxonomy): domain Eukaryota; kingdom Viridiplantae; phylum Streptophyta; class Magnoliopsida; order Poales; family Poaceae; genus Aegilops; species Aegilops speltoides. The sequence continues at coordinate 459,490,347 of CM038141.1, forward strand.
TTATGGATAGATTGTTGCTATGACTTGTATAGTGTGCATGTGTTGCCCCGTTGTCCGTTTTGAGTGTGTTCTATATGAAACTTGCTTGATTTTGCATGTAGCTTCATATTACCATGTTGCATCCTTGTTTTGGTGTGTTTGCTTGATGTTTGGGTGCATTTTGCATCAATGCCATGTTTAACTTGTTTTGCTCATATCTTCTAGGCCGTAGCTCCGAATCTAATGAACTTTATATGTAACTTGACTAGAATTTCGTGTAGATCATCTTGGTGCATCTTAACTTGCTGTTTAACAACTTGAACATAAGGTTTATTCAGTTCTGGACCAATTTCGAAATTTGCATATGAGGACTTACCGGAATTGTTATATGTTGTTTCCGGCCTCATTTAAACTTGCCTTGATGTGTTGTTCTTGTTTGCATCATCTCTTGCCATGAGTAGCTTCATGTAGCTTGGTCATGCATCATGCTTGTTGTGCATCACGCCTTGTTCATGTGTGGTGTGTTTACCTTGTTGTGTGCTTCTTCTTGTTAGTTCCTGTTTCGTTGCGATCGTGAGGATCCGTTCGTCTTCTTCATGGACTCGTTCTTCTTCCTTGCGGGATTTCAGGTAAGATGACCGCTACCCTGGATCTCACTACTATCATTGCTATGCTAGTTGCCCCATTCTTTCGCTATGCTGCTCTACCTATCACCTGTTTGTGCAGCCATCCCATATTGCCATGAACCTCTAACCTTTGACACCTTTCCTATGCAAACCGTTGTTTGGCTATGTTACCGCTTTTGCTCAGCCCCTCTTATAGCGTTGCTAGTTGCAGGTGAAGTTGAAGATTTCTCCATGGTGGACAGGGTTTATGTTGGGATATCACAATATCTCTTATATTATTAATGCATCTATATACTTGGTAAAGGGTGGAAGGCTCGACCTTATGCCCGGTGTTTTGTTCCACTCTTGCCGCCCTAGTTTCCGTCATACCGGTGTTATGTTCCCGGATTTTATGCTCCTAACGCGTCGGGTGATTTATGGGACCCCGACGGTTCGCTTTGAATAAAACTTGTCCAGAAGGCCCAACATTGACTTTTACCATTTGCCTCACCACCACCTACCTTTTCCCTTGGGAGTCGCTCTCTCGAGGGTCATCTTTATTTTAGCCCCCGGGCCGTGCTTGTCTAAGTGCTGGTTCGAACCGAGTAGATCGGGGCCCCTCGGGCAACTCGAGGTCCGGTTTTACTCGTAGGATGTCTCATCCGTGTTGCCTCGAGAACGAGATATGTGCAGCTCCTATCGGGATTGTCGGCGATCGGGCGGCTTTGCTGGTCTTGTTTTACCATTGTCGAAATGTCTTGATGTACCGGGATACCGAGCCTGATCGGAGTGTCTCGGGTGAAGGTCTATTCCTTCGATGATCGCGAGAGCTTGTCATGGGCTGTTGGGACACCCTGCAGGTATAAACTTTCGAGAGCCGTGCCCGCGTTATGTGGCGATGGGAATTTGTTAATGTCCGGTTGTAGACAACTTGACACTTGATCCGAATTAAAATGCATCAACCGCGTGTGTAGCCGTGATGGTCTCTTCTCGGCGGAGTCCGGGAAGTGAACACGGTTTCTGTGTTGTGTTTGACGTAAGTAGGTGTTCAGGATCACCTCTTGATCATTGCTAGCTTCACGACCGTTCCGCTTGATTCTCTTCTCGCTCTTGTTTGCGTATGTTAGCCACCATATCTTGCTTAGTCGCTGCTGCAACCTCACCACTTTACCCCTTCCTTTCCCATTAAGCTTTGCTAGTCTTGATACCCATGGTAATGGGATTGCTGAGTCCTCGTGGCTCACCAGATACTTCCAAAACCAGTTTGCAGGTGCCTATGTTACCGAGCAAGTGACGCAATCAAGCTCAAGGAGGAGCTCGATGAAGATCTTGCCCTTTGTATTGTTTCGTTCTAGTTGATCAGTAGTGGAGCCCAGTTGGGGTCGATCGGGGACCTTTTGTCGCATTTGGGGTTCTTCTTTTATTTTGGTTCCGTAGTCGGACCTTGATTGTATCTGGATGATGTAATGCTTTATTCATGTATTTGTGTGAAGTGGCGATCGTAAGCCAACTATGTATATTTTCCCCTTATGTACTACTTGGGTTGTGTGAAGATTACCTCACTTGCGACATTGCTTTCAATGCGGTTATGCCTCTAAGTCGTGCTTCGACACGTGGGAGATATAGCCGCATCGAGGGCGTTACACGGACGAGGGGCAGCTCGTCCCCACCCCCAGGCCCCATGAGAGGGTGGTGTTCCTTCCCCATTTCCTCCGCGGACTGGGCTTCCCACTCCACCCATTTGTCTGGGGGCTCATGTTCTACTACAGCCTGGATTTCCACGATCTGGCCCCAAATTTCATCCTCAACATCTCAACGTTTATTGTTGTGTGCGAGGCCTTCCTCCGCATCACACCCCACTTTGGCTTATGGCTGAAGACCTTCAATGTCAAGCCGAAGGTAGTGGGCGGCCAGCAGGCGGAGTGCGGAGGCGCCATGGTGGGAAAGATGCCCAACGTCACATGGCTCGAGGGCGCCTTCGTGGAAACCATCAAAGGGTGGCAATCGGGGTGGATCTACATCACCGAGCCGTGTGACCCTGAGTGGGTAGCGGCCCCCGAATTCAGATCTGGCATCCCCACACGGCTCACCTCCTGGAAAGAGAAGGGCCTGACATGGGGTGATTTGGAAGAGCTGACCGGACTCCAAACCTGCGTCCAAAACCTTGTGACCAAGAAGATCAAGCTCGTCAATGCAGTCCAGGTCATGCTCATCCGCCGGGTCCTCCCGTGCCAACAACGGGCTTTCAACTTGCGGGAGTTTGATCCGGCACAACACCAGACTTTGAGCAAGCTCTTCGACACTACGTACGAAGACGCCTCGGGGGTGCTGTTCAAGGGCGCCGAGGCTCCCGCATCCGCTACCGAAGATCGCGGATTCAGCTTGCAGCGTCAGGCCGGCGAGGTAAGCTATTTTACCCTTTACGGGACACTTGTTTTTTCATAGTTTGACTCTATGCGGTATCTAAACTCCCTTACCTTTGACAGGCCTGGCAGAAGAAGTCCGGGCAGGTTAACTGTCCGGCTCCCCTACCAGAAGACCCAGCGGCCGCCCGATTGACGGGGTTGCTGGTTTCGGCGCCTTACGTGGTACCGGAGAAGAAGGCCAAGAAGAAGGCCACGGGAACCCGAAAGAGTTCCCGGCATCAGGTGTTATCGGACTCATCGTCCGATGACTCCAAGGCGGACTCCTCCCATGAAGACAAGGATGAGAAAAAGGAGGCTTCTCCCCCAGTGGAGGGAGAGAAGAAAAGGAAGGCCTCCCCAACTGGGGAGGTCGGAGGGTCCAAGAAGGGAAGAACCCTTCCTCCGGACTGTTCTACCAATGTCGACGACGGTGAAGAGGAGTGGCCCTCGAGGGCCAAGCCCCTGGCGAGATCGTAAGTGTCCTAATTCCAGAATAACTCATGATTTTTCTTTTGTCGCGTAGTGTCTTCTAACGCCGAATACAACCATGTAGCCCGTCCAAGGATGAGCTCCCCGCTTCATCGAGCGGCTCCCTGGATTCGTCGGATGTGAATAGCACTTCACTTCCGAGCGCCTCCTCCCCCCGTGACGCAGATGACGCCGCGGTGGAGTCCCAAAAGGGGCTCGGCCAGGAGGAGGAGGAGGTCCCGGAGGTGCCGCAAGGCAACCTCCCGGACTTTGGGCACGAGGGGGATCAACCCCCAAAGGGTTCTGAGTTCGGCCCTGGGCCGGACTCCGCACCGGAACCTTTAGTGGCTCCAGAGTCCGGCGGGCGGCCCCTTCGTAAGAAGGGTGAGACTACGACACCGGTGACCTTTGTCTAGCCGGGGGCACCGGATAAGTTGCTGGAGGCGCTTAACGGTGCCTCCATCGACGAGGAGCACCACACTGTTATGAGTGCGGTGATCCAGAAAGTTCAGTCAGCCAAGAGCGGGCTGACTGAAGCCTGTACCAGCCTTCTAACAGGCTTTGATGTATGTAATTAAGATATGTAAAACTAGTACTGCATAGACAGTAGCCCCTGATGCACACTTCGGTGTTCGGAAAGAAAAGCCGAGCTGAGGATCTAAAAAGATATACGCAGGAGTCTAACATAAGCATGTCAATATGGGAATGCAGGCTGCGCTGCTGACCTCTGCCGCACTGACTGCGGAAGTCAATGTGTTGATGCAGGGCCTCGAGCGGTCCGAGAACGAGCTCGGCCGTGCCAAGAAGCAGCTCGAGGATAAGGAAGGTAAGTAATACCTTATTAAAGTAATACCTTATAGAAAGGATTTGGTTGCAAAAAATGACAGGAATAACGTGAGTGTTGCAGGGGCCACGAACGAGGTGGCGACCATGAAGGAAGCGGTGTCCAAGGCCGAAAGCAATGCGGCCGTGGAACGCACCGAGCGAGAGAAACAGGAGGCGCGGGTGGCGGAGGTGCGGCAAGAGCTCCAGGCTCTCGTGAAAAAACACGAGAGTTTGGAGCGTGACTCAAAGACTCGAGAGTCCGAGCTCGCCTCGGCTCTTGAGAGTGCCAAAGCCGCTAAGGCCAAAGCCCAAAAAGCCCTCCAGGAAATTGAGGCAATAAAGAAGATAGCGGCGGGTAAGGCATTCTTCATGCAAAGCAAGCACGTGAAAGTGAATTACTTGTTACTTACTCGAATCCGGAGCTCTCCAGGAGCATTCGCAGATCTGCCCCACAGTGTGTCCGATGCTGTCGCATTCTACCGAGCCGAGGAAGGGAGCTCGACGGAGAAGGTATTCTGGTCTCAAGATCTTTGAGGCGGACACCCGTGCCCTTGAGCGACCAGCTGAAGCAGCTGGTCGAGCTCCATAAGGTGGCCGAACAGGCCATGAAGGGCCTCATAGCTCAGCTGTGGCCGAAGGAGGCCATGCCTGGGAGCTACTTCGGGCTGGTGCGGCGGCTAGTGGACACCTGTCCATGGATTGAAGTTGTCAAGCGCTCCGTCTGCATCGAAGGTGCCCGTAAGGCCCTTGCCCGTGCTAAAGTGCACTGGGGCAAGATGGACGCTGAGAAGTTTGTGACGGACGCTCCACCGCCGGGCAGGGAGTATCGCAAGCCCGAGATGTATTATGAGAACGTCGTGAAGGGTGCCCGCCTTATAGCGGGTGAATGTTCCAAAGATGTAATTTTTGAGTAGACTTGCATTTGTTATCCTGTGCGCTGAAAACTTTGTTCATATGCGCTAAGCAACACTTGTTAATTTAAAATATTACCTTCTGTGCGGCCGTTTATCAAATTTGAGAGATGGCAAGTCGTTGGCTTCAGCCCCCATGCCACGAGTGCTGGGGTGTTCGGGATAAACTTGAGCGCTCTTGTTCCCATTCTTGGGTCCTTCGAGGGAGGCGTGTTGGGGAACGTTGCAGAAAATAAAAAAATTCCTACGGTTTCACCAAGATCCATCTATGAGTTCATCTAAGCAACGAGTGATAGGAGTGCATCTACATACCCTTGTAGATCGCGAGTGGAAGCGTTCAAGAGAACGGGGATGATGGAGTCGTACTCGCCATGTTCCAAATCACCGATGACCAAGTGCCGAACGGACGGCACCTCCGCGTTCAACACACGTACGGAGCGGATGACGTCTCCTCCTTCTTGATCCAGCAAGGGGGAAGGAGAGGTTGAGGAAGAAGGCTCCAGCAGCAGCACGACGGCGTGGTGGTGGTGGAGAGGCAAGATTCTCGGCAGGGCTTTGCCAAGCTCTTAACGGAGGAGGAGAGGTGTTGGGGAGGGAAGGGGCTGCACCTTGGATGTTGTGTGCAGCCCTCCCTCGCCTCTATTTATAGGGAAGGGGAAGGGGCGGCCCCTCTAGATGAGATCTAGAGGGGGGGCGGCGGCCAAGTGAGGGGGCTTGCCCCCCAAGCAAGGGGGGCGCCCCCACTAGGGTTTCCCCCCAACCCTAGGCGCATGGGCCCAAGGGGGGGGGCGCCCAGCCCTCCAGGGGCTAGTTCCCTGCCCACTACGGCCCATGAAGCCCTCCGAGAGAGGTGGCCCCACCCGGTGGACCCCCGGAACCCCTCCGGTGGCCCCGGTACAATACCGATATGCCCCCGAAACTTTTCGGTGACCGTATGACTACTTCCCATATATAAATCTTCACCTCTGGACCATTCTGGAACTCCTCATGACGTCCAGGATCTCATCCGGGACTCCGAACAACATTCGGTAATAACATACAAGTCTTCCTAATAACCCTAGCGTCACCGAACCTTAAGTGTGTAGACCCTACGGGTTCGGGAATCATGCGAACATGACCGAGACAGCTCTCCGCCAATAACCAACAGTGGGATCTGGATACCCATGTTGGCTCCCACATGTTCCACAATGATCTCATCGGATGAACCACGATGTCGAGGATTTAAGCAACCCCGTATACAATTCCCTTTATTATCGGTACGTTACTTGCCCGAGATTCGATCGTCGATATCCCAATACTTCGTTCAATCTCGTTACCGTCAAGTCACTTTACTCGTACCGTAATGCATGATCCCGTGACCAAACACTTGGTCACGTTGAGCTCATTATGATGATGCATTACGGAGTGGGCCCAGAGATACCTCTCCGTCATACGGAGTGACAAATCCCAGCCTCGATCCGTGTCAACCCAATGACACTTTCGAAATACCAGTAGTGCACCTTTATAGTCACCCGCTTATGTTGTGACGTTTGGTACACCCAAAGCACTCCTACGGTATCCGGGAGTTACACGATCTCATGGTCTAAGGAAAAGATACTTGACATTGGAAAAGCTCTAGCAAACCAACTACACGATCTTGTGCTATGCTTAGGATTGGAAAAGCTCTAGCAAACGAACTACACGATCTTGTACTTGACATTGGAAATCCTAATCTTGATCTATGCAAACCCAACAAACACCTTCGGAGACACCTGTAGAGCATCTTTATAATCACCCAGTTATGTTGTGACGTTTGATAGCACACAAGGTGTTCCTCCGGTATTCGGGAGTTGCATAATATCATAGTCTGAGGAACTTGTATAAGTCATGAAGAAAACAGTGGCAATGAAACTGTCACGATCATAATGCTAAGCTAACGGATGGGTCATGTCCATCACATCATTCTCCTAATGATGTGATCCCGTTCATCAAATGACAACACATGTATGGTTAGGAAACATAACCATCTTTGATTAACGAGCTAGTCTAATGGAGGCATACTAGGGACAATATGTTTTGTCTATGTATTCACACATGTACTAAGTTTTCGGTTAATACAATTCTAGACTGAATAATAAACATTTATCATGATATAAGGAAATAAATAATAACTTTATTATTGCCTCTAGGGCATATTTCCTTCAACGTATTTGTCACAGTAGGTCACGTTTTCTGTCATGCATGTACATCCATGACGATTTTACGACAGAATCAAGATAGTCATACCTGTGGTGTCGTAGAAGTGTCCATGACAGTACCAAAGTTATCATCACGTAAGTGTCCACTTCCATGACGATAAATGGCGCATCATGGAAGTGCTTTCACCAAGGGTAACCAACACGTGGCATCCACCGTAACGGGTCAGCGTTAAGCTATCAGGTTCCGGTTTGGATCCGATAACCCGTTAACAGCCAGAACCAATGAGGATTTTCCACATGTAAAATCATCATTGGCCAGAGGAAACACGTGTCGGCTCCACGGTGGGCAAGATGTCGTCCATCCAATAGAGGAGACGTGCCTATGATACGTCGACACGTGACAGGGCCCAACAGAGGCCCATATAGGTTAAAAAGGCCGGCTGAGTCAAAGGCTCGTAGTATTTACTCAGGTACTACTGGGCCAGCCCACTAACGGTCTGCTTAAACATGGCCCATTTACGGCCCAAAGCCAGATCTGGCCCGTTAGTTGTTCACCGAGTATTTGGGCCCAATTACGGCCTAGTGAAATTTCGGCCTGTTAGAGGCCCGATGTAGACATGGTCCATTTCAGCCCGATGTGACTTTCAGCCTGGGAATGGCCTATGCTGCCCATGGGCCATATATGGTCCGATGCGACATCCGGCCCACTAATGGCCCGTGATCAAGGTGGCAACAGTTCAACCCAACGTGACTTTGGGCCTGTTAAAGGCATGTCATATAATTCGGCCCGTTGACACCTCTACTAAGCTTTCGGCCTCTTAAAGGCCCATAATATCAGTGGGCCAACTATGAACAATAGTAGCACACAACAATCTACATGTTTGACAGTCTGATCTATACTATACATACGTATTTTTATATATAAATAAAATAAATGGTAGATCTAAATATATTTTTATTCACAAATACTTATCAATGGCATTGATAGGACAAGAGAGGCCATACATCAATAATTAAGTAGCGTCGTACATAAGATTAGACGCCAGAGTACCTTACACATAACCAATGTCCCGAGCCAACGCCACTATCAATCTACTGATTGCGGCTATGGGAACCTATGCCGGTGATACTGGCACTGATGTCATACTACCGGCATCTCGCCTATGCGCCGATAAGGACATTTCTCGAACTCCGCTACTACGCTTTTTCCTACTAGTGTATGGTACGCCACTAGTAACACAAATAGCAGTGACGTGTCCCTTTCATCACATGCCACTAGTAACTTATGTCGGATCCGACAGGTCAAAAACACTAGTGGCACGACTTTTGGAAGGAACACCAACAATAGTATACTTATTATTGGCGTAGGAAAGTGTTGGCACGACGTGCCTCCTTGGTGGCGTGCTACTAATGTCGATTGCCTATAAGCATTTCTCCACTGGTGCAATGGCAATGATTCGAGAACAATCCTCATGGAAATTTACTCTAGCATCTTTTACTTAGTGTAATGATAATTATCCCTTCTGTTTACTTCGACCTAAAATCACACTCTAGAAACCTCTGCCAACTTTAGCACTCTTTGCCATGATATTTAAGGACATTAAATAAGCACAAACACATACTTATACATGCAATTGATCTAAGTGGAAGAAATTTATGTGTAAAGATATGATACTTGTTTTCTAACCAGGTCTAAACGTTGTTTAACCAGGAAAAAAAAGAAGAGACGATGTCTCAAAACTGAAACAACCAACATCAGTTTGTCTGTAATACGTATTAATTTTAGTACAAGTGTATTATGCCACATTGATGTTAAAATTATATAAAAAATATTGTGTATTAAAATTTAGCTACTTTGTTGTGTGGTTAGTTTTGGTAATGTAATAGCAAAAATGTACTAGTTAAGATCATATACACAAAGTGAGTTATAAATAAGTACAAATGTTTAGTATAAATAGTTATTAGCAACGAAATGTGTTGACTGGATATGACATTTCAAGATGGAAGAGGACGCCAAGGGCGAGCTGCGCACGGGTGCCAAGAAGGGAGAGGACGCCAAGGCCTACGGGCATCACGGCCAGGCGCGAGATCTCTCTAGCTAAGGCAGAAGCCCTTCTTGCCGCCTCAGCTGGCCTCCGCACCATCCTCTCCGACGGCGACGCCAAGGCCAAGAGCGTCGGCGACAGCTACCCCACCAAGGTCTCTATCTACATCCATAATGATTTGAAGCCTGAACTCTTCGTCTACTACGACATGGACGAGTTCAAGAAGCTGAAGAGCGTCGACGTCAAGGATACTCGGGCCTTGGAGGAAGCAGCTGCTGCCTTCTACACGGCCTCCCGAGGCTTGAGCCTTGACTCGGATAAGCTCACGGGCGCGATGCGGAGGCTGGAGATCTACAACGAGGGCTACAATGAGCACCACTCTTAGGCCTTTCAGGCCGCGTTCCAGCAAGAGGTTGCCTGTCTCGAAGTGGATATGTGTGTTGAAATTCAAGCCATGGAAAATCCCTCCGACGCGACCTCGCCCACATTGACAATCTCGCTGCCACGAGTTGCCTTGGCTGAAGAGGACCCAGAGTAGGCGGCAGCCTACGCTGCTGCAGTCTGTGCTTTTATTGAAGCGCAACAGCCTGAATCTGCCTACAACTTCACTCTAAGGTATGCACTAGTTACTTTGTTCCTGTGCAATCTCATTGTTTAGTGATTTGTTAGACCGTTAGATCTCATAGCTGCCTTTGTTCAGGTCTGGCAGGTTGGAGCCAATGGAGCAAAGGAAATTTGGAATTACCAAGCGCTTCCCTAACAGGGTGATGCACAACACTGCATGACTTGTGGTGAGAGGTTCTACTCTGTCATTCCTCATTTTTTTACCTTGCTTATGTTATTTCCCTTCTCAATGTTTTACTTTATCCTTTGCTGCATTCCAGAGTCGCATAGCTAGGCAGGTGATCCATAGCCGTCAAGCCAAGAGACTTGCACATGATGTGCAGGTCTTCTTGAAGGGGGGAGGCAAGGAAGCCACCATAGAGGAGATCCTGAAGGTTCTGGAGTTCCACCCAAGATTTGTGGAGAAGATCATCGGTACCCAAGCCTTTGAGGATGCCCATTCCATGGAGAAGATCATCGAGACCCAGGCCTTTTGAGGATGCCCGTGCCATGGAGAGGGCTGCCAAGAGGCAACTCTAGAAGGACCTCGAGGAGTACTTCTACAGGTGGATCAAGTTCGGGGGTACAGTGTACGCTGGGGTGGCTTTCCTTAGAAAATGGGAGATGAACATGGAGGAGATGCCTGAACATCAGGAGTCATTCTTTGAATAGTTGTAGGTCTTCCCGTGCCCCGTTTTGCTAGTGCACCTTGGCAGCTTCTAATATTTGGCTAGTGCATCATTTTGTTTCTGCCCTTGTGGCTTTTGTTCGACAAAAACATGTGAACATTGAAGTGAGTTTTGGGATGTAACTGATGTACTTGAGATGTAGTTGAAATGGTCCTTTTGTCTATCTCTCAAGCGTAACTGCCGAACTTAGTGTTTCTGTTGATGAGCATGTTTAGTGTTGGGATGTCCAAGTCTGGATCTAGTGTCTTTTCTACTTCTGGAAATGCAATCTTCTCTTGTGTATTGTTGGATTCACACTATTGTTGTGCACGTGCATGATGTTCGCGTGTGTGTGAAATAATGCTATTGTACAAAGCAGGTGTTCAAATTGAACAAGCATATTCATGCAATATTGCACTGAAGATAAATCTCAAGGTTAAGTGTGCATGGTGCTACTTTTCTTTACAACTTTCATTTTTGTTTCATGTTCCTGAACTTGTTCTCGATTAATTCTATAAGGTGGTGTTGAGCGTACATTGTCCACTGCATATGTATAGGAATTGAGTCTGTATTTATACCGTTGTATCTCTCTCTTTCTCCCCCCATATATTTGTATATCTTGGGAGATAAGTAGAGGCCGGTCCACCCTGTACCTATATATGTGCACCATGCACACGATCAATGATTATCGATTCGTGCAATCTCATTCTTCCTAACTAACATGGTATCAGTTTAGCACGCCGATCCCTTTCCTCGCTTCTGCCCTAGCCCGTTGCAGCCACCCTACAGCCGCCGCCGCCGCGACCCACTCCTCCCCGAAGCCATCGCCCCTCTCACCTGCCGCCGCTGCCTTCCCTTCTTCTCCTAGCCGCCGCGCCACCAAACCCTAACCCTACCCGAAACCTAAACCCTACCCCGCGCCGCTGCTAGCAACCCCACCCGCGCCACCACAGCTCCATGGCCTCTCCACCCTCCAGCAACTCCAATCCGTTCGCCGGACCAGTGCCCGACGCCACTGCCGTTCGTGATCTCGACATCCACACCCGCGTCCCCATCAAGCTCGACCAATCCACCTCCTCGTACTACGCTTGGAAGACCTACTTCAACCTTGTCTTCCGCGAGTACCACCTTCTCAAGCACATCAACGGGTCTATTGATGGCGACATCATGGCGGGCGATCCGGACTGGGCGGCCATTGAGGCCTCTCTCATACGGTGGTTCTACCTCACCGTCTCGCCAGACATCTTCCACATGGTCGTCTCGAAGAACGACGACGCATGTGCCGTGTGGACCAAGATCAACGCCATCTTCACCAACAATAAACTCCAACGTCTTGTGTTTTTGCAGCAGGAAATTTTTGGGTGCCATCAAGATGACTCCTCCATCGACGACTACTGCATGCGCCTTAAGCGGCTCGCTGATGAGCTCCGTGACATTGGCGCCAAGGTGTCCGACAACCTCATGCTGAGCACCCTCACCGCTGGCCTCAATAAGGACTTCGGCAACGCGGCTTCCCACCTCACCCTGCTGCCGAACCCGATGTTTCACTCCGTCGTCGCGTATTTATGCTTGGAGGAACGATAGATGAAGAAGGTCAAGGCTCGCGTCCACCACACCGTCCTCGCCGCCGGGACCTCTTGTGGGGCGCCTCCGCCGGCTCCGCCTCACCCGCGCCTGCCCGCGCCATCGGGTATTTCTCCCACCGCCCCGCCACGCCACTGCTCCTTGCAAGAAGAAGCGAAGCGGCGGCCCGCAACCGGCGCCGCAGAGGAGGGCGCTCCAGAGCACCACAGCAGTAGCAGCAGTCGGGGTATGGGGGAGGGGCTCCACGTCATCATCAGCCCTCCCCGCCCTGGTCCGTCGGCGGCAACCCATGGATCGGCGTGGTCCATGCGTACCACATGTTGGTGCCGTGGGCCCCAGGCATCCTTGGTCCGCACCCCGCTAGCCCACAGGCGCACTTCGCCGCTGCCCCGTACCAGGCGAGTGGAGGCGGCTACCCTCTAGCGCTCACACCTCCACCGGGCGGCTACCAGCAGCCGGGCGGCTACGTGCCGCCCCCTGAACCGACACAACCTGGAGGTTTCTCCCTCCCGCCGGCCCCGTGGGATCCTGCACTCCTCGCCGCGCTGCACTCGGCGCCGTCCCCCTCCGCCTATGAAGGTGGCGGTGATTGGTACATGGACACGGGGGCTACCGCCCATATGACGTCGCACCCCGGTAACCTTGCTTCCTCCTTTCCGGTCACCACCTTGAACCGCATCACCTTCGGTGATGGTTCTTCCGTACCCATTACTCATGTCAGTCATAGTCTTTCCGTCTAATTCTATGCCTATTAACATGTCTAATGTGCATGTCTCACCCAACCTAGTTAAAAATCTTGTCTCTGTTCGTCGTCTTGCACGCGACAATCCTCTCACCGTTGAATTTGATGGTCTTGGGTTTTCTGTGAAGGACGCCCGTACACGGATGGTACTCCACCGATGTGATAGCCCAGACGACTTGTACCCGGTGCACTCCGCCTCCACCGCCACCGCCACCACCTCTCCGGTCGCCCTCTCCGCCGGTGTCGACCTTTGGCATGCACACTTGGGTCATCCCAACTCCACCATCCTTCGTCAGATTCTCAAGAGCTTTCCTTTTTCATATAATAAATTCGATGAACACACTTGTCATGCTTGCCGTCTCGGTAAACATGTTCGTCGACCCTTTAGCGAGTCAAACACTATTTCAACTTTTCCGTTTCAGTTAATTCATAGTGATGTATGGACATCCCCCGTTGCGAGCAACACGGGCTTCTTATATTATCTTGTTTTACTTGATGATTTCTCTCATTTTGCGCGGACGTTTCCACTCCGTCGCAAATCCGATGTCCTCGCCACCCTTACAGCTTTTTACTCCTACATCACCACTCAGTTTGGGCGCCCCCTCCAGACTAACAACGGAAAGAGTTTGACAACGCTGCCACTCGCCACCTTCTCGCGTCTCACGGCACCACTTTTCGTCTCACGTGCCCCTACACATCCCAGCAGAACGACCGCGCCGAGCGGATCCTCCGCACTCTTAACGATTATGTTCGCGCGTTGTTGTTCCACTCCAACGTGCCCCCTCGGTTTTGGCCTGACGCTCTCGCCACCGCCACTCTCCTAGTTAACATTAGGCCATATCGTCCCCGCTAGAACTACACTCCGCACCACCTTCTCTTCGGTTCCCCTCCATCCTACGATGGTCTCTGTATCTTCGGTTGTCTGTGTTACCCTAGCACCGCCTCCACTACACCTCATAAACTCGCCCTCGCTCTGTAGCATGTATCTTCTTAGGCTATCCCCCTAACACCAAAGGTTACCGGTGCTACGACCCCGTTTCCCACCGTGTGTACACCTCCCGACACGTGTACTTTGATGAGCGGGTATTTCCTTTTTCACCAGGTACCGCCCTCAGCAGAGGACTCAGCGCTCTTTGACGGTGTTTCTGAAGGAAATATGCCCTAGAGGCAATAATAAAGTTATTATTTATTTCCTTATTTCATGATAAATGTTTATCATTCATGCTAGAATTGTATTAACCGGAAACATGATACATGTGTGAATGCATAGACAAAACAACATGTCACTAGTATGCCTCTACTAGACTAGCTTATTAATCAAAGATGGTTATGTTTCCTAACCATAAACAAGGAGTTGTTATTTGATTAATGAGGTCACATCATTAGCATAATGATCTGATTGACATGACCCATTCCTTAGCTTAGCACACGATCATTTAGTATGTTGCTACCGCTTTTATCCATGACTTATACATGTTCCTCGTAACTATGAGATTATGCAACTCCGCCACCGGAGGAACACTTTGGTGCTACCAAACGTCACAACGAATCGGGTGATTATAAAGGAGTACTACAGTGTCTCCAAAGGCAAATGTTGGGTTGGCGATTTCGAGATTAGGTTTTGTCACTCCGATTGTCGGAGAGGTATCTCTGGGCCCTCTCGGTAATGCACATCATCAAGCCTTGCAAGCACTACAACTAATGAGTTAGTTGTGAGATGATGTATTACGGAACGAGTAAAGAGACTTGCCGGTAACGAGATTGAACTAGGTATTGATACCGACGATCGAATCTCGCAAGTAACATACCGATGACAAAGGAACAACGATGTTGTTATGCGGTCCGACCGATAAAGATCTTCGAGAATATGTAGGAACCAATATGGGCATCCAGGTCCCGCTGTTGGTTATTGACCGTGAATAGTTCTAGGTCATGTCTACATTGTTCTCGAACCGTAGGGTCCACACGCTTAAGGTTTCGATGATGCTTATTATGAGTTTATGTATTTTGATGTACCGAAGGAGTTCGAGTCCCGGATGTGATCACGGACATGACGAGGAGTCTCAAAATGGTCGAGACATAAAGATTGATATATTGGAAGCCTATGTTTGGAGTTCGAATGGTTCCGGCTAAAACGGAATTTACTGAGTACCGGAGGTTACTGAACCCCGGGAGGTAAATGGGCCTCTATGGGCCTTAGTGGAAAGGAGAAGGGCAGCCCTAGGTGGGGCGCCTCCCCCTTCCCTAGTCCTACTAGGACTAGGAGAAGGGCCGCCCTCTCTCTCTTTCCTCCGGGAATCCTAGTCCAACTAGGATTGGGGGAATCCTACTCCCGAGGAGTAGGACTCCTGGCGCGCCTCCCTTGGCCGCCGCCCCTCCCCTTGCTCCTTTATATACGGGGCAGGGGGCACCTTGGGACACACAAGTTGATCTTTAGATCGCTCCTTAGCCGTGTGCGGTGCCCCCTCCACCATATTCCACCTCGGTTATACCGTCGCTGCTTAGCGAAGCCTGCGCCGGTGAAACATCAAGATCGCCTGCACGCCGTCGTCTTGTGGAACTCACCCTCGACACTCGGCTGGATCGAGTACGAGGGACGCCATCGAGCTGTACGTGTGTCAAGAACTCGGGGCGCCGAGTAACGGCGCCGGGATCGGTCGGATCGCGAGGAGAACGTCGACGACTACTTCTCTACGCCAGATCGCTTCGCTTGGGTCTACAAGGGTATGTAGACAACACTCTCCCCTCTCGTTGCTATACATCACCATGATCTTGCGTGTGCGTGGGAAAATTTTTGAAATTACTACGCTCCCCAACAAAGGGCATCCGAGCCTAGGTTTTTTCTATGGTTTGATGTTTTGCACGAGTAGAACACAAGTGAGTTGTGGGCGATACAAGTCATACTACCTACCAGCATGTCATACTTTGGTTCAGCGGTATTGTGAGATGAAGCGCCTGCACCGACATTACGCGTGACGCTTACGCGAGACTGGTTTCACCGCCACGAGCACTCGCTGCTTAAAGGTGACCGGTGGGTGCCTGCTCTCTCACTTTAGTTGAACCGAGTGTGGCTACGCCCGTCCTTGAGAAGGTTAAAACGGAGTCTATTTGATGAAGTATCGCTGTGGTTTTGATGCGTAGGTGAGACTGGTTCTTGCTTAAGCCCGTAGCAGCCACGTAAAATTTGCAACAACAAAGTAGAGGACGCCTAACTTGTTTTTGCAGGGCATGTTGTGATGTGATATGGTCAAGACGTGATGCTATATTTTATTGTATGAGATGATCATGTTTTGTAACCGGTTATCGGCAATCGGCTGGAGCCATATGGTTGTCGCTTATTGTATGCAATGCAATCGCTTCGTAATGCTTTACTTTATCACTAAGCGGTAGCGATAGTCGTAGAAGCATAAGTTTGGCGAGACGACAACGATGCTACGATGGAGATCAAGGTGTCGCGCCGGTGACGATGGTGATCATGGTGGTGCTGCAGGATGGAGATCATGAAGCACAAGATGATGATGACCATATCATATCACTTATATTGATTTGCATGTGATGTTTATCCTTTTATGCATCTTATCTTGCTTTGATTGACGGTAGCATTATAAGATGATCTCTCACTAAATTATCAAGAAGTGTTCTCCCCGAGTATGCACCGTTGCCAAAGTTCGTCGTGCCTGCACACCCGCGTGATGATCGGGTGTGATAAGCTCTACGTCCATCTACAACGGGTGCAAGCCAGTTTTGCACACGCAGAATACTCGGGTTATACTTGACGAGCCTAGCATATGCAGATATGGCCTCGAACACGGAGACCGAAAGGTCGAAAGCGTGAATCATATAGTAGATATGATCAACATAAGATGTTCACCATTGAAAACTACTCCATTTCACGTGATGATCGGTTATGGTTTAGTTGATTTGGATCACGTGATCACTTAAGATGACTAGAGGATGTCTTTCTAAGTGGGAGTTCTTTAGTAATATGATTAATTGAACTTAAATTTATCATGAACTTAGTACCGATAGTATCTTGCTTGTTTATGTTTGATTGTAGATAGATGGCTCGTCTTTGTTGTTCCGTTGAATTTTAATGCGTTCCTTGAGAAAGCAAAGTTGAAAGATGATGGTAGCAATTACACGGATCGGGTCCGTAACGAGGATCATCCTCATTGCTGCACGTAAGAGTTACGCCCGGATGCACCGCTAGGTGACAGTTCGATGCAGATGCAACCGACGACGTTAAGAACGTCTGGCGAGCAAAGCTGATGACTACTCTATAGTTCAAGGTGCCATGCTTTACGGCTTAGAACCGGGCTTCAACGACGTTTTGAACGCTATGGAGCATATGAGATGTTCCAGAGTTGAAGTTGATATTCCAACAGTAATGCCCGGATTGAGAGATATGAAGTCTCCAATAAGTTCTATAGCTGCAAGATGGAGGAGAACAGTTACATTAGTGAGCATATACTCGTAATGTCCGGGTACTACAATCACTTGACACAATTGGGAGTTAATCTTCCGGATGATTGTGTCATTGATGAAATTCTCCAATCACCGCCACCAAGCTACAAAAGCTTCGTGATGAACTATAATATGCAAGGGTTAGTGAAAACTATACCGAGCTCTTCGCAATGCTAAAGGCTGCGGAGGTAGAAATCAAGAAGGAGCATCAAGTGTTGATGGTCAATAAGACCACTAGTTTCAAGAAGAAAGGCAAAGGGAAGAAGAAGGAACTTCAAGAAGAACAGCAAGCAAGTTGCTTGCTCAGAAAAGAAACCCAAGTCCGGCCCTAAACCTGAAATCCCAGAGTGCTTCTCCGCAAGCGATCGGTCACCGAAGCGGAACTGCCCCAAGTATTTGGCGGATAAGAAGGATGGCAAGGTGAACAAAGGTATATGTGATATACATGTTATTGATGTGTACCTTACTAGAGCTCGCAGAGCACACTGGTATTTGATACTGGTTCATTGCTAATATTTGCAACTCAAAGCAGGGACTACGGATTGCTTAACACCGGCAAAGGACGAGGTGACGATGCGCGTGGGAAATGGTTCCAAAGTCGATGTGATCGCGGTCGGCACGCTACCTCTACATCTACCTTCGGGATTAGTTTTAGACCTAAATAATTGTTATTTGGTGCTGCGTTGAGCATGAACATTATATCTGGATCTTGTTTGATGCGAGACGGTTATTCATTTAAATCAGAGAATAATGGTTGTTCTATTTATATGAGTAATATCTTTTATGGTCATGCACCCTTGAGGAATGGTCTATTTTGATGAATCTCGATAGTAGTGATACACATATTCATAATGTTGAAACTAAAAGATGCAGAGTTGATAATGAAAGTGCAACTTATTTGTGGCACTTGCCGCTTAGGTCATATCGGTGTAAAGCGCATGAAGAAACTCCATCTTGATGGACTTTTGGAGTCACTTGATTATCAATCACTTGGCACTTGCGAACCGTGCCTCATGGGCAAGATGACTAGAACACCGTTCTCCGGTACTATGGAGAGAGCAACGGATTTGTTGGAAATCATACATACGATGTATGTGGTCCGATGAATGTTGAGGCTCGTGGCGGATATCGTTATTTTCTCACCTTCACAGATGACTTAAGCGATATGGGTATATCTACTTAATGAAACATAAGTCTGAAACGTTTGAAAAGTTCAAAGAATTTCAGAGTGAAGTTGAAAATCATCGTAACAAGAAAATCAAGTTTCTACGATCCGATCGTGGAGGTGAATACTTGAGTTACTGAGTTTGGTCTACATTTGAAACAATGCGGAATAGTTTCAGCAACTCACGCCACCCGAACACCACAACGTAATGGTGTGTCCGAACGTCAGAATCGTGCTTTTACTAGATATGGTACGATCTATGATGTCTCTTACAGATTTACCGCTATCGCTTTTGGGGTTATGCTCTAGAGACGGCCGCATTCACATCTGAATAGAACACCGTCGAAATCCGTTGAGACGACACCTTATGAACTGTGGTTTGGCAAGAAACCAAAGTTGTCGTTTCTTAAAGTTTGGGGATGCGATGCTTATGTGAAAAGCTTCAACCTGATAAGCTCGAACCCAAATCGAGAAATGTGTCTTCATAGGATACCCAAAGGAAACAGTGGGGTACACCTTCTATCACAGATCCGAAGGCAAAACATTCGTTGCTAAGAATGGATCCTTTCTAGAGAAGGAGTTTCTCTCGAAAGAAGTGAGTGGGAGGAAAGTAGAACTTGATGAGGTAATAGTACCTTCTCCCTTACTTGAAAGTAGTTCGTCGCAGAAACAGTTTACGAGACATCTACACCAAGTAGCGAGGAAGTTGATGATGTTGATCATGAAACTTCAGATCAAGTTACTCGCAGAACCTCGTAGATCAACCAGAGTAAGATCCGCACTGAGTGGTACGGTAATCCTGTTCGGAAGTCATGCTACTAGATCATGATGAACCGACGAACTATGAAGAAGCGATGGTGAGCCCAGATTCAAAAAATGGCTTGAGGCCATGAAATCGAGATGGGATCCATGTATGAAAACAAAGTGTGGACTTTGGTTGACTTGCCCGAGGGAAGGCAAGCAATAGAAAACAAGTGGATCTTCAAGAAGAAGACCGACGCCGACGGTAATGTTATCGTTTATAAAGCTCGACTTGTCGCAAAAGGTTTTCGACAAGTTCAAGGGATTGACTACGATGAGACCTTCTCACCAGAAGCGATGCTTAAGTCCGTCCGAATCATGTTAGCAATTGCCGCATTTTATGATTATGAAATTTGGCAAATGGATGTAAAGACTGCATTCTGAATGGATTTACGGAAGAAGAGTTGTATATGATGCAACCGAAGGTTTTATCGATCCAAAGGAGCTAACAAAGTGTGCAAGCTCCAGCGATCCATATATGGACTGGTGCAAGCATCTCGAGTTGGAATAAACGCTTTGATAGTGTGATCAAAGCATTTGGGTTTGTATGCACTTTTGGAGAAGCCTCAGTATTTACAAGAAAGTGAGTGGAGCTCAGAGCATTTCGATATTATATGTGGATGACATATTGCTGATCGGAAATGATATAGAATTTCTGGATAGCATAAAGGGATACTTGAATAAGAGTTTTTCAATGAAAGACCTCGGTGAAGCTGCTTACATATTGGGCATTAAGATCTATAGAGATAGATCAAGACGCTTAATTGACTTTCACAAAGCACATACCTTGACAAAGTTTTGAAGAAGTTCAAAATGGATCAAGCAAAGAAAGGGTTCTTGCTGTGTTACAAGGTGTGAAGTTGAGTCGACTCAATGCCCGACCACCGCAGAAGATAGAGAGAAATGAAAGATGTTCCTATGCTTCAGCCATAGGCTCTATCATGTATGCAATGCTGTGTACCGCACCGATGTGTGCCTTGCTATAAGCCTAGCAGGAAGGTACCAAAGTAATCCAGAGTGGATCATCGACAGCGGTCAAGAACATCCCAAATACCGAAAAGGACTAAGGATATGTTTCTCGTATATGGAGGTGACAAAGAGCTCATCGTGGCAGTTACGTTGATGCAAGCTTTGACACCGATCCGGACGATTCTAAATCGCAGACCGGATAACGTATTTACACTAAACGGAGGAGCTGTCGGTTGGTGCAGTTCTAAACAAAGCGTCAGGCGGGATCTACATGTGAAGCGGAATACATAGCAGCTTCGAAGCAGCTAACGAAGGAGTCGGATGAAGGAGTTCATATCCGATCTAGGTGTCATACCTAGTGCATCGGGTCCAATGAAAATCTTCGTGACAATATCGAGCTATTGCCTTAGCGAAGGAATCCAGATTTGACAAGAGGACCAAGCACATCAAGAGACGCTTCAATTCCATCCGGGACTTAGTCCAGACGGGAGACATAGAGATTTGCAAGATACATACGGATCTGAATGTTGCGCACCCATTGACTAAGCCTCTTCCACGAGCAAAACATGATCAGCACCAAGACTCCATGGGTGTTAGAATCATTACTATGTAATCTAGATTATTGACTCTAGTGCAAGTGGGAGATGAAGGAAATATGCCCTAGAGGCAATAATAAAGTTATTATTTATTTCCTTATTTCATGATAAATGTTTATCATTCATGCTAGAATTGTATTAACCGGAAACATGATACATGTGTGAATGCATAGACAAAACAACATGTCACTAGTATGCCTCTACTAGACTAGCTTATTAATCAAAGATGGTTATGTTTCCTAACCATAAACAAGGAGTTGTTATTTGATTAATGAGGTCACATCATTAGCGTAGAATGATCGATTGACATGACCCATTCCTTAGCTTAGCACACGATCATTTAGTATGTTGCTACTGCTTTTATCCATGACTTATACATGTTCCTGTAACTATGAGATTATGCAACTCCGCTTACGGAGGAACACTTTGGTGCTACCAAACGTCACAACGTAATCGGGTGATTATAAAGGAGTACTACAGGTGTCTCCAAAGGCAAATGTTGGGTTGGCGTATTTGAGATTAGGTTTTGTCACTCCGATTGTGGGAGAGGTATCTCTGGGCCCTCTCGGTAATGCACATCACTGAAGCCTTGCAAGCACTACAACTAATGAGTTAGTTGTGAGATGATGTATTACAGAACGAGTAAAGAGACTTGCCGGTAACGAGATTGAACTAGGTATTGGATACCGACGATCGAATCTCGCAAGTAACATACCGATGACAAAGGGAACAACGATGTTGTTATGCGGTCCGACCGATAAAGATCTTCGTAGAATATGTAGGAACCAATATGGGCATCCAGGTCCCGCTGTTGGTTATTGACCGTGAATAGTTCTAGGTCATGTCTACATTGTTCTCGAACCGTAGGGTCCGCACGCTTAAGGTTTCGATGGCGGTTATTATGAGTTTATGTATTTTGATGTACCAAGGAGTTCGAGTCCCGGATGTGATCACGGACATGACGAGGAGTCTCGAAATGGTCGAGACATAAAGATTGATATATTGGAAGCCTATGTTTGGAGTTCGGAATGGTTCCGGCAAAACGGAATTCTGGGAGTACCGGAGGTTACCGAACCCCGGGAGGTAAATGGGCCTCTATGGGCCTTAGTGGAAAGGAGAAGGGCAGCCCTAGGTGGGCGCCTCCCCCTTCCCTAGTCCTACTAGGACTAGGAGAAGGGCCGCCCCCTCTCTCTTTCCCCTCCGGAATCCTAGTCCAACTAGGATTGGGGGAATCCTACTCCCGGAGGAGTAGGACTCCTGGCGCGCCTCCCTTGGCCGGCCCCTCCCCCTTGCTCCTTTATATACTGAGGGCAGGGGGCACCTTGGGACACACAAGTTGATCTTTAGATCGTTCCTTAGCCGTGTCGGTGCCCCCTCCACCATATTCCACCTCGGTTATACCGTCGCGAAGCTTAGGCGAAGCCTGCGCCGTGAAACATCAAGATCGTCACCACGCCGTCGTCTTGACGAACTCACCCTCGACACTCGGCTGGATCGAGTACGAGGGACGCCATCGAGCTGTACGTGTGTCAAGAACTCGGGCGTCGAGTAACGGCGCGGGATCGGTCGGATCGCGAGGAGAACGTCGACTACTTCCTCTACGTTGTGATCGCTTCCGCCGGGTCTACAAGGGTATGTAGACAACACTCTCCCTCTCGTTGCTATACATCACCATGATCTTGCGTGTGCGTAGGAAATTTTTGAAATTACTCGTTCCCCAACAGTTTCGACGCTGCTATGGTGCAGCCCCGGTGCGGCCCCCAGTGGCCCGGCGCGGCTCCCCTCGGCCCCTCGGCGTGGCCTCGGTGCGCCCTCCCGCGGCGGGCCCCTCTGCCATGGCCCCAGGCCCCTCGGCCCCCGCTGCAGGCCCCTCTGCCACGGCCCCCGCTGCGGGCCTGATGTCTACTACACAACCTTCTTCTTGTAGACGTTGTTGGGCCTGCAAGTGCACAGTTTGTAGGATAGTAGCAAATTTCCCTCAAGTGGATGACCTAAGGTTTATCAATCCGTGGGAGGCGTAGGATGAAGATGGTCTCTCTCAAGCAACCCTGCAACCAAATAACAAAGAGTCTCTTGTGTCCCCAACACACCCAATACAATGGTAAATTGTATAGGTGCACTAGTTCGTCGAACAGATGGTGATACAAGTGCAATATGGATGGTAGATAAAGGTTTTTGTAATATGAAATAATAAAAACAGCAAGGTAACTAATGATAAAAGTGAGCGTAAACGGTATTGCACTGATAGGAAACAAGGCCTAGGGTTCATACTTTCACTAGTGCAAGTTCTCTCAACAATAATAACATAGATAGATCATATAACAATCCCTCAACATGCAACAAAGAGTCACTCCAAAGCCACTAATAGCGGAGAACAAACGTAAAGATTATGGTAGGGTACGAAACCACCTCAAAGTTATCCTTTCTGATCGATCTATTAAAGAGTTCGTATTAGAATAACACCTTAAGACACAAATCAACCAAAACCCTAATGTCACCTAGATACTCCATTGTCACCTCAAGTATCTGTGGGCATGATTATACGATATGCATCACACAATCTCAGATTCATCCAACCAACACAAAGTACTTCAAAGAGTGCCCCAAAGTTTCTACCGGAGAGTCAAGAAAACGTGTGCCAACCCCTATGCATAGGTTCATGGGCGGAACCCGCAAGTTGGTCACCAAAACATATATCAAGTGGCACGTGATATCCCATTGTCACCACAGATAAACACGGCAAGACATACATCAAGTGTTCTCAAATCAAAGACTCAATCTGATAAGATAACTTCAAGAGGGAAACTCAATTCATCACAAGAGATTAGAGAGGGAGAAACATCATAAGATCCAACTACAATAGCAAAGCTCGCGATACATCAAGATCGTGCCATAGAGAGAACACGAGAGAGAGATCAAACACATAGTTACTGGTACATACCCTCAGCCCCAAGGGTGAATGATGTCTACTACACAACCTTCTTCTTGTAGACGTTGTTGGGCCTGCAAGTGCACAGGTTTGTAGGACAGTAGCAAATTTCCCTCAAATGGATGACCTAAGGTTTATCAATCCGTAGGAGGCGTGAGGATGAAGATGGTCTCTCTCAAGCAACCCTGCAAACAAATAACAAAGAGTCTCTTGTGTCCCCAACACACCCAATACAATGGTAAATTATATAGGTGCACTAGTTCGGCGAAGAGATGGTGATACAAGTGCAATATGGATGGTAGATATAGGTTTTTGTAAACTGAAAATATAAAAACAGCAAGGTAACAAGTGATAAAAATGAGCGTAAACGGTATTGCAATGATAGGAAACAAGGCCTAGGGTTCATACTTTCACTAGTGCAAGTTCTCTCAACAATAATAACATAGATAGATCATATAACAATCCCTCAACATGCAACAAAGAGTCACTCCGAAGCCACTAATAGCGGAGAACAAACGTAGAGATTATGGTAGGATACGAAACCACCTCAAAGTTATTCTTTCAAATCAATCCATTGGGCTATTCCTATAAGTGTCACAAACAACCCTGGAGTTTTTACTAGAATAACACCTTAAGATATAAATCAACCAAAACCCTAATGTCACCTAGATACTCCATTGTCACCTCAAGTATCCGTGGGCATGATTATACGATATGCATCACAAAATCTCAGATTCATCCAACCAACATAAAAGTACTTCAAAGAATGCCCCAAAGTTTCTACTGGAGAATCAAGAACGTGTGCCAACCCCTATGCATAGGTTCCCAATGTCACGAAACCCGCAAGTTGATCACCAAGACATACATCAAGTGTTCTCATAAAGACTCAATCCGATAAGATAACTTCAAAGGGGAAACTCAATTCATCACAAGAGAGTAGAGGGGGAGAAACATCATAAGATCCAGCTACAATAGCAAAGCTCGGGATACATCAAGATCGTGCCATAGAGGGAACACGAGAGAGAACACGAGAGAGAGAGAGAGAGAGAGAGAGAGAGATCAAACACATAGCTACTGGTACATACCCTCAGCCCCGAGGGTGAACTACTCCCTCCTCGTCATGGATAGCGCCGGGATGATGAAGATGGCCACCGGAGATGGATCCCCCCTCCGGTAGGGTACCAGAAAGGGGTCCCGATTGGTTTTTGGTGGTTCTGGAGGCTTGCGGCGGTGGAACTCCCGATCTAATCTCTGTTCTGGAAGTTTTAGGGTACGTAGGTATATATGGGTGAAAGGAGTACGTCGGTGGAGCTACGGGGGCCCCACGAGGCAAGGGCGCGCCTGGGGGGGCGCGCCCACCCTCGTGAGCACCTCCGTATCTTCGACATGGAGTCCAAGTCCATCGGTGGGTTTCCTTCCAAAAATAACTTCTCCAGCTTGATTTAGTTCCGTTTTGACTCGTCGATATTCCTTTTCCTCGAAATCTTGAAATAGGCATAAAACAAAGAATCTGGGCTGGGCCTCCGGTTAATAGGTTAGTCCCAAAAATAATATAAAAGTGGAAAATAAAGCCCAATATTGCCTAAAACAGTAGATAATATAGCATTGAGCAATCAAAAATTATAGATACGTTGGAGACGTATCAGTGAACTACTGCCTCCTCGTCATGGAGAGCGCCGGGATGATGAAGATGGCCACCGGTGATGGATTCCCCCTCTGCAGGGTGCCGGAACGGGCTCCCGAGAGGTTTTTGGTGGCTACAGAGGCTTGCGGCGGCGGAACTCACGATCTATCTTCTCCATGGACGTTATTAGGGTACGTGGGACTATATAGGCGAAAGAAGTCGGTTGGGGGGTGCTCGAGGGGCCCACGAGACAGGGGCGCCCGATGAGGGGCCTCCTATCTCTGGCCTCCTCGAGGATCTTCTGACGTGAACTCCAAGTCTCCAGGATGATATTCTTCCAAAAAATCACGCCGCCGAAGGTTTCATTCCGTTTGGACTCGGTTTGATATCCCTTTTCTTCGAAATACTGAAACAGGCAATAAAACAGCAAAATGGGTTGGGCCTTCCGTTAATAGGTTAGTCCCAAAAATGATATAAATGTGTAAAATAAAGCCCATAAACATCCAAAAGGGGTAATATAAAAGCATGGAACAATAAAAAATTATAGATACGTTGGAGACGTATCAGGGCCCCTTGGCCTTGGTCCCGGCACGGCCCCCCATGGCCCCGGGTGGCTCTTCGGCTCCCACCTCGACGAGTGTCGCGGCCTGCCCAGCCCTGGCCGGTTCCACCGCCCCTACTGGCCCAGCTGCTCCGGCCGACACAAGCCCTGCTGCGACGCCGGGAGCGACAGACTCATCGCCACCCTCGTCCGTTGGTCCTGCCACAGCTGACCCGCCTCCTGCTGGCATGAAGACGCGGTCTCGTGCCGGTGTCCACAGGCCCAGCATGCGCTACGCCGCTGATGAGTATGCGTGCGCAGTGTTGACATCATCCTCTCCATCATCGCTCATCCCCTCGTCTGCACGCGCCGCCCTCCGTGATCCACATTGGCTCGCCGCGATGCGCGAGGAGTTCGACGCGTTGCAGCGCAACCGCACGTGGCATCTTGTTCCGCGACCCCCTCACGCCAACGTTGTTAGTGGCAAATGGGTGTTTAGTCACAAGACCAACCTTGACGGTTCTCTCGAGCGCTACAAGGCTCGTTGGGTGGTGCACGGCTTTCGCCAGCGCGCCGGCGTGGACTTCACCGACACCTTCGCCCCGGTCGTTAAACCGGGCATGATTCACACGGTGCTTCAGCTGGCGGTCTCCTGTGCCTGGCCTGTGCATCAGTTGGATGTCTCCAACGCATTTTTGCACGGTCACCTCACTGAACGGGTCTTCTGTGAGCAGGCGACTGGCTTCGTCGACGCCGAGCATCCCGATCATGTGTGCTTGCTCTCTTGGTCTCTTTATGGACTGAAGCAGGCCCCCCGGGCATGGTACCAGTGTATGGCTGGGTTCTTGTAGCAGCTTGGGTTTCGCACAACCCGCTCTGACGCCTCTCTTTTCGTCTATCATCAGGGCACTGATACTGCGTACCTGCTGCTCTATGCGGACGACATTATCCTGACGGCATCCTCGCCTGGGCTCCTTCAGCAGCTCACGCCTCGTCTTCGTGATGAGTTTGCCCTCAAGGATCTGGGAGCGCTGCACTACTTCCTCAGCATTGAGGTTGTTCGTCGTGCCGACGACCGGGTTCTTTCTGCATCAGCAGAAGTACGCTCATGAGCTTCTCGAGCGCGCGGGACGCTTAATTGCAGGACCGCGTCTACGCCTGTTGACACCAAGGCGAAGGTTTCTGCTTTGGAGGGTTCCCCTGCGCCGGATGCTGCGTTCTACCGCTCCATCGTCGGTGCCCTGCAGTATCTCACACTTACTCGGCCTGACTTGCAGTATGCAGTCCAGCAGGTGTGCCTCCACATGCACTCCCCGGGTGATTCCTACTGGACTCTGGTGAAGCGTATTCTTCGGTACATACGCGGCACTATGAGCCTGGGACTCACCCTGACGACATCCTCCTCCATCGACATGGTTGCCTACTCCGACGCTGACTGGGCAGGCTGCCCGGACATGCGTCGCTCTACGTCAGGCTATTGTGTCTACCTCGGGCCCTCGCTGATTTCGTGGTCGTCCAAGCGGCAACCCAGAGTCTCTCGCTCGAGTGCCGAGGCGGAGTATCGGGCAGTGGATCACGCCGTTGCTGAGTGCTCTTGGCTCCGTCAGCTCCTTCAAGAGTTGCTACGTGTGGTCCCCAAGGCCACGATCGTCTACTGTGACAGCGTCTCTGCCGTATATCTCTCCGCCAACCCCGTCCACCATCTCCGTACGAAGCACATTGAGCTCGACATTCACTTCGTTCGCGAGCAGGTGGCTCTCGGGAAGGTTCGTGTTTTACACGTTCCTACCACTCAGCAGTTTGCCAATGTCATGACTAAGGGACTACCGACCCCAGTCTTTGATGAGTTTCGGTCCAGTCTCTGTGTCTCCGGTGACGCTTCGACTGCGGGAGGGTGTTGAGCGTACGTTATCCACTGCATATGTATAGGACTTGGGTCTGTATTTATACCGTTGTATATCTCTCTTTCTCCCCGTATATTTGTACATCTTGGAAGACAAGTAGAGGCCGGTCCATCCTATACCTATATATGTCCACCATGCACACGATCAATGATTATCGATTCGTGCACTCTCATTCTTCCTAACTAACAGGCGGGGGGGCAGGAACTACTGGTGGAAGTGGATGCATGCCTACAATTATACTTGGCGCTGATGTGACCCATCCTCGCGAGGACAGCAGTCCTCCGCTGCTGTAAGTAAAATATTACTAGTACCTGCCACTTGTTTTTTAGTCTTGATTTTTTTTTTCTCGGCAAGAGGTTTTTGGTACTCTGCTAATGAGTTACGGTATGGTGGCGTCTTCGTAGGTTGTAGCCTCCCAAGATTGGCCGGAGGTACAAGCTATGCGGGGTTATAGTTTCTGCTCAGGCGCACCGGCAAGAGCTGATACAAGATTTGTACAAGGTCTGGCAAGATCCATAGAAAGGACCAGTCAGTGGTGAGTGCTGACATGATTGGGTACATTGCTCATTATTAGTTATTCTTAAAAATGCAGGGAGCTACGTATATCCTTAAAAAATGCGGTGGCGGCCATGGGCGGCGGGCGGCTTACACGACTCCGACAATGGAGACACAGCCGTATAGGAAGCATGGCAGATGGCAGCAGCCAGACTGCAAGAGCGGCACAGGGAAATGTCACAAAAAACATTAAATTGCCGCTTCTATTTTTTTCCAGAAACTTCCAATCTGTTCATCTTTAATCATGGTAGAACAAAAAACAACAGAGATAACAAAAATTAAAATCATGTCCGTGGACCACCTAGCGACGACTACAAGCACTGGGGCGAGCCGAAGGCGCGCCACTGTCATTGCCCCTCCCTTATCGAAGCCGGGCAAACCTTGTTGTAGTAGACAGTCGAAAAGTCGCCGTGCTAAGGCCCCATAGGACCGATGCACCAGAGTAGCAATCATCGCCCGATCAAGAAAGTCATAGATCAGAAGGATCAAACATGTAAACACCCAAACAAAAACGAACGGAGGCCAGATCCAAATAGATCTATCGAAGACCAGCAACGATCGAATCCCACGAAATCCGATGAAGACAAACCTCCACACTCAATCAAACAATTAGTGAAGAAACATGTTGGTTCCTACTATACGGAAGTAGTACTAATTAGATATATTTTGTACTCCCTCCGTTCGGAATTACTTGTCACGAAAATGGATGTATCTAGATGTATTTTAGTTCTAGATACATCCATTTCCGAGACAAGTAATTCCGAACAGAGGGAGTAGCTGGTTAGCCTAGGCTGGTCATATATCCCGAGGAGTTAATTAATACTCCCTCCGTAAACTAATATAAGAGTGTTTAGATTACTACTTTAGTGATCTAAATGCTCTTATATTAGTTTACAGAGGGAGTATTTGTGATATGCCTTTTTTTCGAACAGTATTTGTGATATGCAACTGTTTAAGAATTGTAAGTTTTTTTTTTGCAGTATGGACTAAACTATAGGGCGTTTGAGGCACATGAGTTAAAACCAATTGCTTTATATTCGTCCATGCGGCTATTATTCACTGAGTTTCATTTGTACATCATCCATACGTTAGAGCGACTCTGCATTCAATGAGAGAAGACGTTCATACCAACTATGAAACGCTTACGATAACTTTGTAAAATCTCAAGATAATATGCTGGCTCAATCTCTTGGGAGTGCTCATAAAGTGTAGTGCGTGTGTGTTGATAGGGATGAGTACATGCGCATATGTATGAGCGCGTGCGTCTATATTTTGTTTAAAAAGTTTGGACTAAGGGACAATATCATTCCATTTTATTTAATTTTTCATAAACTTGACACGATACACGATACATGCAAAGACAATCACGAGCAGTGCACACTCCAAAGAAATGAAAGCGCCCATATCAGATCAAATGGAATCTAGCATCATTTTGGCAGCGGGAAGAGGAGGGATGCTCTGCTCATTCCTGAAGAAGTCATCGGGATCCACCATGGTCTTCACGGCTGCCAGCCTCTTAAAATTCCCTTTGAAATACTTGTCTCCCCAGACTCTAGCCTTGTCATAGCTCGTCACGTCACCGTCCAACTCGTTCGTCCCCAGGTCAAGGTCCCTGTAGTTGACATACACAGCCCTTGGGTTCTTGGACACGTAAGGCTCCATCTCCTTGTACAGCCCCCTGACCCAGCTCATCCGCTTCTCCGCCGCCGCCGTCCCGTTCTCGTACCAGAAGGAGTAGTACTGGAGCTGGTAAAGGTTCCCCTGCCGGTGCGGGAACGGCGTCTCCGACGGCGAGATGCTGCTCATCACGCCGCCGTAAGGGTCCAGCATGAGCAGCGCCGCCTCGGGCTTCTCCAGCCACGCCGTCCATATGCTCTCCCACACGTCCCTTGGAATCGGCTCCTGCACGTGGTCCGACTTGGCCTTGAGATAGTAGCTCGGGTTGCTGCTCCTGTTGAGGAGCTGCTCCGGTGGTACGGACGTCGTGGAGAAGCCGAAGAAGGCCGTGGACTGCACCCAGCTCACCTCCTCGCAGTCTTGCTCCGTCATTCCAAGCTCCGGGAAGCGATCCTGCATGAGCCGATGGAGGCCGCCGCACCGGCCAAGAAACAGCGCCTGGAAATTAGCCTGCTGGTTCAGCACGAGCACGCGGAGGTACAGCTCTTGCGGTGAAGCCGGCGACATCTCTTGCCATTTGGTGATCAGTTCGATGGCGGATTGGTCCCTTGACCGGACGATGCTGAACACCGTGACGGTCTCTGGCACGGGGACTAGCCGCACCTTCCACGACAGCACCACGCCGAAGCTCTCGCCGCCTCCGCCGCAGAGAGCCCAGAAGTGGTCCTCCCCCATGCTGCTCCTGTTCACCAGCCTTCCGTCCGCGTCCACGACGACGGCGTCGAGGACGTTGTCGGCGGAGAGACCGTACTTGCGTGCCAGCGAGCCGAACCCGCCGCCGCTGAGGTGGCCGCCGATGCCCATGGTGGGGCACGAGCCCGCCGGGAACCCCAGCGAGCGGCTGGCGGCGCCCACGGCGTAGTAGAGCTCGCCGACGGTGGCGCCGGACTCAACCCACGCCTCAGCACGCGCCGCGTCGACGTGGATCGCACAGAGAGCGGCGAGGTCTAGCACCGCGAAGGGCTCGTTGTGGTTGTGGAGGTGGACGGAGGCGTAGGAGAGGCCCTCGTAGTCGTGGCCGCCGCTGCGCACGCGGACGCGGACGCCGTGGCGGCGGCCGCAGCGCACGGTGGTCTGCGCGTGAGCGTGCTCGGTGGCCGCGATGATCCCTAGAGGCTTGGAGGTGTCCGGCAGGATGTAGCGGAGGTTCCGGGCGGTGGACAGCAGGAGGGCAGAGTAAGACGACGGGGTTGCCGGGGTCTGGATGAGGCGAGACGGGATGTCCGCGGAGAGGCAGCCAAGGAATTCATCGATTGCAGTTGCAGTGGAAGCTAAAGAGGGCGTGTTTTGACCCCAGAGGACGCAGCAGAGGGTTAGGACAAGGTGTAAAAATGTCGTCCTCGGTGTCCTTGCCATGATTGATGCACGAGTGGCAACTATGGCTGCGTGCTACGTATATAGAAGGCGGCAACTATATATATAGTTGAATTGAAGCATCATCTGTCATATATAGTTCAAGGAGTGGTTCCACAACCTTTTGGCCAATAAGTTCCGTACAAGAAAAGGAAAAACGGTGGAGGAAATCAACTTCGCAAAGTTATTAGTAGAACAGTACCAAGAGTTTAATATATGTTTTGTGTCTAATCTCACCTATACCAATCCACTTCACGTGCTGCCGTGCTGGGCTTTTGCGTATTGCCCAGTAGGGCTGCAAACGAGTCTGAGTTCGAGCGAGCTAGCCTTGGCTCAGCTCAACTCATACTAAAATTCGAGCGAGCTTAAAATGTGCGAAACTCAAGGTCGAGCTGCAGAAAGTGGCTCGTGCTCAGCTTGTAACGATCTCGAGTCGATCTCGAGCTAGTTTCGAGCTAATAAAATGATTTTAAGGAAAATTTTAAAACAAGATAGGCCACAACACAACAAAAAAATCTCTATAAATTCAACTTATTCTTTTTCAAGTGAAGACTAGTATTTAATAACAAGAAATCATGGATAGAAGGCGATGAAGGTGCGCCAGCTCTCAAACATTGACCAAAATAACAAAATATTGAACACACGGTTGCCCACGTGATGAGAATAAATTTTCTCCATGCTTAATTTCTATGTTTGCTAGTAGGTAAAGTGAAGATAAAAATCGTACAGAACATATACAAAAATGAATGATCCTAATTCTTGGCAATAGATATGAAGGTTATTTAATATACTTATATGATATCGAGCTCTAAAATCGAGCGAGCCAATGTTGGCTCAAGATCGGCTCGTTTCTTAATCGAGCTACATAAAGTGTTCATACTCAGCTCATTTTTTTCGACTCGATCTCGAGTCGATCTAAAATACGAGTCGATCTCGAGCGGCTCACAAGCCTCGAGCTTTTCTTGCAGCCCTATTGCCCAGTAGAGCAGTCAAGCTAGCCGACACTAATCCAGTAGAGCAGTCAAGCTCCATATCCCCAGTGCTTTTGCGTATTGCCTACGCCCTACGCCTATCTTCGGTGAACCATTTTTGGAAAACAGAACCATTGTACGTGCTGGGCTGTTTTGGTTTCCTTGTTTGGTAGAGTTCCTGCAAAACATGCTGCCCCTATTTTAGTTATTGAGTAAATTTTGTTCGCAACATGTTTTTATCATTTATGTCACTAGTTATAACTCACTACTCAGTTTTGCCATTCAAAAATTAAATTGCTCAAAAATGTCATTGTTTCGTGAGATACCTGCTAAAAAATGCCATTAGATATCTAAAAAATGCCATCGTTTTATTAGATGTTTGTTCAAAAATGCCACTAGACATTATTATTGTCAGGCCAAACTCGTTGGCCATGTTATATGACAAAAATTTCTCTGTACACCCATGTCAGTTCTCCCTATGTCACAATGATAAGTGTGGACCCCACTTGTCAGGAGTAAGCAAGCGAATAATTTTGAAGAAAAATAAAAACGTTCTTGGGATCAAGTGGGACCCACACTTTATCGTAATTAGATAGAGAGAGCGGACGACAGGAGCCTGGCCGGCGTTGCATTTAATGCCGGCCCGCTCATGAACAGACATGTGACAGGAGTAGCTTTCTCGGCTTCCACGCGTGGTTAATGAAGGCGTTTGAATGCGGCGAGGAGGCGTGTTCAGTCGGGCATGCAATGGGCAGTGTCCTCGGCCAACGCGCTGCTTCAATGGTGGAGGCAGTGAGAGGTTGCGCTCGCCCTGAGCCGTCATCATTGTTTAGCGGTGCGCTCTACAGCGGCATGAATGCGGGCAGCTGGCGCCAGTCGGGAGCGCGCGCGTGCGAGGGAGGAGGGGTTTGGGTTGGCTAGTGCGGTCAGAAGCGGGCATACCGGCGGTACATACTCCCGCAAACCTTCCTCCATATTTGTCTTCGATTTACGGGAGAAATCGTGTTAGATCGCCCTAGGTAACTATGTACACATCGACACGTACACGGTCCGGACAACGCATTCTGAACGGTTGCGGAAGGTTTGAGGGGCGACGTTGGAGATGCCCAAAGTATGTACAAATCAACATGTACTCTGGCTTCATCTTTATTAGAGTTGTAAGAGCATCTACAGCCGGACTTGGTAAACCCAACCCCTCAAACGCCCACGGATGCACCCAGGCACGTTCACGGGCACTGACCGGACACTCCTCAAATAATGTAATCTATATCCGACACCTCAATCATCATATCTCAAATCCATATAAACTCATGCAACTACATCGATGCACACACATCGTCCGGCTACTCCATCACTACTAACTAAACATGCCATCAAACTACCAAAATTTGGCATGTTTGGCTATGGTGGAGTTCATCCACGGTTGCCCTTGCCATTCTCGGCTCCCTTGTCGTCCTTCTTGCGGAAGTACCGGTCGAAGATGCAGTACAGATCAAAACGGATCTGCTCGTCGCTGGACCTATCCTCGCCGCCGCTGTCCTCCTTCTCCTCCTTCGGCGGCACTCCGGCCATGGCACAGACTGCCCGGTTCTGCTCTCGGGCGAGGGCGTGCATGTTCCTCCGCTGCCGTTTCTTCATAATGCAGGCGCGGATGGCTTCCTCCTTTGCGGTCGCCCACGCCACCACATCAGCCTCCTCCGCTGCCATTTTCGCCGCGATACGGGCCTCGACAGCCCTTATCCTCTCTTTCCCACTTCGGGCTGCTCGTTCCGGGTGGGACTCATAATCTACCCGACCTGTGATAGGGAAGGAGAGGTGTTCCGGGCTGCCGGGACTGCGAGGATCCAGCACCAGAGGACCCGAGCGCCCGGTGAGTTGATTCTATGGCGTCGCGGCGGGCGGATCCATCTGTTGGCCGGGTGCTATCCTCCTCGGAGCGGCGGAGTGCAATGCGGACTGCCATTGCCTCCTCCAACACGCATGTGATGACACTCTAGTCGACGGATACAGAGTGGTCGGAGTGCGATCTGATGCCTGCCATGTCGGAGAAGGCCGGAATCGCCGGAAGTGAGCTCGGGTGTTGGAGGGGAATGGCTAGGGTTTGCTCCAGTAAGCGGATGGGGATGAATATATGTGGGGTCGGTGGACCAGCATGGGCCGGGTCCGACGTGGCGGACGCGCCTGGACGTTTGAGAACCGTTTAAGACGTCCATCTAAATCGAAAAGTTGTGATGGATAAGTGGCCGGGCGGCCCGTCCGAACGTTTGAGGAGGGTTTGAGACGCCCAGTCATGGACGCTCTAACGTGCTTGCACTCGTGTGTGCGTGTAGTCCGTGGTAACTGTAGCAGCATGGTGTCCCACCTGTGCCACGTCAAGAAAAACTAGCAGGCTGAAGCTAGTACGCTACTAGCCTTTGACTTGACTCCCAATACGCCAATGGACAGGCCGGTACAGACGCATGCATCTGTTTTTGACAGTGGTGTCAAGGCAAAATAATTTAGAAGCAAGCTACATAAGTGATAGTATTACCAAAATGCTAGGAAGTTTAAATAATGCAATTCAATCTCAAATAATGTAATCCATATTCGGACACCTCAATTATCATATCCCCAACCCATACAAACTCATGCAACTATGTCGATGCACACACATTGTTCGGCTACTCCATCACTACTAACTAAACATGCCATTGAACTACCACAATTTGGCATGTTTGGCTATGCTGGAGTTCATCCACGGCTTCCCTTGCCCTTCTCGGCGCCCTTAACGTCCTTCTTGCAGAAGTACCAGTCGAAGACGCAGTACGGATCGAATCGGTTCTACTCGTCGCTGTCCTCCTTCTCCTCCTTCGGTGGCACTCCGGCCATGGCACAGACTGCCCAATTCTGCTCTCGGGCGAGGGCGCGTGTGTTCCTCCGCTGCCGTTTCTTCACAATGCGGGCGCGGATGGCTTCCTCCTCTACGACCGCCTGCACCGCCGCATGAGCCTCCTCCGTCGCCGCCATTCCACCGCCACGGCGGCCCTTAGCCTCTCCTTCCCATGGCGGGCTGCCCGTTTCTGACTCATTGTCTGCCCGACCGGTGATGGGGAAGGAGAGGTGTTCTGGCTGTCGACGCTATGGCGTCGGGGCAGACAGATCCGTCCGTCGGTCGGGTGCTGTCTACCCGGGAGCGACAGAGTGCAATGCGGACTGCCATTGCCTCCTCCAACCCACACGGGATGACATACCAGTCGACGGATCCGGTGTGGTCAGAGTCCGATCCGCTGCCTGCCATGCCGAAGAAGGCCGAAAATCGCCGGAGGTGAGCTTGGGTGGCTGAGGGTGGGGAAGGGAGTGAAGTGAAGTGGCTAGGGTTTGCTCCGGTGAGCGGATGGGACGAATATATGTGGGGTTGGGTGGGTCAGCATGGGCCGGGTCCGACGTGGTTGGCGTGCCCGGGCGTCCCATATTCGTTTCATATTTGGGCTGGATATGAAGGATGTCGGTCAACGCAAGTATTTGAAGACCATTTGAGACGTCTGTCTAGGTCAAAAAATTATGACTGGTCAGTGACCGGGCGGCCTGCCCGGGCGGTTGAGAAAGGTTTGGGACGCCCAATATGCTCTAACTTGTCTTGCACTCGTGTATGCGTGGTCTGCGGTAACTGTAGGAGCATGGTGTCCCACCTGCGCCACCTGCACACCTCCCACGTGCACGCCACCTTCCCGTGAAGAAAACTAGCAGGCTGAAGCTAGTACGCTAGTGGCCATTGACTTTGACTCCCAATAGGCCAATAGACTGGCGGGTACAGATGCATGCATCTGTTTTAACAGTCTGGAATTCTGATGTTAAGGCAAAATAACCTAAAGCAAGCTACATAAGTGGCATTACAAAAATGCTAGAGAGTTTAAATGATGTATGCAAATCGATAGATGTTGAAGATCCAGAAACAAAATTGAAGAAGATGCAAATGCTGCTCCTAAACATCCACTGAAGCAACCGGCCAGAAATGCAGCTAGTAGTAGTTTTTCACAATGTGGAATGCCGTGTCGCAGCGAAAAACAAGGGTCTCCACATACACTTTTTTATTTCCAATGATGTGGAGTATGCCTCTTCACGCTGACTAATACTGCGGTGTTCTTGCCCAATACGGCTGTTTCACCTGCTAACTTCTCTATCCAGTCTCTATGCATTGCGTGCGTGAAAGGCGTAGTACGTGGGGCCTAAGAAAACCGATGTGCTTACGATTTCTTTCTTACCTACCATGTGGAATACTATGTCACATGCGGTCGTGTTGTTGTTTGCTTGTGTTCGATCCGCTGCTTACGGCTGTGCCACAAGGAACCTCATCCCGAGAATTCAACGTTTGATGATACGCAACTTCTAACACGAAATGTCATCACCATTTTTTAATTCTTTTTGTGGGGGAGCTATCATCACCATAATTATTGAATTGCCGGGATGAACTGCAGCTACAGGGATATATACGCACAGAGCGACAACATGACCGTATCAAACTATCAACATCCAGTCGCTATGCATTGCATACGTGGATGGCCTGATACATGGGGCCTATGGGCATTTCAACGGCAACCCACAAAAATCCTCCCGCATCCGTCCATGAATAGAGGGACTAGTCTGTGGACATGGATGTGGAAGGTCGACGTGCAACGCTAGATGCATACATTTCAAACTCCTTTTCAACAAACCGCATGAAATTCATGCAAACATGGCTGGATTTTGTATAAACATGATGGATTTCATACAAAGCAGATGAGAACGGTTGCATTTTGGACACATTTTCAACTAAAAAGTTAAAACTATGTGCACGTATGGTCACGCGGAGCTTCACTCCCACGACACAGATACGCTACACTAGTCTACGATCGGCCGCGACTCGTCTTCCCCATGTCCGGCAACTCGCTCACCGGACTGCTAGGAGCCCTGGAGGTATATGCTTCAGCGCAAAGGGCGGCTCGCTTCCCACCGCTCATCGGAGTGGAACCCTCGACTGATGCTTGGCACATAAGGTCTTAGTTGACTAATTTGAGCTAGCCCTAGCCACCACTAATACTCATAATTAGAAGCCCTGTGTGGTTCTAATCTCCTCCCTCTAATTCTCCGGCGACGATTAGCTCTCTCGATGGTGAAGCGCTGTCGGATCATGAGGATCTACGCTTGTAACCAAGTAGAGAGGTTGTGCTTTTGGTCTTCTGTTCAAGGGATCATTCGAGGGCGGTTCACAGGATCGTCATTGACATTCGAGGGACTACATTACGATCTACACTGACTCGTCAACTTTCGCTGCACTCCGAAGTTGGTAATGATCGTTGATCCAAATCCGATATGCATCTTCATGTTGTTCCTGGGTGTTCGTAGAGCGATTTTGTTTTGTTTATACTACGTTTCCCAATAGCTGCAATCTTTCCTGCTTGATTGATGACCTACTAGTTTCTAGTATTTGTATGATTGGCCGGCTTGTGCGAGGTACCATGGATCTGGCAAGGCTTGTCAAGTATCCTATCCAGCGTAGTTGGTCCATCTCTACTCCCTTTAAAGGGCTTTTTCTTCTAGCCACTTCATAGATTACTGAATCCGACTTTTATCGCCGCCTCATTGGCATCACTGCCATTGCCCTTATGGCAACGCATATTGTTTTTGTTGCGTCGAGGTTTCCTGTTCTCGTCGCGTACTTCCGAGGTGCCGGGGTCACCGCTATCACTAGTACTGCGGGCCAACCAGCCATCCTCTCCTGCGCAGAATCTAGTCATAAGGGAGGTGAGGGCCTGCATGGTCCTCGGTTTTTCTTTTCCCCGTGCTGTCGCGGCAGCCATTCGTCATGAATGTTGTATCGGAAACCAGTGATCGCTTCTGCATCATGATAGTCAACGTTTTGATTTTTCTTGGTCAAAATCTGATTCCAAAACATCCTAGCAGACTCGCCAGGCTGTTGGATGATGTGGTGAGGTCATCGGCATCCGGGGGCGAACATAAGTGCCCTGGAAGTTAGCATGGAATGCATCTTCGAGCTCTTCCCAGCTACCGATGAAGTTCTTGGGCAAGCTATGGAGCCAATGCCTCACCGGTCCTTTAAGTTCTAATGGTAGGTATTTGATGGCGTGGAGGTCATCTCCTCGGGCCATATGGATGTGGAGAAGGAAGCCTTTGATCCATACTGTTAGAATATGTTGTATAGAGATAGGAGAGTAGTTTAAATCTTTGTAATCTTATCTCCTCTTCTCTCTACTTCTGTTAAACCCCCTGTACCGAACCTGATCGATCTCCTCCTCTCCTGATCGATCTCTCCCTTGTAAGCCATGACATGATCTCTATATAATACAATGCGACCCAGACGAAGGGTTCTACGCTTCCCAATTCTTCTCACATGGTAACAGAGCCTCTTCCTCTATAGATCAGGAATAGATCGCATCTAGCTACCGCATCGACCGAGCAGCATGTGTTGGGAAACGTAGTAATTTCAAAAAAATTCCTACGCACACGCAAGATTATGGTGATGATATAGCAACGAGAGGGGAGAGTGTTCGTCCACGTACCCTCGTAGACCGTAAGCGGAAGCGTTATGACAATGCGGTTGATGTAGTCGTACGTCTTCACAATCCGACCGATCCAAGTACCGAACGTACGGCACCTCCGACTTCAGCACACGTTCAGCTCGATGACGATCTCCGGCCCTCCGATCCAGCAAAGGCTCCGGAGATGAGTTCCGTCAGCATGGCGTGGTGACGATGATGATGTTCTACCGGCGCAGGGCTTCGCCTAAACTCTACGACGATATGACCGAGGTGGAATATGGTGGAGGGGGGCACCGCACACGGCTAAGGAACGATCCGTAGATCAACTTGTGTCTATGGGGTGCCCCCTACCCCCGTATATAAAGGAGTGGAGGAGGGGAGGGCCGGCCCTCTTCTATGGCGTGCCCTAGGGGAGTCCTACTCCCACCG
Organism: Aegilops speltoides; assembly: GCA_021437245.1. Taxonomy (NCBI): domain Eukaryota; kingdom Viridiplantae; phylum Streptophyta; class Magnoliopsida; order Poales; family Poaceae; genus Aegilops; species Aegilops speltoides. The sequence goes on from CM038141.1 coordinate 459,529,852, forward strand.
GGAGTAGGATTCCCCCTTTCCTAGTCCAACTAGGAGTCCTTCCATGTATTAGGAGTAGGAGACAAGGAAGGGAAGAGAGAAGGAAGGAAGGAGGGGTGCGGCCCTCCCCTAGTCCAATTCGGACTAGGCCATGGGGGGCGCGCCTTCCCTAGGCAGCCCTCTCTCTTTCCGCAGGCCCAATAAGGCCCAATACTTCTCCCGGCGAATTCCGTAACTCTCCCAGACTCCGAAAAATACCGAATCACTCGGAACCTTTCCGAACTCGAATATAGTCGTCCAATATATCGATCTTTACGTCTCGACCATTTTGAGACTCCTCGTCATGTCCCCGATCTCATCCGAGACTCCGAACTGCTTCGGTACATCAAAACTCATAAACTCATAATATAACTGTCATCGAAACCTTAAGCGTGCGGACCCTACGGGTTCGAGAACTATGTAGACATGACCTAGAACTATTCTCGGTCAATAACCAATAGCGGGACCTGGATGCCCATATTGGCTCCTACATATTCTATGAAGATCTTTATCGGTCAAACCGTATAACAATATACGTTGTTCCCTTTGTCATCGGTATGTTACTTGCCCGAGATTCGATCGTCGGTATCCAATACCTAGTTCAATCTCTTTACCGGCAAGTCTCTTTACTCGTTCTGTAATACGTCATCTCATAACTAACTCATTAGTTATAATGCTTGCAAGGCTTAAGTGATGAGTATTACCGAGAGGGCCCAGAGATACCTCTCCGACAACCGGAGTGACAAAACCTAATCTCGAAATACGCCAACTCAACATGTACCTTCGGAGAGACCTGTAGTACTCCTTTATAATCACCCAGTTACATTGTGACGTTTGGTAGCACCCAAAGTGTTCCTCCGGTAAACGGGAGTTGCATAATTCTCATAGTTATAGGAACATGAAGAAAGCAAATAGCAGAATACTAAACAATCAAGTGCTAAGCTAACGGAATGGGTCAAGTCAATCACATCATTCTCCTAATGATGTGATCCCGTTAATCAAATGACAACTCTTTTGTCCATGGCTAGGAAACATAACCATCTCTGATAAACGAGCTAGTCAAATAGAGGCATACTAGTGACAGTATGTTTGTCTATGTATTCACACATGTATTATGTTTCCGGTTAATACAATTCTAGCATGAATAATAAACATTTATCATGAAATAAGGAAATAAATAATAACTTTATTATTTCCTCCAGGGCATATTTCCTTCAGTCTCCCACTTGTACTAGAGTCAATAATCTAGTTCACATCGCCATGTGATTTAACACCAATATTCATATCTCAGATATGATTAACACCCATAGTTCACATCATCATGTGACCAACACCCAAAGGGTTTACTAGAGTCAATAATCTAGTTCACATTGCTATGTGATTAACACCCAAAGAGTACTAAGGTGTGATCATGTTTTGCTCGTGAGAGAAGCTTAGTCAACGGGTCTGTCACATTCAGAGCCGTATGTATTTTGCAAATATTCCATGTCTACAATGCTCCGCACGGAGCTACTCTTGCTAATTGCTCCCACTTTCAATATGTATCCAGATTGAGACTTAGAGTCATCTGGATCGGTGTGAAAATTTGCACCGAGGTAACTTTTACGACGGGCTCTTTTATCACCTCCATAATCGAGAAATATTTCCTTAGTCCTCACTAAGGATATTCTTGACCAATGTCCAGTGATCTACTCCTAGATCACTATTGTACTCCTTTGTCAAATACAGACCAAGGTATACAATAGGTCTGGTACATAGCATAGCATACTTCATAGAACCTATGACTGAGGCATAGGGAATGACTTTTCATTCTCTTTCTATTTTCTGCTGTGGTCGGGATTTGAGTCTTACTCAATTTCATACCTTTGCAACACATGCAAGAACTCTTTCTTTGACTGTTCCATTTTGAGCTATTTCAAAATCTTGTCAAGGTATGTACTCATTGAAAATCTTATCAAGCGTCTTGATCTATCTCAATAGATCTTTGATGCTCAATATGTAAGTAGCTTTACTGAGGTCTTTCTTCGAAAAAATTCTTCCAAATACTCCTTTATGCTTTGCAGAATAATTCTACATTATTTCTGATCGACAATATGTCACTCACATATACTAATCAGAAAGGCTGTAGTGCTCCCACTCACTTTATTGTAAATACAGGCTTCACCGCAAGTCTGTATAAAACTGTATGCTTTGATCAACTTATCAAAGCGTATATTCCAACTCCGAGATGCTTGCACCAGTCCATAGATGGATCGCTGGAGCTTGCACATTTTTGTTAGCACCTTTAGGATTGACAAAACCTTCTTGTTGCATCATATACAACTCTTCTTTAAGAAAACCATTAAGGAATGCAGTTTTGACATCCATTTGCCAGATTTCATAAAATGTGGCAATTGCTAACATGATTCAGACAGACTTAAGCATCGCTACAGTTGAGAAAATCTCATTGTAGTCAACACCTTGAACTTGTCGAAAACCTTTTTGCGACAAGTCGAGCTTTGTAGATAGTGACACTACTATCAGCATCTGTCTTCCTCTTGAAGATCCATTTATACAATATGGCTTGCCGATCATCGGGCAACTCCACCAAAGTCCACACTTTGTTCTCATACATGGATCCCATCTCAGATTTCATGGCCTCAAGCCATTTCGCGGAATCTGGGCTCATCATCGCTTCCTCATAGTTCGTAGGTTCATCATGGTCCAGTAACATGACTTCCAGAACAGGATTACCATACCACTCTGGTGCGGACTGTACTTTGGAAGACCTACGGGGTTTTGTAGTAACTTGATCTGAAGTTTCATGATCATCATCATTAGCTTCCTCACTAATTGGTGTAGTAGTCACAGGAACAGATTTCTGTGATGAACTACTTTCCAATAAGGGAGTAGGTACAGTTACCTCATCAAGTTCTACTTTCCTCCCACTCACTTCTTTCGAGAGAAACTCCTTCTCTAGAAAGGATCTATTCTCAGCAACAAATTTGCCTTCGGATCTGTGATAGAAGGTGTACCCAAAAATTTCCTTTGGGTATTCTATGAAGACGCACTTCTCCGATTTGGGTTCGAGCTTATCAAGTTGAAAACCTTTTTCATATAAGTATCGCAACTCCAAACTTTAAGAAACGACAGCTCAGGTTTACTGCTAAACCATAGTTCATACGGTGTCGTTTCAATGGATTTAGATGGTGCCCTATTAAACGTGAATGCAGCTGTCTCTAATGCATAACCCCAAAACGATAGTGGTAAACTGATAAGAGATATCATAGATCGCACCATATCTAGTAAAGTACGATTACGACGTTCGGACACACCATTACATTGTGTTGTTCCAGGTGGCGTGAGTTTGTGAAACTATTCCACATTGTTTTAATTAAAGACCAAACTCGTAACTCAAATATTCCTCTCCGCGATCAGATCGCAGAAACTTTATTTTTCTTGTTACAATGATTTTTCCACTTCACTCTGAAATTCTTTGAACCTTTCAACTATTTCAGACTTATGTTTCATCAAGTAGATATACCCATATCTGCTCAAATCATCTTGTGAAGGTCAGAAAATAACGATACTTGCCACGAGCCTTCATACTCATTGGTCTGCATACATCGGTATGTATTATTTCCAATAAGTCGGTAGCTCGTTCCATTGTTCCGAAGAACGGAGTTTTAGTCATCTTGCCCAAAAGGCACGGTTCGCAAGCATCAAATGATTCATAACCAAGTGATTTCGAAAATCCATCTTTATGGAGTTTCTTCATGCGCTTTACACCGATATGACCCAAACGGCAGTGCCACAAATAAGTTGCACTATCATTATTAACTTTGCTTATTTTGGCCTCAATATTATGAATATGTGTATCACTGCGATCGAGATCCAACAAACTATTTTCATTAGGTGTATGACCATTGAAGGTTTTATTCATGTAAACAGAACAACAATTATTCTCTGATTTTAAATGAATAACCGTATTGCAATAAACACGATCAAATCATATTCATGCTCAACGCAAACGCCAAATAACATTTATTTAGGTTTAACACTAATCCCGAAAGTATAGGGAGTGTGCGATGATAATCATATCAATCTTGGAACTACTTCCAACACTCATCGTCACTTTCCCTTCAACTAGTCTCTGTTTATTCTGTAACTCCTGTTTCGAGTTACTAATCTTAGCAACTGAACAAGTATCAAATACTCAGGGGCTACTATAAACACTAGTAAGGCACACATCGATAATCTGTATATCAAATATACCCTTGTTCACTTTGCCATCCTTCTTATCCACCAAATATTCAGGGCATTTCCGCTTCCAGTGACCATTTCCTTTGCAGTGTAAATACTCAGTTTCAGGCTATGGTCCAGCTTTGGGCTTCTTCGCAGGAGTAACAACTTTTTTGCCATTCTACTTGAAGTTTCCCTTTCTTTCCCTTTGCCCTTCTCTTGAAACTAGTGGTCTTGTCAATCATCAACACTTGATGCTCTTTTCTTGATTTCTACCTTCGTCGATTTCAACATCACGAAGAGCTCGGGAATCGTTTTCGTCATCCCTTGCATACTATAGTTCATCACGAAGTTCTAGTAACTTAGTGATGGTGACTAGAGAATTCTCTAATCACTATCTTATCTGGAAGATTAACTCCCACTTGATTCAAGCGATTGAAGTACCCAGACAATCTGAGCACATGCTCACTAGTTGAGCGATTCTCCTCCATCTTTTAGCTTTAGAACTTGTTGGAGACTTCATATCTCTCAACTCGGGTATTTGCTGGAAATATTAACTTCAACACCTGGAACATCTCATATGGTTCATGACGTTCAAAACGTCTTTGAAGTCCCGATTCTAAGCCGTTTAAGCATGGTGCACTAAACTATCAAGTAGTCATCCTTTTGAGCTAGCCAAACGTTCATAACTTCTGCATCTGCTCCTGCAATAGGTTTTTCACCTAGCGATGCATTAAGGACATAATTCTTCTGTGCAGCAATAAGGATAAACCTGAGATCACGGATCCAATCCGCATCATTGCTACTAACATCTTTCAACACAGTTTTCTCTAGGAACATATCAAAATAAACATATGAAAGCAACAACGCGAGCTATTGATCTACAACATAATTTGCAAAATACTACTAGGACTAAGTTCATGATAAATTAAAGTTCAATTAATCATATTACTTAAGAACTCCCACTTAGATAGACATCCCTCTAATCCTCTAAGTGATCACGTGATCCAAATCAACTAAACCATGTCCGATCATCACGTGAGATGGAGTAGTTTCGATGGTGAACATCACTATGTTGATAATATCTACTATATGATTCACGCTCGACCTTTCGGTCTCCGTGTTCCGAGGCCATATCTGTATATGCTAGGCTCGTCAAGTTTAACCTGAGTATTCCGCGTGTGCAACTGTTTTGCACCCATTGTATTTGAACGTAGAGCCTATCACACCCGATCATCACGTGGTGTCTCAGCACGAAAAACTTTCGCAACGGTGCATACTCAGGGAGAACACTTCTTGATAATTAGTGAGAGATCATCTTAAAATGCTACCGTCAAACAAAGCAAGATAAGATGCATAAGGATAAACATCACATGCAATCAATATAAGTGATATGATATGGCCATCATCATCTTGTGCTTGTGATCTCCATCTTCGAAGCACCGTCATGATCACCATCGTCACCGGCGTGACACCTTGATCTCCATCGTAGCATCGTTGTCGTTACGCCATCTATTGCTTCTACGACTATCGCTACCGCTTAGTGATAAGGTAAAGCAATTACATGCGTTGCATTTCATACAATAAAGCGACAACCTTATGGCTCCTCGCCGATTGCCGATAACTTCGGTTACAAAATATGATCATCTCATACAATAAAATATAGCATCACGTCTTGACCATATCACATCACAACATGCCCTGCAAAAACAAGTTAGACGTCCTCTACTTTGTTGTTGCAAATTTTACGTGGCTGCTACGGGCTTAAGCAAGAACCAATCTCACCTACGCATCAAAACCACAACGATAGTTTGTCAAATAGACTTCGTTTTAACCTTCGCAAGGAACGGGCGTAGCCATACTTAGTTTAACTAAAGTTGGAGAAACTGACACCCGCCAGCCACCTGTGTGCAAAGCACGGCGGTAGAACCTGTCTCGCGTAAGCGTACGCGTAATGTTGGTCCGGGCCGCTTCATCCAACAATACCGCCGAACCAAAGTATGACATGCTAGTAGGCAGTATGACTTATATCGTCCACAACTCACTTGTGTTCTACTCGTGCATATAACATCAAACCATAAAACCTGGCTCGGATACCACTGTTGGGAAACCTAGTAATTTCAAAAAATTTCCTACGCACGCGCAAGATCATGGTGATGATATAGCAACGAGAGGGGAGAGTGTTCGTCCACGTACCCTCGTAGACCGTAAGCGGAAGCGTTATGACAACGCGGTTGATGTAGTCGTACGTCTTCACGATCCTACCGATCCAAGTACCGAACGTACGGCACCTCCGAGTTCAGCACACGTTCAGCTCGATGACGATCTCTGGCCCTCCGATCTAGCAAAGGCTCCGGAGATGAGTTCCGTCAGCACGACGGCGTGGTGACGATGATGATGTTCTACCGGCGTAGGGCTTCGCCTAAACTCCGCGATGATATGACCGAGGTGGAATATGGTGGAGGGGGGCACCGCACACGGCTAAGGAACGATCCGTAGATCAACTTGTGTCTATGGGGTGCCCCCTACCCCCGTATATAAAGGAGTGGAGAAGGGAGGCGGCCCTCTTCTATGGCGCGCCTTAGGGGAGTCCTACTCCCACCGGAGTAGGATTCCCCTTTCCTAGTCCAACTAGGAGTCCTTCCATGTATTAGGAGTAGGAGACAAGGAAGGGGAAGAGAGAAGGAAGGAAGGAGGGGTGCGGCCCTCCCCTAGTCAATTCGGACTAGGCCATGGGGCGCCACGGCCTGCCCTAGGCAGCCCTCTCTCTCCCCAGGCCCAATAAGGCCCAATACTTCTCCCCGGCGAATTCCGTAACTCTCCCAGACTCGAAAAATACCGAATCACTCGGAACCTTTCCGAACTCGAATATAGTCGTCCAATATATCGATCTTTACGTCTCGACCATTTCGAGACTCCTCGTCATATCCCCGATCTCATCCGGGACTCTGAACTCCTTCGGTACATCAGAACTCATAAACTCATAATATAACTGTCATCAAAACCTTAAGCGTGCGGACCCTACGGGTTCGAGAACTATGTAGACATGACCTAGAACTATTCTCGGTCAATAACCAATAGCGGGACCTGGATGCCCATATTGGCTCCTACATATTCTACGAAGATCTTTATCGGTCAAACCGCATAACAACATACGTTGTTCCCTTTGTCATCGGTATGTTACTTGCCCGAGATTCGATCGTCGGTATCCAATACCTAGTTCAATCTCGTTACCAGCAAGTCTCTTTACTCTTTCTATAATACGTCATCTCATAACTAACTCATTAGTTATAATGCTTGCAAGGCTTAAGTGATGAGTATTACCGAGAGGGCCCAGAGATACCTCTCCGACAATCGGAGTGACAAAACCTAATCTCGAAATACGCCAACTCAATATGTACCTTCGGAGACACCGTAGTACTCCTTTATAATCACCCGATTCGTTGTGACGCTTTGGTAGCACCCAAAGTGTTCCTCCGGTAAACGGGAGTTGCATAATTCTCATAGTTATAGGAACATGAAGAAAGCAAATAGCAGAATACTAAACAATCAAGTGCTAAGCTAACGGAATCACTACAAGAAATATGTCAACTTATGACCTTCTGTCAGTGACCCTCGAAGAATTGGTCATAAATTTATGACCATTTCAGACCAATTGGTCAAAAGCTGTTCGGGGGGCTCCAAACCCTAAACCATTGCGACCATTTTGGTCAGAAAGGTCGTAATGTCCTCACACGAAAAGGTCATAAAGCAAATAGCGCTAGTCCGCTGCCTTATTTCTAGTTGTTAACGACCAATATAAATGGTCATAGCCTTGTAAATTGTGGTGGGTTGCTATGACTAGGCGCCACCTCATCGGTTTTGCCTATGTGGCATGTCCATGTGGCGATTTTGCCCTAGGTTGTGAAGCAACCTATATTTCTGTCATTCCCAAAATTCCCAAAAAAATCTCATAAATTCTTTGGGTCATATCTTCGTCAAATATGTAAAAACCTTCCTTGCCTAGTTCAAAAATAATTCAAAAATATTCATTTTCCTATTCTGTTCATAGTAATAGTTTGTGAAGGAAGTACCACTTTGGCATGTCCAAATAGTATCTATTTTCTACAGTGCTTTCCTATGCCCAAATAACCATCCTCCACCAAATGCCAGCTCAATCCATTCATTATTTTCAGCCAAGCTTCAACATTCGTATTTATGTCCAGTGTGGTGGTTTGCAAAGCAAGTACCAGCTAGGCTCCTCCTTTTGAGCTGAAAATTTGTGAAGACGGTCTTCTTAGTAACTAATCATCCTCAGCCAAAACTCACGCCCATTAGCCATGTACATTTCCTGTACCGCTAATCAAACACTTGGCTGCTAATTCATGTTTGAGCACCGATCGGTATCCTCGTGAGAATCTTATGTTGTAATTTTCTTCCTAGCACCTACATGGGGAGTGCCCAACCCACTAGACATGACTAGGCCACCCAGAACACATGGCAACGCCACGGTCACGCGGTGACCACACGATGGGCATGCGAGCTTACGCGCTCTAGAGTTCGGGCCCTCGGCCACTGTCCAAACCTCGATGTCTCTCCATCAAACCATGTATTTCTGATTAAATAGATACTTATTTACCTAGAAATGATTTTTGAAAAAAATAAAGAGCAAACTATGATGCAGCTGCAGTTCAAATTTGACCCGCTTCCAACTGAATCGGCGGAAATTTGTCTTTTTCACGAGAGGTGGATCAAAAAAATTTACACCCAACCATTTTGTCAATTGTGCATTAAATATGGCCTAGTATTTTATAAAAATGATTTGGTCCAATTTTGCAACAATAATTTGGTAGTTCCTTCACAAAAAAACCTCCTTTCGGGCACTCGAAAAATGGAAAATGGTTTTTTCGTCCAACGAAAATGAAAACTTCCTTAGGCAACATTGTTTGCCATTCCAATATGCACCCTTGTGCACAATATGAGATCATTTGAACAAACTATGCCATGAATGTGGCCATAAGATTGATCATTTGGCTTGAAAGCCATGAATCTTCACACTTGATAGCTCATTTCTGAGAACATTTTTTTAAAATAATTACCGTAACAAGTTTATTATTTTTCCTAGAAACTTGGTCACATATAATGACACAATGTGAAGGTTTTCCAATTTTTTGATTTTTTTTGAATTTTTTATGCCCGTTTTAATATGCGGTCAAAACGGCGGGCTTGACCGTTCCTAGCTAGTGGTTGAATCTTGGAATTTTTTTGGTGTTTCTATGATTAAATAGATACCTATGTACCTAGAAATGATTTTTGGAAAAAATAAAGAGCAAACTATGAGGCAGCTGCAGTTCAAATTTGACCCGTTTTCAACTGAATCGACGATAATTTGTCTTTTTCATCAGAGGTGGATCAAAACTTTTTGCACCCAACCATTTTGTCAATTGTGCATTATATATGGCCTAGTATTTTATAAAATTGATTTGGTCCATTTGTGCAACAATTATTTGGTAGTTCCTTCACAAAAAAACCTCATTTCGGGCACTCGGAAAATGAAAACTGAATTTTCCGTGCAAAGAAAATGAAAACTTCCTTAGGCAACATTGTTTGAATTCCAAGATGCACCCTTGTGCACAATATTAGATCATTTGAACAAACTATGCCATGAATGTGGCCATAAGATTGATCATTTGGCTTGAAAGCCATTGATCTCCACACATGATAGCTCGCTTTACGAGAACACTTTTTAAAATAATTACTGTATTACAAGTTTATTATTTTTCCGGAAACTTGGTCACATATAATGACACAATGCGAAGGTTTCCCAATTTTTGATTTTTTGAATTTTTATGCCCGTTTCAAAATGCGGTCAAAACGGCGGAATGACCGCTTCCTAGCTAGTGGTTGAATCTTGGAATTTTTTTGGCGTTCCTCTGATTAAATAGGTCCTTATGTAACTAGAAATGATTTTTGGAAAAAATAAATAGCAAACTATGAGGCAGCTGCAGTTCAAATTTGACCCGCTTCCAGCTGAATAGGCGGAAATTTGTCTTTTTCACGAGAGGTGGATCAAAAAATTTTACACCCAACCATTTTGTCAATTGTGCATTAAATATGGCCTAGTATTTTATAAAAATGATTTGGTCCAATTTTGCAACAATTATTTGGTAGTTCCTTCACAAAAAAACCTCCTTTCAGGCACTCGAAAAATGGAAAATTGTTTTTTCGTCCAACGAAAATGAAAACTTCCTTAGGCAACATTGTTTGCCATTCCAATATGCACCCTTGTGCACAATATGAGATCATTTGAACAAACTATGCCATGAATGTGGCAATAAGATTGATCATTTGGCTTGAAAGCCATTGATCTCAACACATGATAGCTCGTTTCTGAGAACACTTTTTAAAAATAATTGCCGACACAAGTTTGTTATTTTTCCTAGGAACTTGGCCACATATGATGACACAATGCGAAGGTTTCCCAATTTTTGATTTTGTTTGAATTTTTATGCCCGTTTTAATATGCGGTCAAACGTAGGGAATGACCGCTCCTAGCTAGTGCTTGAATCTTGGATTTTTTTTGGTGTTTCTCTGATTAAATAGATACCTATGTACCTAGAAATGATTTTTGGAAAGAATAAAGAGCAAACTATGAGGCAGCTACAGTTCAAATTTGACCCGTTTTCAGCTGAATCGACGATAATTTGTCTTTTTCATCAGTGGTGGATCAAAACTTTTTTCACCCAACCATTTTGTCAATTGTGCATTAAATATGGCCTAGTATTTTATAAAAATGATTTGGTCCAATTTTGCAACAATTATTTGGTAGTTCCTTCACAAAAAAACCTCCTTTCACGCACTCGAAAAATGGAAAATGGTTTTTCCGTGCAAAGAAAAATGAAAACTCTCTTAGACAACATTGTTTGTCATTCCAAGATGCACCTCGTGTGAATATTTGATAGCTTTTTCACAAAAAAAATTCATATTGGACACTCAAAACATAAAAAATAAAATGCTGACATGATTTTACACTTCATTTTTATTTGACCACGACCTATTTTATATGGTCATAACATCCAATACTAGATGGTCATAAAGTCATACACGCGTGCTGCGTTCTAATTGGGCCATAGCCATCTCACGCGGATCATGCATCAAGCACCGTTGGATGCTCCTGGATCCAACGGTAGTCCTCGCCCCCTCACCCTCTCACCCATCTAGCCCTAACACAACCACCCCCACGCCCCCACGCCCCCACTTCTCCACCTTCTCTCCCGCACCCTTAGCCGCCGCCGTCCCCTTTGGCCAAAACCCTAGCCGCCCCTGCCCCCGCACCATGGCCGGCCTCCACCCCTGCGTCGACGGCGAGGAGCCCGAGTCTCCACGCCTCCCCCCTCAAGGGGCGAGGAGAGCGCCGCTCCTCCTCTGTCTCTCTCGATTCCCAGCCCACCCACCCACCCGCCGCCGCTGACCTCCATCCTCTCCGCCAACCCCGGCCACCGGCGACCACTCCCCTCCCCTCCTCTCCCATGGCCGTGGTCGGACCCTCCTCACTCGCGCCCTAAACAAAGCCGCACCGCACAGCCATGGCGAGATCCAGCAGCGGCCAAATCCAGCACTAGCGACCAGATCCAGCACTAGGTGGGCGCGCGTGGAGGACATCGTTTGCCGCCATGGGAGCGCTCGAGGAGGCCCACCTCGCCACTGTCGCCGCGTGCGTGTGCGACGAGGAGGAGGAGGAGGATCTTCTGGTGGAGCTCGGCGGCGGGAAGGCACCGGGGGACACCATGGAGCTGACGGTGCGCGTGCTGCTGGTGGGGATCGGCGATGACGACCGCCGAGAGGGGCTGCGCAGGACGCCCAAGAGCATCGCCAAGGCCTTCCGCGATGGCACCCGACTGATCCGCGGCCAACTACGGCGGCAACAATGCAATGGACGGTGGGGCGCGGCACACTGGGGACGGGGGAGCGTGCTGCGGCGGTGGCCCTCGACGCCGATGAGCCTGCTGCAGCATCTCCTTCTGCCCATCCATGTGGTTCTGCGACCACCAGATCTTCCTCGCTGTGGACGTACGGGTGCCCGGACGGAGACGGAGGCTCTGTCCATGTGGTTCAGCCAAGACGACGAGATGGAGATGGAGATGGCTGCCTGCTGCGCCACCGACCCACGAGATCCAGTTGGTATGCTACCCCGGATGTATGCCTCCTCTTCACTTCTCTTCTCCTCCTTTATCTAGATGTAAATAAATCCTCATACAGTACTGTAGTTCATCTTCACTCAAATCTGCACATACTTGGTTCCCGATATTGTGCGCTTGCATCACCGACTTTTGCGGCAGCGTGTTTGTTATGGGTTCCTCTCCCACCCAATCGATAAGTGTCTTATTCGACCCACTAATAAAAGTATGGGTCCCGATGCTAGTATTTTTTTCTCGATAGTATTACCACAACAATCTATCTGATTAACTGCACTAGTCAGCTAAAATCATTTTGTTGTTGATGCTATGCATTGGCAGGCTCTATCAACGTAATTTCAGCTATGTGTGCTTTCTTTTATCAACTGCCATGACTGAGCATTCTTTTATCAACTTGCTGTACATTTGCTCTGCTTTAGGCTACCGTATAACTTGTGCCTTTTAACTTGATGTACATAGCATGCAATTTTTTACTGTATCACATTCACACATGATACTCTTAATATAGAGTTGTTTTCCGAGCTAGTTCTGTTTACTCTTAATATAGGTCTATTTGTCACCAATACTTGCCTGTTATGCTATAGTAGACCTTGTTCATATTTATTAGCTAAGTTTGCTTGTCCTTGGTATCTATATGCATGCCATTTGTGTTTCAGGCTTTCTTTGAAATGAAATAATAGGCCTATTAGTCACCAATACTTGAGTTAATCTAACTCCTTACCTGCTATGCTATAGTAGGCCTTGTTCATATTTATTAGCGAAGTTTGCTTGTCCACAGTGATCCATATACATGCCATTTGTGTTTAACGTTCTCTGAAATGAAATAATAAGATTCACACTCCATGGACCAGATTTACCACCGGACCTCCACGACGATGATGAAGCCTGCACATGGTCGAGCTCGATGGAACAACAGTGCCTCAGTGTGGTGCAGCCGAGTTGGGCCACTCCGGTGCATCAGGAACTCTGCATGCTGCTGTCCTTTGTCTCATCATCTTAACTACTGCTGTCCTTTGTCTCATCATCTTAACTACTACAGTAGTAGGAGTATTTTATATGCTGTTCATTTCTTGGCCGCCCAGCATGTTTGCTAATCATCCATCTGCCTCATGTTATATGATCCCTACCTAGTAACTTCATTGTATCCAGACTTGTGCTGTTGGTTCAGTTTAGTCAAATTAATATATATACTGCTATGCTACAACAACTACTATTGTCTGCATTTAATCCTGATTAGTAGCTTCATCCATAAGTGGCAAACAAAAAAATGTTGATTTTCATCTTATCTCTGTGACAAAAATTTCTAGCATGAAACTGAGATTGCTAGCATCATTTACACAAGATACACCCTTTGAATTGAATTGATTGGTTCAGTTTCGTATATTCTTCACCCAGCCTTCTATCATGCTTATAACCAGTGCTCTGCTCATGTTGTTAGACAGGATTTTCACTTCCTGCCATCCCAACCTTCTATCATGCTTACAAGATTTTTCTTTGCACAGTAGTAGCACCAATACCTTGCTGCTGTTGGGAACGGAAGGGAGATGTTCCATGCATTGAATCTGGGGAGAAAATCACCTTCGGCATGTACACCATCACCTTGGGCATGCTTGTGGCGCTGCTGCTCGGCCTCAACATGTCCTGGAGTGCCATTAGCGCCGCCCTCACGCTCATCTTCCTCAACTTCAAGGACGCTCGCCCCTGCCTCGAGAAGGTAATTGTGTGTCCATCCGTCTGCAGTTAACTAAGTTGTGCCCCATTGATGTCCTACTAATGTTAATTGTTACTACCATGGTGCTGATGCTGTTCAGAATATGATATGTGCCTTAATTCTAAGTTCCGGTCTCTCTTAAGAGACACTTCTAGCTTTTCCGACTCGAAGTTGTTAACTTGGTAACGCATGAGTTTTACTACTGCTAACACAGAGAGTATTTACTACTGCCAACACAGAGACTTTGTATGCATGCTACCTGATGAGTGCTTTCTTTGTAATATTTCACCTTCGTATGCATAGGTTTATTCAGTTTGAATTCTGCATGACATGAAATAGATATTTACAGTGTTTTTCTCAACTTGTTTTCACTGTCACTTGAGATATACTTGCTTGTACTTGAAGCTGTGGGTTAATGTTGGTGGTTTTGTTCTACTTGGATGCATTGGTACCCATCATCGAGCAAACGGATGCAACAGCGGCAAGAAGCTCATGGCTGTGTGCATCTAAAGCACACCATGGACACCATCCACTTCCTCAGCAATGCTAACTCAATCCAGATCATCGTCGACACTATCATCCACAGGTATCTTCCTTGGTTCCCTTTATTCTCTCCTGCCTTTGTGAAGTTTAGTATGCATGTGCTGACGAGTATTGTTAGTGTTGGGGAACGTAGTAATTTCAAAAATTTTCCTACGCACACGCAAGATCATGGTGATGTATAGCAACGAGAGGGGAGAGTGTTGTCTACATACCCTTGTAGACCCGAAGCGGAAGCGATCACAACGTAGAGGAAGTAGTCGTACGTTCTCCTCGCGATCCGACCGATCCGGCGCCGTTACTCCGACGCCCGAGTTCTTGACACACGTACAGCTCGATGACGCCCCTCGATCTCGATCCAGCCGAGTGTCGAGGGAGAGTTCCACAAGACGACGGCGCAGTGACGATCTTGATGTTTCACGGCGCAGGGCTTCGCTTAAGCTTCATGACGGTATAACCGAGGTGGAATATGGTGGAGGGGCACCGACACGGCTAAGGAACGATCTCACGATCAAACTTGTGTGTCCCAAAGTGCCCCCTGCCCCGTATATAAAGGAGCCAGGGGAAGGGGCTGGCGGCCAAGCTTGGCGCGCCAGGAGTCCTACTCCTCTGGGTAGGATTCCCCCAATCCTAGTTGGACTAGGATTCCTGAGGGGGAAAGAGAGAGGGGGGCCCTTCTCCTAGTCCTAATAGGACTAGGGAAGGGGGGGCGCGCCCTGCCTAGGGCTGGCCCTTTCTCCTTTCCACTAAGGCCCATCGAGGCCCATTTACCTCCGGGGGTTCCGTAACCTCCGGTACTTGATAAATTCCGTTTTACCGGAACCATTCCAACTCCAAACATAGGCTTCCAATATATCAATCTTTATGTCTCGACCATTCCGAGACTCCTCGTCATGTCCGTGATCACATCCGGGACTCGAACTCCTTCGGTACATCAAAATACATAAACTCATAATAACCATCATCGAAACCTTAAGCGTGCGGACCCTACGGTTCGAGAACAATGTAGACATGACCGAACCATTCACGGTCAATAACCAACAGCGGGACCTGGATGCCCATATTGGTTCCTACATATTCTACGAAGATCTTTATCGGTCGATCCGCATAACAACATACGTTGTTCCCTTTGTCATCGGTATGTTACTTGCCCGAGATTCGATCGTCGGTATCCAATACCTAGTTCAATCTCGTTACGGCAAGTCTCTTTACTCGTTCCGTAATACATCATCTCACAACTAACTTATTAGTTGTAGTGCTTGCAAGGCTTCATGATGTGCATTACCGAGAGGGCCCAGAGATACCTCTCCGACAATCGGAGTGACAAAACCTAATCTCAAATACGCCAACCCAACATCGCCTTTGGAGACACTGTAGTACTCCTTTATAATCACCCGATTACGTTGTGACGTTTGGTAGTACCAAAGTGTTCCTCCGTAAACGGAGTTGCATAATCTCATAGTTATAGGAACATGTATAAGTCATGGATAAAAGCAAGAGCAACATACTAAACGATCGGGTGCTAAGCTAATGGAATGGGTCATGTCAATCGATCATTCAACTAATGATGTGACCTTGTTAATCAAATAACAACTCCTTGTTCATGGTTAGGAAACATAACCATCTTTGATTAACAAGCTAGTCAAGTAGAGGCATACTAGTGACACTGTTTGTCTATATATTCACACATGTATTATGTTTCCGGTTAATACAATTCTAGCATGAATAATAGACATTTATCATGATATAAGGAAATAAATAATAACTTTATTATTGCCTCTAGGGCATATTTCCTTGAGCTCCCACTTGCACTAGAGTCAATAATCTAGATCACATCACAATGTGATTAACATCGATAGTTCACATCATCATGCGATTAACACCCATAGTTCACATCGTCATGTGACCAACACCCAAAGGGTCTACTAGATTCAGTAATCTAGTTCACATCGCTATGTGATTAACACCCAAAGAGTACTAAGGTGTGATCATGTTTTGCTTGTGAGAGAATCTTAGTCAACGGGTCTTTTACATTCAGATCCGTTATGTATTTTGCAATTTTTCTATGTCTACAATGCTCTGCACGGAGCTACTTTAGCTAATTGCTCCCACTTTCAATATGTATCTAGATCGAGACTTGGAGTCATCTAGATCGGTGTCAAAACTTGTATCGACGTAACTCTTTACGACGAACCTTTTTGTCACTTCCATAATCGAGAAACATATCCTTATTCTACTAAGGATAATTTTGACCGCTGTCCAGTGATCTACTCCTAGATCACTATTGTACTCCCTTGCCAAACTCAGTGCAGGGTATACAATAGATCCGGTATACAGCATGGCATACTTTATAGAACCTATGGCCAAGGCATAGGGAATGACTTTCATTCTCTTTCTATCTTCTGCCGTGGTCGGGTTTTGAGTCTTACTCAATTTCACACCTTGTAACACAGGCAAGAACTCTTTCTTTGACTGTTCCATTTTGAACTACTTCAAAATTTTGTCAAGGTATGTACTCATTGAAAAAACTTATCAAGCATCTTGATCTATCTCTATAGATCTTGATGCTCAATATGTAAGCAGCTTCACCGAGGTCTTTCTTTGAAAAACTTCTTTCAAACACTCATTTATGCTTTGCAGAATAATTCTACATTATTTCCGATCTACAATATGTCATTCACATATACTTATCAGAAATGCTGTAGTGCTCCCACTCACTTTCTAGTAAATACAGGCTTCACCATAAGTCTGATAAAACTATATGCTTTGATCAACTCATCAAAGCGTATATTCCAACTCCGAGATGCTTGCACCAGTCCATAGATGGATCGCTGGAGCTTGCATACTTTGTTAGCTCCTTTGGATCGATAAAACCTTCGGTTGCATCATATACAACTCTTCCTCCGTAAAACCATTCAGAATGTAGTTTTTACATCCATTTGCCAAATTTCATAAATTGTGGCAATTGCTAACATGATTCGGACAGACTTAAGCATCGCTACGCTTGAGAAAATCTCATTGTAGTCAACATCTTGAACTTTGTCGAAAACCTTTTGCAACAAGTCGAGCTTTGTAGATAGTAACACTACTATCAACGTCCGTCTTCCTCTTGAAGATCCATTTATTTTCTATGGTTTGCCGATCATCGGGCAAATCCATCAAAGTCCATACTTTGTTCTCATACATGGATCATATCTCGATTTCATGGCCTCAAACCATTTTGCGGAATCTGGGCTCATCATCGCTTCCTCATAGTTCGTAGGTTTGTCATGGTCAAGTAACACGACCTCCGTAACAGGATTACCGCACCACTCAGTGCGGATCTCACTCTGGTTTACCTACGAGATTCGGTAGTAACTTGATCTGAAGTTACATGATCATCATCATTAGCTTCCTCACTAATTGGTGTAGTAGTCATAGGAACAAATTTCGTGATGAACTACTTTCCAATAAGGAACAGTACAATTACCTCATCAAGTTCTACTTTCCTCCCACTCACTTCTTTCGAGAGAAACTCCTTCTCTAGAAAGGATCCATCTTAAGCAACGAATATCTTGCCTTCGGATCTGTGATAGAAGGTGTACCCAACAATTTCCTTTGGGTATTCTATGAAGACGCATTCTCGATTTGGGTTCCAGCTTTATCAGGATGAAACCTTTTCATATAAGCATCGCAACTCCAAACTTTTAAGAAACGACAACTTGGGTTTCTTGCTAAACCACAGTTTATATAGTGTCATCTCAACGGATTTAGATGGTGCCCAATTTAATGTGAATGCAGCTGTCTCTAATGCATGATCCCAAAACGATATTGGTAAATCAGTAAGAAACATCATAGATTGCACTATATCCAATAAAGTGCGGTTACGATGTTTGGACACACCATAACATTGTGGTGTTCGGTGGCGTGAGCTGTGAAACTATTCCACATTGTTTTAATTGAAGACCAAACTCAGAACTCAAATATTCGTCTCCGCGATCGATCGCGAAACTTTATTTTCTTGTTACGATGATTTTTCCACTTCACTCTGAAATTCTTTGAACCTTTCAACTATTTCAGACTTATGTTTCATCAAGTAGATATACCCATATCTGCTCAAATCATCTTGTGAAGGTCGAAAAATAACGATACTTGCCACGAGCATCAACACTCATTGGATCGCATACATCGGTATGTATTATTTCCAATAAATCAGTAGCTCGTTCCATTGTTCCGAAGAACAGAGTTTTAGTCATCTTGCCCAAAAAGCACGGTTCGCAAGCATCAAATGATTCATAATCAAGTGATTCCAAAATCCCATCAGATGGAATTTCTTTATGCGCTTTACACCAATATGACCTAAACGGCGAAGGCCACAAATAAGTTGCACTATCATTATTAACTTTGCATCTTTTGGTTTCAATATTATGAATATGTGTATCACTACGATCGAGATCCCATGAACCATTTTCATTGGGTGTGTAACCATATAAGGTTTTATTCATGTAAATGTAATAACAGTTTATTCTCTTACTTAAATGAATAACCGTATTGCAATAAACATGATCAAATCATATTCATGCTCAACGCAAACACCAAATAACATTTATTTAGATTCAACACTAATCCCGAAAGTATAGGGAGTGTGCGATGATGATCATATCAATCTTGAAACTACTTTCAACACACATCGTCACTTCACCCTTAACTAGTTTCATTTATACGCAACTCCGCTTGAGTTACTACTCTTAGCAACTGAACCAGTACAAAATACCAAGGGGTTGCTATAAACACTAGTAAAGTACACATCAATAACATGTATATCAAATATACTTTTGTTTACTTTGCCATCCTTCTTATCCGCCAAACACTTGGGGTAGTTCTGCTTCCAGTGACCAGTCCCTTTGCAGTAGAAGCACTTAGTCTCGTGCTTAGGTCCAGACTTGGGCTTCTTCACTTGAGCAACAACTTGCTTGCCGCTCTTCTTGAAGTCCCTTCCATCCCTTTGCCCTTTTCTTGAAACTAGTGGTCTTGTTAACCATCAACACTTGATGTTCTTTCTTGATTTCTACCTTCATCGATTTCATCATCATGAAAAACACGGAATCATTTTATCATCCCTTGTATACTATAGTTCATCACGAAGTTCTACTAACTTGGTGATGGTGACTAGAGAATTCATCAATCACTATCTTATCCGGAAGATTAACTCCCACTTGATTCAAGCGATTGAAGTACCTGCATAATCTGAGCACATGCTCACTAGTTGAGCGATTCTCCTCCATCTTTTAGCCATAGAACTTGTTGGAGACTTCATCTCTCTCAACTCGGTATTTGCTTGAAATATTAACTTCAATTCTGGAACATCTCATATGGTCCATGATGTTCAAAACATCTTTGAAGTCCCGATTCTAAGCCATAAAGCATGGTGCACAAAACTATCAAGTAGTCATCGATTGAGCTAGCCAAACGCTCATAACGCCCATGATCCGCTCCTGCAATAGGTCCGCTCACCTAGCGGTGCATTAAGGACATAATTCTTCTGTGCAGCAATGAGGATAAACCTCAGATCACGGATCCAATCCGCATCATTGCTACCAACATCTTTCAACACAGTTTCTCTAGGAACATATCAAAACAAACATATGATAGCAACAACGCGAGCTATTGATCTACAACATAATTTGCAAAATACTACCAGGGCTAAGTTCATGATAAATTTAAGTTCAATTAATCATATTACTTAAGAACTCCCACTTAGATAGACATCCCTCTAGTCATCTAAGTGATCACGTGATCCAAATCAACTAAACCATAACCGATCATCACGTGAGATGGAGTAGTTTTCAATGGTGAACATCTTATGTTGATCATATCTACTATATGATTCACGCTCGACCTTTCGGTCTCCGTGTTCCGAGGCCATATCTGCATATGCTAGGCTCGTCAAGTATAACCCGAGTATTCTGCGTGTGCAAAACTGGCTTGCACCGTTGTAGATGGACGAGAGCTTATCACACCCGATCATCACGTGGTGTCCGGGCACGACGAACTTTGGCAACGGTGCATACTCGGGAGAACACTTCTTGATAATTTAGTGAGAGATCATCTTATAATGCTACCGTCAATCAAAGCAAGATAAGATGCATAAAGGATAAACATCACATGCAAATCAATATAAGTGATATGATATGGTCATCATCATCTTGTGCTTCGTGATCTTCATCTCCGCAGCACCACCATGATCACCATCGCCACCGGCGCGACACCTTGATCTCCATCGTAGCATCGTTGTCGTCTCGCCAATCTTATGCTTCTACGACTATCTCTACCGCTTAGTGATAAAGTAAAGCATTACGTAGCATTGCATTGCATACAATAAAGCGACAACCATATGGCTCCAGCCAGCTGCCGATAACTTCGTTACAAAACATGATCATCTCATACAATAAAATATAGCATCACGCCTTGACCATATCACATCACAACATGCCCTGCAAAAACAAGTTAGACGTCCTCTACTTTGTTGTTGCAAATTTTACGTGGCTGCTACGGGCTTAAGCAAGAACCAGTCTCACCTACGCATCAAAACCACAACGATATTTCGTCAAATAGACTCGTTTAACCTTCTCAAGGACCGGGCGTAGCCACACTCGGTTCAACTAAAGTGAGAGAGACAGCACCCACCACCACCTTTAAGCAATGAGTGCTCGTGGCGGTGAAACCAGTCTCGCGTAAGCGTCTGCGTAATGTCGGTCAGGCCGCTTCATCTCACAATACCGCTGAACCAAAATATGACATGCTGGTAGGTAGTATGACTTGTATCGCCCACAACTCACTTGTGTTCTACTCGTGCAAAACATCAAACCATAAAACCTAGGCTCGGATGCCACTGTTGGGGAACGAGTAATTTCAAAATTTTCCTACGCACACGCAAGATCATGGTGATGTATAGCAACGAGAGGGGAGAGTGTTGTCTACATACCCTTGTAGACCCGGCGGAAGCGATCACAACGTAGAGGAAGTAGTCGACGCTCTCCTCGCGATCCGACCGATCCCGGCGCCGTTACTCCGACGCCCGAGTTCTTGACACACGACAGCTCGATGACGCCCCTCGACTCGATCCAGCCGAGTGTCGAGGGAGAGTTCCACAAGACGACGGCGTGGTGACGATCTTGATGTTTCACTGCGCAGGCTTCGCTTAAGCTTCATGACAGTATAACCGAGGTGGAATATGGTGGAGGGGGGCACCGCACACGGCTAAGGAACGATCTCACGATCAAACTTGTGTGTCCCAAAGTGCCCCCCTGCCCCCGTATATAAAGGAGCCAGGGGGAAGGGGGCTGGCCGGCCAAGCTTGGCGCGCCAAGGGAGTCCTACTCCCTCTGGGAGTAGGATTCCCCCCCCCAATCCTAGTTGGACTAGGATTCCCGGAGGGGGAAAGAGAGAGGGGGGGCGGCCCTTCTCCTAGTCCTAATAGGACTAGGGAAGGGGGGGCGCCCTGCCTAGGGCTGGCCCTTTCTCCTTTCCACTAAGGCCCATCGAGGCCCATTTACCTCCGGGGGTTCCGTAACCTCCGGTGATTGATAAATTCCGTTTTACCGGAACCATTCCGAACTCCAAACATAGGCTTCCAATATATCAATCTTTATGTCTCGACCATTCCGAGACTCCTCGTCATGTCCGTGATCACATCCGGGACTCGAACTCCTTCGGTACATCAAAATACATAAACTCATAATAACATCGCCATCGAAACCTTAAGCGTGCGGACCCTACGGTTCGAGAACAATGTAGACATGACCTGAACCATTCACGGTCAATAACCAACAGCGGACCTGGATGCCCATATTGGTTCCTACATATTCTACGAAGATCTTTATCGGTCGACCGCATAACAACATACGTTGTTCCTTTGTCATCGGTATGTTACTTGCCCGAGATTCGATCGTCGGTATCCAATACCTAGTTCAATCTCGTTACGCAAGTCTCTTTACTCGTTCCGTAATACATCATCTCACAACTAACTTATTAGTTGTAGTGCTTGCAAGGCTTCAGTGATGTGCATTACCGAGAGGGCCCAGAGATACCTCTCCGACAATCGGAGTGACAAAACCTAATCTCAAATACGCCAACCCAACATCCGCCTTTGGAGACACCTGTAGTACTCCTTTATAATCACCCGATTCGTTGTGACGCTTGGTAGTACCAAAGTGTTCCTCCGTAAACGGAGTTGCATAATCTCATAGTTATAGGAACATGTATAAGTCATGGATAAAAGCAAGAGCAACATACTAAACGATCGGGTGCTAAGCTAATGGAATGGGTCATGTCAATCAGATCATTCAACTAATGATGTGACCTTGTTAATCAAATAACAACTCCTTGTTCATGGTTAGGAAACATAACCATCTTTGATTAACAAGCTAGTCAAGTAGAGGCATACTAGTGACACTCTGTTTGTCTATATATTCACACATGTATTATGTTTCCGGTTAATACAATTCTAGCATGAATAATAGACATTTATCATGATATAAGGAAATAAATAATAACTTTATTATTGCCTCTAGGGCATATTTCCTTCAGTTAGATCTTGCCAGTTGAATGTATGGTCGTGATAGTAGAATGGTATTTTGTTTTAGGCACAATGTGTTGTAGTGCAGTTTTTTTGCACAACCTGCATATGTGCCATGCATATTCATATTGTTTCTCTGTTTCTTATATGAACTACTATCTCATTTTAACTAGCTCGACAATAAAAAGCATGGTACTAGCTGAATGTTGAATGGTCTGTTCTTGAATGGTCTGTTCATAATATATCTGCCCCAGTTTTTCTCATTCTTTTCTGATTCATGTAACAGGATGACAGAGGAAGCCATGTTGCTGTTTTGTTTGGTATCAGCCCTGACTATCGTCGTCGAGCGAGTCCGGCGTGTTGCTCATCTAACTATGGTTCCAGCCCTGACTACCAAAGTTTTTGTCCTGTTGAAGTTGCATAGAAATATGAGAGAGTCCAGCGAGTCCAGGAGCTTGTGAAGTAGTACTATATTACACTTGTAGAGCTTGTAAAGTATTGTATTATACATGGCCCTTTGTACTGGCACGGATAGAGCTTGTAAAGTATTGTATTATGTGATCTGGTTGCTCTTGTTTAAGTATTATGTGTGTTTTTGTCTCTGCGAATCTGAATAATGCTTGAAATATGAAGAATATGAGTCTGATAGATGGGACCCACTTACCTGACAAATTGAAACCTGTTACTAGAACTCGACAAACCGGGACCCATCGACTAGTGGACCCTTCTTTTGAAAAAAAACTAAATTCGTTTAGACAAAAAGGCCACAACCCAACAATAAAAGGCTGCAATATTGGGCTTGGCCCATGAACCCAACCAAAATTGATGAGATGGAAAAAAAACACAAATAGGTCGAATTGTTGGGCTCGGCCCATGTAGAAAATCGAATTGGACCGGCTGAATCTTGTGCCACATCACCACCCACGCTGGATGCCTACGTGGCACAGGGGAGGTTGCTAGTGACCAAAATTTTGGTCAAAGAACCAACGACCTTTTACATATCACGAGAAGGTCGCTATAGTCGCTTAATGACCCTCGACTTTTGACCTTCTGCTTTTTGGTCACAAAAAGGTCGCAAATGAAAAACTATGACCTTTCAGCGACCAATAGTGAGGGTCACAAGTTGACATATTTCTTGTAGTGAATGGGTCAAGTCAATCACATCATTCTCCTAATGATGTGATCCCGTTAATCAAATGACAACTCTTTTGTCCATGGCTAGGAAACATAACCATCTCTGATAAACGAGCTAGTCAAGTAGAGGCATGCTAGTGACACTATGTTTGTCTATGTATTCACACATGTATTATGTTTCCGGTTAATACAATTCTAGTATGAATAATAAACATTTATCATGAAATAAGGAAATAAATAATAACTTTATTATTGCCTCTAGGGCATATTTCCTTCAGCATGTCCACCACCGCCGCCGCCATGACGGCCAGCACCATGAGCACGCTCACCACATCATCATCATCCGCTTTTGCCTCCTCCTCCTCCACCTCCACCAACACCTCCCTGCTCGGATTGCCACCTCAAGAGAAGCTCACGAGTTAAATTTCCTTCTCTGGAAAGCCATTGTGCTGCCCCTGATCAAGGGGGCCCAGATGGAACACCACCTCAATCCGGAGAGCCCGCCACTGCCGGCCACGCTCACCATCACCAAGGACAGGATGGACACACAGGTAGTCAACTTCGCTCGATCCCTCTGGTATGCATAGCAGCAGCAGCTCCAAGGGTTCTTGATGGGATCCCTATCCCGTGAGATCCTCGCTCAAGTTGCCACGCTCTCCACGTCGGCTGAAGTGTGGACTGCGATCCATGCTATGTTCGCTACTCAAAGCCAAGCTCAAGCAATCAACACGCGCATTAAGCTCACAAATCTTCAAATAGGTAACATGTCTATGGCCGAATACCTTGGCAAAATTAAAATTCTTACCGACGAGGTTGCCTGCACTGCCGCCGCGCTCTCCTATCCGGAGATCGTGTCCAAGATCCTCGCCGGCCTCGACATGGACTACAATCCTGTGGTCTCCGCCCTCGCCGCTCGGGTGGAGCCGATCACCGTACAGGAGCTGTACAGTCAGCTCCTCAGCTTCGACGCCCGTCTCAGCCTTCTTCACGACGCCAACATCCGGCAGTCGTCTACCAACTCCGTCTCTCATGGCCGCGGTCGTGGGCGCGGTCACCAGGGGCAACGCAGTGGCGGCCGCGGGCGCAGCACCGCCGACTACTCCAACAACGGCAGTGCTGGCTACACCAACACCGGCGGCAGCGGCGGCAACAACTACAACAACATGGCCGGGGGTGGTGGCTTCCACAACAACAACAGCCGCCGCCCTCTTCCTTCTTCCCGAGCATGTCCTTGCTGCTAACTCTGCAAGAATCCGGGCCATGACGTAATGGACTGCTGGCATCGCTATGACGAGAACTTCGTCCCTGATGCCAAGCATGTTGCTGCGGCCATGCGTGAACAAGGAGGAGAAGGGGTAAGGTACGTCGATTCTGGTGCCACGGATCACGTCACAAGTGAGCTAGAACAACTTGCTCTTCGTGAACAGTACCACGGCGGCGATCAAATTCACACCGCAAACGGTGGAGGTATGTATATTCAACACATTGGTCAAGCCATTATTAATAATTCCCCTACACTCAAACGTGATCTCGTTCTCAAAGATGTCCTTCATGTACCTCAAGATGATAAAAATCTTGCATCCATGTCTTGTTTAGCTCATGACAATAATGTCTTCTTTGAAACTCATCCTCGTTACTTTTTTATCAAGGATCGGGCAACGAGGGAACTCCTTCATCACGGTAGATGCATTGGAGGTCTCTACCCCATCACATCCGGAGCTATTAGTCGCAAGCGTCGTCAAGTTTTCTCCGTCATCAAGCCCTCTTTGGCAAGGTGGCATCAAAGATTAGGACATCCATCTTCGATCATTGTTAAACAAGTAGTCAATAAAGGCAATCTCTTGTTGTCACATAGTTCAAATAGTGAGTCTGTTTGTGAAGCTTGTCAATATGCCAAGAGTCACCAACTACCTTATCCCAAGTCGAATAGTGTATCTCATGCTCCTTTAGAACTTATTTTCAGTGATGTGTGGGGACATGCAAGAGACTCCTTTGGAAGAAAGAAATACTATGTCAGTTTCATTGATGATTATAGAAAATTCACATGGATTTATTTGCTTAAATACAAATCTGAGGTTTTCTCTGTATTTCAAGAGTTTCAAAAACTTGTTGAACGACACTTTGATCAAAAAAATTTGACAGTCCAAAGTGACTGGGGAGGGGAGTATGAGAAACTCAACTCTTTCTTCCGTAGCATAGGCATTGAACATCATGTTTCTTGTCCTCATGCTCACCAACAGAACGGCTCCGCTGAACGGAAACACCGTCACATTGTTGAAGTTGGTTTATCTCTTCTTGCCCATGCATCTATGCCTCTCAAATATTGGGATGAAGCTTTTATCACTGCCACCTATCTTATAAATCGTCTTCCTAGCAAAGTTATTGGCAATATCACTCCATTAGAGCGTCTCTATCATCAAACACCCTACTACAATTTTCTCAAAATATTTGGGTGTGCTTGCTATCCCAACCTACGTCCATAAAATCGTCATAAACTTGAGTTTCGTTCTACTCAATGCGTCTTTATTGGCTATAGTAATCTTCACAAAGGTTATAAGTGCCTAGAAGTTTCAACTGGACGAATCTATATTTCTCGGGATGTTGTGTTTGATGAAACTCTTTTTCCTTTTGCCAAACTTCGTCCAAACGCCGGAGCCCTACTTCGTGCTGAGATAGAACTTCTTGCTGATCACGGGGGTGAATTACATAAGGCTGATCATGTGCAAAATTCCATTCAAAACAGTGCTACTAATGACATTTGTGCAAAAACAGGCTGTGATTTTATGTGTCTAGAACAGGACGAACTCGGCACAGAGCACGAGGCTGATTTCCCTGGCAGCAGTGACAGCAGCGGCGCGCGATCCCACGCTGATTCACGCGTCAGGTCTGCGCCTGGTCCTCGCCCCGAGCCGGATCTCCACGCAACCAATCAGGAGGCCTCCAACTCTCCCGCGGCGGATGTGGCCGACAGGCTACGGCTGCTGGACCCCGCCAGCCCACACGCCTGTCCCCGTGCGGGGGAAACCGCGTCTCCACGTGGCGTACTGGATGACAGGAGCCCGCGCCTCGATCCAGCCGACGAACGCGACGCGCTGATGCAGTCCGGATCCTCCTTGGATCGCGCGCTGCTGGATGTGGCAGGGTCTGCGCGGATATCTTCCTCGGATCAGGAGACGGGATCTTCTGCGCCAGCTTCTGCGTCTCCGTCCGCCACAGGATCTCCTACGCCAATTTCCGAACCGGGATTTTCTGCGCCTGCGCCAGCGTCACCAACACTTCTGCGTCGGCACACCAGATCCCAGCCAGGTATTATCAAGAAAAAGGAATACACTGATGGTACGGTCAGGTATGACAAGGTTAAGCGTGCGTTTCTCAGTCATATTGGAGAACCAACCTGTTTGCATGATGCTCTTACACATAAAGTTTGGAAAGATGCTATGGATCATGAATATGATGCACTCATGGAAAATAATTCATGGCATTTAGTACCACCAAGACAGGGTCATAATGTCATAGATTGTAAGTGGGTATACAAGATAAAGAGAAAATCTGATGGAAGCATAGACAGATACAAAGCTAGACTAGTTGCCAAAGGTTTCAAACAGAGATTTGGTATTGATTATGAAGATACCTTTAGTCATGTTATTAAGTCAGCTACTATTCGACTCGTACTGTCTATTGCTGTTTCCAGAGGTTGGAGCTTACGTCAGCTAGATGTTCAGAACGCGTTTCTTCATGGTGTTCTTGAGGAAGAAGTGTTCATGCGGCAACCACCAGGATATGAGGATCAAAGTGCACCACACCATGTCTGTAAGTTGGACAAGGCTATATATGGTTTAAAACAGGCCCCAAGAGCTTGGTATTCCAGGTTAAATATGCAGTTACAACAACTTGGATTTACACCATCTAAAGCAGATACTTCATTGTTCTTTTATCATAAAAATAAGATCACTATTTTTGTGCTAGTTTATGTTGATGATATAATTGTTGCTAGTTCAAGTGCACATGCTACAACCTGTTTGCTTAAGGATTTGAAGTTGGAATTTGCTCTCAAAGACTTAGGTGATCTTCATTACTTTCTTGGTATAGAAGTTAAACAGATAAAGGATGGGATACTTCTTACACAAGAAAAATACACCACTGATATACTCAAGAGAGTAGGATTGGAACATTGCAAACCTGTGAGTACACCAATTTCAACTTCAGATAAACTTACAATTAAAAGTGGAGAAGCACTTGGATCAGATGATGCAACAAAATACAGGAGTGTTGTTGGTGCTTTACAGTATTTGACACTTACACGTCCTGATATATCTTATTCTGTCAATAAAGTTTGTCAATATTTGCATGCACCTAGAACAACACATCGGACTTTGCAATCAAAAGGATTTTAAGGTATCTCAAATACTCAACAGGTCTTGGACTTGATTATCGTGTCCATGTCTTTGCTTGTTACCGCCTATTCGATGCAGATCAAGGCGGGTGTGCTGATGATGTAGGTCCACAGGTGGTTTTGTTGTGTTTCTGGGAACAAATCTTATATCGTGGAGTGCAAGAAAACATGCCAATGTTTCTAGGTCCAGTACAGAAGCTGAGTATAGAGCTTTGGCCAATGCTACAGCTGAGGTAATATGGATACAGACTCTGTTATATGAGCTTGGGATCAAGGCTCCACAAGCTGCGAGGTTATGGTGTGATAATATTGGTGCAACCTATCTCTCAGCTAATCCTGTTTTCCATGCACGAACTAAACATATTGAAGTTGATTTTCACTTTGTCAGAGAAAGAGTAGCTCCCAAGCTACTTGATATTCGATTTATACCAACTGGTGATCAACTTGCTGATGGCTTCACAAAACCTCTTACTACAGGAAGATTGAATGACTTCAAGAACAATCTTAACCTTGGTAAAGTTCACTCGGTTCAGATTGAGGGGGAATGTTAGAATATGTTGTATAGAGATAGGAGAGTAGTTTAAATCTTTGTAATCTTATCTCCTCTTATCTCTACTTCTGTTAAAGCCCCTATACCGAACCTGATCGATCTCCTCCTCTCCTGATCGATCTCTCCCTTGTAAGCCACGGCATGATCTCTATATAATACAATGCGGCCCAGACGAAGGGTTCTACGCTTCCCAATTCTTCTCACACATACATCCGGGTTAGTAGTTCCATCGTACTGTTTGATATTGATGGGTTGAAACCCCTCTGGGAACTGATGTTGCATGACCCCGTCTGTAAAGCACATCCAGTGTGCGGCTCATCAGACCGGAGATACGGCTTGCCGAACATCCATTGTTGTCCGAGCATGGATATTATCTCGGGCCCTGTTATGCTTGTCGAGCCACTCTTGATGTTTGGCATGTGCAGCAAGCACCGTATCCATGCATCTGTATATGGACCGTGATGGGGCAGGCTGAGCCATCAATTCTTCCCGCGGATCATATTGCTGGGAGTACGTGACTGCGTCTTTGCCTTCATGGCGAGCGATGGCCGGGGGGGGGGGGTGCGTCCCCAAGGATGGCGATCGACTGATTTGTTTTAGCATGTTTGTAACGCAGATTGTCATGGACTTTGGCATCGAATCGAATGGAGGAAGTAGACGCCGTCGTGGGTAGGTTTTGGTTTGGTTTGTGCGCTGTTCCTTGATGTCCTGCTCGGCTGCAAGGACTTCTACCCACTTATCGTTGAACGTGTGTTGATCGGCTTTTAGCTTCTCATGCCCTCTTTTAATACTTCGAGCGGAAGCAATGAGTCGTCGTCGAAAAGTCTCTTGATCAAGAAAGTTTTGGGGGACGTCGAATTCGTCGAGTCCAAGACTTATATCCTCTTCTGACTCTGGCATTTAGTTGCTATCATCGAGGTCCTCCGTCCCTGCGGCACCGTCGATTGGACCGGACATGATGTCATCGCCGCT
This sequence comes from Aegilops speltoides, assembly GCA_021437245.1. Classification (NCBI taxonomy): domain Eukaryota; kingdom Viridiplantae; phylum Streptophyta; class Magnoliopsida; order Poales; family Poaceae; genus Aegilops; species Aegilops speltoides. The sequence goes on from CM038141.1 coordinate 459,560,122, forward strand.
GCCCTAGTTCTCGACACCATCGGAGGTGGTGTTATTTCCATGATTCCCATTACCGGTGATGTGGTTGCTGGCGCCCCCTTGTCGGTGCGTTTACCGCGCTTTTATCGATGTTGGGGGACAAATTTTTCTCCTCCTTTTTCTCATTGTCCTTACGTGTGTCTACCATGTAGACATGGTAGGTGGACAATGGCGGAGGTAGAGGGTGGACAGGGTGTGGCCCACCATGATATTTGAAAATAGCCTTATACCATAGGAGAAAGGCTAACAACAATAGAAACAAATAATGTATATGTACAATTATACTGTTGGCCCACTCTGGCCCAGTGAGCCTGGTCCGCCACTGGAGGTAGCCGTCCAGTTGCCGGTGTTGGATATTAAAGCGCTAGGCTGATCGCCGACATCTCCATCCATGTCGGTCGCCTCCTTGGAGGCGTAGTTCAGTACGTCGGTTAATTCCTTGACTGTAGCAACTAGGTGGGTGGTGGGTGGGACGTAAATTTTCCTATCATCGGCTTTACATCCGATTCGGTCATAGAACAAGGACTGGTTGTCCAAAATACTGAGCTTTTGGGTTCACTCCAACATCACATTCAAGAGCAAGAGATCTGCCGGGCCCATCTCTTGATAGTAGGCGGGGCTGACTTGCATTATGCTCGACGCGTGTGACGCGTCATCGGAGCATGGATCAGCCAGGGCAACGGCCTGGTCTAATACCGAAGTGATCTGATCCAAACTCGAAGTTGGCTCCGTGTTGTGACCTGACCCGAGGTTCAAGTCTATGGCCTGGTCCGAGGTTAAGGCCACAACATCCGTGTCATTCTCTAGCCGTTTTGGAACCCAGTCAAAGAGGGTGAGATCGCCGCGGGAATCATCAATTTATTCCAAACTTCCAAATCTGATGATCTGATCTGGGGCGAGGTTCTCAACATGGCCGAGGCGTCCTGTCAGATCGGCATGAAGAACGACGCTGCTGAACGCAAAAAGCTAGCCAGGGACGATGATGTCACCGCAGCCGATGTCGCTATTGATTTGAAGGCGAGACATTGATCTTTTTTGGCCACATAGAAGGACCTACATGGGCCACCTATGTTGGTGCTAGAACAAATGGATCACATGTAGGGGGTCCCGAGTTGTGGGTCTCGGAACATTGCTAATAATGGACATAAGGACACAATGTCTACCCAGGTTCGGTTCCTCTCGAAGAGGTAAAACCCTACGTCCTTCTTTGGTTATATTGATGTGATGGAGTATCGAGTACAAGATGATCTACCTCGAGATCGTATGATTCTGTTCTAAACCCTAAGGCTGCTAAACGTGCCTCTAAAGACTAAACCCCTCGGCTTATATATGCACTGGGGGTACCTAGGTTTACACATATGATCGGTTGCCGATATGACAACCACAGAGCAATCCTTGAAGTACACGCCAAGTCCTCGGAGGCTTCCATCTTCATCACGCCGGGTTTTGACGGCTTCGGTAGTCCTTCCTTCTAGTGATTGGCGGACCAACAGCCTAACCCATGGACTCTGGACCGTACGAGTTTGTACCCCTTAGTCCAGGACACCGTTAGCATCCGACAGCGGCAGCACGGACTAGTTGCTTGTGCTGTTGCCACCGTCCATTGTGTTTTGTGTAGTTGTTAACTCTTAATTATATCACATGCATACAACCAAACACCGTGTAGTTGCATGAGCCGAGCTAATGCAGGACACCAAAGGTCATGCCAAAATTGACCCCCTAATGCAGGAAGCCTAGATGGGAGCAAACAAAAGATGTGCAGATGATGGTTGTTTCCATGTTTTTCTACAAACAGACGCAAGTGAGGCACACATGCAATACAGGCAAAATCGATGCGAGTAACCAAACACGCCCCTGGCATACAGAAAAACCTACAACTAAAACTAGATGTTCGCAGACCAAGAACGAAAGCATACACTCCAAAATATGTTGAAGATTTAGAAACCTTACAAAGCAAGAAAACAACAAAGATCCAAACGAACCCATTCTATTTACTACATTGATAATCGAAGGAAAGACCCACAACGATTCGACCTCACAAAGCTAGAAAATAGCAAAGATCACTTGCTTGTTATGCCATATTTCTTCTGCATCTCACACACTGCCTTGAGAATCTCGGTCACTTGAGCATGGGTTAAGCCTGGAGCATGCCCAGCCTGCCGGTGACGCCAGAAGGCCTTCAGAGTTCAGAGCATATTCATCGAAATCATCAATCTTGATCGATTCCAGGACTGCCCGGTTCACCGCATCCTCCTGGGCAGCCGTTGGCTCGAAAAGACCCTGCACCACACACAAATTAAGCTGATTTTTTCGCTCCAAGTTTCAATATCCCTCGAAGACTTTTTTTTTTGACAAAAGAGAGCATTCTCTTCAACTTCCTTTAAGAGAAATCACCATGTCTTACAGCAAAGCAGGAAGAAACTAAAGAAGTAACATAAAACTCCACCCCTTTTTACGCAGCTATTACTACCCTACTGAGGAGGGGAGGAAAGCCATCCCTTCCCTCCCAAAACCCCCTCAAGGCAATAACCTACTGAAGTGGTCCAAGGCCTGGATTCAGAACAGAAAACCAGCCCTGGAACGGAAACATGTCTGCTAATTAGACAGAGGCATACATCATGACTACGGTCTTTTTATCAGTATCACAAGATCATAGACTGACTGAAGAAACAAAAGGAAGCAAGCTAAGATTATCCCTCGAAGATATTTGGCCTGGGCTAGAAAAGATTGAGATTTGCGCAGAATTCAGGCGGAGGAGGGGGTCAGCAACAGAAAAGGCTGGGATTTTATTTAGGGAGCAAAGAGGATGGAGGAATCGGCAGCAACGGCCGTGGCATCTAGGAGATCTTGTCCCTCGCCGGAAACATCGCTTGAGAGAGCGGGCAGCAGGGAGAGGGGTCGAAAATATAGGAGAAAAGACTACCGTTCTTTTCCCCAACCGGAAGCAAAGCCTCCTCGCCACCTGCAGGAGCGCCGCCGCCATTGATCTCGCCGACTCGATCCGCCGCTTTTGGGCGTATGGTGTCGGCTGTTTGGTCAAAGCGCTGTCACGCACGTCCGTCGATGGGGAATTATTAAGACGGTTTTAAAAAATCACATCTAGATTTTTTTTCTTTTTTTTCTTCGGAAAGGGGAAAGACCCCAGCCTCTAGATGTGTTTAAGTATTCATATGTGTTGAGTATATTGTGTACGTGTATATGTGTGTGTAGGGCCCACCTCCTGTTTTCCCTGTATAGATGAGGTTGTGGCCCACCTCTGTACTTATATATACGTGCCTGGTGCACCGATCAATACATCGCGATTGCACAGCCCATATTCTCTCTCTACATGGTATCTATCGCGAGAAGGTCCTAACCCTAGCCGCCGCCGCCGCCGCCGCCTCCGCCGCCCGCCTCCGCCGCCGCCGCCGTCACCCGCCGCCGCCGCCAACCTCCCGGCCGCCGCCGCCGCCGCGCCTGTACGCCGCTTCCCACCCGCCCGCTAGCCGCCGCCGCCGCCTCCCTTCCGAGGCCGCCGCCCGCCCCACCGCTTCCGCCCCACCCCTCTCCTCCCGCTTAGCCGCCGCCGCCTCCTTCCGAGGCCGCCGCCGCCTCCCACCAGCGCCACCACCTCTCCCTCCGCGCCGCACCCTCCCTCCCGCGCTCCTCTCGCTTCTCTCCCACCCGCGCCGCACCACCTCTCCCTACCACCCGCGCCGCGCCCCTCACCCGATCCCGCCGTCACCATGAGTTCCTCCTCCTCCACCGTCTCCAACCCGTTCGCCGGTCCCGATGTCACCCTCGTCCGCGATCTCAACATCCATGAGGGCGTCCCGGTCAAGCTTGATCACACCACCGCCTCCTACTCTGCGTGGAAGCGGTATTTTTCGCTCGTGTTCCGCGAGTGCCTCCTTCACGGTCACGTGGACGGCACCGTGGACTCCGCGCTCATGATCCACGACGAGGAGTGGATGATCCTCGACGCCACCATCATCCGCTGGTTCTACCTCACCATCTCCAGCGACATCTTCCACACCGTGGTGAGCGACGAGGACGACGCCCACGCGGTGCGGACCAAGCTCAACGGCCTCTTCACCGACAATCGGCTGCGGCGCAAGGTCCTCCTCTATGGTGAGTTTTACGGTGCCAAGAACTTGACTCGTCCCATCGATGATTTTTGCATGCGCCTCAAGAAGCTCGCCGATGAGCTCCGTGATCCGGGGAGAAGATTGGCGACGAGCTCCTCATCGGCACCCTCTCCGGCGGCCTCAGCGAGGACTTGGAACGCCGCCTCAACCTCACCTCATCCGGAGCCCGCCTTTGGCAAGGTGGTCGCGTACCTCAAGCTGGAGGAACGCCGGATGCGGGCGGCTCGACGCGCCACCCACACGGCCCTTGTTGCGGCACCCATGGGTTCGGCCCCACCCAGCCTCGCCAGACGCCCGCCCCAAGGCGGCGCCCGCCTTCCGCCGGGCTTCCCGCCCGCCCACTACAAGGATTCCAGTCTATTGCAACAAAATTTATTGCTACAACTATATTTCGTTGCAATAAAATGCTATATTACCACAAAATTCCAGTTCGTGGTAATAGGATCTACATATTGCCACAGCTTACGTTCCATCGCTAGGTACTCATTTTGTTGCAATAGAAGCCACATATTGCCACAAGCTGCATCCAGCGTTGCAATATGGTGGTGATATTGCGACGATGCACTGCTTGCGTGAAGTGGTCATTTTGTTGCAATAAAGACTAGGTATTGCGACAATGTAAATCTTTGTGGCAATATTTAGACATATATTGCAACAATTCTGACATGTGGCGCTAGCCATAAATACTGTTGCAAAATACATGGCTTCTTATTGCAACAAAACATGTATTGGTTGTAATAGGGCGACTTTTTGCCTCACCTTCGTTGTGTTGCAATAACTATTATATATTGCGACAACTTGTGCATGTATGGTAATATGTACAACATATTGCAGCAATCCTCTAGTGTTGCGAAAAAAGGAGCAGTATATTGCAACAATATTCTCTACAGTGCCGCTAATTTTTCCATTTATTTATTATACTATTTCTCAGGATCTGATTAAAGGGGCTTACTAGTTCATAGATGTGTGAACACATTTGGTACCACAAATTGCACCTAAGTTGTATTTTAGTCACATATCTTGCAAAAGTGGACATCGGTGGTACCACAGCTTGGAGGAACGCTCGCTTACACACGTGCAAAACGTTGCACACTCGCGGACGCGCTTCACTTTAGGATTTCTTGCATAGCCAGGGTCTTCTCCACTCGCCCTACTGACCTCCTAGCAAGGTCCTCCTCAGCACCGGAAAGACGGCAAGCTCACTGCCCTTCTCACCAAGGTGAGTCGTGAGCACTGGGCAGCAAATCCTCACATTCTCTTCCTTCCTAAGTTTTATGTATCTTTCTTGATGTGGTTGTATGTATTTATGTGTTGTTAATAAAAAATGTATAGCATCCAAGATTCTCTCACCCAAGGTACAACACGCTTCTCTATATAGTTTAGTTGTCTGATTTGTATTGTTAGACAGGCTGGTTGTTCTCTGTGTCCCCTGATATTTCCAGCAAGAATTCAGCAGTAGATGAACAACACTATATCAAGATTGTCTAAATATAATGACTAATGTTTCTTTAAAAAACAATAAGTATTGTCAAATATCCCTAACATGATGTTCTTTCCAGTAGATCATCTTTTAAATGTATGCATTGTTCTTTTTTTAAAGAACTACTCGAGAATGAGGGAATAAACCGGCTAACAAGCTTTCAAAAAATAAAAACCCGGCTATATTCCAACTACCAATATACCCAGCCTGTAATCTCATTTTAATTTTAATTAGATCTAAGAGCTAACCACCATTCCTTTGATTATGCATGCTCTCGGGAATCTCTTTTAATTAGAACGCGTGGTGTGCATAGACTCCCTTCCTTATCTTTTATTTCCTGTCGCAAGGATTGAATTTCTTTCTTTCCTTATTTCTTCAGAAATCCCTTTTAATTAGAAAAGGCATGGTCTCCTTTTCTTTCTTAATTTTCTTCATGTTGAGATTTATATAGAAGGCGTGGACAGAGCGCTCCTTCCTTATATTCCTGTCCCAAGGATTCATTTTATTTCCTTCTTTGGTCTTTACATGTATGTTCAAATCCCCTCTTTATTTCCTTCCGTACTCAATATCATTTCGTTCCTTATTTCTTTGCATGTCGATTGAAATCCTCTCATGTCTTTGTCACATCTGAGCGGGCCCCTGTGTAAGTGTGAGCGTGGGCCCAGACCGAGACCATGGCATCTTTGCCCTAGAGTGTGGGCCCAAAAAAATAACACCGAAACAGATAGCCATCACGAAAATATTTGCTTTACGTTCATATAATCCATCTAGAGATACATATATAACAATTTGTCTATCGCTTGTCTCTAGCACCAAGCAGATTTAAGAAGGAAAGTTTTTTTGCTTTGTGTAATTGACGGAAGGAGGTAGCCACTCGGCACCATTTTTTTTGTAAAACTTGCAGTAACTATTAATACATAATTATTATGTATTTCAAATGTCTAATCTGTTTCATTATTGTGTACCTTGAAGAGGTAAACATGATTTTTTCCCTAAAATTTACGTGCACTTAAACAGTTCAACATGTGTATTACAAATTATTATGCATATTCTCTATTTTTTTTGCATAGTAATACGTGTCTCATTCATATCATAAAGAACAAAGTACAAGTCACGTAAAGACCGACATGACAAAACTAAAAAGATAGCAGAACATCTCTCAGCTTGACACCAACGCCCGCCACCTGCCTCCGACACCACCTCAGCAGGCACCGAAGAAAAGAATGATGAATCACCACCTCATCCGAGCTCGACGCGGCTCCATCGCTGATATGTAGCTTTACGGACCTCCAAGGGGGCTGACCAAGAGTGAAACCCTTGCCGTTGAATGAATCAGACTGGGGCAACACCACGGACACACCATCAAACTCCAAATCTGGCACCCCACCACAACTAAGATGTCGAAGGAGGAAACCATACCTGCCATCCACGAACCACGAGCCCAACACATGTTCCGTCTTCGAGATGTCGTCGATGCAGACCACAATCTGCATCCGCTCCTGGACTACCTCCCAAGCTCCGCGCCAACGATGGAGCAAACGCCGTCGCAACGGCGAAGCCCGAGGACACAGGTCCACCACGAGGATGCCGCCGCCGCCATGCCATCCTTGCTTCAACATAATGGTTTCCAAATCAATCCCCAACCATAGGACTACTGGCCTCGTCAGGAAAGGATCCGAAGAATATTTATTCAGCGCCATCATCGTCACCGCCAAAGTAAAGACGATGAACAACCTAAAAACCTAGACTACGAGGGAGTAAAAACGATCCACACGCTTGAATCCGGCGACCCCCCTCACCACCGACGACCGAGGTCGCCGACGGAGGGGAGCCGCCGGAGAACGGCGTTGGAAGATCGGCCTCTCCCGGTGGCGGCTAGGATTGCAGCTGCCAGGGACGAGAGGAAAAAAGGCCAACCATGCGGATCACCACCAAGGCCGGCACCACCACGGTAGGGGCACCCACACCTAGAGCCCCACCCCAATCCCGGTGTACCAGGGGAGACATAACCCAGTGACTGCTGACGGCCGTCGCGGAGAACCAGCTCAGATGATGCCAAGTCCATGGTTTGAGGCACTGATCCGCCTTCGGAATCAGGAAGTCCCACCCACCACAACCACATACCTCTACCTACGCCAAAACGTGAGGAAGTCTCCCCAACCAACCGCAAAACACCCACCTTGGCTTGAGTGGAGGGAACCCAGACAAACCGCCCGAGGAGCAGCCAATCCCGGGAAAGAGGACGAAGTCAAGCTCCTGCCACGATGACAAGCCTGCACCGGTGGCCTCATACGAGCATATGCACCCGGAAGAAGAGGCCGCCGCCAAATTGGATGAGGGCCACTCATGTCAGCCGGCAACTTCGGCTATCGAGCAGCCACTCCGGCGTCTCCACCCCCGTCGGCTCCTCAGATCATCCTTCAATATACTTTATGCAACCTTAATTGAGATACATGTAGTTCCAATTATAATTAGTTTCAATATAAATGCCAAATTGGGAGATGTAACATCGTGGGAGATGAATCATCATAGGCCGCTGGGAGCTATATAAAATCACCATGGGAGATGAGTCCATTCGTGAAGAATGTATAGTCCAACTTCCATGAAATATTTTGAAAATTTATGTCAAACTTATGCACCCATAATATGATTTAATGCGAATTTACATAATTATGGTCCACTTGTAGATATATTGTCACCCCCCTATAGGTTGCAAATGCAAGTTTGAATTCTTCGTCACAATCATTTGTAATTTTCATCCATTTTAGGATATGATCTAAAATTAAACATATGCACTTAAATATACATTTTTGTGAAAGTTATAGAACTTTTTTGAGATGCATGTAGTTCAAATTGGAATCAGTTTCAACAAACACACAGAAACTTATTTAAACTATAGAAAATGTTAGTATATCTTTTAGAAAATTGTTGAAACACCTAAAAACATATATTTAATATATCACATGTAAAACTATATTTTGTTATATAAGATATTTTTGTGCAAGTTATTTTTTGACTGGATTTTGCATGCTATTATTATTATTATTATTATTATTATTATTATTATTATTATTATTATTGTTATTATTTAACAAAGGTGACTTGACAAATTTTATGGAAACCCATTATGGCTCTCAGCCAAGGAGCGATCCTGCGTGAAGCAAAGCATGCGTTCTGATTGGTCGAATCAGCTCGCCCACGGATCATGCCCCCAACCGTTCGATTTCCAAGATCCAACGGGTGGCACACAATCCCTAATTCTCTATCCCTCTCTTCTTTCTCCCCGTCACCTGCAGCCGCCGGCTTCTCTTCGACACAGCTCCTCCTCCCCATGCCTTCCTTCCTCCCGTCTTGTTCTCCAATCGTCGACTTCCCTGTCCAGCCGAGGCGCTCGGAGGTAGTACCGGGGCAAGCACCACCGGTGCGATGTCCAGGCCGGCCCACACCGTCCGGCTGTTCCGTGCACGACTACATCTGACGATCTAGCTGCCGGATCCACCGCGGCAGCAACGCCGGCTGCTACCTCCTCTCCGACCCCGACCACCACACCACCTCAACTCCAGCGCGCGACCCTCTACTCTATCCATCCTTTCTGTCCACGGCCAGAACCAGCAATCTTGCTGCCAGATCGGTGGTGGCGGTACCTCATGGGGGCGTCGGTGGCCGTCCGCAATGTCCCCTGCCGTCTCGGTTCAGCCTCCTCCCGACGACGCGCCCGGGGCTGGGTCCAGGGCTGGCCCTTGGCCATGGCGTGCAGCCGCCTAGGGCCCAGGCGAAACAGGGGCCCATACTGTATGTATATATGTATGAGTAGAAGAAAAAGTAAACTGATGAAATAGTAGCAGTAGGCTCAACCTATTACGGTGTGACCAGTCACGTATGAAAGTGAGAATAGCTGAATAGCCAGCCTAATTGTTAGGTACTCTATTCAAAAAAGTTATTTCCCAGATAGCACTGATGTCTCTTGTTCATCACCCAGTTTTCTCGTCTCCTTTCTTTGCTAATTAATTGAACCAATTTCCCAAGAGGCTGGCCGCCCAAAAACCGATGCTAATTGAATAAAAATTTATATGTATCACTACTACCTTAACCTCTTCATTATCCAAGCAGGACCCCAGCCTTTTGTTCTTCCATCTTAAAAGTATCCTAAGGAGACTGATGAAGTGGCACATTCGGCGATTGGCCTGTGAGGCGTTGACAGCAGCCCATGTCCACAGGTTACTTGTTTCTCCTCTGGATTGCCCATCTTTCCTTGTTGATTGCGAATTTTGTGAAAGATTACTTTCCATGAAATTGTTGCACAAGTGGTTGCCTCATATTAATGGTGATCAAGTATCATCAAATCAGCACATGATGATTAGATACTGCTTTGTTATTATGTTGTGGGATTTCTCTGTAGCTACTTGCATAGAAGGCGTCTGTGCTTTTGTCCAAAACTGCTATCTGTAGGTACATCGTAAAATATGGTGAGGATTGTTATTTTTGACATTATCATATTATCATGAAAAACAAGTCATATCTACACTTTGTTGAACTTGTGCTGGCAGCGTGCAGCGGTGCTTGCGAAGACCCGCGTGTTCGTCAGGCCCACTAAACCTAACTTGCACTAGGGCCTCCGAAATGTTAGGGCCGGCCCGGCTGGGTCTAGTAGGCCGCCCCACGGTGAGTGCACTCATCGTCGGTATCGACCTCACGCCTGTCTTCCCCATCCATAGCGCATGTCTCCTCAAGGAGGACAACACCGACACCGCATGTGGTGACCGCGGGCACGACGACAGATGTCCACTTCTACTTCATCTCTGGCTCCGGTAAGTCCTTGGTCTTTCATCCTCCCCCCCCCCCCCTCGTGCTCTGGTTTATCTTGTTCTAGGTAGAATGTAATAGGAAGCATATGTTAACTAGAGTTAGCTCATAGGCTGCTCTCCGATCACATTCTGTACTATGGTTGCTTCCTCTTGTTCATGGTATGCTAATGTTTAAAACTGTGCCTATTTAGGTTCAGTGGTTTTATACTCAATACTCATGCTACTGCACTATTTGCCTAGGATATTACTTAGAATTTTGGCATGGTACTGTGGTAACTTGCAGGTTATTGGCTTTTTTTACTTCTCCATGGCTTGTAGATACGACTTAACTAGAATCGTAGAACTGGATAAAAACCGAAATTACCATGCTAGACGTGAGTTGTGTTTTGCCACAGTAAAGTGTTTATACTGCTAGTTCTGTGTGGTAGTTTCAAATAGTTTATATTGAGTTTATCTGTATTGCCTCTCTGTTTGTAGTGATCTACGTCACTTACATTGCCTCTAAATGCTGGAAATTGTGAATGTTTGTTAGGAGTGGTAAATACTAATGAATTGATTTAGTTGAGAGTAAGTGTAGTCATATTTGTGAATGTGCCTTCTGTGAGGTTTGTGAATTTGAAAAAAAAAGAACTACATTTATTCTGCAGTGTGATCTTGCATTTATGTACATAACATCAAATAGAAAATAGATATTGCATTAGAATTGTATATCTTTGAATATAAAATAGGCCTTTTGACAATTGTAAACTCTTTTTACCTGTTTCAAAAATACAAAAATAGGCCTTCCAATAATTGTTTCAGTGAGAAGTGTGATGCACATTCTTGAGTCACAATTGTTTCCTTTCCTCCATAATATGTATTGTACTGTGCATATAATGATCATTTCCTATTTCCTTATTCTAGACCAGCTAGAAACACATTGGCGTACTATTTTAACAGCTGCTCAGGATTATTTCCTGCCTTTACCAGAGCGAGAATGGCATCACCGACTTCTACCTCCTCCATCTCAAGGACAAATCTCATGCAACCCATGGTGCTGCATTTGAAGCGATCATTTGTAATTTGGTAGTGACTTATGTGTATAATGTATGAGTTGGATTATTTTTCCTTGTAAATGATGGCAATGTGGCTTTAGTTATGTACCTCTAATGATTGTTGTAATTGAATGAAACAATTTAATCGAAATTTGTGGGCTTGGCAGAATTATGTGTCTTGTTGATGGAAAGTATTTGGGTTGTGGAAACTTATTTGTATTAGCAAATATGCCCATGCGTTCCAATTTTTTTTCACGATGCGATAACTGTTTGGCGCCATCAAAGTAAGTTTTGTTGAAATAGAATATTGCCACGGAATGTTTAAATTGTTGCAATAGTTTCTCGCTACAAAGATTTTACCTGTTATGATACCTATTTATCACCACCAAAACAAGTATGTTGCAATTTCCTGTTACGATGACTGGAATATTTGTTGCCATAAGTTAATGCCACAAGTGCAGTGGGTTGTGGCAACATGCCTAATGCCATGAAAACAAGGATTGTTGCCATAGTTTATTGCCACAAATGTAGTGGGTCGTGGCAAAATGTCTAATGCCACAAAAAAAAGGATTGTTGCCATAGTTTATTGCCACAATTCACTATTGCCACGGAAGAGTAATGCGCCACGAAACAGCCTTCGTTGGCATAGGTTGTTGCCACAAATGTCTATTGCTACGAGATATCAATCGCCACGATTTGTTACATGTTGCATTAAAGTTATCTCCACAAATCAAATTGTGGCATTAGGTGAGTGTTGCCACAGGAAAACATGTGGCAACTTCCCACATGGATGTTGCAATAGCATGCTTTATTGCCACAATTGCTTTTCCGTGGTAATAACCTATTACCATGTGTCCAGTCGCAACGGCTGCCAACGAATGTCATTTCGTGGCAATAGGTACTTATCGCCACGAAACATCATGTATTGCAACAAACGATTTTGTTGCAATAGACCCGAATCCTTGTAGTGGCCCCACCAGCCCCCTTCCTGCCGCCCCAGCCGGCGGCTAATGGAGGAGGCCGTCGCGGCGGCGCCGGGGGCCGCATAGCGGCGCGGCGGTGGCGGTGCTTTCGAGGAGGCGCCTCGCCCGGCAGCAACCGGCTCCTCGGCGGCGGCCCGTGTCGCGCGCCGTCGAGAACCCGTGGACGGCGTCGTCCACGCCTATTCCATGCCGGTTCCACGGGCTCCTACTCCGGTCTTCTCGGCACTCGGCCTCCGTCACACCAGGCGTACTACGCGCCGCAGCCCTATCGGCGCCCTCTGACAAAGCAACCGCCGCCGGTAGCCGCCGCCTTGCCCGACGTCTGCGCCGTCCCTCCCACCGGCGCCGTGGGACCCGGCTCTCTGGCGGCTCTCCACCCGCCCTCTCCGTCCAGCTACACCGGCGGCGGCGGTGGTACATGGACGGTGGCGCCACCGCTCATATGGCGGCGTACCACAGTAACCTCCACACTGCTCACCTGTCCACACCTCTAACGCATCACCGTCGGTGGCAGCTCTTCTCTTCCTATCACCCATATTGGACATACATTTTTTCTGTCTAACTCCACTCCTATATCCATGTCTAATATTCTTGTTTCTCTGATCTTATTAAAAATCTTGTTTCGTTCGTTCTCTTACGTGAAAATCCGGTGACCGTTGAATTTGATAGTGTGGTTTTTACATTAGGGCGCTTCGCCGCGGATGGTGCTCCACCGATGTGACAGCCCGGCGAGCTCTACCCAGATTCACTCCGCCGCCTCCACCACTTCCGCCGCCCTGCCGCTCTCACCACGGAGTGGATCTACGCGCACGCTTCGCTTGGGTCATCCTAATCATGCCACCCTTCGCCACATACTTGGAGTTTTTCTTTCACGTGTAATAAACGAGGATCACTCGTGTCATGCATGCCGCCTTGGCAAACATGCTCGTCTTCCGTTTAGGGCTTCTTCCTTTGTTGCATCGTACCCGTTTGAGTTGATTCATAGCGATGTTTGGATATCTCTGTTGCAAATGTCGGGCTTTCTTTATTATCTTGTTATCCTTGATGATTTTTCGCATTATGTGTGGACCTTCCCGTTCGCCGCAAGTCGGACGTTATCTCCACTCTTGTCGGTTTTACTCTTATGTCCGCACGCAGTTTGGCGGCCCATTCTTGCGTTGCCGACGAACAACGGGAAGGAGTTTGACAACACCGCTGTCGCGATCTTCTCGCCACACATGGCACGATTTTTCGTCTCACTTGCCCGTACACCTCGCAGCAGAGCGGTCGTCTTGAGCACATCGCCGCACTCTTAATGACTGCGTTCGGACTCTTCTCTTTCACGCCAATGTGCCCCGCGCTTTTGGCACGGCGCTCTTGCCACCGCTTCTCTTCTCATAAACATCCGTCCATGTCGTACTCGCGGGAACTTTACACCTCACCACCTTCTTTTCGGTGCACCCCCCTCTTATGAAGGGCTTCGCATCTTCGGCTGCCTGTGCTACCCTAGCATCGCTGCCACTGCGCCTCATAAGCTCGCACCCCGCTCTGTCGCCTGCATCTTTCTCGGCTACCCACCTAACACTAAGGGTTACCGCTGCTACGATCCCGTCTCTCACCGTGTTTTCACCTCCCGACACGTTTACTTTGATGAGATGGTCTTCCCGTTTCAGCCGCAGGCACCCCTCGTCGTCTCGTCACCGCCGGCCACCGGCGGCTCATCGACGACCTCGTTAGGTGGACGAGCACGCCTGGTTCGTGGACCGCCTCCGGGCTTTGGCGGTCCACGGGCCCTACTGCCGGCGCCCTCCACGGCCGGCGCCCCGCCATCACCCGCCGCCCCGACTTCGGGCGCCCGCGAGTCGGCGCCTCCTCGCCCGGCCCGTCGCCCGGCCGCTTCACCGGCCGCCTCGCCGCCGCCTCGCCCGGCCCGATCGCCGGCCGCCTCGCCCGGCGCCGCGAGGTCGATCGCCTCCTTGCCGCGCGCGGCGCCCGGCCTCGACACCAGCGGTGGCGCCGGCCGCCTCGCCGGCAGCCTCGCCCGCCCCGGTGGCCTTCCGGCCTGTCACCAGCGCTCGCGCCGGCATTCACTGCCCGAGCCTCCGGTACTCGCGTGGCAGTATGTCTCGCCGCCTCGCGCGGGCCGTCACCCATTCTGCGTCGCGCGCGCCCCCTCGTGATCCTCACTAGCTCGCGGCGATGCGGGGAAGAGTTTGGCGCTCTCGGTGAACCGCACTGGACTCTGGTGCCCGGCCTCCTCGCGCCAGCGTCATCACCGGCAAGTGGGTCTTCCGTCATAAGACCCGCTCGGGCCAGTTCACTTAGCGCTTCAAAGGCTCGCTGGGTGGTCCGCGGTTTCCGCCCGGTAGCGGCTGGAGTCGATTTCACGGAGCGTTGCCCGGTTGTCAAACCGGGCACGATCCGCTTGTCCTCCAGCTTCGCCGTCTCGCGGCTGGCCCGTTCACCGATGGATGTCTCCAACGCCTTCCTCCACGGCCATCTTGAGGAGCAGGTGTTTTGTGAGCAACCCACCGGGTTCGTCGGCGCCTCATTACCCGGCCATGTGTGCTGCTTTGTCGCGCTCTCTTCACGGGCTCAAGCGAGCACCCGCGCTTGGTACCGGCGGATCGCGGGTTTCTTGAACCTTGGGCTTCAGCGTCACTCGCTTCGGGCGCATCCTTTGTTTGTCTATCGCCCACGATGACCACGATCGCATATTTGCTGCTCTCGTCGGCGACATCATCTGACAGCCTCCTCGCGGCCGTTCTTGGCGAATCACTCTGCGGCTGCGTGACGAGTTCGCTATCAAGGACTTGGGTGCTCTCCATTACTTCCTTGGCATTGAGGTTGTTCGGCGTCCGGGCGGCTTCTTTCTTCATCAGCAGTATGCCCATGAGCTTCTTGGCGCTACCGCATGCTCAAGCGCCATCCGGTTGCTACTCCTGTTGACCACGAAGGCCAAGGTTTCTGCTCTTGAGGTTCGCTGCGTCGGATGCTCCATTCTACCGGTCTATTGTCGGCGCTCTTGATGCCAGCTCTCACGGACCGGATCTTGATATGCTGTCCAGCAGGTGTGTCTCCACATGCACGCCCCTCGTGACTCTCACTGGACCCTCGTGAAGCGGATCCTTCGCTACATCCGCGGCACGATGTCCCTTGGGTTGACACTCACGGCGTCTGCTTCCTTGGAGATGGTGGCCTACTCCGATCTGATGGGCGGCTGCCCCGACACTCGCCGGTCCACCTCTGGCTACTGCGTCTACCTCGGTCCTTCCCTCGTCTCGTGGTCGTCCAAACGACAACCCACGGTTTTGCGCTCTAGCGCCGAGGCTGAGTACCGAGCTGTAGCCAACGCTGTCGCCGAGTGCACAGCACCCTTCGATTGCTTCAGGAGCTACATCACGATGTCTCCCGAGCTACGGTTGTCTCTGCGACAATGTCTCTGCGGTGTACCTCTCCGCCAACCCGTTCATCATCGCGGACCGAAACACATCGAGCTGGACATTCACTTCATGCGCGAGCAGGCTGGCTCTTGGGCGCATGCGGGTTCTCCATGTGCCGGCCGCTTTCGGCGATTCGCTGATGTGATGACGAAGGACTGCCGACTTCCACCTTTGAGGAGTTTCGTTCCGATCTCTGCGTCCTTGGCGCCGCTTCGATGCGGGGGTGTTGAGTATATTGTGTACGTGTATATGTGTGTGTAGGGCCCACCTCCTGTTTTCCTAGATGAGGTTGTGGCCCACCTCTGTACTTATATATACGTGACTGGTGCACCGATCAATACATCGCGATTGCACAGCCCATATTCTTGTTAGCGATCGTGTGTACTGCATGTATAGAGGAGTGGGGTTAGTGGTTAGTGCTGCCCTATTCCTACGGCTGGTTCTCGTTTGGTTCAGTTGAGCTGTGTAACTACATATACGTGTAATCTTTGTATCAATGAAATCAAGCGTTGCACAAAACCTCTCTCTCTACCCTCGCTCTGGTTACGACATGGTATCGACTAAGATCCATAGCTTCCGCTGCCCTCCCAACCTCCCGGCGACCATGAGCTCCTCCTCCCTCCTCCTCGGCGGTTCCGACTCCGGCGAGGACTTTGGTCTGCCGTTGCAACCCAAACCCTCCCCACCCAAACCATCCAGTCGCCGCATCCGTGATCATGTCTGGTGCGTTCTCGACTACGAGAAGGAGAATTACGGGCTGTGGCGCCGCCAATTCCTCGGCGCTCTCGCCAAGTTCGGCCTGCACGACCACGTCGATGGCTCGCGGGCGCAGGTCTCCTCCGACTGGCATCTCAACGACTTCGCAGTCGTCTCCTGGTACAACGCCACCGTGACGCCCTCGACTCTGGAGATCGTCGAGGAGCGCAACGACACGGCGCGTTCCCTCTGGCGCTCCCTCCGGTCGCTCTTCGCAGCAACCGCCACGCCGCGCCACCTACCTTCGCGATGAGTTTCACAGATTTCATGCAAGCGATCTCTCGTGGTGAATACCGTCCAAGCTGAAGCGAGATGGCGATCAGCTCGGCGACCTCGGCCGCGTGTGAAGAAACGCGATCTCGTCGACAACGTTCTGCGCGGCCTCGGCGAGCGCCTCCGGCCGCGATCCGCGACATGACTTCATGGGCGTCCTCCCTCCTTCGTCAAGCTTCGCTCCTTCCTCCTACTCGAAGAGCAGCGTCTCGCTCGCCAGGCGCGTTCAGCCGCCCGCAACGCCCTCATCGCCCAGGCGCAGGCCTTCCATGCCTCGCGCCCGCCACCACCACCGACGGCGCCGGCCCCTCACTTTCCCGTGGCTCTCCTCGGAGCCGGGTCTCCTGCTCCCGGCCCCTCCGGCAACAGCAGCCGGAAGAAGCGCAAGAAGAACGCGCCTAATGGCGCTGGTTCGTCCACCGTCGGGGCTCCTCACCATGGCGGGGCACCTGGTGGCTCCCATGCGGCTACGCGCCGGCGCCCACCGCCCGGCCGTGGCCGCACCTTTCAGGCCTGGTCCGCCCGGGCTCCTTGGCGCCCGGCCGCCCGCGCCAGCCTGCCTCACGCCCTCCAGGCGTCGCACTCCGCTCCCGCGCCGTCCGCGCCCCAGTGGGATCAGGCTGCGTTGATCGCGGCCCTCAACCAGCTCTCGGTGCAGCCTCCGTCCGCGCCCGGGGGCGAGTGGATTCTCGACAGCGGCGCGTCCTCGCACATGGGCTCAGGATCCGGTATACTCTCTTCGCCTCCCCATCCCTCCACTCCCTCCACGATCATTGTTGGTGATGGCTCTGCCTTACCAATCACCGCCGTGGGTTCTGCTTCCCTTCCCACAAATTCTCGTTCACTTTCCCTTCTTGACATTCTGATTTCTCCTTCCTTAATTAAGAATCTAGTTTCCGTACGTGCATTCACTCGTGATAATTCTGTCTCTGTTGAATTTGACCCGTATGGCTTTTCTATCAAGGATTTGGCCACGGGGCGGTTCTTCTCCGATGTGATTCGTCCGTCGACCTTTACCCGTTCGTCCGCCCTCATCACTGCCTCACCGCCACCGTCGCCGCCGATTTGTGGCACCAGCGGCTTGGTCACCCCGGCGTCGCCACCCTTGCCAAGGCATCCTCCTACTACAAGTTTAGTTTCAATAAAAGCCCTTCGACGCACTGCGCTGCTTGTCGGACGGGCAAACACACTAGGCTACCTTTTTCTTCTTCCACTACTAAAACTTCATTTCCCTTTGAGCTCTGTCATTGTGATCTCTGGACAAGTCCTGTACCAAGTGTATCCGGCTATTTATATTATTTAGTGATCCTTGATGATTTCACACATTATGCCTGGACTTTTCCCATTAATCGAAATCTGAAGTTCACCGCCTTCTCACTCTCTTCTATGCCTACGTCCGCTTTACAATTCTCCGCCCCATCCTAGCTTTCCAAGCGGATAATGGGCGTGAGTTCGACAACATTGCGAATCGCTCTCTTCTCGAGTCACATGGCACCGCTTTCGTCTCTCTTGCCCTACGTCCCAACAAAATGGCAAGGCCGGCGCATTCTTCGTACACTTAATGACGGAGTCCGCACCCTTCTTCTCCATGCCTCCATGCCACCACGCTGGTGGGCCGAAGCCCTCTCCACCTCTACATACCTCCTTAACCGGCGTCCGTGCAAACCTCGGCTCCTCACCACCCCGTACGAACTCCTTCACGGCCACGTCCCAGACTTCCGTCATCTCCGTGTGTTCGGGTGTTTATGTTACCCCAATATCATAGCTATCTCGCCACATAAGCTAGCTGCTCGCTCTGTGGCGTGCATTTTCTTGGGTTATCCCGACGAGCGAAAGGGGTATCGTTGTTACGATCCAACCACCAGGCGCATCTTTTTTTCCCGTCATGTGACATTTGTAGAGTCTGTTTTTCCGTTCAAAACTCTACCTAAATCCCCTGACGACCAGCTGGATCTACTCTCCGATCCCCCCGCCTCGGATCACGTCGATCACGACCCTCCCCCTGCATGGCCTGCATGCCCTTCTCCCGTATCGCCGCACACCACGTCTCCCCCTCCCTTCGCGGGTGCGCCCACCCCGCCTCCCGACTCGCCCGCTTCGGGCCAGCCCACTACACCTCACGGCTCGGATCAACCGACCCCTGGGCCTCCTTCCCCACACACCGGCCCAGTCGCCGGCTCGTCTTCCTCGCCTGTCGCCCCTCCCCGTCATCCGATGATCACGCGAGCTCGTCACGGCATCTTCCAACCTAACCCTCGCTACGCCGACTCCCTCCTCGCCGCCACACCCATCTCCCCCCTGCCATCCTCTGTTCGCGACGCCCTCCGTGATCCCAACTGGCGCGCCGCTATGCAGTCCGAGTTCGACGCCCTAATCTCCAACGCCACTTGGACGCTCGTCCCTCGCCCTCCCAACACCACTGTTGTGACCGGCAAATGGGTGTTTCGGCACAAGATGAACTCGGATGGGTCCCTGGAGCGTTACAAGGCGAGATTGGTTGTCCGCGGGTTTGCTCAACGGCCGGGGATCGACTTCGGCGAAACTTTCTCCCCGGTCGTCAAGCCGGCGACGATCCGCACAGTTCTCACTCTGGCTTGTTCGCGGGGCTGGCCGGTGCACCAGCTCGACGTGAAAAATGCCTTCCTCCATGACATCCTCGCCGAACAGGTCCATTGCTACCAGCCTGCTGGCTTCGTCGACTCGGCACGCCGCGATCATGTTTGTCGCCTCTCAAAGTCCTTATATGGGCTCAAGCAGGCCCCAAGAGCATGGTTCCAGCGGTTCGCCAGCTTCGCCACCACGATCGGCTTCGCCGCGTCCCGCTCCGACGCCTCCCTCTTCATCCTACGGCGGGGTAGCAACATTGCCTATCTCCTACTGTACGTGGATGATATTGTGCTGGCGGCCTCTTCTTCGGATCTTCTACGCGACATTGTCTCCAAGCTACAACACGAATTTGCTATGAAGGATATGGGGCCTCTTCATTTCTTCCTTGGCATTCAGGTTCGTCGCACGCCGCGTGGATTTTTCCTCAGTCAGTCCAACTATGCCGAAGAACTCCTTCAGCGCGCCGGCATGACTCACTGTCGGCCAGCTTCAACTCCAGTGGACACCCAGCCCAAGCTTGCTGCGGCCTCTGGCAGTCCAGTTTCCGACCCATCCGAGTACCGGAGCCTTGCTGGTGGCCTTCAGTATCTCACGATGACACGGCCGGATTTGGCCTACGCCGTCCAGCAAGCCTGTTTACACATGCATGATCCACGTGATTGCCACCTCGCCATCCTCAAGCGGATTCTTCGCTATGTTCGCGGGACAGCTACCTCGGGTCTTCTTCTACCCGCGTCTCCCTCGACTGACATTGTGGCGTACTCCGATGCGGACTGGGCCGGCTGCCCGGACACGCGCCGTTCTACGTCCGGCTATTGCGTCTACCTCGGCGGCGCCTTGGTCAGTTGGTCGTCGAAGCGGCAAGCCACCGTGTCGCGTTCCAGCGCGGAAGCGGAATACCGCGCCGTTGCCAACGCGGTGGCTGATTGTGTTTGGCTGCGGCAACTTCTCGGCGAACTGGGCTGCTCTCTCTCCAAGGCCACTGTTGTGTTCTGTGACAATATCTCAGCTGTGTATATGTCTACCAACCCTGTTCATCATCGGCGGACTAAGCACATTGAGTTGGACATCCACTTTGTCCGTGAAAAGGTGGCTCTTGGCGAGCTTTGTGTTGTTCATGTACCAACTACTCAACAACTAGCCGACGTCATGACTAAAGGTTTGCCAACCAGCTCGTTTCAAGCTTTCAGGTCCAGTCTCTGTGTCTTACCAGCGGACGACGACTCGACTGCGGCGGGGTGTTAGCGATCGTGTGTACTGCATGTATAGAGGAGTGGGGTTAGTGGTTAGTGCTGCCCTATTCCTACGGCTGGTTCTCGTTTGGTTCAGTTGAGCTGTGTAACTACATATACGTGTAATCTTTGTATCAATGAAATCAAGCGTTGCACAAAACCTCTCTCTCCTACCCTCGCTCTGGTTCTGACAATTCTGTCTCTCTACAATATGTAAATCTTATGTCATCGATGTCATGCAGAGTTCTTTTCAAACTCTATAATATAACCTTCTTCTTCCTTTTGTTATAATATACTCCATATAGAAGAACCTTATATACATACGTATCTACGACTCCATGCTAATTAAGCGAGACACAACGCAACGATCTTCGGCAACTCACGCACGTAACGACGTCCCCATGGCAATGGCGACGCAGCTGCTGCTTCACCTGCGCACCCTCCGGAGGCCTCTTCCTCCCACGCTTGCTTCTGGCTCTATCTCCTCTTCAGGCCAAGCCAACCTCGCCCGCAGTTCCTCTACCTCGCCGCCGGTGCGTACTGTTTCGTGATATTATATAGAGAAAAGTATACTTTTCGTCCCTCAATTTTTAGCTGAGTCTAGATTTGGTCCCCTAATTTTGAAACCGGACAAGTTGCACCATTAATTCTTCAAACCGGTCAACTTTCGTCCCTTGATCTGAAAGAAGCTGTATCCATGCTGAGTCAACATGGTTTTAAACCGTCGTTGTCCACGTGGCAATATTTCTCTCTCTCTCTCTCCTTCGTCCTTCTCATCCTGTCTCTTGTATGCACTTTGACGAGCACATGCAGCGAGCCTGCACTTCCACCACCTCGTTGGCTTCACTTGCAGCCCCGCCGTCGGAGCCCAGCCACAGCGCCTCCGCGGCAGCGCGGTGGCTCTGCACGCAGGGCGTGGCATCATTCAGGGGAGCAGTCAACAGCACGGGGGCAAGTAGGCTCACCGTCTAGCTGATCAATTCGATCCGTTCTGGCAAGAAGAGACGAGTAGCACACATACGCATGTCGTGAGTTGTTGCATGCGGGAGTGCACAAAAACGTGTCGTCCATGGCGCCTCGTCATTGTCCGTTCCCGCGGCCTGGCCAGAGTGGCGCGTGGTGCGCTCAGCCAGAACTATCGACGTACTAGCTACCGCCTACCGGTGCCCGTGTGTGGGATCCGGAAGGACTAGCGGCGTCCACACCGAACCCCAGTCAACCCGAGATAAGCCTGGCCATTGTGGGGATCACTAGTGGAAAAACAGGCTTTCCGTCCAGCCCCATAAGTCGCGAAGCTGTAGGAACCGCGACCAATGGGACCTTTAGTCGCGGTTCTGGAGGTGAACCGCGACCAAAACTGGGCCCAGGCGCTCGGTGGCCAGCTGGTGCGTGAGGGCTTTAGTCGCGGTTGGCGGGACAACCGCGACTAAAGGCCTTCGGGCACCTTTAGTCCTGTTTGCCGAGGCCAACCGCGACTAAAGCCCTCCCTATATATACCCATCCAGCAGCCAACACTTAGCCATTTTGGAGCCATTCTCTTCACAAGTGGGTGTAGGTTTGCTTTTGGTTCCTCTTATGCACATAAGGTGTTTGATGAAATGCCCCAAGAGCATGAAACAAACATGACATGAAGTGTTGGAGCCACACTCTTGATCATGGTTAGCAACTTGATGAACCTTTGATGTGTCAATATGCATGTGTGTAGTTCATAACAAATGCATGATGGTTAATTATATATTTTATATTATAATAATGCAGATGAATCGGCAATGGATGTCTGATAACCGACTCTCCGGCGAGTTCACTACGGGTTTGAAAGATTTCCTCGTAGTGGCTAATGCGAACAAGCGGGGGGTTTTGTTATCTGTCCATGTGTTATCTGTAAGAATGAGAAGGTTACTCTTCCTCAAGAGTTGTTCACATGCATCTGCTTGAAGGGTTTCATGCCAAGCTATAATTGTTGGACCAAGCATGGAGAAAGAGGGGTTATAATGGAAGAAGATGAAGAAGGGATGATTTCATCGATGAAAGCTATCTTGCTCATTTCGGTGATACTTTCATGGAGGATGCTGAAGGTGAAGGGAAGGTGAAGAAGAGGCGCGTGATGATCCGTTGATGATCTTGGTCGGACCATTCTTGATGCGGAGGCGCTGCTGGCCCGAAAAGGAGAGGAGAATTTGGATCGCATGTTAGAGGATCACGAAAGGCGCTGTACCCGGATGCGATGATGGTCGAAAAAGCTGGGCTGCACTGGATTTGCTGAAATGGAAGGCGAGGCAGGTGTAGCTGACTCGGCATTTGAAAACTTGCTGAAAATGTTGAAGAATATGTTTCCAAAGGATAACGAGTTGCCCTTGATGCGTCTGAAGCAAAGAAGGTTATCGCCCTCTAGGTTTAGAGGTTACGAAGATACATGCATGCATCAACGATTGCATCCTCTACATGTGAATCGAGAATTTGAATGAATGCCGGTATGCCTTGCATTGCGTTATAAGATCGAGGCGATGACCACGGTGGCGATGTTGAGGGCGAAACCGGAAGAGGTTCCGCCAAGGTGATGTGCTATGCTCCTATAATACCACGGTTGAAGCGTCTGTTCATGAACAAAGAGCATGCCAAGTTGTTGCGATGGCACAAAGAGGAACGTAAGTCGGACGGGGAGTTGAGACACACGCAGATGGAGCATAATGGAGAAAGATCGACGGATGGTTCAGAGATTTTGCGGTGGCGCAAGGAACATAAGATTTGCTCTAAATGCGGATGGCATGAATCCTTTTGGCGAGCGAGCTCCAGCCATAGCACTGGCCCGTGACTCTATGCATCTACAACCTTCCTCCTTGGTTGTGCATGAGGCGGAAGTTCATTATGATGCCGTGCTCATCCAAGGTCGAAGCAACCCGGCAGCGACATCGATGTGTACCTAAGGCCATTAGTTGATGAACTTTTACAGCTGTGGGGTGGTGTCCGTGTGTGGGATGAGCACAAACAAGAGAATTTGACCTCTGGCGTTGCTTTTCGTAACCATCAACGATTGGCCTGCTCTTAGTAACCTTCGGGACTGTCAAATAAGGGATACAATGCATGCACGCACTGCTTACATGAGGCCGAAAGTGTACATTTGCCAAATTGTAAGAAGAACGTGTACCTTGGGCATCGTCGATTTCTTCGAAAATTCATCGATGAAAGAAAGGCAAGCATTACAGCGGCAAGGCAGATCACCGGCGAAGCTGCGGAACGACTTGGTCTTTGAGGTATTTGATATGGTCAAGGATTTGAAAGTCATCTTTGGAAAGGGTCTGGCGGACAATCAGTTCGAAGGGAGCCGGCGAGACGCAGCCATGTGGAAGAAGAAATCTATATTCAGGGAGCTAGAATATTGGAAAGTCCTAGATGTCCGCTCTGCAATCGGCGTGATGCACGTTCGAAGAATATTTGCGTGAACCTCCTAAGCTTCTTGGGCGTGTATGGGAAGACAAATGATACAAAGGAAGCACGGCAGGACCAGCAACGTTTGAAAGACCACGATGACCGGCATCCGGAATGGTTTCAAGGTCGTGCCAGCTACGCTCGACCAAAGAAGAGAAGGTCATCTTTTTGAATGCTGAGCGATATGAAGGTCCGTCTGGATTCTCGTCCAATATAAAGGGAATAATAAACATGGCGGAGAAAAAGTTCCAAAACACGAAGTCTCACGACCGCCACGTGATTATGGCGCAATTGCTTCCGATTGCTTTGAGGGGCTCTGCGGAAAATGTTCGATTAGCCATTGTGAAGCTATGTGCATTCCTCAATGCAATCTCTCGAAGGTAATCAATCCGGAAGTTCTACCACGTTTCTGAGCGATGTGATCCAATGTCTTGTCGATTTCGAGTTGGTGTTCCGCCATCCTTCTTCAATATTATGGCGCACCTCCTGGTTCACCTAGTCGAAGAGATTTCCGTTCTCGGTCTGTATTTCTACACAATATGTTCCCCTTGAGGGTTCATGGGAGTATTAAAGAAATATGTTAAGTAACCGTGCTAGGCGAGAAGGAAGCATCGCCAAGGGCTATGGAAATGAGGAGGTAATTGAGTTTTGTGTTGACTTTGTTCGACCTTAAGCCGATTGGTCTTCCTCGATCGCGGCACGAGGGAGACTAAGTGGAAAAACACGATCGGAAGGAAATCAACGATATGTATGGACGGCCATTCTCGATGAAGCACACCACCTTTGTCTTGACCAATTCCAACTTGGTGGCTCCGTGCTTTGAGAAACACAAGAATATTTTACGCTCGGACAACCGGGAAGCTGAATCTGGATTAGGAAGGCCCACATGGAGACTTTCGGCGGTTGGTTGAAAAACATTTAATGAATGACAATGATGTTGTAGATCAGCTGTACATGTTGGCCAAGACACCATCTTCGACTATAACGACTTTCCAAGGTGCGAGATAAATGGGAATACATTTTACGATCACCCAAGATAAAAGAGCACCAACCAAAACAGTGGTGTCCGCTTTGATGCAAAGAACCGAGAATGGGCAAAAGGTCACATATTATGGTTACATAGAGGAGATATGGGAACTTGACTATGGACCCTCCTTTAAGGTCCCTTTGTTCGGTGCAAATGGTTCAAGCTAACGGGAGGTGGGGTAAAGGTGGACCAGCAATACGGAATGACAATGGTGGATTTCAACAATCTTGGTTACCTTGACGAACCATTCGTCCTAGCGAAAGATGTCGCTCGGTTTTCTATGTGAAGGACATGAGTAGCAAACCGAGGAAGCGGAAAGATAAGAAAACGATCGATTACATCATGCGATGATCCAAAGCGCCACATTGTTCTTTCGGGGAAAAGAAACATCGTGGGAGTGGAGGACAAAGACAGACATGTCGGAAGATTATAATATGTTTGCTGAAATTCCGCCCTTCAAAGTGAACACCGACCCAAGCATTAAGTTAAATGATGAGGATGCTCCATGGATACGGCACAATCGTAAGCAAGCGAGGGACACAAGGGAAGAATTGATGTGTAATAATTTATTGTACCAAACTTTGTATTTGGTCGATGAACTGAATGATGTATCAAACCTTTTGTCAAACCTTCAAGGGATTAGTTTTATTTTTCTGATTTTTTGATATATAATTGTATTTTAAGATTTTAAAATGAATTAGTTTTATTTTTCTGATTTTAAAAGGAAAAAGGAAGAAGAAGAAAGAAGGAAAAGGAAAAAAAGCAGAAGAAAAAAGCAGAAGAAAAAAGGAAAAAGCAGAAGAAAAAAACAAACGAGAAGAAAAAAAGGAAAAAGCAGAAGAAAAAAAACAAGCAGAAGAAAAACATAAGAAAAAAACAAGCAGAAGAAAAAGCAGAAGAAAAAGGAAAAAGGAAGAAAGGAAGAAAAAAAGAAGAAAAACAAGAAAAGGAAGAAACAAACAGAAGAAAAAAAAAGAAGAAAAAAGGAAGAAAAAAAAGAAGAAAAACAAGAATTTAAAATGAATTAGTTTTATTTTCTGATTTTTTGATATATAATTGTATTTTTAAGATTTTAATAACATAAATAAATAAGTAATTAGAAACTTTAATAGCAAAAATAATTATCATAAAGTAAAATAAATAAGTAATTAGAAACAAAATAAAATAAAATAAATAAGTTTTTTGTTGTAAGTAGAAACAAAACAAAATAAATAAAGCAAAAATGAAAACAATACAAATTAAGCAGAAAACAATACAAATTAAGCAGAAAACAGGTTTGGGGGGCTAAAACCCTAAACTGCAGCGCCTTTAATCGCGGTTGGCGGCAGAGCCGCGACTAAAATTACCCTTTAGTCGCGGTTGGCCGAACCAACCGCGACTAAAAGTGAAGCGCGAGCATAAAAACCATAAAAACCCTTTAGTCGCTGGGCGGCGCAACCCAGCGACTAAAGGTACCCTTTAGTCGCGGTCTCGCCGCCAACCGCGACTAAAGTTGAGGGGCTATAAATACAAGGTCAGAAATCCGCTGTTCGTCTCTGCCGCGCCCTCGGCGCCAAGCCACTGCGCTTGAAGCCACCCTGCGCCTGAAGCCTGCGCGCCGCCGCCCGTCCCGATGGCGCCGCCTCCGCCCATACCTGCCCATGCCCGCCTTGAAGCCTGACGCCGCCGCCCGTCGCCCGGCGATGGCGCCGCCGCCGCCCCTGCCCTTGCCGCTTGCCCGCCGCCTGCGCCCTTGCCCTTGCCGCCCTTGCCCGCCGCCCGCCCGCCGCCGCCTTGCACGCCCGCCCAGCCCTGCCTCTGCCTGCCGTCCTCATGGCATGCATGCGAAGAAGAAGAAAGAACAAGAAAAGGAAGAAGAAGAAGAAAGAAAAGGAAAAGGAAGAAGAAAAAAAAGGAAGAAGAAAAAAAAAACAGATGAAAAACAAAAAAAGGAAGAAAAAAAGGCCACGGAATTTTTTCTTTTTTCTTTATTTGTTCTTTTAATTTTAACTAGTTAATTAGTTTAACAAAAGCGGTAAATAACTTAAAACTTGATAATTATTTAGTAAAAGAAAGAACAAGAAAAAGGAAGAAGAAGAAGAAAGAAAAGGAAAAGGAAGAAGAAGAAAGAAGGAAGAAGAAAAAAAAGCAGATGAAAAACAAAAAAGGAAGAAAAAAGGCCATAGAATTTTTCTTTTTTCTTTATTTGTTCTTTTAATTTTAACTAGTTAATTAGTTTAACAAAAGCGGTAAATAACTTAAAACTTGATAATTATTTAGTAAAAGAAAGAACAAGAAAAGGAAGAAGAAGAAGAAAGAAAAGGAAAAGGAAGAAGAAGAAAGAAGGAAGAAGAAAAAAAACAGATGAAAAACAAAAAAAGGAAGAAAAAAGGCCACGGAATTTTTCTTTTTTTTTTTTATTTATTCTTTTTAATTTTAACTAGTTAATTAGTTTAACAAAAGCGGTAAATAACTTAAAACTTGATAATTAACAAAAAACCGTAAAATTTGATAATTAACAAAAAAGCGTATATACGGAGGGGCGGCGAGGGGGCGTCGCGCGCGGTGTTTTTAGGGATCGAGAGGGGCGGCGAGGTTATAAATGTGTTGTCCTCGCCTCCCTCTCGTGACGCCGTCGTCTCGCCGCCCGTCTCGCGCTCTCTGCGACACCCTCTCCACCCTTCCTCGCCCCTCTTTTTGCCACCGCCCTTCGCCACCGCCACCCACCCCCCTTCTTCACTTAATTAATTTGTTTTTACTACATGTTTTCGGGTGACATAATGGCGGACGATAGAGTGACCGATTATGGACAACTATGATCCGGACGGTGAAGCACATATGTTCGGCATCATAAGCGGCGATATTCAATATGTGCCGACCGGAGAAGAAGAAGATGATATCTCTTCTTATCTGAACCTTGACGATGAAGATGAAGGCGCCGTCGACAAGATGATGCAAGAAACGTCGATAAGCGATTTATCTTCAAATGGAAGTAGCAACCACCTCCGGCGAGGTATATATATATACATTGAGCCTCTGGTGATACAAACTAACTGATTTGAATAAATATGTGTGTACTAGCGCGCGACTCTCTTTCTTATTTTAGCCCTCGGCGGATCGTCGAAACAATCGAGTGCGTCGTCAAAGCGTGGCGCAACCAAGAAGATGAAACAAGGAGAAACATGCACCATCGCGGTTGTCGACATTGCAACCGGCGAGCAGCTGGAGCCCGCAAGAACGCCACCAAGTTTGTCGACCAATGCGGAGCCATTGTTAGAGACAACGTCTCGATCACCGTCGAGAGTGGAATGAGCCAAAGAAGGCACGAATTGATGGTTTCACTTTTGTCGATAAGAGAACAAAAAAGATTGCTTCAAGAAGCTTATGGAACATTTCGTTCTACCTCCGAATACAACAAATTCGATGAGGAGGGTAACAAGATTGAGGAAAACAAGGAGAGGAGGAGGCTAGTCAAACAGTTCGCTCTTCATAAGATGGCCGGCGCATTCGGAAATTCAAGCAAAATCTAGCCCGTGACTTTGTCAAGCGAACAAGACTCCGGTTTCAAAGGACAATATGAGAAACGAAAGATGATTGGCCAGAATTTGTGAAGCAAAAGAAATCGGAGCAGTTCATTCAAATATCGAAAAAAATAAGGAAAATGCGGCTAAGAAGGAGTACAATCATGTTATGGGGCCAGGAGGGTATCGCATTTGGGTGCCTAGGTTCGAGAAGATGGAGAACGAGCTGAGGCGCGAGAATCCGTCCAGTGCGGAGGATGGGACCCAAGGGCCAAAAGCTGGTGAATGCGGGCATGGGGAACGCTGAACCGGAGGCGAAGTGTGTTTACGGGGCAAATTAATTAAACCCACCCAAGCCCTTATTGGCGCAATGAAGGATGCTCAGCGGGGAAGATCAAGTTCAACGAGAGAACGACGCTACGACAAAAGCCCTCGGGAATCCTGAACACGGAGGGCGTGTACGAGGCATGGGGCACATTCCGTGGAAAATAGGGTTCCCCGAGCGATGACCCGTCGATTCTGAAGCCGTAAGAGAAAGATGGATCGGGAAGCGGATGTTGTGGCGCGGTTGGCATCGAAATGGAAGTGATGAAGAAAACCATGAGTGTACTAGTAGCGAAGAGATTCAGCTCGGTGCAGCATGAAGATCATCCAGCGGATCTCGGAAGCCAGCGGCGGAGAAGCGGCGTGGCTTCCACGGAGGCCCCACCGGTGGTGCGGATGCACCGACGATCGAAATTACTGCACCGGAGCCTCGGTGATCGAAATTACTGCACGGAGCCTCGGTGGTGAAATTACTGCACGGAGCCTCCTCGCTACCCGTGGGCGATATAAAGGAGATGAAAGAATGTCATCTGTATTATCCTATCGGGAACATGTCCATGAAGGTAGCCATCGGCGTGCTTTACCATGTTTACAGAGCACTCCACCACAACAACCCCATTCAAGATGGCTATGCTCGTGTCACGGTGGAGGACATAGTCCAAGGGTTTGAGGACACGGAGATTGACATTGCTACACGAAGGGAGAAAAGACTTGGAGATGTCAAGCGCCATTACATTCTATGGCAAAAGAAGTTTATCAAGTTTCGAGCGGGCGCCAAGGACAACAAGTCCACCCCCTATGGTGGTGGTGGTGGCGGTGGCGGTGGTGGTGGTGGTGGTGGTGGTGGTGGCGGTTCACCTACACCTCCGTCACATCAGCCGACGCCGCCCCGATCCTAACGTCCGTGGTGATCATCCGCCACCCCAGTCCTCGTCCGTGGGGTGATCGACGCCGCCCCCAATCCACCTACGGCAAAAGCGAAGCAGTCTGGATTATTAACCCGGACCCTTATGTACCTAAGACCACAAAGGTGCGGAGCCATCATGAAGCCTCTCCCCACAAGGCCTTGGGAGCGTAGTGCCGAGCAAGTCGGCGCGGCATGCTGCTGATTTGGAGAAATGGAAGGCGGACTGCAAGAAGAAAAGAGAGCCCGAGCCCAAGCCGGTATTTTCGATGAGCAAAAGAAGTGGGCTAAGTCATTTTTGAGCACACCGTCCCAAGCCGCGAAGAATCGCCTAACGACTATGAGCGTGAACTTGCAGGCAGGCACTCATGTTCAAGGAGAACAAAGAGCGGGAGAAGGCGAAGGTAAAAAAGCGGAAACAAGTTGCCCAGCTCGGGAACAAAGTAAACAATCGATTGCCCGCTTATAGTGGAAGCCTTCATCCGGATGCCCCGAGATCATACAAGCTGCGGCAGACAGGATTAGTATGTGAGTGCGGAGAACAAGCGGCCAACTTAGGTATTACTCTTCGTGAACTATTAGACCTTGATGAGTTGCCGTGAAGGAGGTAGTAATTACATATGTCAAGAATGGGCCTCTCGTCGAACTGCTTGAGAAAAGGATCTACGACCAAATGAAACGTCTGCTGAATTGGTACAAGGGTTACATAAAAATAAAAGCGCCAAAGAATATATTTATGCGGAAGTTAGACATGAGCATCACTTCAAACATTACTATGTACAAATTGAACTGAGTGAATTGTTCCACTTTTCAATCTGCTTGAGCTCGACAAATCTATCATCGGTTGCTACGTTACGTAAGTGATTTATTAATTTCTACCCCATCTCGTTCATATTGCCTGCACTATATATATGTCCTAACTATATTGTTGTGTCCTCTATTATACATGCAGAATGAAGATTAAGGAATGCGAGTAAGGAACATCCATGATGTTGGGTTCATTGACCCACACATCGTTAATGATATTGTGTTGAAGCATTACCCGCCGACGTGGAGGCGGACTGTGGCGATTTCTTACAAAGCAGGAACTCAAAAGTGATATTCTATTTCCTTACCATTTTGGGTGAGTGTTTACATCTTGAGCACATTCTCTTTTGTTTACTCCATGCATGGTATGTGGCGGCTAATCGATGAGTTATGCATGACGTACTGTGCATGTATCGTGTCCGCAGGTTCCACTGGATTCTGCTAGTAATTAAAGTTAACACCTCAGAATGTCTCGTCCACGACTCTCTGAATAAGGATCCAAAGCTTTGGGCCGACATGAGAAAAATGCTGCAGAAGTAATTATTTTCATTCATTTGCGCTCTATATATCGATCGGCCTATTTGGTTCATTTCCTAATATCAAGTAACTAATAACTCTCTTGTTCATTTAATTTTCTTTGCCTCGTAGGGTTTGGAGACGGTTCGTAGATACAAAGGTCGGTGAATTCAAAAAAGAGCTAGAATTCAAATTGTTAAAGCCTAAGAATCTTTGGGATATTCAGCCACCGTTGACCAATCTATGTGCATACTATGTGCGTGAGAGGATCCGGAGATACACCTCTGGCGGGTTGATCCGAGTGATACCAATGCTCGGAAGAATAACCTCCGGTGGATGCTTAGTCGAAGCTCGCTTCCGACCACTTCAAGAGGAACTAGCTGGATGGTTCGGAAGGAAGTCCTCCATCCTAAAGGAGAACACTATTACGAGGGCGTAGAAATTTATATGGATTAAATCATGTATGGAAACTTGTTCAAAATTGTATATGGTTATCCGATGATATTGAATATATATTGTATATTCCTCTTGAATTCTTTTGGTTCTAATTTCAAATTTATTTGAAATTGTACATTCATATGCATGTATGTAGTACCGTAGAATATATGAAACTCCTTCAAAATTAAAATAAAGCACAAAAGAAATAAAACAATACAAATTAAGCAGAAAACAGGTTTAGGGGGGCTAAAACCCTAAACTGCGGCGGCCTTTAGTCGCGGTTGGCGAAAGAACCGCGACTAAAGGTCCTCCGCCCGACGGCTTTGGCGCCCACGTGGGCGGGCCATTAGTCGCGGTTCTTAAGCAGCCGCGACTAAAGGTGGGGGCCTTTAGTCGC
Source organism: Aegilops speltoides (assembly GCA_021437245.1). Lineage (NCBI taxonomy): Eukaryota > Viridiplantae > Streptophyta > Magnoliopsida > Poales > Poaceae > Aegilops > Aegilops speltoides. The sequence goes on from CM038141.1 coordinate 459,592,198, forward strand.
GCTTAGTTGGTCGCGGTTGCGCAGCCGCGACTAATGGCAGTTGCGAACCGCGACCAAAGGCCTTTTTTCCACCAGTGGATCATGGCACCACGGTGACCCGCTTGCGTGAAGTAGGCAGTGAAGGTGGCGAGGACAGGCGCCATGACGCCGGCGGAGGCGGCGGAGGGACGCCTCGTGGGCGTGGAGATGGGCATGTCGCTGCCGCCCGTTAGCATGGAGGTGTTCCGGATGCCCGTGCCGCCACAGGTACCTCGTGCTACTGCCGAATAGCTCCACTCCGGTCCTGCCAGCTGCCCTCCAGTATGCCGGTTGCTCGTGGCGCTCCGTGCAGCTGCTGCCTTCCAGTATGCCGGTTGCTCGTGGCGCTCCGCACAGCTGCTGCCCTGCAGGTACGCCTCCGTGTTGTCTCCGGTGCCGGTGGCATCACAGGCGCACGCCAATTGCTGGACGAAATGTTGACCAGAGATAGGATTAGAGAGGGGGGAAGATTGCCACATGGGTGCTGGCCGGTCCAAATCACGCTGAGTTAGCATGAAAACTGCTTTTGCCGAGTCAAATGGACCAAGCTTATCCGGTTTGAAAAGTTAAGGGTGCAACTTATCCGGTTTCGAAGTTGAGGGACCAAATATAGACTTTGCCAAAAGTTAGGGGATGAAAAGTATACTTTTCTCTATTATATACTAGCATCATGTATCTTCTTGCCTTCTTGCCGAGAAGGGTCGGCAACAACAGCCGGTGGTTTGGAGGACATACACATTCGTCGTCCAAGCCACCCCGCCGCCGCATCCTCGCCAACGTGTTTTGTGCCGCGTCCTTTTCCGCCGCCGGCCTTCTCATCGAAAACACATCACATGATGACAGGAAATCGCCGCACACGGGGCCACCTGACCATGGAAGCAACAACCGAAAGAGGGACAACCAGAAATCGCCGCTCACGGGGCCACTTGACCATGGAAGCAACAACCAAAAGAGGGACAACCAAAAGAGTGAAGGCCGTACAGAATTTCTTTGCTGATGGATTCATGCCGGATGATCTAAATGATACTGTCATTGTTCTCATCCCCAAGGGTAATGACCCGCAGTCGTTGAAAGACTTCAGACCAATTAGCTTGTGTAACGTCATCTACAAGGTGATTTCCAAATGCTTGGTCAATCGGTTGCGACCCCTCCTTGACGGCCTCTTATCTGAGACTCAAAGTGCATTTATCCCCGGTCGGATGATTACGGATAATGCACTGATTGCTTTTGAGTGCTTCCACAAAATCCAGCATAGCAATTACCCTATGAATCCAATTGCGCATATAAACTTGACCTCGCCAAGGCTTACGATAGAGTGGATTGGAGGTTCTTGGAAGGAGTCTTGGACAGATATGGGTTCAGCAAAAAATGGATAGCATGGATCATGGTTTGTGTCCGGTCCGTGAGATACTCGGTGAAATGCAACGGAGAGCTCCTTGAGAGATTCACACCATCTCGTGGGCTTAGACAAGGCGATCCTCTTAGCCCGTACCTGTTTTTGTTTGTGGCAGAGGGCTTATCTCGGATTCTGCAAAAGGAGATTAGCGGAGGCAACATTATGCCGTTAAAAGTTGCCAGAGGGAGCCCGGGCATCTCAAATCTGTTATTCGCAGATGACAGCCTTCTTTTCTTCAAAGCTTCGGTTGAACAAGCAGAGGTGGTGAAAAATGTGCTAACCACATTCCAGAGGGGTACTGGTCAGCTCCTAAGCCCGAGTAAGTGTTCTTTGTTGTTTAGTGAGAAATGCCCGGTCCCCATCCAAGTGGGCATCAGAGAGACACTTGAGGTCGAGTCCTCAACCTTTGAGAGCAAATACCTTGGGCTTCCAACACCGGAAGGCAGAATGAAGGAAGAGAATTTTCAACCGATCATGGAAAGATTTATCAAAAGATGCAGTAACGGGTCGGGTAGACATATGTCCTTTGCGGCGAAGGAAGTCCATGTAAAATCAGTTGTCCAATCCCTTCCTACCTTTACTATGGGTGTTTTCAAGATGCCCATGGGGTTCTGCGAGAAGTACGAGAGACTGATTAGAGATTTTTACTGGGGTGACGAAGATGAGCATCGGAAAGTCCATTGGATGGCGTGGGAAAAAATGACGAAACCAAAGAGAGGTGGAGGTATTGGCTTCAGAGATATGCATTTCTTCAACCAAGCATTGCTGGCGAGGCAAGGATGGAGGCTAATCCAGTTCCCAGATAGCTTGTGTGCGAGGGTACTCAAGTCAAAGTACTACCCCAAAGGGGAACTGTTAGACACAGTTTTTGCCTCGGATGCCTCACAGGCATGGAGAGGGATTGAGTTCGGTTTGGAGCTCCTAAAGAAGGGAATAATTTGGAGAGTGGGCAATGGAAAGAACATTCAAATCCAAAGGGACAAGTGGATCCCAAGGAAAGAGGGATTAAAAGTTGCCAACTTCATCTGCAGATCAAGACTGAGATGGGTAAATCAGCTTATTGACCCAGTTTCGAAAGAATGGAACCATGGACTTATCAATCGCTTATTCAATCCCTTCGATGCGTCTGAAATTGTTAAGATAAGAATACCGAAAGGGGAGACCGAGGATTGTGTGGCTTGGCACTATGAGAATTCTGGTAATTTCTCTGTCAAGAGTGCCTATAAGCTAGCGATGGCGATAAAAGGAAGTGGTAGTCAGTCTTCCAGCTCCACGTCAAGTGTGGACGATCGCAGCAGCTGGGACCTTATCTGGAAAGCTAAAATCCCTGGAAAGATCAAATTATTCGGATGGAGGGTGGCCACAAACACCCTAGCTACCAAGTCAAACAAATGCAGACGAACGATTGTCACAAACAGCACCTGTGATATATGTGGCAATGCGGAGGAAGATGAGTATCATGCTGTGGTGTCGTGCACAAAAAGCAGAGCTCTTAGACAAGCAATGAGGAACCATTGGAGGCTCCCGAAGGAAAATGCGTTCTGGTACACAGGAGAGGATTGGCTCCAAAACCTTCTGAATACAAGCGATACTGACACACGGAACAAAATCCTAATTATGCTTTGGCGAGCATGGTTTCTCAGGGATAATATAATCCATAGTGATGGAAAGGAGACGATTTCGAGATCAGTGGCTTTCCTGCTCAAGTATGAAGAAGAAGTCAGGTCGGTACAGGAGAAATCAGAGACCGAAAGGGGCATGTTCAGCATGAATCTGTTTGAACAACAGTGTCCAGACCCTCTCAAGCCTGTAGGGAAGCAATGGCGCCCCCCAGGCGAGGGCGTGATCAAACTAAATACTGATGCTTCTGTTGACCCTGCATCGAGTGTGAGTGCGTGCGGTGCAGTTGCTAGAAACGAAAAAGGAGCCCCGGTCTTTTCGATGGGATGCAAATTGGGCAAATGTACGACAGTGGAAGAAGCAGAGGGCCTCGCGCTGCTGAGCGGGCTGCAGAGCCTGGCAAGATACTATAACGGACCAATACATGTTGAACTAGATTGCCTGACCCTGGTGAAGGCGATTAGTCCAGGCGCATCAAATCAGTCGCACCTATTTCCGATTATAGCTGACATCAAGACAGAGCTGTGCAAGTTTCGATCTCACCTGATTGAGTGGGTTCAGAGAGAGAGGAATAAACTTGCCCACTGCCTGGCAGCTCTAGCTTCTAAGAACGGCGATCTTTTCATGTTGGCTGGCGTGCCAGATGAGCTGAGTGATATACTGTGGGAAGATTGTAACCAGACTGTTTGATGAGTTGGTGTGATTCTCAAAAAAACAAAAACAAAAGAGGGACAACCAGAAATCGCCGCTCACGGGGCCACTTGACCATGGAAGCAACAAAGAGAAGAAAGTCCAGAAGAGGGACTGCACCAATGCTCTTCTCAGTTCTCACTGTCAATCAACTGTACAAAGACATTTTTAGTGTCTGTGGAGTAAGATCATAGTGGAGCTGGTGTGTGGCTCCATGTAACTCTGTGATGTTTGTAGCGTCATTGTACAAAGACCTTTTTTATGTGGCTAGAGCATAACATTCTCTCGACAAAAATCTCAGTATAGTACATTTCGCTTTGTAATTTTGTTATTCCACTACATTTCATGTGATTCTGTAGCGTAGCACGGGTATCTTACAAGTGCGCTCTAATAACTTCGCTCGATCATGTACAAATAATGAATAAAAGTGCTTCATATCAAAACCACATTGTTATGATACTTTGAGAATGATCGGTAAGATACGCAAAAGAAAACGATAATGAACCCCTTAAGGAAGCCTTCCTCGTATCTATTGGACTCAGGGGCAGCATCATTATTTTTGAACCTAGGGGTTGCATCAAGGTAATACCTGCGGTTGTATGAAGGTAAACTGACCTCCGTCCTACAAAACACGATCAACTGTCTCAAGCCCTAACCAACAATCGGTTAACCCTTATTTTTTGCATCGCGATATAGGGTCTTAACAGTGCTGAGAATACTACCCTGAGCCCGTGGCTACGTTCACGCAACAAGCCGGAAGAAGCATGTCGGGCCACACAAAAAAGGCCCCCCTATTCACAAAAACCACAACAACGACAAAGCCGACTTTGTAGAACAAGGGCATCCTGAAGGCAAATAAAATAGTTTGCAAGATCCAAACACGGAAGGAAAATTGTAATTAAACCATACGAGACAAAACGTACAAGGTTTTTCTTACAAGCTCATACCGAACCCTAATCTTCTTTGGGCGCCTTCTCGACAATCTCTTACAGGTCATAGCCCCTAGCGGCGAACTGAGCGTTCTCACTGACCTCTTCGAAGAAGGAATCAAAATTTTGGCCCCCCTGCACACTTCGCACCCGTTGCCCCAGATCCATGCTCGCGTTATGCGCCCATACACTGGCAATCACCTTGCGGGGCTCCCTCAAAGGCTGCAGAGAACAACCAGTCATCCATCTTCCGTGGTGACCTACTAAGCAGGACCAACACACTGTCGAGGTCAGGTCGGAGCTCCGGATCTCCCCACGGAAGAGAGTTTCGATGACATTCCAAGCAAAACCTGCATCTTCTCCGCAATGGCCTCGACCTCTCGGAGCCTGGCTTCAACGTCATTATTACAGATCTCTGGGATTGGCACCACATCATACACAAAAATAGACAACATTTCTAAAAGAAACTAAAAGGGAGCCAAGCACCTAGGTATCACGATGAGCCGCGGCGACCATATCTTCGCAATGCTTGTGCGCCTCGCTCAGCTACGTCAACACATCGTCATTTACGTTTCGCAGACATGAGGCCTCCTCCGCGTGCCCCTTGCACAAAGTAGCCTGGCGCCCAAGGTCGAACTTAAGAGTTCCGAGCTCATTGTGGAGCAGCCCTTGCTACTCTTTGCTTTTTTGGAGCTCGGAGCTCGCCATGGAGGACGCTGCACTCCTCCCGCTCCTTCTGCATCGAGGCCTCATTCGGAACCAGGACCATTACGCTTACCAACTTGGTCAGCCTCAGGGAGTTTCCTCCGGCCGCTCGGTAGAGAATATTTTAATCTTTAGAGGCACAAGAGCATGCCCCGAAAACTTGGCACAGGAAGATTGGGGCCAGAGCACCCAAAGGGAAGAGAACGGCAAGTATGCGAGTCTTCCAACCCTGCAGGAGACGACGAGCGACAGAAGCCCAGATCCCAGTTATTAGCAGCAAGTTCCGAGATGGAAGTGCCCCGCGAGGAACAATACAAAAAAAAGGAAGGAACGGCTTAATAGAGGGGGTCGTTGCCAACCCACCAGTCAAGCCAAAAGCGAGTGGACTTTCCATTATTAACCACAAATTTAACATGTGCTGAATTCATCACGCACATTGACCAACTGAAGCCAGCCTGAGACCTGAGAGCCACCAAAGGCTCGAGGAGGGGACATACTTGCCTTTGAGAAGGTAAAACCAGAGGGTGCCAGAGCCTATGGCCAGAATACACCACCACCATTTCATAATTAAACATTTGTTCATAATAGCAGTGTTTAAAATGCCAAGCCTCCCCAAGGCTTTTTGGTCTACACATTAGTTTCCATTTAACCAGACATTATTTACTTTTGTTGTCAGCCGAATTCCAGTAGAACCCACTTCTGTGCTTATCAAAACCATCTTGGGAGCCGGCAGGGAGGTGATAAAACCCCATTACAAACATACGAAAAGCGAAGATAAGCAGGCGTTGGTGAGGCAAACCTTACCCGCAGAACAGTAATACCGACCCCTCCACGGGAAGACTCTATTAGCAACTTTTTTTCTGAAAGAAATTAGCAGCTTAAAGAAAGGAGAAGGAAAAATCCTTAGAAAAGAGGGTGAAAGGGGTAATAGGAACACCAAGGTACTTAAAGGGGAAAGAAACCAGTTGGCAATTAAGCACAATTGTCACACCCAACGCATCGGCAAAGGAGCGGCCAAGAACAAACACTGCACTTTTCGAATGTCGCATCGGCCGAGGAGCAGCCAAGAACAGGCACCTCACTTTTGGAATGTGTGAGCACATACTCCCAACAGAACAAAAAAAATAGAATATCTCTACATTATTCACTATTCTTAATTTTGAGCATACAAGATTGATGACCTTTAAAGCGGTTCTGAGAATTGTCTGTTCATAAAAATTTGGCAAAACAAAAACTATTCATAAAAAAGAACTCTGAACCAAACATATAAACTCTACTTATGCAAATCTAAAGCTGACACAGCATTAGCAATTCACATATGAGATAGTATCAGATATATCAGGCCGAAAAGAATTCTACGTTTGCAACAGCAAGTAAATTTACTTCCGTTTAAACTTGTGTCATCCCTTACACCAACAAAATCTCATGAAATAAAAGTCACGACGAGCGGTTGATACTCGTGTTGGTTTGTCTTCTACATGTAGCACCATTGATTAATATACACAAAGGTTTGTTCTCAACTAGGTAACAAAGTGTTTCATCCTGGCCCCATCAGCACGTAAAATGGAAATCTTCACTTCCAGACTCAAAAACCATCCTTGCTGATCCAGTTGCATTACATACAGCAAGTTAGTTATCGGCACCAAGATTTCCAGCTACTTTTGCTTGGGGTGTGGCAGTGGATCCTTGTCATCTGACAGGACGCCGCCCATGTCACTGATGGATGGCATCTTACGAGACAGATCATCGAGGTCTTCTGGCAAAACTGCGGGCTGGGACTGAGCAATCATTGCCCCCTGATTGCCTGGGACTCTCGGAAGAAGCAGCGTCTTCATCTACAGTTTGAAAAGCACGCATGCATCAGTGTCCATCATGTTTATCAGACAGAATAAAGTAGCAATAACACTAAGAATCGTATACTTATGATTCAACTTTCGTCTCACATTTTTAGCTAGTTTTGAAAATACTTCCATGTATTCTTCAGCGACCTTCAAGCGGGCAGCCTATACAAATTAGATGCAACAATTTATGTTCCGTTAGGCGAGAGGAAAAGTGACGGTCAAAATCCCGCTTCATCAAGATTTTACAAGAAAAATGTGATACCTCTGTGCTGCCTTCAGTTTTAAATGACTCTGGATCCATTACTATCCCTCTAACTGTCGCTTCAAACCTGGCAAGAATCGCTTCACCTTCACCTGATGTCCACATTGAAAAACAACAAGCATAAGCCTGATGAAACAAGACGCAACACTTTCAGATTCACAAGACAAGAGGGGGTACAATCACAATATATTCAAGCAAGTAATACTAGAAACAAAAAGATATTCAGTTTGTGAACTGGGTCACTGAATCCAAACAGTTCTTCATGTAATACTATGAACAGTAGAACTGAATATTTCTGCTAAAATGCAGGGGGTGACAATACTTGATGTTTCCTGAAATTCATAACCATAAGATGTATGTATCTATAACTTGCGTGTTGAGTGGGCGATCTGTGAGACGTAATTTAAGTTCCCTTATGTATAACTGCTTCAGATTCAATCTCCTCAAATGAGGAAAAATACATCCAAAACAGAGAGATATTCAGAACAAATACATGATGCATTATTATTATTATTATCTTCGAAAAAACGCAAAGAGACTTCTGCGTTTCTTTTCATTGAAAAGGCAGAATTCAAATTACAATTCTCCTAAGATGTACAGGGAGTGAAAAATGCAGAAAAATTAATGTACATCCCAGGTCTGGGGCAGAGTGTCGCAAAGCCTGGAAGCGCCAGCTCTAGCCCAAAGCGTCGCCTCGTCCTTTAGCAACAAGGTTGCTGACTGAAGGTTGGGCGCCCTCTAAGACATAGTCCTTACGGAGTTTCCAGATCATCCATGGGGTGAGCAAGGCAATGGAGGCGAGGCCTTTGCGCATGGGTTTCAGAGTGCGCTGTTTAGAAGCGCCACCAGTTCAGAAGGGAAGCATCATGGTTCCGCGGCGTGCAAGACATGCGGAGCCAGGCGAGTATCTCGTGCCAAACCTGTCTGTAAAACAGGCAACAGAGCAGTAGGTGGTGCATCTCTCGGGGCTCTAGTAGCAGAGGAGGCACGAGGTGTGGGGCTGTAGGCCGCGGCGCGCAAGGAGGTCGGTGGTCATCCAACACCGATCCTGATCAGCAAGCCAGTGGAAGAAGCGCACATGAGGGGGCGCCCAGAACTTCCAGGAGCTGTTGTGGGTCGAACCCTGGAAGGTGACCTGATAGCAGGATTACACAGAGTAAAATCCGCTCGAAGTCCACTTCCACAGGAGGCGATCAGGTTTCATGGTCAGGGTGGTGTGCCCGACAGCATGTTTACAAGTGAAAGTCATAGTGCTGTCACCATAATAAAAAGATAATGCTACATGTATGGTTACACATTGACATTAACTAATGTTAGAATACTGTATACCGTAAGGCAGAAGAACAAGATTTCCTCATACTCCCTCTGTCCCAAAATTCTTGTCTTAGATTAGACAAATCTAAGACAAGAATTTTGGGACGGAGGGAGTATTATGCATGTAGCAGTACAAGAAGTGTAGTATTTTCACAAGCTGAGCAGGGCAGCAGCAAGATATTTGGCAATGTTCAGAGCAAGATGATAAAACAGAGCCAAAGAGATGTCACGTACCCTTTGCTTTGTTCACCCTTTCCATCATAGCAGCTAACAGAAGAAAAGAAGCAATAAGTTAAATCTTGACATCCGAGTTAGGTGTAATCAAATCTAATACTATATATATATGAGCTGAATCAGTAAACTCGGCAACCCAGCCAAGTAGCAAGACATACTAGTTTGCAAATTACATCTAGCATGCATTAGTATGCTGGCTGAACCAGAGCATTTGTCAAGCCGGCCGCACGCATACTTTTCACATACGAAACAGAAGGTTCTTAAACTGAAGAGCGGTTTCAATCAAATTAATATAAAGGCTAAAGTGCCGATATTACATTCTGACTCGATGATCCGAGCACAATTCCTGCATTCTGCTTCAAGCTGCATCTCCATGGCTTTCTTAGCTCTCTCTGGAGGAGTAATGCCTAAAAGTGGACAGTTTGTAGTTATTAGTAATGGAATACAGATGCCGCATTACGACATTTGACACCCCATGCATTCACACGATGAAAAGGAAAAAAGCATACGTATGTCGTATTTGAGGCATTTGACACCCCACTCGCATGATTTGTAATTGATTGACTTCTGCAGATAGAGAAACAAGACAAAACAATTTGTTAGATGAGTTCGCAGGACCATGACATTTACGAGAGAGGTGTGATAGTAGTAGGTACCATGATGTTGTGGTTGAGCGTGTCTCTTTCCTTAAAAGTCTTGTCAAGGGTAATCTTGCAAATTTCACTCCATGCAACAAACTCCGCAAGATGGGTGACTGCATAGATGGGGTTCTCTACGGCGTAGGAAGCAAGGAAGGGATCGGCAATCTGTGCAAGTCAATTTCAATCGATTCAGTTTGTAAGCTAAGCAAGCTTCCTAGGGTTTAGTACTTTAGTTTCCTCAAACAAACAAAAAAAGCATTCCTAGGGTTTAGGGGTTAGAGTCTTAGAGATGACCTTGACATGGAGCACTCCTCCGATCTGGATCAAGGCGCCATCCTTTGTGATGGCAGGGTTGCCGTTGCCGGGGATTTGGATGGCCTCCTCCTCGAGTGAGTGGACGTAGGCGATGCGGTCGACGCCGGGCACGAGGAAGTGAATCCCCGAGGTGAGGGTCTTGTGGTAATAGCCTAAGCGCTCCACCACGAACACCTTCCTCTCTGGCACGATGTTCACGCCCAGGTTCGCTGGGGTCGACGGCGGGTCTGCGGCCACGGTGGCTCCCCGGTACCAGCGGAGCCCTTGTACCTGCAGCAGCGCCAGGTTGGGTTCCGGGCGGCTGGAGCGGAGGAGGCAGGAGGCGGAGGAGCGGCGCGCGTGCAGGCGCATCACCCGGCTGGCCGTCCACATCGCCATCGCCATCGCGCAAATATGTGAATCTGTAATAGGGGTTTATCGATCGTTTCTTCTCTTCTATTCTCTCCTATCACACCCACGATGTGATTCTCAAAAAAAAAAAAAAAAAAAAAACCGAACCCACGATCGGTTTCCCCAGGCACGATCTTTTTCTTTTTTTTTATCGAGTAGACTCCCCAGGCGCACGATCGATCCTTCCTGACCTGTCGGGAAAACGGGGAGCAGAGCAGTAGGCGGTGCATCGTCTCGGGGCTCTAGCAGCAGAGGAGGCACGAGGTGTGGTGCTGGAGGCCGCGGCGCGCGAGACAGTCGGCAGTCCAGCACCGATCCTGATCAGCAAGCCAGTGAAAGGAGCGCACACGAGGGGGCGCCGAGTTCTGCCAAATGAACTTCCAGGAGCTGCTGTGGGTCGAACCCTGGAACTGGAAGGTGAGCTGATAGCACGATTTCACAGAGTAAAATCCGCTCGAAGTCAACTTCCACAGGAGGCGATCAGGTTCTGTGGTCAGGGTGGTGTGCCTGACAGCGTGCCAGAGCTGGATGTAATGTCCGATCTCGTGAATGCCCATCATGCCATGGATGATGTGAACGCCCAACAAGCATAGGCCAGCCAGGTGTGCTCCAGGTCGGAGATGCCGAGGCCTCCAAGCTCAATTGGACGGCAAGTCCGGCGCCAATTAACATGGCAGTTGCCGCCATTGGCAGCCTCACGCCCAACCCACATGAAACCCCTCTCAATCCTCTTGATCGAGCTGCTTGATGACTTTTTTGGGTGGTGCGAAGACCAGGGGCTGGTGCATGGGGATCGCACTGAGGACGGGTTTGACCATACCGAGGGAAGCAGTATTATCCATTGTTTCTAATCCTAAGAACAGTTTCTAGAAAACACAGGACATGTAATAACACACAAAGAAAAAACAATCCCAAGTCTTTGACATTTTAATAGTAGGATAGCATGATTCCAAGTGAAATTCATAGTGATGTCACCATAATAAAAAGAGATAATGCTACATGTATGCTTACGCATTGACATTAACTAATGTTAGAAACTTAGAATACAGTATATCATAAGGCAGAAGAACAGGATTTCCTCATATTATGCATGTAGCAGTACAAGAAGTGTAGTATATAGCAGGCAAGATATTTCGCAATGTTCAGAGAAAGATGATAAAACAGAGCCAAACAGATGTCACGTACCCTTTGCTTTGTTCACCTTTTCCATAATAGCACCTGACAGAAGAAAGGAAACAAGAAGTTAAATCTGGACATCCAAGTTAGATGTAATGAAATCCATATATATGAGCTCAATCAAAAAAACTTGGCAAACCCAGCCAAGTAGCAAGACATACTAACTTGTCAAGCCGCAGGCATACTTTTCACATACGAAACAAAAGGTTCTTAAACTGAAGTGTGGTTTCAATCAAATTAGTAAACGCTAAAGTGCAGATATTACATTCTGACTCGATGATCTGAGCACGTTTCCTGCATCCTGCTTGAAGCTGCATCTCCATGGCTTTCTTAACTTCCTCTGAAGGAGTAATGCCTAAAAGTGGACAGTTTGTAGCTATTAGTAATGGAATACATATGTCGCATTAAGACATCGGAAACACTAACGCCCACACGTGTGGGTGTTACCCAACTTGCCCACATGCCTCAATCGCCGTCCAGTGCCTTTTGCACGAATCTTGGCACAAAAAAGTTGATTTTGTGCGCCACGTAGGACGGGGCTGGTGTGTGGGTGTTGGAGAGTTTGCCCACACGCTAGCACCACGCTGTTTGCCAGCTGCGCTTTGTGGGCGAACTAGTTTCTGCCCACACAGCCAGCCACCTAGGTCATGTGCGTGTGGGCGAACTACTTTTCGCCCACATGACACTCCTACGTTGTGGATGACAACTGCAGTTAGACGAACGTAGCAACTAGGTAAACACACATGGCAACTGTGATTTTTTGCTAGACGGCAACTGCAGTTGCGCGTACGTAGCAGCCAGATAAACACACATGGCAACTATGGTTGGACCACGCATGGTAACTAGGTAAACACACATGACAACTACTGTTTGACCATATGTGGCAAGTAGTTAATCACACACGACAACTATGGTTGGACCACACGTGACAACAAGGTAAACACACATGGCAACTACTGTTTGACCATATGTGGCAAGTAGTTAATCACACACGGCAACTACGGTTTGATTACACGCGGTAACTACCATAAATTAGACATGGCAAACCAAAACAGATAGAGTTGCCATGCTTTTACAACTACACTTGCCATCCCGGATAACTACATCTGCCAACCAGAATGGAACTAAATTGTCATCTTGTGGTGAATTTTTACTTCGTGCCACACGCGCGGGTGGAGATAAGTAGTACTTGTTGGTGTGTGGCACGAAGCAGCCGCGCCCACACGTGTGGACAATTCTAATATCCGTCCACACACAGCCCGTGTGGGCTACCTCCTGCTCACACCACACACGGTGTGTGGGCGTGTCGAATACACCACACGTGTGGCAGTTATCGGCGTCCTAAGACATTAGACACCCTATTCGCATGATGAACTAGAAAACCATACATATGTCGTATTTGAGACATTTGACACCCTATTCACACCACGCGTAATTGATTGACTTCTGCAGATAGAAAAACAAAACAAAATAATTTGTTAGATGAATTGTAGGACCATGAAATTTACGAGAGGTGTGATAGTAGTAAGTACCATGATGTTGAGGTTGAGCGTGTCTCTTTCCTTAAAAGTCTTGTCAAGGGTAATCTTGCCAAGTTCACTCCTTGCAACTGTCTTTGCAAGCAGGGTCACTGCATAGATGGGGTTCTGATCTATGGCGTAGGAAGCTAGGAAGGGATCGGCAATCTGTGCAAGTCAATTTCAATCGATTCAGTTTGTAAGGTAAGCAAACTTCCTAGGGTTTAGGGGTTAGAGTCTTAGAGATGACCTTGACATGGAACACTCCTCCGATCTGGATCAAGGCGTTATCCTTTGTGACGGCAGGGTTGTCCGGGATTGGGATGGCCTCCTCGTCGAGCGAGTGGACGTAGGCGATGCGGTCGACGACGGGCACGAGGAAGTGAATCCCCGTGGAGAGAGTCTTGTGGTACATGCCTAAGCGCTCCACCACGAACACCTTTCTCTCCGACACGATGCTCACGCCCAGGTTCGCTGGGGTCGACGGCGGGTCGGCCGCCGCGGTGGCTCCCCGGTACCAGCGGGGCCCTTGGCCCTGCAGCAGCGCCGGGTCGGGGTCCGGGCTGGTGGAGCGGAGCTGGCAGAAGGCGGAGGAGCGGCGCGCGTGAAGGCGCATCATCCGGGTCGCCGTTGACATCGCCATCGTAATAAGGGTTTATCTATCTCTTCTCTGCTCCCTTATCTTCTCTCTCTCCTATGAGAAATGCTACACGTGCAAACAGTTTACAGTCTTTTACAGGGTGGGTTAGTTTTCATTGGCTAACAGGTGAGCGGGACGACCCATCCCCCTAAAAATCAGGGGGGGGAGAGGTTTGTGATTGGTTGTTAGATGGAAACAGTTTACAGGCTTTTACAAATCTTTGTATGTCTAGCATTTTTGCTCACCTCTCTAAACCCATGATCGGTTTCCCACGCACAATAATATGATGATTTTTATTTTGAGGCACACGATAATATGATGATGATACACGCTCCTTTTCGTCAGGGCCCCGGACGGAAAAAAAGAATGGAGGAACCGAGATGGGCTAGGACAAAAGTGTTGATTGATAGGGATAGGAAAACGTGTGAGGCCGCAGACCACACGCGATCATTTCCTCGCTCTTGCCGCTGAGGGCATCTCCAGCCGTTGCCCCCAACAGGCCCTCCCTAGGCGATTTTGTCGCGCCGGCGCCGAAAAAAGGCCCAGTCGCGCCCCCAGAAGCCCGTTTTTTGCCGGCTCGGGCCAAAACTCGTGCCCGCGGACCCAGGCCGAACCCGGCGCCCAGGGGGGCGCTTGGGGAGCCGGCGCAAGCGAAAAAGGCGCGTGGGCCCGCACTGGAGGCGACCCGAGGGCCTTTTCCCGCCGTTTTCTTGACGCCTTTCTCGCTTCTCTCCCGCTCGCTCGCCTTCCTCCCGTCATTCTCCCCCTTTCTCCCGCCAAACCCCTGCTCGCCTTCCGCCGCCATGCCCCCAAAGAAGTACTCCATGCAGCAAGGCGGCGATCGCCTTGATTAGCGTCGTGACTCCAACCGGCAGAGAAGCCGAGGCGCCGCCATTGAAGCCACGGGCCTGTCGAGCGCCGAGTGGAGGTGGAAGTTCAGCGGCGAGCGATCCACCGCCGACAAAGTGAACAGAACCATAGCCAAGAAGGCCCGAGAATAACAAAGCGCATGGCGTCTTCTGAAGGAAATATGCCCTAGAGGCAATAATAAAGGTATTATTTATTTCCTTATATCATGATAAATGTTTATTATTCATGCTAGAATTGTATTAACCGGAAACATAATACATGTGTGAATATATAGACAAACAGAGTGTCACTAGTATGCCTCTACTTGACTAGCTTGTTAATCAAAGATGGTTATGTTTCCTAACCATGGACAAAGAGTTGTTATTTGATTAACGGGATCACATCATTAGTTGAATGATCTGATTGACATGACCCATTCTGTTAGCTTAGCACCCGACTATTTAGTATGTTGCTATTGCTTCCTTCATGACTTATACATGTTCCTATGACTATGAGATTATGCAACTCCCGTTTACCGGAGGAACACTTTGTGTGCTACCAAACGTCACAACGTAACTGGGTGATTATAAAGGTGCTCTACAGGTGTCTCCAACGGTACTTGTTGAGTTGGCGTATTTCGAGATTAGGATTTGTCACTCCGAATGTCGGAGAGGTATCTCTGGGCCCTCTCGGTAATGCACATCACTTAAGCCTTGCAAGCATTGCAACTAATGAGTTAGTTGTGAGATGATGTATTACGGAACGAGTAAAGAGACTTGCCGGTAACGAGATTGAACTAGGTATTGGATACCGACGATCGAATCTCGGGCAAGTAACATACCGATGACAAAGGAACAACGATGTTGTTATGCGGTCGACCGATAAAGATCTTCGTAGAATATGTAGGAACCAATATGGGCATCCAGGTCCCGCTATTGGTTATTGGCGGAGACATGTCTCGGTCATATCTACATTGTTCTCGAACCGTAGGGTCCGCACGCTTAAGGTTTCGGCGATGTTATATTATGAGTTTATGAGTTTTGATGTACCGAAGGAGTTCGAGTCCCGGATGAGATCGGGGACATGACGAGGAGTCTCGAAATGGTCGAGACGTAAAGATCGATATATTGGACGACTATATTCGGAGTTCGGAAAGGTTCCGAGTGATTCGGTATTTTTCGAGTACCGGGAGTTACGGGAATACGGGGAAGAGTATTGGGCCTTAATGGGCTTTAGTGGGAAGGAGCCAGAGGAGGCGCGCCCTCCCAAGCCCAGTCCGAATTGGACAAAGGGTTTGGGGCGGCCCCCTCTTCCTTCCTTCTCCACTTCCTTCTTTCCCCTTGACCTAGTTGGACTAGGAAAGAAGGAATCCTACTCCCGGTGGGAGTAGGACTCCTTGGCGCCCTCCTCCTAGGGCCGCCTCCTCCTCCCTCCCTCCTTTATATCTGGGCAGGGGCACCCCATGAACACACAAGTTGATCATTGAGATCGTTCCTTAGCCGTGTGCGGTGCCCCCTCAACGATATTACTCCTCGGTCATATTGTAGCGGTGCTTAGGCGAAGCCTGCGACAGAGAACATCAAGATCGTCCACCACGCCGTCGTCTTGACGGAACTCCTCCCGCTCCTCTGCTGGATCGGAGATCGGGTGCGTCATCGAGCTGTCGTGTGTCAAGAACTCGGAGGTGCCGGAGTAACGGTGCTTGGATCGGTTGGACCGGGAGGACGACGACTACTTCCTCTACGTTGCGTCAACGCTTCGCTTGGTCACGAGGGTACGTAGACAACACTCTCCCTCTCGTTGCTATACATCACCATGATCTTGCGTGTGCGTAGGAATTTTTGAAATTACTCGTTCCCCAACAATGGCATCCGAGCCTAGGTTTTATGGTTTGATGATATATGCACGAGTAGAATACAAGTGAGTTGTGGGCGATATAAGTCATCTGCTTACCAAATGTCATACTTTGGTTCGGCGGTATTGTTGGATGAAGCGGCCCGGACCGACATTACGCCAGACGCTTACGCGAGACTGGTTTTACCGCCGTGCTTTGCACACAGGTGACTAGCGGGTGTCAGTTTCTCCAACTTTTGTTGAACCGAGTGTGGCTACGCCCGGTCCTTGCGAAGGTTAAAACAGCACTAACTTGACGAACTATCGTTGTGGTTTTGATGCGTAGGTAAGAACGGTTCTTGCTCAGCCCGTAGCAACCACGTAAAATTTGCAACAACAAAGTAGAGGACGTCTAACTTGTTTTTGCAGGGCATGTTGTGATGTGATATGGTCAAGACGTGATAAGATATAAGTTGTTGTATGAGATGATCATGTTTTGTTGAAGTTATCGACAATCGGCGAAGCCCTATGGATGTCTCTTTGTTGCATAAGATGCAAGTGCCAAATAATTGCTTTACTTTATCGCTATACGATAGCAATAGTTGCAAGAGCAATAGTTGGTGAGACAACCATGTGATGACACATTGATATAGATCAAGATGATGAAGATCATGGTGTCGTGCGGTGACGATAGAGATCATGACAAGATTTAGGAGATGGAGATCAAAGGCGCAAGATGATCATGGCCATATCATGTCCCATATTTTGATTGCATATGATGTTTATCTATTATACATCTTATTCTTGCTTTGATTGACGGTAGCATTTTAAGATGATCTCTCACTAATTATCAAGAAGTGTTCTCCCTGAGTATGCACCGTTGCCAAAGTTCGTCGTGCCCGGATACCACGTGATGATCGGGTGTGATAAGCTCTCGTCCATCTACAACGGGTGCAAGCCAGTTTTGCACACGCGAATACTCAGTTAAACTTGACGAGCCTAGCATATGCAGATATGGCCTCGAACACGGAGACCGAAAGGTCGGCGTGAATCATATAGTAGATATGATCAACATAAGATGTTCACCATTGAAAACTACTCCATCTCACGTGATGATCGGTTATGGTTTAGTTGATTTGGGTCACGTGATCACTTAGATGACTAGAGAGATGTCTGTCTAAGTGGGAGTTCTTAAGTAATATGATTAATTGAACTTAAATTTATCATGAACTTAGTCCTGGTAGTATTTTGCAAATTATGTTATAAGATCAATAGCTTGCGTTGTTGCTTTCATATGTTTATTTTGATATGCTCCTAGAGAAAATTGTGTTGAAAAATGTTAGTAGCAATGATGCGGATTGGATCCGCGATCTGAGGTTTATCCTCAATGCTGCACAGAAGAATTATGTCCTTAATGCACCGCTAGGTGACAGACCTATTGCAGGAGCAGATGCAGACGTTATGAACGTTTGGCTAGCTCAATATGATGACTACTTGATAGTTTTGTGCACCATGCTTTATGGCTTAGAATCGGGACTTCAAAGATGTTTTGAACATCATGGACCATATGAGATGTTCCAGGAATTGAAGTTAATATTTCAAGCAAATACCCGAGTTGAGAGATATAAAGTCTCCAACAAGTTCTATAGCTAAAAGATGGAGGAGAATCGCTCAACTAGTGAGCATGTGCTCAGATTGTCTGGGTACTACAATCGCTTGAATCAAGTGGGAGTTAATCTTCCGATAAGATAGTGATTGATGAATTCTCTAGTCACCATCACCAAGTTAGTAGAACTTCGTGATGAACTATAGTATGCAAGGGATGATGAAAATGATTCCCGAGTTTTTCATGATGATGAAATTGATGAAGGTAGAAATCAAGAAAGAACATCAAGTGTTGATTGTTAACAAGACCACTAGTTTCAAGAAAAGGGCAAAGCGATAGAAGGGAACTTCAAGAAGAACGGCAAGCAAGTTGCTACTCAAGTGAAGAATCCCAAGTCTGGACCTAAGCCTGAGACTAAGTGCTTCTACTGCAAAGGGACTGATTACTGGAAGCAGAACTACCCCAAGTATTTGGCGGATAAGAAGGATGGCAAAGTAAACAAAGGTATATTTGATATACATGTTATTGATGTGTACTTTACTAGTGTTTATAGCAACCCCTCGGTATTTGGTACTGGTTCAGTTGCTAAGAGTAGTAACTCGAAACGGGAGTTGCAGAATAAACAGAAACTAGTTAAGGGTGAAGTGACGATGTGTGTTGAAAGTAGTTTCAAGATTGATATGATCATCATCGCACACTCAATATACTTTCGGGATTAGTGGTGAACCTAAATAAATGTTATTTGGTGTTTGCGTTGAGCATGAATATGATTTGATCGTGTTTATTGCAATACGGTTATTCATTTAAGTAAGAGAATAAATTGTTGTTCTGTTTACATGAATAAAACCTTATATGGTTACACACCCAATGAAAATGGTTCATTGGATCTCGATCGTAGTGATACACATATTCATAATATTGAAACCAAAAGATGCAAAGTTAATAATGATAGTGCAACTTATTTGTGGCACTGCCATTTAGGTCATAATGGTATAAAGCACATGAAGATACTCCATGCTGATGGGATTTCAGAATCACTTGGTTATGAATCATTTGATGCTTGCGAACCGTGTCTTTTGGGCAAGATGACTAAAACTCCGTTCTTCGGAACAATGGAACGAGCTACTGACTTATTGGAAATAATACATACTGATGTATGAAGACCAATGAGTATGAAAGCTCGTGGCAAGTATCGTTATTTTCTGACCTTCACAAGATGATTTGAGCAGATATGGGTATATCTTTTTGATGAAACATAAGTCTAAAATAGTTGAAAGGTTCAAAGAATTTTAGAGTGAAGTGGAAAAATCATCGTAACAGGAAAATAAAGTTTCTGCGATCTGATCGCGGAGACGAATATTTGAGTTACGAGTTTGGTCTTCAATTAAAACAATGTGGAATAGTTTCACAAATTCATGCCACCTGGAACACCACATCATAATGGTGTGTCCGAACGTCATAACCGTACTTTATTGGATATAGTACAATCTATGATGTTTCTTACCGATTTACCAATATCGTTTTGGGATCATGCATTAGAGACAGCTGCATTCACGTTAAATAGGGCACCATCTAAATCCGTTGAGACGACACTATATGAACTGTGGTTTAGCAAGAAACCAAAGTTGTCGTTTCTTAAAGTTTGGGGCTGCGATGCTTATGTGAAAAAGTTTCATCCTGATAAGCTCAAACCCAAATCGGAGAAGTGCATCTTCATAGAATACCCAAAGGAAATTGTTGGGTACACCTTCTATCACAGATCCGAAGGCAAGACATTCGTTGCTAAGAATGGATCCTTTATAGAGAAGGAGTTTTTCTCGAAAGAAGTGAGTGGGAGGAAAGTAGAACTTGATGAGGTAATTATACCTACTCCCTTGTTGGAAAATAATACATCACAGAAACCGGTTTCTGTGACGTCAGAACCAACTAATGAGGAAGTTGATGATGATGATCATAGAACTTCAGATCAAGTTAATACAGAACCTCGTAGGTCAAACAGAGTAAGATCCACACCAGAGTGGTACGGTAATCCTATTCTGGAAGTCATGCTACTAGATCATGACAAACCTACGAACTATGAGGAAGCGATGATGAGCCCAGATTCCGCGAAATGGCTTGAGGCCATGAAATCTGAGATGAGATCCATGTATGAGAACAAAGTGTGGACTTTGGTGGAGTTGCCCGATGATCGGCAAGCCATAGAAAATAAATGGATCTTCAAGAGGAAGACAGACGCTGATAGTAGTGTTACTATCTACAAAGCTAGACTTGTCGAAAAAGGTTTTTGACAAAGTTCAAGATGTTGAATACAATGAGATTTTCTCACTCGTATCGATGCTTAAAAGTCTGTTCGAATCATGTTTGCAATTGCCGCATTTTATGAAATCTGGCAAATGGATAAACAAAACTGCATTCCTTAATGGAGTTATTAAAGAAGAGTTGTATGTGATGCAACCAAGAAGTTTTGTCGATCCTAAAGGTGTTAACAAAATGTGCATCTATGGACTGGTGCAAGCATCTCGGAGTTGGAATATACGCTTTGATAAGTTGATCATAGCATATAGTTTATACAGACTTGCAGTGAAGCCTGTATTTACTAGAAAGTGAGTGGGAGGACTACAGCATTTCTGATAAGTATATGTGAATGACATATTGTAGATCGGAAATAATGTAGAATTATTCTGCAAAGCATAAAGGAGTGTTTGAAAGGAGTTTTTCAAAGAAAGACCTCGGTGAAGCTGCTTACATATTGAGCATCAAGATCTATAGAGATAGATCAAAACGCTTGATAAGTTTTTTCAATGAGTACATACCTTGACAAGATTTTGAAGTAGTTCAAAATGGAACAGTCAAAGAAAGAGTTCTTGCCTGTGTTACAAGGTGTGAAATTGAGTAAGACTCAAAACCCGACCACGGCAGAAGATAGAAAGAGAATGAAAGTCATTCCCTATGCCTTGGCCATAGGTTCTATAAAGTATGCCATGCTGTATACCAGATCTATTGTATACCCTACACTGAGTTTGGCAAGGGAGTACAATAGTGATCTAGGAGTAGATCACTGGACAACGGTCAAAATTATCCTTAGAGGAATAAGGATATGTTTCTCGATTATGGAAGTGACAAAAGGTTCGTCGTAAAGGGTTACGTCGATGCAAGTTTTGACACCGATCTGGATGACTCTAAGTCTCGATCTAGATACATATTGAAAGTGGGAGCAATTAGCTAGAGTAGCTTCGTGCAGAGCATTGTAGACATAGAAAATTGCAAAATACATAACGGATCTGAATGTGAAAGACCCGTTGACTAAGATTCTCTCACAAGCAAAACATGATCACACCTAAGTACTCTTTGGGTGTTAATCACATAGCGATGTGAACTAGATTACTGAATCTAGTAAACCCTTTTTGATGTTGGTCACATGGCAATGTGAACTATGGGTGTTAATCATATGATGATGTGAACTATCGATGTGAATCACATGGTGATGTGATCTAGATTATTGACTCTAGTGCAAGTGGGAGACTGAAGGAAATATGCCCTAGAGGCAATAATAAAGGTATTATTTATTTCCTTATATCATGATAAATGTTTATTATTCATGCTAGAATTGTATTAACCGGAAACATAATACATGTGTGAATATATAGACAAACAGAGTGTCACTAGTATGCCTCGACTTGACTAGCTTGTTAATCAAAGATGGTTATGTTTCCTAACCATGGACAAAGAGTTGTTATTTGATTAACGGGATCACATCATTAGTTGAATGATCTGATTGACATGACCCATTCCGTTAGCTTAGCACCCGATCATTTAGTATGTTGCTATTGCTTCCTTCATGAGTTATACATGTTCCTATGACTATGAGATTATGCAACTCCCGTTTACCGGAGGAACACTTTGTGTGCTACCAAACGTCACAACGTAATCGGGTGATTATAAAGGTGCTCTCAGGTGTCTCCAAAGGTACTTGTTGAGTTGGCGATTTCGAGATTAGGATTTGTCACTCCGAATATCGGAGAGGTATCTCTGGGCCCTCTCGGTAATGCACATCACTTAAGCCTTGCAAGCATTGCAACTAATGAGTTAGTTGTGAGATGATGTATTACGGAACCAGTAAAGAGACTTGCCGGTAACGAGATTGAACTAGGTATTGGATACCGACGATCGAATCTCGGGCAAGTAACATACCGATGACAAAGGGAACAACGTATGTTGTTATGCGGTCTGACCGATAAAGATCTTCGTAGAATATGTAGGAACCAATATGGGCATCCAGGTCCCGCTATTGGTTATTGGCCGGAGACGTGTCTCGGTCATGTCTACATTGTTCTCGAACCATAGGGTCCGCACGCTTAAGGTTTCGATGACAGTTATATTATGAGTTTATGAGTTTATGAGTTTTGATGTACCGAAGGAGTTCGGAGTCCCGGATGAGATCGGGGACATGACGAGGAGTCTCGAAATGGTCGAGACATAAAGATCGATATATTGGACGACTATATTCGGAGTTCGGAAAGGTTCCGAGTGATTCGGGTATTTTTCGAAGTACCGGGGAGTTACGGGAATACGGAGAAGAGTATTAGGCCTTAATGGGCTTTAGTGGGAAGGAGACAGGAGGAGGCGCGCGCCCCTCCCAAGCCCAGTCTGAATTCGACAAAGGGTTTGGGGCGCGGCCCCCCTCTTCCTTCCTTCTCCACTTCCCTTCTTTCCCCCCTTGACCTAGTTGGACTAGGAAAGAAGGAATCCTACTCCCGGTGGGAGTAGGACTCCCTTGGCGCGCCCTCCTCCTAGGGCCGGCCTCCTCCTCCCTCCCTCCTTTATATACGGGGGCAGGGGGCACCCCATGAACACACAAGTTGATCATTGAGATCGTTCCTTAGCCGTGTGCGGTGCCCCCCTCCACGATATTACACCTCGGTCATATTGTAGCGGTGTTTAGGCGAAGCCCTGCGACAGGAGAACATCAAGATCGTCACCACGCCGTCGTCGACGGAACTCCTCCCTGCTCCTCTGCTGGATCGGAGATCGGGGTGCGTCATCGAGCTGTACGTGTGTCAAGAACTCGGAGGTGCCGGAGTAACGGTGCTTGGATCGGTTGGACCGGGAGGACGTACGACTACTTCCTCTACGTTGCGTCAACGCTTCCGCTTTGGTCTACGAGGGTACGTAGACAACACTCTCCCCTCTCGTTGCTATACATCACCATGATCTTGCGTGTGCGTAGGAAATTTTTTGAAATTACTACGTTCCCCAACATCTTCCTCATCGGTCGAGGCGGGGATGAATCCACCCGTCGTCAGCCACGCCCAGTATGCGCCCTGGGGACAGCAAGGCGCCGGATCTCCATGGGGTTCATCGTCGCCCGGCTACGCCGACGGTGACGCGCACGGCGGGTTCAACCCAAACGTGAACTTCCCCCATGGTCACCCCGCTACACGCACGCCCTCGCCCGCCTTCGTCGGCGTGCAGTACCCTCCATACAACTACTCGCCACCCGCCGCCTACGCGACCACACCGACGCCCCATCTCTACCGTGGTCCGCTACCCTTCTCGCACCTCGGCGACGCCGACGACACGGGAGCCGACATGGACGACATCATCGCGACAGGATCGGCCGCAGCCGCCTCGTCTCCCGGGTTCGTCACCCAAGACGAGGTAGTGGACCTCAGCGGCTACGTCTACGGCGACGACGCGCAGGAACCCGAGGAGGAGGAGGAGGAGGAGGAGGAGGAGTCGGCTCCTGTTCCGACGAAGGGGCACCAGAAGAAGAAAAAGCGGGCGGCTAGGTCGGGCGAACCGCGCATCAAGTGGACGTCCAAGGACGAGGAATGCCTCGCCGAAGCATGGAAAGTCGTCTGCCTCGACCCGACCACCGGCGCGAACCAGAGCTTCGAGACGTACTGGGACCGCATCAAGGCCGAGTTCAACGCGAAGAGAAGACCGAGGCGCGGTGGTCGGCGCTAATGAAGAACAACACCATCAAGCTCGACCTGTTCCGGACGAACGTCGCCGCGAAGAAGAGGAACACCGACATGGCTTTCCTGATGGGCGGGGCGGACATGCTCCAGAGCAACGACGAGAAGCTCAAGGCGTGGTACCTGGTGCAGCGCGGCCTCATCCTGAACGAGCTGCCGACGGCAACGCCGACGACGCTGACGACGCCCATGGCCACACGGACGCCAAGCCCGAGCGAAGCCTCTACATCGCCGCCCAGCAGTGTCGAAGCCGCGCCGACGCAGCCCAACACCGAAGCAGCTCCGACACCGCCAAGCTCGCGCACGCCGACTCCGCCAACACCTGGGACCAACCCCGCCGAGTGAACTGACCCCGCCGAGTCGGCGGCGCTCTGTTTTTTTGTAACGCCAGACTACGCCCGATCGCCGGATTTGCGGCGTCTTTTGAAAGCGGGAACGACCAAGTTTGAATTTACCGCATCCTGGGGCCGGCGCGTGGGTGCGTGACTGGGAGCTAGCTCGCCCCCAGGGGCCGAACTAGCGCCGGCACGCCCCCAGGATGCTCTATTTAGTCGCCCTGGGGGGGCGAATGGCTGGAGATGCCCTGACAAACATCGCTTGCGATTCTTGTCTCCGCCGTGTGCCATAATGCTGCCGTTTCCGGCTTGCCGCGTGTTGCGCGCCAGCCTTAGCCGGTCGGCCTGGCCGGCGGCCACTCAGTCACTCACATCACATCCGGCCATCCCATCAGTCGTAAGCCGGCTACTCGTTCCTCATTCACCCGGGATCGATTCTTCGACGCTGTCGCACAGCTTGGAGGGCAGAAAGTGAGGAGATCGATCCATCCTTTTGTTTCAGTCTATATGTTGATAATTTGTTCAGTTCTTAGTTTTCTGGTAATTTTGCTTCATGGCAGATGCAACTCTGAATACTATTATGAGTATTATAGGAGTCAAAGGTGAAGTGTCTAACGATCTACTTTCTCAAGAGCTTCGGGCGTGTATGGATGCGTACACTTAGGATTTCGTTTCTCTTTCTCTCTTATCAAATTAAATTTTAATGAGGAAAGCAACACCAGGATTTTGGTGATCACTCGGTAAAATTATTCTCCCTCCGTCCCAAAATAAGTGTCTTGAGCTTAGTATAAATTTGTATTAGAGCTAGTACAAAGTTGAGATACTTATTTTGGGACAGAGGGAGTAATATCTATAGTAGGAGTACTTATTAAAATTGACGTTCATATTCATGCTTTTGTTTTTTATATCATCTTAGTTTAAATTGTTGGATGAGACTGTCATAATTTTATTTTTTTTGAGAACTCAAACATATTTACTTAAGTAGACTATGGGATACAAAGGCCACTAGGTGTAGCTGTCTAGTGAGCAACCTCATCTTTCTATAAGGAGTGCGCTAGCATGTGCGCCTCTTTTGAAGATATTTACTCTTGCTGTAATTTCCTCCACTATCTGCCCATAGATTGCACACTAAACCATGTCTGTCTGTCTCCTTTTGCTGAGAAGGAAACAAGCATTCCCAGCTTTCTCCCCGAAAGCCTCCACATTCTTCGGCTTGTCGAGGAGCTTGCGGCGCAAGTGGAGCCTAGACCTCCTGACCCCAATTGGTATAATCTCAAACACATGCATATATTTATATTTTGTTTACTTGTTTAACATTTTTTCCTGTTGTTCTCACGTGCAAGCGCACACATGGGAGAAACAAAATATTTGGTAATTTCGTCAGTAGATGCACCCTTTGGGGATTTTTTTGGTGTGCTTTACTACTTTGTGATATTCAAAATTCACGAAAATGATGCTGCAAACAATGACATCGAAGCCAATATCGTCTCCCATGGCCAGGGGAAGCCGAAGGATGATTCGACTAGCTTTAGAAATCTAGAAACTCAACCTTTATGAATGTTAGTGCCTATGCATAACTAGTTAATTACTATGATTTTATTGTGATCTTTGCGGTTAGGAGTGTCGTGTTTGGATATTTACTTCCTTTGTAAGGTTGGATGGGTCTCTATCTTTGAAATTAAGGAGTGGGCATGCCTTTCAGATTGGAGCGGTGGCACAAGTCACCGTAAATAGTCGTTTACATGGTGTTAGCACACAGGAAACATAAAATCTAGTTCTGGTCTAGGTAATTGGCTGTTTAGGTAAATTTGTCATTTCTATATATGGGAACACGGCAGAAAAAAAAGAGTAAGGGTCATTTGTGGAGTATTATTTCTTCCCTGCCAAATCAACTCCATCATCGACGTCAACCAACTAGCTCATCGCAGGGAGAAGCTTCTCTGAGACCATCATCTACTCCACCGAGGTTTTTCAATGCTTCATCAAAAGGAACGCCCCCACGCTAGTCCTCGAGCTCGACTTTGTCAAGGCCTTCGACTCTATGACGGATCATGCAGGTATGAGGGTTTGCGGACCGGTGGTGTGACTGGATGGACTCCATCTTTCAGTCCTCCAAGCTAGCGGCCATCCTCAGGGTGTCTGGTTGGTGGATTCGGTGCAAGCGGAGCCTACGGCAGGGGATCCCCTGTCGCCCCACCTCTTCCTGCTGGTCGTCGATCTCCCCCAACAGATGATCAAGTAGGACGGCATCTTCTCACACCCTACGATCTGCAAAATGCTGCCCTCGATGCTTCAATACACTGATGACACCCTCATCATCGTCCGTACGGACCTCCGGGTTATGGAGCAATTGAAGCGGATCCTCGAAGACTGTGATCAACTTCCACAATAGCATGGTTGCCCCATGAGTGTCATGGAAGATGATCTCCTGGCCATGACTGTTGTGCTTGGCTGCTGTGTGGAGTCCTTCCCCGGGTGTACTTGGGGTTGCCGCTTACTGACAATTGAAGATTCCCGGCCACTCATCGCCAAGGCTAATTAGCGTTACCTCTCGGGGTGGCGCGCGTAGCTTTTGTCGTTTGGTGGCCGCCTCATCGCGCTAAATGTTGTTCTGGACGCCCTACACACATATGCCATTGTAGCTATGGAGCTTCAATGTTAGTGGTCCGGGCCATCAACGCTCTCAGTCGCTCCTTCTTGTGGGCCATGGCCAACAATGATCCTAGGGCTCGATGCCTTGTTTCCTTGGACAGGGTGTGTCCTCCAAACATGAATGATGGCTCAGTGTTTGTTCTATCCAAGTGTTGAACAACTGTCTGCGGATGAAGATGTTGCACCATCTACACACCCATCTCGACTCCCACGGGGCTCGCTAGGTCTTGACATGCCTCGATGGGCGCATGCTCTACCCCTCTACGCCCGCGGCCTCCGGTCTCTCTGACCCTCATTGGTTGTCCTTGGTCGGATTGATGTCACTCTACCGGTGCATCTCAATAGCTATGCTGACAGACGGCCCTCTGGCGGTGCCATGTCGTCATTGTTCTCCCACTTCATTTACTCCGACGCCGTTGTTTTGCTCGTTGTCGCAAATGTGCTCGACTAGGTGCAGGTGACATTCTCACGCTGCCAGACAAGAGGTCCTTGCACCATGCAGCGGCCAAACTGGGGAGGTTGTCCTCCTCTCCGCTATACAGGTTTTGCTGCTTCGGCGGCATTCATCCCCATTTGTTGACTTTGTCTGGTCAAGCAATGCTCCCAGCCGGGTGTGATTCTTCAGTGCTTCTAGGTTGCTCCTTGGCTCAGTGCTGCTAGGAGGCGGTGGGGATGCCTGACCGCAATATTGCTGAGGTCCATCTACTACACTTCCTGGATCATCCTGGCATCATGTAGCAGTTCAAGCTTAAGTGTCATCGTGAGCAAGGGCACATAATGGTGTTCAAACTACAAGGAGTTAAAAGTGTGTGACATTAGTTAGTGTTGTTGTCCTGCATAGATAAGAGGAGCAAAATTATATATTTCTGTTTAGTCAATGAAATTAATTGCTTCTTAGAATAATTCAGACCATGAACATGTGATCGGCTCGGTTCAAGATCGAATTCATAACAGACAGTCCATCGATGCTTGATATCTTGGTCTCCTCCAAACACATTGTCTACATACGTCATGACGCTCATCTCAGACGTTCCGCTATCGAGATGTGGAGCACGAAGACATTTCTCTCATGAGGCAGCTTCTTGTGAAAGTCGTGATCAATGGTCGTCGTGGTCGGCTCGTTGATCATCCTCGTGATGTACAGGCCGACGAGCTCGGTATGCCACGGTATACTCCTTGAGCTTCCTGAACTCCATATCCGTGATCTCAGCACACCATTCATGGTGTCCGTGGAAGTGCTGGCCGCATGCGCCGCCTTCTTGGTAGCCTTCTCCTAACAAAATGGGAGTAGAAATAGACCATGTTTCTCTTCAGACAAAAAATAATATCCATAATGAACATCGCACATGGGTGTTTCCCCCGACTGTGTGCAAGTCCAAAGTACAACGCACACACGTTTTCTTCCAATTCGTGTGTCCAAAGTACATGCGCTGGTGCATCCTGCGATGGTGTATATGAAAAATTGCTCATGTTTGTAACAACTTTGAATTGACTACACGTTATTTTAGTTGTGTTGCACCACTCTAGAAGAGAGAGGGGCGTAGGACGAGGTCTTTTATTTTGTGTGTGTGCCGTGAGGGGGGACGAGGTTAGTCGTGCATGGAATCCAGGAACAAAGTGAGGCGATGAGTTGCGTTCGATACGACAGGATCATACGGCTGTAAAGCCGGCCGGCCGGCCGGCCGATCAAAAGGCTAAATCGGCCCCACGTGCACTTGAAAGAAAGTCTTTAAAACTGTTATAATAATCCACTAAAAAGCCGATCCAAAATAAAGTCGGGCGAGCCGGGCCCTATATACACTGGAGCCGCACCCCCAGTCGACGCACACGTACGCGTGACAAACGCTAGCCCCAACAATCGAGAAGAAGAAGAAAAGGGGATCCCTAGTCGTCGAGAAACAATGGCGGCGCTCCAACAGGCGGCGAGGAGACTTTGCTACCGGCTCGGGACAAAAACGGTACTCCTCCTCTCCTACCTTTGATCCCCCTCGTTGTTGCACTCCCAAACCGCGTGAGGGGCAGACCTGGATTTGTCCTTGGCAGAACCGCTGCTTGCTCGCTAAAAAAATATGGTTCACTCACCCAGATCCTGCGCGAATCCGAGTTGGGGTTTCGGCGAAAAAGAATAAGAGGAAAATCTTCCTCCTCTGATTCCATGACAATCATCTCACTTCTGATTTGTGCGCGTTGCAGGGTCTTTTCGAGCCAACGGCAGCCCAGGAGAAAGCTGTGATGCAGGCCGCCATGGAAAAGTTCAATTTTGGCATCACGGATGTCGATGATGAAGCCCGCAAGATCTTCTGGGGACTAAAGAACAATCGAATGGAGGGTGAAAAAGATTTAACCCTTGCTGAAGTGACCCACATTGTGCAGGCCATGTATGACTTGCAGGAGAACAAAGATGGGGCTACAAGCAATAACTAGCTTTACAGTAGTACAATGTTATAGGAGTCAATAACTAGATTTACAGTACAATGCTAGAAGTCTAGTAATCCTCATGAACACATGTAATATTAATTTGGATCTTTGCTATTTTCCTGCTTCGTATTATCGGATATGGCATGCCTACCAGATTGGAGTGTATTTTTCGGGCTAGCGATAGGGTGTGGAGAAATCAAAGAGAAAAAAAAGCAAGTGGCGCGAAAGAGAAGGCCTCCGCAAATCATGATGGATGATGATCAGTTTTGGGGTTGTCAGTGTGGTTTTGGTTGTAAGTGTTGTTATGGTCGGTGTGTTTTCCTCCAGTTGTGGTCCACGTTTTGGAGGTTTGCAGAAGTAGCGTGTCAGGTATGTTGGTTGATCTGTTTTTATTGTCGTGTTGGTTCATAGTTTGGTAGTAGTCAGCATGCTGTGTCGGGTTTTTGCTACTTTGCCTCTCATAAACAAGTGTCAAACTGGTTTCCTCTAGTTTTTCGCTAATTAATGGACCTGGCAATTCTCTTCTGCTTAATTGTCCAAATTGTAGCCGTAGGTTTTGCTAGATGATGTTGCATCCAAAGCTGAATAATGAATTATGCCGCCTTTCGCTATTTAACCTGGTATATAGTTCTTGACAATACAAAAGTGTCGGCTTAGCCCTTCACTTATATATTGTTCCCTCGTATCGAATGCCAAATGCTCAAATGGAACTATGCAACCAAAACTAATTAGGCCAATACTTACATGCATAGAAATTTAAGTATAATTCAAATAAGATTCAGACGGTATCACAAATAATGAAAGTTTAGATGAAGCAAAAATATTTTGGCAAATATTAAGCAGGATGTCCAGGCAAACCTGAAAACAATAGATGATACTGTATTATACAAGTAAAAGAACACCAACTAATGAAATGAACATGGAGCAGATTTTATTGCAAATGTGTATATTCACATCTTTGTCTTTCTTTGCTAAGCCATCCAAGATTTTTCCAATGTGTGGGGAGGTGACACCGATCGAGAAAAGGTTGAAACACAAACTGGTTCCAATTCCACCAACTTATTACACAACAAAACTATATGACTAGAAAGTAAGTACCTTGACAACAGCGCGCAATGAATTGGATTATAGAGAAGAGAACATACATAGAAGCAGTGAAGTACAAATCAAACTTACAAAACAGAACTAGGTAATTCATATAAGTGATTTCCCAGCTTTCATTATTTCTGTCCTCGGAAGTCTGATATTCCTCCAACAGCATGAGCATGACACGCTAGATGTACTGGAAAGGAATGTAGCTTAACTCAACTATGGTGCTTAGAAAAATTCAATGGAAGTCCTAACCAATACTTGAATCACCTAACTCACTGAGTCCCAAGGAACTTGGCAAAGACTAGAAACAACTCGGCGTTGCGTTTGCCAAGGTTTGTTCTCGGCAAACAGTACTCGGCTGGACGGTTGCCGAAAATTACTAATTTCTCCAAGTTCCTATTATTGGCCACCCTACAAGCATTTAAATAGCCATTGCTGAGTTTCAGAAAACGAGAACTTGGCAAACTACCACATTAGGTGAAATGGGTGTTAATAGCAGTGTCACGTGTCCAACGACCTTGTCGAGTGTGGAACTCAGCAGTCCAACGGCAAGTAGGGGTTTGACACATGGCACATTTTCTGCCGAGTTCAGTTTACCAAAACTCGGCAAACATTTGCCGATTGATCCACACACACACACACACACACACACACACGCACGCACGCACGCACGCACGCAACACAACACAACACAACACATCACATCACATCACATCACATCACATCACATCACATATAATCCATATGAAGAAGTCACATAACAAGCAACATAGAGAGTTCACAAGCATCATATAAGTCACATAAAGGAAGCTCACAAGTAGTTCGCCGACACAAAATCTCGACGCGGAAGATCATCTCCGTGGACATGAGCTCTAGGGTTGTTGTGGATGATGAGGGGTATGCTTTGTCGTAGCCTCCATATTTTGTGAGAGGATATGCAATTATTTTTGTCAACATTGTACCAAAGAATTTCATTGGATAATGGAGCCTAGCCGAGGCACATCGATCACCATCTCCATCGCATCTGCATTGTCGTTGCCATCCACCACATGCGCCACCTCTGCATTGGCATCGGCATCCACCATATCTCCACCATATCATCATCGTCTATAGTGATGGTTGTCCATGCCACTGCCCACCGCCTCCACTGCATCGTCAGCTAGGCCCGAATGAGAGACCGATGCTTGGCCCACCGAGATCTCTATTCGGGATCGTCTGAATCATCTTCCTCCATCACCCACAAGAGGAAATCAATGGGAACCGCGTCGACACCATCGACGAGGAAAATGCATTGCCGCCCTAGCGTCGTCACTGCAGACCTCACGGCTTGCACTTCCTCGATCATCTAGTAGACATAGGGGAACTGCGATGCTATCTCCATCATGTTGGCGAAGTTGAGGTTGTCGCCGCATGCACACCTCAAGATTAGCGTTGTCCACCTCGGCTCGGCGAGGAGGATTCACAACAGAGTCGGCAACACCGGTTGCGGCCGCGGGAGCAATGGAACGGGCGACTGTGGCACAGCCGTGGATGCTGCCGAGGTAGGTGGCGGCGGCGTGGAGGATGGTGGGGGCGGAGGCAGGTGGCGGCGGCGTGGTGGAGTTGGCGATTGATACATCTCGAACGTATCTATAATTTTATTTATTATTTCATGCTATTATATTATAATTTCTATATAATTTTTATAACAACTTATATTATTTTTATGGACTAACCTATTAATTTAATGCCCAGTGCTAGTTCCTGTTTTCTACTTTTTTTGGTTTCTAGAAAACCAATATATATATATATATATATATATATATGGAGGTCAAAATAAGTTGTCGATTTAACATGAATTTTTTGGGCAACAAGAAACACTGGAAGGTTCGGGAGAGATCGAGACGAGTAGCCAGGGGACTACACGGACAGGTGGTGCAGCGAGTTGGTAGGCCGCACCCACTACCCGTGTGGGGCCCCTACTTATTTCCCTGAACTGATTCCATCGCCATAAATCCCTATAAATACCAAAACTATTCGTCGTACCTCCAGAAGAATTTTATCGCCGCCGCAAGCTACTGTTCCACGAAGACCCCATCTGGAGGGGCTTTTCAGAGCTCTAGCGGAGGGGGAAGCATTGTCGGAGTCATGGCCTCAAATCAGCGCGGGAATCAAGACAGTCAATATTTTAAAACCCACTACACCATGAAGCATCACTTGGATTTTCAGTCAGTCGGCTTGTGGAATTCGAGGAGTCTTCCTTCGTAGATGGTCTGACAAACGCCTGACAGACATGCAAAAGATTTTGATATAGCGAGTAATAACACTAGTAGAAAAGGGGGCAATGGTCTAGGCCGGTCCAGCCCATTAGTCCCGGTTCAATCCAGAACCGGGACCAATGGGGGCATCGAACCCGGTTCGTGAGCCCCGGGGGCCGGCCGGGCCACGTGGGCCATTGGTCCCGGTTCGTCTGGACCTATTGGTCCCAGTTGAAGGGACGAACCGGGACCAATGGTCCTCGCTCCTGGCCCAAAACCATTGGTCCAGGTTGGCGACTTGAACCGGGACCAATGGGCTTCCATTAGTCCCGGTTCGAGCCATCAACCGGGACTAAATGGTTGGTACCTTCTATGACTGAGTTTAGTCCCACCTCGCCAACCGAAGGCGAACGGGACCGGTTTATAAGCCCCTCCCTCTCTACCCTATTGAGCTCCGCCGAAAATGAAAATAGATGCGCTTATATAGGTAATTTAGCATAAATTCATACGTATTTCTCTTGAAATTCGTTATGAATTTAAGTTGAATTTCCTCTATAAGCGCATCTGTACTCATTTCTGAGTAGTTTTTTCTTCTTCTATATTTATTTTTTTCTTTTTATTTCTGAGTTGTAATAAGCCATTAAAAATAAGCATATATGCTCCTTTTTTAGTATAGTTAATCACAACTATTTTTTGCTTCTATTCATTTCTGAGTTGTTTTTTATATATTTTTTCTTTTTCTGATATATTATTTTTCTTTTTATTTCTAAGTTGTAATAAGCCATTAAAAATAAGCATATATGCTCTTTTTAGTATAGTTAATCACAACTATTTTTTGCTCTATTCATTTCTGAGTAGTTTTTATATAGTTTTTTATTTTTTGATATATTATTTTTCTTTTTATTTCTGAGTTGTAATAAGCCATTAAAAATAAGCATATATGCTCCTTTTTTAGTATAGTTAATCACAACTATTTTTTGCTCTATTCATTTCTGAGTAGTTTTCTATATAGTTTTTTTTTCTTTTTCTGCTATATTATTTTTTCTTTTTATTTCTGTGTTGTGATAAGCCATTAAAAATAAGCATATATGCTCCTTTTTTAGTATAGTTAATCACAACCATTTTTTGCTTCTATTCATTTCTGAATAGTTTTCTATATAGTTTTTTTTTCTTTTTCTGCTATATTATTTTTTCTTTTTATTTCTGAGTTGTGATAAGCCATTAAAAATAAAAAAGAGGCGCAATGCTCGTTAATTTGCTTCAAGCCTTTTGGAATAGTGTCAACTGCATTGCACATAGCCCTGTGCAGTCTACCGTATTCCGCAAGGCTTGAAGCTAACCAACGTGCAGGAGCATTGAGCCTCTTCGTCATTGTATCTGCACTCAGGGCTTATAAACAGCTGCGAGTGCCTCTCGCTTGGCGAGGTGGGACTAAAACAACAGCTGCAGGAAGAATCAACAAAAAAACAGCTGCAGAAGATAAAAAAGTAGTTAGACGGGTCCATTGGTACGGTTGGTGGCACCAACCGGTACCAATCACCTTTTGGTCCCGGTTGGTGGCTCCAACCGACCAATCTTTCTTTTTGTCCCGGTTTGAGCCACCAACCGACCAAAGGTCTTGTTTCCGCCTTTGGGCTGCTGAAAAGAGGCCTTTGGTCCCGGTTGAGGCACCAACCGATTAAAAGGCATTGGTCCCGGTTTGTGCCAAGAACCGGGACCAATGCCGTTGCTATATATACAGCATTGCGTCCTCCTCTCCCGACTTCGATCTCTCCGGCCTCTCCTCCTTCGCCGTCGCCGCGTCCCCTGCCGCTACCTCACCGTCGCCACCCGCCCGACACTGCCGCCGCCCGCCGCAGCCGCTCGCCGCCGCCTCGCCCGCCTCGCCCGCCGCTGTCATCGCCTGCCGCCCAGCTGCGTCGTCGTCGCCCTTGCCAAGGCCGCCTCGACGCTGTCGCCGCCCACAAGACCGAGCCGTCGCCGTCGCCTGTGAGCCTCTTTTTTTAATTTTTGTTAGATTTGTTTTTAGATTTTTTGTAGTTCATAGATTTTTTTGGTTAGATTAGATGTGTAGTAATTTAGATATGTAGTTAATGTAGATTGTGTAATTAATTTGTTCATATTATGTTAGATTTTTTGTTAGATTAGATGTGTAGTAATTTAGATATGTATTATATTATGTTAGATTTTTTTTCTGTAAATAGATTTTTTATGTTAGATTTTCTTTCTGTTAGATTTGTTCATATTGTGTAATTTACATTTTTTTGTTAGATTAGATGTGTAGTAATTTAGATATGTATTATATTATGTTAGATTTTTTCTGTAAATAGATTTTTTATGTTAGATTTTTTTTCTGTTAGATTTGTTCATATTGTGTAATTTAGATCTTTTTGTTAGATTAGATGTGTAGTAATTTAGATATGTATTATATTATGTTAGATTTTTTCTGTAAATAGATTTTTTATGTTAGTTTTTTATGTTAGATTTTTTCTGTTAGATTTGTTCATATTGTGTAATTTAGATTTTTTTGTTAGATTAGATGTGTAGTAATTTAGATATGTATTATATTATGTTAGATTTTTTTCTGTAAATAGATTTTTTATGTTAGTTTTTTATGTTAGATTTTTTTTTTTCTGTTAGATTTGTTCATATTGTGTAATTTAGATCTTTTTGTTAGATTAGATGTGTAGTAATTTAGATATGTATTATATTATGTTAGATTTTTTTCTGTAAATAGATTTTTTATGTTAGATTTTTTTCTTTCTGTTAGATTTGTTCATATTGTGTAATTTAGATCTTTTTGTTAGATTAGATGTGTAGTAATTTAGATATGTATTATATTATGTGTAGTAATTTTAATGATTTTTTTGTTCATAGTATTTAGAAAAAGGAAAAAAAGAAGAAGTAGTTTATATATAGTTGAACTAGCTAGCTGATTTAATAAACTAATTTATTTTACTATATAATGAAGTAGTTTGTTTTTAGTAAGTACTACTTATTTATTTATAGTAAGTGTTTAGTAGTTGAACTAGATAGTTGATTTAATTAATAAGACTACTTTTATTTAACTATATATAGAAGTAGTTCCCGCGTCGACGTCGGCGATGCCTATCCCGCATCCTCGTCGTCGTCGACTCGGCGGTGGAGGCCTGCTTGATCAGGGTCATGTTCGGACCTGGCTCCGCCGGTTGGTATTGGGAGGTGCTACCTTCCGGGGCGTGGTTGGTGAGGAGGCAGCCCGTTGTTGACCCGATCCTTGTTTGGTGGTGGTCGCGTGAGCCGGTGGCGGTGGTGAGGCATACGGACACCGCGAGGTGGTACGTCACCGTGTCGCGAGAGGACGAGCACGTCCGTCGCTACATGGTTGCATTGGAGGGAGGTTCGACAATACCGGCAGGTTCTTCGGATCTCACCGAGCTATGATCCTGTGATGGTTCCTTATCTTTGGTGTCCACCGCCGCGCCGATACTGCCGGGCGCCACGGTTCTAGTTGTATTAGTGATAATATTCGATGATGTACGGACACCAAGAGATGATGTACTTTTGCTTATAATTATTGAATGCATGCTAATTTGAATACTATATATACTTTATTTTGTGATTTGGTTTTGCTTATTGAATGCTCATATTGGATAAGTTCTCCTTCATTCCCGTTTGCTAGACAATTTGGTATAATAATGCATTCGGGAATGAAAGAGGAGCTACGTACGTACATCGATCATCGATAGTCAACCCGTGATTAATAATAATGATCTAGTTTAATATTTGAATTATGAACATAGGCCGGAAATGTCGTACTCATCGGACGACGAAAATCGCCCGGGGGAGTGCGACTGGTGCCACGACGACCGAGGTATGTGCGACAGATTCATTAAGCTGGACGAAGATCGGCGCTTCAGCATTAAGCTCGAGGAGACTTGCGATGTTCATACGGTACGCAACGACGACAATATTTTTTTTCGTAATTAAGCACGACTTCAACTATTTTAACGTGTATTTTTCATCTTTTCCAATTCGACTAGCTTATCCCATGCTTTGCAAGACGCTATGTCTTGGAGAGGATGGATTTTGAAGACCATGAATATTTCGAAACCAAAAAAATTATCCTAAGTACCGAACATGGTGTGGATTTTCAAGTAAAGCTGTACAATGCTCAAAGTGTAACCCATTTTGGTTGCGAAAATTGGGATGTATTTTGCAAGAGCTAAGACCACCACATGAGTAGGGCATTACCTCCACCGCAGAGGGCGCTCGAACCTGTATAATTCCTTGAGCGTACTCCCAATTGCACCGTTCGATAGATATGACTACCTCTACAATCCTACCCCGCCCCCTAGAATTGTCAAGATTATATCCACGACAAGGGGCTTGTGGCGCCATCATAGATCTGGTCGGTAGCAAAGTGGCGCCGTGGTTGCTATTCCTATGAGATTTGACATGGACCAAGAGAGCGACGGAGTCGGAGAGGATCTGACCAAAGTTGGGTAAACCATGTGGTCGACAACTACCTTGGTCCACCACCGATAAGGAAACCATCGATAATCGAGGACGACAGATCGCCATCGTCAAGCCACCTTGGGCTCGCCTTCTAGTGCATCGCCACCTTGGGCTCTCAACGAGGTCTGACGGAGTGGTCACACTGTTGACGAGAGGCATGGTGGTCAGGCACTCAGCGGCCGATCTCGCCTGATCTGGACGCCAACGCCCGGCCGGTGAGGCCTCACGCTTGCCCAACCATGGATCCATTGTCGGCCGGCGTGATCCGGCCTCACTCCCATTCAATTATTGTTGGATCGCACGCAGGGACGGATCCAGGAATCATACTAAAAGTGGGCTAATGGAAAAGATAAAATGTTGGGGGGGGGGGGGACGCAAATTTGTGGCGCTCTGCACTAGCAATCTAAGGTTGTTTTCAGAAAATAGATTGCCATGGGGGAACCATGGCCCCGACTCGCCCCTGACTGGCTCCGTTACTGATCTCACCCGAGAATAAAAGGGGAGGAGAGAGATGAAACTCGCAGTAGAGAGAATGGTGGAGCGGTGCAGGATATTTAGTTGGTTACCACCTTTGTATTGCGTCGATATTAGCTTTGGTATGGTAGAAATAGATGATTCCTACATGGCATCCTCACTAATCTTGATGCGTGGATGGACGCTGGATTTCTTACCGGTATCTAGCGGAACATGTAAAAAGGTAGATGTTGCAAACGGACTACAAACGTATGACAATCGCGAAAAGGCGGCGCCGGCATACAAGGCTGGGTGGGATCGTGTGTGTGTTCATAGGAATGAATATGTGTGATTATACTATGTTAAAAAAAGATCTCTTGAAGAAAAACCTAAAAGAATTTCGCCGTGGCACGGCGGCAGAAGCAAAGAGCGGGCCGGCTGTGGAGTTTTCTTTCTTCCTTGGCAAGGCAAGCAAACCGATCACACACGGACACACCAACGAGAAGAAAGGCCGGGCTGGGGCAAATACACCGGATCCTCCCACCCGGTCGGTCGAAGAAGAGGAAGCGGATCGAGTTGGCGAGGGCAATGGCGGCGCTCCGGCTAGCGGTGAGGAGGCTTTGTGACCGTGTGCTCGGGAGATCAGCGGTACTTCTCCTCTCCTACCTCCGACTCCTCTCCCTCTCTAGCGGTGTTGGCTTTGTTTCCGGCGTGGGAGCCAGATCTAGGGTTGCCCATTGCTGCCGATTCCTCCATCCTTTGCCGTTTTGTTGTCCGAGTTGGGGCCAGAAACCTTGCGCATATCTTAAATCTTCTACGTGTTGGGGCCAAAAATTCTCGATTATGGGCGGTTAGGAGCCACTTCCAGACATTGATCGGCTCGGCGATCGATTGTTGGAGATTAGGCGCCATATGAAACATTGATTCTGAGGATGTATGTACGTAATAACGTGAAAAAATTAATTTCTTCCAGCATATGACGCTTGCTCTCAACTTTGATAAGCTTTGTCATGATATACAGTAGTGTTGACCTTGATAGTCATACGTAGTTGACGGTAAGGGAAAAAGAGTCGAATTTCCCCTCCTATATAAGGTTTCCCGAGCAAGACACATGCTTGTACTGCACTACTGCCTGGTGTTTGTGATGTGATTCCTACCAAGTACTAGTAGGAAGGAAAGGCGCTAACCAACTAAATGGTACAGTAATTTTTTTTTGAACTTAATGGTACAGTATAATTGGCATGTGGATGTTAGGGCCTTGCAAATTGTCTAGAGTGGTTACAAACAGGATATGAAAGTACGCTTTGGTAGTATATGCCCTAACGACAAAACTTGTATAATGCCAGCTCGATTATAATTTTAACCTTCAAATTGAGAACGTG
Source organism: Aegilops speltoides (assembly GCA_021437245.1). Lineage (NCBI taxonomy): Eukaryota > Viridiplantae > Streptophyta > Magnoliopsida > Poales > Poaceae > Aegilops > Aegilops speltoides. Next base: position 459,631,218 of record CM038141.1, read on the forward strand.
GGAAAACCAACAGTGCAAGCAGGGTATTTTCAATTGCTAGGTTGTCCACCTTTAATTATTCCATGCTAGTCTTACGATTTCTGTTGCAGGTTATTTACGAGCGAAAATTTGTCAGGGAATTCCCCGATATTGATCCCGAGCATCTCAAGGCTGCCAGGGAATTCACCAAGATTCATGTCAAGGATGTTGATGCTACGTCTTTGGAGGTCTTCAAGATTCTCAGGGAGAGTCCTGTCGATGGTCATAAATATGTAACCCTCCGTGAAGTGCGCATGACACTCAAGACCTTGGCTGAGATTCAGGAAGAAAAATGAAGATGCGCTACTAGGAAGCAATATCGTCTCTTGCTCTAATATGAACTAGCTTTGCAGTATGTAATATTTGAACCTTTCCTATGTTGTCGCTTTGTGGGGACTACTGGACGTATGTGATGTTGGGATCTTTGCTATTTTCTTGCTTCTCAAGGTCATTGTTCTTGATCTTGACATGCCCACCAGATTGGAGTGTGTAAGCTTTCAGCCTAGCAATCAGTGGCGGAGCCACCGCCCAGCGAGCCTGGGCACTTGCCCGGGCTCGCTGGTTCGTAACAGTAGCGATCGATAGATTCAATAAAGGGCTAAAACTGATCGGTAACATGCTTTACCCGGGCAAAAAACACTGGGCCTTCGCTTCTCACAACTTCAGAGCCCAACAAACGAGTACTATTTGCAGTCAGCCCAGGTCAAAACAAAAGATATGTCCCAGAAAACAAAAGAAAAGAAAGCAACGCAGGGAATACCTATGACGGATCGATGTATCCAATTCTCTCCTGTCTCTTCGTTTCTCAGGCGCGAGAACAGGGACTGGGCGACAGAGGGGTGCTGGTGGCTAGCCTTGAGGCTGTGCCCTAGACGACGGCCGGCGGCAAGCGACCCCAGGCTCCCACGCAGTTTATTTGTCCGGTCGTTCCGCAGCCTCTCCTTCCTCTCATCCGGCTTCGGCTTCCGCTTCGACTTCCTTCGGTAAGTAATCTCTGTCCAAATTAGGGCCAACGATCTCTCATCTCTAAAGTCTGAATAATTGGTCTGGGAAGTTGGATTGATGCAAAGTACGGATTGAGATACGCACACTAATTATACACATGCAGACTATGGTGTGTGATATGCAACTCATGGCGTGACAGTTCAAGGTCAGGCTTAGGGGTTAGGGCTTAAATTTAGGGGGGAAATAGTTGCGGGTGAACATGAATTCATGAGTAGAGATAATTTCTATTTGTTTCTTGGCTACTGGAAACTACAAAATCGAAGTACGTAAGAAGAGGGCAACTTGCAGGCCGTGGTATTCATGCAATATTTCTTACCTTCAAACCGAATACAAGGAGTTCTGTATTGCGAACTTGTCATTTGTTGTAGCTCATTTTCTTATTTACTTGTTTAGCAACTAACTTCAAATTTTATCACTAAATTTCTTGATGATATGTTACACCGAGCAGGAGCTATTCAAGTCAGTTGATGATAAGGATATTATTCGAACATTTACTGCAATAAGTTCTCGGAAAGGGCATTTGCCTCGTGATTTTCTTTAGTGCATTATCGGTATGTTCCATCTGACCATCTCTATTCTTGCAAGCTTTTGATTTCAAATCTCACAACTAATTTATTAATTAGAAATCGATTTTTTATATTGTAGTGCCTTTGAGAACTTTGGGAACATGACAAGATCGCCTCTACGCAAGGCTGATTGTATGTCTTTCTTTTGGCAAAAATCAACAAGCGAAAGATGCTTCTGGTGACATATGGTATGGATAGCTTTACTTTTGTTGGCAACATGGCGAGTTTGCCTCTATGCAAGGTTGGCTATGTATCTTTTGTTGTCATGTCTCAACTTTATTTCGTCTATGAAGTGGATATTGATATATTAGCTCACTTTAAAATTAAATTTTGTGCGACTATTATGATTATGTTTTCACTTCATTATTAATGCGGATTTGTGATTCCAAAGCTTGGTGGTATATTATATGTGTATTCATAATACCCAATTTTTGACTTCTAGATTATACAGTTAGGCATAATTTGCCCAGGCTCCACAAAAGTTCTGGCTCCGCCACTGCTAGCAATAGGGGCGGCGTGTGAACATCTACCTGTAGTTGTAGAATATGGTAATGGAATGGTCATTTGGAAACAAAGAAAAAAGGCATACCAGATTGGAGTGGTGGTGCAAGCCATTGATGATCAAGATCAAGTGACTGATGTTTAGTGTTCGTATTGTCAGTTTTCATTTTCTTTTTTGCTATGGAAGTCTCCTTCCTCGTGCATCTTTGTGTGAGAAGGCAAGTCTGGTGCCTTCTCTAGCCAGATGCACAAATTTTGCAAGGAGGTATCCTCCATTCAGTTCCCTTGATCTTCTTCGGCTCTGGGTGAAAAAACATTGTGACCACACATAAGTTGCTGGATGCAAAACATAATGTCCAAGCATGGAATCCTGCTGAAACAAGTTCTGCGGATGAGTCTTGGTTAAACCATTGGCTGTTCAATCAAAACACATGAATCACGAGAACAAGCATAGGTTGCAAGAAAATATACTTGAAATAAAACACACAACCACTACACCAAGAAATTTCCTTGAGAATTGCACTAGAGTGAGGTGTAACTTCAGTTCATATTTCTTGGTGCTGGACACATCCCCAAGCAAGTAAGCATTTTATGAAGCTACTAATATCGTCGAAGACAAGCATAATTTTAACAATTGCTATCAAAAGTACAAACTTCACATTTATCATCAGTGCTTCCTTTTTTGAAAATAAATAAATGGTAATAACACCAACAACCAGTGGCGGAGGGCGAAAAAAATTTGAGGTGGGGCGGACACTAAGGCGTAAATTAAATTATGATATGCTGCCATTCACAATATGAAAATACCACTAAGATCACTGAATTGTACATTGTCAAACTATTTTACCACACATATCACAAATTTAGAAATCTATTTTTTCCATAAATTTGCACCTTTACTCTTACCTTTGTTCTACCCTTTCTTTTCTTTACCATCTGCTAGATTTATACATTTCCCATTTACTGAAAAAAAACGCCGACGGTAGCCGCACAAATTACAGTAATAAGCACCTCTCTCACACACACACAAAAAATAGCTTATCAGTAGAAATCCCAATCCCAGCCTAAGCCTCTCTCATCACTCGATCTCTCACAATTTGTCCCATCCCAATCTCTCTCTCAGTCGCTGACCACAATAGAGCACACAGCCGCCGGCTTCTCACCAAGGCGTGCATAGAGGGCAATCGGGGCGGTGAAGAGAAATCAGCCTGCGGATGAGAGGGAATCGGGAAACTGCTGTCTTTTCTAAGGGTAAAAGAATGCACCAGTCGGATGGGAAACTGCTGTTGGGGGAGCAATCAGGGCGCTGCTGGCCCTAGTCTCACTGAGGGCCCAAATAACGCGGCCTGCGTTCGCTCGAAGGCACATTCCCTTTTCTCCTTTTTTTTTTACCTAGCGAGGCAACCAGGAGCCAGCCAGCCAGCCAGCGATGCGTATACCTGTACAAATTGCATCGTACAAAATCAAGGTAGGGCGGGCACCCAACCTCACCCTACCGGGTCCTCCGCGTGTGCCAGCAACAGCTAGAGGACTAAACCAAATGGGCAATTAAGCAAACCAGGGCATTCCTTCATTCATAGACGCCTAGATGGCCAAGGGAAGCTGAAGGATGATTCGACTAGCTTTAGAAATCTAGAAACTTAACCTTTATGAACGTTACGGTTAAGAGTATCGTGCTTTGATATTTTCTTCCTTTATAAGGTCGAATGATTCTCTATCTTCGAAATTAAGGTGTGGACATGCCTATCTGATTGGAGCGGTGGCCCAAGTCACTGTAAATAGTCGTTTACATGGTGTTAGCACATAGAAAACATAAAATCTAGTTGTTGTCTAGGTAATTGGCCTTTAGGTAAATTTGTCATGTCTATATACGGAAACACGGCAGAAACAAAGTGCAAGGGCCATTTGTGGAGTTTTATTTCTTCCCGGGTAAATCAACTCCATCATCGACGTCGACCAACTAGAGTTAATCACCAGGAGAAGCTTCTCTGAGACCTTCATCTACGCCGCCGAGGTTTTTCGGTGCTGCTGCAAAAGGAACGCCCCCACGCTAGTCCTCAAGCTCGACTTTGCCAAGGCCTTCAACTCCGTCGACTGGCATAGATTGTGAAGGATCTGTGGGTTTCCTGACCGGTGGTGCGACTGGATGGACTCCATCTTCCAGTCCTCCATGTTAGCGGCCATCCTCAACGGGTACCCAGCTGGAGGATTCGGTGCAAGTGGGGCCTACGGTAGGGGATCCCATGTCGCCACACCTCTTCCTGTTGGTCGCCGATGTCCCCCAATAGATGATCAGGCAGGACGGCGTCCTCTCTGACCCTATGGTTTGCAAAATGCCGCCCTCGATCCTTCAGTACGCTGATGACACTCTCATCATCGTGCGTGCGGACCTCCGGCTTGTGGAGCACCTAAAGCGAGTCCTCGACGACTGTGATCAACTTCCACAAGAGCACAGCCGCCCCATGAGTGTCTTGGAAGATGATATCCTGGCCATGACTGTTGTGCTCGGCTTCTGCGTGGAGTCCATCCCCAGGTGTACTTGCGGCTGCTGCTTTCCTCCCATAAACTAACAATTGAAAATTTTCAACCACTGATTGCCAAGGCTAGCTAACTGCTACCTCTGGAGATGGTGCATGTAGCTGTTGTCTTTTCGTGGCCGCCTCGTCGTGCTAAATGTTGTTTTGGACGCCCTACACATATATGCCATGGTAGCTATGGAGCTTCCACCATCGGTGATCTAGTCAATTAACGCTCCGCGTCACTCCTTCTTGCGGTCCATGGACAACAAGGCCTCGGGGGATCGATGTCTCGTTTCCTGGGACAAGGTGTGTCGCTCCAAACATGAAGGATGGCTCGGTGTTCGGTTTAAGTGTTAAACAACTATCTATGGATGAAGATGTTGTACCGTCTGCACGCCCAGCTCGACCCCCCTAAGCTCTCTAGGTTTTGACATTCCTTGATGGGCGCATGCTCTCCCACTCGACCCCGGTGGCCTCCGGCCTCTCTAACCCTCATTGGTTGTCCCTGGTCGGATTGATGCCGCTCTACCGGGGCATCTCAACGGCTACAATGATGGACGAGGCTAGGACTGCTGACTGCCTTCTGGCTCGACTCTTGGCTGCCGGACGGTCCTCTGGCGGTGGCCATGCCGTCGCTCTTCTCCCACTTCGTTTGCCCAGACGCCACCGTTTTGTTCGTCATCGTGAATGTGCTCGACCAGGTACGGCATGCGAGTGACATTCTCGACTCGATTGAGATGTCCACACTGCCAGACAAGAGGCCCTTGCGCCATGCGGCAGCTAAACTGTGAAGCTTGTCCTCCTCCGCGCTTTACGGGTTATGCCGCTTCGACATCGTCCATGCCCCGTTCACCGAGTTTGTCTGGTCGAGCAATCCTCCCAACCGACCGGGTGCGATTATTCATGTGGTTGCTGGTTCAAACCCATGTACACACCATAGATGTGCTCTTGTGCACGAACATCATCGATCGAGCCGCTGCGGGCCGCCCCCTATTCTCCGAGCCTCTCGAGACGGCGAACCACCTCATCCTATGTTTCTCCTTCGCTCGGTGCTTCTGGGAGGTGGAGGGGATGCATGAGCCTGACTACAATAATGCTAAGGTCTGTCTAGTACATTGCGTGCATCATCCTAGCATCAGGTAGCATTTCAAGCTTAAGTGTCAATGGGAGCGAGGGCCCATAATGGTGTCCAAACTACAAGGTGTTCAAAGTATGTGACATTATTAGTTAGTGTTGCTGCCGTGCATAGATAGGAGGAGCAAAATTATATAAGCATTTCTATTAGCTCGGGTGAAATTAACTGCTTCTTAGAATAATTCGGACCATGAACATGTGAACGGCTCGGTTCAAGATTGAATTCGTAGAAGACAGTTCATCGATGCTTGATATCTTACCTGCGCTGGTCACCGAAAGTATCATGGTCTCCTCTGAATGCATTGTCCACATACGTCATGACAATCGTCTCGGAGGTCCGGCTGCACGAGGACATTTCTCTCATCGAGCAGCTTCTTGTGAAGGTAGTGAGGAACGATCATCGTGGTCGGCTCGTCTAACATCCTCGTGACGTGCAGGCTGGTGAGCTCTCTGGCATTGAAGGTTTGCTTCCTTGATGAACCGTTGTTGTAAAGCCGCGAGACTATGACGATGGCCTAGTAGTAGGAGATCGCGTGACCAAGCTAGATATGCCTCGGTATATTCTTTGAGCTTCGTAAACACCATATCTGTGATCTCAGCACGGAGCTCCATAACAACACCATCAATTATGTGCACCTTGACACCCGGTGTAGGCTCCATGGCCCCAAGGGATTGCTGACCGTTCATGGTGTCCGTGGAAGTGCTCCCAGCCGCATGCGCCATCTTTTTTTTTCAGAGTAGTGAACCTATCTAATAAATATAAAATTGTAACAGGGAAGCTTTAACAACAGAGTAGCCGAGGCTTAGAATTTACTGAAGATGATCAACAACAGAATGTATTTGACAGAGCAAGTAGAAACTACAGAGTAATGCTTCAGTAACTACGCACTGTAATCCTTCAGTAACCACAAGTTTGTCTCTGTTTCCTTGCAAGAACAGAGCAAGTAGAAACTTCTTTTTTGCCTTCATTACCTCACAGATTCAAATACAAAGGGAGGCACCCTGACTCGATGTTAACCACAACATGCCTCCTCACAATATATCATTCAGAGTTCAAACCGAGTAAACAAACATAAGCAGCAGGCACTAGTGCATCCAAAGTTTAACTATGTCAAGAGCTAAAAACAATCAGCACGTCATATATGGCAATCTGCAAGAGCTAAAACAACAGCCAAATAGAGAGACCAAGCCTTTCTCCCTTACAAAACAGTGTCGTAAAATTACCAAGAACAAATACTGTCTGATTCCAAAATAAAGATGTGAGAGTCTACATCAATTAGAAATTCAAAGTGAATATTTTATCAAAGAAACTCAACTAGCAGAACTCATGTAAGCTCATATACTCGTGTTGTTTTTACTTTTCATGTAGAAACAGCATGAACATCACTACTTAAAGCATATCAGCAAACAATGACATTGCAATATGTGTGTAGAAAGTGCATGCAAACTACATGAACAGAGCTAACTATCATATAAGCTAGTGATATATTCCTACACAAACATCTCATGTGAGATACTAACTAGGAGTAATTCTTTTATCATGCCAAAACTGTAGCTGCTACACAATCAGCACTACACTTCCATATTTATCTCCAAATTAGAGATAACGATCTAGTTAATATCAAGTGCAGTTCTGTAAATCTCAACGAGACAAGTGCAGCGAAAAGTTTCAGTTTTAATACACACAAGGGGCCTTATTCTGCAGTTCAATAACTTGGTGAGATTCTTTTAAATTGCTGCAGATAACTACTAGGAGTAATAGTGAGGCTGCATTGTCAATATAACCATGCACACAACGACCACCCCACCAGATGTATATGTCCAAGTTTGCATATAGAAGAAAAAAATAAGCAGGTGCATAATATTGACTACTTTTCGTGACAACACAGTGCATCCATCAGATGGTGATTACATACTAGTGGTGGTAGTCCTAGTGCTAATTGCTACATGCCAAAGTTCTAAAATGACACAAGATAAATTCCTAAATGCTACAGGATAAAGTCCAGCATCCCCAAATTCACAAAGTGCCCCACAAAAACTAAGTTCATCACAACAATGGAAGCGTGTTGCTGGAAGTTCTGCTAGTCGAACCTGGTGGTGCTGGCTGTCGCTGTGGTGGTGGTTGTCATCAGTCGATAGGAGGGCGATGGATCTGGGAAGAGAGCACCTCCACCTCTGCGGTCTCGCCGCAGCAACACGTTGTTTAAAAGGTGGAGCTAGACCCTTCCTGAAAAAGTCAGTTCAAACATCCATAACCATTGAAGATTGAAACAATATGTAAAAGTGCGTTTACTCTGTTTCTAGATATTTCGGCAGTTGTGAGTAAACACGTATTTAAGTAAGCAATCATATTCTTTATATATGCTGGACCAAACAATACCCTTTGAGTAACATCTCAATTAAGCACAAGTAACAAGGTAGCGGAGATGGATAAATCTTAACAGGGGTTTAGGACAATGCCCTGGAACTTGTATGTGTCAAGTATATAGAGTGTCATATTTATGGAAAAGGAGAGATTAAAGGTTCGACTTTAAAACTAGGTATGAAGAAACAACACATTTTGAATAACTCTATCCGTCACGAGTTATCATCCTTGTGCTAAAAATGAATAATGCTCGATGGAGCAGAGAATGTACCAGCAACTGAAGGTGTCGCTGTCGCGCGCACATCCTTGTACTTGGGAACTCTGGTCGGTTGTGGGGCAGGTGAAGGCGCTGGCGTAAAGTGCGCACTTGCATTCAGGACAGGCAGGCACACAGTGAGGAGATCAAGGTGCTCGATGAACCAAGTCCTACATGGCCGAAGCACTCCAGTAAACACTGCGTCTGCTAGTTGGTCCATTTGACTTATGCAACCTTATTATCCTGCAAATACAAATCAGGTTCAGAACCTTGTTTAGAGCATCTAGTACCTGTTTCTGCAGGAATTAATGACTAACTACACAAACACATCTCATGTGAGATGCTAACTAGAAATACTTGTTTTTATCCCGCCAAAACAACATCAACTACACAGTCAGCAGAGCAGTTTTATATTCGTCTCAAAATTAACGAAAATGTTCAGTTAATATCAAGTGCAGCACTGAAAGTCTCAACGAGAACAGGACAAGTGCAGGCAAAAGTTTAAGGAACAGAAAATGTTCAGTTAATATCAAGTGCACCACCAGATTCTGTTATGAGTTACCAGATGATAGATAAATAAGTGAAACATTTTCTTGGACAAAAGTACATGGTCAAACAAAGCTTGCAAAGCTAGTTAGTGAACAAGTCATCAACTTAAAAAGAAGGACAAGATGAATAATTTCACAAATTAATGTTAACTCTTATTGTCCGAATCATATATAGTTGCGTAACTATGGATGATGTTCAATCTCGCTGGTTATACACATACACACTAGGCACACAAAGCAGTAGGATGAAACAGCCAGGAGTTGAATCACTTGACTCCATACACATGAATTTCTCTGGGGCTGCATATATATACACTAATTTGAAGCATCTCCAAATTAGATATTGGCAGCCGTTAGATCAAAGAGAGTCCTCTCAAGTTGTCCCACGCTTAGTCTACTATTAAAAAAAAATAGATGAAAGAGAGTCCAACGTGTTGTCCCACCTTACTCTCCCGTAAAAAAACAAAAATGCTACACGCACGGAGCCTTACGGAGCTGCGACGGACCCCTTCCAACTTACTGCTAAACTCCCCCCTGATTTTCAGGGGAGTGGGGCCCGCTTCACCTCTTAATCCCAATCACAAGTTTCCACGTTAGCACATCCTGTAAACGTCCGTGATAAAACTCCGTGCGTGTAGCAAAGCTCGTAAAAAAAACATCAAAGAATCATCCAGAGTCCAGACTCTATCTTCTACCGCCGCAACTCTTCCTCATCCTCCTCGCCTCTCCACGCCGCGATCCATCCAAGTCATCCTTCTCCTGGATCCTCCTCCTCTCCAATCTTTCTATATTTGTGCCCTAAGATGCAATCCATGCATGTTGGACCCTGAGAAGGTAAGTTACAGCCGCTCCTCAACCGAACTTCTCTCCTTCATCGTGTTCCTGATCTGATGTTGCAATCGTGACGAGTGAATTGCAAAAAACATCGACACTTCAGGCAAGGTTTACAGGAACCACACATTTACGGAATTGTGCCAAAAAGCACTAATTTTTTTCATAATTTTTTGCAAAAAACACTAGTTGGCAGCTTTGGTCGTTTTGATGACGATTATGACAGGTGGGTCCTGAAAATGATGACGTGGTGTAACTGATGATGCTAGAGGTCGTTAGAGATACTTTTTTTTACTAAAAACTCCCTCACTTCTTTAAAAAAACACCCGTGGTCAAACTAAAAAAACACCCCTGCGCATAGGACGGCCGGACCTTGCCTCCGCCGCCGGCCTCGGGTCGTACACCTCTGGATCAGGAACATCGGACCAAACCGAGCACCGCCATGGCCGTCGCTTGTCGTTGACGTGGCTGGAGACAACCACGAGCTTCAGCATCATGTGCATCCGCCTCGCCCTGTCTCCCTCTCACTCCTGCTTCATTGACTGAGCCAGGGACACGCCATAGCCGTCGGCAGCGACCTTGCTCTCCAATCTCGGTCATGGCGCACCACCATCAAATTAGCCACCGACAGACTCCTTCGGTCCTCATCCTAGACACCGTCTGGTCCGCAGCGTCAACGCCGACCTCCTGTACATCCCAGCGTCAAGCTCCGCCTCCTCCTGCATCCTCCCCGACAAGCTCCGAGCCCCGGTGGTCGTCGTTGTTTCTCAACTCGCCGTTCCATGCTACCTTGCCTTGCCCGAGCATGCGCACGGGCTCGTGGTGCGTCTTCTCTGGTCCGCTAGCTGCAGCCTTCAAGCACGTCCCGGCGTCTGCAGCAGGAGGCCGACGCCGAGCCCCTCAAGGTGCCAGCACGCACGGGCACCGGAAGCCCGGGTCCGAGCTCGCGGGCACGCTGCCCGCCGCCGCCCTTGCCCCAGCTGGCCGCCACCGGATCGACCTCCATCGCCCCCCGCCCTGCAGCATGGCCGACTGGCCGCGGCCGGTGCGGCTGCAGCTCGCGACCGCCAGGGCTGCTGCTCGTGCCCATCCGCGACCACCGCGGCTGATGCTCACGCCCGTGTGCGGCCACCGCGGCTGCTGCTCCGGTGTCACGCTCCCCCAGCAGCTTCGCCCCCGCGGCAGCTGCTGCTGCTGTCGGTTCTCCGGCGCCCGCGGCAGCTGCTGCTCCGGTGGGGAAGGGGGCAGGAGAGAAGACGCGAGGAGGAGGGGGCTGATTGCTTTTTAAGTTTTTGAAGAAGGGCGTCGGTGTAAAATCCCTGGTTTAACGGCGTCACCTGCGAACCGTTACGCCACGTCATCATTTCCGGGACCCACCTGCCATAATCGTCATTAAAACGACCAAAGCTGCCAACTAGTGTTTTTTGCAAAAAATTATGAAAAAAATTAGTGCTTTTTGGCACAATTTCGTAAATGTGTGGTTCCTGCAAACCTTGCCTGGAGTGTCGATGTTTTTTGCAATTCACTCCAATCGTGACTCACCACCAATCGATGTCTCACCTTAAGCCTATGGTGTCACGTGCCCATGGTCTCTCCCATCGGTTCCCATCTGGTCTCTGCTAGGGATGGCAACTATGGGAGAGACCATGGGGATGCTGCCATCGAGGATTACCTCCATCCCCTGCAATGTTTTCTGTCCAAGATTTTGACATTTGTTTCCTCCCAGACGCATGCATATTCCTCTCCGTAGAAGCTAATTTGTGTACCTCTACGCCTATAAATTTTTTTCTCATATTTTGCTACATTGGTCGTTCAGATTTGGTTATCCTTTATGTTCCAGCTTAGTGGAAAGTTATATATGTAGATACATGCTTGGATGGGGCGTGGAAATATGGATGCTTATATTTATAAAATTTATCTGCCACTACCTCCTTTATGTTCCAGCTTAGTGGAACCTTCTATATGAGTATACGATCTGAAGAACCTAATTGTTTGCTTACTCCTACCTGCCTTACCATCTGTGCATTATTGTGCAATAGACCAAGCCATCAAGAAGACACCCGTCGGTTATATATAGGACGTACTTTTAGATTTGATTTAAGATAAAAATACATTCAGATTTAGTTAGAGTTTGTTTTACAATGTTGTGTATAACTGCTATTGATCATAGGAGAACACTCGAACGCAAATATTCGCTCGATGTGTCTGATACTCGACGCATCATGCAACACCCCCTTCGTGGCAGTCCACCCAGCGTGTAGCCTGCATTGTGAAAGACCTCTCTGGATCTGGCGGCCAGCAATTCGTTGCGTGGGAGATAGTGCATAGCCAAGTACTAACATTTTCCATTTTATAGGCAAGTCATTAAAGACATGTGTTATAGCCTACGGCAGTGAGATAGTGCATAGTATTTGATGTGTCATGTGGACATTAGCTTCTCCCTGAATGTTAAATAGTAAGAAGTTCTGGTCATAATGAAATTTTGCTGTGTTTCCTTATGTATAGAACACTTCACTACAGATAACTGTTCCATATGTTGCATCGTGTAATATTTTCAGAGAAACTTGCTGCCAGTCTTTATTATTCTTTAAGGTATTTCATGGCTCCCTTTGGTCAAAACATTCTTCCGGTGTTCCATTACATAATTTATAGAAAAGGTATAGAGTGCATATTGTTGGCATACTTATCTTCCCTTCAGAACAAAATTTCTAAGCAAATGAAAATTTTGTGCCTTTTTGTAACTAAATACGAGTGCTAAAATATCCCCAGATGTAGCACATAATGTTAGTTTTCAGTATGATTTCCACATAACCTATATGTCTTATGGTTTCTTTGCAATTCCATATGAGTCCGTACAACATTATTTGCCCTTCGCCCATCCTTGACGTGTTTTTATCTGCAGTAAATTGGTCAAAGAAATGCATGCCATCATTTAATATACCATGGAGTGTAATTTTCACGTGCCATACTCAAGACTTCTCTGTCATATACGAGGTTATTACCAAAATTTTGATTACTGCAGTTCACAACAGGTATATTACAACTTTGATGATGCTCCACATAAGGATATCAGATATCTAAATATATCTTCATCTCAATACAGTTTTTGTTTGGCGTGCCGTAGATGCCAAGTTCATGTTCTTTGGTGTTATACAGATGTACTATGTTGGTAACCAACACTAAGATTAGTTGTGCAGACCCCAAGAGTGAAGAGATATGAGTCCTGTTAGAGATCACAGTGGCCTCGGCAGAAAATATCAGATGGTTCCTGAGGTGTCAAATTGTTGCCTAACAAAACCCACTGTGTTTCAGTCGATACACATATTATTATACATTATAAAATGGCCACTGTGTCATCCCGCTGATAATAGTGGTGTGAAGCTGATCATACTTCTGTTAAAGTATGTAGGTACACAGATTTTGGTGAATCCGTCACCATATATTCCCTCTTCTACTACTCTTACAGCAAGCATGATATATAAGACCAACTAGCCACAAGCTTAGTGTGAGTCATATATATACATTGTTTTTTACACGATCCATTGATATCAAGGATAGTAGAAAGCCTTATTAGATGCTACTTTCGTGTATCTAGGCATCCTCTCTGTTATTTCAAACTAATGATTCACGCCTCTAGACTATGGTCCTAACCTTTTTGAGAAACAATTGGTAGCCTAGCATGATGGTTTAAGTGTCATAGATGATCCATTCTCTGCCACTTTACTAGCAGACTTTAATAGAAGGACTACAATTTATGTTGATCTATAAATGATTTATTCCTTATTAAAAAATATTTATATAAGCTAATAGTGATTTTCCTTCTGTTTTTCAGTTCTCAAATTGTTTTGTCTGTTTGCAATCCAAGTTAAAGTTATATTCAGCAATAGATAATTGGTTCAATTTTTCAGATCTCAAACGACTTTGTCTGCTGCAAGATCCATTTGCTGCCGATGGCAAAACTGTGTCAATTACTTAAGTTGGTTTGTATATGGTTCACTCCAGAATGTATCACTTCAAGGTAACGCTGGCTGGGAAGAACACATGTGCATACACTGTCACAATTTTCATTCCTTTAAGCTATAAAGCAAAAACACGTGCACATGAATTTTACTTCTTTTGTTGTTGTTCGAATATCAATGAGAAAACAATTACATGTTTTAGAAAAGGTAACTCCAAATTATATTCGCACTTGGCAATAAAGTCATAAAACCTTTAAAATAAAAATGTTATTCAAAATCAATCTAGCCCGTGCAGATGCACGGGTTGCTGACTAGTAGGAAATAGACAAAAATAAGGAACATCGCACATGGGTGTTTTCCTCGAGCTGTGTGCATGTGGTGCACGTTGTGAATCTGCCAGACCGGTTGGTGCTCTCGGCTCACCTTGGGAAGGCTTCGTGAGGCCACCGGATTAGATACTGTGAGCGGGTGCAGTTCAGGCGCATTATCAAGCTTGTAGGTGTAACGACTTTGATCATCGAAAAGGTGGCTTCGAGTTCCATGTATTATTTACTTTATCAAACTTTGTGGAATAATAATAATAATAAAGATGGTTGTGTGGATCGCTCGATGCATAGGCCAGGGTTATCCTCTTTTTTTTTAATAAACACACACACGGTTTTTCCTGTTATGTGTCCAAAGTACACGCGATGGTGCATTCTGCACGGGTGTAGATGAAAAATTGCACATGTTTGTAGCAAATTTGAATCGACTACACGTGATAGTAGTTGTGGCTCCACAATAGAAGAGAGAAGGGCGTAAGGACGAGTTCTTTTGTTTTGTCTGTGTGCCGTGATGGAGGACGAGGTTTTTACAAAAAAATCATCTCTCTCTTTATTTATGATTCAATCAGCATTACATCACCTATAAGAGAGGGATGAGCTTGCTAGGAGGATCAACAAAAATACTATTACAAGATGAGCCCTTAGCCAAATTTGCTAATTCGTGAGCAACAGAGTCTTTTTAGGACAGTGCACAAACGAGGTATAAGGGAAGCTGCACGCAATATGATAGCAATCATCAAAGATCGCAGTCGCTGGACCTGCAAATCGTGCTCCTTCATTCCTCATACTGATAACCTCGAGATTATCTGAATTGACAATAACCTTGCTGCAACCAATTGTTTGTGCTAGGCAAAGACCATATCACAACGCAGTAGCTTCAGCAGATAGCACATCGTAACAGAAGTCAATTTTCCAATTCACTGCATTTATGAATTTGCCCCTATCATCACGAATAATTGCACCATCTATCCCCTTAAAAAGGTCATGATCAAATGAAGTGTCCACATTGAGTTTCACATGTTCATTAGGAGCTAGCATCCACCCTCCTGATTTTCTCTTAGCTTTTGTTTGCGCTGCGGAAGTGTAGTTTGATGGAGGACGAGGTTACTCGTGCATGGCTTCCAGGAACAAAGCGGGGCGATGAGTTGCAGTTGATACGATAGATTCATACGTACGGCTGTAAAGCTGGCCGGCCGAACGAAAAGGCTAGATCGGTTCCTCGTGCACTAGAAAGAAAGTTTTTGAAATGGTTCATCCACTCAAGAACCGATCCAAGATAGAGTGGCCGCGCCCTATATACACGTGGCAACGCTAGCCCCAACAACTGAAGAAGAAGAAGAAGCAGCAGCAGCAGCAACGGATCCCTTTTCCTAGTCGTCGAGAACGATGGGGGCGCTCCGACAGGCAGCGAGGAGGTTTTGCTCCCAGCACGCGATATTTGTACTAACGAGATAACTTGAGAAGCTTCCACACCTTTAATGATTGATTGCTTAGTGCAGAAATTATTTGAAATTCGGTCTTAGTGAGGGGCTCACAACATTTATAGAGCTTCACACATTTATTTGGAATTTAATACTTTGACCGGTCTCTTTCATCTCCTCTCACAATGTCAAACAAGCTTTTTTTTTCCATGACACGATCTTCCATTGTTTTTCTTGTGATCATGAAAGGTAAACATCCTCAACGCTTATGAGAGAAAACAAAAACGGTCAAGTTTGAGTGCTAACTTCAAAACAAAGTATGGAACAATCCTTGATGGTTTGAGAGTTCCATCTCTACTTGTTATCGTTTTAAGTTAAAATAGTTTTGGCTAATTTTTTCTCAACCTCTATTCTTTTATGAAATTTTTCTATTTTCTTGACGCATTCAAACAGAAAAAATAGTTTAACATATATGATTAATAATCTAGACTTGACAAACAACTAGGGGTGCATTAGTAATTCATAAATCTAATAAAAATTACATAATGTTACAGTATCATTATTCATCGTAAAAATTCACTCAACAACGGATAAGTAATTCTTCTGCTCATAGAGAGCTAAATTTAAGGGAAAAGCTTACCTTCAGCCGACTGATGCACGCGCGAGCGTCCGCCGCTTGCATAATCGTCAGATCAATCCTGATCAAGCGGCCATGCTGGCCACAAGTCAGTCCCGCGCGGCCAGTCTTTTTCTTGAAATAAAGGTCCTATTTCACTAGATTTCTGCAACACGGGAATAGTTTCAAAAAGAAAGAGAAAACAATTCGATGGTGAAGTTTTTTTTTCTGCAACTGGGGTCTTGTTTCAAAAGATGTGTGCAACATATCTTTTGTTTTGGAAAGAAAAGAAAAGTTTCGGTTGCGAAGGGCTTTTTCTGCAACAAGGGTCTTGTTTCAGAAACATAGCCCGAGTTGCAGCAGCGCAGGAGCGCCCGCGTTAGAGAGTGAGTGGTCAGACATTGCAACATGAGGCATGTTTACATAGCTCTGGTTGCAGAAAACGCCGAAGAAGCGCCGGGCGTGAGAGGTCATCGCCGTCGTGCTCGATTGGAGCTAGCAGCTTCTCGCAGGGCTGAGACGGAGGAGGAGCAACTCCGACAAGCACGGCAAGGACTAGTTCCCCCGGTGCGCCGGTGGCAGGGATTTTATGGTGGCGGGGGCTGGCACCGTGCTGGGCGCAGCTGTGTCAGGACGGCGGACATCTGTTTTCGAAACTGGGCGGTTGTTGAAGGAAGTAAGAAGGTGGTCAAGCGCGTGGTGGTTAGATCTGACGGCTGTCAGAGCGCTGATCCAATGAAACTTCATGCGGCGGATGTTTCTAATACATCCGCCGGCAGACGCGTAGCGGCTCCCTAAATTTAAGTGGTTACTTTCATGTTCTAAGTTTTAAGGCAACAATTTTAGATCTGCATATTTCTAGAGTGTTTTTCAAAAAAAAAAAAATCAAGAGCGGGCCGGTTTGGGAGTTTTCTTTTTTCCTTGAGACCTCGAACAAACCGGGCCCTATATATATACACTAGAGCCTGCCCCTCGTCGACGCACACCCGTGACAAACGCTAGCCCCAACAACAGAGAAGAAGAAGAAGCAAGCAGCAAGCGGATCCGGATCTCTACTCGTCGAGAACAATGGCGGCGCTCCGTCAGGCGGCGAGGAGGCTTTGCTACCATCTCGGGACAAAAACGGTACTCCTCCCTCTCCTACCTTTGATCCCTCTCGTTGCTGCGCTCCAGAACGGCGCCCGCTTTCTTTCCGGGGCGTGGTGGCCTGATCTTGGGTTGTCCATGGCAGAACGTTGCTGCCGAATCCTTCATCCTTCACCCACCCAAATCCTGCGCGAACCCGAGCTGGGGTCGAAAATCCTCAATAAATCCTCAATAAATCATCTCACTTCTGATTTGTGCGCGTTGCAGGGTCTTTTCGAGCCAACGGCTGCCCAGGAGAAAGCTATGGTGCAGGCCGCCGTGAAACGGTTCAACTTTGATGCTAAGAATGCCGATGATGTGGCCCGCGCCGTCTTCTGGGGACTACGGAAGGACGGTCATCAGAATATAACCCATGCTGATGTGACCCAAATTGTGCAGGCCTTCTCTAACTTGCAAAAGAAATTAGGCTTACAATGAAGCTACAAGCAATAACTAGCTTTACAGTACAATGTTATAAGAGTCAACAACTAGATTTACAGTACAATGTTAGTAGTCTAGAAACTCTCGTGAACAAATGTAATATGATCTGGATTGTTGCTATTTTCCTTCATCGTATTATTATTGATATAATATGCCTACCAGATTAGGGTGTGGAGAAATCAAAGAGAAACACTCGGTAATTTCTCAGTTTTTTGGGTTCTCAGTGTGGTTTTGGTTGAGTTGTCGTGCTTGGTGTGTTTTGGTTGTCCAAGTTGTCGTGCTTCGTATTGTTGACCCAAATTGTGCTTGGTCGATCTGTTTTTGTCGTCGTGTTGTTTCATGGTTCCATAGTAGTCTGCATGCCGTGTCAGGTTTTTGCTAGTTTGCCTCCCATAAACAAGTGCGTGCCAAATTGCATCTGTAGATTTTGCTGAATAACAAATTACGCCGTCTTTCGCTTTTTCATCTGATAATTCTAGAATACAAAAGTCTCGGCTTAACTCTTCAACTACATGGTGTTCAACCAAACACAGCAATCACAAAAACAAGCATAGGTTGCAAGAAATAAACAGAACACACACTACCACCATACATGGAAACTTCCTTGAGATTTCCACTAGTGAGGTGTAACTTAGGCTCATATTTTGTCAATGTTGGGGATAACCTGGAGATAGAAAGCATTTTATGATGCTACAATTATCATCAAATATGAACATAATTTGAAAACCGATGATATGTGAAGTACAGACTTCACATCCAGCAAGCTATAGGCAACTAAAGAAATAATTATGCAAACTGGGACATCCCTCGAGCTAGAACTGTCACTCATGCACAGCACAATGTATATCAGGGCGAGGCTTCATATTTTACAGAGTAGAAACTGGAAACGACGCGCACCGGAAGAAATTAAACTTGCAACGCCTCGGGCCATCGGATACGTTTAACCCTTGGCTTTAGCGATGTAGTCAGTCCTGAATTAAGTGTGTGCTGCAGTTGCTGGATACAGTGGGAACGGCAACAACAAGTCCACTCGGGTTCTTTTTTTTGGATTAGTTTGAATTGCTTACCACATATGTCACGTGATAGTCCACTCAGATTCTTAGCAAGGCATGCACGCATGTACGTACATGTGTTAAGCAGTTGGCAGAACTAAGTAGTGAGCAGCCTCATATCGAATGCCAAATGCTCAAATGGAATTATACATCCAAAACTCATTAGGCCAATACTTTTTTTTTAGAAAAGGGGTATTACCTCAGCCTCTGCATCAGAAAGATGGTGGAAAAACAGGCTTTCCATCCAGCCCCATAAGTCGCGAAGCTGTAGGAACCGCGACCAATGGGACCTTTAGTCGCGGTTCTGGAGGTGAACCGCGACCAAAGGCCTGGGCCTGTGGCTCGGTGGCCAGCTGGTGCGTGAGGGCTTTAGTCGCGGTTGGCCAGACAACCGCGACTAAAGGCCTCGGCACCTTTAGTCACGGTTTGCCGTGCCAACCGCAACTAAAGCCCTCCCTATATATACCCATCCAGCAGCCAACACTTAGCCATTTGGAGCCATTCTCTTCACAAGTGGGTGTAGGTTTGCTTTTGGTTCCTCTTATGCACATAAGGTGTTTGATGAAATGCCCCAAGAGCATGAAACAAACATGACATGAAGTGTTGGAGCCACACTCTTCGATCATGTTAGCAACTTGATGAACCTTTGATGTGTCAATATGCATGTGTGTAGTTCATTGTTTAATTTATATTGTTTGTAGCTAGTTAGTTTAACAAATGCATGATGGTTAATTATATATTTTATATTATAATAATGCAGATGAATCGGCAATGGATGTACGGTAACCGACTCTCCGTGAGTTCACTACGGGTTTGAAAGATTTCCTCGTAGTGGCTAATGCGAACAAGCGGGGGTTTTGTTATCTGTCCATGTGTTATCTGTAAGAATGAGAAGGGTTACTCTTCCTCAAGAGTTGTTCACATGCATCTGCTTGTAAGGGTTTCATGCCAAGCTATAATTGTTGGACCAAGCATGGAGAAAGAGGGGTTATAATGGAAGAAGATGAAGAAGGGATGATTTCATCGATGAAAGCTATCTTGCTCATTTCGGTGATACTTTCATGGAGGATGCTAAAGGTGAAGGGAAGGTGAAGAAGAGGCACGTGATGATCCCGCTGATGATCTTGGTCGGACCATTGCTTGATGCACGGAGACGCCGCGCCCGAAAAGGAGAGGAGAATTTGGATCGCATGTTAGAGGATCACGAAAGGCGCTGTACCCGGATGCGATGATGGTCTGAAAAAGCTGGGCTGCACAATGGATTTGCTGAAATGGAAGGCGAGGCAGTGTAGCTGACTCGGCATTTGAAAACTTGCTGAAAATGTTGAAGAATATGTTTCCAAAGGATAACGAGTTGCCCGCCAAGACGCACTGAAGCAAAGAAGGTTGTCCGCCTCTAGGTTTAGAGGTTACAAGATACATGCATGCATCAACGATCGCATCCTCTACCGCGTGAATACGAGAATTTGAATGAATGCCCGGTATGCACCGCATTGCGTTATAAGATCGAGGCGATGACCACGGTGACGATGTTGAGGGCCGAAACCGTGAAGAGGGTTCCGCCAAGGTGATGTGGTATGCTCCTATAATACCACGGTTGAAACGTCTGCTCATGAACAAAGAGCATGCCAAGTTGTTGCGATGACACAAAGAGGACCGTAAGTCGGACGGGAGTTGAGACACACCGCAGATGGAACGCAATGGAGAAAGATCGACGATGGTTCAAAGATTTTGCAGCCGACGCAAGGAACATAAGATTTGCTCTAAGCACGGATGGCATGAATCCTTTTGGCGAGCGAGCTCCAGCCATAGCACCGCCCGTGACTCTATGCATCTACAACCTTCCTCCTTGGTTGTGCATGAAGCGGAAGTTCATTATGATGCCGTGCTCATCCAAGGTCCGGCAACCCGCAACGACATCGATGTGTACCTAAGGCCATTAGTTGATGAACTTTTACAGCTGTGGGGTGGTGTCCGTGTGTGGGATGAGCACAAACAAGAGGAATTTGACCTCGACGTTGCTTTTCGTAACCATCAACGATTGGCCTGCTCTTAGTAACCTTCGGGACTGTCAAATAAGGGATACAATGCATGCACGCACTTACTTACATGAGACTGAAAGTGTACATTTGCCAAATTGTAAGAAGAACGTGTACCTTGGGCATCGTCGATTTCTTCCAAAATTCATCCAAGAAGAAAGAAAGGCAAGCATTACAACGGCAAGGCAGATCACCGGCGAAGCTCGCGGAACGACCGGTGCTTTGAGGTATTTGATATGGTCAAGGATTTGAAAGTCATCTTTGGAAAGGGTCTGGCGGACAATCAGTTCAAGGGAGCCGACGGGCACGCAGCCATGTGGAAGAAGAAATCTATATTCGGGAGCTAGAATATTGGAAAGTCCTAGATGTCCGCTCTGCAATCGACGTGATGCACGTTACGAAGAATATTTGCGTGAACCTCCTAAGCTTCTTGGGCGTGTATGGGAAGACAAATGATACAAAGGAAGCACGGCAGACCAGCAACGTTTGAAAGACCACGATGACCGCATCCGGAATGGTTTCAAGGTCGTGCCACTACGCCCGACCAAAGAAGAGAAGGTCATCTTTTTGAATGCCCGAGCAGATGAAGGTCCCGTCTGGATTCTCGCCCAATATAAAGGGAATAATAAACATGGCGGAGAAAAAGTTCCAAAACCGAAGTCTCACGATCGCCACGTGATTATGACGCAATTGCTTCCGATTGCTTTGAGGGGCTCTGCGGAAAATGTTCGAGTAGCCATTGTGAAGCTATGTGCATTCCTCAATGCAATCTCTCGAAGGTAATCAATCCGAAGTTCTACCACGGTTACTGAACGATGTGATCCAATGTCTTGTCGGTTTGAGTTGGTGTTCCGCCATCCTTCTTCAATATTATGACGCACCTCCTGGTTCACCTAGTCGAAGAGATTTCCGTTCTCGGTCCCAGTATTTCTACACAATATGTTCCCCTCGAGAGGTTCATGGGAGTATTAAAGAAATATGTTCAGTAACCATGCTAGGCCAGAAGGAAGCATCGCCAAGGGCTATGGAAATGAGGAGGTAATTGAGTTTTGTGTTGACTTTGTTCCTGACCTTAAGCCGATTGGTCTTCCTCGATCGCGCACGAGGGGAGACTAAGTGGAAAAGGCACGATCGGAAGGAAATCAACGATATGTATGGACGCCATTCTCTGATGAAGCACACCACATCAGATCTTGACCAATTCCAGCTTGGTGGCTCCGTGCTTTGAGAAACACAAGAATATTTTACGCCGGACAACCCGGGAAGCTGAATCTGGATTAGGAAGGCCCACATGGAGACTTTCGCAGTTGGTTGAGAAAACATTTAATGAATGACAATGATGTTGTAGATCAGCTGTACATGTTGGCCAAGACACCATCTTCGACTATAACGACTTTCCAAGGGTACGAGATAAATGGGAATACATTTTACACGATCACCCAAGATAAAAGAGCACCAACCAAAACAGTGGTGTCCGCTTTGATGCAAAGAACCGAGAATGGGCAAAAGATCACATATTATGGTTACATAGAGGAGATATGGGAACTTGACTATGGACCCTCCTTTAAGGTCCCTTTGTTCCGTGCAAATGGTTCAAGCTAACAAGAGGTGGGGTAAAGGTGGACCAGCAATACGGAATGACAATGGTGGATTTCAACAATCTTGGTTACCTTGACGAACCATTCGTCCTAGCGAAGATGTCGCTCAGGTTTTCTATGTGAAGGACATGAGTAGCAAACCGAGGAAACGGAAAGATAAGAAAACGATCAAGACATCATGCGATGATTCAAAGCGCCACATTGTTCTTTCAGGAAAAGAAACATCGTGGGAGTGGAGGACAAGATGACATGTCAAGATTATAATATGTTTGCTGAAATTCCGCCCTTCAAAGTGAACACCGACCCAAGCATTAAGTTAAATGATGAGGATGCTCCATGGATACGGCACAATCGTAAGCAAGCGGGGACACAAGGGAAGAATTGATGTGTAATAATTTATTGTACCAAACTTTGTATTTGGTCGATGAACTGAATGATGTATCAAACCTTTGTAAAACCTTCAAGGATTAGTTTTATTTTTCTGATTTTTTGATATATAATTGTATTTTTAAGATTTTAAAATGAATTAGTTTTATTTTTCTGATTTTAAAAGGAAAAAGGAAGAAGAAGAAAGAAGGGAAAAGGAAAAAAAAAAGAAGAAAAAAACAGAAGAAAAAAGGAAAAACAGAAGAAAAAAACAAACAGAAGAAAAAAGGAAAAACAGAAGAAAAAAACAAACAGAAGAAAAACATAAGAAAAAAACAAACAGAAGAAAAACATAAGAAAAAAACAAACAGAAGAAAAACAGAAGAAAAAAGGAAAAAGGAAGAAAGGAAGAAAAAAAAGAAGAAAAACAAGAAAAGGAAGAAACAAAGAAGAAAAAAAAAAAAAAAAGGAAGAAAAAATAGAAGAAAAACAAGAATTTAAAATGAATTAGTTTTATTTTCTGATTTTTTGATATATAATTGTATTTTTAAGATTTTAATAACATAAATAAATAAGTAATTAGAAACTTTAATAGCAAAAATAATTATCATAAAGTAAAATAAATAAGTAATTAGAAACAAAATAAAATAAAATAAATAAGTTTTTTGTTGTAAGTAGAAACAAAACAAAATAAATAAAGCAAAAATGAAAACAAAAACAGGCAAAAAATAAAGCAAAAATGAAAACAAAAACAGGCAAAAACAAAAAGCAGGGTACCCTTTAGTCGCGTTTGTTGTCCCCAACCGCGACTAAAGGGTCTTTCTGCGCGGGAACGAAAGCGGCGGCAAAACCCTTTAGTCGCGGTTGGGGAGGCGGACCGCGACTAAAGGGTACCTTTAGTCACTAGTCTCGTCGCCAACCGCGACTAAAGGGGGGGCTATAAATACAAGCCCTCGACGCCGCGCATTGTTTCTCGCTGTTAAATCTCTGCCGCGCCCTCGCCGCCGCCGCCGTCGCCCTGCCGCTTCGCCGCCGCGCCGTCGCCGCTCGCCCTCGACGCCGCCCGCATTCGCCGCTCGCCCACAGCCTTGCCTGCCAGCCAGCCTCGTCTGCCGCCTCGCCGCCGCCCATAATTCCTCCGCCTCTCTCCCGAAGCAATCACCGCCGCCTCCGTTCCGCCGCCTCCGTTCCGCCACGCCGCGTCGCCTCCATCGCCTCAGACTCGGCCGGCCTCGACCGCCACGCCGCGCCGCCCGCTCCAGCCATGGCCGGGGCGATGAGCCACGCCCGACGCCTCTTCGCCTCGTCATGGTGGTGCCTGTCGGGCGGTGGCGCCCGACGCCTCGGCTCCGCCCAGCCTGCGTCGCCCGCTAACCCGCCCGCGTTTGGCCCTCTAGGCCACTGCCAAACGGGGCCCACTACCCAGATCAAAAAAAAAGAGGAGACAAAAAAATATTTAAAATATTAATTAATTAATTAATTAATTAACTTAATTAAATTAACATTAACCTAATTAATCTGTTAATTAAACTAATTAACTTGGTTAGTTAGTTAGCTGTGAATGACATGTGGGACCTACTGGTCTGTTGACTAGTCAAAGCCCACAGTTGGCCGATGACGCCATGCTTGACATCATATTTGCAATTTCAATTTAATTAATTACATTAATTCTAAAATGTCCTAAAACTTTAAAAATTAGTATAAAATAACTCGTAACTCGGATGAAAATACTTTGTACATGAAAGTTACTCGAATCATTTAGACGAATCCGGATACGCAGCCTGCTCGACCGCCACACCTCCCTAGCATAGCAAACCTGCAACTTTCCTCCGGATCACTGTCTGAAACGCTAAACACCGGGATACTTTCCGGATGTTTCCCCTTCGTCGGTACCACCTACTTTGCCGCGTTAGGGCACACCTAGCACCGCGTATTGTCATGTTATGCTTTGTGATGCTTATAAAGTGAAAAACAAAAACAACAGAAAACCGCCAAAGAAAAACAAAAAATAAAATGGAGGCGGCGAGGGGCGGCGAGGGGGCGGCGATCGCGTGTTTTTTGGGATCGAGAGGCGGCGAGGGTTATACATGTGTGTTGTCCTCGCCTCCCTCTCCGTGACGCCGCTCGTCTGCCGCCTCTCGCGCTCTACCGCGACACCCTCTCCCACCCCTTCTCGCCTCCTTTTGCCACCGCCCTTTCGCCACCGCCACCGCCACCGCCCCTTCTTCACTTAATTAATTTGTTTTACTACATGTTTTCAGGATCGACATAATGGCGGACGATAGAGCTGACCCGATTATGGACAACTATGATCCGGACGGTGAAGCACATATGTTCGCATCATAAACGGCGATATTCAATATGTGCCGACCGGAGAAGAAGAAGATGATATCTCTTCTTATCTCAACCTTGACGGTGAAGATGAAGGGCGCCGTCAAGAAGATGATGTCAAGAAACGCCGATAAACGCATTTATCTTCAAATGGAAGTAGCAACCACCTCCGCGCCGAGGTATATATATACATTGAGCCTCCGTGATACAAACTAACTGATTTGAATAAATATGTGTGTACTAACGCATGCGACTCTCTTTCTTATTTTAGCCCTCGGCCGGATCGTCAAACAATCGAGTACGCCGTCAAAGCGTGGCGCAACCAAGACGATGAAACAGGAGAAACATGCACCATCGAGGTTGTCGACAAGGCAACCGCAGGTCACCTGGAGCCCCGCAAGAACGCCACCAAGTTTGTCACCAATGCGGAGCCATTGTTAGAGACAACGTCTCGATCACCGTCCCAGAGTGGAATGAGCCAAAGAAGGCACGAATTGATGGTTTCACTTTTGTCGATAAGAGAACAAAAAAGATTGCTTCAAGAAGCTTATGGAACATTTCGCTCTACCTCCGAATACAACAAATTCGATGAGGAGGGTAACAAGATTGAGGAAAACAAGGAGAGGAGGAGGCTAGTCAAACAGTTCGCTTCTTCATAAGATGGCCGACGATTCGGAAATTCAAGCAAAATCTAGCCCGTGACTTTGTCAAGCGAACAAGACTCGGATTTCAAAGGACAATATGAGAAACTGAAACATGATTGGCCAGAATTTGTGAAGCAAAAGAAATCGGAGCAGTTCATTCAAATATCGAAAAAATAAGGAAAATGCGGCTAAGAAGGAGTACAATCATGTTATGGGGCCAGGAGGGTATCGCATTTGGGTGCCTAGGTTGGAGAAGATGGAGAACGAGCTGAGGCGCGAGGAATCCATCCAGGTACGGAGGGATGGGACCCAAGGGCCAAAAGCTGGTGGTACGGGCATGGGGGAACGCTGAACTCGGAGACAGGGGAGTGTGTTTACCGGGGCAAATTACTTAAACCCACCCAAGCCCTTATTGACGCAATGAAGGATGCTCAACAGGGAAGATCAAGTTCAACAGAGAGAACGACGCTACTGAGAAAAGCCCTCGAATCCTGAACACGGAGGACGTGTCACGAGGCATGGGGCACATTCCGTGGAAAATAGGGTTCCCCGTAACGATGACCCGTCTGATTCTGAAGCCATAAGAGAAAGATGGATCGGGAAGCGGATGTTGTGGCGCGGTTGGCATCGGAAATGGATGTGATGAAGAAAACCATGAGTGTACTAGTAGCGAAAGAGATGCAGCTCGGTGCAGCATGAAGATCATCCAATGATCTCGGAAGCCAAGAGCGGAGAAGCAGCGTGGCTTCCACGGAGGCCCCACCGGCTGGTGCAGATGCACCGACGATCGAATTACTGCACCGGAGCCTCGGTGATCGAAATTACTGCACCGGAGCCTCTGGTGGTCGAAATTACTGCACCGGAGCCTCCTCGCTACCCCTGGGACGATATAAAGGAGATGAAAGAATGTCATCTGATTATCCTATCGGGAACATGTCCATGAAGGTAGCCATCGGCAGTGCTTTACCATGTTTACTCGAGCACTCCACCACAACAACCCCATTCAAGATGGCTATGCTCGTGTCACGGTGGAGGACATAGTCCAAGGGTTTGAGGACCTGAGATTGAGATTGCTACACCAAGGGGAGAAAAGACTTGAGATGTCAAGCGCCATTACATTCTATGGCAAAAGAAGTTTATCAAGTTTCAGCGAGGCGCCAGGACAACAAGTCCACCCCTCTACGGTGGTGGTGGTGGCGGTGGCGGTGGTGGTGGTGGTGGTGGTGGTGGCGGTTCACCTACACCTCCGTCACATCAGCCGACGCCGCCCCAGTCCACAACGTCCGGCGGTGATCATCCGCCGCCCCAGATCCTCGTTCGGCGGGTGATCGACGCCGCCCCAATCCACCTACGGCAAAGAAGGTATAGTCTGGATTATTAACCCGGACCCTTATGTACCTAAGACCACAAAGGTACGGAGCCATCATCAAGCCTCTCCCCACAAGGCCTTGGGAACGAGTGCCGAGGAAGTCGACGCTGCTGCTGCTGATTTGGAGAAATGGAAGGCGGACTGCAAGAAGAAAAGAGAGCCCGAGCCCAAGCCAGATTTTCGATGAGCAAAAGAAGTGGGCTAAGTCATTTTTGAGCACACCGTCCCAAGCCGCGAAGAATCGCTTAACGACTATGAACGTGAACTTGCAGCAGGCACTCATGTTCAAGGAGAACAAAGAGCGGAGAAGGCCGAAGTAAAAAAGCGGAAACAAGTTGCCCAGCTTGGGGAACAAAGTAAACAATCGATTTCCCGCTTATAGTGGAAGCCTTCGTCCGGATGCCCCGAGATCATACAAGCTGCGGCAACACAGGATTGATCAGAACGAGTGCGGAGAACAAGCGCCAACTTAGGTATTACTCTTCGTGAACTATTAGGCCTTGATGAGGCGCCAAATAAGGAGGTAGTAATTACATATGTCAAGAATGGGCCTCTCGTCGAGCTCAAGCGCAGAAAAGGATCTACCCGACCAAATGAAACGTCTGCTGAATTGGTACAAGGGTTACATAAAAATAAAACGCCAAAGAATATATTTATGCGGAAGTTAGACATGAGCATCACTTCAAACATTACTATGTACAAATTGCCTTGAGTGAATTGTTCCAGCTTTTCAATCTGCTTGAGCTCGACAAATCTATCATCGGTTGCTACGCTCGTAAGTGATTTATTAATTTCTACCCCATCTCGCTCATATTGCCTGCACTATATATATGTCCTAACTATATTGTTGTGTCTGCTATTATACATGCGAATGAAGATTAAGGAATGCAGAGTAAGGAACATCCATGATGTTGGGTTCATTGACCCACACATCGTTAATGGAATTGTGTTGAAGCATTACCCGCCGACGTGGAGGCGGACACTGTGCGTTTCTTACAAAGCAGGAACTCAAAAGTGATATTCTATTTCCTTACCATTTTGGGTGAGTGTTTCGTCTTGAGCACATTCTCTTTTGTTTACTCCATGCATGGTATGTGGCGGCTAATCGATGAGTTATGCATGACGATCGCATGTATCGTGTCCGCAGTTCCACCGGATTCTGCTAGTAATTAAAGTTAACACCTCGTAATGTCTCGCCCACGACTCTCTGAATAAGGATCCAAAGCTTTGGGGCGACATGAGAAAAATGCTGCGAAGTAATTATTTTCATTCATTTGCGCTCTATATCGATCGGCCTATTTCGTTCATTTCCTAATATCAAGTAACTAATAACTCTCTTGTTCATTTAATTTTCTTTGCCTCGTAGGGTTTGGAGACGGTTCGTAGATACAAAGGTCGGTGAATTCAAAAAGAGCTAGAATTCAAAATGTTAAAGCCTAAGAATGTTTGGGGATATTCAGCCACCGTTGACCAATCTATGTGGATACTATGTTCGTGAGATGATCCGAGATACACCTCTGGCGGGTTCCGAGTGATACCAATGCTCGGAGGAATAACCTCCGTGGATGCTTAGTCCAAGCTCGCTTCCGACCACTTCAAGATGAACTAGCTGGATGGTTCGGAAGGAAGTCCTCCATCCTAAAGGAGAACACTATTACGAGGACGAGAAATTTATATGGATTAAATCATGTATGGAAACTTGTTCAAAATTGTATATGGTCATCCGATGATATTGAATATATATTGTATATTCCTCTTGAATTCTTTTTGGTTCTAATTTCAAATTTATTTGAAATTGTACATTCATATGCATGTATGTAGTACCGTAGAATATATGAAACTCCTTCAAAATTAAAATAAAGCACAAAAGAAATAAAACAATACAAATTAAACAGAAAACAGGTTTAGGGGGGCTAAAACCCTAAACCTGCAGCGGCCTTTAGTCGCGGTTGGCGAAAGAACCGCGACTAAAGGTCCTCCGCCTCGACGGTCACTGGCGCCCACGTGGACGGGCCGTTAGTCGCGGTTCTTAAGCAGCCGCGACTAAAGGTGGGGGGCTTTAGTCGCGCTTATTTGGTCGCGGTTGCGCAGCCGCGACTAATGGCAGTTGCGAACCGCGACCAAAGGCCTTTTTTCCACCAGTGATGCATGCGGCTCATATTATTAAAAAACAAAATGTGTCACAAAGTCTCCAAAATCTGACAGGTCGAAAAGACAACAAGCCGCTCAAACGAGCCTAAACATGAAGCCACAACCGGCTGGCAAATAAAATAGAAGCACTACATGCCTATCCTATTACATGACCGCCATCCAAACCGGTTGAAAATAACCCGAGCTACCATCTCCCATCGGGTAGACGCAGTAGCCAAACACCCCCTGGCCTCCGTCGGAGTGAGTAGCGACCACATACGGATCAATGTTGTGGCCCTGAAGTTAACCTGCAAAAAGTGAAAGTTCGTTACTCTGTTAAAAACCAAATCATTTCTGCAGTTCCATACTGCCCATAACAAGGCACACATGCCAACACGAATGTGTCTTGCTACATCCAAGTTCACCCCATCAAGCCATGTTCCAAATAACATATTGATAGAGGTAGGTGGAGTAATATTAAAAGCAATATGAATCGAACGCCAAAGAATCTTAGCCAGTGGACAATCTAGAAAGAGGTGCCTGATAGTTTCGTTACAATCACAAAAACTACACCTAGCAGAACCCATCCACTTGCGTTTTGCCAGATTATCCTTTGTCAAAATGACTTGTTTATGCACAAACCACATAAACACTTTGATTCACAAAGGTACCTTAACTTTCCAGACGTGCTTCGAGTAAGGAATGACACTAGTGTTTATGACATCCAGATACATGGATTTGACCGAGAACCTGCCGTCCTTAGTCAGTTTCCAAATCAATCTATCTCGTTGCTGAGACAGCTGGACATCCATCAGCCTTCGTACAAGATGAAGCCATGCCTTCCAACGATCGCCTACTAGCGTCCTCCGGAAGCTAATATTGGGAGGCGTGGACTGTAAGACAGTTGCAATGTACGCTTCTCGACGTTGAACAATGTTATACAGAGTGGGATATTGAAGTGCCAGAGGTGTTTCCCCTAGCCACGCATCCTCCCAGAACCTCGTACTAGCCCCATCACCGATTAAGATTTTTACCCTGTTAAAGAAGAGGGGCTTGACTCTCATCAACCCTTTCCAAAACGGTGAATCACCGGGCGACAATCACTGAGCCAAAGTTTTGATTGAAGATACTTATTACGCAAATTTGAGCCCAAGTAGCCTCTGTCTCGGACGAAAGTTTAAAAAGCCACTTGCTAAGGAGACATCTATTCTTGATCTCTAGATTTTCAATGCCTAGACCGCCTTGGTCCTTCGGCCTACAGATGATATCCCATTTGGCAAGCCTATACTTTCGTTTCAGCTCATCGTTCTACCAAAAGAATCGGGATCGATAAAAGTCTAACCTCTTCCTGACTCCCACAGGGACCTCAAAAAAGGATAAAAGAAACATAGGCATACTGGTGAGGACCGAATTAATCAGAATTAATCGACCTCCATATGACATGAGCTTCCCTTTCCAACAGCTTAGTTTCTTTTCAAAACGATCCTCGATGCACTTCCACTCCTTGTTCGTCAGCTTACGATGATGAATGGGTATACCTAAGTAAGTAGACGGTAGCGAACCCAACTCACATCCGAACAATTGCTTATACGCCTCCTGGTCCTCACTAGCTCTTCCAAAGCAAAACAGTTCGCTCTTATGGAAGTTAATCTTGAGTCTAGACAATTGTTGAAATAAGCACAACACAAGCTTCATGTTCCTTGCTTTCACCAAGTCATGCTCCATAAAGATGATAGTATCATCAGCATACTGCAAAATGGATATACCACCATCAACTAGGTGCGGAACCAAGCCCGAAACCTGCCCCGCCTCCTTAGCCCGGCCTATTAAAATAGATAGCATATCAGCCACTATGTTGAATAGAATCGGTGACATGGGATCTCCCTGCCTTAGTCCTTTGTGTGTCTGGAAATAGTGACCTATATCATCATTCATTTTGATCCCTACACTCCCTTTTTGCGTAAAGGACTCGATCTGGTCTCGCCATGCCTTGTCAAATCCTTTCATACGCAACGCCTGTTGAAGGAAAGCCATTTAACTTTATCGTATGCTTTTTCAAAATCCACTTTAAAAACCACACCATCAAGTTTTTTTGAGTGGATTTCATGCAGCGTTTCATGCAAGACGACCACCCCTTCTAGGATATTTCTATCCGGCATGAAAGCGGTCTGGGACGGTTGCACAACCAAATGCGCAATCTGCATGAGTCGGTTCGTCCCAACCTTGGTGAAAATTTTGAAACTGACATTAAGCAAACATATGGGTCTGAACTACTCAATGCGAATAGCCTCTGTCTTCTTAGGAAGAAGAGTTATCGTTCCAAAATTGAGCTTGAAAAAATGAAGCTGACCAGTGAACAACTCATGAAACATCGGCAACATGTCACCTTTAATAAAATGCCAGCACTTTTTGTAGAACTCCGCCGGAGACCCATCTGGTCCTGGCGCTTTATTATTTTTCATTTGTGCAATGGCCTCATACACCTCCTTCTCCGTAAAAGGAGCAGTCAAAATCTCATTCTCTTCCGTCTCAAGTTGGGGAACATCCTCAACTCTTGACTCATCCAAGGACACAGAACTCTCTTCCGGAGGGCCAAACAACTGCTTATAGTAGTTGGTAATGTAAACTTTCAGGTTTTCCTGACCAACTATCGTACCTTCATCTTGTTCTAATTGAAAAATTCTCTTCTTACGATGATTTCCATTAGCAATCATATGAAAGAACTGAGTGTTATCCTCTCCTTGGACAACCTTACGAACCTTTGCTCTCAAAGCCCATTTCAATTCCTCCTCACGGAGAAGCTCTTTCAGCCTTAACTCGGCCTCCACTTTAGACTCCAACTCACTGGTATCTAAGATAGAGGTTTCAGCTTTTAACTCAAGGGTATGAATAGTCATAAGGAGCCTTTCCTTCTCCGCCTTATAAATTCCATTCGTATGCTTAGCCCATCCACGAAGGAACCTTCACAGATGATGAATCTTGCATTGCCACCGCTCAATGGGTGACCTTCCCCCCGAGTCTTTAGCCCACTCTCTAGCTAACAACTCAATGAATCCTTCTCTTTCAAACCAAGCAAGTTCGAAGGAGAAAATATTCTTATTACCCATATGAGTTGGAGCCCCTGAGTCGACTAGTAGTGGTGTGTCATTCGAGATACCTCGTGTCAACGCCTGCACCGTTACCAGAGGAAACTTCTGTTCCCAATCGACGCTCACCAAAACACGATCAAGCTTCTCAAAAGTCGGAACCGGTAGCGAGTTTGCCCAAGTGAATTTCCTACCCGAAAGCTCTATCTCTCTGAGATCAAAGCTTTCTATGATAGTATTGAACATAAAGGACCATCTGCCGTCAAAGTTGTCATTATTCTTTTCCTCCTTTCTTCGAATAATGTTGAAATCACCCCCCACTAAGACAGGTAGTTGCTCATTCCCGCAAACTCGGACCAAATCAGCCAAGAAATCTGGTTTAAGTTCGGGTTGCGCAGCCCCATAGACTGCCACCAAAGCCCAATCAAAACCATCTGCTTTAGTTCTTACCCGAAACTTGACCGCAAACTCACCCAACACTACACTCCGAACCTCCAACGTTTCACACTTAACCCCGAGTAAAACCCCACCGGATCTTCCTCGAGGTGGGAGGCAGTGCCAGTCAAAATCTACCCCCCCCCCCCCCAGATAAGGTACTAAGAAACTGTGTGGAAAAATTACCTCGTCCAGTCTCGGACAAAGCAATAAAATCTAAATGATGTTCAAGAGAAGACTCTGCTAGAAAACGTCTTTTAGCCAAGTCTTTAAGACCTCTGCTGTTCCAAAAGATGCCTCTCATATTTCATCATGAAATTTTTTGGAGGTACGGATCCTAGCACTTCTACACACAGCCGACACCGGGTAAACCTTCTGTTTCCAGGTCCTCTTAGGCTTAACACCAACATCAGAAGGTTCGGCACGCTCGGAATGAGCCTCTATGGCCAAAGACTCAACTTCAAGGTTTGTGGTTTCCGGGGAGGGATACTCATCCTCCTCCTCCGTCTCCTGAACCGCAGGATCAAGATCAGCACACAAGCCATCAAGAACCCTAACCCCAAGCGCATCAATCTCCGACTCATTCATCGGTCTAACTGCAGCTATGTTACGAATCAAATCTAACACTCGTTCAGCTTCCAAATCTAGCATATCATTAACAGACTTAGAAATCTCTAGATCATTATTACCAAGAGATACTCCTAATTGGTTTGCATTTTGCACAATCTCATCATTGGTAAAATGCATAATAGAATTAGACTTGTTAACAGACATACCAGTAGAAAGCTCGACGTCCCGCAACTTGGCCGCCCTCAACGCGCACCTGAGCTGCATGTCATCAAAATCTGGGTGCTCCTGCAGTCTCCCGCTGACCCGTCTCCCTGCAGAGACAGGATCCGGGATCCCACCTAACGCGATGACCTCCTCGCGAGAAGTAGCGCTGGGGAAAGAGCCTCCTGCCCGTCCCCCAGCAGCGGTGACCAGCGCCGGGGCCACCGGAACAGCAACCAAAGACGACGAGATCTCCATCCCGCCGATACTCGAGACCGGTGAACTCGTCCTAGCGCGATCCAGGGAATCCGGTGCCGCAGCGACCACACCAGCCGGCCCGCCCTCTAGAGCAGCAGAAGGGGAAAGGACGACCTCCTGCGCGCCCGTTCCCCCGCAAGCCGACGGCCTCACCAAGGGGGCCACGCCGCCCCTCGGCACCGCCAGCGTCAAAGAGCCAGAGGGCCGAGCCTCCTGCTCGACAACTCCCCCCGCAACCACCGGCTCGGCCACCACAGCCATAGCCGAGGGAGAAACAGGAACCGAGGGCGGGACCTCCTGCCCCACAGCACCTTCGTCCTCAACAGACCTCGCCACACGCAAACTGAGCACCGGGCTCGCAGAACCAACCCTGTCACACGACAACCTCGGCGGCGCCGAGAACGCCCCAATAGAACCCAGCTGAAGAGTGGTAGTCGGAACTGTGCTAGACGGCCCAACAGGGGCGGAGTCAGCATTATCAGACGGACCCGACGGTCCCATAGCCTTGTCATCGTTACTCTTTGCACTATCATCCTGGTTCCCTGAACCCCCTCCTCCCTCAGAAGTGTCCATGGGATTATCATCCTCAAACTCATTGAATAGATCAGGATCCTCATACTCAACATCCAACTGATATAAAACACCTGTGTAAGTCCAAGGCACCATGTCTGGCAAGAACTGAATATTGGCGACACTGACCAGCAGCCGTGCCACCCCATGAGCCCGAGTGAACTGCATATCCACCTGCTCGGTCCTGCCAATCAAAGACCCCAGACTCCAGGTCACCAAGAAGCTGCCCAAAGGAGCAGACGGGGCACCAGAGAAACGAACCCAAATCTGAGTTAAAGGCGTGCCCTGTGGCTCTTTCTTTTTCCACTCATCGAATTCCAGCACAAAGCTAGTACCTGTGACCCTGCTCATACCGAACTTGAGAATCCTCACCTGATCCTCCTTAGACGGGAAATCCACTTTATATGAGTTATCGGAGAGCTTAAGTAAGGACCACTGAAAATTACCCGGAGCTAGCTCTCTCAACTGTTGAATGATCTGTGCTTCGGTCAAAGGCCCGTGAACCACCTTCACCACACCGGGGAAGGACGTTTCCACTATGGCGCAGAAGGCTCCACAGACGGAGACTCAAAAAACCCCTGTTATCATTGCCATTGTCCACCCAAGCATAACCACGGCCCCCTCCGGTTGAGGAAGAACCCCTGTGCAGACCAGCACCATAAGCGTCATATCCGTCATCGCCCCACTGACCGCAAATATGATTCAGACAGTACCACAGATGATGAAATTTTAGATGAAGCAAAAATATTTTGGCAAAGATTAAGCAGGATGTCCAGGGAAACCTACAAACGAAAGGAAATAATATATGATATTATACAAGTAAAAGAACACTAATTAATGAAATGAGCATGAAGCAAATTTTATTGCAAATGTGTACCTTCGCATCTTTGTCTTTCTTCACTAAGCCATCCGAAAATGTGCAAGGGCACACAAGTGGGCAGGAGGGGGGGGGCATGCACCTGCGCGGCTGACTAGGTGCGTGCGCTGTGGTTCGTGCACTTGTGTGTACTGCAAAATTGTTAAAAACCGCTGTAATTTATCTACGCTATTAATACGTCGAGTATACATGTCGGTCTTCTACAGATACGTCGTGCGTATTGTTGTATTATCCCCTCTATGACCACGGGTGGACATTATATGTTTACTTCTTTGCTTCTTTTTCATCTCCTTCCTCCTGTCTTTGCATTCTTAATCGGGACAAACTCTTCTTCCTTCTATACATCACCATTGTAGTTCCATCTTCTCTCATCCGATGCATTATATTCCCTTCGCATTCATGTACTTTCTTTCCTTTGATACTTCACCTACTGTGGGTATTCTGTGCACTATCAATATGGGATCTTTCTGGGCGGGAGTTTGATGGATTAAAGTTGCAATTCGACAGGTAATTTCTCCTGTTACTCCTTCCGTTCTGCGAGTATTCTTGCTTACTCACCTAGGCCTCTCATATCTTTCTATCTGCCAATGCATCGATGCACATTTGTGAAACTCAGACCATCTGATGTAAAGTCTTCTTTACCATCTCATGTATGTGCGGATGATTTGGATGTTACTAACATTCAGTCATCACACAATTATGTATCGGCCACTGGGGAACATGATTTTCTTCCGCAACGAACTTCTTTTATAGATCCACAGATTCAGATTTCTAAATCTGTTCCTTCTCTCGATTCAGCGCCCATGGATATGTCAGTTTCTTCAGAATACATCCATCAACATACTATATGATTCTAAAATCTCTTCCTTCCATATTAATTGTTTATTTCTTCATCCTCAAGTTACGTTATATAAAACTTGTTGCATTTAAGTTTCATTCGTGCTTCTTAACCAGTTCTTAATGTCTTCATGTACTACACCTTTCATAATCTTATGCATTCTAGACTGAATGTTGATTGTGATATCGATTCTGGTTTAGACCAAATGTCTTCGCTCTCTAATATGAGTATTCCTTCCAATCCAAGTTCGTCTGATATACCTCTGTCAGTCAGGAATGAATATAATAGATTGTCTCAATATTTTCTCAGTACATATTTCTATTCCAGTCATATCTAGAGATGTTGATCGCCCAATTGAATTTTTCTGAAATTTTAGCTTTCTTTCTCACTTATTTTTCCTTACTTTTTTCTGATGGAAATGAGTGTAAATTGTACTGATATCTGCTCACAACCGATAGATGATCAACATGATGAGGAACCTGGCCCTAGTGATACTGCTAACTACAACAGATTGTCACAACATTCAAAGAGTACATACTTTCGTGCGATTTGTGTGATATGTATCTTTCTTTCATACTCTATTTCTCTGACGGCTCATTCCGTTATTTGCAACCTCTGTTAACGTTATTTCAGATCGATAGCATAAATGTCTTAATTCTAACAGCATCTCATTTCATTCACTTGATGTTTTGTCCGATATCCCACTTTCCCCTGTTATTTCTCAGTTTCACTCTATGTCTTCACTACAATCACCTCAATCAGTGTATACTCATGCTTCAGATGATTCCACTTTGCATAATCAGCAACTGTCATCTTCTGTGATAATAGATGAACAAAATGATGCCGATTTGAGCCAACGTACACCGACAACTCACGTGACTAATTTTGTTGCGTTAGTTAGTGGCACAACAATAATTCATGAAAATTTAGTGGCAGCTTTCCGGTATCCCAAGTGTGTAGTGGCATAGACCGAATTTTGCCTAATTACTGTGATGATATTCAGATCTTTATTTTTTTAACAAAGGTAGATTTCATTGACTCAAAATAAAGCATCAAATAGATCCAAACAACACGCCTGACCTTTACATAGCTAAGAACCTATGATGCACACAACCAACATGAACACACATGACACACAACTAAATACGACGGCAAATAGCAAAATCTTAAGAGACCAAAACTATGCCTTGCGAGGAAAAGAAAAAAAACAAGTGATCAAAACAATGATTGACAAACTACAACAATGACCATACCAGATTTGAGTGGCGGTGCAAGTTAGCGGAAATCTGAATAGCCGTTTACATGGAGCTAACTGGGAGAGAACATAAAATCTATCACCCTTGTTTCGAACTAGAAGATGTTTTGGATACTTCAAAATGTACTACATACAAACTGACATGAGTGAAGAAACACATTAAAACGCGTCTATATACATCCGATTCAGAAAAAATTTAAAACGTCTTATAATTCGGTACGGAGGATGTAGTAGTTGTCTAGGTAATTGGCCGTTCATGTAAACGTGTCATGTCTATATACAGAAACATGTCATCTCGTCCAAATGCTGAAAACAAAACTGTGAAATTCGATGTCTCGGTTCATGATCTTCGTTACTATTAAACACTAGTCAATGTGTACGTGCAATGCACGTTAATTTGGAAGTATATTAAGTGCAT
Organism: Aegilops speltoides; assembly: GCA_021437245.1. Classification (NCBI taxonomy): domain Eukaryota; kingdom Viridiplantae; phylum Streptophyta; class Magnoliopsida; order Poales; family Poaceae; genus Aegilops; species Aegilops speltoides. Next base: position 459,668,883 of record CM038141.1, read on the forward strand.
GCGGATACTAAGTAGGATATTGTTTGCGTGTTATTATGTGATTAGCACTATATTTGGCATAAAATTAACTGCACGTTAAACGTGTTGAGCGTTCGACATTGAAGCAGTCTAGGTCGTTGGATTGACATGGTTTGATAGCCGAGATTAATTGGATCTGCCCTTTGGGTCTTTTTATATTGGTATAGATATAGATGCGGGTTGAGTTACAAACATTTGATCTCAACCACATATCCACCATTCACCGATGGACCAGATTGTCCTAATGTTGTATCTCATATAATGCACATGTTTACTAACTATTTTTAATCATCTCTACAACACCTTATTAGGGATCATTGAAACTTAATTACAACTTCATTAAAACAAATCATCACATCATATATCGCGTATCATCTTCAGAATACTTAATTAGGAATCATTGCACCTTAATTACACCTACATTAGGAAACAACTGTCATACCATAAATCAGCGTAACTGAAAAAACACATTAGTCAAACATCACGTGCCACACACCTCCCATCACCGAACCTTTTCCTCCAAAAGTGCTTCTGCTCTAGAAAAAAATGTCACCGTATCGCCAGCTCATGCCGCCGCCGCCGAACCTATGCATGCGCTCCTCCGCGCTAGCCCATCTCTCTCCCATTACATGCCGCTCCCGACCCAACCACTCGATAAATATGTAGTATGTACGTGGTCGGAGATAGGAATTACCAAATTAGCATGTTGAGGTGGGTTGGTTAATGGATATTTTTTTAAATCATGCATTGTTCATCTCCAAAGTAGGAACAAATCAGTGGTGTTAGGTGGGGCCAGGGCCCTTGCTGGCCCCTGCCTCCGCCACTGTATGTGGTGCATGTAAAAAAGAAAATGCGTGGACAAAAATGAGTTATTTTTTCTTTATTTGAACGACAAATTCCTATTTCCTTTGCTTAGCCTACAAATCTTTTGTATTACCTAATGCTTTTTATATAGACACGTAGATAACATCTACATGAACATATAGAATAAATTGGTTTTACTGAAACATTTAAATATCATCTTTAGTTGTTGGAAAATGGAATAATACTATATGTTCTATGTGTACAAACCAAATTACCTTAGAGTATCAACAGTCGGACTCCTCAAACGTTGCCTATACTTCCGGGCGGACGGCCTGGTAAGTGACCGACGCGAGAACTATATCTCGTGTTATGCGAGATGGAAGATACTCTCGCTGAAGCTTTTTACCCTGTACTGTCGCTGGTGGGCCAGCCCGTATTGTCAGTTTTTTTCCTTCGCTAAGATTATTCGATCGAGTGAGTTCACCAGTTTGCTCGCCTTGCTCTGGTTTTTCCTTTTTTATTCTTTTTCTTATTATTTGTTTCTTTTTTTCTGTTGGTTTTCTTCCATATATCTTCGTTTTTTTTTTCATTTTTCGCATTCTCTTCTTTTTTTTCTTTGATTTTCTTTATTGCTCCATCGGTTTTCTTCTTTTTTTCCTTTTTTTTTCTTTCATATGCTACGATTTTCTTTGTTTTTTCATCAGGTTTTTCATGACAGTTCGGTTTTCTTTTGGTTTTCTTCATTTTTCTTTTTTTCGCGTAGATTTTCTCAGTACACAATATACATTTTTAGTGTACACATGAAACTTTTTTTTATAAACATTGAACATTTTTCACGTACATGATTTACATTTTTCTAAATATATGTTTGTCAACACTTTTTGGAATAAATGGTCAACATTTTTTAATAAATAGTCAGAACTTTTCCTATACACATTTTACTGTTTCCAAATGTTTAATTAACATTTTTTGAAGATATGGTCAATAGTTTTCCTATACACACTTTGAAGGTTTTAAAATACTCGATTAACATTTTTTCTACTACAAGATTAACATTTTTCTAATACACGGTCAACATTTTTTCTTATGCATATTTTAACATTTTCCAAATTATTTATTAACATTTTTTAACTGCAAGATTAACATTTTATTGAATGCATGATCAACATTTTCTATACACATTTTACATTTTCCAAGTGCTTTATTAACATTTTTGAAATACTTTTCAATATTTTTAAAATGATTGATTAACAATTTCACAGACATGATCAAAAGATTTCATATTATTTTAATACATGGTCAACATTTTTTCTATACACATTTAACATTTTTCAAATGCTTTATTAACATATTTTAAAAACATTATCAACTTTTTCACACACATTGAATATTTTTTGTATCCATTTATTGTATACATGGTCAACACTTTTTCTATACACATTTAATATTTTTCAAATGCATGATTAACATTTTCAAAAAAATAAAAAGGTATATTCTGAATAGATATGTTTATATTCAGAAGTGTAAAATAAAATAAAAAAGGAAACCGATAGTCCATGAAACGGGCCAGAATCGGTCAAAACTGCCAGTATTGATGACCGACACCATAAACGAACCACAGGGTTCGTTAGCCATGGAAACCACTCCGGGGCACCAAAACAGTGAGTAATAGTCCATGAAACGGGCCAGACTCGGCCAAAACTGTCAGTGTTGATGACCGACACGTAAACGCACAACAGGGTTCGTTAACCATGGAAACCACTCCAGGACCCCAAAACAGTGAGTGATAGTCCATGAAACGGGCGAAATCGGCCAAAACGCGAAGATTGATGGCCACACGCAAACGCACCACGGGGTTCGTTAACCATGGAAACCACTCGGGACCCCAAAGCGGTGAGTAATAGTCCATGAAGCGGGCGAATCGACCAAAACTGCGGTGTTAATGGCCGACACGTAACGCTCCACATGGTTCGTTACCCATGGAAACCACTCCGGACCCCAAAGCGGTGAGTAATAGTCAATGAAGCGGGCGAAATCGGCCAAACTGCCATGTTGATGGCCGAACCGTAACGCTCCACAGGATTCGTTATCCAAGGAAACCACTCCAGGGCCCCAAAACAGTGAGTAATAGTCCATGAAACGGGCCAGAATCGGCCAAAACTGCCAGTGTTGATGACCGACACGTAAACGCTCCACAGGGTTCGTTAACCATGGAAACCACTCCGGGACCCCAAAACAGTGAGTAATAGTCCATGAAACAGGCCAGAATCGGCTAAAACTGCCAGTGTCGATGACCGACACGTAAACGCACCACAGGGTTCGTTAACCATGGAAACCACTCCGGCACCCTGAAACTGTGAGTAATAGTCCATCAAACGGGACAGAATCGACCAATATTGCGAGTGTTGATGACCAACACGCAAACGCACCACAGGGTTCGTTAACCATGGAAACCACTTCGGGACCCCAAAACAGTGAGTGATAGTCCATGAAATGCGCCAGAATCGGCCAAAACGGCCAGTGTTGATGACCGACACGTAAACGCTCCACAGGGTTCGTTAACCATGGAAACTACCGCGGGACCCGAAAACAGTGAGTGATAGTCCATGAAAAGGGCCAGTATCGGCCAAAACTGCGAGTGTCGATGACTGACACGTAAACGCACCACAGGGTTCGTTAACCATGGAAACACTTCAGGACCCCAAAACAGTGAGTAATAGTCCATGAAACGGGTCAGAATCGGCCAAAACTGCGAGTGTTGATGACCGACACGTAAATGCTCCACAGGGTTCGTTATCCATGGAAACCACTCCGGGACCCCAAAACAGTGAGTGATAGTCCCTGAAACGGGCTAGAATCGGCCAAAACTGCTAGTGTTGATGACCGACACGTATACGCACCACAGGGTTCGTTAACCATGGAAACCACTCGAGGACCCCAAAACAGTGAGTGATAGTCCATGAAACGGGCTAGAATCGGCCAAAACTGCTAGTGTTGATGACCGACACGTATACGCACCACAGGGTTCGTTAACCATGGAAACCACTCCAGGACCCCAAAAAAGTGAGTGATAGTCCATGAAACGGGCCACAATCGGCCAAAACTGCGTGTCGATGACCGACACGTAAACGCTCAACAGGGTTCGTTAACCATGGAAACCACTCCGGGACCTCAAAACAGTGAGTGATAATCCATGAAACGGGCCAGAATCGGCCAAAACTGCCAGTATTGATGACTGACACGCAAACGCACCACAGGCTTCATTAACCATGGAAACCACTCCGGGACCCCAAAACAGTGAGTGATAGTCCATGAAACGGGCCAGAATCGGCCAAAACTGCGAGTGTTGATGACCGACACGTAAACGCACCACATGGTTCGTTAACCATGGAAACCACTTCAGGACCCGAAAACAGTGAGTACTAGTCAATGAAACGGGCTAGAATCGGCCAAAACTGCCAGTGTTGATGACCGACACGTAAACGCTCCACAGGGTTCGTTAACCATGGAAACCACTCCAGGACCCCAAAACAGTGAGTAATAGTCCATGAAACGGGCCAGAATCGGCCAAAACTGCGAGTGTTGATGACCGACACGTAAATGCTCCACAGGGTTCGTTATCCATGGAAACCACTCCGGGACCCCAAAACAGTGAGTGATAGTCCATGAAACGGGCTGAATCGGCCAAAACTGCTAGTGTTGATGACCGACACGTATACGCACCACAGGGTTCGTTAACCATGGAAACCACTCCAGGACCCCAAAACAGTGAGTGATAGTCCATGAAACGGGCCAGAATCGGCCAAAACTGCGTGTTGATGACCGACACATAAACGCTCAACAGGGTTCGTTATCCATGGAAACCACTCCGGGACCCCAAAACAGTGAGTGATAGTCCATGAAACGGGCCAGAATCGGCCAAAACTGGCAGTGTTGATGACCGACACGTAAACACACCATAGGGTTCCTTAACCATAGAAACCACTCCAGGAGCCCAAAACAGTGAGTAATAGTAAATGAACGGGGGCGAATCGCCAAAACTGCGGTGTTGATGGCCAAACACGTAACGCACCACATGGTTCGTTAACCATGGAAACCACTTCAGACCCCAAAGCGGTGGTGATAGTCCATGAACGGGCGAATCGGCCAAAACTACGGTATTGATGGCCGACACCATAAGCGAACCACGTGGTTCGTTAGCCATGGAAACCACTCGGACACCAAAGCGGTGAGTAATAGTCCATGAAGCGGGCGGACTCGGCCAAACGCGATGTTGATGACCGACACGTAAACGCACCACAGGGTTCGTTAACCATGGAAACCACTCCGGGACCCCAAAACAGTGAGTGATAACCCATGAATGGGCCAGAATCGGCCAAAACTGCCAGTATTGATGACCGACACGCAAATGCACCACAGGGTTCATTAACCATGGAAACCACTCCGGGACCCCAAAACAGTGAGTGATAGTCCATGAAACGGGCCAGAATCGGGCAAAACTGCGAGTGTTGATGACCGACACGTAAATGCTCCACAGGGTTCGTTATCCATGGAAACCACTCCGGGACCCCAAAGCGGTGAGTGATAGTCCACAAGCGGGCTAGAATCGCCAAAACTGCTAGTGTTGATGGCCGACACGTATACGCGCACCAGTGGTTCGTTAACCATGGAAACCACTCTAGGACCCCAAAGCGGTGGTGATAGTCCATGAAGCGGGCTAGAATCGCCAAAACTGCTAGTGTTGATGGCCAAACACGTATCGCACTACGAGGTTCGTTAACCATGGAAACCACCGCAGACCCCAAAAAGTGAGTGATAGTCCATGAAACGGGCCACAATCGGCCAAAACTGCGTGTCGATGGCGAAACCGTAAGCGTAAACGCCAACGAGGTTCGTTAACCATGGAAACCACTCCGGGACCTCAAAGCGGTGGTGATAATCCATGAAACGGGCGAAATCGCCAAAACTGCCAAGATGATGATCGACACGCAAACGCACTACGGCTTCATTAACCATGGAAACCACTCCGGGACCCCAAAGCGGTGGTGATAGTCCATGAAGCGGGCGAATCGGCCAAAATCTGCGAGTGTTGATGACCGACACGTAACGCACCACATGGTTCGTTAACCATGGAAACCACCGAGGACCAGCGGTGAGTACTAGTCAATGAAGCGGGCTAGAATCGCCAAAAGCCAGTTGTTGATGACCGACACGTAAACGCTGGGGTTCGTTAACCATGGAAACCACCCAGACCCCAAAACGGTGAGTAATAGTCCATGAACGGGCGAATCGCCAAAATCTGCGAGGTTGATTAAATGCTCCACGAGGTTAATCCATGGAAACCACTCCGGGACCCCAAAGCGGTGAGTGATAGTCCATGAAGCGGGCGAACCATGAATCGGCCAAAACTGCTAGTGTTGATGGCCGACACGTAAATGCGCACACACGGGTTCGTTATCCACGGGGTTCGTTATCCATGGAAACCACCACTCGGGACCCCAAAGCGGTGGAGATAGTCCATAGTCCATGAATGGCGGGCGCTCAACAGGTTCGTTATCCATGGAAACCACTCGGGACCCCAAAGCGGTGAGTGATAGTCCATGAAGCGGGCGAAAGTGTTGATGGCCGACACGTAAACACACCATAGGGTTCCTTAACCATAGAAACCACTCCGAGAGCCCAAAGCGGTGAGTAATAGTAAATGAACGGGCGAGAATCGGCCAAAACTGCGGTGTTGATGGCCAAACACGTAAACGCACCACATGGTTCGTTAACCATGGAAACCACCGGGACCCCAAAGCGGTGGTGATAGTCCATGAAGCGGGCGAGAATCGGCCAAAACTACGGTATTGATGGCCATGGACCCACGAGGTTCGTTAGCCATGAAACCACTCGGGACACCAAATACGGTGAGTAATAGTCCATGAAGCGGGCGGACTCGGCCAAAACTGCGGTGTTGATGGCCAAACCGTAAGCGCACCACGGGTTCGTTAACCATGGAAACCACTCCGGGACCCCAAAGCGGTGGTGATAACCCATGAAGCGGGCGAATCGGCCAAAGCGCGGTGTTGATGGCCAAACGCATAAGCGCACCACAGGGTTCGTTAACCATGGAAACCACTCCGGGACCCCAAAACAGTGAGTGATAGTCCATGAAACGGGCCAGAATCGGGCAAAACTGCCAGTGTTGATGACCGACACGTAAACGCTCCACAGGGTTCGTTACCCATGGAAACCACTCCGGGACCACAAAACAGTGAGTACTAGTCAATGAAACGGGCTAGAATCGGCCAAAACTGCCAGTGTTGATGACCGACACGTAAACGCTCCACAGGGTTCGTTATCCATGGAAACCACTCCGGGGCCCCAAAACAGTGAGTAATAGTCCATGAAACGGACCAGAATCGGCCAAAACTGCCAGTGTTGATGACCGACACGTAAACCCTCCACAAGGTTCGTTAACCATGGAAACCACTCAGGACCCCAAAGCGGTGAGTAATAGTCCATGAAAGGGCGAGATGATAAAAGCTGCGGTGTCGATGGCCAAACCGTACGCGCTCCACGAGGTTCGTTAACCATGAAACTACTCGGCACCGAAAAGCGGTGAGTAATAGTCCATGAAGCGGGCGAATCGAAAAGCTGCGGTGTTGATGGCCAAACACGTAAGCGCACCACGGGGTTAGTTAACCATGGAAACCACTCGGGACCCCAAAGCGGTGAGTAATAGTCCATGAAGCGGGCGAGAATCGACCAATATTGCGAGTGTTGATGGCCAAACACATAAGCGCACCACGAGGTTAGTTAACCATGGAAACCACTCAGGACCCCAAAGCGGTGGTGATAGTCCATGAAATGGGCGAATCGGCCAAAACTGGTGTTGATGGCCAAACCGTAAGCGCCAACCATGGAAACTACCGGGACCCAGCGGTGATAGTCCATGAAAAGGGCGATTATCGGCCAAAACTGCGGTGTTGATGGTACGACGCGTAAGCGCACCACAGGTTCGTTAACCATGAAACCACTCGGGACCCCAAAGCGGTGAGTAATAGTCCATGAAAGCGGGCGAATCGGCCAAAACTGCGGTGTTGATGGCCGACCGTAAGCGCTCCACGAGTTAGTTATCCATGAAACCACTCCGGGACCCCAAACGGTGGTAATAGTCCATGAAACGGGCGAAATCGGCCAAAGCGGTGTTGATGGCCACACGTAAATGCGTCCAGGGTTCGTTAACCATGGAAACCACTCCGGGACCCCAAAGCGGTGAGTAATAGTCCATGAAGCAGGCCAAAAAAGCTGCGAGTGTTGATGGCCAAACGCGTAAGCGCTACGAGGTTCGTTAACCATGAAACCACTCTAGGACCCCAAAGCGGTGATAGTCCATGTCGGCCAATAGTGGCCATAAGCGCACCACGGGGTTAGCCATGGAAACCACTCCGGGACCACAAAGCGGTGAGTAATAGTCCATGAAGCGGGCGAAATCGGCCATGGCCGGTGTTGATGGCCAAACACGTAAGCGCTCCACGGGGTTCGTTAACCATAAAACCACTCGGGACCCCAAAGCGGTGAGTAATAGTCCATGAAGCGGGCGAATCGGCCAAAACTGCGGTGTTGATGGCCAAACCGTAAGCGCTCCACGAGGTTCGTTAACCATGGAAACCACTCCGGGACCCCAAAGCGGTGGTGATAGTCCATGAAATGGCGAGATCGGCCAAAACTGCGGTTGATGGCCAAAACGTCGCGCGTGTTCGTTATGGAAACCACTCCGGAACGTAAAGCGGCGAATCAGCCAAATGGCGGTGTTGATGGCCAAACCGTCGCGCTCCACGCGGGGTTCGTTAACCATGAAACCACTCCGGACCCCAAAGCGGTGAGTAATAGTCCATGAAGCGATGGCGGTCGGCAAATGCGCGTGTTGATGGCCCAGAAACGCGTAAGCGCACCACGAGGGTTCGTTAACCATGAAACCACTCCGGGACCCCAAAGCGGTGAGTAATAGTCCATGAAAGCGCGAATCGGCCAATAGCTGCAGTGTTGATGGCCAAACACGTAAGCGCACCACGAGGTTCGTTAACCATGGAAACCACTCCGGGACCCCAAAGCGGTGGTGATAGTCCATAAAGCGGGCGAGGTCGGCAAAGCTGCGGTGTTGATGACGAAACGTAAGCGCTCCAGGGTTAGTTAACCATGGAAACCACTCGGGACCCAAAAGCGGTGAGTAATAGTCCATGAAGCGGGCGAGAATCGGCCAAAAATGCTGCGGTGTTGATGGCAAACCGTAAGCGCTCCACGAGGTTCGTTAACCATGGAAACCACTCCGGGACCCCAAAGCGGTGAGTGATAGTCCATGAAGCGGGCGAATCGGCCAAAACTACGTGTTGATGGCCGACACGTAAGCGCACCACGGGGTTCGTTATCCATGAAACCACTCCGGGACCCCAAAGCGGTGAGTAATAGTCCATGAAGCGGGCGAATCGGCCAAAAGCGCCGGTGTTGATGGCCAAACCGTAAGCGCTCCACGAGGTTCGTTAACCATGGAAACCACTCGAGGACCCCAAAGCGGTGAGTAATAGTCCATGAAGCGGGCGAATCGGCCAAAACGCGATGTTGATGGCCAAACCGCGTAAGCGCACCACGAGGTTAGTTAACCATGGAAACCACTCCGGGACCCCAAAGCGGTGAGTAATAGTCCATGAAAGCGGGCGGTCGGGCAAAGCTGGCGGTGTTGATGGCAAACCGTAAGCGCACCACGGGTTCGTTAACCATGAAACCACTCCGGGACCCCAAAGCGGTGAGTAATAGTCCATGAAGCAGGCGGAGAATCGGCCAAAACTGCGGTGTTGATGGCCAAACCGTAAGCGCTCCACAGGTTAGTTAACCATGAAACCACTCAGGACCCCAAAGCGGTGGTGATAGTCCATGAAGCGGGCGAGAATCGGCCAAAACTGCGGTGTTGATGGCCGACACGTAAGCGCACCAGAGGTTCGTTAACCATGGAAACCACTCCGGGACCCCAAAGCGGTGGTGATAGTCCATGAAAAGGGCGATGTCGGCCAAAGCTGCGGTGTTGATGGTGACACGTAAGCGCACCACGAGGTTCGTTAACCATGAAACCACTCCGGGACCCCAAAGCGGTGGTAATAGTCCATGAAAGGGAATTGCGGCGGTGTTGATGGCCAAAACTGCGGTGTTGATGGCCAAACACGTAAAGCGCTGGTAATAGTCCACAGGCGGAGTTCGTTAATGGCCATGTATCGCGCTCCCGAGTTCGTTATCCATGGAAACCGGGACCCCAAAGCGGTGAGTAATAGTCCATGAAAGCGGGCGAAATCGGCCAAAGCTGCGGTGTTGATGGCCAAACGTAAGCGAACCACGGGGTTCGTTAACCATGAAACCACTCCGGGACCCCAAAACGGTGAGTAATAGTCCATGAAGCGGGCGAGACTCGGCAAAACTGCGATGTGTTGATGGCCGAACCGACGTTAGCGTTAGCGCTCCACGGGGTTCGTTACCCATGAAAACCACTCCGGGACCCCAAAGCGGTTCAGTAACCATGGAAACCACTCAATGAAAGCGGGCTGAGAATCGGCCGAAATCGGCGGTGTTGATGGCCAGACCGTAAGCGCTCCACGAGGTTCGTTATCCATGGAAACCACTCCGGGACCCCAAAGCGGTGAGTAATAGTCCATGAAAGCGGGCGAATCGGCCAAAAGCGCGGTGTTGATGGCCAAACGCGTAAGCGCTCCACGAGGTTCGTTAACCATGAAACCACTCCGGGACCCCAAAGCAGTGAGTAATAGTCCATGAAGCAGGCGCGCGATCGGCTGGCCGACAAACGCTCCGGTGTTCGATAACCATGCCAACCGTAAGCGCTAATAGTCGAAGTTCGTTAACCATGGAAACCACTCCGGCACCCCAAAGCGGTGAGTGATAATAGTCCATTGATGGCCGACACGTAAATTCGGAACCATGGAAACCACTCCGGGACCCCAAAGCGGTGAGTGAATAGTCCATGATGGCCAGAACGAGCAATGCAGTAAGCGCCGAACGCATCGCGCGGTTCGTTAACCATGGAAACCACTCCGGGACCCCAAAGCGGTGAGTAATAGTCCATGAAGCGGGCGAGAATCGGCAAAAGCTGGCGGTGTTGATGGCCAAACCGTAAACGCACCTAGGGTTCGTTAACCATGGAAACCACTCCGGACCCCAAAGCGGTGAGTAATAGTCCATGAAGCGGGCGAGAATCGGCCAAAAGCGCCGGTGTTGATGAAACCGACCGTAAGCGCTCCACGAGGTTCGTTAACCATGAAACCACTCGGGACCCCAAAGCGGTGGTGATAGTCCATGAAGCGGGCGAAATCGGCCAAAGCTGCAGGTGTCGATGGCCAAACACGTAAGCGAACCACGGGTTCGTTAACCATGAAACCACTCCGGGACCACAAAGCGGTGAGTAATAGTCCATAAGCGGGGCGAAATCGGCCAAAAGCTGCGGTGTTGATGGCCAAACCGTAAGCGCACCACGGTTCGTTAACCATGGAAACCACTCCGGGACCCCAAAGCGGTGAGTAATAGTCCATGAAGCGGGCGAGAATCGGCCAAAACTGCGAGGTGTTGATGGCCAAACCGTAAGCGAACCACGAGGTTCGTTAACCATGAAACCACTCGGGACCACAAAGCGGTGAGTAATAGTCCATGAAGCGGGCGAAATCGGCCAAAACTGCGGTGTTGATGGCCAACGTAAACACCACGAGGTTTCGTTAACCATGGAAACCACTCGGGACCCCAAAGCGGTGAGTAATAGTCCATGAAGCGGGCGAATCGACCAATATTGCGGTCTTTGATGGCCAAACCATAAGCGCACCACAGGGTTCGTTAACCATGGAAACCACTCCGGGACCCCAAAGCGGTGGTGATAGTCCATGAAATGGGCGAATCGGCCAAAACTGCGGTGTTGATGGCCAAGCAAATAGCGCTCCACGAGGGTTCGTTACCCATGGAAACCACTCGGGACCACAAAGCGGTGAGTACTAGTCCATGAAGCGGGCTAGAATCGGCCAAAACTGCGGTGTTGATGGCGACCGTAAATGCTCCACGGTTTCGTTATCCATGGAAACCACTCCGGGACCCCAAAGCGGTGAGTAATAGTCCATGAAGCGGGCGAGAATCGGCCAAAGCTGCGGTGTTGATGGCCAAACCGTATAACGCTCCACGGGGTTCGTTAACCATGGAAACCACTCGGGACCCCAAAGCGGTGGTGATAGTCCATGAAACGAGCGAATCGGCCAAAACTGCGGTGTTGATGGCCAAACCGCATAAACGCACCATAGGGTTCGTTAACCATGGAAACCACTCCGGGACCCCAAAGCGGTGAGTAATAGTCCATGAAGCGGCCTAGAATCGGCCAAAAGCTGCGGTGTTGATGGCCGAACGTAAGCGCCACATGGTTCGTTAACCATGGAAACCACTCGGGACCCCAAAGCGGTGCGTGATAGTCCATGAAGCGGGCGAAATCGGCCAAAAGCTGCGGTATTGATGGCCGACACCATAAGCGAACCACAAGGTTCGTTAGCCATGAAACCACTCGGGACACCAAAGCGGTGAGTAATAGTCCATGAAGCGGGCGATGTCGGCCAAAATTGCGGTGTTGATGGCCAAACCGTAAAGCTGTCACGAGGTTCGTTAACCATGGAAACCACTCGGGACCCCAAAGCGGTGAGTGATAGTCCATGAAGCGGGCGAGAATCGGCCAATATTGCGCGGTGTTGATGGCCAAACCGTAAGCGCACCACGAGGTTCGTTAACCATGGAAACCACTCGGGACCCCAAAATAGTGAGTGATAGTCCATGAAGCGGGCGAAATCGGCCAAAACTGCGGTGTTGATGGCCGACACGTAAGCGCTCCACGAGGTTCGTTAACCATGAAACCACTCCGGGACCACAAAGCGGTGAGTAATAGTCCATGAAGCGAATCGGTTAAAGCTGCGGTGTTGATGGCCGAGCCGTATCGCTCCACGAGGTTCGTTAACCATGAAACCACTCAGGACCCCAAAGCGGTGAGTAATAGTCCATGAAGCAGAAATCGGCAAAACTGCGATGTTGATGACCGAACCGCGTAAACGCTTCCCACGGGGTTCGTTAACCATGAAACCACTCGGGACCCAAAAGCGGTGAGTAATAGTCCATGAAAGGGGGCGATGTCGGCCAAAGCTGCGCGGTGTTGATGGCCACCGTAAGCGCTCCACGAGGTTCGTTAACCATGGAAACCACTCGGGACCCCAAAGCGGTGAGTAATAGTCCATGAAGCGGGCGAGAATCGGCCAAAGCTGCGAGTGTTGATGGCCAAACCGTAAGCGCACCACGAGGTTCGTTAACCATGGAAACCACTCCGGACCCCAAAGCGGTGGTGATAGTCCATGAAGCGGGCGAAATCGGTCAAAAGCTGCGGTGTTGATGGCCAAACCGTAAGCGCCACGGGGTTCGTTAACCATGAAACCACTCGGGACCCCAAAGCGGTGAGTAATAGTCCATGAAAGCGGGCTGTCGGCCAAAGCGCGGTGTTGATGGCCAAACCGTAAAGCGCACCACAGGGTTCGTTAACCATGGAAACCACTCGGGACCCCAAAGCGGTGGTGATAGTCCATGAAGCGGGCGAGAATCGGCAAAAGCGCGGTATTGATGGCCCGACACGTAAGCGCACCACGGGGTTCGTTAACCATGAAACCACTCCGGGACCCCAAAGCGGTGAGTGATAGTCCATGAAGCGGGCGAAAATCGGCCAAAACTGCGCGTGTTGATGGCCAAGCATAAAGCGCACCACGAGGTTCGTTAACCATGAAACCCTCCGGACCCCAAAGCGGTGAGTAATAGTCCATTACCCGATGCGAGAACGAAAAGCGCGGTCGATGGCCGACACGTAAGCCACAAGTTTAAATTAACCACCCTCCGGCACCACAAGCGGTAGTAGTCCATAAACGGGCGAGAAGCGCAAAGCTGCGGTGTTGATGGCGACGCGTAAGCGCTCCACGAGTTCGTTAACCATGGAAACCACTCAGGACCCCAAAGCGGTGAGTAATAGTCCATGAAGCGGGACGAATCGACCGAGATTGCAGTCGCGATGGCTAAACCGCAGCACCACGGGGTTCGTTAACCATGGAAACCACTCGGGACCCCAAAGCGGTGGTGATAGTCCATGAAATGGGCGAATCGGCCAAAACTGCAAGTGTTGATGGCCGAAACGCGTAGCGCTCCTGAGGTTTGTTAACCATGGAAACTACCGGCACCCACAAGCGGTGAGTAATAGTCCATGAAAAGGGCGATGTCGGCCAAAACTGCGATGTCGATGGTGACCGTAAATGCACCATGGGTTCGTTAACCATGAAACCTCCGGGACCCCAAAGTAGTGAGTAATAGTCCCATAAAGCGGGCGAATCGCCGCTGCAGTGTTGATGGCCGTGCGTAAGCGCTCCACGAGGTCGTTATCCATGAAACCACTCCGGGACCCCAAAGCGGTGGTGATAGTCCATGAAGCGAGCGAGTCGTAAACTGCGGTGTTGATGGCCAAACCGTATCGCACCATAGGGTTCGTTAACCATGAAACCACTCGGGACCCCAAAACGGTGAGTAATTGTCCATGAAGCAGGCCTGATCGGCCAAACTGCGGTGTTGATGGCAAACCGCGTAAGCGCCACATGGTTAGTTAACCATGAAACCACTCCGGACCCCAAAGCGATGCGTGATAGTCCATGAAGCGGGCGAATCGGTCAAAACTACGGTATTGATGGCCAAGCACCATAAGCGAACCACAAGGTTAGTTAGCCATAAAACCACTCGGGACACCAAAGCGGTGGTAATAGTCCATGAAGCGGGCGATGTCGGCCAAAACGCGATGTTGATGGCCACGTCGCGCACCACGGGGTTCATTAACCATGGAAACCACTCAGGACCCCAAAGCGGTGGTGATACTCCATAAAGCGGGCGAATCGGCCAGCTGCGGTGTTGATGGCAAACCGTAAGCGCTCCACGAGTTCGTTAACCATGGACTACCGGGACCCAAAAATAGTAGTGATAGTCCATGAAAAGGGCGATGTCGGCCAAAGCTGCGAGTGTCGATGACCAACCGTAAGCGCACCACGAGGTTCGTTAACCATGAAACCACTCCGGGACCCAAAAGCGGTGAGTAATAGTCCATGAAATGGGCGCGAATCAGCCAAAGCTGCGAGTGTTGACCGACACGTAAAGGCTCCGCGGTTGCGTTATCCATGAAACCACTCGGGACCCCAAAGCAGTGGTGATAGTCCATGAAGCGGGCGAGAATCATTAAAGCTGCCGTATTGATGGCACATAAGCGAACCACAGGGTTAAGTAAGCCATAAACCTCCGGGACACCAAAGCGGTGAGTAATAGTCCATGAAGCGGGCGGACTGGCCAAAGCTGCCGATGTTGATGGCCGACACGTAAGCGCGCAGAGGTTCGTTAACCACGGAAACCACTCGGGACCCCAAAAGTGATAATCCATAAGCGGGCGAGAATCGAAAGCGCCGATATTGATGGCCAAACGCAAGCACCACAGGGTTCCTTAACCATGGAAACCACTCCGGGACCCCAAAGCGGTGGTGATAGTCCATGAAGCGGGCGAATCGGGCAGCGCGGTGTTGATGAAACAAATAAGCGCTCCGAGGTTCGTTACCCATGAAACCACTCCGGGACCACAAAGCAGTGAGTACTAGTCAATAAAGCAGGTGAGAATGAAAACTGCGGTGTTGATGGCCAAACCGTAAGCGCTCCACGAGTTCATTACCCATGGAAACCACGGACGACAAAGCGGTGAGTACTAGTCAATAAGCGGGCGAGAGCGGCCAAAACTGCGGTGTTGATGGCCGGCGCGTAAGCGCTCCACGGGGTTCGTTAACCATGGAAACCACTCCGGGACCCAAAACGGTGAGTAATCGTCCATGAAGCGAGCGAATCGGCTAAAACGCGGTGTCATGGCGAGCATAAAGCGCTGCAGTTTAGGTTAACCATGGAAACCACTCCGGCACCAAGCGGTGGTAATAGTCCATGGAGCGGCGAGAATCGCAAAGCTGGAAGTGTTGATGGCCGACAAATAAGCGCACCAGGGTTCGTTAACCATGGAAACCACTCGGGACTGCAAAGCGGTG
Organism: Aegilops speltoides; assembly: GCA_021437245.1. NCBI lineage: Eukaryota > Viridiplantae > Streptophyta > Magnoliopsida > Poales > Poaceae > Aegilops > Aegilops speltoides. The sequence continues at coordinate 459,684,860 of CM038141.1, forward strand.
AGTAATAGTCAATGAAGCAGACGAATTGACCAATATTGCAGTGTTGATGCACGACATAAGCGCACCACAGGGTTCGTTAACCATGAAACCACTCTGGACTCCAAAGCTGTGAGTGATAGTCCATGAAATGGGCGAATAAAACTGCGGTGTTGATGGCCAAACGCGTAAATGCTCCACGAGGTTAGTTAACCATGGAAGCTACCGGGACAGAGCGGTGGTGATAGTCCATGAAAGGGCGATAAAGGCTGGTGTAATGTACGTACGTAAATGCACCATAGGGTTCGATTAACCATGGAAACCACTCCGGGACCCCAAAATAGTGAGTAATAGTCCCATGAAGCGGGCGAATCGGCCAAACTGCAGTGTTGATGGCGTAAGCGTGGCGCTTCTGCGGTTCGTTATCCATGGAAACCACTCCGGGACCCCAAAACAGTGAGTGATAGTCCATGAAACGAGCCAGAATCGGCCAAAACTGCCAGTGTTGATGACCGACACGTATACGCACCATAGGGTTCGTTAACCATGGAAACCACTCCAGGACCCCAAAACAGTGAGTAATAGTCCATGAAACGGGCCACAATCGGCCAAAACTGCCAGTGTTGATGACCGACACGTAAACGCACCACATGGTTCGTTAACCATGGAAACCACTCCAGGACCCCAAAACAGTGAGTGATAGTCCATGAAACGGGCCAGAATCGGCCAAAACTACCAGTATTGATGACCGACACCATAAACGAACCACAAGGTTCGTTAGCCATGGAAACCACTCCGGGACACCAAAACAGTGAGTAATAGTCCATGAAACGGGCCAGTATCGGCCAAAACTGCCAGTGTTGATGACCGACACGTAAACGCACCACAGGGTTCATTAACCATGGAAACCACTCTGGGACCCCAAAACAGTGAGTGATACTCCATGAAACGGGCCAGAATCGGCCAAAACTGCTGTGTTGATGACCGACACGTAAACGCTCCACAGGGTTCGTTACCCATGGAAACCACTCCCGGACCCCAAAACAGTGAGTAATAGTCCATGAAACGGGCGAATCGGCAAAACGCGGTGTTGATGGCCGACACGTAACGCTCACGGGTTCGTTATCCATGGAAACCTCTCCGGACCCCAAAACGGTGAGTAATAGTTAATGAAACGGACCAAAATCGGCCAAAACTGCGAGTGTTGATGACCGACACGTAAACGCTCCACAGGGTTCGTTACCCATGGAAACCACTCGGGACCCCAAAACAGTGAGTAATAGTCCATGAAACGGGCCACAATCGGCCAAAACGCCAAGTGTTGATGACCGACACGTAAAGGCTCCACACGGTTCGTTATCCATGGAAACCACTCCGGGACCCCAAAACAGTGGAGTGATAGTCCATGAAACGGGCCAGAATCGGCCAAAACTACCAGTATTGATGACCGACACCATAAACGAACCACAGGGTTCGTTAGCCATGGAAACCACTCCGGGACACCAAAACAGTGAGTAATAGTCCATGAAACGGGCCAGAATCGGCCAAAACTGCGAGTGTTGATGACCGACACGTAAACGTACCACAGGGTTCCTTAACCATGGAAACCACTCTGGGACCCCAAAACAGTGAGTGATAGTCCATGAAACGGGCCAGAATCGGCCAAAACTGCCAGTGTTGATGAACAACACGTAACGCCCACAGGTTCGTTACCCATGGAAACCACTCCGGACCCCAAAACAAAGTGAGTAATAGTCCATGAAGCGGGCGAATCGCCAAAACGCGGTGTTGATGACCGACACGAACGCTCTGCGGGTTCGTTATCCATGGAAACCTCTCCGGACCCCAAAACAGTGAGTAATAGTTAATGAACGGACCAAAATCGCCAAAACTGCGGTGTTGATGGCCGACACGTAAGCGCCCACGTGGTTCGTTACCCATGGAAACCACTCGGGACCCCAAAAAGTGAGTAATAGTCCATGAAGCGGGCGAATGGGCCAAAATCGCGGTGTTGATGATCGACACGTAAGCGCTCCACGGGTTCGTTATCCATGGAAACCTCCGGGACCCCAAAGCAGTGAGTAATAGTTAATGAACGCGTGCAAAATCGCCAAAAGCTGCGGTGTTGATGGCCGACACGTAATCCACGGCGTTAACCATGGAAACCATTCCGGACCCCAAAACAAAGGAGTAATAGTCCATGAAACAGGCGAATCGGCTAAAACGCTAGTGTTGATGACCGACACGTAAACGCACATAGGTTCATTAACCATGGAAACCACTCCGGGACCACAAACAAAGGAGTAATAGTCCATGAAGCGGGCGAAATCGGGCAAAAGCTGCGGTGTTGATGACCGACCAGAAACGCACCACAGGAACCATGGAAACCACTCCGGGACCCCAAAACAGTGAGTAATAGTCCATGAAACGGGCAGAATCGACCAATATTGCGAGTGTTGATGACCGACACGCTAACGCACCACAGGGTTCGTTAACCATGGAAACCACTCTGGGACCCCAAAACAGTGAGTGATAGTCCATGAAACGGGCCAGAATCGGCCAAAACTGCCAGTGTTGATGACCGACACGTAAACGCTCCATAGGGTTCGTTAACCATGGAAACAACCCGGGACCCGAAATAGTGAGTGATAGTCCATGAAAAGGGCCAGTATCGGCCAAAACTGCGAGTGTCGATGACCGAAACGTAAACGCACCACAGGGTTCGTTAACCATGGAAACCACTCCGGCACCCTGAAACAGTGAGTAATAGTCCATGAAACGGGCCAGAATCGGGCAAAACTGGCAGTGTTGATGACCGACACGTAAACGCACCACAGGGTTCGTTAACCATGGAAACCACTCCGGGACCCCAAAACAGTGAGTAATAGTCCATGAAACGGGACAGAATCGACCAATATTGCGAGTGTTGATGACCGACACGCAAACGCACCACAGGGTTCGTTAACCATGGAAACCACTCCGGGACCCCAAAACAGTGAGTGATAGTCCATGAAATGGGCCAGAATCGGCCAAAACTGCCAGTGTTGATGACCGACACGTAAACGCTCCACAGGGTTCGTTAACCATGGAAACTACCCCGGGACCCGAAAACAGTGAGTGATAGTCCATGACACGAGCCAGAATCGGCCAAAACTGCGAGTGTCGATGACTGACACGTAAACGCACCATAGGGTTCGTTAACCATGGAAACCACTCCAGGACCCCAAAATAGTGAGTAATAGTCCCATGAAACGGGCCAGAATCGGCCAAAACTGCGAGTGTTGATGACCGACACGTAAACGCTCCACAGGGTTCGTTATCCATGGAAACCACTCCGGGACCCCAAAACAGTGAGTGATAGTCCATGAAACGAGCCAGAATCGGCCAAAACTGCCAGTGTTGATGACCGACACGTATACGCACCATAGGGTTCGTTAACCATGGAAACCACTCCAGGACCCCAAAACAGTGAGTAATAGTCCATGAAACGGGCCACAATCGGCCAAAACTGCCAGTGTTGATGACCGACACGTAAACGCACCACATGGTTCGTTAACCATGGAAACCACTCCAGGACCCCAAAACAGTGCGTGATAGTCCATGAAACGGGCCAGAATCGGCCAAAACTACCAGTATTGATGACCGACACCATAAACGAACCACAAGGTTCGTTAGCCATGGAAACCACTCCGGGACACCAAAACAGTGAGTAATAGTCCATGAAACGGGTCAGTATCGGCCAAAACTGCCAGTGTTGATGACCGACACGTAAACGCACCACAGGGTTCATTAACCATGGAAACCACTCTGGGACCCCAAAATAGTGAGTGATACTCCATGAAACGGGCCAGAATCGGCCAAAACTGCCAGTGTTGATGACCGACACGTAAACGCTCCACAGGGTTCGTTACCCATGGAAACCACTCCCGGACCCCAAAACAGTGAGTAATAGTCCATGAAACGGGCCAGAATCGGCCAAAACTGCCAGTGTTGATGACCGACACGTAAACGCTCTGCGGGGTTCGTTATCCATGGAAACCTCTCCGGGACCCCAAAACAGTGAGTAATAGTTAATGAAACGGACCAAAATCGGCCAAAACTGCCAGTGTTGATGACCGACACGTAAACGCTCCACAGGGTTCGTTACCCATGGAAACCACTCCGGGACCCCAAAAAGTGAGTAATAGTCCATGAAACGGGCCACAATCGGCCAAAACTGCCAGTGTTGATGACCGACACGTAAACGCACCACATGGTTCGTTAACCATGGAAACCACTCCAGGACCCCAAAACAGTGAGTGATAGTCCATGAAACGGGCCAGAATCGGCCAAAACTACCAGTATTGATGACCGACACCATAAACGAACCACAAGGTTCATTAGCCATGGAAACCACTCCGGGACACCAAAACAGTGAGTAATAGTCCATGAAACGGGTCAATGTCGGCCAAAACCGCCAAAGGTTGATGGCCGACACGTAAACGCACCACGTGGTTCATTAACCATGGAAACCACTCTGGGACCCCAAAATAGTGAGTGATACTCCATGAAACGGGCCAGAATCGGCCAAAACTGCCTGTGTTGATGACCGACACGTAACGCTCCACAGGGTTCGTTACCCATGGAAACCACTCCCGGACCCCAAAACAGTGAGTAATAGTCCATGAAACGGGCCAGAATCGGCCAAAACTGCCAGTGTTGATGACCGACACGTAAACGCTCTGCGGGGTTCGTTATCCATGGAAACCTCTCCGGGACCCCAAAACAGTGAGTAATAGTTAATGAAACGGACCAAAATCGGCCAAAACTGCCAGTGTTGATGACCGACACGTAAACGCTCCACAGGGTTCGTTACCCATGGAAACCACTCCGGGACCCCAAAAAGTGAGTAATAGTCCATGAAACGGGCCAGAATGGGCCAAAACTGCCAGTGTTGATGACCGACACGTAAACGCTCCACGGGGTTCGTTATCCATGGAAACCTCTCCGGGACCCCAAAACAGTGAGTAATAGTTAATGAAACGTACCAAAATCGGCCAAAACTGCCAGTGTTGATGACCGACACGTAAACGCTCCACAGGGTTCGTTAACCATGGAAACCATTCCGGGACCCCAAAACAGTGAGTAATAGTCCATGAAACAGGCCAGAATCGGCTAAAACCGCTAGTGTTGATGACCGACACGTAAACGCACATAGGGTTCATTAACCATGGAAACCACTCCGGGACCCTGAAACAGTGAGTAATAGTCCATGAAACGGGCCAGAATCGGGCAAAACTGGCAGTGTTGATGACCGACACAGAAACGCACCACAGGAACCATGGAAACCACTCCGGGACCCCAAAACAGTGAGTAATAGTCCATGAAACGGGCAGAATCGACCAATATTGCGAGTGTTGATGACCGACACGCTAACGCACCACAGGGTTCGTTAACCATGGAAACCACTCTGGGACCCCAAAACAGTGAGTGATAGTCCATGAAACGGGCCAGAATCGGCCAAAACTGCCAGTGTTGATGACCGACACGTAAACGCTCCATAGGGTTCGTTAACCATGGAAACAACCCGGGACCCGAAATAGTGAGTGATAGTCCATGAAAAGGCGATGTCGGCCAAAATCTGCGAAAGTGTCGATGACCGACACGTAAACGCACCACAGGTTTCGTTAACCATGGAAACCACTCCGGCACCCTGAAACAGTGAGTAATAGTCCATGAAACGGGCCAGAATCGGGCAAAACTGGCAGTGTTGATGACCGACACGTAAACGCACCACAGGGTTCGTTAACCATGGAAACCACTCCGGGACCCCAAAACAGTGAGTAATAGTCCATGAAACGGGACAGAATCGACCAATATTGCGAGTGTTGATGACCGACACGCAAACGCACCACAGGGTTCGTTAACCATGGAAACCACTCCGGGACCCCAAAACAGTGAGTGATAGTCCATGAAATGGGCGAAATCGCCAAACTGCGGTGTTGATGGCCGACACGTAAACGCGCTCCACGTGGTTCGTTAACCATGGAAACTACCGGGACCCAAAAAAAGTGAGTGATAGTCCATGACACGAGCGAAATCGCCAAAACTGCGAGTGTCGATGACCGACACGTAAACGCACCATAGGGTTCGTTAACCATGGAAACCACTCCGGGACCCCAAAATAGTGAGTAATAGTCCATGAAACGGGCCAGAATCGGCCAAAACTGCGAGTGTTGATGACCGACACGTAAACGCTCCACAGGGTTCGTTATCCATGGAAACCACTCCGGGACCCCAAAACAGTGAGTGATAGTCCATGAAACGGGCCAGAATTGGCCAAAACTGCGAGTGTTGATGACCGACACGTAAACGCACCATAGGGTTCGTTAACCATGGAAACCACTCCGGGACCCCAAAACAGTGAGTAATAGTCCATGAAACGGGCCACAATCGGCCAAAACTGCGAGTGTTGATGACCGACACGTAAACGCACCACATGGTTCGTTAACCATGGAAACCACTCCAGGACCCCAAAACAGTGAGTGATAGTCCATGAAACGGGCCAGAATCGGCCAAAACTGCCAGTATTGATGACCGACACCATAAACGAACCACAGGGTTCGTTAGCCATGGAAACCACTCCGGGACACCAAAACAGTGAGTAATAGTCCATGGAGCGGGCGATGTCGGCCAAACCGCCATGTTGATGGCCGACACGTAAACGCACCACGGGTTCATTAACCATGGAAACCACTGGGACCCCAAAACGGTGGTGATACTCCATGAAGCGGGCGAAATCGGCCAAAACTTCCAAAGTTGATGACCGACACGTAAGCGCTCCACGGGTTCGTTACCCATGGAAACCACTCGGGACCCCAAAGCGGTGAGTAATAGTCCATGAAGCGGGCGAAATCGCCAAAACTGCGATGTTGATGGCCAAACGTAAGCGCTCCACGGGGTTCGTTATCCATGGAAACCTATCCGGGACCCCAAAACAGTGAGTAATAGTTAATGAAACGGACCAAAATCGGCCAAAACTGCCAGTGTTGATGACCGACACATAAACGCTCCACAGGGTTCGTTAACCATGGAAACCATTCCGGGACCCCAAAACAGTGAGTAATAGTCCATGAAACAGGCCAGAATCGGCTAAAACCGCCAGTGTTGATGACCGACACGTAAGCGCACCATAGGGTTCGTTTACCAAGGAAACCACTCCGGGACCCTGAAACAGTGAGTAATAGTCCATGAAATGGGCCAGAATCGGGCAAAACTGGCAGTGTTGATGACCGACACGTAAACGCACCACAGGAACCATGGAAACCACTCCGGGACCTCAAAACAGTGAGTAATAGTCCATGAAACGGGCAGAATCGACCAATATTGCGAGTGTTGATGACCGACACGCAAACACACCACAGGGTTCGTTAACCATGCAAACCACTCTGGGACCCCAAAACAGTGAGTGATAGTCCATGAAACGGGCCAGAATCGGCCAAAACTGGCAGTGTTGATGACCGACACGTAAACGCTCCACAGGGTTCGTTAACCATGGAAACTACCCCGGGACCCAAAAATAGTGAGTGATAGTCCATGAAAAGGGCCAGTGTCGGCCAAAACTGCGAGTGTCGATGACCGACACGTAAACGCACCACGGTGTTCGTTAACCATGGAAACCACTCCAGGACCCCAAAACAGTGAGTAATAGTCCATGAAACGGGCCAGAATCGGCCAAAACTGTGAGTGTTGATGACCGACACGTAAACGCTCCACAGGGTTCGTTATCCATGGAAACCACTCCGGGACCCCAAAACAGTGAGTGATAGTCCATGAAACGTGCCAGAATCGGCCAAAACTGCCAGTGTCGATGACCGATACGTATACGCACCATAGGGTTCGTTAACCAAGGAAACCACTCCAGGACCCCAAAACAGTGAGTAATAGTCCATGAAACGGGCTACAATCGGCCAAAACTGCGAGTGTTCATGACCGACACGTAAACGCTCCACAGGGTTCGTTATCCATGGAAACCACTCCGGGACCCCAAAACAGTGAGTGATAGTCCATGAAACGGGCCAGAATCGGCCAAAACTGCCAGTGTTGATGACCGACACGTAAACGCACCACAGGGTTCGTTAACCATGGAAACCACTCCAGGACCCAAAACTGTGAGTAATAGTCCATGAAATGGGACAGAATCGGCCAAAACTGCGAGTGTTGATGACCGACACGTAAACGCTTCACGGGGTTCGTTAACCATGGAAACCACTCCGGGACCCCAAAACAGTGAGTGATAGTCCATGAAACGGGCCAGTATCGGCCAAAACTGCCAGTGTTGATGATCGACACGTAAACGCACCACATGGTTCGTTAACCATGGAAACCACTCTAGGACCCCAAAACAGTGAGTGATAGTCCATGAAACGGGCCAGAATCGGCCAAAACTGCCAGTATTGATGACCGACACATAAACGAACCACAGGGTTCGCTAGCCATGGAAACCACTCCGGGACACCAAAACAGTGAGTGATAGTCCATGAAACGGGCCAGAATCGGCCAAAACTGCCAGTGTTGATGACCGACACGTAAACGCACCACAGGGTTCATTAACCATGGAAACCACTCCAGGACCCGAAAACAGTGAGTAATAAAAGGTCAAAAAAAAGAGGCAGTGGCCTCGCGTGGGCTGGGCCAACCCATTTAGGCTGGCGCCTTCAATTTGAGTTGGCTCTGTCTTGCTTGGAGCGAAACATAGTGGCGCCCAATGATCGATCAAAAAATCTTGACCCAGCCGCACCCCACATACTGGCCTTATACGTCAGGGCCGACCAGCACCTCTCGAATCCAGCCCATACCTAGGGCAGATATGGGGAGGCCCAGACGTGACTAGGCATGTCTTCCACATCAGATCCGCCCCATATGGGCCCACCCTATCTGCATCATGAATGAAACTCCAACCACTCCACTCCACTATACTTTGCACCAATCTCTGTTCTGGCCTTCTCCGACACGACGATATCAGATCTAACTCCGGGATCTCCCGATCCGTCGACTGGGACCTCGTCCCATATGGAGACGAGTAGGAGCTAGTCCCGCTCCCGCGAGGAGGGCTACCGACCACGGTCATACTTGATCCGGCAGGAATCCATTGTGTTAGTGCAAATGGCGCTCGGATCCACCGGGGAAGGTGACTCGAGGCACGTGACCGTGGCCTTGCTGTACGTGGTGACCACTGTACGGCGCCCCAACCCCGGGGTGGCGGCGCAACCCCTTCGATGGTGCCTCGTCCCCGTGGCGTCAGGCTTCGAGTAAGAGTTCAACATTGACATGCGCCACGGGCCGTCTGGTGCTATGGTGCAGCATGCCCACCTTGCAAGGCAGAGGGCGCGGGAGGCTGCGGTTGAGGCCGAGGGGAAGGAAGCGGAGTCGCTCATCGCCTTGGACGAGGAAGCCATCCATGACCGCATCCTCGAGAAGTGGAATAGGAGGACGATGTGTGCCATCGCCTGGGGGCAAAACCGGGTGGTTTGTGCCATGGCCGAACTGCCCCCCCCCCCCCTCCCCCTCAAAGAAGAGGAGGAGGAGGCCAATGATGGGTTGAGCAGCTTCGGCAGTGAGCAAACTTGACTCGATCCGTTTTGCGTCATCTAGCGCTACTTTCGCGACAAAGATGCCAAGGGAAACGACAAGGGCAAGGGCAGTCGTGGATGATCTTTCTCCATAGCTTTAGTATGTAGAACATGCCAGTTTTTGGTAGTGATAGGTCATGTATGATGTAGTACAACATATGCCAATTTTGGTAGTCTGATGGCATGCATGATTAAGTAGCCGGACGATATGTGTGGGATCAAGATGTATTTACGTAGAGTTACGTATACGTTGCATGTGATGAATTTGAGGATTTGCTAATGAGGTACCCGGTAGTGGAAGCAAATATTTGAGGGATGATCGATCACTGTCCGATTAGCTAGGTTTGGCCGTAGGTGCTTTTACCTAGAGCGTGCATCCTTGTCTGTGGAAGAATACTATACCTATAGAATACAACAACGTCACCCAAAAGTTTCACTATATACCTTTTGCATGAGAAGTCTGCATATGTTATTGACACTTCTCCATATAGGAAATCTCTTCCATTGAATACAACAAATTAAATCATTATTCATGTGCCAAAAGAAAATAATTAGTTCATTATTAGTGCATCATTATGATCTATTGAATTTTTCATATTTAGTACTACTTCACTAGACTTTTATTATTTATTTTTGTTCAATGTTTGCCTAGTAACTAGGATGAGCATGTTTTTTCTTCATCAGGAATACGTGCATTGCATATGCACGCTAACTAGTGAATATAAACTTCTAACTGCGGAAAGGAGGAACGAAACTAGGTACCCTGGAAAAAAAATAGTAAGAGAGGAATAAAGCCAGGCGATGAATTCCATTTTCTTAGTACGAAAAATTGCATTTGATGTGACATGATTGTAGGACTATCGAGCTGGCCAACAAAAAATTCTTCTCTGCAATCCTATTGTCCTTTATCCGACATAAATATACGCTCGTGGATCTGTCCTTCGTAAGTGTGTGTTAGTCTGTGTTCTGATCTATTCTTGTCTTAATCTGTGGTGATTGTTGTTTTGGCGTGCTGGTCTTATTGGATCTTAGCATGACGACTTCCTGATCATCGACTACAACAAGTTTTGCCCGGCTCCCATGAGGAAGAGGTGACGACGGTTGCGCGCCTTCAGCTCACTCCAGTGTTTGTAGTCGTCGCTACATGGTCTACGGATCTGGATGTATATTTTATTTCGGATGTTCTTTGTCTGTTTCGACGGTTGATCAATTCTCCCTCTGTTCCTAAATATAGCACCTTTTAGATATTCTATAATATGGACTACATACATAGAAAAATGTGTGAATCTACACTTAAAATATATCTATATACATTTGTATGAAGTCCGTATTGAAATATCTAAAATGGCTTATATTTAGAATTTAAAAACGGGAAAAGTAGAGAGAAAAGAAAAAATAGCCTCGTAAAGTCTCCGATCCGGAAAACGCAACGAGAAACCGAGAGCGGGCCAGTTATGGAGTTCTGTTTCTTCACCGGCAAGGCCGCCGCAGCAGACGATCACAAAACAGAGACGGACTGACGGCCCGGGCCTTTATATACTGGAGCCCCCGGCCCCCGGCCCCCGGTCGACGCACACGGTTGATAAAGCTAGCCCCAACAACCGACACCTTGACCCAGGAAGAAAAAGCAGCAGCGGATCGAGTCGGCGACAGCAATGGCGTTGCTCCATGTCGTGGCTTGGAGGCTTTGCGACCTCGTGACGGTACCTCTTCTCTCCTACCTTCGACCCCTCTTCCTGCTACAAATCTTACTATTTCCGATTTGGGGCCGAAAATCTTCATTAAATCTTCAAACTTGGGCCGATGAAAATCTTCAAATCTTTCATCTCTGTTCCTTGCAAATCTTGTTGGAACCAAGAACGCCTATAAGCTCTAGTTCACGGCAACAATGGCGAGAGGAGAACGATGACTCAGGTGGTTTTGCGCTGCGTACTGTTGCAGCTTTTCCCGTTTTCCTCTTCTCTTATTTATACTGAGATTACAGAAGAAAGGATCAACTCCACACGCGAGCAGACCGGCCGTGCCATCCCACGACGCCGGCGGGTGAGTGATCGCTGCGTGCGAGCCTCGCTGCATGCCATCCCATGCAACTCTGGCGGGCGCGCCAAGCTAGCTAACTACTAACTGAAACTAGGATCGGCCTCGTCATGTACATGCACACGTGACTCGGTCGTTTATTTGCTAACTGAAAGAAAACTAAGCTAGCTACTGAACCGGGCTAGGAAATACAGGTTCAACATTTCACCCCCTAATTCCGACGCCCGGTGCTCACCACTCCGACGCCAACCTTCTGCCTCATTTCAACAAACTTGATCCGGCCGAGCGCCTTGGTGAGGAAATCAGCAAGCTGTCCGTCAGTGCCGACGTGGTCGACGTCCACCTTGCCGTCTTCGATGCACTCACGAATGAAATGATATCGGATGTCAATGTGCTTACTTCGTCGTGGTGCACGGGTTCTTGCTCGAGCAATCGCCGACTTGTTGTCGGCGCACAACCGCCCTCGTCGAGTGTCGCGGTGAGCTCGCCGAGGAGCCTGCACAGCCACACGCCTTGGCAGGCTGCGGTTGCTGCCGCCATGTACTCAGCCTCGCAAGACGAGACGGCGACGACCTTCTGTCTGTGAGAAGTCCATGTGATCGGGCTGGAGTTGAGGAAGAAGACCACTCCGTTGTGCTCGCCGATCGTCAACGTCGCCGGCGTGATCGCTGTCGCTGTAGCCGATCACTTCCGGCGCTGCTGCACCACCTTGCTTGTAACAGCAACCATGATTCATGTGCCACCGACGTAGCGCGATATTTGCTTGACAGCAGCCCGGTGCGCCTCGCGGCGCCTCAAGTACCTGCTCACCATGCCAGCAGAGAAAGAGATGTCGGCCTCGTGTTGCGAGGTACCGCAGGCGATGCTTCAGATCGTGTGGCATCCACGGGCTCGCCGCGCCGGTCTTGCCAAGCTTCACCGATTCTGCATCGGCGTGTCCGCAGGTTGCACCCTCATCCTGCTGCATCAAGATCTTGGCCGCGTCGCGCTCGGCGAGAGTGATCGCGCCGGCCTTCTGTTGAACTTCTATGCCAAGGTAATAGCACAGAAGCCCAAGATCGCTCATGTCAAACAAATTCTTCATCTGCTCCTTGAACGCTGCAATTTCTTCGTCGCCGGCGCCGGTGATGATCAAGTCGTCGACGTAGACGCCGACAAGCAGAGTCGACGCGCCCGCACCCCTCCTGTACACCGCGTGCTCAAGGGGGCTGCGCTCGAAGCCGAGCGACACGAGCGACGCGTCGAGCTTGGCATTCCAAGCCCGTGGCGCTGCCGAGCCGTCTGGCGCCTTCGGGCGCAGCACCTTTCCCGCGTCGCTGCCGATGACAAAGCCCGGCGGCTGGTGCACGTACACTTCTTCACGGAGATCACCATTCAGAAATGCGGACTTCACATCCATGTGATGGACTTGCCAGCCTCGATGCGCCGCAAGTGCTAACAGCAGCCGCACAGTTTCCATGCGCGCTACCGGAGCGAACACCTCGTCGTAGTCCACGCCTTGCCGCTGCGCGTACCCCTTCGCCACCAGCCTCGCCTTGTGCTTCACCGTGTTGCCGGCGGCGTCCCTCTTGATCTTGTATACCCACTTGAGCCCTATAGCTCTGTGGCCGGGCGGGTGCGTGGCGAGTTCCCACGTGCGATTGTCGCGGATCGCTGCGAGCTCGGCGTCCATGGCACGCTTCCAGCACGCCTCGTCAAATGCCTCATCGACGCTGTCCGGCTCCTCCGCAGCCACGAGGCACAGCCAGCGACGCTCTTCCCTCGCCGCCCGCGTCCAGCTCGCGCGAGTACATGCTTCATCTTGCGGTAGCGGGTCGGAGTGTAGTCGAGGTCGTGGCGCTCACTGTCGTCGTCCGGCGGCGTGGCCCAACCGTCCTCCACGGACATGGGCGTGCTACATGCTGACGCCATGGGAGGCGACCCTGCCCCCCCCCCCCCCGGAGGACGAGGAGCTGGCGCTGATTGGTGTAGCGGAGACCGCCGGAGAGGCTGCCGGAGAGCCGCGTGCGTGCAGCGATGACAGCTTCGTTGTGCTCTTCGTCTCAGAGGTGACCACAAGGTGTTCGACCGCTGGCGCGGCATCTCCGTTGGCGTGGTCGTCGATCCACTTCTCTGCTCCTCAAAGGACGCGTCGCGGGTTATGATCACCCGCTTGCTCGATGGATCGTAGGCCCTGTAAGCCTTGGCGCCGTCTTCGTACCCGACGAAGATCGTCGGCGTGGAACGGTCGGCCAGTTTGTCGATGCCGGGGCCGAGCCGCTTCACGTGCGCCACACAACCAAAGACGCGAAGATGGTGCACCGCCGGCTTCCGTTTGTGCCAAGCCTCGTACGGCGTCAGTCCGTCGAGGCTGCGCGTCAAGCGCCGCAGTTCGAAGGTAGACCGCAGTCCTCACTGCCTCTCCCCAAAACGTCGCCGGCACCGCCATGGCCTTCAGCAAACAGCGGGCCATCTCGACCACTGTCTGGTTGCGCCGCTCAACCACGCCGTTCTGTTGGGGCGTGTACGGCGCGGTGGTGCAGTGCTTGATGCCGCCGTCGTCGCAGTACTTGCGGAAGGCGATCGAGTTGAACTCGCCGCCCCGATCCGAGCGGAACGCCAGGAGGTTGCAGCTCGACTCGGCCTCTGCCCGAGCCTTGATCTTCTTGAAGCGTTCAAACGCCTCGTCTTTGGACTGGAGCACCTCAATCCACATGTACCGTGAGTAATCATCAACGATCAGGAGAAAGTACCGGTTACCTCCCGCTGTGGCCGGCTTGATCGGGCCACAAAGGTCGCCGTGGGCGAGCTCGAGCGCGCTCCCGATGCGTCGTGGCTCGGGAAACGGCAGCCGATGCTGTTTGCCCAGGGCGCACCCATCGCACACTTGGTCGACGCGGTCGATGACGGGAACGCCGTCCGCCATGCCCAGGCGGCCCAGATCACGTAGCGCGCGGAAGTTCAGATGGCCATAGCGGCCGTGCCACAGCCACGCCTCGTCCGCTCCGCGTGATAGCAGGCAGACAGGGCGCCCCGCCGTCAGGTGCAGCACGTACAGCCGTCCGCTGTTCCTCTGAATGCGCGCGATGAGGCGGCCTTCTTGATCGCGAAGCCGCAGCAACCCGTGGTGGATGTTGGTCTCACACCCGAGCTCGTCCATCTGACCCAAGCTGATGATGTTGCTGCGTAGACGAGGTATGAAATACACCTCCGACAGAGTCAGGTGCTCACCGTTTCGGCACTCGAAGAGGATGGTGCCTCTCCCCTCGATCTGCACGCCGCTTTGCGTTGCGAGTCTCCGCGGAGCCGCCAGACGCCGACGTCGAGCTCGGAGAAGATCTCCGGCACCGGACATGTGGTTGCTTTCGCCCGGTGTCCAGTACCGGACATGTTGCAGCGGCCGTCGGCGGGAGCGGTGCGCGCTGGGGCGCTCCTCATTGAGGAGAACGCGCCGGCCGGGCGCTCAGGGTCGTCGAGCGCGCTCACCGTGGCCAGCAGGAGAGTCTCCGTGTCCTCCCCGCCACGCCGCGCCAGTTTACTGTTCCTTGCGCTTTCGCGTCGTGGCTCGGTGCGATGCTTGGAGAAGTGCCCAGCTTGTTACAATTGTAACACTTGACACAGGACATTCGAGCTCTCCGTTTAGCGCGCCGTCGCGCCGCCGTTTCCACCGCCGCCTTGGCCGCCGCCACGACGGTTTTGCTGCTTGCCGCGGCGACGATTTGAGCCACCACCTTGTCCGCCAGACCCGCCTGGTCCGCTGGACCCGCCTTGACCGCCGCCCTGGCCATTGTTCTGGCCTTGGGCGCGCTGGTTCTTGCGTGCGTGCCACTGCGCCTCCGTCATCAACAGCTGTGCCCCGCCGCCTCCACCTTGATCGTTGGTGAGGTAGCGCTCCTCCGCTGAGCGCAAACGACCGACGAGCTCCTCAACGGAGAGCGTGTTGAGATCGAGCATCGTCTCGATGGCGAGAGCAATCTGCATGTACCGGGACGGGACAACGCGGAGGAATTTCTGAACCACTCTCACCTCATCCATGGTGTCGCCGAGCGGCGCAGGTTGTTGACGGCGAGTGATCCTCATGCCGAACGCTGCCGGCGCCTCGCCGTCGCGAATCGATCGCCTCAAACTTCGGGCGCAGCCGTTGCGGCTGTGGCCTCGCGGACGCCGCCACGCCCATGCGCATGGTCTTGATCGTGTCCCACGCCTCCTTCGCCGTCCTCTTCACCACGATCGCACCCACCATCTCCGGCGGTACGGATCGCAGGATAGCCGCTAGCGCCGCCTTGTCGTTGGGGATGCTCGTCGGATTTCCCTCAACCGCGTCCCACATCAAGTTGGCCTCCATGTTGATTTGCATCAGCATGGACCACTCAAAGTAGTTCGTTGGCGTGAGCATCGGCCACACCGTGTTGCCGCCCGGGACGAGGCGCTCCTGGATCATGCGCTCGTGCACGACGATCTCCTTGCCGTGCCTGCGGGTAAGACTCCGACCACGGCTGCGACCGCGGTCTGGAGTCGGCGAGCGCGCGCCATCGTCGCCGCTCTTGCCAGCGGCTGCACGGGCCGCCGCTGCGGCGTCAACGGTCACCGGAGTGCCTCCCGGAGAAGTCGAACCAGCCATGGTCGCCAAGGAGCGACGCGGCTCTGATGCCACTTGTTGGAACCAAGAACACCTATAAGCTCTAGTTCACGGCAACAATGGCGAGAGGAGAACGATGACTCAGGTGGTTTTGCGCTGCGTACTGTTGCAGCTTTTCCCGTTTTCCTCTTCTCTTATTTATACTGAGATTACAGAAGAAAGGATCAACTCCACACGCGAGCAGACCGGCCGTGCCATCCCACGACGCTCGACGGGTGAGTGATGCGCGCGTGCCGCGAGCTACGCTGCATGCCATCCCATGCAACTCTGGCGGGCGCGCCAAGCTAGCTAACTACTAACTGAAACTAGGATCGGCCTCGTCGTGTACATGCACACGTGACTCGGTCGTTTATTTGCTAACTGAAAGAAAACTAAGCTAGCTACTGAACCGGGCTAGGAAATACAGGTTCAACAAATCTTACTTCGATTTGTGTGTTGCAGGGTCTTTTCGAGCCAACCGACGCAGAGATGAACGTCGATGATGTGGCTCTGGAGGTCTTCAACTATCTCCGGAACAATCCAACCGAGGGTGATAAAGATTTACCCCTTGATGTAGTGACCAGAATTTTCGAGGCATTGTCTGAGGTGCAGAATAAAGATGGCGCTACAAGCAATATCGCCTCCTTGCAGTAAAGAACCGAAGAATGGCACGAAGCTGTTTTATTACAGTAGAATACTCCTACTAGAAGTGTACTAGAATGTCCTGTCAACCTATGTAATGTCAAGTGTGGATCTTTCCTATTTTCTTGCCTCGCCTATGAACATCTATTGTAGGTTTTTGCTTGATAATGGTACTCCTTGTTTCCTTCGATCTTTATCTTTACCTAATAATATTAAAGGCTGGAAGATTTCATAGTTCTTCTTCGGTCATCACTTTATATCCATTAATTTTAAGTTAATCACAGAGATTGACGGTTGAGATTTAAAAAGATATATCGAAAGAAACATCCTAAAAAAAACTACCTTTGTTGAACGTCAAATTCGTTGGGAAAGGGTTCAGACTCTTTTTTTTTTAGTTTCCTTTTTCTTTGAATATGTGTGGAAGCCATACAATTGCTTGACGTGGATAGTTGCCTACAGATTGTTCGTCTGATCTTTTTTCAATAGAAAAACTGTTTCTGCCAAGATTTTTCACGTCGACTGGGTTGGTCCGTCGACTGTGGCGTCTCCGTCCAAGTCCTAATGGGTCACGCCTGGCCTACGCACTTGGCGGTAGCTCTCGCGAATCTTCTCTCTTCTCTCATATAACTAGATCGGGATCGCGTCTCGACGCGAGGGTGCCGGTCCCAACGTTTTGGTCAAGCAGGTAATGTTAAGTTAGTAGGAATCCAGATTTAGCATATGCATTCATACAGGACAACACCGAGCGATCCATTAAATAGGGATTTCATAATCTGCACGAGTCAGTATACACCAGGAAAAAACATAAGAACAATACACTTCCTACCAAAACATATGTGTCCTCTAAATTCAGAATCGACATGGACATACAAAGTAATTGTCGACGAACAACACTTGGGACGAAGCAAATCATTCTAAGCCTACAATTGATAAGGTGGCTGGGAACACATGCCTGCAAAGCAACTCTGTACCGGCCAAGCCGCTGAGTCATCCATGTAAATAGGGATCTCACGATCTGCAACGATAGTTGATGCATCAATATATAATAGGAAAGATTTCATAAAGAAGAGCAAGGGTATTACTAATAATGGCAGGGGGCAAGCATTATTGGCATCTTGACAGTCGCTTAATACGTCAATCTTTTGATTGTCATCTTCAACCTCGTTACATTCTGGACATCTTCTCTCTTAAATCACTT
Source organism: Aegilops speltoides (assembly GCA_021437245.1). Classification (NCBI taxonomy): domain Eukaryota; kingdom Viridiplantae; phylum Streptophyta; class Magnoliopsida; order Poales; family Poaceae; genus Aegilops; species Aegilops speltoides. The sequence continues at coordinate 459,702,921 of CM038141.1, forward strand.
GAATGGTCTTCAAATAGCATTGCCCACGGCTATATGCCTCACTACAGCAAGCCACGCCGACGCATACACCACAAGAAGGAGCAGCATCACATCCTCGTCCATCTCTGCGGTGTGGTGTGGTGGCGACTGTGCGTGTCCTGCGGAGCACCTATAGAATAATAACATTAGAAAAGGTAGATGTGGTTTTGGTCACACCTTCCTTGCAATTATCCTAGGGTGCAGATTCTTTGTGTTAACTTTCAAAGCTTGCTGGATAACAATTGGTACATCCATGCAACTGGTACAGTTTATGTAAACATGTGTATATCAAATAGCAGGAAAATAATATTGGCAGACTGATTTTCTCCTATACCAAGTACATCATGTAGAACTGAATCTATGACACACTGGTGAAAACAATGCTGCAATTAGCGATAAGACATGGGACTTTAAGACAAAAAAATAATGGCCAATTACATGAGTGGTGTCAGGTTTCAAAGATTTTGTAGATATCAAGATTACTAAAGTACAGTGATTAAAAGGGGAACATGACTACTGAACATTATTCTTTTGCCAAATTATTATCTTCGAAGAAGTCTCACAGAAAAAGGAAATAGATAAGTTGTAAAGATCACTATGCATTTTCACTAAATCTTGAACTATATTCAGTTCATAAATTTAAGAGCATTCTGTCAAGGGCTTGAACAAAGAAAGATGATAAGAGCCGGAGATTAAGTACATTGGAGGTTTCAACAACATATACATAGCAGCAACTCTTATAGATCCTTCCTAACATATGCAGTAGGAATATTTTGGTAGGGAATCGAAGATAAATAAAATTTAGCTAGTTCCTAACCATTTATGTGGGGTTACATTATGTATTCAACGACCCTAATAGTGCAGGGAATTTAAGGGTATGGAGTCATACTTGTCTGCAGTTATAAAAGAAGAGTTGCTTGTCTACTGCGTGAGTTCAGGAGCGAAGAACTTGATTAGTTTCAAGGAGGTCAACAGTCGCACTACCAGTTCATTACATTTTAGTCGCTCGACACCATAATCGATGGTGGCGTCCTCTATTAGTTTGATTCAAACTATCATTGGTATGCCTCCTCCTTCCGGGCATAAACATCCAGGGATAAATTCATCTATAGGGTCAAGAATAGATGCTGGATTGATGCGTATTCAGAACTTGGAACCAAGAAATAAAATCCACAGTTGCAGAGTAATGCATTATGGGAAGAAATAAAGAAGTAGCTATAATTATTAAAAACGCCAAGAGCCTTCACTAAATGATTCTGCATGGTACTGGTACAAAAAATGATCCCAAAAAAGATAAAACGTAGCCAAGCTATTCTAATACAAACATCAGACCTTTAGTCCCGGTTTGTGTCTGGAACCGGAACCAAATGTGCTCCGTTAGTCACGATTTTAGACACAAATCAGGACTAAAGAGAGGCCTATATATACCCCCTGCCCGTGAGCAAAGCAGTGCACTGCTCTGTTCTTTTTGGCCGGCCGTGGGAGAGCTTTGTGGTGCTCTAGCTCACCTCCTATGCACATGAGGTGTTCAATGAAATGCCCGAGACACACTTAACCTTTCTCCTCTCGAAGCTCCTTGTCCAAACACCATTTTTCTCAAGATTTGTCTAGGTTTGGCGGTCCGTCCTATCCCGTCCCCGTCCTCGCCGTCGTCGATCGCCCGCGTTGATCTCGTCGCCGGCACCACCGTGGTGAGCCTCTTGTTCTTATCTTCTTTCTAAAAGAAAAAGTGATGTTCTATTAGTTTTGTTTTAATGTGATGATGAACTTATATTAATTTGGTCACTTCTCTATTCATGATGTTTTGTAATGGTTTTTTCCACACTTAATTATATATAATGCACACAGATGAACCGGCAATGGATGTACGGTGACAAACGCACCTCCGAGTACAGTAAGGGCGTGCATTATGTTCTCGAAGTGGCTGAGGCAAACAAGCAGAATGGTTTTATGTGTTGTCCATGCCCTATTTGTGATAATACAAAGTCTTATTCTAACCAGAAAACCCTTCACATCCACCTGCTTGAGAAGGGTTTCATGCCACACTATAATGTTTGGACATGGAGAAAGAGGGGTTATGATAGAAGACAACGAAGAAGAAGAGGATGATGACAACTATGTGCCCCCTGAATACAGTGATGCTGCAACGGGGGAAGCTACAGATCAAGAGGAACCAGACAATGTGCCCGATGATGATCTTCGACGGGTCATTGTTGATGAAAAGAGACAATGCGAAAGTGAAAAGGAGAAGTTGAAGTTCGATCACATGTTAGAGGATCACAAAAAAGGGTTGTACTGAAGGAAATATGCCCTAGAGGCAATAATAAAGTTGTTATTTATATTTCCTTATATCATGATAAATATTTATTATTCATACTAGAATTGTATTAACAGGAAACTTAATACATGTGTGAATACATAGACAAAACAGAGTGTCCCTAGTATGCCTCTACTTGACTAGCTCGTTAATCAAAGATGGTTATGTTTTGTGACCATAGACATGTGTTGTCATTTGATGAACCGGATCACATCATTAGAAATAATGTGATGGACAAGACACATCTGTTAGCTTAGCATAATGATCGTTAAGTTTTATTGCTATTGCTTTCTTCATGACTTATACATGTTCCTCTGACTATGAGATTATGCAACTCCCGAATAGCGGAGGAACGCCTTGTGTGCTATCAAACGTCACAACGTAACTGGGTGATTATAAAGATGCTCTACAAGCGTCTCCGAAGGTGTTTGTTGGGTTAGCATAGATCGATATTAGGATTTGTCACTTCGTGTATCGGAGAGGTATCTGTGGGCCCTCTCGGTAATGCTCATCACTATAAGCCTTGCAAGCAATGTGACTAATGAGTTAGTTACGGGATGATGCACTACGGAACGAGTAAAGAGACTTGCCGGTAACGAGATTGAACTAGGTATGAGGATACCGACGATCGAATCTCGGGCAAGTAACATACCGATGACAAAGGGAACAACGTATGTTGTTATGCGATTTGACCGATAAAGATCTTCGTAGAATATGTAGGAACCAATATGAGCATCCAGGTTCCGCTATTGGTTATTGACCGGAGATGTGTCTCGGTCATGTCTACATAGTTCTCGAACCCGTAGGGTCCGCACACTTAACGTTCGATCACGATTTGTACTATGAGTTATGTGTGTTGGGGAACGTAGTAATTTCAAAAAATTTCCTACGCACACGCAAGATCATGGTGATGTATAGCAACGAGAGGGGAGAGTGTTGTCTCGTACCTCGTAGACCCGGCGAAGCGATCTGGCGTAGAGGAAGTAGTCGTCGTTCTCCTCGCGATCCGACCGATCCGGCGCCGTTACTCCGGCGCCCAAGTCTTGACACACGTACAGCTCGATGGCGTCCCTCGTACTCGATCCAGCCGAGTGTCGAGGAGAGTTTCGACAAGACGACGGCGTGGTGACGATCTTGATGTTTCACGGCGCGAGGGCTTCGCCTAAGCTTGCGACGGTATAACCGAGGTGGAATATGGTGGAGGGGGCACCGCTGCACGGCTAAGGAATGATCTAAAGATCAAACTTGTGTGTTCTAGGGTGCCCCCTGCCCCGTATATAAAGGAGGGAGGGGGAGGCCGGCCGCCCAGAGAGGGCGCGCCGAGGAGTCCTACTCCTACGGGAGTAGGACTCCCCTTTCCTAGTTGGATTAGGTTTGGGGGAGGGAAGAGGAGGGCGCCCCCCCCCCTCCTTGTCCTATTCGGACTGGGGGAGAGGCGCGCCACCACCTCTGGCTGGCCCTCCTCTTCTCCCTCGAGGCCCACCGAGGCCCATTTACCCCGGGTTTCAGTAACCTCCGGTACTCCGAGAAATTCTGTTTTACTTGGAACCATTCCAACTCCAAACATAGGCTTCCAATATATCAATCTTTATGTCTCGACCATTTCGAGACTCCTCGTCATGTCCGTGATCACATCCGGACTCGAACTTCTTCGGTACATCAAAATACATAAACTCATAATAACATCGCCATCGAAACCTTAAGCGTGCGGACCCTACGGTTCGAGAACAACGTAGACATGACCTAGAACTATTCACGGTCAATAACCAATAGCGGGACCTGGATGCCCATATTGGTTCCTACATATTCTTCAAGATCTTTATCGGTCGGACCGCATAACAACATCGTTGTTCCCTTTGTCATCGGTATGTTACTTGCCCGAGATTCGATCGTCGGTATCCAATACCTAGTTCAATCTCGTTACGGCAAGTCTCTTTACTCGTTCCGTAATACATCATCTTGCAACTAACTCATTAGTTGTAATGCTTGCAAGGCTTAAGTGATGTGCATTACCGAGAGGGCCCAGAGATACCTCTCCGACAATCGGAGTGACAAATCCTAATCTCGAAATCGCCAACCCAACATCCGCCTTTGGAGACACCTGTAGTACTCCTTTATAATCACCCGATTCGTTGTGGACGTTTGGTAGTACCCAAAGTGTTCCTCCGCAAGCGGAGTTGCATAATCTCATAGTTATAGGAACATGTATAAGTCATGGATAAAAGCAATAGCAACATACTAAGCGATCGAGTGCTAAGCTAACGGAATGGGTCATGTCAATCGATCATTCAACTAATGATGTGACCTTGTTAATCAAATAACAACTCCTTGTTCATGGTTAGGAAACATAACCATCTTTGATTAACAAGCTAGTCAAGTAGAGGCATACTAGTGACACTCTGTTTGTCTATCTATTCACACATGTATTATGTTTCCGGTTAATACAATTCTAGCATGAATAATAAACATTTATCATGATATAAGGAAATAAATAATAACTTTATTATTGCCTCTAGGGCATATTTCCTTCAGTCTCCCACTTGCACTAGAGTCAATAATCTAGATCACATCACCATGTGATTAACATCGATAGTTCACATCATCATGTGATTAACACCCATAGTTCACATCGCCATGTGACCAACACCCAAAGGGTTTACTAGATTCAGTAATCTAGTTCACATCGCTATGTGATTAACACCCAAAGAGTACTAAGGTGTGATCATGTTTTGCTTGTGAGAGAGTTTTAGTCAACGGGTCTTTCACATTCAGATCCGTTATGTATTTTGCAATTTTTCTATGTCTACAATGCTCTGCACGAAGCTACTCTAGCTAATTGCTCCTACTTTCAATATGTATCTAGATCAAGACTTAGAGTCATCGGATCGGTGTCAAAACTTGCATCGGCGTAACCCTTTACGACGAACCTTTTGTCACTTCCATAATCGAAAACATATCCTTATTCCACTAAGGATAATTTTGACCGCTGTCGATGATCTACTCCTAGATCACTATTGTACTCCTTGCCAAAATCAGTGCAGGGTATACAATAGATCTGGTACACAGACATGGCATACTTTATAGAACCTATGGCCAAGGCATAGGGAATGACTTTCATTCTCTTTCTATCTTCTGCCGTGGTCGGGTTTTGAGTCTTACTCAATTTCACACCTTGTAACACAGGCCGAGAACTCTTTCTTTGACTGCTCCATTTTGAACTACTTCAAAATCTTGTCAAGGCATGTACTCATTGAAAAAACTTATCAAGCATCTTGATCTATCTCTATAGATCTTGATGCTCAATATGTAAGCAGCTTCACCGAGGTCTTTCTTTGAAAGACTTCTTTCAAACACTCCTTTATGCTTTGCAGAATAATTCTACATTATTTCCGATCTATAATATGTCATTCACATATACTTATCGAAATGTTGTAGTGCTCCCACTCACTTTCTAGTAAATCTGAGGCTTCATCATAAGTCTGTATAAAACTATATGCTTTGATCAGCTCATCAAAGCGTATATTCCAACTCGAGATGCTTGCACCAGTCCATAGATGGATCGCTGGAGCTTGCACACTTTGTTAGCTCCTTTGGATCGAAAAAACCTTCGGTTGCATCATATACAACTCTTCCTCCGTAAAACCATTCAGAATGCAGTTTTTACATCCATTTGCCAAATTTCATAAATTGTGGCAATTGCTAACACGATTCGGACAGACTTAAGCATCGCTACTGATTGAGAAAATCTCATTGTAGTCAACATCTTGAACTTTGTCGAAAACCTTTTTGCAACAAGTCGAGCTTTGTAGATAGTAACACTACTATCAACGTCCGTCTTCCTCTTGAAGATCCATTTATTTTCTATGGTTTGCCGATCATCGGGCAAATCCATCAAAGTCCATACTTTGTTCTCATACATGGATCATATCTCGATTTCATGGCCTCAAACCATTTTGCGGAATCTGGGCTCATCATCGCTTCCTCATAGTTCGTAGGTTTGTCATGGTCAAGTAACACGACCTCGAACAGGATTACCGTACCACTCTGTGCGAATCTCACTGCTTTTACCTCGAGGTTCGGTAGTAACTTGATCCGAGTTACATGATCATCATCATTAACTTCCTCACTAATTGGTATAGTAGTCACAAGAACAGATTTACGTGATGAACTACTTTCAATAAGGAACAGTACAGATTACCTCATCAAGTTCTACTTTCCTCCCACTCACTTCTTTCGAGAGAAACTCCTTCTCTAGAAAGGATCCATCTTAAACAACGAATATCTTGCCTTCGGATCTGTGATAGAAGGTGTACCCAACAATTTCCTTTGGGTATTCTATGAAGACGCACTTCTCTGATTTGGGTTTGAGCTTATCAGGATGAAACTTTTCACATAAGCATCGCAACTCCAAACTTTAAGAAACGACAACTTGAGTTTCTTGCTAAACCACAGTTCATATAGTGTCGTCTCAACGGATTTAGATGGTGCCCAATTTAACGTGAATGCAGCTGTCTCTAATGCATGATCCCAAAACGATATTGGTAAATCGGTAAGAAACATCATAGATTGTACTATATCCAATAAAGTACGGTTATGACGTTCGGACACACCATTATGATGTGGTGCTCCAGGTGGCATGAATTTGTGAAACTATTCCACATTGTTTTTAATTGAAGACCAAACTCGTAACTCAAATATTTGTCTCCGCGATCAGATCGTAGAAACCTTATTTTCTTGTCACGATGATTTTTCCACTTCACTCTGAAATTCTTTGAACCTTTCAACTATTTCAGACTTATGTTTCATCAAGAAGATATACCCATATCTGCTCAAATCATCCTGTGAAGGTCAGAAAATAACGATACTTGCCACGAGCATCAACACTCATTGGATCGCATACATCGGTATGTATTATTTCCAATAAGTCAAGAGCTTGTTCCATTGTTCCGAGAACGGAGTTTTAGTCATCTTGCCCAAAAGGCACGGTTCGCAAGCATCAAGTGATTCATAATCGGTGATTCCAAAATCCCATCAAGCATGGAGTTTCTTCATCGCTTTACACCAATATGACCTAAACGGCGAGTGCCACAAATAAGTTGCACTATCATTATTAACTTTGCATCTTTTGGTTTCAATATTATGAATATGTATATCACTACGATCGAGATCCAATGAACCATTTTCATTGGGTGTGTAACCATATAAGGTTTTATTCATGTAAACAGAATAACAATTTATTCTCTTACTTAAATGAATAACCGTATTGCAATAAACATGATCAAATCATATTCATGCTCAACGCAAACACCAAATAACATTTATTTAGGTTCAACACTAATCCCGAAAGGGAGTGTGCGATGATGATCATATCAATCTTGAAACTACTTTCAACACACATCGTCACTTCACCCTTAACTAGTTTACATTTATTACGCAACTCCTGTTTGAGTTACTACTCTTAGCAACTGAACCAGTACCAAATACCGAGGGGTTGCTATAAACACTAGTAAAGCACACATCAAACACCTGTATATCAAATATACCCTTTTCACTTTGCCATCCTTCTTATCCACCAAATATTTAGGGCAGTTCCGCTTCGGTGACCATTTCCTTTGCGATTAAGCACTTTCGGTTTAGAGCTTTGGTTCAGCTTTGGTCTTCTTCGTGGGAGTGACAACTTGCTTGTCAATCTACTTGAAGTTCCCCTTTCTTTCCCTTTGCCCTTTTCTTGAAACTAGTGATCTTGTCAACCATCAACACTTGATGTTCTTTCTTGATTTCTACCTTCGTTGATTTCAACATCACGAAGAGCTCGGGAATCATTTTCGTCATCCCTTGCATACTATAGTTCATCACGAAGTTCTACTAACTTGGTGATAGTGACTAGAAAATTCTCATCAATCACTATCTTATCTCGGAAGATTAACTCCCACTTGATTCAAGCGATTGAAGTACCCAGACAATCTGAGCACATGCTCACTAGTTGAGCGATTCTCCTCCATCTTTTAGCTATAGAACTTGTTGGAGACTTCATATCTCTCAACTCGGGTATTTGCTTGAAATATTTAACTTCAATTCCTGGAACATCTCATATGGTCCATGATGTTCAAAACATCTTTGAAGTCGATTCTAAGCCATAAAGCATGGTGCACAAAACTATCAAGTAGTCATCATCTTGAGCTAGCCAAACGTTCATAACGTGCGCATCCGCTCTGCAATAGGTCCATCACCTAGCGGTGCATTAAGGACATAATTCTTACGTGCGAGAATGAGGATAAACCTCGATCACGGATCAAATCCGCATCATTGCTACTAACATTTTTCAACACAATTTTCTCTAGGAACATATCAAAATAAACATATGAAAGCAACAACGCAAGCTATTGATCTTACAACATAATTTGCAAAATACTACCAGGACTAAGTTCATGATAAATTTAAGTTCAATTAATCATATTACTTAAGAACTCCCACTTAGATAGACATCTCTCTAGTCATCTAAGTGATCACGTGACAAATCAACTAAACCATAACCGATCATCACGTGAGATGGAGTAGTTTTCAATGGTGAACATCTTATGTTGATCATATCTACTATATGATTCACGCTCGACCTTTCGGTCTCCGTGTTCGAGGCCATATCTGCATATGCTAGGCTCGTCAAGTATAACCGAGTATTCTGCGTGTGCAAAACTGGCTTGCACCCGTTGTAGATGGACGTGGAGCTTATCACACCGATCATCACGTGGTGTGCAGGCACGACGAACTTTGGCAGCGGTGCATACTCGGGAGAACACTTCTTGATAATTTAGTGAGAGATCATCTTATAATGCTACCGTCAATCAAAGCAAGATAAGATGCATAAAAGGATAAACATCACATGCAAATCAATATAAGTGATATGATATGGTCATCATCATCTTGTGCTTGTGATCTCCATCTCCGAAGCACCGTCGTGATCACCATCGTCACCGTAGCGACACCTTGATCTCCATCGTAGCATCGTTGTCGTTTACACCATCTATTGCTTCTCGACTATCGCTACCGCTTAGTGATAAAGTAAAGCAATTACGAGCGTTGCATTTCATACAATTAGCGACAACCATATGGCTCCAGCCGATTGCCGATAACCGGTTACAAAACATGATCATCTCATACAATAAAATATAGCATCACGTCTTGACCATATCACATCACAACATGCCTGCAAAAACAAGTTAGGCGTCCTCTACTTTGTTGTTGCAAATTTTACGTGGCTGCTACGGGCTTAAGCAAGAACCAGTCTCACCTCGCATCAAAACCACAGCGATACTTCGTCAAATAGACTCGTTTAACCTTCTCAAGGACCGGGCGTAGCCACACTCAGTTCAACTAAAGTGAGAGAGAGGCACCCACCAGTCACCTTTAAGCAACGAGTGCTCGCAGCGGTGAAACCAGTCTCGCGTAAGCGTCTGGCGTAATGTCGGTGCAGGCGCTTCATCTCACAATACCGCTGAACCAAAGTATGACATGCTTGGTAGGCGTATGACTTGTATCGCCCACAACTCACTTGTGTTCTACTCGTGCAAAACATCAAACCATAGAAAAACCTAGGCTCGGATGCCATTGTTGGGGAGCGTAGTAATTTCAAAAATTTCCTACGCACACGCAAGATCATGGTGATGTATAGCAACGAGAGGGAGAGTGTTGTCTCGTACCCTCGTAGACCCGGCGGAAGCGATCTGGCGTAGAGGAAGTAGTCGACGTTCTCCTCGCGATCCGACCGATCCGGCGCCGTTACTCCGGCGCCCGAGTTCTTGACACACGTATAGCTCGATGGCGTCCCTCGTACTCCGATCCAGCCGAGTGTCGAGGAGAGTTTCGTCGACCTGACGGCGTGGTGGCGATCTTGATGTTTCACCGCGCAGGCTTCGCCTAAGCTTCATGACAGTATAACCGAGGTGGAATATGGTGGAGGGGCACCACACACGGCTAAGGCGATCTAAAGATCAAACTTGTGTGTTCTAGGGTGCCCCCTGCCTCGTGATATAAAGGAGGGAGGGGGAGGCCGGCGGCCTAGAGAGGCGCGGGAGGAGTCCTACTCCTACAGGAGTAGGACTCCCCCTTTCCTAGTTGGATTAGGTTTGGGGGAGGGGAAGAGGAGGGCGCCCCCCCTTTGTCCTATTCGGACTGGGGGGAGGGCGCGCCACCACCTCTGGCCGCCCCTCCTCTTCTCCCTCCAGGCCCACCGAGGCCCATTTACCCCTCGGGGTTCCAGTAACCTCCGGTACTCCAGGTAAATTCTGTTTTACCGGAACCATTCGAACTCCAAACATAGGCTTCCAATATATCAATCTTTATGTCTCGACCATTTGAGACTCCTCGTCATGTCCGTGATCACATCCGGGACTCGAACTTCTTCGGTACATCAAAATACATAAACTCATAATAAGCATCGCCATCGAAACCTTAAGCGTGCGGACCCTACGGTTCGAGAACAATGTAGACATGACCTAGAACTATTCACGGTCAATAACCAATAGCGGGACCTGGATGCCCATATTGGTTCCTACATATTCTTCAAGATCTTTATCGGTCGGACCGCATAACAACATCGTTGTTCCCTTTGTCATCGGTATGTTACTTGCCCGAGATTCGATCGTCGGTATCAATACCTAGTTCAATCTCGTATCGCAAGTCTCTTTACTCGTTCCGTAATACATCATCTCGCAACTAACTCATTAGTTGTAATGCTTGCAAGGCTTAAGTGATGTGCATTACCGAGGGGGCCCAGAGATACCTCTCCGACAATCGGAGTGACAAATCCTAATCTCGAAATCGCCAACCCAACATCGCCTTTGGAGACACTGTAGTACTCCTTTATAATCACCCAGTTACGGTGTGACGTTTGGTAGTACCCAAAGTGTTCCTCTGGCAAACGGGAGTTGCATAATCTCATAGTTATAGGAACATGTATAACTCATGGATAAAAGCAATAGCAACATACTAAACGATCGAGTGCTAAGCTAACGGAATGGGTCATGTCAATCAGATCATTCAACTAATGATGTGACCTTGTTAATCAAATAACAACTCCTTGTTCATGGTTAGGAAACATAACCATCTTTGATTAACAAGCTAGTCAAGTAGAGGCATACTAGTGACACTCTATTTGTCTATCTATTCACACATGTATTATGTTTCCGGTTAATACAATTCTAGCATGAATAATAAACATTTATCATGATATAAGGAAATAAATAATAACTTTATTATTGCCTCTAGGGCATATTTCCTTCAATGTGTTTTGGTGATCGAAGTTTGTTCAGAGTCCCAGATGAGATCACGGACATGATGAGGAGTCTCGAAATGGTCAAGAGGTAAAGATTCATATATTGGAAGGTAGTATTCGGACATCGGAATGGTTTCAAGTGGTTCGGGAATTTTACCGGAGTACCGAGGGGTTACCGGAACCCCCAGGGGAAGTATTGGGCCTACATGGGCCTTAGTGGAGAGAGAGGAGGGCCGCAAGGGGTGGCCGCCCCACCCCCCACCCCCATGGCAGTCCGGATTGGACTAGGGGAGGGGGCGGCACCCCCCTTTCCCTCTTCCTCTCCCTCTCCTTCCTTTTCTCTCCGGTGGAAGAAAGGAAAGGGGGGGCGAATCCTACTAGGAGTGGAGTCCTAGTAGGACTCCCCCCCATGGCGTGCCCCTCCTGGCCGCCGGCCTCCTCCTCCCCTCCTTTATATACAGGGGCAGGGGGCACCCCAAAGGCACATCAATTGTTCTCTTAGCCGTGTGCGGTGCCCCCCTCCACAGTTTACACCTCCAGTCATAGCATTATAGTGCTTAGGCAAAGCCCTACACGGATCACGTCACCATCACCGTCATCACGTCGTCGTGCTGACGAAACTCTCCCTCGACCCTCTGGTGGATCAAGAGTTCGAGGGACATCATCAAGCTGAACGTGTTCTAAACTCGGAGGTGTCATACATTCGGTACTAGATCGGTTGGATCATGAAGACGTTCGACTACATCAACCGCGTTAACCTAACGCTTCCGCTTTTGGTCTACGAGGGTACGTGGACACACTTCCCCTTCTCATTTCTATGCATCTCCTAAATAGATCTTGCGTGATCGTAGGAAATTTTTTGAAATTGCATGCTATGCTCCCCAACAGTGGCATCCGAGCCAGTCTATGCGTAGATGATATGCACGAGTAGAACACAAAGAGTTGTGGGCGATAATAGTCATACTGCTTACCACCAACGTCCTACTTTGATTCGGCGGTATTGTTGGATGAAGCGGCCTGGACCAATATTACATGACCACGTTGACGAGACCGGTTCTACCGACGTGCTTTACACACAGGTGGCTGGCGGGTGTCTGTTTCTCCAACTTTAGTTTAATTGAGTTTGACTACGGCCGGTCCTTGTTGAAGGTTAAAACAGCACACTTGATGAAAAATCGTTGTGGTTTTGATGCGTAGGTAAGAATGGTTCTTGCTAGAAGCCCGTAGCAACCACGTAAAACTTGCAACAACAAAGTAGAGGATGATGTGATATGGTCAAGACATGATGTGATATAAGTTATTGTTTGAGATGATCATGTTTTGTAAAAGTTATCGGCAACTAGCCAGAGCCTTATGGTTGTCACTTTATTGCTGAAATACAATCGCCATGTAATTGCTTTACCTTATCACTAAGCGGTAGCGATAGTCGTAGAAGAAATAGTTGGCGAGACGACAACGATGCTACGATGGAGATCAAGGTGTCAAGCCGGTGACAATGGCGATCATGACGGTGCTTTGGAGATAGAGATCAATGGCACAAGATGATGATGGCCATATCATATCACATATTTTGATTGCATGTGATGTTTATCTTTTATGCATCTTATTTTGCTTAGTACGGCGGTAGCATTATAAGATGGTCCCTCACTAAATTTCAAGGTATAAGTGTTCTCCCTGAGTATGCACCGTTGCTACAGTTCATCATGCCAAGACACCACGTGATGATTGGGTGTGATAAGCTCTACGTTCACATATAATGGGTGCAAGGCAGTTTTGCACATGCAGAATACTCGGGTTAAACTTGACGAGCCTAGCATATGCAGATATGGCCTCGAAACACTGAGACCGAAAGGTCGAACGTGAATCATATAGTAGATATGATCAACATAGAGATGTTCACCATTGAAAACTACTCAATCTCACGTGATGATCGGACATGGTTTAGTTGATATGGATCACGTGATCATTTAGATGACTAGAGGGATGTCTATCTAAGTGGGATTTCTTTAGTAATATGATATATTGAACTTTAATTTATCATGAACTTAGTCCTGATAGTTTTTTGCATATCTATGTTGTTGTAGATCAATGGCCCGTGCTACCGTTCTCTTGAATTTTAATGCGTTCCTAGAGAAAGCTAAGTTGAAATATGATGGTAGCAACTACACGGACTGAATCCGTAACTTGAGGATTATCCTCATTGCTGCACAAAAGAATTATGTCCTTGAAGCACCGCTAGGTGCAAGGCTTGCGGCGGGAGCAGATGCTGATGTTATGAACGTGTGGCAAGCTCGATCTAATGAATACTCGATAGTTCAGTGTGCCATGCTTTGCGCCTTAGAATCGGGACTTCAAAGATGTTTTGAACATCATGGAGCATATGAGATGTTCCAAGAGTTGAAGTTAATATTTCAAGCAAATGCCCAAGTTAAGAGATGTGAAATCTCCAACAAGTTCTATAGCTGCAAGATGGAGGAGAATAGTTCTGTCGGTGAACACATACTCAGAATGTCTAGGTACCATAACCACTTGATGCAGCTGGGAATCAATCTTCCTGATGATAGTGTCATTGATAGAGTTCTTCAATCACTGCCACCAAGCTATAAAGGCCTCGTGATGAACTATAATATGCAAGGGATGGAAAAGACAATTCCCGAGATCTTCGCAATGCTAAAGGCTGCGGAGGTATAAATCAAGAAGGAGCATCAAGTGTTGATGGTTAACAAGACCACTAGTTTCAAGAAAAAGGGCAAAGCGAAGAAGGGGAACTTCAAGAACAATAGCAAGCAAGTTGCTACTCCCGCGAAGAAACCCAAGTCTGGACCTAAGCCTGAAACTGAGTGCTTCTACTGCAAAGGGACTGGTCACTAGAAACGGAACTGCCCCAAGTATTTACCAGATAAGAAGGATGGCAAAGTGAAAGTTATATTTGATATACATGTTATTGATGTGTACCTTACTAGCTAATGCTCGTAGTAGCACCTGGGTATTTGATACAGGTTCTATTGCTCATATTTGCAACTCGAAACAGGGGCTACGGATTAAACGAAGATTGGCTGAGGACGAGGTGACGATGCACGTCGGAAATGGTTCCAGGGATGATGTGATCGCCGTCGGCACGCTACCTCTACATCTACCCTCGGGATTAGTTTTAGACCTAAATAATTATTATTTGGTGCCAGCGTTGAGCATGAACATTATATCTGGATCTTGTTTGATGCGAGATGGTTATTCATTTAAATCGGAGAATAATTGTTGTTCTATTTATATGAGTAATATCTTTTATGGTCATGCACCCTTGATGAGTGGTCTATTTTTGTTGAATCTTGATCGTAGTAATTTTGCATGTTTTGGCTTCAATATTACTAATTTTGCACTATTCATGATATTGAAGCCAAAACATGCAAAATTAGTAATGATAGTGCAACTTATTTGTGGCACTGCCGTTTAGGTCATATTGGTGTAAAGCGCATGAAGAAACTCCATGTTAATGGGATTTTGGAATCACTTGATTATGAATCACTTGATGCTTGCGAACCATGCCTCATAGGGCAAGATGACTAAAACTCCGTTCTCCAGAACAATGGAGCGAGCCACTGACTTATTGGAAACAATACATGCCGATGTAAGCGGTCCGATGAGTGTTGAGACTCGCGGAGGGTATCGTTATTTTCTGACCTTCAAAGATGATTTGAGCAGATATGGATATATCTACTTAATGAATCATAAGTCTGAAACATTTGAAAAGTTCAAAGAATTTTAGAGTGAAGTGAAAAATCATCGTAACAAGAAAATAAAGTTTCTACGATCTGATAGCGGAGGCAAATATTTGAGTTACAAGTTTGGTATTCATTTGAAACAATGTTCAATAGTTTCGCAACTCAGGCCACCTAGAACACCATAGCGTAATGGTGTGTCCAAACGTCGTAACTGTACTTTATTAGATATGGTGCGATGATGTCTCTTACTGATTTACCGCTATCATTTTAGGATTATGCTTTAGAGATGGTTGCATTCACGTTAAATAGGGCACCATCTAAATCCATTGAGACGACACCATATGAACTGTGGTTTGGCAAGAAACCTAAGCTGTCGTTTCTTAAAGTTTGGGCTTGCGATGCTTATGTGAAAAAGCTTCAACCTGATAAGCTCGAACCCAAATCGGAGAAATGTGTCTTCATAGGATACCCAAAAGAAACTGTTGGGTACACCTTCTATCACAGATCCGAAGGCAAGATATTCGTTGCTAAGAATGGATCCTTTCTAGAGAAGGAGTTTCTCTCGAAAGAAGTGAGTAAGAGGAAAGTAGAACTTGATGAGGTAATTGTACCTTCTCCCGAATTGGAAAGTAGTGCGTCACAGAAATCAGTTCCAGTCATTCCTACACCAATTAGTGAAGAAGCTAATGATGATGATCATGAAACTTCAGATCAAGTTACTACCGAACCTTGTAGGTCAAGCTACATCTTCTATCGCAGTCACTCACTAGGTGACGGTTCCGAACGCCGTCCCGAAAAGGGGTTAAAAACCGTTTGTATAGCACCGACGCGTACCAGTGACTGGTCAAACGGGTCAACAGTGTGTGTGGTACCCGCTCGTTAGTGTTACATGATTTTTTTAACAAAGACATTTAACTTATTTTAAAACTGTTTAGTTAGCAAAAGGGCCCCACATGGTAGTGCCTAATTAGGGGGCTTAGCACTAATTAAGTTGAGGCCGGCACCACTGGTAGTGGGCGAGGCCTTGCTGTCTTTCGAGCACACTGCAGCACGGCGCAACGCGCGTGGCAAAGAGGCAAGGCGGCGGCGCGCGAGACCGGAGGTGCGGCAAAGCGCAGCAGTTGGGGGTGGCGGCGCCGCCGCTAGACAGCTGTAGGGGTGGGGCGAGGCCGAGAGGGTCGAGTAACAGCGGCTCGCAGAGGATCCCGACGGACAGAAGTCGCCGCGAGCGGCGCGGTGGCTAGTGGCGCTGGCGAACGCGAGCGTGGGCGGTGCCAGCGCGGCGAAGCGGCCAGAGGTACTGGAGGGGAGGGCGGCACGATCTCGGTCGGCACTAGAGCACAAGAGGCACGAGGAGGGGGCGGCCAGCAACAGCGAGCAGCAGAGGAGCCTCAGCAAGGCAGGGGAGAGGCTGCGGGCGCGCACGAGCAGGGAGCAGCGGGGGCAAGCACGCGGGCACACGTGCATGCGCGGGGCACGGCTACGGGACGGCCAGGGGCTCACATGGGCACACACGGGAGCAGTGCTCCAGGCGCGGCCACGGGAGGATACGGCAGCAACTACGGCGACTGTAATGAGAGGGAACAGAATAGGGAGGAGGCTCACATCGGGGGAGACCACGGCGAGCTCGCATGGACGCGGGAAGGACCGGAGTGGTGGTGTTTGCCCGGGATCGACGACGGTCGAGGCGGAGGGAAACAAGACAAAGAAGGCATCATGGCGGGGGCTTCCCTACTTGAGCTGGTCCCCGAAACGGACGAAAACGGCCGCTGCCGATCTCCTGGATGTGCTCTTGCACGGTGGAGAGGTCGGTGGCCGCGACAACAACGACGAGGCAGCCCTCAATGCGTGAGCGTACGAGCTCGATTCGAGTCATAGGGGAAGGGGAACGATGGGGATCAAGGGGGGGATGAACGAGGGTGGTCTAGGGTTTCTAATGGGCATACATATAGGTCCTGGGAGGGCGACGTGGATGACATCCATGGCCAAGGCGCCATGGATGCATGACACGCACACCCTATGTCTCCTGTAGCGGGAGGTGGGGAAGACCCAGTTGGGTTGGGCCAGATTCATAGTGGCCACCAAAGGCCCGGATGAAAAGTAGTTAGCTAGGCCTTTTTCTATTTTATTCGCTGCTTTGTATTTCTCTTTCATAGCAGCATCCTTTTATTTTATAAAGCCGTCAAAAATACTTTAGTAAAATATGGGGCTTGGCCACATATTTACTTTTGGCACTGCCACAAAAAGTTGGGAAAATAATGGAAGCTGTTTGAAACTTGCATAAATGAAAAAGCACTCAAATATGCTGATTTGGCGATGTTTTAATTTCCAGGGGAAATTAAATATCTCAAATGATGTTGAATCATTCAGCTAGTGAATAATTGCAACCCACAAATATTTTTTAATTACTATTTTATGAAATCATAATTTGACTTGGCATTGGAATTTGAATTTGAGCTTGGTTGGAAACAAAGTGATGATTAGCACCTTAATTACGATGACATGGCATCATTAGGCATGAGATTACTGAAGCTTGACATCAGGGGTGTTACAAAACCATTCAATAAAAATCATAGATTCATCAAAACAAGCACATAACACAACGAAAACAGAATCTGTCAAGAACAGAACAGTCTGTAGCAATCTCGAAACTTCACATACTTCTATAACTCCAAAAATTCTGAAAATTTAGGAAACATGGAAAATTTGTATATCAATCTTGTGTAAAACAATTCAGAGAAAAATCACGTCTCCGTGATTTATGAAAATTGTTTTACTGGGCGCAAAAGTTTCTATTTTTCAACAAGATGAAAACAACTATCAGCCAACACCCTCCTGAACTGCTGTCTAAAAGTGATTACAAAAATCTTGGTCAACTGTTTGCAAAAGGTTATTCTCAAAATCATTCATAGAAACCAGTATGGTTTCCTCAAAGGGCGCACCATCCAAGACTTCCTCGGTTGGGCTTTTGAATACATATATCAATGCCACAGCTCCAAGACAGAAATTGTTCTCCTCGAACTTGACTTTGCTAAGGCCTTTGATACAATTGACCATGAAGCAATGCTGGTAATCATAAAGAATATGGGATTTAATGACAAATGGTTAGGGTGTATCAGGTGCATTTTCTCTTTGGGCAAGTCTACAGTCCTACTTAACGGAGTCCCTGGTAAGCAATTCCATTGCAAATGTGGTGTACGACAAGGTGATCCTCTATCTCCACTAATCCTCATCTTGGCGGCAGACTTACTACAAGTTGCGATCAACGACGCATTTTCATGAGGAGAAATTAGTTTGCCCTTCCCTTGCAATAATCAGAAAGCGTATCCGGTGATACAATATGCGGACGATACTATACTTGCTATGCCGGCGTGCCCAGTCCAAGCCACAACCATCAGGAATATTCTTTCTGACTATGCTACCTCGGTGGGCTTGAAGATTAACTTTCACAAATCTACCCTCATACCACTAAACTGCGAACAAGAGAGAACAAACACATTGGCAACTATTTTTGGCTGTATCGTTGGTAAACTACCATTCACCTACCTTGGCCTTCCAATGGGCACAACTAAACCAACCATAATGGATCTCATGCCTCTTGTTTGCCGTGTGGAGAGAAGACTTTCAGATACTCTCAATATGATATCTTATGAATGGAAGCTCACATTACTGAACTCAGTTATAACATCCCTCATAATTTTCGCTCTCTGCACTCTCAAACTCCCGGCTGGCATCATTGAACTTCTAGACAAGATACGCAGGAAGTGCCTATGGACAAAGAAGACTGATCAAGGTGACACGTGCAACTCGCTGGCATCATGGGACATGATATGCAAACCAAAAGATTGTGGAGGACTATTCTCGACCTAAAAGTGCAAAGTGATGCATTGCTTCTCAAATATCTCCACAAATTCTAATATCCATTGGGACCTACCTTGGGTGGAACTAATCTGGGATACCTATTACACCACAAAAATTCCACATGCAACCAACCTGTGTGGTTCCTTCTGGTGGCGGGATGTCTCGAAACTCATGCCAATATACCGCGGAATCACCAACATGACTGTCCACATTGGATCTACTGCTCCATTCTAGAAAGATGTATGGATTGGCGATGTCCTGGCCGATACGCACCCTTGAGCCTTCTCATTCACACGGCATGAGGATATCTCTGTGAGGGACTTCTTGTGGAGCACGTCTCCAAGTGAAACGTTTCATCTGCCTCTCTCAACGCAAGCACATGAGGAAACACGTGACTTACAGCAAAAAACCATGCAGGTCGAACTCATGGACCCCTCAAATAATTATGAATGGAAGTGTGTATGGAGAAGAGCATACTAGCTCAGCCAACAGGTATTACACCTTCTATTTCAAGGATATCCAAGCACACCAAGAATATACTTGGATCTGGAAGTCCAAAGAAACAATGATAATTAAAGTGTTTGGATGGCTACTTCTCTCTCATAGACTCAACACTTGAAACATGCTGAAAAGAAGACATTACAACATTGGCACTTGCCAAGATGAGACGGTGGAGCACCTATTTTTTGAATGCACTTTTAGCCTTGATTGCTGGAATGAGCTTCATATCATGGGACATACTACAAGCATACGATTGGACTGGGTGGGGCAGCTAAAACCTCTGGAATAAACCACTGTTCATGGAAATCTTTCTCCTAGCAGCTTGGAGTATCTGGAAGGAACAAAATAATAAACACTTTCGAGGAGTGCTCCCAGCCAAAGATTCCTGGCGTAAAAGACACAAATAAGACCTATCCCTCCTTGCTTATAGAGTTGGAGAGAAACACAAACCCTTCCTTTCTTCCTTTATTAGCTCTCTGTAAAATACTCCCCCAACCCTCATTCCCAAAGGGAATGATTTGTAAATAATCTCATGTACTCTACCATTTTTTTATTAATTAAATTGCAGTAGGAGCCTCTCCTACGGTTTCAGGTGTCAAAAAACCTATGAGCCAACATGATCCCAAAGGTTTAGCTTGGCACAAAAACTAATTAAACCCACAAAACACATCTAACTAGAGGCATAATTTGCAACCCACAAAACAGGAAGAAAAAGGTAAAAATAAATTTTATTCATTGGGTTGCGTCCCAACAAGCGCTATCGTTTCACGCCTCTAGCTAGGCATAATGCATAGATTCAAGTATTGTCATCTTTAGTTCTAGATCCATAGGATGCCCTCATGATTGATTCATATAGTGGCCTAATTCTTGTTCTAAGGAAGTTCTCCATACCCTTTCTCAAAGGAAATTGAAATTTAATATTCCCTTCTTTCATATCATCACAACACCTATAGTGTGTAAAACGATATAGCAAGTATAATTGGACAAGATGGATTGCAATCAATATCAAGAACAATAAAATCTATGGGCACATAATTCCTATTTGCAAGAATAAGGACATCATTAATTCTTCCCAAAGGCTTTTTAATTGTGGAATCCGCCAAGTGCAAATTAAGAGAACATTCTCCAATATCGGTGAGACCAAGCACATCACATAAAGATTTCGGAATTGTGGAAACACTAGCACCCAAAACACACAAAGCAAAACACTCATAATTTTTAATCTTGACTTTGATAGTAGGTTCCCATTCATCATGTAATATTTCTAAGAACTACAACTTCTAAAGCTTTCATCATGGCATCAACAATATTTTTAGTAAAAGCTTAATTTTGTCCATAGGCATGAGGTGAATTTGTCATGGATTGCAACAAAGAAATACAATCAATCAAAGAGCAATTATCACAATTAAAGTCTTTGTAATCCGAAAGAGTGGGCACATCACTAGTTAAAGCTTTGACCTCTCCAAACCCACTTTTATCAATTTTCTCAACAAAATTTTCACCCTCCGAATTATTGGGGGGCCTTCCAGCTAAAGTTGACTCTTCTTCAGTCCCTTTATCATCAATTTTAATTTTACTAAACAAGGAATCAATAGAAAAAACATTAATCACTTTAAGATCTTCATCATTTTTATGAAAGCAATCACTAGAAAACACTCTTTCTAAAACTTCTCTTTTAGCTCTAAGCATAGCGGTTCTTTTCTTACTTTCATTCATAGAAACATATAAAGCTTTAATTGATTTCTCAACCTTGGGTTGAAAAAATTTCAACTTGAGATTTTCTACGTCATGAGAAATTCTATCAATACTTCTAGACATATCATCAATCTTATTCAACTTTTCTTCTATCGTAGTATTGAAAACCTTGTGAGTATTGATAAATTCTTTAATGTTATTATCAAGATCAGAGGTATTCCTATTATTATTGTAAGAAGAATTACCATAGGAATTACCATAATTATTAGAGGAATTTCCAGGAAAAGGCGTAGGATTGAAATTACCTCTATAAGAATTATTATTGAAATTATTTCGCAAGATAAAATTCACATCTATGGCATCACTATTTTGCTCAATAAATGTAGACAAAGGCACATCATTAGATCAATAGGAGCACTTTTACTAGCAACCATTTTTATAAGAGCATCAACTTTTTCACTCAAAGAATTAATTTCTTCGACCGAATTAACTTTTTTACTAGTAGGCGCTCTTTCGGTATGCCATTATGAATAATTCACCATAATATGATCAAGCAATTTGGTAGCATCACCCAAAGTAACTTCCATAAAAGTACCACCCTCGTCCATGTTCGTTTAACTGCAGTTGCCATGTCGCTGAACTACGGTTGCCATGTCGGACAACTGCAGTTGCCATGGTTGCTCAACTGCAGTTGTCATGTATGGTCTGGTCTACTGTAGTTGCCATGATTTCAAAACTTTAGGAGTTGCCACATACTAACACTAGGCAGTTGAGAGAGTTGCCATGTGCTCACAAGCATGCTAGGGCAGTTGCCATGTAAAAAGGACGAGTTGCCATCTGCTTACGTGCACGTTAGGGCAGTTGCCATGTACCATGCAAAAACACATGGCAACTCGGTAAAGAGAGAGTTGCCATCGGTTTACGTGCACACTAGGCAGTTGCCGTGTACCCTGTAAAACACATGGCAACTCGGGTAAAAAAGAGAGTTGCCACCTGCTTATAAAGCACACTAGGGCAGTTGCTATGTACGCTGCAAAACATATGGCAACTAGCAGCTCGGGTGTGGGAGAGGAGATGGGCGTGTGGGCGAGATGGCAAATGCCCACAGCCCTTGTGCGTGCATGGAAAGTGGCGTGTGGGCGAACTGCTGAACGCCCACACACCAGCCCCTCCCGTGTGGTGAAACGGCCGTGGGCGACCGGGTGAACGCCCACACATCAGGCCAGTCCTACGTGGCACTAGAAACGTGCCAAGATTCATGCGCGCGCGGACGAACGCGGATCCACGCGTGTGGGCGAGATGCAAACGCCCACACATGTGGGCGTTAACATTTCCGTAAAAAAAAGGAACAGATTGATCCCTTCGTCCATCTCGCACGCAGTTCACGCAGCGATTCCTAATTTCTCAGCGGCCACCCACGCTTCATCTCTTGGCAACTGCGAGTTCGGCGCTCGTTTTCCCTTTCCTTCTAAAACAAATTTTCCTCACTTATTCAGACCAACCGCCGAATTCAATTCCGTGCCTCCATGAGAGCCGTCGGAACCCTGCTTTGATCTCCGTCCATCAACGGTTCGACCATCCGAGGTATATCTTTTATTCATATTGAGGTTCCTAGTCTCCTAGATTAATAGCCGACACATCAACACTATTCAATAATTATCAATTGATGCTATTTATTTTCGGCATTGTGTCTTATATATCCTGTCATCCGTAAGAAAGTTATGGATCAATTAGTACAATCACAGTGGAAATATTCATATTTTTTTTCTAAGAGAGTTGGCATGCCATAGAGGAAGGGCAACCAACTAATGGTAATTCAGAATTTGATCAGCGAGAAGAAAATATCGGCAGCAACAGTAACGATAAGAACGCAAGTGGCTCTAACATCTGAGTATGTATGTAATTCATTGGATGTACATGCATAGTCAGCTAGTGATCATGAACAACCAGTTTATGCTACTGATATTTATGAATTAAGATAATCTTGATAAAAATACAAGAAACATCTTACTTGAGAAAGGGTCTATGAGAGAGGACAGAAAATGCCATACCATCTACACGATGCAGGAAGATGTTTTTCATATGCTCATTATCATAGGAAATTAAGCAATGGGGAGGAACGTGATAAAAATGACTAGTTTATTCAAAAGATGTCGACAAAGCTTTTTGCTACCGCTGTAAGATCTTCAAGTCTAGCATTAGTAGGAGTTTATTCCAAAGGATGACAAAGTTTTTTGCTTCTAAGATCTTCATGTCTACCATTAGCACGAATCAGAGAACCTCGTCACATTATGGATTAGGACATTTTTAGGTAATATGTGTAAATTATTTGATATATATACTGATTTTGGATGCATGTAGGTGTTATTGGCAATATTTCATACATATGCAGATTATATTTTATTGTTATGATGTCTAGATTAAGGGTCCCGGATTTTAGTCTCGCCCCGGGCCCCCAAAATCTCGGAACCGGCCCTGGCACGCGGGTGAGATTCAGACAAAACGTTGTCTTGCCATAGGTCCTTCCCGAATAGAGCAGTTTTCCGGTTGCCCACCACCACGTTCTTGACCCCTCTGTACACATCTGTCAATTGGAGAATGTCCCTCTGCCAAAATGAACCGCAGAGGTCAGTCGCGTGCGGGACTTTGTCAGTGTAGTAAGCCGACCAAATCAACTGCACCCAGGGGACTTCTTCGTGGTTACAGAACTTATGCAGCTGTTTAAGAAGCATCCCCTGATTTTGAATTTTGAGGTTTATTATCCCCAATTCGCCTTTGCTCTTCGGCCTGCAAACCAGGTCCCAAGCCGCGAGGGAGTTTCCCTTGAGGCCATCTTCAGTCTTCTTCCGCCATAGGCAATGTCTCTGTAGTTTGTCTAGATGCTCAACAATCCTCGGGTGTAGTTTAATCGAGCACATTGCGTAAACAGCCAGAGAGGTGACCACTGAGTTCACCAGTGTGAGCTTCGACCCATAATCAAGCATTGTTAATGGCCAATTTGCAACAAATCAGCCGCTAGAACGAAGATCAACGGCGACAGCGGATCGCCTTGCCTGACGCCCCGCCTACAGAGTATCTGCCTCCCTGGTGAACCATTGAGAAGAACCTACGAGCTTCCGGAGGAAAATATACATTTGATCCACTTCAGCCATTTACTATTGAATCCCATATTCTTCATGATCTGAATCATCAGCTCATGCTCGATCATGTCGAACGCCTTGGCGAAGTCTAGCTTGAGCAGGACACATGGTCTTCCTAAGGCCTGACATTGGTCTATGTACTCGGAGGACGCCTGGCATGGGCCTTCGAGTAAATATGCTTATTCTAGGTGAGTTAGAGACTTGATACTGTTGGAACCCTAGCTTCTCCCTTGATCTTCTTCCAGCACTCTCTCGCTCTCTGGCTCGTACCAAGGAGGAGGAAGGAGGAAGAAGAAGAAACAGAGAGCACGATGAGGTTTCCAGCGCACGAACACCGCCCCACGAACGGCTTTTTTCTCTGAGCTCGAACTCAACACCCCACAGCCATTACAATGATCGCCGCTGTGATCTTATACCCGGGCCATCGCTGGGCCACAACCCCCACGCCTCTACCCACTACAGCGCCTGGTTCGGCCCGCTCAGCGCGCGCCCACGACACGCCTCCACGCGCTCGCTGCGCCAAGCCCGCAACAGACCAGTGCGATCACTGCGTCCTAATCGCCAACGGCTTCGTCCTACACACACGTACGTCGCCACCGTGCCCGCCACGGCTTATTCCTAACATTCACCCCACTAAGCTGTGGCCTAGAGGAGTCTTGGCTCGAGGTCGTCTCTGATCTCTGCCAGGAGCGCACGCTCCGCCGCCGGCGCCTTCCGCAGCTTGGGGCATTCCCGCTTGAAATGGCCACGCTCACCGCAGTCGTAACAGCGCCCGCGCCGCTTGCCTCTGCCATCCGACGCCGTGTTGCCCGCGCCATCGTTGTCGTGGTCTAGTCCGCCTCCGCCCTGCTGTCGCTGCCGAGCTGCCCACTGCGCCGTCGTCATCATCAGTTGCTCGTCCGCCCGCTCGTCGCCTCGATCTCTCCTCGAAGGTCTTGAGCCGCCCGAGTGCTTCCTCGAATGCCATGGAGCTGACGTCGCAAAATTGCTCGATTCCGGCCACCGCCGCGTACAAGCGGTCCGGCACGGAGTCGAGGAGTTTTTTTAACATCACGGCGTCGTCCAGCGTCGACCCGAGCCCCGCGAAGTGCGCCGCCATGCCGCAGATCTTGCCGGTGAATGCTTCCAGTGTTTCAGCCTCCGTCATGCGCAGCTGCTCAAACTCTCTGCCGAGAGTGGCCAGTCGCGCCGCTCGGACCCGGTCCGCACCGACGAACCTCGTCTTCAAGCTGGCCCAGACCTCTTCCGCCATCCTCTTTGTCGACACCTGCATGAGCAGGTCCTCGGAGAGCGCCTCGAGCAGGTAGGCTTGCGCCGGCTTGTCCTTCTTCGCGACGACTGTTGTCGTCGCGTCTTCCGCCGGGACGACCGCCTCCCATAGCCCGGTCGCGGCCAGGTTAGCCTCCACCTTGATCGCCCACGTGGTGTAATTCTCATTAGTGAGCATCAAAACAGACATCGGCAGCGAGCTCCTGACCCGCCGACGTACGGCACGATCGACATCGCCGGCGATCACCTCCCGCAACGAGGCTCTGATACCAATTGTTGGAACCCTAGCCTCTCCCTTGCTCTTCCTCGAGCACTCTCTCGCTCTCTAGCTCGTACCAAGGAGGAAGGACGAAGAAGAAGAAACAGAGAGCACAATGAGGTTTCTAGCGCACGAATGTCGGCCCATGAACGGCTTTTTTCTTTGAGCTCGAACTCAACACCCCACAGCCATTACAATGATCGCCGATGTGATCTTATACCCGGGCCAGCACTGGGCCACGACCCCCACGCCTCTACCCACTACAGCGCCTGGTCCGGCCCGCTCAGCGCGCGCCCACGACGCACCTCCACGTGCTCGCCGCGCCGAGCCCGCAACAGACTAGCGTGATCACCGTGTCCCGATCGCCAACGGCTACGGTGTACAAGTGCACGGGTACTCTCAAGCTTCACACGCACGCAGACACTCACGCACACGACGCACCCGACCGCGGCCGTGGACTGAACCCGACACGTCCAGTGCGCACACGCACACACACCCGACGTGGTCGTCACCATGCCAGCCACGGCTTATTCTTAATAGATACTGATGTTCCCAGATATATTTGATTTGACATTTCCAAGGAACCAGTTATTGTTAGGTTACAAAACCATTGCACCTTAATACTGATGTTCGAAGATATATTTGATTGACATAACTAAAGGACAACTCCAGTAGCTGTCATATGCTAGTAAGTTTTTGGTTGAAATATGATCTAAGTTAGATAATCGACAAATGATTTGTTTGTGTTGTATTCTTGGTGAATATTGTTTTGAAAGTAATTGTTAAACACTATTACCATGAAGCTTCTCTAGGTCAGCTGGTCTCTGTTTCTAGTTTCATGCTATGCACTTGTGATGTTTATTAACTCCTATCAACATAAATTACATAGAAATATATATATATATATATATATATATATATATATATATATATATATATATATATATATATATATATATATATATATATAGGATTGACTATTCGTCACCCTGGGTGAGGAATAGTTATTCTTCACCCTCTATTTTACTATCAATGGACCGTAATTTTACGTTCCGTAAATTTTGCCTTATTTCTGAAGTAAAAGAGACCGTAAGAAAATATATAATTGTCGGAAAAATATTTTATGTTATGTAAAATTACAAATTTTAAAACATAGTGTAAAATACACATAAACTGTAAAATTTCTTGTCTTATGACCTATATTTTTATTTTCTTATGTCAAATTTTACGTCGTGAATCGATAGGAATGTAACTATTTGAATTCCAAACGTAATTTAATTATGAAATGATCGTAAGATTACCTCGGTGAAGAATAACTTATTCTGCACCTCGTGATGAATAGTAACACTATATATATATATATATATATATATATATATATATATATATATATATATCAAGATGCATTATTATCGTTTATATACTTTGAATACATGTAGAACCAGTTGCGTGTGATGAGGATGATTACCACGACTACCGTAAAGCGGCACTGGGATATGATGGAGCAAGTGCCATGGGAGGGGGGGGGGAGCTTCGCGATGATGATTTATTATACATTTTAATTTTGTGCGTATCTATACTGAAGATATTATGCTGAAAATTCTAGCTGTTGATGCTTTTAGGGGGGGTGACCAGAAAGAAGAGTATCTTCTTATGGAAGTATTACTTGTGTTTTTCGGAGGGAATGACTACTGGCAAGCCACTTGAGGGATTAACATAATTTGATGAAATTGTTTCAAGTTTAAAGTGCTAAATGACCTTTCTTTGGGCTTCAAGGGAAAGAAGTACTCCCTCTGTTCCTAAATATAAGTCTTTTTAGAGATTCCAGTATGGACTATATACGGAGCAAAATGAGTGAATTTACATTCTAAAATATGTCTATATGCAACCGTAAGTGGTTCATATTGGAATATCTAAAAAGACTTATATTTAAGAACGGAGGGAGTATTATAGGATGGCTCGAGTATCTGATGAAAAATATGTTGGGGAGATCACCCTGTCCAAGTAAGTGTACTTCTTTTTTCCTTATTGTCTGAAAGTTATTGGATTATATACGTGTAATATGGTGAAATATTTGAGTCCTGATTGATGGAGTCAACCTTTTGATCTTGCGCAGACAGGAGACAAAAGATGAGTTATGTCTTGATCTACAGACACAAGATGCAGCCTTATGAGACTTCATCTTAGGCAGTTGGATAACATCCCATGTAATGAAATTCGTGCATGACTCTTTGAATTTCCGACTTCATTTGATAAGAATAATTTGATTTACCTGATTTATTTATATATTTTTGTAGCTTTTGAGAATTTGTTATGCACATTTTGTTGCTTGGTTAATAAGATGGCTGTATGCATCACTCTTGATGCAGAGGCCGGGGAGTCCCCCCTTTTCGAAAAAAAAAGCTTTTGAGAATTTGGGAGTTATTATTGGTGTTGACGATGGCACTTTCAAGACGGGACAAAGAAGGAAGGTTGAATTTCAAAATAATGCGTTAGTTATTTTTAATTCTGAATTTAAACTATAGCTGCTGCTTAGCTGCATGCATGACTCAGAGATGAATCCATGGAATGCAGTACTTTTGTTCTATCCAAAGTAGCGATAGTCTCAAAATTCTCGTTGGACTAATACTAACATCTAGGAGTTTTACTGTAATATGCAATATTTCAGATGATTGCTTAATATCATCTTGCTAATTGGGCTATATTTTTCTATCTTTCAAATTTCTCCGGTCGTTCTTCCTTGCAAACCCATTAATCGAGCTAATGACCAGATTCAGCAAACATATTTCATATGAAGCTATAAAGATAATATGAGTTTAACACAAGAGAACTTGAAATATTATTTGTAGTCAGTTAATGTAGAGGTGTTGATTTTTCTTCAATTTGTAACCTTTTTGAACCCAGTGCCATTGCAATCTACATTTACGTTGTCATAAATGGTGCTGCATACTGTATTTTGTATCGGGACGTACTCCTATCTTTTAGGTGCTGCATTAGTTTCTTATACAATTAGTTGATGCCTGGCAATTTTTTAATGTATAATCCTTATCAGTACTGATAACTAACCCTAATTGAAGTCATTTGTCGAAATGTATCCTCTATACTTTAGTGATATAAACGCTCTTATATTTCTTTAAAGATGGATGGATTATAAATCATTGAGGGAGTGCCGGTGGAGTGAGGCACCCTCTGTTGGGCCAAATTCGAATTATGAGTTTTATTGCCCATGCTCCCCACCCACTCTTTTGAAACAGTCTGCATGTCACGCTTGTAAGTCAATTTAGTTGTTAGTACTTCAGTATTGTTTTTGCTTGGTCAAACTATGGAGTACATATGATTCGATTGTCCAGATGGAAAAATATACAGTTATACTCGAGTCTCCAACCGGCCATAGGATTCGCTTTCATGGAGTAAGAGCATAGGATTCTCACAGACTAGCTTGTCTGCAGCGGCCATGTTTGATGCTTGGGGCCACTGGAGCGGCAGAGGGAGAGGGGTGGGCGCTTTTTCTGCAAACAGCCATGCTCGACGTTTAGGCCAACTCCACCACGCGACCCATTCTGTCCGGTCCCGTTCGTTTGAGATAAAAGGGACAAACCGGTCGGTCCAGCGCTCGACTGTGCGGACCCATCCTATCCGTTTTGTGTCCGGGCCAACTCATTTCGAGCGCAAACATGCGCCGGTTTTGGGTCGCGGCGGACAGCAAATGGACGCGCGCTCGTCCGCGTCAGGGCCGCGTGGCAGACGGCCACCTACCTCCCATCTGCCCACATCAATGCACACGCGCGGTCGGGCCCGCCTGTCATCCGCCCAGGGAAACGTCGCGGTCGTACTTAAATGCGGAAGTCGTGGACCGGTCGTTGTCCACACTCCCCACTCCACCCCGCGGCCTCCTCGAAACCCAACACCTCCAAACCCTAGGCCTCGAACTTCGCCCGGCCGCCGCCAGACCATGGGCTCGTGGAACTACGGCAAAGGGAAGCACGACCGTGAGGCTCGCCCTCGGCCGCCACGGCGTCCGTGAAGAAGGAGCCCACGCCACATGCAAGGCCTCCTCCCGTCGCCTCTCGCGCCGCCTTTTCACTATATCACCTAGGCTCACCGGCGAAGCGCGACCGGCAAGCGATTCGGCGCGACGTGTCTGCGGTGCTCTTGGGAGACAAGGACGTCGGTCCGTGGAAGCGACGCCCACCTCTCTAACAATCGCACACTCGCCGATCGGGTCCCGATCCCGTCTTGGAATTGGCGGCGTCGCGCCGCGATGAGATCGAGCGCCACCGCCGCCTCCTCGGCGACCTCTACACGCGACATGTACACCCTCGATTCCGCTGCTCGGGACACGTGGCTCCGGATTTAGCACGACGCGGCGTGCGGCCCCGTCCTGCTGCCCGACACGGTGTCGGGCCGCGGCCGCCACGCCGAGAGGTCGCGCTCCTCGCCCACGCCGTCGCCTTCCCGTCTCCATCATCACTCCACCTCCTCGCATGACAATGGAGGAGGAGGCCGGCTCATCTGGCGTGTCATGGAGGACTCCATGAACACGCACGACGAGCGCCAATGGGACGGCTTGGAGGAGGCGCTGGCACTCTCTGCCGCCGGCGACGTCGCCTTCCCCGAGCTTGAGATGGTGCCCGTCAAGGAGGATTGGAGGGAGGAGGTGCTAGAGGAGGAGCTCGTCGCCGCGTTTCACCCGGCCCTGGTAGGCCATCGGTGGAGCTGGTCGTGCATGGCTTTGGACATGGCCGACGCCGTGGGGGGCGTGAACTGATGCCCCACACCGTTGCAGGCACCTCCGGCCTTCCAGGCCGCCCCCGAGTACCACGCGCCGCCATCCCACCTCTGGACGCCACCGGCCTACGTCGACCTCGTCAGCGACGTCGACGACATCGGCGGCCACTGAAGACGGCGAGGGTCATGGCACCGGCGGGCGCGGCGGCGTTTTTTATTTTCTTTTTATGTTAATTATGGCACTGGGCCGTTAAGTGAACTGCTAAACTGTGCCGTTTTGTGGCTGTGTGACCCTAACTAAGTTTTATGTTTTTTAAACTGCGTTTATTTACTTTTTTTAGTCATTTTATTTACGTTTTTCTGTTTTTTTAAATCATGTTCAACGCGGACGTGATTTGAGGTGCAGCCGCGCGGTAGGCGCACGCACGACCGAATGGACATGATCGAACACGGGCCAACCCATCGCCGCCCCAAAGGGATAAAATCCGGCCAAACCGTACGTCCGGTTGGGGTCGTGCGGTGGAGGTGGCATCCATGTGACGTGTTTATGCCTGTGTCGACACCCATATTGATTTATTAGAGTTGGCTTTAGGCAGGAGGTGTCGACATCTTTGCTACGGACAGGCTTGGGGAGCTGTACACCATTGATTTTAAGATGGGGGTGAGAGAGTCCGGGTAGGTCCAGAGTGTCGACACCAGCATTATTGTTTACTTCCCGTTGAGTCAGTACTGATCGTGCAAGCTTGCACGCCGGGGTCCATCCATGCTTCACATTCACGAGTGCCCTTTGGCGTGTCCAGAAGTCATCCACAGATTTAGATACTACTACTGCTAAATTGTACCAAATATTCAGGCTTATCATCCACAGGCCTATAATATTGTTTTACGCGGTATATATATAATTATCCTCGGTAATACTTTCCTCTAGGGTATGGTTTAACTACTACTCTCTGTCCCTCATATAAGATGTTATTATGTCTGATATATAACATACTCCTATTATATTATAAGACGAAGGGAATAGTTTTGTACCAAAAGCTAACTATATGGTTTTTGAGAAAAAGCTAACTATATATAGCAAGATTTCAACATTGAAACATTGGAGTACACGCGAGGTTGGACTGCACATGGCGCCTATGTTGCTATACTTTCTTTATTCCGTTGGCCAGTGTACCTAGCACGGCCTGTCCGCCGTCCTCATCTTTGTTATTGCTACCTCCGTAGCACGTCACGCCTTTCGTGCTCATCTTTATTGGCTTCTCCGTCGTCACGCCTTTCGCCATGTTCAATGTCTGGCACGGCACATCGTCCACGACCTTTCGGCGGCATGCCAACTCCAACGCTCCGAACTAAATTATCCGCGTGTGTTCGTTAGGATAGAAACAGACACAAAAACCAACTCAACCCGGCGATTTAAACGAATGTGTGTCCGCTTTTTGTCTGTGTGTGTCCCATTTTAGACCCAATTTAAACCAGGTTTGCGTCGGCCCGGAAACACAACGTCATGGCCCGTCCTTGTCCTGCCCTGACCCGCTAGTCGATGGCACATTGGTCTTCCTTCTTCCTCCCATCGACAACCAGCATACCCAGCCGCCCCATCCGTCGCCATCGCCGCCCAGTTCTGGTGCCCAGGCCAGCCGCCCGCACTCACACCTCCCCATCAGCACGCCATCCCCCGACGGCCCCCTAGTCCGTCGTTTTGTAGTCCACTTTTGCCGTCGTCGCAGTCCCCGATGTCGACGCCACCACGCCTTCGCCTCCTTTGCCGGCAACACGCAAGAGCGGCTACCTCGCTCGCCCGAACGCCTCCACGCCTCCAGGCCTGCTACCTGGTCTCGCAGAGGCGCGGGTCTCTTCACCGGCCAGCCTCTTTCACGACGCTCTCAAGGTGTTCAATGGTTTACCGCAAGGTACAAATGGACTCCGACGACGAGTACCTTTTTCCACAATTTCGTTTGCGGTTCGGATGATTCTTCATCCGATGATGAGGAGATTGTGAATCGCCGACTGCTGCTGCACATATAGCCAGTTGTTGGCGATCAATGCTAGTAGGGGCTTTCGAGGGATGCTTGGTAGCATAGATTGTATGCACTGAGAGTGGAGGAACTGACTTTCTGCTTGGCAGGGGCAGTATAGGGGTCCATGTCAAATCTTGCAATGGCATACTTGAGGCCTTGCATTCACAAGTTCTCTGGATTTGGCACTCTTTCTCCGGTATGGTCGGATCTCACAACGACATCAACGTGCTTCAGCGCTCTCCGGTGTTTGCAAAGCTTGCGGAAGGTAACTGCTGGGAGGTCAATGTTGAGATCAATGGCGACCATTACAACAAAGGATAGTACCTAGCTGACGGTATCTATCCTCAACGGACTTCTCTTGTGAATACAATCCCCAAACCAGTAGGAGAGAAGAGGAAGAGATTTTCCCAATCACGAGAGTGCTAGGAAGGATGTGGAGCGTGCCTTCAGTGTTCTTCAATCTCGATGGGGCATCATTCTGTATCCTACTAGAATTTGGAGCACCAAGAAGTTATGGGAGTTGACGACTGTTTGTGTGATCATGCACAACATGATCGCAGAGGATAAGCGTTCAGATGAAATCTACGATCAAGGGTTTCAGTTTCAGGGTGACAATGTTGTGCCTCAGCATGAAGAAGCGGCAAGGTTTGCACAGTTCACCGAATTTCATCATCAAATGCGTGATTGGGAAACTCAATTCAACTGCAAGATGATTTGGTTGAGAATATGTGGGCTCACGTAGGCAACCAATAGATGTACTCACTATTTTTTTTCAAATGTATTTGAGACTATTAAATTTTTATTTGGCTTGTAAACTATGAGATATTTATTTGGTTGTGAAACTATGAGATATTTGTATTTTTAAACTATGTGAACTTGGGCCAAATTTTATTTATATGTCACAAAAAGAGGTAAAAATGGCCATAAACATTGATATCTTATCATTGGGCACCTCCAAAGCTGACCTTCGAATCGGCTTCCGTATCCATCGGTGGACTATGGGATCGATCGAAGAACATTAATACGGAAGCCGACCATCTAAAACTATCTGCATACATTCGTTCTCAAATATATTTTTAAGTCCACCGTTCAAAATAACCATATATCTAGTTTCATTTTAGCTAAACAATGTTCAAATTTCAAATGCAATGGTAGTTCTAATTTAAATAGGGATAATTGGTTTTATACCTTTAGTTGTGTCCCCCTCGTCAGGATTGCCCCTAGTTTCTGAAAATACGTGGTCTTGCCCAACCCACTTTGGTGTCTTGTGCTTTTGCCCTTTGACTGTTTGACCATTACTTTGAAAACTTCATAACTAATTCATACTAAATCAGAAAAATGCAAATAGGATACCAAAATGTTCGAAAAAACATCACCTGTATGTCAATGTCACTTCCATTCATGACAAAAGTTTTGGTAAGTGTCCATTTGAGTTTTAGCTCTTATCATACCACCATGAATAGTAAAATCTAAAAAAATCAATAAAAAGTTGGTGGCAAAGATGGCAAATGATTGTTTTTTTTTGCCACGACTTCCATGAATGTCATTCCTTGATGAAACTTGGCAAGCACTTAAAACATTTGTTATTCTTTGCCACTAGTTTTTTTTTGGAATTTTTTAGATTTTACTATTATGGTGGTATGATAAGAGCTAAAACTCGGATGAGCACTTATCAACACTTTTATCATGAATGCAAGTGGCATTGACATACATGTGATGTTTTTCCGAACATTTTGATATCTTAGTTGCATTTTTTCGATTTAGTATCAATTAGTTATGAAGTTTTCAAAGCGACGGTCAAACGGTCAAAGGGCAAAAGCACAAGACGCCAAAGTGGGTTGGACAAGACCACGTGTTTTTAGAAACTAGGGGCAATCCTGACGAGGGGGATACGACTAAGAGCATAAAATCAATTATCCCATTTAAATATTACACCCCAATGATGTTGTCCCCTTTAACCGCCCACATATACTCAGTTAGATCTTCCTTCAGCTGCTTATGAGTTCCTCGATGCCTAATTTGTTGATGCATTTGAACAAATTCATCAAATGTGACGGGATTCTGGTTTGAAAGTTCACTAGGATCAATCATGTTCTAAAATTCAAGAGGTACTACGACATCCTCACCTTCATCCTCCACGATCATGTTGTGCGAAC
Organism: Aegilops speltoides; assembly: GCA_021437245.1. Taxonomy (NCBI): domain Eukaryota; kingdom Viridiplantae; phylum Streptophyta; class Magnoliopsida; order Poales; family Poaceae; genus Aegilops; species Aegilops speltoides. The sequence goes on from CM038141.1 coordinate 459,737,873, forward strand.
TACGACTTCACCTCCCACAAGGTCTCTGGCTCTCATTGTTTAGGAGGCTCATGAACAACTCCAAAACGTTCTTTTCAGAACTCCAAATGCCATCTCAACATCCTTTCTAGATGCTTCTTGCTTTTTTTTGGCAAAGCGAGACTTTTTCTGCCCAATTGGGTTAGAGATGGTCTTGACAAAGGTAACACATGAAGGATAGATACCGTCAATCATATAGTAGTCCATGTTGTACTCATGCTCATTGACAGTATAGTGGCAAGAAGGAGTTTTCCCTTCAGTCAGCCTAGCGAACAATGGTCATGGTTGCAGCATGTCGTCCACGACCTTTCGGCGACATGCCTACAGTCCACTCCCGCCTCCCTAGTGGCCTCCTTACTTTTAAATATATATATTCATGAATGAACTTGTATTTCCTAGACCAATTGCCTATATCTCACCCTTGCTAAGTTTTCTCCCGACAACCCTAGCCACCCCTTTCATCCTTCTTCCTCATCCACTTTGCTCTCCTTGGTGATATTACGTCGGCATCAAGGCCTTCCTCACATTTTTTAAGGGGTCCTATTTACTAGACTAATTGCCTATATCTCATCCTTGCTAAATCTTCTCCTGGCAACCCTAGCCACCCCTTTCATCTGTCTTCCCCTCCACTTCGCTCTCCTCAGTGATATTACGTCGGCATCAAGGCCTTCCTCACATTTTTATGGGGTCCTTGGCGCTGCTCTCCCAAGACACTCTAGCTACACGACGATCATGAATCTAAAAGGTGGAATATTGGATCGTAGGCTTCGGTGATACTCGACAACTGATTGTGGTTTTGTGGTGGCATGACAACTGTTGTGTGTCGAGGAGGCTACCTTTCACGACAAGGTGGGGGCAATGAACCTAGTAGCCGAATAGCAGGGTGGCGAGGCGATTCTTGGATGTGCATGCATCTTTCGGGTGCGGAATCGAGCCACGCAGAGGGCTCCAAACTATCATCTTTGGCCGGACTCCAAGACTATGAAGATAAAAGATTGAAGACTTCGTCCCGTGTCCGGATGGGACTTTCCTTGGCGTGGAAGGCAAGCTTGGTGATACGGATATGTAGATCTCCTACCATTGTAACCGACTACATGTAACCCTAGCCTCTCCTGTCTATATAAACCGAGGGTTTTAGTCCGTAGGACGAACAACAATCATACCATAGGCTAGGTTCTAGGGTTTAGCCTCCTTGATCTCGTGGTAGATCTACTCTTATACTACCCATATCATCAATATTAATCAAGCAGGAGTAGGGTTTACCTCCACCGAGAGGGCCCGAATCTGGGTAAAAACATCGTGTCCCTTGTCTCCTGTTACCATCTGCCTAGACGCACAGTTCGGGACCCCCTATCCGAGATCCGCCGGTTTTGACACCGACAGTCGTGCATGTCCGGTGGTGAAGTGGCATCGACGTTTGCGCCCTAGGTCTTCCTTGTTGCTAGCCTAGTTTCAGCTCATTGGCGAGCACAAATGACTCGGTGATATTTGTTTAGGGGTGTGCTATGTGTGGGTCGGCTGATGTGTGGATCGGATCAGCCGCTTCCAGAGCTGTCGGATCCCATGCGACGACTGTCCGATCTGCTGCCTCGGTCGCTCAGTCGCACCCCAGCTATTTGTAATATGACTATTGCGCTTGGGGGTTTGCACCATGAGATCCGAGTGTCAGGTCGCATCAAGGGTATGCAATATGGCTCGTGTTTTTTTTTTTTTTTTTTGAGCATCAGTACAGACATAAGCGCTCATATACACGCGCATACACTCATCCCTATGAACGCACACACGCACACCCTACCCCTATGAGCACCTCCGAAAGATCGAGCCAGCATATCATCTTGAGATTTACGAAGTCACCAGAGCGCCTCGTCGTCGACGGAACGCCTCCTCCCATCGAAAGCGATCGCCGAAATCTCAAATAAATCCAGAATAATGCGAGCACCGGATTTGAACCCTGGTGGGTTGGGGATACCACTGTCCACCTAACCAACTCAACCACAGGTGGCTCGTGTTGTGCTTGGGGTTTGCACCATGAGCCATGTTGCGTTCAACTGCGTCGAGTGCCAAGTCATGTCAGGCGCATGCGATATGGTTCGTGCTGGGATTGGGGTTTGCAACATGAGCCATACCGTGTTTCATCCAAACCGTTTTCTACCTTTGCACCATGGTCTACATTGCGACCGTTTCAAACCGCCATTGGCTCTGGTCGCTCTACGATATATCAGGTGACGCGGTCGCGTGTCTTGTAACAAGGTCCCGTTGCAAACAAGTGTATAGGGTAGGTGCTGTGTGTTGCACGATCAAAAGCTGATTAGATGACCACGAAGGAACGGCACACCAAGTTATCAGTTCGGGTGAGCGCGAATGTTTCCCCTTTATTTATGATGGCATCTCAGATTGATTTAGAGTCCTTTTGTCCGAATGGCCCTCGAAGCAAGGTCTTCGACCGACCTTAGAGCAATTCTTCCAGAGTCGCCATATTGGCAACCTTCATATGCATCATGGAGGCTAGCGAGCTGATGCGCAAACTCACAGAATGGCGGCCTCCATATCATGATGCCCACTCATGACATCTTTTCCCCTCAATCTCCAATACAGTCACACCAACAACATTAAGTTAAACCCGAGCATGCCGGTGAGGGCTTGGATGACCACGAGCACAATGACAAGAGTGAGGACGTTTCCATCATGTATCAATTATGACGGGGAATTCAGCGAAGATGACTAAATTCTGGTGGCGATTTCAGCTTCGGGTGTCGATTTGGGCGGTGGTGACTCAATTCCAATGCCAATGCTCGAAATTGTGGGAAGTGCTATGACAGGCACCCCCATCTAGCGCATCTCACAATTTCAAGCACCAGCATCGATTCCACTACTCCACCCAAACTTTCAAACATCACAATTTCAAACGGAGGGATTTCACACGGTTCGAATCGGTTGATCCAATTTGGGTGTCAACAATGGAGGCCTAAAGGTATCTGGTTCGACCAATCGAGGCATATAAGATTGAAGATGCCTCCGGGCATCTCCAACGCTATCCCCTAACAAACACTGCATTTTGTCTAGGGGGCGTCCACGGGCAGTGATACAGGAGCCAACCATCCAAGTCTAGTCATAAACGTCCGCCCGCAATACAAACAGATTCAGATGAAATTCATGCAAACACGACAAATATTCATTTAAGTTCACACATAATTACTTTACATAAAACGAACGATATTTCGCCTGTTGTCGAACTAAAACCTTTAAATAAAGACCTTAGCTAGCTTGTAGTGCACAGTGACCTCGTACGTGTGGCCGGCTTGGCCGGCGGCACCTCCGCCGTCATCAAAGTGGTACCTCCCGCGAGGGAAGGGTGCGGGGCATGACCACTGCGTGACGCTTGTGGAGGAGCTGCTCCACTTCCTCCTGCGCCGTGCAGAGGGCGACGACGATAAGATCCGGAGGGAGATTTGGAGCCGCCGCCGCGGAGAACCATGATAGGCATGGTGTGGACGCGGTGGTCTGGGCAGCGCCGGAGCGGAGATGTTCAAAGAGGAAGAGTAGTGGTGCGGTGCGGTGTGGACGGCGCCAGTGCCCTGCTTAAATAAGCGTGGCCAGGCGAAGGGACTAGAAGCCGGCTTCATTGCGACGTAATAGCCGGAGTACGCTTCTCCGTCGCAGTGTCAGCATTGAAGCGACACCACCCGCTCATCTGGTTGCATTGCTCTTATTGACATCAATACAATGGACTCACATCTGCTTTGGAGCGACGCTGACTGACATGAATGCAGTCCGGAGGCCCAAAAAGCCTCCTTGGTTTGCATCCGGGTTATGGAGAAACGGATCGATCCGTAAACGGACGAGGTATCGTGCTGGATAACATACCGCGTACGAACCGGTTTGAGAGTCCGCGTTAGAGATAACCTTAAGAACCAATATTGTCCAGAATTTGACGCAGATGCAATCAATATTTATTTATTTATTTATATATTTCCAAAGCAAGTATATTTTATTTTTTTTGAGGGAAAAAAGCAAGGATATTTTATTAATTGTGATAAAATAGTATTTGCCTTTTCTCACGCCCAGGAGATTTAATTGTAGTCATAATATTTTAGGAAGAAACCGGTTGTTGGAATCCCGTTTTTGGAAGGAATTAATTTCTGAGATTTTATCGTATACTGTATAATATTCCCGGGGATCCATTATAATAATACTCGGGCGCCGTTCAAATCGACGCCGCTATTTTCGCGCTGGCGCCGCGTGGGCCTCCCGTTCCCTGCCCTCTTTCGCTATAAAACGTGAACGCCTCCCTCGAGTCTGACTCTGCCTTCTCCTTATCACCAGAAGAGACTTTCTCTCCCCTCATCTCGCCGGAGACCTCCGCCGTAGATCCCACCGCCGGCCCGGCCTTGGCCGGATCTCTACTATCATGCAGGGCGTTCCTGCTGTTCGGGCGTCGCCGGCGGTTGGCTTTGTCGTCGCGCGTCGGTCAAGACCACTCGTAGATGCGAGCCGCCCTCCTCCCTGCAGCTCGCGGCGGCGGCGATGCGGATCCCGGCAACGGCTTGTCCGGCGGGCGACGCGGTCGGTCGGTCCACGAACCAGCGAACCACGGCGAACCGCTCCAGGAGCCCCAACTTCGCACGGCCGGACGCGTACCAGCCGCTGGAGATCGTCGATTCAGTTGGCACGGCCGCCGGTCGGTTGAACCAGCCGGTCCAGATCCACGCGCAATCAGCTTGTCGGTCGGTTGCACGGGCCAAGTCGGCAAGGCCTCGCGAGCCCACCTCCCGGCCGAGGCGGGCCGCGGGTGCAAGCGACTCATCGATCCGGCCAGAGAGACGCACGGGGACCAGTGCTCGGACCGGGCCTCCAGCCCGCGTGGAGCGGCCTCCGGCCCGCGGGATTGGCCTGCTCCTTGCGGCCCTTCCTCCCCGTCGGACGGCGCCAAGTCTCTAGGTTACGAATCAAGGCCGTTCATTCCCATCGGACGGCGCCAAATCTCTAGGTCAGTGATAGCTTGCGCCTCTATATATTTGCCCGTCTCCCCAAAATCCCGGCCACTGTTTCCTCCGCCGCCGCCGCCGCCGCCGCCATCCTTCTCCAGCCGCTCGTGGGGGCTGAGAAGAAGAACACCGAGATGGTGCTCGTCGTCGCCGAGAAGAAGAACTCCGAGATGGCGCTCGTGGAGGCCGAGAAGAAGGGCTCCGACATGGCGCTCGTCGACGCCGAGAAGAAGGGCTCCGAGATGGCGCTCGTGGGGGCCGACAAGAAGGGCTCCGGCATGGCGCTGGTGGGGGCCGAGAAGAAGGGCTCCGACATGGCGCTCGTCGACGCCGAGAAGGATCTCGTGGTGGCCGTGAAGAACTCCGAGGAGACGCTCGTGGTGGGCGAGAAGAACTCCAAGAAGGCGCTCGTGGAGCCCGAGTGGGATCAGCTCCATCAAGATCTCATGGAGAAGCTCTCTTTCGCGCCCAAGAAGGATCCCGTGGTTGCAGATCAGGAGCTGTCCATGAGGGGCCTCGAGCTGACCGAGGAGGAGCTCGACCTGCTCCAGCAAGCAGCGATCGACCTTGCTTCTCTCAAGACCAAAGAGGCAGCGGAGTTCGCCTCTGCCGCCGCGTGCTTTAAGGCCGCCAAGGAGTCGTCTTCCATCCACGAGCCTGAGCCCACCAAGGAGCCGATTTCCACCGGCGATGATGAGTGAGTATCGTCGACAGTGCCCATCTCCTAAATAGATCTCTTATCCTGATCCTTTTGTTGTTGAATCATGCTCCTGCCGTTGGATCTACTTTGTTTAGTGTTTCGGGCGAATTATCTGCATGTATTCGCCTTCTTGGCCAAGGATCTGTATGTATCTAGCCTTCCTGGCCAAGGACCTGTATTCATCTAGTGTTTCTGAACAAGGACCTGTACAGATTAGTGTTTCTGCCTTAGGATATGCAAAGATTACCTTACTGTCTGACCATATCTATGTATTTTGTGTTCCTTGCAATTCATTTGCATGTATGTAGTGTCCCTGATGAAGGATCTGTAGTAGTTGTAGGAATTAGTGCTCCTGACGAATTACCTGCATATATTAGCCTGTGTTCTTTGTAGGTTAGTGCTCCTTGAGATGGTTTACTAGTATTGCTGTCCATAGTTCTCCCCATGAAATCCGTGTTTCTCGTTAAGTTTATTAGTGCACTATTGTTCTCTGTTGAATTAGTGTCCCTTGAGATGGGTTAATACTAGTGTTCCTGTGAATGGTTCTCCCATGGCATAAGTGTCCCTTGAGATGGTTAGTACTCTCTCTGTTCGGAATTAACTGTCGCTGAAATGTGTGAGTCTACACATTAAGACGCTTCTAGATACACTTGTTTCAGCCATTGTTAATTCCTAACGGAGGTATCAGTATGCCTGTGTTCCTGTGAATAGTTCTCCCATTATAGAGTGTTCCTTGTGATGGTTGTTAGTCTACTCAATGGTTCTTCCATTATATCAGTGTCCCTTTAGATGTTTTTTAGCATGCTGGTGTTCCTGTGAATTGTTCTCCCATTATATAGTGTTTCTGGGATGGTTATTTGTATACTCAATGGTTCTACCATTATATCTCCCATTGTTACGAGTATCCTCTATATGGTTCTCGCATTACATTAGTCCTGCTTGAGACGGTTATTAGTGTACTAGTGTACCTGTCAATGGTTCTCCAATTATTTAGTGTTCCTTGTGATGATTATCTTTGTTATAGAAGTAGCCTTCCTGGTGAAAGATCTGAATATCTGATATCTTTTGGTTGCATTTGTGCAGTCTTGACCTAGCTATTGTGTTACAACAGCAGGAATTTGGCCCAGGTGGCTCAATCATTCGTGTAAGATACTCTTTTGTTAATGATCTGTTGGTTTTCATTGTGTACTTTCCTTCCTGTGGTGTTTTACACTTATCTATGTGCAGCGTCTCTTCAAGGCGACCCCCTCGCAAATGAGAGCTGCCCACAAGACTGCAAGTAGGTTTCTGAAGATTGATGAGAAGAACATTGGTTCTGTCTCTGCTGATGTTTACAGACAGGTGCTGAGGAGCACAGCTGAAGGCCAGAAGGAGGTTCCACTGCATGATGTGACCAGGGTCCTTCAAGCATTTTCAAAGGTGGAAAACAATCTGCCCAAAGAGAAGTCCAAGGTCGAAATGATGAAAGCCTACGCGGACAACATTAACCGTGTGGCCGGGGTTTGTGGAGCTGCGAAGAGTACATATCAAGTTCTGCGGGACTACTTCTTCTAGGCCTCTGCTTTCAGTGTCATCCAAGTTTTGCTAGTCCCCAGTTGTGAAGTTTTCATCTAGGCCTCTCCTTTCAGTGCCATCGCAGTTTTGCTAGTCCCTAGTTCTGAAGTTTTGCCGGACTTGATCTTTTACGCATCAGAATTCACTCATCACAACATCCCAGTCATCTACTTCTGAAGCACTATGGAAGTCTTATCTCTTGTACCCGTTTATGTAGTGTCTTGTTTGGTCAGACTTTCTTTTGACTAAGTTGTGGTAATTGTTTTATCTTTGCTGGTGGATGAGATTTTGATCCTCTGAGAATATCCTTTTAAGAATATTTCTGGATACTCGTCTTTGTTAGTGTTGGCCTTGCTGTTCTAGTAATTGTAATATTGTGGCAATTGTTTAAAAAGAGGCTTGACAGCAATGAAATGGTCCAAGCTTCAACTGTGGATGCTCACTCCCCTCTCTTTGCTAAGCTTTGGCTCGCTGCCAAGGTTGCCATGTACATCTGATGTCTCTGTGTAGATAGCTGCATACCTGATCATTTCCAATTAACTGTATGTACATCTGATGTCTCTTGTGAAGATGGCTGCATACCTGATCATTTCCAATTAACTGTATGTATGTACATGTACATCGTACATGAAGCAAATTAACTGTGGCATGAATTACAAGACGCATTTCAGCTGCCACAAAGTCATCATGCTCACTCCAGCCGAGAGAGCCAAGTTAACAAGAGAGAGTGTTTTTCAAAGAGACGGTGCTTAACATCCAGCAGGAACATTTAACTGAATTACTTACGTGAAAAAATTGCATCAGGTCAACAGGTAGACTGAGGTTGAGACTCTGGCCAGTATGGTGCTGAAAAGTAAAGAAATCAAATCAGGTGACAACTGCAACTAGTTCTAACACTGAATCCACACGAGCACACTGATTGTACAAGAAGAAATATAATTGCAACATTACACTGCACTACTTCTCTCACGCCAAGTCATAACCAGAAATATAATTGCAACACTACACTGCACTCGTCTTAGATTTGTGTAGAAACGGATATATTTAGACATGTTTTAGTGTTTAATACATCCGTATCTACACAAATGTAAGACAATTAATCTGGGACAAAGGTTGTACTATATCGCAAGGAGCGGTACTCCTTTTTAAAACAAAATTTTTATTTATAGCGCAGCAGCTTCAGAGCATATATACCCGAGTGGCCATTTGGGCGATTTGCCGGCGACTGGCGTCATGCCGCCTCCTTCATCCTTTCTGCAGCTTTCCTTTCCTGGCCTTTCTCAATCTCTCTTCTATCCAATTCCTTCCGTACCTAGTTTTCTTCATCTTTCTATTCCTTTTCTCTGAAGTATCCAACTCCTTCCTGTCTCATTGAGGAGGGATCAAGCTCTGCTCTTTCACCAAGAATAAGTGAAATTTTTGGCAAATATTATCATTAACAGGGAGATGTGGAGGCTGGATGTCACATCCCTAGTTCTGGTCTGCCTAGTGCTAGCATCTGATGTTGCATCATGTTTAAATCTCCCAGAAAGTTGAAATGGGGAGGACAGAACCCCCATCACCCCCCTTAAACCAACTAGGGTTTACTAAAATCATTTTCAATGAACCCAAAATGCCATTCTAAAATGTTCATCATCTTTGCCTTGGTCTAGAACCTCTGACAAAAATGGTGCACACTTTTCTAGGACAACAAAGGGTCATTGAATTAAATCATATTGTTTGCATTTGGGCATTTAAATGCTATAAAATATTTTAAATGCTTAAATAATCACAAACTGCAATGTTTACTGCAGGATATATTTCCAACAGTGGTCATGAGCAGTTTCAAGATTTTTGGGATTGATTTAGTATTTTTTAATAAATCCACAAAGCTGCAGAAAAATAAAAAACAGGAATTAAAAGAGAAAGAGAGAGAACTTACCTGGCACCCCAACCGGCCCACCACTGCAGCAGCCCAGCCCACCACAGCAGCCCCTCTGTCGCCTTCCTCCTCGCGCCAGTAGGCAGGGGCGCGTGCCTGGCGTGCGCAACCACACGACGACCACCTCCAACCCTGCCTGCGTGCTTCCTCGTCGCCCTGGATCTCCCTCACGATGCCACGCACCCCCCTGGTCGCCTCTCACTCTCTCTCGAGCTCAATCCTTCTCTCGCTCTCTCCCTTCTTTGCGAAGCGAGCTCGCCGCCGCTTCGCCACAATGCACCTCCGTGCTCCCCTAGCCTCCCCGACGTGTCCACGAGCATCGCAGCGCCTCCCTCGTCCTCTCCGTCCAGCCACGCCTCGACGGAGGCCCTACATCGTCGCCATCTTCATCATCTTCGTCGCTGGCCGCCGGAGATCCCCCTTGCCGCTCCGCTCGCTCCGGTGCTTCCCCGAGCACGCCGAGGCCACCCCTGCACTCCCCGTGAGCTCCTCTTCCTTCTCCCCCTAGCAACGTCACTCGAGTTGCCCCCTTACCCCATTGGCCATCACGGCCGGGAGCTTGGCTCTGCTGGCCATGTCGCCGCCGTGGCCACCGTCACCTAAAGCCGTAACTGAGCGTGTCACCGTGCTCAGTGCACCCCCAGCAGGCCGTAGCACCCCTCTGCGCCCCCTGCCGTGCTTTCTAACATCGTTTCTGTGCACGCCCGAACTCCGGCCGCCGCCTAGCTCGACGTCGGTGTCATCTCCGGCCACCCCCGCACACACCGCCTGCTCCACTCGACGCGTGAGTTCACCAGCAGCACGTAGATGCCCTCCGCCGACCATTTGGTTGCTGGAGAAGGAATCCCGACTCCCTCCGCAGCGTCTGGCCTCGCCGGTGGCTTAACGCCGCTGGGTTTGACCCACTTTGACCCTGGCTGGGCCCCACCCGAGTCTATGACATGTGGGGCCGGCCCTAATTGGATTAGTTAGGTGTTAGTTAGTGCTAATCACCACTGTTAGGTGTTAATCCCCTCGCTAAACTACCTTGAGCCACTGACATGTGGGCCCAGACCTGCTGACATTTTTATTAGAATCAGTTTAACTCTAATTAACTCAATTAACTAACCGAGTCACTGACCAGTGGGCCCTACTGGTCAGGTTTGACCTGGAAGGCGCCTGTTGACCTGCTGAGGTCCGCATGACCTAATGCTGACGTAGCAATACATTTTCTGGATTTATTATTAATCAGGAAATTCCAGAAAATAGCTAAAACTTCTAAAATTCATAGAAATTCAACCATAACTCCAAATGAAAGAAATTATATATGAAAAATGATCAGAAATATCCAATCTATCCATCTATACATTTACATGCATGTTAGAACAACTTATAGCTGCTGTTTAGGACAAATCATATAAATGGCATTTGAATATCCACATATGGAGTTTGAATTTGAATCTTGGATTCAAACCAACTTCATTTAACCTGTTGCTAGTTGCATTAGCCCAAAACACAGCATATTAACATGTCATGATCATGCATCATATTATGCATTGCATTGGTTGTGTTTCCTTCTCTGTTGCCGGTATTTGTCCCCTCTCGATAGACGTGGTTTCAGCGATGAGTTCGATGACACCGATGAAGAAACTATATTATCTTCAGAAGTGCCAGGCAAGCAAAACCCCCTTGTACATTCCGATACAATCCCACTCTCTCGCTCTTGCTCTATTTTACTGCATTAGGACAACAACAATTCATTTGTTACTTGCTGCGGTAGTTGAACCCTTTTCCTCTGCATGACCTGTCATTGCCAAAGTAAATAGATGAGTGAAACCCACTAGCATGAGTAGGAGTTGTTTGAGCCCTGATGTGCCTACTCATTCTTGCTTGTTTGTCATGCCTTCTACCGCTTAGAGTTGAGTCAGGTCTGATTCATCGGGGATGAATTGGAACGTTGCGAACATGTCCTACCGTGTGTGAGCTAAGTGTGTGAACACGATTTGGTAAAGGTAGCGGTGAGAGGCCATGTAGGAGTACATGGTGGGTTGTCTCATTGAAGCCGTCCTCGAGAACTGAGTTCTGTGTTTGTGATCCATGAAACAGCATTACCACGCATTGGGCCCGAAACCAATGGACACTCTCGGCCTCTTAATCACCCTTGTCCTCTGTCCAGGAGTTGCAAGTAGTTTCTAGTGTTTGTAGTATGCTGGAGGCCGTGCATAGCGCTGACCCGAGGGGTGGGCTGTGATGCGGTAGGCATGTGGCCAGGTATCCCGGGTGCCCGTTTGGTGTCGCGGAACCCTCTACACATCGTTCGGGGCCGTATGTGGAAACCTCGGCCGGACTCCCTGCGGATGGAACCTGAATAGGTGATAAACATGGACTAGAGACTTGAGTGTTTAGGTAGGCCGTGGCCGACACCCTCGTTGGGCTTCCGCTTGAAGGTTGCCGGGTACATGTCGTGTAAACGACGGTAAGTGGTGAGAGCATGTGTGAAGAAGTACACCCCTGCAGGGTTAACATCATCTATCCGAATAGCCGCGTCCGCGGTAAAGGACCTCTGGGTTGCCTATACAGTTCATAGACAAGTGAAAGTGGATACTCTAAAATACGCAAGATAAGCGTGAGTGCTATGGATTCACTCGCTGATGACCGACACGTTCGTTGCTGGATCATGTATGCCTGTCCCTATAAGTTAGTGCCAATTTGGGTTCACGACTAGCTATGTCAGCCCGGGCTCCTTGTCATATGGATGCTAGCGACACTATCATATACGTGTGCCAAAAGGCGCAAATGGTCCCGGGCCTGGTAAGGCAACACCCATGGGGATACCGTGCGTGAGGCTGCAAAGTGATATGATGTGTTACATGCTAGATCGGTGTGGCATTGAGTCGGGTCCCGACACTTTGGTATCGAGCCCGATCGCTCAGAGGATTACCAAGCCAAACCGGTCGAAGTTGAGTCTAGAAATTCTTTAGTTATATAAGGGAATTGATTGTGGGATGGAACGTAAGGCTCTTTTTACTGCTTATACCTTATGCCCTTCTGATCCGAGTCATCTTATCTTTCCTACGGGGTTAAGGAACTGGGATTTCTCCTCTTTCTATCAGGATCACGTGTTACTAATACGTAGAATTATAAGATTGGTGAACTCAAGCCTCCGTTCAGTTCCTACTATCTCCGTGTATTGACAGTTGACTCCAGAACCTTGATATTGTGCTTCTGAGTGGTTATGCCACCATTTTTGTAGGATGTCTCAAATCCTTTGAGCATTTACAGCCGTTATGCTGTCCGAGTCATCCCAGGTTTCTAAACAATCTGATGCATTTGCAAAATCCTTTCCCTCTGGTTTCGATGTTCCTTTAGGCCAGGTTAATCACACTAATTGCTTAGTTGAGGTACTCTAATGCCTCGACATATACGTTGGAGTTATTATTACGACCCTAGGTGTCTTAGGGGATCACCTAGCAAGCTAGCCATATTTTGTGTTTCCCGTGTGATGATTCTGGCCATTATTCTCGAAAGCATCCTATGATGCCACTTAGTTAGTAGGCATTGTACTCCTGGTTTTTGAACCCAAGATTCACCCCACTTACTTCACGTTGATAGTGTTTGCTAGTTCCTTTAGGATATTACTAACCTTTGCAATAGTTCTCGAAGTCCGTGGTATTTCCTTCTTCCAATACCATGAACTGCTTATGGCAGAAGTTCCTTGTCGAATCGAAATATCACAACCAGAGCGCTCCGGATGAGTTCTTGACTCAATGTTGTGACTCTGCCAGTCCTACCTCTCTGCATGGATTACCGGAAGAAACTTGTTGAACTTGGTTCGACATACTAATCTATGCATCCACAACTCAGAAAATCATATGTTCCTTTGAGTTGTTCCCCCTTTAGTTGTATTCTGGCCCTCGTCTATAAATTGAATAGTCAGAAGTAGTCGTGCACTCGTGTTATCGATGCGTATTACTCTTGCGGTCCGTCAAGCCATTCTATTCTGGAATGACTAGGAGAAACAAACTCCAGAACCTCATCCATATCCAGGATTGGGTCAAAGCAGTTGTAATCCGCATATCAAATTGCTAATCTAGTTTTGATTCTGTTCTACCTTGGAGTATTACCATCTTTATATTAATATTATCATGGGAATTGCACACCATCCTATGAACTCTTGATGCAATGATACTTCTCACCCTCATTATTTATTTCTCGGTTCCCGTGTTGTCGCAACTGGAGTGCCAACAAGTGAATCGTGATGTGTGAAATCAATACTCCTAGCAACCCCGTTGTTTGGTAGTTAATGGACAACCATCTCATTCTTAGTGTATTGGTTATTGAATCATCACCCTAAGGTTGATCGTGTCACCTAGTCCTTAATTACGGTGTACCCTTTGGTCAATGAGTTAGGATTGTGTCAATCCCTTGCTCGTTTGATCATATCGTCTTGCCCTGAAAAGCAAGATTGTTATCGAGCTTAGCAACATACCAGTGGCTCATGATTTTCCAAATATCTTCTCGAAAGTATCACCAGGTCGTCACCTGACCGCTATGTTGAGTTGTGATCAAGTTGGTTTCTTGTAACCACCCCTTCTCCAAGAATCTGTGTTGGGTACCCCTGAGCTAGTTGGTTAAGCTGAACAACAACTTGGAGAGTTGGAAGATGGAAGCTTGTCTGATTTAGTCCATTTTGAGGGATATCATGTATGTGTGTTGAAGAAAGATGATATCTTCATCGATTGATCCTCGTGACTAGTTGTTGGACCTATTGTCTTACCCAAAACTTTGATTGGAGTATGGGCTATCCTCGAATCAAATCAGAACCAACGATGTTCATAATGTTTTCTTACTCGTGGTTGATTCCTCGAGCATACACCATTATATCCTTTGGTCTGACCAATGCTATCACCTTGTTCACATAATTATGGAATTCCATTTACATGGAAATCTCGATGACTTGTTGTTGAGCCGTCGACAACATCCTTATCCCTTCCATGATTTTGTTGAACATTAAGCTAGTGTTGGAAACTTTTGAAAGCATTATCTTCATGACTCGCTCATGAAGCATATGCTCGGATGTAAGAAGTGACTTCCTCCAGTTCATGTGCATTTGATGCAAGTTGCCCCCGTGAATTTGAACGTCAATGTTGCTTCCTCTGGAATCACCTCAAGTTAGTCATGCATATGTGCAAAGTATTCTGTGGTTTGGAGACTTGCAACCTTCATTCTATATGTGTCCCTAGCACACCAATCCACTGCTTGATTTGTTCAAGGAGAAGAAGTCTCTTCTTAAGAGCAAGACTTATGCAAGGACTTCGATATCCTTGTTGATGGTTCCCCACCTGAACTCGGTAGTGTTTTATTATAAGACTACTACTGTTATGACCGGAACGGTCTATACTAGGAAGAGGCCCATAAGGCATTAGTATTAGGGACTTGGTCCACAAGTTATCTTAGGAAATTATCTTAGGAAAGTTATCTTAGGCTAAAGTTATAAATACTCATGTAAGACATCGATTTGAGGCAAGCAATAAAGACTATTATTATCTTTTGTCGCCTGCTCCCAGAGGAGCCGAAACCCTAGCCGCCGCCGCCTTCAACCCTAGCTGCGACGGCGCCTGCCACGGCCAAGAATCGCTTCCTCCTCGCCTCGCCTCCTTGCCCCTACAACCTCACGCCTAGGCCTGGTAGAACCCTAGCTGTTTCTACCAATTTGGTATCTAGAGACACCAGCCGATCATGTCCCAACCTCCATCACCGCCGCCGCTACTATCCGCCATCGCCAGCTCTCGCTGCCGCCAAGCCGCTTCACGATGACGACCGATCCGCACCACCACCGACACCACACCACTGCCAAAGAGTTCCTTCCAGCGCCACCGCCCGCTACGACGACGCGGGCGCGGAGCAGACGCTTCTGTGAGCCGCCGCCATCAACAAAGAACACCGCCGCACCTAGGGCTACGGGTCGCCCTCGCACCAGTGCGCTTCACCATCGCCATCGCCGATCCTCGCTTATGCGGCCGCCCGTCAGCATAGCCTACTCCGCGCCACCGAACACCAGAGGCCTTCCTCGCGGTTTGATCACCCTCCACTCGGCGAACCACGCCCGGCGCGCCCGACCCAAAGATACGCACCGCCGGGCGCATGCGGCCGCCCGAGGCACGGCGGCCTAACACCCTCGCCGCTAAACCGACTTCGCGACCTCACGAGGGCACGGAGGACCCTCAACTCGCTCAACCAAGGCGAGCGCTTCTTCGAGGGCAGCGGACGCCGCCGGATCGCACCGCTTGCGTCCTATCATCTTCGAGGTGCAGCTCAGACCGTATTACGCCCTAGAGCAGACGAGGCGGCATGCCACCTTGGGAGCTGCTGAGCTCTATCTCCTCCGCTTTAGACCTCCTATCCGCTGGAGCAGATCGGGCGGCCCTCGCCGCTTGTCGCTCACATCGACGGTGCAGACTACGCCGACCGCTTCCAGTTCTGGCATGCCATGCGCCGGGCGCTCACGACCACCAGCGGCGAGCTCTTTGTGGGCGGGTTGCGGATCATCTCCGCGTGGGCGCCGAGCTCCGGACCCCACGACCTCCAGACGGCCATGTACTATGCCCGGTTTTGAGCAGCGGGCCCAGCACCGCAGCGGCCACTCGGACGGAGCGGCCGTCACCCCACGGGCGCTCGACTTCTTCAAAGATCGGTCGGCCTCCCCACGACGGCCCCACCCCGGCGATTACCCGCCTTTTCGCTGCCTGTCACGCCGCCGAAAGCAGCAGAGCGCCGCCGTCAAGGTCTTTGCTTCAACTGTGACGAGCCCTACACGCCACCCATGTCCGCCTCGCCTCTTCTATTTAGAGAAGGTGGACTACACCGAGGAGGACGCCTCCGACGCGACTACCACCGCCGCAGCTACGGAGGATGCGGTCAGGATTCCACAACAACAAAGATGTGTCGTCTCCCTTCACGCCTCGGCAGCATCCGTATGAAGCGGACCATGTTGTTGCCGTAACGATCCATGGCGAGCGACTGGTGGCCCTGCTGGATACGGGCTCCACACACAACTTCCTGCCAGAGTCGACCATGTGTCGGTTAGCACTCCCAACAACAGGCGGGGAGCGCTTGAGGATTATAGTGGCAAACGGCGATCACCTCCGGTTCCATGGGCTAGCCCGAGACGTTCCCATCTCCATCGGCGATGAAATTTTTTCCATTACCTGTGCAGGGATCGATCTGGGCTGTTTCGACTTCATTCTCGGGGTGGACTTTCTCCGGACACTAGGGCCCATACAGTGATTTCGACGCTACCACGATGACATTCGGCGGCAGGCCGCCGATCCGTGGAAAGGCCTTGGGGCGCCCGGCAAGCAAGCACACCTACGCTTGGTCCGCCAGATCCTCGAGGCCGAGCACCCCCATCGATCCTCTTCGCAGCAAAGACAACGACATCTTCGACGAGCCGCGGGTCTTCCGCCTGCCCGGTGTACGACCATCGATTCACCTCGCACGGGCTCCACTCCGTAGCAAGGCGCCCTATCGCTACCCACACCGCAGAAGGATGAGCCGGAGCGCCAGCAGTGCCTCGATGCTCGCCGCAGTATCATCTCGATCTCCACGTCACCCTTCTCGGCGCCGTGCTTCGTCCGTAAGTCCGACGGCACATGGCGCTTCAGATCGACTATCAAGCGCCCTCAACGCGCTCACGCCAAGGACAAGTTCCCTATACCGGTGGTCGACGAGCTCTTGGATGAGCTCCATGGGGCACGCTTCTTCACCAAGCTCAATCTCCGGTCGGGCTATCATCAGGTGCGCATGCATCCGGACGACATCGCTAAGACGGCGTTCGCACCCACCATGGCCACTTCGAGTTCTTGGTGATGCCTTTCGGTCTCGCCAACGCCCCGGCAACATTCCAGGCCCTAATGAACGACGTCCTTCGGCCCTACTTACGGCGGTTTGTGCTTGTTTTCTTTGATGACATTCTTATCTACAGCGCCACCTGGGCCGAACATCTCCAAGGACGTCGCCATCATCTTCAACGAGCTTCGAGCGCACAACCTCCACCTTAAGCGCTCGGTGCTCGCTCGGGACACCTACCGCCGCCTACCTCGCCATGTCATCTCAGCCGACGGGTGGCTATGGACGCCGATAAGGTGGCGGCCGCTCCGCCGCCGACGCCAAGACTTCGCCGCTGGCTCTCCGCGGTTCCTTGACTCGCCGGCTACTACCGAAATTTATCCGGAGTTCGACTCATCGCGCGCCCCTCACGCGTTGCTTCGCCACGACGCTTCGCTTGGGACGACGAGGCAACAGCGGCGCTCGAGGCCCTCAAGGGGCCCTCACGACAGCCCCGCCCTCTAGATGCCCGACTTCACCGCCTGCTCGTGGTGGATCAGGACGCCGGCGCCGGTTCGATGTCAGATTCATCGTATGATGGGCCCTCGCTTTCTTCACCGACCCGCGCCCGCGCCATCTTAAATTGGCTGCTTACGAAGGGAGCTCATTGGCCTCGCCCAGTGCCGTGGCGTCATTGGCGGCCATACTTGTGGGGACGGACCTTCCACATTCAGACGGACCACTACATACCAAGTTCTTGCTAGATCAACGTCACAACCGTGCCGCAGCACCAGTGGATCGCAAGTTTTCGCTTCGACTTCTCCGCCGAGTATCGGCCGGCCGTTTTAACACCGTGGCCGACGCGCTATCCCGTCGCGATGCCGATTTAGCGCCGCCGCCGACTCGACCGACGGACGGTCTCAGCATCCGCCCGGGCATTATTCGCCTCTTCGCCGACATTCGACGCGCCATTGAGGCGGCAGATGATGCCGCCCTATTACAAAGAAGAAGCTAGCGGCCGCACCTTGAGGAGCCTTGGCGCTTTTCGATGGATCGTTCCTCCATGGGCGCCGGATCTTTGTTCCAACAAGATGATGATCTCCGTCACCAGTGTTACAGCCGCCCACTCGCCGCCATGAGGGTGTGCGAAAACCTCCATCGCTTTCGCGCCGACTTCTACATCCTCGCGATCGTGCTCGTCCGTGGATCGGGTTCGGTCTTGTCGACTTGCCAGCGCAATAAGACGGAGACCCCGAGACCAGCGGGCTTCTTCAGCCCTTGGAAGTGCCATCTCGTGTTTGGGCGGATATTTCCATGGACTTCATCGAGGGCCTTCCCAAGGTTGGGGGCAAGTCGGTCATCCTCACGGTGGTCGATCGCTTCTCTAAGTATGCCCACTTCATCGCGCCGCCATCCGTGACACGGCGGCGTCTGTGGCTTTCGGGCCTTCTTCGACGGCATTGTCCGTCTCCATGGGTTCCCGACTTCGATTGTCGCGATCGACCCGGTCTTCATAGGCTATGTCCGGCGCGACCTTTTCCGGATGGCGGTGTTCAGCTCCGCCTCGATATGCTCCATCCTCGCATGCACGGTCATCCGAGGTGTTTAACAAGGTCATTGCTATGTATTTACGCCAGTGACAGTGATCGGCCTCGCGATGGGTGGATCGCTCTCTTGGGCGGAGTAATCGCTACAACACTTATCACTCCGCCTGCCACACACCATTTGAGGTGGTCTATGGTCGCCCACCCCGCCTATACTTCCGGCCGACCCAGAGACGGCCCGAACGGTGGCTACAGTGACCTTATCCGCACCCGTGATGAGATGCTAGCGGAGGTCCGTCGGCGCCTACTTCAGCCCAGCAGACGGCCAAGCACTACTACGACGATCATCATCGCGAGGCCGAGTTCGCCGTGGCGATCGGGTGTGGCTGCGCTTTCTCCACCGCTTACGCAATCACTAGACCAGCTGCAAGCGCAAGCTTGGCCTCGACACGCCGGGCCCTTCCCTCGTCGTGGAGCGATCGAAGGTGGCCTATCGTCTTCAGCTTCCACCACGCCAAGATCCACGACGTGTTCCATGTGGGGCTGCTCAAGCCTTTCGTGGCGATCCACTGATGCTCCTCCCGCGCTTCCTCCAACCGCCGAGGGTCGATTCTTCCCGAGCCAAAGAAAGGTGTTGCAGTGCCCAGCTCCGCTGTGGCATCTGGTTCATTCTAATTCATGGGCGGGCCTTCCGAGGAGGAGGCTACATGGGAACAGCGTGAAGATTTCCTCCAACACTATCAGACTTTCAGCTCGAGGACGAGCTATTTGCATGACGGGAGAGATGTTATGACCGAACGGTCTATACTAGGAAGAGGCCCATAAGGCATTAGTATTAGGGACTTGGTCCACAAGTTATCTTAGGAAATTATCTTAGGAAAGTTATCTTAGGCTAAAGTTATAAATACTCATGTAAGACATCGATTTGAGGCAAGCAATAAAGACTATTATTATCTTTTGTTGCCTGGCTCCCAGAGGAGCCGGAAACCCTAGCCGCGCCGCCGCCTTCAACCCTAGCTGCGACGGCGCCTGCACGGCGCGCAACCGCCTCCTCCTCGCCTCGCCTCCTTGCCCCTACAACCTACGCCCTAGGCCTGGTAGAACCCTAGCTGTTTCTACCAACTACATGGTCATGCTTGTCTGGGACAACGTGTTCACATGTTGTAGCAGAACCAGCTCATGTTTTGGAGCTTGCTATCGTAGTTCATCCCCCAAGAATCTCGCAACGTCATCTCGTCGATTTGTGTTGCAAACTTTCATTTTTCTTTCTAGACTTGATGAGTCTGGAATATCCTGACACCAACCAGATCTGAATCTCAGGCAGATATGATGGTTGGAACGTTTTACCAAGAATTATAATATTGGTCTCCCTGTAACTCGGTAAAGTGGATGTCGTGGCCAACACATCCAGCCAGGAGACCCATTATTGTAGTATCTTGATTGAGCAAGTTGGCCACCTCCCCATAAGGATTTCGTAGGATACTACTTCCGTAGTTATTCCTTATGGATTCTTGTGCTCCCGAAGTCCGACCTTTTACTTGATGTTCTATGTACCAAACCATTTTAATAAACGGGTTGCGCTAGCACATCAAGGAGAACATTAGAAGCGGAGTGCTAAATGTCTCTCGGTCGATCATCCAGAATTTGTCCCCTTGGCCCCGCTAAGGTGAAATCTCAGAAAGTGTTATCTTCCTTTGTATCTGCATCCTCCACCGGTATTCATCATGGTAGCATGTTGTGTTGCCAGGATCCCTGACACGGATGTTGGTAAAACCTTGATGACTATGGAAATGCTCAAGTTCTTGAGAGCATGCACAAGCACTAGGTGTTATCATCAGCACTAACTGGGATTGCTCCCAGTTTCCTCAGTTATACTATAACTTTTCAACAGAGGAATCACTCTCTTCTGTTGGGTTTCTCCCCAGATACTAGAATCATTCCAGCATTTGCATTTTGTTCCCAGGTTGCACCGCCATTGTGCCACCCTACCATGGACTACCCCACTCAGTAATTACTGATCAGTATCGTCTTCAAAAGAGGTCCTACCATGGGGCCCATCCATTTCCGATGATAAGCAAAATCATCCATTGCGTTGTCTTCAACAAGGTAATCCACATCATCCATTCCAGTCCGAGTATGCCATTCTACCGAACTCTTTCAAACGGTTGATCGAGATTTGCCTCAGGCTGGTATAGAGAATTTTATTGATCTTTGTGTCAAAGATAATTCTTTTTGCCAATTAAGATAATAGTTCTACGAGTCATTTTTCCTGAAGTGCCCTGTTGTGGTATCATGGCAACTCAAACCCTCGGTACGTTGACAACCGTTCACCACCTTCTTAAGTGTGGGATTGTTGTCTACCTAGTGAACCCTCGTCATATGTTCCACTCCATCCCTCTAGAGTTTCCTTTTCCTCTCGTTGTCTTGTTGACATGAGTTCTCAGAGCAAGACGACGAGACAAAGATGGTGATCGAATCAACGCCCTTATGAAGTGCAACCTGGATCGTGAAGATTGTGTTAGTTTGCGTCCCCCTTCATCTTACCCTACGCTTGAATCTCGGGATGAGATTCTTGTTTAGTGGGGGTGAGTTGTCACATCCCTAGTTCTGGTCTGCCTAGTGCTAGCATCTCATGTTGCATCATGTTTAAATCTCCCAGAAAGTTGAAATGGGGATGACAGAACCCCTAGCACCCCCCTTAAACCAACTAGGGTTTACAAAAATCATTTTCAATGAACCCAAAATGCCCTTCTAAAATGTTCATCATCTTTGCCTTGGTCTAGAACCTCTAACAAAAATGGTGCACACTTTTCTAGGACAACAGAGGGTCACTGAATTAAATCATATAGTATTTGCATTTGGGCATTTAAATGCTATAAAATATTTTAAATGCTCAAATAATCACAAACTGAAATGTTTACTGTAGGATATATTTCCAACAGTGGTCATGAGCAGTTGCATGATTTTTGGGATTGATTTAGTATTTTTTAATAAAGCCACAAAGCTGCAGAAAAAATAGAAAACAGGAATTAAAAGAGAAAGAGAGAGAACTTACCTGGCACCCCAACCGTCCCACCACTGTAGCAGCCCAGCCGGGAAAAGTCAGCCCAACCCACCACCGCAGCCCCTCTCTCGCCTTCCTCCTCGCGCCAGTAGGCAGGGGCGCGTGCCCGACACATGAAGCCACACGGCGGCCACCTCCACCCTGCCTGCATGCTTCCTCGTCACCCTGGATGTCCCTCACGACGCCACGCATCCCCTGGTCGCCTCTCACTCTCTCTCGAGGTCAATCCCCTTCTCTGCTCTCTCTCCCTCTCTGCCCGAGCGAAGCTCGTCGCCGCCGCTCACCATCGATGCAGCCTCTGTGCTCCCCTAGCCTCCCCGACGTGTCCACGAGCATCGTAGTGCCTCCCTCGTCCTCTCCGTCCAGCCACGCCTCGCTAGAGGCCCTGCATCGTCGCTATCTTCATCATCTTCATCGCCGGCCACCGGAGATCCCCCTTGCCGCTCCGCTCGCTCCGGTGCTTCCCCGAGCACGCCGAGGCCACCCCTGCACTCCCTGTAGATCCTCTTCCTTCTCCCCTAGCCACGTCACTCGAGCTGCCCCCTAACCCCGTTGTCCATCATGACCGAGAGCTTGGCTCCGCCGGCCATGTCGCCACTGTGGCCACCGTCACCTACAGCCGCAACTGAGCATGTCACCGTGCTCAGTGCACCCCTGCTATGTCTTGAGCTTGCGTTGGTTTTCCTTGAAGAGGAAAGGGTGATGCAGCCATAGTAGCGTAAGTATTTCCCTTAGTTTTTGAGAACCAAGGTATCAATCTAGTAGGAGGCTCCTCAAAAGTCCCACGCACCTACACAGAGCCTCAAAAGTCCCACGCACCTACACAAACAAACAAAGAACTCGCAACCTACGCAATAAAGGGGTTGTCAATCCCTTCACGGCCACTTGCGAAAGTGAGATCTGATAGAGATAGTATGATAAGATAAATATATTTTTGGTATTTTATAATATAGATGCAAAAAGTAAAGATGCAAATAAAAGTAGATTTGAAGCAAATATGATAAGAGATAGACCACGAGGCCATAGGTTTCACTAGTGCTTCTCTCAAGATAGCATAAGTATTACGGTGGGTGAAAAATTACTGTCGAGCAATTGATAGAAAAGCGAATAATTATGAGATTATCTAGGCATGATCATGTATATAGGCATCACGTCCGTGACAAGTAGACCGACTCCTGCCTGCATCTACTACTATTACTCCACACATTGACCGACTCCTGCCTGCATCTAGAGTATTAAGTTCATAAGAATAGAGTAACGCCTTAAGCAAGATGACATGATGTAGAGGGATAAACTCAAGCAATATGATATAAAACCCATCTTTTTATCCTTGATGGCAACAATACAATACGTGCCTTGCTGCCCCTGCTGTCACTTGGAAAGGACACCGCAAGATTGAACCCAAAGCTAAGCACTTCTCTCATGGCAAGAAAGATCAATCTAGTAGGCCAAACCAAACTGATAATTCGAAGAGACTTGCAAAGATAACTCAATCATACATAAAAGAATTCAGAGAAGATTCAAATATTATTCATAGATAAACTTGATCATAAACCCACAATTCATCGGATCTCGACAAACACACCGCAAAAAGAGTTTATATCGAATAGATCTCCACAAGAGAGGGGGAGAACATTGTATTGAGATTCAAAAAGAGAGAAGAAGCCATCTAGCTAATAACTATGGACCCGTAGGTCTGTGGTAAACTACTCACAACTCATCGGAGGGGCTATGGTGTTGATGTAGAAGCCCTCCGTGGTCGATTCCCCCTCCGGTGGAGCGCCGACGAAGGCTCCAAGATGTGATCTCGCGGATAGAGAAGGTTACGATGGTGGAAATTGTGTTTCGTTGGCTACCTGGATGTTCTCGGGGTACGTAGGCTTATATAGGAGGAAGAAGTACGTCGGTGGCCGCACGAGGGGCCCACGAGACAGGGGGCGCGCCCTGTAGGGGTGGGCGCGCCCTCCTATCTCGTGGCCGCCTCGGCTGCTTCTTGACTTGCACTCCAAATCCTTTGGATCACGTTCGTTCCAAAAGTCACGCTCCCGAAGGTTTCATTCCGTTTGGACTCTGTTTGATATTCCTTTTCTTCGAAATACTGAAATAGGCAAGAAAACAACAATACGGGCTGGGCCTCCGGTTAGTAGGTTAGTCCCAAAAATGATATAAATGTGTAAAATAAAGCCCATAAACATCCAAAAGGGGTAATATAATAGCATGGAACAATAAAAAATTATAGATATGTTGGAGATGTATCAAGCATCCCCAAGCTTAATTCCTGCTCGTCCTCGAGTAGGTAAATGATAAAAAGAGAATTTTTGATGTGGAATGCTACCTCGCATAGTTCTCAATGTAATTTTCTTTATTGTGGCATGAATGTTCAGATCCAAATGATTCAAAATAAAAGTTCATATTGATAAAAGAAATAGTAACACTTCAAGCATACTAATCAAAGTAATCATGTCTTCTCAAAATAACATGGCAAAAGAAAGTTCATCCCTACAAAATCATATAGTTAGGCTATGCTTCATTTTCGTCACACAAAGATGTTCCCAACTTCTATACCCTCGATGACAAGCCAAACAATTATTTCATCCTTAAATAATCTCAAACTTTTTCAATCCTCACGCAATACATGAGCGTGAGCCATGGATATAGCACTATGGGTGGAATAGATTATGATGATGGGGATTGTGTGGAGAAGACAAAAAAAAAGAGAAAGTCTCACATTGACGAGGATAATCAACGGGCTATGGAGATGCCCATCAATTGATGTCAATATGAGGAGTAGGGATTGCCATGCAACAGATGCACTAGAGCTATAAATGAATGCTCAACAAAAGAAAACTATTGGGTGTGCATCCAACTTGCTTGCTCACGAAGACCTAGGGCATTTGAGGAAGCCCATCGTAGGAATATACAAGCCAAGTTCTATAATGAAAAATTCCCACTAGTACGAAAAAGAAACCTATGAGACTCACTATATGGAAAACATGGTGCTACTTTGAAGCACAATATATGAGACTCACTACATGAAGAAGTGCTACTTTGAAGCACAAGTGTGGAAAAAGAGATAGTAACATTGCCCCTTTTATTTATTTTCTTTTTTTCCTTTTTTCTTTTCTCTTTTTTTGGGCCTTTTTTTTCTTCTGTCTTTTGGCCTTTTTTATTTCTTTTTATTTTTGGGCAATGCTCTAATAATGATGATCATCGCACTTTCATTGATTACAACATATGAATTACAACTCGAAACTAGAACAAGATATGACTCTATATGAATACCTCCGGCAGTGTACCGGGATGGTGTAATGAATCAAGAGTGACATGCATGAAAAATAATGCATGGTGGCTTTGCCACAAATACGATGTCAACTACATGATCATGCAATGGCAATATGAAAAAAGCAAAGTATGTCATGATGATGATAAACGGAACGGTGGAAAGTTGCATGGCAATATATCTCGGAATGGCTATGGAAATGCCATAATAGGTAGGTATGGTGGCTGTTTTGAGGAAGATATAAGGAGGTTTATGTGTGATAGAGCGTATCGTATCACGGGGTTTGGATGCACCGGCAAAGTTTGCACCAACTCTCAAGGTGAGAAAGGGCAATGCACGGTACCGATGAGGCTAGCAATGGTGGAAAGGTAAAAGTGCGTATAATCCATGGACTCAACATTAGTCAAAAGAACTCATATACTTATTGCAAAATTTAGAAGTCATCAAAAATCAAGCACTACGCGCATGCTCCTAGGGGGATAGATTGGTAGGAAAAGACCATGGCTCGTCCCCGACCGCCACTCATAAGGATGCACAAGCCAGGTACACTTCATATTTCAAATTTGTTACACAACTTTAACCATACGTAGATGCTACGGGACTTGCTAACTTCAACACAAGCATTATTTAAATTCATAATCACCCAACTAGCATGACTTTAATATCACTACCTCCATATCTCAAAACAATTATCAAGTATCAAATTGATCATAGCATCCAATTCACTTCCTATGATAGTTTTTATTATACCCAACTTGGATGCTCATCATTCTAGGACCAACTTTGTAACCATAGAAAATACCATGCTGTTATAAAAGACTCTCAAAAAGATATAAGTGAAGCATGAGAGACTAGCAATTTCTTCAAAATTAAGACACCACCGTGCTCTAAAAGATATAAGTGAAGCACTAGAGCAAAAACTATCAAGCTCAAAAGATATAAGTGAAGCACATAGAGTATTCTAGCAAATCCTAATCAAGTAGGCTTCTCCGAAAAGGTGTCAACAGCAAGGATGATTGTGGTAAACTAAAAAGCAAAGACTAATATAATACACGGCGCTCCAAGCAAAACACATATCATGTGGCGAATAAAAATATAGCTGCAAGTAAAGTTACCAATGAACGAAGACGAAAGAGGGGATGCCTTCCCGGGGCATCCCCAAGCTTAGGCTTTTGGCTTTCCTTGAATATCTTGGGGTGCCATGGGCATCCCCAAGCTTAGGCTCTTGCCACTCCTTATTCCATAGTCCATAAAATCTTTACCCAAAACTTTAAAACTTCACAACACAAAACTCAATAGGAAATCTTATAAGCTCCGTTAGTGAAAGAAAAAAAACCACCACATGTACTGTAATAAACTCATTCTTTATTTATTTTGGTGTTAAACACTACTAGGAAAAGGGCTATAGATAGGATTGATTCTAATGGCGCACCGTGGAGGCAGTGCGCCACTACTATATACTAATGGCGCACCTGTTCCTGATACGCCATTAGAGTGGAAGACACTAATGGCGCACCGTGGAGAGGGTGCGCCATTAGTATGATTTTTTTTTCATTTTCCCATACATACTAATGGGGCATGAGGCCTACAATGCGCCATTACTATATATAACTTCTAATGGCGCACCGTGGACAGGGTGCGCCTCTAGTATGAATTTTTTTTCCATTTTCCCATACATACTAATGGCGCATGGCTTCTACAATGCGCCATTACTATATATAACTTCTAATGGCGCACTAAGCAGGCAGTGCGCCATTACTCTAAATTTTGTTTTATTCTTTTTTTGCAAAACGACTAATGGCGCACGCTCTTCTGATGCGCCATTAGTAACCAGGGTTACTAATGGCGCATGAGCAGAGGGTGCGCCATTAGTAACCTGGGACCAACAAGATATTTTGGACAGCCCACACCTACCCACTCACTTTCCCCACTTCATTCCATCCACCTCCTTCTCCAAGATTTCGCCATCTCCTCCTCCTCACCTCATTTCCACCATAGATTCAACAAAATTATGGTGAAATTACCTATTTTGATAGGTAAGTAAGGGAAATCTATCTTCATGATATAGATCTACTTTTTTTCTCCCTAGCTCGCTCCAACAACGCTCACATGCACTTTTGTGGCCTAGCTAGATCTATGTATGTTTGTGGTGTTGCAAGTGTTTGTGGTGTTGCATATATGTTTGTGTTTGAAGGTACCGTATTTGAAATATGCGATAGTTGCCAATATTTTGCCGGAATGTTTTGATTCATTTCGCTTTCAAGCGAGAATTTTGGCACTATGCATTCTTTTTGGTCCTATTTTTAGGAAGGTCATGCCAAATTTTTCTTGGTTCTAACATATCGCTTTTGTTTCTACCCGCAGACGACCATGGTCCGCATGATGACCGAAGGCATCGTGAATAGGTTTTTGAGCTCCGCCAAGGCCGAGATGCTTCAAAAGAACGAGACGGAGATAAGATGTCCATGTCGAAGATGCAAGTCAAGAGCCTTATTGCGGACCCGGATTCCGGCAGGTGGGACCACCGTCTTGCGTGGTTTCATGGATGGCTATCGGTGGCAAGGTGATGAAGATGACTATCAAGTCGCCCATGGCCGGGCCGGGCAAGAAATGAGGAAGGGCAACAAGACAAGTACCACCGTGGCGAGGGCGGGCGAGAAGACGAAGAATCTCCGTGACATGATCACGACGGTGATGTTGTACACGATCATCATGTAGAAGATGTCGACATGATGATGAGGAAGATCAAGACGAAGGGCATGATCATGAAGATGAAGATGCCGGAGCAGACGACGATGGAGGCTGGGTGCAGGACCCTCATATTCAAGAGCTGCTTCTCAAGCGGACGGAAAACGCAAGAGCTGCCGCCGAGAGAAAGCCAAGCTGGATCAACTGGAGATAGACGCGTTACTCCATTGTATGAAGGATGCAGCCCGAGGATACCCTTTGAAAGTAACGCTCATGGCTCGAGATGAAGGTAAAACACAAAATGACCGACGATGCTTCGACGAGAACATGTCATTCGCACGAACGCCTTCCCAAGGGGAACAAGTGCCCACCAGTTTCGAGGAGGCGAAGAAAATCGTGTGTCCTCTGGATTTACCGCACGTGAAATACCATGTGTGCATGAACAATTGCATCATTTATCGGGACGAGCACGCGAGTCTACCATATGTCCGTGTGCGGTGTCACTCGATACAAGAAGAGGAAGAAAGCTCCTCGAAAATCGGCGTGGTACTTTCCGATCACTCGCCTACAGCGGTATTTCGCGGACCCTAAGGTAGCAAAGCTCCTGCGCTGGCACGCGGAAAAGGAGGAGAAGAAGCGAGAAGATGACGCAAATGATCCGGAGATAGATAAAAAGACAAGATGCTTTGAGTCACCCTAAGGATGCGAGCGCTGGCAAGCGTTGAACTTCAAGACCTGAATTTGGGAAGGATCCAAGGAACATCGTGGCTTTGGGCGCGAGCACCGATGGAGTCAATCCGCTTGGCAGCCGAGAAGCACACATAGCACCTGGCCTGTGTTTGTGTGGATGTACAACCTTCCCCGGTTGTGCATGAAGAGGAAGTACATTCACATGAGTATGCTAATTGAAGGGCCAAAACAACCAGGAACGACATCAATCAGATCCGGGGCTGCTCAAGGAGGAGCTAGACACGCTGTGGAAAACGCCACCAATACGTGGGGCGCCGCAGAAAGAATATTTCCCTATGAGAGCCGACCGCCACGACGGTGCATGACTATCTCGATTACGGATATCTCGCGGGCAAGGTAGTCCACGGATTTTCCGGATGCGTAAGGTGCATGGATGACACAACGACGCCAGCTAGATAGAGATCCCGGTCTTGAAAACCGTGTTCATGGGACATCGAAGGTGGCTTCGCAACGATGACCCGTGGAGGAAACGCAAGGATCTGTTTGATGGTGAAACCGAACCCAAAACGCCTGTACGAGGAGCGGCGAGGAAATAGACAAGCTGTTGAAAAATTGGAAAGACCGCCCACCGCCGAAAGATGCGAAGGCGCTAGAGCATTGCTGAAGGTATGGAAAACGAGGTCTGTTTTCGACTTGCCGTCTCGAAGATCCACCGTGTGCCTCACAGCCTTGATGTCATGCATATCACGAAGAACGTGTGCGAGTCTGCTTGGTACCGCTCAACATGCCGAGAGGACCAAAGATGGGCCGAAAGCAAGGGCGCACTTGAAATCAATGGGCATCGTGCAGGAGCTTCACGCTAATGATGATGATGATGATGATGATGAGGCAAAGCAGACACGGAAAGTCGCCGCAAAGGCAAAAAGGCCAAGAAGACCGGAAATGACTACCTCCCGCGTGCTTCACTCTAAGTCGAGGAGATCGAGCAGTTTTCACCGCCTCCTAGGAGTAAAACTTCCTTACGGTTACGCTGGGAAGATAAGCAGATACCTAGACCCAAATGGGCGAAGTTCAGCGGGATGAAGTCTCACGACCGTCACATGCCGATGACGCAGATACTTCCAGCCAGTAATCAGGATCATGGACGCGCACGTCCGTGGAAACGCTATTTGGCCTATGCAACTTTTTTCGACATCATCTCTCGAAGTCGATTGGCGGAGGCAACTCGAAGGCTACAGGAAGAGATCATGGTGATACTATGTGAGCTTGAGATGTACTTCCGCCCGCATTCTTCGACGCTATGGTGTATCTGCTGGTCCATATAGTGGAGGATATCATCCAACTCAGGCCGACGTTCTCGCACAAAGATGATGCCGCTCGAAAGGATGAATGGTGTCATCAAAGGATACGTTCGCAGCATGTCACGCCCAGAGGGAAGCATAGCCAGGGCTTTTCGATCAAGAGTGCATCTCCTCATCGCATTTAATTATCTAGGCATCGAGAACCCCGCTGGTCTGCCTGTCAACAGCACCTCGGCAGCTCGCTGGATGGGGTCACCATGAGGGTCGCCGTGAAATGCATGTCGACTTTGAGGGTTGACTCACCGACTTTGAAAGAGCAAACCTAGTCGCGCTACAACACATAGACGTGGTCGATCCTTGGGTGGTAGAGCACAAAACCTTTATTAAGAAGACGACAATGACCGAGGCCAACAGAGGACGGACGGAGATATACTCAAAGAGCACAACTCATGTTTCACACGTTGGTTCAAGCGAAGCTTCGTCGTACTTTTACGTGAGTATTCTTCCGCTGAAGAACAACTCATATTCGCCTTGTCACAGTATGCCGAGCACAACCTCGATGACCTATGAGGCGCATTTATATCAACGGCTACACATTCTACACCGAGGACAAGGACATGAAGAGCGATGGTTATCGAACTCCGGGTAACGATGGAATCCTACACCGTAACGACAAGGACAGATACTACGGAAGGATCGAGGAGATCTGGGAGCTGAGCTACGCGGAGAGAAGGTCCCGATGTTCCGTGTCGATGGGCCAAAACGCATAAAGAAGACCGTATTTGACCACCATGGTTATACCCGGCCAAATCCAAGATCATGGGCGCAAACATCACCGCAAAAAATGAGCCATGGGTACCGGCTTCCCAAGTGGACCAATGCTTCTTCATTACCGACCCGCCAAAGCCCAGTCGTGTTGTCGTGAGGAGAGGCAAAAGGAAGATCATCGGAATGGATGGAGTAGCCAATGAGCAAGACTTCGACAAGTACGGCGACCCGAAGATCGAACATGACGACGACGATGAAGTAGCAGCACACACCACAAGAAGAAGCAGGACCACCCTACCTAAAGGACGTCTGCTCCACGTAAGAACTCCGCTTGCGAAAAAGAAGGGCAAGAAGATTGTGAACAGATAGCTAGCTAAGACCGATTGTATTTAAATCGTAGTCTTCATTTCTCGATTGTATTTCATGCATGGGCACTTTTTGATATCATGAATATTTTTAAATTTCATGGGCACTTTTTGAATTCATGAGGACACTTGATCTCGATTCCTCCATCTCGATCTCGATCCTCCATCTCGATCGCACTCAAGACCTCCCCCGCTTAGCTCCACCCATCGCAACCTCCCCGCCTCCACCGCCGAGCACCGCCCCCCAAGACCAAGACTTTTTGAACATATTTTCTATTTTTTTACTATTTTTATAAAAAATATTACATCATATAATTTAAACAAGTTTGAACATACTTAAACACAAATAAATATAAAAACAGCATTTAAAATGCATAAAAATATTACTATTATGATTTAAACATGTTTGTACATATTTAAACACAAATAAATATAAAAACAGCATTTAAAATGCATAAAAAATATTGGGGATCCTGGAATCGAACCCAGACCTCCCGTGTGTGTGCTGCGTCTTGACCACGGGCTAGTGGGTGGGTTCTGCTGTAGATAGGGTTGGGCTGTAGATATGGCTACTAGGCTAGGTTGAAACAAAATTCTAATGGCGCACTGCTGGGTGGTGCGCCATTAGAATAGTCAGATTTTATGGCGCACCGCCCTGTGGTGCGCCATTAGAGTGCTTCCTCCACCTCTTCCCTCCGCCTCTCTCCTCCCTTGCCGATCCCCCACTGACCTAACTTTGCCCCCACGCCGCTGCTCCCCTCACCGCCTCGCCTCCTTCGCCATCCTCGAGCCGAGCGCCGCCTCCCACGCCGTCCCGAGCCGAGTGCCTCGACGCCCTCCCGCCTAAGCGCCTCCCCCAGCTGCCCCGCTGCGCCCTCGACGTGCTTCAGACGCCAGAGGACCGCCACCGCTGACGCCTCGATCACAAGGCCTGCCCAGAGGACCGCCACCGCCGACGCCGACCAAGCTGCCTCGGCTGCCCTAAGTCGCCTCGACCTCCCAAGTGAGCACTGAGCCGCCCCCTCTTCCCCTCTTTATTTCCTTCCGATGTGTTCTAGGGTTGGGGTTGGAGAAATTTGGACAAGGAAAGGGGTTGAGAATTAAGTAGCTAGGGTTGTCCAAATGTTCAAATCTCTGAGCTTGCATTTAGATGCATTTTCTAGTGAGTTTTCTAGTGAGTTTGGATTCATGCAACAATATGAAACATTAATTACTATTCTTTCTGGCCACTAATGATAGATGTAACATGTAAGAAGAACATAATTGATTAATGGATCTGTTAGTTTGATAGTTTTTTTAGTGTTGCACCTTTTCCTTCTACAACTTGCAGATGTGCACACAGTTTTTTGTGTTCAGTTTAGGAGTTGGTCCTTGGGAAGCATAAATAAAACATTATTGGCAAGTGCAGTCTTGTTACTCCTAGGTATCTACAAATGAGTAGATGAATATTTGTTACCAGGAGGGGTTACAATATCTTTCAAACTGATGTTGTTCTCATGATCATGCTTTCTAATGGTTTGATATCACCCAAAGTTTGGCATCAAAAAACATATACGGTGGGAAAAATAAAATGGCAGAAACCTGGGAGGTTCTGGTTTGCTGTATCTCCACCAGTTTGGGTTGGTGAATGTGGATGATTTTTTTATCCTGTGAACTCATTGTACTGCTACAAGAATTTGGTTTCATCATGGTGTAATTTTGTTAACATTCTAGTTTTGTTAGATAGTGGCTACACTAATCTAGAGTGTTGCAATTTTCCTTCCCATTTGGTATCATCATGTTCAGTGTATACAGTTATAACATCATGTGGAATTTTTAAGTCTGTTTACAGCTCTAGTACACTTCTCTTACACTTCTCGAGGACTTGTATTTGCTATTGTTGTGTTGTTGTTCCTATATCTGTAATTGCTTCAGCAAGACACTACCATGACTTAATGTTTACAATAGCTGTTTTCTTTACTCATCCAATAGTCACAGATATTTTTCTTCGTGAGGCTACTTGTCAAAAACTTTAGCTATCTGTCTTGCAAAGATGATGATCATCTTGCTAGTTTGTTGGGTTTTGTCTCCCACCATTGTGTCGTGATGAATTTGCAGTACCCGAGAGGTTTTGAGTTTGCCGAATGTCGATTAACTTCCGCTCCGCAAATTGGTATTTATATGTCCTATTTTCAGCAAAGGTCATGCTGAAATTTTCCGTGAATTTTAGCATGACTTTGCTAAAATAGGACATATGGGGTACTTATGACTAATGCATGGGCCGGGCTATCTTAGTACTTAGTTAAGTAGGATCAACTGCCCTGCCATTCTTGCTGCATTAAATCATAGGTGGCAATAGAGCCAAGTGATTAGGCCCAACTTATAATTATCCTTAGCATCGATAAACCCTAGATGATAAACCCAACATAGGTGGCAATAGAGCCAAGTGATTAGGCCCAACCCTAAATCATGAGACCATGATCTTGTTCCTTGACAATAACCATCTTTTTGACCAAACTTTTTTCCTATTTAGAGAGAAACATGGCCCACAACGATGAGGCCGGTGGTTTGGGCGAAAAGCAATTCTGGGAGATGTCCCAAGAGTTGGAGGAACAACAACCTCACCGCTATGATGACGCCGCGGTAGACACCGATCCTGATTACACAACCCCTAGTGGCGCTGGGATGACACCACCGATGGTGCCGCCGAGGATGCCACCATCGATGATGGCGGCGCACACACGATGGCAGCCAACCGAAGAAGCAAAGGAAGGACCGGCGCTCAATGCGCCTCCGCACCGCCAAGGAGGAATTACTCAAGTGGACTCCGACGGAATCCAACGGAGCCCAAACATATAGTCAAGGGTACGCGGTTCAGCTCGGGTGCATTCTCCGAACACCGCCTCGATCAACACCGAGAACCTTAGGCATAAGGACCGAGGGAATTTGCGAGCCTCCTCTTCACGGCTGCATGAACGATACAAGTTCCACGCCGAATTTGAAAACACACGCCTCGTGGAATAGAGTGAACAATGCCGCCTCACGAAGATGAGCACGGCCCGCCTACTTGGAGAAGCGCGTGAAGAGAATGATTGATAAAGGTGATAGTTATGACAAGATCAAGGCGAAATATCATTTGATGAGCGAAGATGAGTACAAGGAGTTCAAGATCAAGTGCCGAGCCCGCAAGCTCGAATCAAGTCGATGGGGAAAGAAATGCGGAGTTGAACTTAGGGAACACAAACTCGGTCCAGCGGTTATAGAGTGGTGGAGCCTATATGGGACAAGGAGGACGCGAGCGTGCCGAGCAAGGCCTACCGCCCGCTTCGAGAAATACAGCGGTGACAAGCGCATCAGAACTATGTCGGGGCCCGCACAAGGAGGACCCGATAACAAAGGAGCTTACCACGGATCCAAGACCAGGCGCTTGAGCTTGTTCTCGTAAGGAATACACCCCGCGTAATTAGCTCCATATGGTTGCACTCTAATTAATCACCAATATTTCTAAATGGCTCATGTTCCTTTCGCAGACAATGAAAGCAGAGCTGGGTCGCCTAAGAGCTCCCTTTCGACACCCCTTTAAATAGGGCGTTGAACGTAATGAAAAAGAAGGATAAGCTCGATAAGCCGACGTCACCGGTCGTGTGGCCGCAAAGGCTTGTCCACAAAATGGGGTCATACTATACCGCTTAGTGTGCGGAAGGAGAAAAGGCCAGCTCGAAAGCCGACGCGAGGTTGAAGCACTCAAGGCACAAGTGGCGCGGATTCGGAGCTTGTCCAAGAGCAAGTGGAACAACAGCTGGAAACGGCTCGAAGCCATGGTGCCTACGCTGATTCATGGGCGACGACGTGGATTGCGGGCGGCCAAAGGGCCTCCCCGGTTCCCAGCTTCATGGCCAAGAATTCGCATACAAGGGCGGCGGCACCATTGGTGTCTCCGCGGCGGCGCTTATTGGTGTCTCCGCCGGAGGCGGTATTCGTGTCTCCGCACCGCACGGTAGTGGAGCGTAATGCACCGGGTGTACGCCGACCGCACTCGCCAAGAAGCGCCCCCTCCGTCGGTTACGCCGCCGTTGGCGGTGCTCGACATTAGCCGAGCTTGACGGCATCACGGTAACTAAGCCTCTCGGCCGATGACTTCATCTCCTTGTTTTGATCGGGCATCCTCGACGCCCTACACATGTTTTCGCAGGGCACCGCCACGCCTTGCACTCTTCGCGCACTTCGGGCGCCGAGTTGGTCGATGTCGCCAAGGGAAAATTGTTCAACCGGCAACCCCATGTTCCACGGTAATCCGATGCCACCCACAATGTATAGGGTTGAAGTGGTCCGGTGCTGCCAGGCTGCGACGAAGTTGTTACCTCCGATTCGACCACTGGGCCGACGAAGAAGATGAGATGACCCTCGGCACTGCATATAACCGGCCCTCGCTATGGCCGAAGAGCCAGATTCGCTTGGGGGCGGGGACACCACCCCACGCATAAGACCGCCACCGTGCGGGCGCCAAGCCATGGCAAGAACGCAGCAACGCTACCGGACCTGCCGGACATCCCTATGGCATAGGATCCGGACAGCCCTATGGCACAGGATCCGGACGGCGATGACAACGACGACGGTACATTTACCAAAGTTGACAAGTACTTTGCCGAACATGGGTACGCTGACGGTTTCTGCGGGCCTCTTTCTCAAGAACCCAGCCGAGACCACCGCGATCTAGCTGGTATGATGGAGAAATCCAATTGCAACAAGCGTCGTCTGGCGTTCAGTTCTCAGGACACGCCTCCAGCTCCCGTCTTCACCGAGCCTCAGATAGCTGGGGCGCGAAATATCATCCCCAACACGCTGAAGAAGGCGGTCTCAGAGCGTAACTCGGTCCCATTACAGAGATCAAGAAGAAGGGCCGGAAACGAAGACTTATAAGGGCGCCGGTGCGAGCCAGCCGGCACCGAAGTTCGATCCGTGCTCGGGGCGGGCCACCTTCACCTAAGCATATCTCGAGGAGGGTGCATGTGGCGGGTAGGGCGATGCTACCGCCAAATATGCTGAATGCTGCAACCGTGCTATGCGGAGTCTGCATGATGTTGTTCTGATTTTGGAGAAGCGGCGTCTCGTAGAGAAGGATGTGGCATACCCGGTTTTCGTGGCCAAGGTGCCGAGAGCAAGGGCTTTGTGGATGGCGACATCGGGGTACGATCGTCCCGCGGTTTGATGACATCTTTGCTATGTTTAACCTTCATCCGCTGCACTACACCTTCGCTCGGCTGTTTTCGCGAGCATGCAGATGCGGATCATTATAGACAATACCCGACATCGTGATAGTCGACCCCTTCTACATGCGTGCCAAGCACTTGAGCAGCACTGGCACCGCCAAGTTGCGAAGTTCACACCTCAAGGCGCTATTCGCAAACGCAGATAAGGATAACTTCCTTGTGCCTTACTTTCCGAGTAAGTCATCCCTTAACCGCCTGTAACATATGATTTCTTAGATTTCGATCGTTTTTTTTTCTAACATTCCGTGTTCGTGCAGTGACACACATTGCACACTCATCCTCTTAAGCTCGAAATATTCCATGGCCACGATTTCAACCAACCGTAACTCCATGATAGACTACACAAATGTGAAGAAAGTTCTTGATGATGTTCTCCCGCTACGCCAAATCTGGAGGCACCTTCACCAGGACAGTTCGTAACGGCAAGCACATCTTCTCACACAATACGAAGTTCTGCTGCGTCAAGCAGCCGCCTGGCGGTCAGAAGGATGCCTACTACGCCCTCCATCACATGCGGGCGATCGTAAGGGACCATCATCACCTTCTGCTACCAGATAATCTCAAAGATTGGGCCGCGAGCTTGTCGGCAGTCCAGGACGTGGACCTCAGACAAGAATTCTTTCGCATCCAGTCGGAGTTTGCGGACATCATCCATCAAGATGTCCTTCATACGTCGGGGCAGTTCTTCCTCAGAAATCAACCGTCCAACAGTGAGATAGATGGAATGCTACAAATGCAGGTGACAACGATCGCGATTTCATGACCATCGCGATAGACGGCGGCTTCATCCACGCCTCCCGTCCGATGAGTCGAGTCGAAAGTAGTGATGTGTAGTTCTGAAACATTGATTGGCTCATGTTGTAATTAAACTTTTTAATGAATTCGTATGTCTCTTTGGTTTGGACGGTTGTTCAACTTAGATGTAATCGATGCTATTTTATTAGTAGGACCATGAATCGTGCTATTAATGTCTTGCTTTTCTCTTCCGATCCTTTTGTTGCATACTTACACATTGCTTATGTATTGTCTGTTGTTTGGCTTGTGCATAGAGATGCCGTCGTATGTCGTGTACAAGGGTAAGGTTCCCGGAGTCTGCGATGACTGGGAGGAGTGTCGGAGACAGGTTCACCGTTTCAGCGGTAATAGTTACAAAGGGTACACCACTAGGGCGGAGGCCGAATCTAGATACGCCCGCTATCTAGCCGGAGAGAGGAGGAGCGTTGGAGGAACCGGATGAAGACCAGTTTGATCGCGATGATGCTCATCGTGATGACCACAGCTCTCTTCTATGTGATGGTAGTTTAGATGATCGATATCGACTTGTAATGTGAAGGCAAACTCGATACTCGCGGTCTTGAGACTTGTAATGTTTTATCTTTGTCCGGTCTTTTGAATCCGGAGACTAATATGATGAATTGTATTCGGAGACTAATCTTCTATTGTATTTGATGAATCTGATGTTGCTGTGTGCTGCTGTCTATATTCTATGCAATAATATATTTTGTAACCTGTGCAAAAATCAGAAAAGCAAAAAAAATAAAACCTAATATTCATACTAATGGCGCACCACAAAAGACACTAATGGCGCACTGTGATCATCACACTAATGGCGCATTAACAGCTAATGCGCCATTAGAATGCCATAGCACATTTGTACATATGGCCCCTGGGAGGCATTCCAATGGCGCACTGCAGGCTACACTAATGGCGCAGTAGGCGGTGCGCCATTAGAACACCAGATACTAATGGCGATCAAGCGAGGCGCCATTAGAATTTAATTCTAATGGCGTGATGCCAGTGGCGCACTGGCAGTGCGCCATTAGAAGGCAAAACCAGTGCGCCACTAGCATGCCTTTTCCTAGTAGTGAAACCTACTGTATTCCAAGTTCTGTACGGTTCATATCACTTAATACTAGCCATAGATGTATCGAAATAAGCAAACAACACATGAAAAACAGAATCTGTCAAAAACAGAACAGTCTGTAGAAATCTGTAACTAACGCAAACTTCTGGAACTCTAAAAATCCTACCAAAATAGGAAGTCCTGTAACATTTGTCTATTGATCAGCAGCAAAATTAATCAACGCAAAATCAGGTTTCTGTGATTTAACAAAACTAATTTCATGCGCGCAAAGTTTCTGTTTCTCAGCAGAATCAAATCAACTATCATCATAGGTTATCCTATAGGTTCTACTTGGCACAAACACTAACTAAAAGATAAAAACACATCTAAACAGAAGGTAGATGCAAGATTTATTACTAAACAGGAACAAAAACAAAAAACACAAAGAAAATTGGGTTGCCTCCCAACTAGCGCTATCGTTTAACGCTCCCAGCTAGGCATAAAAGCGAAGATAGATCTAAATAGTGCCATCTTTGGCACTTGGAAAGGAAAAAGAGGATCTCCTTTCAATGGAATTCATTCTTCTATTTAGGGTAAGAACATTGCCATTAATGGATGAAGTAAATTAAGCACATTACGGAAATTTGCATCTAGGCTAGACTTCATCTCTTTGATAATTTCATTTTGATAAAAGCACAAGAGAGTAGTTGATTCAACCTTACCATTCATAGGGTGCCCAAATATGGTTTTCATTTTTTCATAAGTATCTATAGCATCCCCTTCAAGAAAACCTTCTTCGAAAATAGAATCTAAAACTTGTTTGAAAGAAGCGGGCAAGCCAACATAGAAACTTTCTAAGTAAACTTCGATTTGATATTGTGGCACATAGCTAGCCCGAATCCTTAATAACCTATCCCAAGCATCTTTTAAAGACTCATCAAGTAAATAAAAAAAAATTCCAGAATCATCCTCATCAAAATTATTTAAGCTCTCATTGGTGACCCCGGTGGGTCTTTCTATAGCATCATTAATTATGAGCTTAGAGAGGATAGACGGGTTATCCAAGGTACTAGAACCTAGGAAAGGGCCCTTAGTTCTTTTTGATTCGGCCATGGCAACGGGAAGGCAAATGGGAGAGAGAGGAAAAGATTGGGAAAGAGAGGGCAAATAAAACGGCAATGGTGAAGTGGGGG
This sequence comes from Aegilops speltoides, assembly GCA_021437245.1. NCBI lineage: Eukaryota > Viridiplantae > Streptophyta > Magnoliopsida > Poales > Poaceae > Aegilops > Aegilops speltoides. Next base: position 459,776,842 of record CM038141.1, read on the forward strand.
AGAGGAAAACGGAGGCAAATGGCAAATAAAGTAAATGCGAGGGAGATGAGTTTGTGATGGGTACTTGGTATGTCTTGACTTGAGCGAAGACCTCCCGAAAGAACGGCGCCAGTAAATCCTTCTTGCTACGCCTTGAGCTTATGCTGGTTTTTCTTGAAGAGGAAAGGGTGATGCAGCAATAGTAGCATAAGTATTTCCCTCAGTTTTTGAGAACCAAGGTATCAATCCAAGAGGAGGCTCCTCAAAAGTCCCATGCACCTACACAAACAAACAAAGAACTCGCAACCAACGCAATAAAGGGGTTGTCAATCCCTTCACGGCCACTTCATGTAAAGTGAGATCTGATAGAGATAGTATGATAAGATAAATATATTTTTGGTATTTTATAATATAGATGCAAAAAGTAAAGATGCAAATAAAAGTAGATTGGAAGCAAATATGATAAGAGATAGACCCGGGGGCCATAGGTTTCACTAGTGGCTTCTCCCAAGATAGCATAAGTATTATGGTGGGTGAACAAATTACTGTCGAGCAATTGATAGAAAAGCGAATAATTATGAGATTATCTAGGCATGATCATGTATATAGGACTCATGTCCGTGACAAGTAGACCGACTCCTGCCTGCATCTACTACTATTACTCCACACATCGACCGACTCCTGCCTGCATCTAGAGTATTAAGTTCATAAGAACAGAGTAACACCTTAAGCAAGATGACATGATGTAGAGGGATAAACTCAAGCAATATTATATAAACCCCATCTTTTTATCCTCGATGGCAACGATACAATACGTGCCTTGCTTCCCCTGCTGTCACTGGGAAAGGACACCGCAAGATTGAACCCAAAGCTAAGCACTTCTCCCATGGCAAGAAAGATCAATCTAGTAGGCCAAACCAAACTGATAATTCGAAGAGACTTGCAAAGATAACTCAATCATACATAAAAGAATTTAGAGAAGATTCAAATATTATTCATATATAAACTTGATCATAAACCCACAATTCATCGGATCTCGACAAACACACCGCAAAAAGAGTTTACATCGAATAGATCTCCACAAGAGAGGGGGAGAACATTGTATTGAGATCCAAAAAGAGAGTAGAAGCCATCTAGCTAATAACTATGGACCCGTAGGTCTGTGGTAAACTACTAACAACTCATCGGAGGGGCTATGGTGTTGATGTAGAAGCCCCCCGTGGTCGATTCCCCCTCTGGCGGAGCGCCGGCGAAGGCTCCAAGATGGGATCTTGCGAATACAGAAGGTTACGGAGGTGGAATTGTGTTTCATTGGCTCGCGGGATGTTCTCGGGGTACGTAGGCCTATATAGGAGGAAGAAGTACGTCAGTGGCCGCCCGAGGGGCCCACAAGACAGGGGCGCCACAGCGAGGGGTGGGCGCGCCTCCTATCTCGTGGCCGCCTCGGCTGCTTCTTGACTTGCAATCCAAGTCCTCTGGATCACGCTCGCTCCAAAAATCACGCTCCCGAAGGTTTCATTCCGCTTGGACTCCGCTTGATATTCCTTTTCTTCAAATATCAAATAGGCAAAAAACAAAGAATACGGGCTGGGCCTCCGGTTAGTAGGTTAGTCCCAAAATGATATAAATGTGTAAAATAAAGCCCATAAACATCCAAAAGGGGTAATATAATAGCATGGAACAATAAAAAATTATAGATACGTTGGAGACGTATCAACCCCCAGGAGGCCATAGCACCCCTCTGCGCCCCCTGCCGTGCTTTCTAACGTCATTTCCGTGCACGCCCGAACTCCAGCAGCCGCCTGGCTCGACGCCGGCGTCATCTCCGGCCACCCCCGCACACACCGCCTGCTCCACTCGACGCGCGAGTTCACGAGCAACACGTAGATGCCCTCCGCCAACCATTTGGTCGTCGGAGGAGGAATCCCGACGCTCTCCGCCGCGTCTGGCCTCGCCGGCGGCTTAACGCCGGTGGGTTTGACCCACTTTGACCCCGGCTGAGCCCCACTCGAGTCTATGACATGTGGGGCCGACCCTAATTGGATTAGTTAGTTGTTAGTTAGTGCTAATCACCACTGTTAGGTGTTAATCCCCTCGCTAAACTAACCCTGAGCCACTGACATGTGGGCCAACCCTGCTGACATTTTTATTAGAAGCAGTTTAACTCTAATTAACTCAGTTAGCTAACTGAGTCACTGACTAGTGGGCCCCACTGGTCAGGTTTGACCTGGACGGCCTGTTGACCTGCTGAGGTCAGCATGACCTAATGCTGACGTAGTAATGCATTTTCTGGATTTATTATTAATAAGGAAATTCCAGAAAATAGCTAAAACTTCTAAAATTCATAAAATTCAACCATAATTCGAAATGAAATAAATTATATATGAAAAATGATCAGAAAAATCCAATCTATCCATCTGTACATTTACATTCATATGTTAGAACAACATATAGCTGCTGTTTAGGACAAATCATATAAATGGCATTTGAATATCCACATATGGAGTTTGAATTTGAATCTTGGATTCAAACCAACTTCATTTAACCTATTGCTAGTTGCAAAAACACAACATATTAACATGTCATGATCATGCATCATATTGTGCATAGCATTGATTGTGTTTCCTTCTCTGTTGCCGGTATTTGTCCCCTCTCGATAGACGTGGTCGGCGATGAGTTCGATGACACCAATGAAGAAACTATATTATCTTCAGAAGTGCCAGGCAAGCAAAACCCCCTTGTACATTCCGATACAATCCCACTCTCTCGCTCCTGCTCTCTCTTACTGCATTAGGACAACAATGATTCATCTGTTACTTGCTGCGGTAGTTGAACCCCTTTTCCTTTGCATGACCTGTCATTGCCACAGTAAATAGATGAAACCCACTAGCATGAGTAGGAGTTGTTTGAGCGCTCATGTGCCTACTCATTCATGCTTGTTTGTCATGCCTTCTACCGCTTAGAGTTGAGTCAGGTCTGATTCATCGGGGATGAATTGGAACATTGCGAACATGTCCTACCTCGTGTGAGCTAAGTGTGTGAGCACGATTTGGTAAAGGTAGCGGTGAGAGGCCATGTAGGAGTACATGGTGGGTTGTCTCATTGAAGCCGTCCTCAGGAACTGAGTTCTGTGTTTGTGATCCATGAAACAGTTACTGATACGTCTCCAACGTATCTATAATTATTTATTGCTCCATGCTACTTTATCTACTGTTTTGGACCATATTGGGCTTTATTTTCCACTTTTATATTATTTTTGGGACTAACCTATTAACCGGAGGCCCAACCTAGAATTGCTGTTTTTTTTGCCTATTTCAGTGTTTCGAATAAACGGAATATCAAACGGAGTCCAAACGGAATGAAACCTTCGGGAACGTGATTTTCTCACCGAACATGATCCATGAGACTTGGACCCTACTCCAAGAAGTGCCAGAGGCGGTCACGAGGGTGGAGGGCGCGCGCCCCTACCTCGTGGCCCCCCTGTTGCTCCACCGACGTACTCCTTCCTCCTATATATACCTACGTATCCCCAAACAATCAGATGAGGAGCCAAAAACCTAATTCCACCACTGCAACCTTCTGTATCCACGACATCCCATCTTGGGGCCTATTCCGGAGCTCCGCCGGAGGGGGCATCCACCACGGAGGGCTTCTACATCAACACCATAGCCCCTCAGATGAAGTGTGAGTAGTTTACTTCAGACCTTTGGGTCCATAGCTAGTAGCTAGATGGCTTCTTCTCTCTTTTGGATCTCAATACAATGTTCTCCCCCTCTCTCGTGGAGATCTATTCGATGTAATCTTCTTTTTGCGGTGTGTTTGTTGAGACCGATGAATTGTGGGTTTATGATCCAGTATTATCTATGGAAAATATTTGAATCTTCTCTGAATTCTTTTATGTCTGATTGAGTTATCTTTGCAAGTCTTTTCGAATTATCCTTTTTGGTTTGGCCAACTAGATTGGTAGTTCTTGCAATGGGAGAAGTGCTAAGCTTTGGGTTCAATCTTGCGTTGTCCTTTCCCAGTGACAGAAGGGACAGAAAGGCACGTATTGTATTTTTGCCATCGAGGATAACAAGATGGTTTTTTCATCATATTGCATGAATTTGTCCCTCTACATCATGTCATCTTGCTTAAGGCGTTACTCTCTTTTTAACTTAATACTCTAGATGCATGCTGGATAGCGGTCGATGAGTGGAGTAATAGTAGTAGATGCAGAATCGTTTCGATCTACTTGTCTCGGACGTGATGCCTATATACATGATCATTACCTAGATATACTCATAAGTATGCTCAATTCTGTCAATTGGTCAACAGTAATTTGTTAACCCACCGTAGAATACTCATGCTCTTGAGAGAATCCACTAGTGAAACCTATGGCCCCCGGGTCTATTCTCATCAGATCAATCTCTATCGCTTTATTTACTTGCTTTGTTTTTACTTTGCCTTTTACTTTTCACTTTGCATCTATCTATCAAAAATACCAAAAATATTATTTATCATCTCTATCAGATCTCACCCTCGTAAGTGACCGTGAAGGGATTGACAACCCCTAATCGTGTTGGTTGCGAGTAGCTATCGTTTTGTGTAGGTACGAGGGACTTGTGCGTGGTCTCCTACTGGATTGATACCTTGGTTCTCAAAAACTGAGGGAAATATTTACGCTACTTTGCTGCATCATCCTCTCCTCTTTGGGGAAAACCAACACAGTGCTCAAGAGGTAGCAAGAAGAATTTCTGGCGCCGTTGCCGGGGAGGCTCACGCACGCAAGTCAACAAAACCAAGTAACCATCACAATCCCTATCTCTCGCATTACATTATTTGCCATTTGCCTCTCGTTTTCCTCTCCCCACTTCACCCTTGCCATTTTATTCGCCCTCTCTTTCCCAATCTCCTCCTCTCTTTCCCGTTTGCCTTTTCTCGTTGCCTTTCTATTTGCTTGTGTGTTGGATTACTTGTTACCATGGCGCAAGATAATACCAAATTGTGTGACTTCTCGAATACCAATAATAATGATTTCCTTAGTACTCCGATTGCTCCTCTTAATAATGATGAGTCTTGTGAAATCAATACCGCTTTGCTGAATCTTGTTATGAAAGATCAATTCGCCGGCCTTCCTAGTGAAGATGCCGCTACTCATCTAAACAATTTTGTTGATTTGTGTGATATGTAAAAGAAGAAAGATACGGATAACAATATTTTCGAATTGAAGTTATTTCCGTTTTCACTTAGAGATCGTGCTAAAGTTTGGTTTTCGTCTTTGCCTAAAAATAGTACTAATTCTTGGAACAAGTGCAAAGATGCTTTTATCTCTAAGTATTTTCCTCTCGCTAAGATCATCACTCTTAGGAACAATATTATGAATTTTAAACAACTTGATCATGAGCATGTTGCCCAATCTTGGGGAAGAATGAAATTGATGCTTCGCAATTGCCCTACTCATGGTTTGAATTTACGGATGATCATACAAAATTTTTATGCCGGATTGAATTTTGCTTCTAGAAATCTTTTAGATTCGGCCGCGGGAGGCACGTTTGTGGAAATTACGCTAGGAGATGCTACAAAATTGCTTGATAATGTTATGGCTAATTATTCTCAATGGCACACCGAAAGATCTTCTAGTAAAAAAGTGCATGCTATAGAAGAAATCAATGTTTTGAGTGAAAAGATGGATGAACTTATGAAGATGTTTGCTCCTAAAAATACTCCTCTTGATCCCAATGATATGCCTTTATCTACCTTGCTTGAGAATAATAATGAATCTATGGATGTGAATTTTGTTGGTAGGAATAGTTTTGGAAACAACACTTATAGAGGGAATTCTAATCCTAGGCCTTATCCTAGTAATCCTTCTAATAATTATGGAAATTCCTACAACAACTCTTATGGAAATTTTAATAAGATGCCCTTTGAATTTGAGAGTAGTGTTAAAGAGTTTATGAATTCACAAAAGAATTTTAATGCTTTGCTTGAAGAGAAATTGCTTAAAGTTGATGATTTGGCTAGGAACGTTGATAGAATTTCTCTTGAAATTGATTCTTTAAAGCTTAGATCTATTCCTCCTAAGCATGATATCAATGAGTCTCTCAAATCCATGAGAATTTCCATTGATGAGTGCAAAGAAAGAACCGCTAGGATGCGTGCTTCCAAAGATGCCTTTATTAAAGCGTGTTCTTCCAATTCCTATGAAAATCAAGATGAAGATCTAAAAGTTATTGATGTGTCCCCCATTAAATCTTTGTTTTGCAATATGAATCTTGATGAAACTGAATATGATCTTCCTTTACGTAGAAGGCGTTCTAAGAATTCGGAGTTTCTAGATCTTTATGATGAAATTGATGAAAGTGGGATTGAAAGAAATAAAAACCTAGATGTTGCTAAACCCACTACTTTGGATCTCAAGGAATTTAATTATGAAAATTGCTCTTTAATTGGTTGTATTTCCTTGTTGCAATCCGTGCTAGATTCTCCTCATGCTTATAGTCAAAATAAGGCCTTTACCGAACACATTGTTGATGCTTTGATGCAATCTTATGAAGAAAAACTTGAGTTGAAAGTTTCTATCCCTAGAAAACTCTATGATGAGTGGGAACCTACTATCAAAATTAAAATTCAAAATTATGAGTTTCATGCTTTGTGTGATTTGGGTGCTAGTGTCTCTACTATTCCCAAAACTTTGTGTGATTTGCTAGATTTTTGTGACTTTGATGATTGCTCTCTAAACTTGCATCTTGCGGATTCCACTATTAAAAAGCCTATGGGAAGAATTAATGATGTTCTTATTGTTGCCAATAGGAATTATGTGCCCGTAGATTTTATCGTTCTTGATATAGATTGCAATCCTTCATGTCCTATTATTCTTGGTAGACCTTTCCTTAGAACGATTGGTGCAATTATTGATATGAAGGAAGGGAATATTAGATTCCAATTTCCCTTAAAGAAGGGCATGGAACACTTCCCTACAAAGAAAATAAAATTACCATATGAATCGATCATGAGAGCCACTTATGGATTGCCTACCAAAGATGGCAATACCTAGATCTATCCTTGCTTTTATGCCTAGCTAGGGGCGTTAAACGGTAGCGCTTGTTGGGAGGCAACCCAATTTTATTTTTGTTTTTTGTTTTTTGCTTCTGTTTAGGAATAAATAATCCATCTAGCCTCTATTTGGATGTGGTTTGATGTTTTAATTAGTGTTTGTGCCAAGTAGAACCTATAGGATAACCTACGATGATAGTTGATTTGATTCTGCTGAAAAACAGAAACTTTGCGCGCACGAATATAATTTTGTTAAATCACAGGAACGTGATTTTGCGTTGATTCTTTTTTATTCCGATCAATAAAAAAATTGTACAGGACTTCCTATTTTGGTAGAATTTTTAGAGTTCCAGAAGTTTAATTTAGTTACAGATTGCTGCAGACTGTTCTGTTTTTGACAGATTCTGTTTTGCGTGTGTTGTTTGCTTATTTTGATGAATCTATGGCTAATAAAATAGTTTATAATCCATAGAGAAGTTGGAATACAGTAGGTTTAACACAAATATAAATAAAGGATGAGTTCATTACAGTACCTTGAAGTAGTCTTTTGTTTTCTTTCTCTAACGGAGCTCACGAGATTTCTGTTGAGTTTTGTGTTGTGAAGTTTTCAAGTTTTGGGTGAATTCTGTTGATGGATTATGGAACAAGGAGTGGCAAGAGACTAAGCTTGGGGATGCCCATGGCACCCCCAAGATAATCCAAGGACACAAAAAAGTCAAAGCTTGGGGATGCCCCGGAAGGCATCCCCTCTTTCATCCACTTCCATCGGTAATTTACTTGGAGCTATATTTTTATTCACCACATGATATGTGTTTTGCTTGGAGCGTCTTGTATTACTTGCGTTTTTGCTTGTTCGTTTACCACAATCATCCTTGCTGTACACACCTTTTGAGAGAGCCATACATGAATTGGAATTTGTTGGAATACTCTATGTGCTTCACTTATATCTTTTGAGCTTGATAGTTTTGCTCATAGTGCTTCACTTATATCTTTTGAGCGTGATAATTTTTGCTCTAGTGCTCCACTTAGATCTTTTAGAGCACTGTGGTGGATTTCTTTTAAAGAAACTATTGATCTCTCATGCTTCACTTAGATTATTTTGAGAGTCGTTAATAGCATGGTAATTTGCTTAATGTTAATATACTTGGTATTCAAGATATGTGAAACTTTCTTTTGAGTGAACTGAATACTAAGATAAGTTTGATGCTTGATAATTGTTCTGAGATATGGAAGTGATAATATTAAAGTCATGCTAGTTGAGTAGTTGTGAAATTAAAGAATACTTGTGTTGAAGTTTGTGATTCCCGTAGCATGCACGTATGGTGAACCGTTATGTGATGAACTCGGAGCATGATTTATTTATTGATTGTCTTCCTTATGAGTGGCGGTCGGGGATGAGCGATGGTCTTTTCCTACCAATCTATCCCCCTAGGAGCATGCGCGTAATACTTTGCTTTGATAACTTCTAGATTTTTGCAATAAGTATATGAGTTCTTTATGACTAATGTTGAGTCCATGGATTATACGCACTTTTTCCCATCCTTCCACCTTTAATAGCCTCTGTAATACCGCACACTTTTCTCCGGTATCATACACCCACCATATACCTTCCTCAAAACAGCCACCATACCTACCTATTATGGCATTTCCATAGCCATTCCGAGATATATTGCCATGCAACTTTCCACCGTTCCATTTATTATGACACGCTCCACCAATGTCATATTGCTAGCATGATCATGTAGTTGACATCGTATTTGTGGCAAAGCCACCGTTCATAATTCTTTCATACATGTCACTCATGATTAATTGCATATCCCGGTACACCGCCGGAGGCATTCATATAGAGTCATACTTTGTTCTAAGTATCGAGTTGTAAGAAATATAAAAGTGTGATGATCATCATTATTAGAGCATTGTCCCAAGTGAGGAAAGGATGATGGAGGCTATGATTCCCCCACAAGTCGGGATGAGACTTCGGACGAAAAAAAAGAGGCCAAAAAAAGGAAGAGAAAGGCCCAATATATATATATATATATATATATATATATATATATATATATATATATATATATATATATATAAAGAATGAGAGAAAAAGAGAGAAGGGACAATGTTACTATCCTTTTACCACACTTGTGCTTCAAAGTAGCACCAAGATCTTCATGATAGAGAGTCTCTCATTTTGTCACTTTCATATACTAGTGAGAATTTTTCATTACAGAACTTGGCTTGTATATTCCAATGATGGGCTTCCTCAAAATGCCCTAGGTCTTCGTGAGCAAGCGAGTTGGATGCACACCCACTTAGTTTCTTTTGTAGAGCTTTCATATACTTATAGCTCTAGTGCATCCATTGCATGTCAATCCCTACTTACTCACATTGATATATATTGATGGGCATCTCCATAGCCCGTTGATATGCCTAGTTGATGTGAGACTATCTTCCCTCTTTTTGTCCACAACCACCCCTCTATTCCACCTATAAGTGCTATATCCATGGCTCACGCTCATGTATTGCATGAAGATCGAAAAAGTTTTGAGAATGTTAAAGTATGAAACAATTGCTTGGCTTGTCATCGGGGTTGTGCATGATTTAAATATTTTATGTGGTGAAGATGGAGCATAGCCAGACTGTATGATTTTGTAGGGATAACTTTCTTTGGCCATGTTATTTTGAGAAGACATGATTGCTTTGATTAGTATGCTTGAAGTATTATTATTTTTTATGTCAATATGAACTTTTGTCTTGAATCTTTCGGATCTGAATATTCATATCACAATTAAGAAGATTTACATTGAAATTATGCCAAAGTATCACTCCGCATCAAAAATTCTTTTTATCATTTACCTACTCGAGGACGAGCAGGAATTAAGCTTGGGGATGCCTGATATGTCTCCAACGTATCTATAATTTTTTATTGCTCCATGCTACTTTATCTACTGTTTTGGACCATACTGGGCTTTATTTTCCACTTTTATATTATTTTTGGGATTAACCTATCAACCAGAGGCCTAGCCCAGAATTGTTGTTTTTTGCCTATTTCAGTGTTTCGAAGAAACGGAATATCAAACGGAGTCCAAACGGAATGAGACCTTCGGGAACGTGATTTTCTCACCGAACGTGATCCAGGAGACTTGGACCCTACTCCAAGAAGTGCCAGAGGCGATCACGAGGGTGGAGGGCGCGCCCCCTACCTCGTGGGCCCCCTGTTGCTCCACCGACGTACTCCTTCCTCCTATATATACCAAGGTATCCCCAAACGATCAGATGATGAGCCAAAAACCTAATTCCACCACCGCAACCTTCTGTATCCACGAGATCCCATCTTGGGGCATGTTCCGGAGCTCCGCCGGAGGGGGCATCCACCATGGAGGGCTTCCACATCAACACCATAGCCCCTCCGATGAAGTGTGAGTAGTTTACTTCAGACCTTTGGGTCCATAGCTAGTAGCTAGATGGCTTCTTCTTTCTTTTTTGATCTCAATACAATGTTCTCCCCCTCTCTCGTAGAGATCTATTCGATGTAATCTTCATTTTGTGGTGTGTTTGTTGAGACAGATGAATTGTGGGTTTATGATCCAGTATTATCTATGGAAAATATTTGAATCTTCTCTGAATTCTTTTATGTATGATTGAGTTATCTTTGCAAGTCTCTTCGAATTATCCTTTTTGGTTTGGCCAACTAGATTGGTAGTTCTTGCAATGGGAGAAGTGCTTAGCTTTGGGTTCAATCTTGCGGTGTCCTTTCCTAGTGACAGAAGGGGCAGCAAATCACGTATTGTATTATTGCCATCAAGGATAACAAGATGGGGTTTTTATCATATTGCATGAATTTATCCCTCTACATCATGTCATCTTGCTTAAGGCCTTACTCTATTTTTAACTTAATACTCTAGATACATGCTGGATAGCGGTCGATGAGTGGAGTAATAGTAGTAGATGCAGAATCGTTTCGATCTACTTGTCTTGGACGTGATGCCTATATACATGATCATTACCTAGATATACTCATAACTATGCTCAGTTCTGTCAATTGCTCAATAGTAATTTGTTCACCCACCGTAGAATACCCATGCTCTTGAGAGAAGCCACTAGTGAAACCTATGGACCCCGGGTCTATTCTCATCATATCAATCTCTATCGCTTTATTTACTTGCTTGGTTTTTTACTTTTCCTTTTACTTTTCATTTTGCATCTATCTATCAAAAATACCAAAAATATTATTTATCATCTCTATCAGATCTCACCCTCGTAAGTGACCGTGAAGGGATTGACAACCCCTAATCGCGTTTTTTGAAGAATCAGTGACAGTGGGAGAGGCTCCCACTGACTTTGTATTACTCACAACCCCTAATCGCGTTGGTTGCGAGTATCTATCGTTTGTGTAGGTACGAGGGACTTGTGCATGGTCTCCTACTGGATTGATACCTTGGTTCTCAAAAACTGAGGGAAATACTTACGCTACTTTGCTGCATCATCCTCTCCTCTTCGGGGAAAACCAACGCAGTGCTCAAGAGGTAGCAGTTACTACCACGCATTGGGCCCGAAACCAATGGACCCTCTCGGCTTCTTAATCACCCTTGCCCTCTGTCCAGGAGTTGCAAGTAGTTTCTGGTGTTTGTAGTATGCTGGAGGCCGTGCATAGCGCCGACCCGAGGGGTGGGCCGTGATGCGGTAGGCACGTGGCCGGGTATGCCGGGCGCCCGTTTGGTGTCGCAGAACCCTGTACACATTGTTTGGGGCCTTATGTGGAAACCTCGGATGGACTCCCTGCTGATGGAACCTGAATAGGCGATAAACTTGGACTAGAGACTTGAGTGTTTAGGTAGGCCGTGGCCGACACCCTCGTTGGGCTTCCGCTTGAAGGTTGCCGGGTACATGTCGTGTAAACGACGGTAAGTGGTGAGAGCGTGTGTGAAGAAGTACACCCTTGCAGGGTTAACATCATCTATTCGAATAGCCGCGTCCGCGGTAAAGGACCTCTGGGTTGCCTATACTATTCATAGACAAGTGAAAGTGGATACTCTAAAACACGCAAGATAAGAGTGAGTGCTATGGATGGCGTTCTCGTAGGGAGACATGAGCAGATCCATACTGGTGTATTGATATGGTGAATATGTGGACTCGTGTGCGCCACCTCAAAAGAGTTACTTGCAGTCATAGTTCAGGATAGCCACCGAGTCAAAGATGGCTTGCTGCAGTTAAATCCCACCATCCCTTTGTTCATAATGATGCATATGTAGTTAGATCTGATGTAAGTCTTGCTGGGTACATTTGTACTCACGTTTGCCTATTTTATGTTTTGCAGAGAGACTTCCGTCTCACTAGTAGTTCCGCGTGGACTTCGGTGTTTAGCTTGTTACCTCAGCTACGATCTTGTGCCCTCGGCAGGATCTGGTAGTTAGTCAGACTTCTCAGCCTTTTTCATTTGTAGATGTCTATACTCAGACATGTTAATCTTCTGCATGTGCTTTTACTTGTATGCTCTGAATGTTGGGTCGTGAGACCCATGTTTGTAATATCCCGCTCCTCTGAGCCTATTGAATAAAATACTTGAGTTGTAGAGTCATGTTGTGATGCCATGTTGTATTTGCACTTATCGAGCATATTGTGTGTATGTTATTGAAATGCTTGGTATGTGTGGTATCTGACTATCTAGTTGTTTATCCTTGTTAGCCTCTCTTACTGGGAAATGTCTCCTAGTGCTTCCACTGAGCCCTGGTAGCTTGCTACTGCTCCGGAACACTTGGGCTGGACAGCATGTGTCCTTCGTTCCTATGTCTGTCCCTTCGGGGATCAGGCGGTGTCTATGGAGTCCTGCTAGCCCAGCTGCTACAGTCCGGATTCACTCGCTGATGACCGAGAAATTCGTTGCTAGGTCATGTATGCCTGTCCCTGTAAGTTAGTGCCACTTTGGGTTCACGACTAGCCATGTCAGCCCGGGCTCCACTAGTAGAAAAGGGGGCAATGGTCCAGGCCGGTCCAGCCCATTAGTCCCGGTTCAATCCAGAACCGGGACCAATGGGGGCATCGGACCGTTCGTGAGCCCCGGGCCGGCCGGGCCACGTGGGCCATTGGTCCCGGTTCGTCTGGACCTTTGGTCCCGGTTGGTGGGATGAACCGACCAATGATCCCCGCCTGGCCCACAACCATTCGTCCGGTTAGTGGCACGAACCGGGACCAAAGGAAATCCCTTAGTCCCGGTTCATGCGACCAACCGGGACCAATGGTGGTGCCTATATATACCCCAGCAAGAAGCAGAGCACACCGCTCTGCTTTTTCTGGCCGAGGGGAGAGGGCTTGGTGGTGCTCTAGCTCACCTCATATGCACACAAGGTGTTCGATGGAATGCCCGAGCCACACTACTTAAGGTTTCTCCTCTCAAGCTCGACCGCCAAGCTCCATTTTCCTCCATATTTGTCTAGGTTTAGCGGTCCGTCACGCCCCATCCCCGCCTTCAACGCTGCCGATCACCCGCACCGATCTCATCGGCGGCACCACCGTGGTGAGCCTCTTGTTCTTATCTTCTTTCCAAAGGAAAAATATTCTTATTTGTATGTTTAGATAGATATATACTTGTATAATTTTCTTAATTTTATTATTGCATCTTATATAGTGCGATGGTTTTGGTATCCGCCTCGTCGGCCCTCGGCCCTGTCTATGATTCGGATGTGGTATATATTATCTTTTCATAACTATTGGTTCATTTATTATTTATGACAATTATGCCGACCAACGTGACATAGATTTTATTCATCTAGGAGGTTGTTGAACCGAAATTCCAACCGACCCTATTGTCGAGAGGTTAAATTTAGTTGAAGAAGAAAACAATTTGTTGAAGGAAAAATTAGAAAAATTGAGGAGGAGAAGATGATATTGGAGTTGCATGTTGCGGATGTCGCCGATGATCACAAGATCAAGATGGATGCAATGCGCTTGAAGATTAGAAAGATTAGAAAATATGCCATTCATACCGAGGCTTGGTATCATTATGTCGTTGGATCAGTTGTTACATTGGTTGCGATTATGATCGCATTTGTTTTCGCATTGAAATGTTTTACATAGTTTCAGTGTATGGTTTAATTAATTTAGATGCTCGCAGAGCTTTATGTTGTTAGATGAGAACTATGTATGTACTTTGGTTTTAATGTGATGATGAACTTCTATTAATTTGGTCACTTAATTAATTATCTATTCATGATCTCTAATGATTTTTGACACACTTAATTATATATAATGCACACAGATGAACCGCAATGGATGTACGGTTCAAGACACACCTCCGAGTACATTAAGGGCGTGCATAATTTTCTCGAAGTGGCTGAGGCAAACAAGCAGAATGGTTTTATGTGTTGTCCATGCCCTATATGTGGGAATACGAAGTCTTACTCGACCGGAAAATCCTGCACACCCACCGCTTTACAAGGGTTTCATGCCACACTATAATGTTTGGACGAGGCACGGAGAAATAGGGGTTATGATGGAAGACGGCGAAGAAGAAGAGTACGATGACAACTATGTGCCCCTGAATACGATGATGCTCCGTAAGATCAAGAGGAACCAGACGATGTGCACGATGATGCCGCAACGGAGAAGCTGCTGAAGATCAAGAGGAACCAGATGATGTGCCCGATGATGATGATCTCCGCCGGTCATTGTCGATGCAAGGACGCAATGCGAAAGTCAAAAGAGAAGATGAAGTTCGATCGCATGCTAGAGGACCACAAAAAGGGTTGTACCCCAATTGCGAAGATGGCAACACAAAGCTAGGTACCGTCTTTGAATTGCTGCAATGGAAGGCGAGAATGTCAGTGCTCGATAAAGGATTTGAGAAGCTACTTAAAATATTGAAGAAGAAGCTTCCAAAGGATAACGAATTGCCCGACAAGACATACGCAGCAAAGAAGGTCGATGCCCTCTAGGATTGGAGGTGCGAAAGATACATGCATGCCCTAATGATCTGATCCTCTACATGGTGCGCATAAGGATCTGAACGCATGCCCGGTATGCGGTGCATTACGGTATAAGATCGACGAGATGACCTCGGTGATGTTGACGGCGAGCCCCCAGAAGAGGGTTCTGCGAAGGTGATGTGGTATGCTCCTATAATACCACGGTTGAAACGTCTGCTCGAAACGGAGAGCATGCCAAGTTGATGCGATGGCACAGTGAGGACCGTAAGAAAGACGGAAGTTGAGAGCACCCACGACGGGTCGCAGTGGAGAAAAATCGAGAGAAAGTATTGGGATGAGTTTGCAAGTGAGCCAAGGAACGATGGTTTGCTTTAAGCGCGGATGGCATTAATCCTTTCGGGAGCAGAGCAGCAATCACAGCACCTGCCCGTGACTCTATGTATGTATAACCTTCCTCCTTGGATGTGCATGAAGCGGAAGTTCATTATGATGCCGCTTCATCCAAGGCCCTAAGCAACCCGGCAATGACATTGATGTGTACCTAAGGCCATTAGTTGAAGAACTTTTACAGCTGTGGAATGGAAACGTTATGCGTCGTGGGATGAGCACAAACAGGAGGAATTTAACCTAAAGGCGTTGCTGTTCGTGACCATCAACGATTGGCCCGCTCTCAAGAACCTTCGTGACGCATAAACAAGGGATACCACGCATGCACGCACCGCTTACTTGACATCGATAGTATATACCGCAAGCTGCGGGAAGAATGTGTACAGGCCGTCGCCGATTTCTTCCGACCAACCATCAATGTCGAAAGAAAGGCAAGCATTTCAAAGGCGCAGGCAGATCACCGGAAGAAGCCCGCCATGCGCATCGGTGATCACGCATTGCTATGGTCAATGATTTACACGTAATCTTTGGAAAGGGTCCCGCGGACTAGCTGTTCCGAGTGACGCCGAGGGACACGCACCCATGTGGAAGAAGAAATCTATATTTTGGGACCTACCCTCTCGAAAGACCTAGAGGTCCGCTCTTGATCGACGTGATGCACGTGACGAAGAACCTTTGCGTGAACCTGCTAGGCTTCTTGGGCGTGTATGGGAAGACAAAAGATACAATTGAGGCACGAGAGGACCTGCAACGTTTGCACGAAAAAGACGGCATGCCTCCAAAGCAAGATGAAGGTCCCGCTACTATGCTCTTACCAAAGAAGAGAAGGAAATCTTCTTTGAATGCCTGCTTAGTATGAAGGTCCCGACCGCTTCGTCGAATATAAAAGGAATAATAAATATGGCAGAGAAAAGTTTCGAACCTAAAGTCTCATGACGCCACGTGATTATGACGCAATCGCTTCCGGTTGCATTGAGGGGCTTCTACCGAAAACGTCCGATTAGCCATTGTGAAGCTATGTGCATTCCTCAATGCAATATCTCGAAAGGTGATCGATCCGAAACCATACCAAGGCTAAGGAGTGATGTGGTGCAATGTCTTGTCGGTTTGAGCTGGTGTTCCCACCATCCTTCTTCAATATCATGACGCACGTTCTTGTTCATCTAGTTGACGAGATTGTCATTACGGGCCCGTATTTCTACACAATATGTACCCCTTTGAGAGGTTCATGGAGTCCTAAAGAAATATGTCCGAATCGCTAGGCCGAAGGAAGCATCTCCATGGGCCATCAAACAGAGGATGTCATCGGGTTTTGTGTTGACTTCATTCCTGGCCTTAAGAAGATAGGTCTCCCTAAATCGCGGTATGAGGGGAGACTGACCGAAAAGGCACGCTTGGAAAGGACTCAATAATATGCAGGACGGATATTCTTGGTCTCAAGCCCACTACACAGCTTCTACGTAACTCTACCTTGGTGACCCGTATGTCGATGAACACAAGAACAATCTGCGCTTCAAACACCCGGAGCAAAGGCGACGATCGGATTACATGTGAACACATCAGACTTTCAGCAGCTTGGTTGGAAGCACGACGAGGTGACAAGACTGTTTGTGAGGAGCTGTACTTGTTATCCAGGGACCATCTTTGACCGTATTGATTTGGAAAGGATACGAGATAAATGGGAATACATTTTACACGATTGACCAAGATCAAAAGAGCACCAACCAAAACAGCGGTGTCCGCTTTGATGCAACAACCGAGAGTGGAAAGGACACATATTATGGTTACATAGTGGACATATGGGAACTTGACTACGGACATGATTTTAAGGTCCCTTTGTTTAAGTGCAAACGGGTCAATCTGTCAGGAGGCGGGGTGCAGGTAGACCCACATGACGGAATGACAACAAGGATCTGAAAAATCTTGGGTACACCGACGAACCGTTCGTCCTAGCCAATGATGTGGCACAGGTTATCTATGTGAAGGACATGTCCATGAGACCGAGAAAGAGAAAAGATAAGGAAGCAAATACATCATACAATGAGCCAAAGCGCCACATAGTTCTTTTCAGAAAAAGGGACATCGTGGGAGTGGAGGACAAGATGACATGTCTCAAGATTATGAAAAGTTTCATGAAATTCCTCCTTTAAAGTCAAGGCTGACCCAAAGATCCCGATAAACGATGAAGATTATCCATGGTTACGGCGCAAATAAGCAAATGACACAAGCGAAGAAAAAGTGAAGACTTTCTCCGCAACTATTGTTCGCTTATGATACCATTATATTGTAACCGATGAGTATGATACCATTGTTCGTTTTGTACATGCACATGCTATGTGTGGGTCAATTTATGATACCATGCCAACTTTTAACTTTTTCAGAGTTCATTTGAAATGTCTTATGGTTCGCCCTCGTAATAATTAAAAATAGCAACAATAAGTATTTTGTTGTAAGTAGAAACAAAATAAATTAAATAAAGCAAGAAAGAAAACAAAAAAAAGTGTTTTCAAATTTGAAAATTAGTAATGGCACTAACAGAAAGTTTATAATTTTCCTAAAACTAGAAGCAAAAAGATTTAAAAATAGAGCAAAAACAAAAGAAAATAAATAATGCAGAAAACAAAACAAAAAAACAACAATAAGTATTTTGTTGTAAGTAGAAACAAAATAAATTAAATAAAGCAAGAAAGAAAACAAAAAAAGTGTTTTCAAATTTGAAAATTAGTAATGGCACTAACAGAAAGTTTATAATTTTCCTAAAACTAGAAGCAAAAAGATTTAAAAATAGAGCAAAAACAAAAGAAAATAAATAATGCAGAAAACAAAACAAAAAAACAACAATAAGTATTTTGTTGTAAGTAGAAACAAAATAAATTAAATAAAGCAAGAAAGAAAACAAAAAAAGTGTTTTCAAATTTGAAAATTAGTAATGGCACTAACAGAAAGTTTATAATTTTCCTAAAACTAGAAGCAAAAAGATTTAAAAATAGAGCAAAAACAAAAGAAAATAAATAATGCAGAAAACAAAACAAAAAACAACAATAAGTATTTTGTTGTAAGTAGAAACAAAATAAATTAAATAAAGCAAGAAAAAAATGCCACCTCTTCGGGCCGCCACGGCCTGAATACGACCGGTATCCCTATTTGGGCGAGATTCAGCCCGAGAAGGCCCGAAGGTCCAACAGCAACGAAGGAGCAAGTAGGCCCATAAGCTGCAGTTCAAAGAGTTCAAGAGGGAGCGGCGGTGGGGCTTATAAACCATCGCGCCCCTCTCAACTAGCGAGTGGGACTAAACTTTGGCCCCGACGCTGGCAACAGGCCTTTGGTCCCGGTTGGTGGCACCAACCGACTAAAGGGCTTTAGTCCCGTTGTAGCCACCAACCGACCAAAGGTCGCAGCTTCCCGCCTTTGGGCTGCCGAAATTAAGGCTTTTGGTCCCGGTTGGTGGCTCCAACCGACTAAAGGTTGCATTAGTCACGGTTGGTGCCACCAATCGACCAATGCGCTTTGTATATAAGTGGCACTTTGCAGTTTTGCAGTTCATCGCCACATTGCTTCGACGACGCCAACGATCGCGCCGCCGCCAGCTGCCCCGACGCCGCCTCGCCGCTCCGCCGCCGCCGTCGCCGTCGCCGTCGCCGCGCCCGTCGTCGTCGCCGTCCTCCCGAGCCCAGCTTCGCCGTTATCGCCGCCAGCTCTGCCGCTCGCCGTCCCCCTGCGCCCAGCGCCCGTCGCCGCCGCCGCCGCCGTCGCCGCCCAGCTCCGCCACTGCTGTGAGCCACCGCGCCCGCACCGCCAGGGCTCTTTTTTTTTCATTTTATTATTTTAGTTTTTTTTCTGTTCATATAATGCATATATGTGTATGTGTATGTATATGTTCATATATGTTATGTATATGTTTCATTTTATTAGTTTTTTTTCTGTTCATATAATGCATATATGTGTATGTGTATGTATATGTTCATATATATTACGTATATGTTTCATTTTTATTAGTTTTTTTCTGTTCATATAATGCATATATGTGTATGTGTATGTATATATGTTCATATATGTTATGTATATGTTTCATTTTTATTAGTTTTTTTTCTGTTCATATATGTGTATGTATATATGCGCTCTGTTCATATGTGGCTATATATATGCAAAAGATAGATTTTAGAAAAGTTCGTTTTTTTCTGTTCACAGATTTTTTTGTTGATATTAATTATTGTAGAATATGCAAATGTTGGTATATTCATATGAACAATGCATTAGGCAAAACCTTTGTTTTTTTTTTTGGAATTTTCTATTTGAACATTTTTTTAAAACAAGCAATACTAAAAGAATGAGAGGAAAAGGAAAATAAGAAGAGGAAGAAAGGAGAAAAGAGGAGAGGAAGAAGAGGAGAAATAAATAAGAAGAGGAAAAAGAAGAAAAGAAGAGGAGAAGAAGAAAGGAATAGAGGAGAAAGGAGAAATTCTATTTTTCTTCTTCTCCTCTATTCCTTTCTTCTTCTCCTCTTTTTTCTTCTTTACTTCTTCTTCTTCTTCCTTCTTCCTTCTTCCTCTTTCTTCCTTTTCCTTAATTATTTTCCTTTCTCGAGGGAGAAGAAGAAAAAGAAGAGGAGAAGAAGAAAGAAAGGAAAGGAGAAAGAAGAAACTTAAACACGAGGGGGTGGTACCGATACCCCCTCCCCGATATGTATATGTATGTCGCGTCGTTGTCGATATAATTAACCCCCTCTAGATACAACTGCAGCACCCCCTCGGCCCTCTCGCTCGACCAAAACTCTCGAGGACACCCAAACCCTAGAGAGAAAACGATGTTGAATAATAATTGACATGTTGTCAATATTTGCAGAAACTATGGAGCACTCCCGAGACGAAGAAACAGAAGCGATGTTGGGGGAAATAATCGCAAATGGAAGTGATGATGTTGCGTCATTTCTCATCGACACCGTTGGTCAGATGGATGAAGAAGAGGGCTATGATTATGATGGCTTCGACTCATTAGTGCCGGTACAAGAGGAGGACTATGTTCATGATGGCTCCGTGACACAATGGAGGTACAAGACGAAGGAGACCGTGCGAGCCGAAATCACCGAACCGAGTCCGCCAGGTATATATATATTAGTTAAGCCTCTTGACAAGTTAATTGATGCATCCATTGTTTTGGTATATGTACACATATTAAGTCTGTCGTCTTTCTTCCTTATAATTTCTAGCCCTCCGGATCGAGCACAACTTCGCACGGAGACGAGGCCCAAGAAAAGTTGAGCTCGGATGAAAAGTTTGAGATCATAGAAATCGCGCCCGACGGCGAACCGATTGAACCCAACCGACAAAGAAGGCATTTTCGCTCGGTCAAGGGGTTCTTGTTAGGGACAGATCCCGATCAAGATCCAAAAATGGTATAAGCTCGCTAAGGATGAAGACGCTGAGGTGTCTTATGTCAATGATATGCGAAAAGAAGATCTTTGGAATGAGCTGAAGGCAAATTTCACCCTACCGCCAGAGGAGGATCCGGAGAAGCCGTTAAAGAGCAATTAATCAAGTCTTGTGCTCTTAAGAAGATGGCTGGCCTAATGAGGAGGTGGAGGAAAGAGCTGAACCAGTTTGTCAAGAAAAAGAGACACCAGAATTCATCGGCAAATATGAGAAGATCAAAGATCACTGGCCCGCATTTGTGGCCCACATGACATCGGAAAAGAGTAAGAAGATGTCGGAGACAAACAAGAAAAATGCTACGAAGAAGACGCTTCACCATCGCACGGGGTCAGGTGGCTACCTCAAAGCCCGGCCTAAGTGGTCCAAGGCTGAGCATGATCTGCTTGAAAAAGGGATCGAACCAGAGACGATGCGCTGGCCGCACCGTTGCGGACTTGGTTCTTCGGGCTGGCGGAACCTTGGACCTATAATGTAGGCAAAGTCGATGGACTAACGAGCAACTGCAAACACCAGTCAAGAAACTTCGACAATATATTGATGCTTTGCAGAGCGAGGGACGCTCCTTCCAAACAGGAGAAGGACGAGCTCACAATGGCCCTTGGGAATCCCGAGCACCTGGACGGACACGAGGCACGCCAGCTCGCTTCCGTGGAAGGTTGGTTTTCCGGACGCAGGGGTTACAAAACCCACGAGAGGAGGAAGAAAGTGGAGCATGACCAAATGCAGCGCTTCTTGGAAGGGTAATGGGGCTAGAGGATCGAGAAGAGGAACGAGAAGCAGCAGATCGCAACAAACGACATGCGAAGCTTCCCGGTTACCCCGCCATCTCAGCAGAAGCAGCGTTGCTTCCACCGAGCTGCTTCAGCCGGAGCATGTCTTGACGGCTCCGCCAGCTATCCCGTGGATGGTATCACGGAGTCTCAAAATTGCCACATTATGGCGCGATGCATGAATTTGAAGGTCAAGGCGGCTGTTGGCCAAGTTTATCCTAGTGGACCCGCACAACTTATCACCGCCACCGATTCCGTATGATTTGCTAAGGTGATGGTTGATGAAATAACGGAGGATTTGAGGACCTCGCTTGAGCACCCTACCGGTGAAGGGAGACTAGGCTGGGTTCTCGCTCAAGACTCCATGCCTATGGCGGAAGGAGCTCATCGACCTTCAATCTGGGCGCCTCCGCCTCCTCCTCCTCATCCGGCGAGTCAGGCACTCCGCCTCCTCCACCGCCTCCTCCTCCGCGAGTGACGATCGTGGCACGCGCATGGCGGCACTCCGCCTCCTCCACCGCCTCCTCCTCCGGCGAGTGAAGATCGGGGCACGTGGCGGCACTCCGCCCCTTCTCCGGCGCGTGGCGGCACTCCGCCTCCTCCTTCTGCGCCTCGCCAAAAGGCGGAAGAGACCCGCCCGCCCGGCTGCTCCGACGCGTCGTAGTCCTTCTCCTCCGCCTCGTAAGCAAGCACGAAGGAAGACAGACGCCGCAGCCGCCTCGTCTGCTCCGCGTCTAGCAGCACAAGAAGAGAGAGGCAATCAGATCGGTCCACCTCTAAAGCCTGTAGAGAAGTTACCGTATGAGAGGAGCAAGGAGGAAAACGATACGATCGTGCACCCAAGTGAATGAGTTCTTTGAAGGGGTTAAAGCAAAGATACATCCACCTCCGGAGGAGAAGGTCGATCCGTGAAAGCAAAGTGCACTCTTAATGCCCCGAGGAAACCACCAAAGTCTCCGCCGAGAACCAACTATGAGCGACATCTTGAATGACATATCTCCAAGCCAAGCGGTCGGGAACTACTATCAGCGATAAAAGGTTAAAAGAACAACGGGCAAGGGGAAAAATTGCCCAGCTCGGCGAACAAGCACAGCAATCGTGCCCCCGCTGAATGTGTCTAATCCTCCGGGGCGGTGGCGGTTATGGCAATCTTGAAGATTACCCGCCTGACGATGCACTTCCTGATTTCATGGAGGTGGACTTATTCGAGATCTGAGTACGGAAGCCTCTCGTCAAAGATGAAAAGTCTCGACAACAATGATGCGAAGATTCCACAGTTGGTACATGAAAACCTGCAGAGAGTCCGAGGGGACGAACACTTTGTATCTGAATATTAAAGAGGAGCACGACCTCGCTTCAAATGATCTGTTGTATATTCCATTTGAGGAGTTCTTCGAGTTCTTCAATCAAAAGGCCCTCGATAAATTAATGGTCTTTTGCTACTGCTGTAAGTACTATTTCGTCATTAGTCTTTATATATAGCTCGGCTCTTTCATTGCATGTATTTATAATTAATTATCCTCAATATATTATGCAGATTGAAGATCGCCGAGTGCAAAAAATGAAATCTATGATATTGGGTTCATTAACACAAATATCATAGATGTTTTTCTGGTTGAAAAGCGCGCCGAAGAGGCCGAGGACAACTTGCTACAATCATTGATCAAAAATCAAAACAAAGATACCATACTCTTTCCTTACCACGGCCTGTGAGTGTTACTGTCGTGTGCGTATTCGGTTTTCCTTATTACTCGAGCGAGGTTAATGTAATTGACGAGTTATGCATGCGTGCAGGTTCCACTATATTCTTCTGGAGATTAAGCTTGAGCGTGGACTAGTAACCGTCTTAGACTCCAGATGGAAAGATCCCAGCACCTATGCGGACATGACTGAAATGCTCAGCAAGTAAGTTCAACCGATCATTATCGCACCATATCGGCAACTTTTTGTTCATTTCCTGATATCTCAAGTAATAACAAATATGTTCTTTGTCTTGCAGGGTTTGGAAACAGTTCACCGCACAAGCTCCGGACTGCCAAGGAGCTGCGATATACATACCAAAGTAAGTACTCTTCATGCGCATCTCCGCTGATTCTATAGCTATACTTTCATCAATGCCATTTATATAATGCTTCATTATCAGTTTGATTGACCTCTATTTCTCGTAAAGTGCTTGTGGCAGGAGGAAGGAATGATTTACGTGGATACTACGTGTGCGAGTTCATCCACAACGCGACATTGAAAAACAAGCGGGCTACTCTAGAAGACAATATGAAGTGCGTAAGCAATAATATTCGCAATTTCATTTTATTACACCATCATTTCTGTTGAGTTTCATTCATATATATGTATTAATTAACCCCTTCTTCAAATTAATTAGACATGGCAGATGCGGATGAACTCCTACCACCGATCGCATGAAAGCAATTCAAGAGGAATTGGCAGGATTCTTTCTTGAACACGCCATCAAGAAAGCCGAGAATACCATGTGGAACTTTAATTCAAATGCTAGTGGTTTGTAATTAAGAGATCTTATATAGATTGTACATGTATGTAGCCAAGAAAACTTGTTGTTCACCAATCTCTCGTAGAAGGAGAGGTCGATCGATCACTTCTCTCGGTATGCATGATGAACTTCAGATCAATGGTTCTCTCGATCACTTATGTATATATACTACGAAGCGTCGAGCAAGCACGGACATAATTAAGAGAGGACACTTCTCTCTATTAATTAGCTAGCTAACGAAACACCTAAATTAACCCCCAAAACCCCCAAAACCCCCAACCCCCTCCTTTCAAAAAAAAACAAAAAACTAGGCCATCGAATGCAGACACGTGGACGCCTTTTGGTCCCGGTTGAGCCACCAACCGGACCAAAGGCCCTCGACCGGGCTCGGCGCACAGGGCCACGTGGAGGCTCATTGGTCCCGGTTCGTGTTTGAACCGACTAATGGGTTGAGGTATTAGTAACGACCCATTAGTCCCGGTTCCCGAACCGGGACTAAAGGCCCTTGCGAACCGGGACTGATTGGTGGTTTTCTACTAGTGCTCCTTGTCATATGGATGCTAGCGACACTATCGTATACGTGTGTCGAAAGGCGCAAACGGTCCCGAGCCTGGTAAGGCAGCACCCGTGGGGATACCGTGCGTGAGGCCGCAAAGTGATATGAGGTGTTACATGCTAGATCAGTGTGGCATTAAGTCGGGGTCCTGACACTGGACTAGACCTTTTTTCTGCTGAACTGCATCCTGACAGCTACAAGAATTATATGGCAATATTTGAGTTGGCCTATCAGTATGGTGGAAATTACTTGAGGGTGGTATTTTTTACGTTTGTCATGTTCATGGAGGCCTGATCAAAGAGGAGCCTGATCCGGGGGGTTCTTTATGGGATCTTGGAGAGCAGTCTAATGAGGGGGAACAAGTTGTTTTCAGGACACAAGGGAGGAATAATGAAGGGGCAGGCAAAGGGTACACGGGGACATATAAGAGAGTAATAGGGAGAAACAGGAAGGGAGAGACCGGCCTGAACTATGATGTTATCGCAGGTAAGAAGAGAGGAACGGTTGGGGATGATATGGAATGGCAAGCTGAACAGGAAAAACAACGGAAGGAGGACCATGTTGCGAATGAACAGGAGAACACCAACGCGGGGCCGAAGGAGCAGCCCTGCGCGCCCAAATGAAAATCATGGCTTGGAACTGCCGGGGTTTAGGGAACGAGCAGACAGTTCATGGTCTTCTGGATCTCCAGAAGAAGAACAACTCCCATGGGTGTGTATTGGTGATTTTAACAAGGTCATGTTTAGCTATGAGAAACAAGAGGGTGTAGCCCGCCTTGGAGCCATTCTTGTTTGCAGAATTTCAGAGATGCCCTTTCTTTTTGTGATCTTAAAGACCTCTGTCTTGAGGGTGATGTTTTTACTTGGAGAAATAATAATTTTCATGTTGAGGCCTATATCTGTGAAAGACTTGACAGGGCTGTTGCAAATTTTGCATGGCATGATCGCTTTCCAGGCCATAAAGTGGTGAATGGAGACCCTCATAAATCTGACCATGCATAGACCGGTTATTCTTGACCTGCAAGGAGGGAGGCTTATGAGGATGAAGAGAACGCATGGCCAAGTGAAGCGGTTCGAGGCCAAATGGCTTTCGGGGGATGATTGTGATGCTCGTGTGTTGAATGCTCGGGAAACGGCAAAGGCCTATGGAGCTGCAACTATCCGGGAGTGCCTCCGGTCGGTGGTGGCCGAATTAAATGATTGGAGCAGGAATGTGGTGGGCGATCTGGCTAAGAGTAAAAAAAGATAAAGAAGGAGCTCAGAGGCTTGCCGAAGGAAACCCATCAGCTGAGAAACACTGTGTTGTGAGCAAGTACTTCTATTCTGGTTGAGCAGTTTAGAGGAGCAGCATCACGTGCTATGCCGCCAAAGAGCCCATGTAAACTGGTTAACCCAGGGGGACCGGAACACAAAATTTTTCCAAGCCTTTGTAACGGAAAGGAAGATAATGAACACCATTACTCAGCTGCAAAGGGAGGATGGGGTGATGGTAGAGGGGGGAAGAAGGGCTAAATGCCCCTATTACTAACTATTTTTCTACTCTTTTTACTCCCATGGCAGGAACCTCTAATGTTGATTGTCTTAACATCATTACCCCCAAGGTCACGACGTACATGAATGCCTTCATGATGGCCGACTTCTCCGCGGAAGAAGTGAAACAAGCGCTGGACAACAGATGTGACGGTCACCCAGATTCAATGCAAATCTACATCACAGGAGATGTTTTTTAAGAGGAGATGTTACTGCTTTGGTTGACATGACATAGGTCTCACAAAGGAGGAGACGGGTGAAACGGAAGAGGGACGAGTCCTATTCTGGCGGTTACTTAGGGAAACGGCGCGTAGGGGCATGTGACTAATTTCGCTACATTCGTTAGTGGCACAACAATAATTCATGAAAATTTAGTGGCAGCCTTCCGATATCCCAAGTACATAGTAGCAAAGACCAAATTTTGCCTAATTACTGTGATGATATTTAGATCTTTATTTTTTCAACAAAGGTGGATTTCATTGACTCAAATAAAGCATCAAATGTATCCAAACAACATGCCTGGCCTTTACATACCTAAGAGACTAAGATGCACACAACCAACATGAACATACACGCACACACACAGCTAAATACGACGGCAAATAGCAAAGTCATACAAAACCAAAACTATGCCTTGTAAGGAAAAGGGA
This sequence comes from Aegilops speltoides, assembly GCA_021437245.1. Taxonomy (NCBI): domain Eukaryota; kingdom Viridiplantae; phylum Streptophyta; class Magnoliopsida; order Poales; family Poaceae; genus Aegilops; species Aegilops speltoides. The sequence continues at coordinate 459,803,602 of CM038141.1, forward strand.
AAAAGCGAAGTGATCAAAGCAATAATGGACAAACTACAAAAATGACATACCAGATTTGAGTGGCGGTGCAAGTGAGCGGAGAGCTATCAGAGAGAACATAAAATCTATTATCTCTGTTCCGAATTATAAGATGTTTTGGATATTTTTAAATGTACTACATACAAACTGACATGAGTGAACAAACGCATTAAAACACGTCTATATACATCCTATTCAGAACAAAACTTAAAACATCTTATAATTCGAAACGGAGGAAGTAGTTGTTGTCTAGGTAATTGGTCATTCAGGTAAACGTGTCATGTCTATATACAGAAACATGTCATCTTGTCCAAATGCTGAAAACCCCCTCCGAAATTGGATGTCTCCGCTCATGATCTCCACTACTATTAAACATGCGAGGTGTGGTAGAAACATTAGATCTCAATCACATATCCACGATTCATCAATGGTCAAGTTTGTCCCTATGTTGTATCTCATATACTGCACATGTTTACTAAATATTTTTAACCATCACTACAATACCTTAATTAGAAATCATTGAAACTTAATTACACCTTCATTAAATCAAACCGTCACACCATATATCACATATCATCTTCAGAACACCTTAATTAGGAATAATTACAACTTAATTACACCTTCATTAGGAAACAACCGTCATACTCCCTCCGTTTCAGTTTACAAGTCCTACGCGTATACCTAGGCTGTCAATTTTATCACCCTAATATTAACTATATAACACAAAAATTATACCTTTTGAAAATAGAACATATGAAGTTTATATTGGTATATTTTTTGGAATATATGACTTGTATTAGGTTGGTCAAATTAACGACATAGGGGTACGCGCACGCCCTGTAAACTGAGAGAGAGGGAGTACCATATATTACGTAACTAAAAAACCACATTAGTCAAACATCACGCACCACACACCTCCCTCCACCGAGCCTCCTCCTCAAAAAGTTCTTCTGCTCTGGAAAAAAATTCGCAATGTATCCCCAGCTCACGCCGCTTCCGTACCTACGCATGCGCTCCTCCGCGCCGGCCCATCTTTCTCCCATCGCATGCCGCTCCCGACCCAACCGCTCGGCAAATATGTAGTATGTATCTGATCGGAGGCAGAAATTACCAAATTAGCGTGTTGAGGAGGGATGGTTAGCGGATTTTTTAGAAATCATGCCATATTCATCTCCAAAGTAGGCCAGGGCCCTTGCTAGCCCCTCCCTCCGCCACTGTATGTGGTGCATGTAGAAAGGAAAATGTGTGGAGGAAAATAAGTTATTTTTTGTTTATTTGAACGACAAATTCCTATTTCCTTTGCTTAGCCTACAACTCGGTGTATTACCTAATGCTTTTTACATAGACACGTAGATAACATCTACATGTACATATAGAATAACTTGGTTTTACTGAAACATTTAAATATCATCTTTAGTTGTTGGAAAATGCAATAATACTATATGTTCTATATGTACAAACCAAATTACCTTGGAGTATCAACAGCCGAACTCCTCAAACATTGCCTATACGTCCGGGTGGACGGCCTGGTCAATGACTGACGCGAGAACTATTTCTCGCTGAAAGGGTCGATATAGTTGACTAGAAGGGGGGGGGGGGTGAATAGGCAACTAACAATTTTTAGCTTTTCTTTATAAATTTAAACTTTGCATCAAAGCAGGTCGTCTAGATATGCAACTAGGTGAGCAACCTATATGATGCAATAACAACAAGCACACGAGCATGCAAGAGATGCAACACAATATAATCTTGCACAAGTAAAGGTACGAGATAACCAAGAGTGGAGCCGGTGAAGACGAGGATGTGTTACCGAAGTTCCTTCCCTTTGAAGGGAATTACGTCTCCGTTGGAGCGGCGTGGCGGCACAATGCTCCCCAAGAAGCCACTAGGGCCACCGTATTCTCCTCACGCCCTCACACAATGCGAGATGCCGTGATTCCACTATTGGTGCCCTTGGAGGCTGCGACCGAACCTTTACAAACAAGGTTGGGGCAATCTCCACAACTTAATTGGAGGCTCCCAACAACACCACGAAGCTTCACCACATTGGAATATGGCTCCGCGGTGACCTCAACCGTCTAGGGTGCTCAAACACCCAAGAGTAACAATATCCACAAGGGATTAGTGGGGGAATCAAATTTCTCTTGGTGGAAGTGTAGATTGGGGCCTTCTCAACCAATCCCTAGAAAGTCAACAAGTTTGATTGGCTAGGGAGAGAGATCGGGCAAAAATGGAGCTTGGAGCAACAATGGAGTTTGGGGATGGAAGAGGTGAGTCTTCTTGGAGAAGAAGACCCCTTTATATAGTGGGGGGACACATCCAACCATTATGCAGCCCGCAGCCCGCATCTGGGCGGTACTACCATTGCTGGAGCGGTAGTACCGCTGCCACAGCGGTACTACCGCTGTGGCAAGCAGGCATAGGGCCACCAGGACCGAGGGAGGAGAAGTACACACACTAGGGCGGTACTGCCGCTTCCTACAGCCGCTGAAAACAAGGGAGGACAGCGAGCTGAGCGGCAGTGGGAGCGGTACTACTGCCAATAAGCGGTACTACCGCGCCCTACTGCCATCCCTACTACCGCTCCCCTGCGTGGTCTTTTACGGAAACCCAACACGAAAAATCGAGACCACAACAGGGGCGGTAGTACATGCGGCACTAACAAGCGATACTACCGCCCTGGCCGCGGTACTACCACTTAACACACATCACCCCTTGTTTTGCACAACACGAAAACTCCAAAGAAGCAAGAAGAAGGCGAGGGTGCAAGGAGAATGTGAACGTGATGATTCCACCCATACTCTTCCGAAACGGATCCCCTCTTGATAGTGCGGTTATCCCTACGACTCAATTCCACCGAAAAGAAACAAAGGAAAATAATCCGTCTAAAGTGAAGTCCTCGAGGGGTAACAATCGCATAGTGCCCTTATATTAGATCACCTGAAACGCTTAGTGCACACGATTAGTCCGCAAACGTATTGTCATCAATCACCAAAACTACTAAGGGATAAATATGCCCTTAAATTCTCCCCCTTTTTGGTGGATTGATGACAACACGAGATTTGCACAAAAAAAGTAACTGGAATTTAAGCAAACCCTCTCCCACAAAATATAGACGGGCTCCCCCTAGAGGTGTGCACCAAGGAAATTAGCATGAAAGGCTGTGTGCACATCTTTAGGATCAAACTCCCCCTATATTTTGTAGACAGGCAACATCCTTGCATATAAGAATAACAGCAAGTACACCTAAGCAAGGACAAGCATGAGAGCAATAATATAAGTGCTGGAAATGAAGCATCTCACAAGATAATAGGGTACTTGATACTAAAGTAGATAGGATAGGGTAGTTCACATATGTCTTACACCATATGGTCTAGCTCACAGCCGAAAGAAAGCGAACGAAAACGAACGAACACAACGAACACGAGACATGAGACACGAACGAACACGAACACACAAACACAAGACCTAAGGCAAATCCCTAACTCTCCCCCTTTGGCAGCAAGACACCAAAAGGGAAAGGGACGACACGACACACGATGTTAGTAGATCTCCATGGCATCACCAGTCATGCTCCTCGTCCTCCTCTTCCTCAGAAACCTCTACAACACGGGGAGAAGCGTAAACTCCGGTTTCCTCCTAAGTGTCAGACCACGGGCAATGCACTCTGATCCAAGATTCCTCATCAATGGTCCGCTCCTCAGAGCCATCTTCAACCTCAAGGCCAACCTGTCTCATAATAGCCTTGTCACGACGACGAGCCATCTTGGCCTCCTTGTGAGCCTTGTACTGGCCCTTGGCCTGGAAGCAGAACAGACGCTTCATCTTCTCCTTGAGTTTCTTCGCCCAAGAGGGCTCCTCAGATGGGGGCACATACTCCGGCCCATCATCATCCTCATCATCTTCATTAGATAGGACAGTCTCCTGCACTGGAGGTGCCGGAGTAGACGTACTCCACTTCTCCTTCTAACCCAGCTCGATAGTGTCATGAGAAACCATGTTGTCTGTGACAAGCTCCTCATCTGGAAACTTGGCTGCCAGGTGTCCTCGATAAGCTGCATAAGATAGCATCCATAGATGATGCAGTTGCGCTCCATGACAGCAGAGTGAAGCTCAGACCACATCACATATGACACATCCAGCACCTGCTGAGAGCCCTGCTGTTCTTGAGAGAATAGAAGCATGTCAACAAGGTAAGAGTGCACCTGATCCAAGTTGCCAATCCGAGGAAACAGGGTGTTCCGGAAGATCCGATGCATGATGTCTAGAAAGGGCCAGAGCTCATAAGTAACCTTTCCAGTCTCAGACACCTTCCTGGTAGAATAGGGCCAAAGCTTTTCCTTGTGAGTAGCGGCAATCTCCTTATGAGGGCGAAACCCAAGTGGGGTCTGGGCACCCTCATCATTTTACGTTAAGCTGACCATGAAGTCCTTACATGGTGCGGACAGACGACGACCATTGGTCATCCACGACAGAGTACGGGCCTGATCATGCCCAAAGTGAATGGTGGCAAAGAACTGGGCCACGAGCTCGGCATCAAAGTCTTTGTTGAAAGTAATGATCCTCTTGATGTCCAACACCTCACACCTCTGCAGAGCATTCCCAAAGTAAGGCAGGTCCTTCTCCATGTGCGAGAGATCGATAGACTTGACTTTCACAAACAAGTTCTTCTTTTGCTTCAAGACATCGCAATAGATGGACTGCTGAAACCTGTTCTAGAATGGATGCCTCTGAAGAGCAGGCTCCTGGTCCACATGGTAGGGATTGTGCTTCCTCTTGGTACAGAACTCCATAGCAGACATCTGATTAGCACGCTTGCGCCCAGTGGAGGTCTTCGATGTTGGGACCTTGGCCTTGCATTTTGGCGGCTCAGACGAGCCACCCGCAACACCAGCAGCAGCAGACTCTGGAACATCCAACGAGCGATAATGCTTGGAACCTGTTGCACGGTCTGGATTCTTGCGGCGAGCCTGATGCCCGGAGCTACTACCACCTGAAAACACACGTACACAAAGACCACAAGAGCAAGAGAGCATAAGCCAAGGAAAGACAAACACCAAAGATGAGAATTAGGTAGAGAAACAGGAGCATTGGCATCTCAGGGCGGTAGTACCGCGCACCAGAGCAGTACTACTACTTATAAGCGATAGTACCGCTAGGCTACATCGGTAGTACCGCCGGAGCGGCTGTCAGCGGGCTGACACCTACCGCGGCAAAATCCGGTACTACCGGAGATGCAAAAGTTCATATTTCTACACCTAATCATCAAACAACCTAGTCTAGCAGTCTCCTGATGACCCACAAGTATAGGGGATCTATCGTAATCCTTTCGATAAGTAAGAGTGTCGAACCCAACGAGGAGCAGAAGGAAATGATAAGCGGTTTTCAGCAAGGTATTCTCTGCAAGTACTGAAATAAGTGGTAACAGATTGTTTTGTGATAGGATAAATTGTAACGAGCAACAAGTAACAAAAGTAAATAAAGTGCAGCAAGGTGGCCCAATCCTTTTTGTAGCAAAGGATAAGCCTGGACAAACTCTTATAATAGGAAAAGCGCTCCCGAGGACACATGGGAATATCGTCAAGCTAGTTTTCATCACGCTCATATGATTCTCGTTCGGTACTTTGATAATTTGATATGTGGGTGGACCGGTGCTTGGGTGCTGTTCTTACTTGAACAAGCATCCCACTTATGATTATCCTCTATTGCAAGCATCCGCAACTACAACGAAAGTATTAAGGTAAACCTAACCATAGCATGAAACATATGGATCCAAATCAGCCCCTTACGAAGCAATGCATAAACTAGGGTTTAAGCTTCTGTCGCTCTAGCAACCCATCATCTACTTATTACTTCCCAATGCCTTCCTCTAGGCCCAAATAATGGTGAAGTGTTATGTAGTCGACGTTCACATAACACCACTAGAGGTTAGACAACATACATCTTATCAAAATATCGAACGAATACCAAATTCACATGACTACTAATAGCAAGACTTCTCCCTTGTCCTCAGGAACAAACATAATTACTCACAAAGCATATTCATGTTCATAATCAGAGGGATAATAATGTGCATAAATGATCTGAACATATGATCTTCCACCAAATAAACCAACTAGCATCAACTACAAGGAGTAATCAACACTACTAGCAATCCTACTAGCACCAATCCCGGACTTGGAGACAAGAGATGAACTAGGGTTTGGAGATGAGATGGTGCTGGTGAAGATGTTGATGGAGATTGCCCTCTCCCGATGAGAGGAGCGTTGGTGATGACGATGGTGATGATTTCCCCCTCCCGGAGGGAAGTGTCCCCGGCAGAACAGCTCTGCCGGAGCCCTAGATTGGTTCCGCCAAGGTTCCGCCTCGTGGAGGCGGAGTCTCGTCCCGAAAGGTTGCCTCTTATTTTTTTCTCATCGAAAGACTTCATATAGGAGAAGATGGACGTCGGAGAGCCACCAGGGGGCCCACGAGGTAGGGGGCGCACCTAGGGGGGGGCGCCCCCACCCTTGTGAGCAGGGTGTGGCCCCCCTGGCCTTCATCTTTGGCGATGATTTTTCTTAGTTTATTTTAAGACATTCCGTGGAGTTTCAGGACTTTTGGAGTTGCGCAGAATAGTCCTTCAATATTTGCTCCTTTTCCAGCCCAGAATTCCAGTTGCCGGCATTCTCCCTCTTCATGTAAACCTTGTAAAATAAGAGAGAATAGCCATAAGTATTGTGACATAACGTGAAATAACGGCCCATAATGCAATAAATATTGACATAAAAGCATGATGCAAAATGGACATATCATCTCCCAAGTCCTTCCTAAGCCTCGATTCAACAACTAAATCGAGGGATGCAATGAGTATAGCCCAAACCTAGATTCAAGAAAGAGAACCAAGGGAGAGAAGAACGGAGGCAATACCGGCATCCATGGCAAGAGGGGAGGGTGGGGAAGGATCGATCCCACCGGACGGAATCGAGGGAGACGGCCTGAATCCGGCGGCCCGGCGGCGGACCTCCGGTGCTTGGGCAGTCGCCTGAGAGAGGAGAGGACGAGGGGATGGGGCAAACTGAACGAGTACGGGGGAGTAGAAACTCCCCCTGCCCGATACATACCCCACACGCCCAGCCCTAAGTGGTAGTACCGTGCAAGGCGCGGTAGTACCGCTCTGGTGCATATCTGAAGCACAAAGCGCCCAGTGAACCACTCCACGGTAGTATCCTGTTGGCAGGGCAGTAGTTCCGCTTATAAACGGTAGTACCGCTCTACCGATGCGGTAGTACCGCTCAGGCACCCCAAAGCAGGAACAAAGGAGGGAAATGATGGCTTACGCACGACTAGCGGGCCACAAAAGACAAGACAAGCCAAGAAAAATCCGAACACGACCACACGAAAACACAACTACTCAAAAGAGAGAATCACAAGCAACAAGAAACAACACACAGACAAACTCTCGAGAAGAGAGGGCGGTGGCCGAGGCCACCTATGTTTGAGCAAATGGTATGGCGCCGCGAAGAATTATCCTTGGGCCCATGACCATAACTCGTCTTTGAAGCACAAGTACCATAAAAAATGGCTAATGTGAAAGACTTGATGAATTTATGCATAATGGGGGAGGGAGAGTTCATTGAGAGAACAACAATCCCCCTATATCCATGCCTACACCTAAACAAGACATCATGAAGAGTGTGGTGGGGTGTGCAAGAGTTCAAACCACATTGCTCGAATCAATGATATTTAGCTCATGCCTTAACTCGCGAAATCTTGCTTAATCCACGGGCTTCGTGAAAATATTTGCAAGATTATCATGAGTGTTGACATACTTGAGCTTGATCTCCCCTCGCCTAATGTGATCCCGGATGAAGTGATACTGAATCTCAATATGCTTCGTCTTGAAGTGTTGCACCGGGTTGAGAGAGATCTTGATGGCACTTTCATTGTCACACCAAAGAGGCACTTTGTCACAAGTGAGACCGTAATCCTTCAAAGTTTGCCTCATCCATAGAAGTTGATCACAACAACTACCGACAACCACATACTCCACTTCCACTACTAGGTAAAACCTTATACACAGCATCTTTGCAGTAGCGCTGGACAAAATAGGGCGCTACCGCTACTTAGTAGTAGTGAGTTTAAATAAACCGCGCTACTGCTACCACTTTAGCAGTAGCACGTTCTGCTAAAGACCGCTGCTGCTATACTTGTCTAGGCGCAGATGGCTAGCCCCACTTAGCAGTAGCGCGTATGCCTAACAAGCGCTACTGCTACGTCCCTTAGCAGTAGCGCATTTCTCTGAAACACGCTACTAATTACTTACCTTATCCTAGAGCAGTTCACTGCACCGGTACCCTCTCACTCACTCTCTCCCTCTCACTCGCTCTCGCCCGTGTCAAACCCGTCATCCGCCGCCGCCGCGCTGCTCCTCACCGAGGTACTCCCTCCCCCCTCCTCCTCCGGCCATCCTCCTCCCACCGCCCCTCCCTCCTCCTTCTCTGGCCGCCTCCTCCCTCCTCCTCCTCTGGCCGCCCCCACCTCCACCCCCGCCCCTCTCTTCTCCTTCTCCGGCCACCTCCTCCCTCCTCCTCCTCCGGCCGCCCCTCCCCTCCACCCGCCCCTCCCTCCTCCTCCTCCTCCGCCGCCTCCCCTTCCACCCCCCCCTCCTCCTCCTCCTCCTCCGCCCCCCTCCCCTTCTCCCCGCCCCTTGCTCCTCCGATCCCACCTCCTCCCCTCCTCCTCTCTCCTTCTTCCTCCTCCCTCCATCTCTTTTTTCTTTCTATTTTTACTATTGTATAATGTAGTTTTTTATTGTTTTTAGTAAGTGTTTAAAATAATTAGTAAGTAAATTAATAAACTAGTTAAACTAGTTTGGTTTTAGTAAGGACTAGTTGAATTAATAGAACTAATGTATTTTTAGTAAGAAAATTAATATAACTAGTTGAACTAGTTTATTTTTAGAAAGAACTATTTTATTTCTATTTATAGTAAGTTTATTTTTAGTAAGAACTAGTTGAATTAACAGAACTAGTTGAACATGTCACATTTGTTGTTATTTTTTTTAGTTTAAGCAATTATTCCCGCATCAACGTCGATCGACGTTGACGATGCCTATCCCGCATCCTCATCGTCGATACCCATCGTTTGCTAGGGTTTTAGTTGTATTAGTGATGTTAAATGTATGATACTATTCGGGATGTATTAGTGAGAACTTATAGGGTTTTTATTTGTTTTTGCAGAAATCAAGGAGCCCTTCCATCATCCCCGCCGTCGTCCCCGTCACCGACCCCCTCCGATCTCGAGGTGAGACCAGCCAAATCTCCATGTCAATATTAGTCCTATAAGATATGATGTAGATAAAAACATGTATATCTTGTGTTGCTCAAATAGGATATGTGGTTGCCCAAGTGGCCGGCCATGTTTGCAGGTTACACCTCCGAGTGGCCTATGTTTTGCCGGAGTGTTGATTAATTTCCATTCCGACAAATTTCAGGTGCTCGAGATGTCCTATTTTAGCAAAGGTCATGCCGGAATTTTTCGTGAATTTTGGCATGACTTGTGCTAGAATATGTAGGAAATATCGAGTGGCCTGGATTTTCTAGAAAGATAATTAAACGATATTTCGGGTTGACTTTAAGACTGTCGAGGCTGAAGAATCCCGACTGTTGTCGTGGGGGTCGTTTCTCCTTCTTCTCCGGGTGCTAGACCTTTGTTATGCACTAGGGGAAGGAGGAGTAACGACCATCACCGACGGTCGCAAATGTCAGAGAGGAATCAGTGAGGGAGAGTATCCACCATATATGAGAGGACGAAGAATCCCGACTATTGTCGTGGGGGTAGCTTCTCCTTCGTTCCCATGTGCTAGACAATTTGGTGTAATGCACTCGGGAATGAAAGGAGGAGCTACCATCACGGACGGTCAAATATATACTCCACGTGAGCTAAGAGTTTTCAAGAAAAGACTTGACGGACCCATAGTCAACCCGTGATGAATAATAATGATCTAATTTAGTTTTTGGAGTATATATATTTAATTGTACAAGTTTAATCTTTGAATTATGAACATAGGAAATGTCGTCGGACGAAGAAGGTCCCGGGGAGTGCTCCTGGTGTGGCGACAACTGGGGTTTCTGCGACAGGCCTCACCTAGTCGAAGATCGGCGCTTCAGCATTAAGCTCGAGGAGGCCTTCGATTGTGAAACGGTACGCTACGATGCTAAGTGTTTTTTTTGCAATTAAGCTCAACTTCTACTACTTCAATGTGTAATTTTCGTCTTTTACAATTCGACTAGCTTATCCCATGCCATGCAAGATGCTATTTCTTGGAGAGGATGTAGGGGAACGCAGCAGAAAACAAAATTTTTCCAACCTACGCACCAGCCCAGGACCACTATGGAGACTGCATACATGGTTTGATCCTTTTCGTTACCGACTCGTAGCACAGCGGGAAGTAGAGTCGATGACGAACGGCGGTGCAGATCCCCGCAGCTAGGATTTACAACCTCCCAACCGCGAGGATGTATACCCTCATCTGCTCCTCAGACAGCCCTCCGGGAGGCGGTCGAATAGCCCCCCGGACGGTGTCGCAGACAGCCCTTCGGGAGGACCTTCGAAACTCGAACGGTCACTCGGACAGCCCTTCAGGAGGACCTTCAAAACTCGGACGGTCATATGGACAGCCCTTCGGGAGGCACTCACGAACTAAGACCGAAACTACAATCTCTCTACAGAGTTGCACACATACGATGTCATCTATCCGGCAGGGCTTCGCCGTCCAGAACTAGTTCCTGCCGGAACCCAGACAGCCTTTCGGCTCTACGAAACTATTTCGCTGGGAGGGAGAGAAGCCAGATCATTTCATGGCACTTGTACGAGAGCAAAGGGATGATAGTGGAGAGCACCCCTCCACCTCTATTTATAGGAAAAGCCCATGGGGACAAATACCCAAAAAAACCCATCACATGGATCCTTCATAAGGGTAAAAGGGGGAGGCAAGTGGAGCTCCATGGAGCTCCACATGTGTGGCCGGCCACCCCTCATGGCCCCCCACAAAAGGGGTTCCTTAGTCCCCAAGTTCATCTAGAAGCCTTTTGGGAAAAGCCCCAAAAGGTGGCTTTCCATAAATATCCCAAAAAGCACTTTCACTATTCACGAGAACATTTTTCAGCATCCGTTTGAACTGAAAATATTTATGTGGGCTTAGAACATTTCCAATACCCACCATAATAATTTTCAACACGTTGTGGAATAGTTCCATTTTAGTGATTTTCATCTGTGAAACGCATCTGAAGTGGCTCCGGCAGCTCCGGAACATTTCCGGTTTTTATCTCAGAAAATTCCAAAAAGCTTCCAGAATGATTCTGGCACCCTCTAAGAATTATCAGGCATTTGCCAAAACCAATTTGACTTAATGGTATATCCTGAAACAACTTTTCGGTATCATCGAACTCATCCGATGACCTCTCCCTGCGGTATGATTCCGCTGTCCGAAACTTTTCCGGTTTCCGAAACTTTTTTCGGTGATTTTCTCTCAGACTCCCTGTCTAGTATTTAGTAGATAGATGACCCTTAAGCGTGTGACCCTATAGGTTCGGTGAAGTATAGACATGGCGCGGAACCCCTTCCGATCAATGATCAACATCGGAGCCGTGGACACCCATATTGACCCCTATACCCACACGAACGAATATTCGAGTGAACCTCCAGTTGCCATGTGCTATTCCTGTTGCTTCGCGATATGTTACAAATACCCGAGGTGAGATTTACTTGCATCCCCATGGATCAACAACTTGTCCACTATGCTAGTTACCTCGTTACTGGTTTTGTTCTCTTTTCTCGTTTTCGTGTTCCGGCATCCCTGTGATCAAATCACACTGTGTCTGACCAGACGATGATGGATACCGTAACACCGAGAGGGCCCGAGAATATCTCTCCATCGTCGGAGGAGCAAATCCCAATCTTGAGCTATCAAGTTACTTGACACACTTTTCCATGAATCTGTAAGCCGCCGTAATAGCCACCCATTTACGGATGACGTTTAACAAACCCCATAGTTCATGAAGCAAGCATGAAGAAACTCTATACTCTTATGGTCTAAGGAATCATGCAAATGTTAACCATCTCTGTGTTATTTACCATTAACTTGTGACGAATGAATCTCATAGCATAACATCAAACCGTGTCGATTCAACACAAATGTTCTCTTAACATTGTGCCCTCAAAGTTGCTGGCATAGACATGCCCATGATCAGGAAAGCGGAATCATCATGCAACACTTGAGCTAGTCTTAGAGGCCAAACTAGGAATACTTCTTACCGTTTATTTTTCCACACGTGCATATGAGTCTTCCTCCGAGCCTCGTGGATATTGTAGACTCGAGAATCATTGCAGTTATAGCATGGAACATAAACATAATTATCAACTTGGAGATAAATAATATCATTTATTATTGCCTCTAGGGCATATCTCCTACAGACTCCCACTTGCATTTATTATTGCCTCTAGGGCATATCTCCTACAAACCCCTTTGACCATTTCATCAAAGCACGAAGATTCCAACTCCATTTTGCTCTCTTCTGTCCATCGCTGGAACTCTGAAGTTTGCACCCTTACTAGCATCCTCTGAATAGACAAAATGCCTTGGACTGTAACACATGCAAGTCCTTGGTTTCATTTCCATCAGATGGAAATCCTATTGTGATCCATGTTTCATATCTCATGATTGAAATATGTATTAATTGCTAGTTCAACCCGAACCAACTTTAAGCATCGCTACGATGAAAACAACCTCATCATAGTCAACTCTTGAACTTGTTATTTCAACAAGTCGAGCTTTATGGATACAACATTTTTATCCGTATCAGTTTTAAATTCCATAAATATCCGTTAGACTCTAAGTCTTCTGAAAGGTATATCAAGGTTTTAATCTTGAATCACCTATATGGAAACTAACTCGGTTTGTATTGGCATTTAGCCAATTCCGGAGTCAGGGCCCATCAACATTTCCTTGTGTATCATAGGTATAATGTTGTCTAACAACAATATCTCATTTGCGCACCTGAGAGGTTTGCACGAGCCTTGCCTACGTGGTTCAGCTGCAAGTTCGACCAAAGTTCATACATTTTATTGTAGAGACTTCCGTATCAGTCGCAGCAGGAAACTCTAGAATTACTTCCAAGTCTCTTTCCTTTGATCTAATGACGAAGATACTGTTTATCTCATCGAGTTGCACTATTCTCCCACTCACCTTTTTGAAAGAACCATTCTCTTTAAAAGCACACTGTTTCGCAGCAAAACTATTTGCCTCGGTATAGTGAGGGAGGAATACCCAACATTTTGGTATAACCTACAAAGTAGCACTTGTCTGATTTGGGATAGGTTTTTAACTTTTTACACAAGCCCCATATTCCAAATGTTAAGAAAAGATATAACATGGTTGGGCGTACCATACCATGGCTTCATTTCAACAGACCCGATGTAGCTCTTTTCAGTGTAAAAGCCACAGTCTCTAAAGCATCACTTTAAAAAGGGATAATGGCAAATTTATTTATGTCATCTTTGATCTTACCATGTCATAAATGGTTAGATTACATCTTCACAGACATTCCACTCATAGTGGTGTTCCGGGAGGTGTAAGTTATGAAACTCTTTTCACAACTCATCGGACATTCGCTAAACTTGTAACTCAAATATTCCTTTCTGCAATCAAATTGTAGAAACGTAATTTCCTTGTTACAATAACTTCTACTTCATTTTTGAAAACCTTTTGAATTATTTCAAAAGATCCAGACTTACGTCTCATCAAGTAAATATCCATATATCTACTTGAGTCATTTCTGAAGATAAATAAATCCACCACTAACAACACTTATCGGACTACACACATCAAATGTATGATCACTAATAAGTTTGTTGTTCGTTCCTTATGGCCTGTGAACGGTATTTTAGTCACTTCACTTTTCGGAGGAAAGTTGCAAGTGTCAGATGATTCAAAATCAAAAAGACTTCAAAATCCATCATAATGGAATTTTCCATGCGGGTTTCTCCAATGTGACCAAATGTAGTGCCACACTTGTGTGGTATTCTTTTAGTCGTGCGACATTTAGCGTCAGTGTTATGGATGTATCATATTACCATCAATATTCATAACATATATCCCATCTTGGATGGAAGCATGGCCCTTCATGTTATTCATAATACTTAATAACAATTGTTGTTTTTATGAACAACTCTTTTGCAACAAACATTGTGCAATGGGCTAGAGTGTATGAAACTCTAAAATGAATTATGAAAGTAAACCCAGAGGTATTGTATTATTATCAATACTCATAACATACATCTCATTCATAATGAAAGTACGGCCCTTGTGTTATTCATAACATCGAACATAAAAAGTTCTCTTATGAACAACCTTCTTGCAAGATACCTTATGCAACGGGCTAGAGTTTGTAAAACTCTAAATGAATTATGAAAATAAATACAAACGGCCATACACTGATGGAAGGTATAGTAACATTTACTTTGTTCCCTGTGCATACCTTAACCTCATTTCTGGCTAGCCTTTTAGTCCATAGTAGCTCTTAGATTGATTCGTAACAGAATGCAATCGAGCGGGTATCTTTGAGATTAACTCACAATACCCAAGAATTAGTGATTAACATGTTTAACCATAATTCCCAAGAACTATATCTTTGACCAGCCTACTATACATCAAAAACTTGTATGACATTCATACATGAGCTGGATATTCCAGTCATCTTTCTTTTTGCCTTTATACTTCTAACAGTTTAACTTTTAGTATTTCTCCTACTCGCAAAAGAAGCACCCAACATAAGAGTGGCGTTAGCCCGGACTTCCTAGGCATGTAAGTCATACTAACACCCTTTGGACACTTCCTTTCTCAAGTTGTTGTTTTTATTCACCTTTCATTATATGACAGGCGTTCTTCTGGATCCCTTTCCCAACAGTTAAATGCATAGTAAACACTTTTACTAATACTTGCAAACAAACATTACTTTGTTTGTATCTGAAAATAATTTTCAGTTCCATGAATATCATATAACTATCCCAACTTTCGAAGTTTGGGTTTCATGGAAGCAAACATATTCCACTTGACCGTAATAGAATTCTAGCTTTTGGATCGAATGACGAGAGTCTCATCATCCATAGCATTTAGCGGGAGTATACGGAAAGCATGCGATAGGACAAAGTCCTTCTCGGCACTTTTGAGGACAATCCTCATATTACGTTACCAATCATAAAGTTTTAACCAGATATTTAATAGCTATTCAATTTTAATAGGGAAAGTGGAAACGCGAGCCATTATTCTACAACTATTTTGCAAGAAACACTTAGACAATGTTCATAATTAATTGCACTAAGAATTAAACAAGTTAATTCTACAGTGCGCTCCCACTCAAATCAATATCTCTCATAATTGATTGTGAGTGATACAAGATCCACATTTCAATTCAACGCCATTGATGTGGACATCACTGATGACAAGAATTTCAATTGGTGGGCAAACATGCCGATCACATCTCTATGTGACTCCTGTTCATCTTTTGATGGGTGTGTTCCGAGCTCAGGACGATCAAGCCAGAACGTCAAGACAACCAAGTGATCTTGCTGCGAGGTATGACCTCACCCGCCTCACACTTCTCTAATCGTTCATACCCATGTGGACATGGCGCACCCCGAAAAGTTAGGTGCCGTGACGGTGCTACACTTGGGAGAACACTAACTACTTGATATTTTTGTGAGAGATCACCCTAATAAAAAGCGACTACCGCACAATCAAGAAGGGTGCATCAAAGGGATAAACATCTCAGGCAATTCATAATAGCATGATATGGTATAGCCCTTTCTGACGGAGAAGTCTTGTATTTATTCATCTTCGGCATTCGCATCGGTGTTCACCTTCGCGAAGATTGCCACCACCTTGTTGGTGCACCAGATAATATCGCTATCTCCATAGCGGATAAAATAAATGCATTACTTAAGGTTGACACGCAGGTCATTAAAGTGCAATCATATGGCTCCAGCCATCATGCCAAATCATGACACACAGGTCATGTTAATTACATTATATAGTCATCTCATACATAATCAAATTATTATGAGCATAGCTATACCACATCACATGCAAACCATCCTGCAAAACCAAGTTAGACGCCTCTAATCGGTTCATACAAAAAAAATTTTACGTGGCTTCTAAGGTTTTGACTTAAACCGCAGCTACCAACGTTCATCATCAAGTATGATAATTCAAGTCGCTAGATTAACATCTTGGGATGTATGAAGCATGAGATAATAAAATCTCGAACCCCATACTAAAATTCGTCATACACATGACCCCCGTGCAGATCATATCTGCAATGCCCTTTCATCTACGAATTTCATCTTTCTTTTGACTATGGCAGAACCCAAAGAACTGATAGCACTTCCATGATCAATCAGGATCACGGATTGCCAGAACTTTGTCAAATTCCACCATCCTGTCTCGAGATTGAGCAAACGCAAATTCTAGGGAAGCAACAAGAATGTCGGGTAACAGATTTCATCTGTCACACACATAAATAACTTTCAGCAATAGATCTCATCTACTCCAAAATTATATTATGCAATACCCATACATCTCCATGTATTCTAGATCGTAACCTGCATCTATGCATAGCACGGCTCATGATACCACTGTAGGGGAACGCAATAGAAAACAAAAATTTTCCAACCTACGCACCAGCCAAGGACCACTATGGAGACTGCATACATGGTTTGATCCTTTTCGTTACCGACTCGTAGCGCAGCGGGAAGTAGAGTCGATGACGAACGGCGGTGCAGATCCCCGCAGCTAGGATTTACAACCTCCCAACCGCGAGGATGTATACCCTCATCTTCTCCTCAGACAGCCCTCCGGGAGGCGGTCGAACAGCCCCCCGGACGGTGTCGCGGACAGCCCTTCGGGGGGACCTTCGAAACTCGAATGGTCACTCGGACAGCCCTTCGGGAGGACGTTCAAAACTCAGACGGTCACACGGACAGCCCTTCGGGAGGCACTCACGAACTAAGACCGAAACTACGATCTCTCTACAGAGTTGCACACATACGGTGTCATCTATCCGGCAGGGCTTCGCCGTCCAGAACTAGTTCCTGCCGGAACCCAGACAGCCTTTCGGCTCTATGAAACTATTTCGCTGGGAGGGAGAGAAGAAGCCAGATCATTGCATGGCACCATTATGAGAGCAAAGGGATGAGAGTGGAGAGCAGCCCTCCACCTCTATTTATAGGAAAAGCCCGTGGGGACAAATACCCAAAAAACCCATCACATGGATCCTTCATAAGGGTAAAATGGGGAGGTAAGTGGAGCTCCATGGAGCTCCACTTGTGTGGTGCGGCCACACCTCATGGGGGCCCCCCAAAAGGGGTTCCTTAGTCCCCATGTTCATCTAGAAGCCTTTTGGGAAAAGCTCCAAAAGGTGGCTTTCCATAAATATCCCAAAAAGCACTTTCACTATTCAAATATTTATGTGGGCTTAGAAAATTTCCAATACCAACCATAATAATTTTCAACGCGTTCTGGAACAATTCCATTTTAGTGATTTTCATCTGCGAAATGCATCTGAAGTGGCTCCGGCAGCTTCGGAACATTTCCGGTTTTTATCTCAGAAAATTCCAAAAAGCTTCCAGAATGATTCTGGCACCCTCCAAGAATTATCAGGCATTTGCCGAAACCAATTTGACTTAATGGTATATCCCGAAACAACTTTTCGGTATCATCGAAACTCATCCGATGACCTCTCTGTGCAGTATGATTCCGCTGTCCGAAACTTTTCCGGTGTCCAAAACTTTTTTTGGTGATTTTCTCTCAGACTCCCTGTCTAGTATTTAGTAGATAGATGACCCTTAAGCGTGTGACCCTATAGGTTCGGTGA
Source organism: Aegilops speltoides (assembly GCA_021437245.1). Taxonomy (NCBI): domain Eukaryota; kingdom Viridiplantae; phylum Streptophyta; class Magnoliopsida; order Poales; family Poaceae; genus Aegilops; species Aegilops speltoides. The sequence goes on from CM038141.1 coordinate 459,821,532, forward strand.
AGTATAGACATGACCCGGAGCCCCTTCCGATCAATGATCAACATCGGAGCCGTGGACACCCATATTGACCCCTATACCTACACGAATGAATATTCGAGTGAACCTCTAGTTGTCGTGTGCTATTCCTGTTGCTTCGCGATATGTTACAAAGACCCGAGGTGAGATTTACTTGCATCCCCGTGGATCAACAACTTGTCCACTATGCTAGTTACCTCGTTACTGGTTTTGTTCTCTTTTCTTATTTCCGTGTTCCGGCATCCCTGTGATCAAATCACACTGTGTCTAGCCAGACGAAGATGGATACCGTAACACTGAGAGGGCTCGAGAATATCTCTCCATCGTCGGAGGAGCAAATCCCAATCTTGAGCTATCAAGTTACTTGACACACTTTTCCATGAACCCGTAAGCCGCCATAATAGCCACCAATTTACGGATGACGTTTAACAAACCCCAAACTTCATGAAGCAAGCATGAAGAAACTCTATATTCTCATGGTCTAAGGAATCATGCAAACGTTAACCATCTCTGTGTTATTTACCATTAACTTGTGACGAATGAATCTCATAGCATAACATCAAACCGGGTCAATTCAACACAAATGTTCTTGTAACATTGTGCCCTCAAAGTTGCTAGCATAGACATGCCCATGATCAGGAAAACGGAACCATCATGCAACACTTGAGCTAGTCTTAGAGGCCAAACTAGGAATACTTCTTACCGTTTATTATTCCACACGTGCATATGAGTCTTCCTCCGAGCCTCGTGGATATTGTAGACTCGAGAATCAGTCATAGCATGGAACATGAACATAATTATCAACTTGGAGATAAATAATATCATTTATTATTGCCTCTAGGGCATATCTCCTACAAGGGATGGGTTTTGAAGATCATGAGAGGAATGAAACAAAGAAAATTAACCTAAGGACCCATCATGGTATGGATTTTGAGGTAAATCTATACAGTTCTGAGAGCGTATCTAATCTTGGTTGCCCGGGTTGGGAAGCACTTTGCAATATGTATGTTTTTCAGGAGGGTATGTTTGTCACCATGGATCTTGGTGATCCTGACATCGACCAAGATAATTTGGACATTCGGGTTCTTGTTGATACGCTTCCAATTCTACCGCTATGTGAGTTCCTCAAACATAGTTATTAAGTAATTTATATTGTTTATTTCAAAATAGTTGACAGCTTATTTCCATTGATAGCTTATTTTCATTCTTCAAAGAGTGTGCGGAATATGGTAGATAGAACCAACTACACCGATGGCTCTGAGTTAACTTATCAAGAGAAAAATCATCTGGTCGCATATTGTACTGACATTGAGAGTTACAATGCCTTTTATCGAACTCCTCCAAATTATGGTGAATACGTGCCACTAGTGCACGTGTTGAACAACGATAACTTCCATGGAGATTTCCTGGTAAGATTTTTTACTATTACGACATCCATGCATCTTTTGCATACTTCTAAAACTGAGCTACATTGCTAACTACAAAGTTATTACTATGTTTTTCAACAGAAAATCCCGATGGATTGTGTGCCTCATTTGATGTATCAGAATGGTCGTCTGGATCTTTTGAACATACAGCCAGGTCGTCCTACGAATCTCACCTGTGCATACCGGATTTCTAAAAACTGTGAACACATGATAATCAAGGAATGGAAGAAATGTATGGACATTCGTAAGGAGGTTCTTGGAAGCAACATTGTGCGAAAGGCAAGAATTGGATACAGGATAATCTCCATTCTCCATAATGGAGAGTCAGGGGCTATCTTGTTTTATGCTATTTTACCTAAGATAATATAGTAGGTCCTAAGAGAATGTAGTAGGTCCTAAGAGAATGTAGTAGGTCCTATGAGGTAGAATATGTTTATGAGAGTTGATGATGATGAGTAGTTGTGATTATGTCTAGTGACCAACATGTATGTGATGTCTCATTGATGAAAACGATGATCATGAGGAGGTGTTATATGACAATGATGTATTATGATGATATGTTGTTAATGATATGATGATGATATTTATTATATCACTGGGTGAAAGAACCGTGGATTAGTTTCAAGTGGATGTCCATCCACTTGAAACTAGTCCACGGTTCTTTCTCCCACTGATGTAATAACTCATTATGATGTAAAATCATTCTCTAAATTGCTGCGGTATGAAAACTTGTATAAAGGTGTATGAATACAACATGAAATAAAAAAGAAATACAGAATAATAGTAGTAGCGCGTGCTAGGAGAAGCGCTACTACTGATTACCAGTAGCGCTCATTTTAGAAAGCGCTGCTACTAAGTCGATATAGCAGTAGCGCGGTCCAGCCCACGCTACTACTAACCTTTAGCTGTAGCGCCTTACTAGTAGCGCTGTTCCCCGCGCTACTGATAGGCTTTAAACACGCGCTACTGCTAGGGTTTTCCCTAGTAGTGTTCGGTGGATGAGAGACACACAACTTTTCTTCTTAGAAGACCAACTCACTAAGGAGTAGCCAAGCAATTGGCACCATCCGGAGGTGGACTCCTATCCACTTTGTCTCCCGCCCAATCTGAGTCTGTATAGCCCAAAAGATCAAAGTTGGCTCCTCTTGGGTACCATAAGCCAAAGTTTGGGGTATGAGCCAAATATTGAAAGATTCGCTTGACCGCCACAAAGTGGCTTTCCTTAGGTGCGGCTTGAAACTGTGCATAAATTCCCACACTCAACATGATATCCGGTCTAGATGCACAAAGGTAAAGCAAGGATCCAATCATGGAGCGATATACCTTTTGATCCACCGCTTTACCATTGGGATCAATGTCAAGCTGGCATTTGACGGGCATTGGAGTGGAGGCCGCTTGACATCACTTAGCTTGAATCTCTTGAGCATGTCTTGAGCGTATTTGGCTTGGTTGATGAAGGATCCTTCCCTTCTTTGCTTGATTTCGAACCCGATAAAGAACTTCAACTCTCCCATCATGGACATCTTGAACTTTGAGATGAGAGCGGCAAATTCCTCATTGAAAGCTTTGTTAGGGGAACCAAAGATAATATCATCAACATATAGTTGGCACACAAACAACTCCCCTTTGACCTTCTTAGTAAAAAAAGTGGGATCGATTTTCCCGATTTCGAACCCACGATATTGTAACAACTCAGTAAGATGCTCATACCACGCACGTGGGGATTGTTTAAGGCCATAGAGTGCCTTTTTGAGTTGGTACACATGATTGGGGAAATAAGCATCCTCAAACCCCGGGGGTTGTTTGACATACACCAACTCATTAAGGGGACCATTAAGAAAAGCACTCTTCACATCCATTTGTTGCAACTTAAAATTATGATGAGAAGCATAAGCAATCAACAAACGAATAGATTCAAGGCGAGCGACGGGAGCAAAGGTTTCACCATAGTCGATACCCTCGACTTGGGAGTAGCCTTGTGCCACCAAACGAGCCTTGTTGCGAACAATGATCCCATGAGCATCTTGCTTGTTCTTGAATATCCACTTGGTTCCAATGACATTATGATTCCCGGTTGGCCTTGGCACTAATTTCCACACTTGGTTGTGCTCAAAGTTGTTGAGTTCTTCATGCATGGCATTGAGCCAATCCGGATCCTCGAGCGCCTCATACACCTTTTGGGGTTCGACACAAGAAACAAACACGTGATGTTCACAATAGTTTGCTAATTGTCTACGAGTGCGTACCCCCTTTCTTAGGCTTCCAGCCACATTCTCCATGAGATGACCTTTGGTAGTGAGCTTGGAAGCGATCTTCACGGCACGACGCTCTAATTCCTCCTCGGATATGAAACAAGGAGGGGTAAGTTGGTCATCTTGAGCACTGTCTTGAGCTTGTTCTTGATCTTGAGTTTGGTCTTGATCTTGAACTTGCTCGAAAGAAAGAACTTGACCTTGGGCATATCACTTGGTGGATCACCACCATCTTGAGGTTGATCTTGCCCTTGATCTTGTTCACATGGTTGAGGGCCTTCACTTTGTTCTTCGGAAGCGTGTGGGTCTTGGGTCGGTGATGACTCCACTTGAGTGGAGCATTGTCCTTCTCCTCCGGCCACAAGGGGTTCCTCAATGGGTAGGATATGACCAACACCCATTCTTCTTATGGCTTGGGGAAGAACTTCATCACCTACATCACAAGTACCACTTGTTGGAAATATGCCCTAGAGGCAATAATAAAAGTATTATTATATTTCATTGTTCATGATAATTGTCTTTTATTCATGCTATAACTGTATTATCCGGAAATCGTAATACACGTGTGAATACATAGACCACAATATGTCCCTAGTAAGCCTCTAGTTGACTAGCTCGTTGTGATCAATAGATAGTCATGGTTTCCTAGCTATGGACATTGGATGTCGTTGATAACGGGATCACATCATTAGGAGAATGATGTGATGGACAAGACCCAATCCTAAGCATAGCACAAAGATCGTGTAGTTCGTTTGCTAGAGCTTTTCCAATGTCAAGTATCTCTTCCTTAGACCATGAGATCGTAACTCCGGATACCGTAGGAGTGCTTTGGGTGTATCAAACGTCACAACGAATCGGGTGACTATAAAGGTGCACTACAGGTATCTCCGAAAGTGTCTGTTGGGTTGACACGGATCGAGACTGGGATTTGTCACTCCGTGTAAACGGAGAGGTATCTCTGGGACCACTCGGTAGGACATCATCATAATGTGCACAATGTGACCAAGGGGTTGATCACGGGATGATGTGTTACGGAACGAGTAAAGAGACTTGCCGGTAACGAGATTGAACAAGGTATCGGTATACCGACGATCGAATCTCGGGCAAGTACAATACCGTTAGACAAAGGGAATTGAATACGGGATCGACTGAGTCCTTGACATCGTGGTTCATCCGATGAGATCATCGTGGAACATGTGGGAGCTAGCATGGGTATCCAGATCCCGCTGTTGGTTATTGACCGGAGAACGTCTCGGTCATGTCTACATGTCTCCCGAACCCGTAGGGTCTACACACTTAAGGTTCGATGACGCTAGGGTTATAAAGGAAGTTTGTATGTGGTTACCGAATGTTGTTCGGAGTCCCGGATGAGATCCCGGACGTCACGAGGAGTTCCGGAATGGTCCGGAGGTAAAGATTTATATATGGGAAGTCCTATTTTGGCCACCGGAAAATGTTCGGGATTTTTCGGTATTGTACCGGGAAGGTTCTAGAAGGTTCCGGAGTGGGGCCCACCTGCATGGGGGACCCACATGAACGTGGGTAGTGGGGAAAGGCCCCACACCCCTGGTCAAGGCACACACCAAGATCCCCCTTAGAAGGAATAAGATCATATCCCAAGGGATAAGATCAAGATCCCTAAAAGGGGGATAACAATCGATGGGGAAGGAAATGATGGGATTTCTTTCCTCCCACCTTGGTCAACGCCCCAATGGACTTGGAGGGAAAGAAACCAGCCCCTCCACCCCTATATAAAGTGGGGAGACGCATGGGAGCTCAACACGAAGTTACGGGCGCAGCCCTCCCCTCTCCCAAGTACTCCTCCTCTCTGCGGTGCTTGGCGAAGCCTGCAGGATTGCCACGCCTCCACCACCACCACCACGTCGTGCTGCTGCTGGACGGAGTCTTCCCAACCTCTCCCTCTCACCTTGCTGGATCAAGGCATGGGAGACATCACCGGCTGTACGTGTGTTGAACGCGGAGGTGCCGTCCGTTCGGCACTAGGATCTCCGGTGATTTGGATCACGACGAGTACGACTCCTTCAACCCCGTTCTCTTGAACGCTTCCGCTTAGCGAGCTACAAGGGTATGTAGATGCACTCTCCTTCCCCTCGTTGCTGGTCTCTCCATAGGTAGATCTTGGTGACACGTAGGAAAATTTTGAATTTCTGCTACGTTCCCCAACAGTGGCATCATGAGCTAGGTCTATTGCGTAGATTCTTTGCACGAGTAGAACACAAAGTAGTTGTGGGCGTTGATTTTGTTCAATATGCTTACCATTACTAGTCCAATCTTGTTTCGACGGTATTGTGGGATGAAGCGGCCCGGACCGACCTTACATGTACTCTTACGTGAGACAGGTTCCACCGATTGACATGCACTTCGTGCATAAGGTGGCTAGCGGGTGCCAGTCTCTCCCACTTTAGTCGGAACGGATTCGATGAAAAGGGTCCTTATGAAGGGTAAATAGCAATTGACATATCACGTTGTGGTTTTATGAGGTAAGAAACGTTTTGCTAGAAACCCATAGCAGCCACGTAAAACATGCAACAACAATTAGAGGACGCCTAACTTGTTTTTGCAGGGTATGCTATGTGATGTGATATGGCCAAGAAGAATGTGATGAATGATATGTGATGTATGAGATTGATCATGTTCTTGTAATAGGAATCACGACTTGCATGTCGATGAGTATGACAACCGGCAGGAGCCATAGGAGTTGTCTTAATTTATTGTATGACCTGCGTGTCATTGAACAACGCCATGTAATTACTTTACTTTATTGCTAACCGGTAGCCATAGTAGTAGAAGTAATAGTTGGCGAGACAACTTCATGAAGACACGATGATGGAGATCATGGTGTCATGCCGGTGACGATGATGATCATGGAGCCCCGAAGATGGAGATCAAAAGGAGCAAAATGATATTGGCCATATCATGTCACTATTTGATTGCATGTGATGTTTATCATGTTTATGCATCTTGTTTACTTAGGACGACGGTAGTAAATAAGATGATCCCTTAAAAAATTTCAAGAAGTGTTCTCCCCTGACTGTGCACCTTTGCTACAGTTCGTCGCTTCTAAGCACCACGTGATGATCGTGTGTGATGGATTCTTACGTTCACATACAACGGGTGTAAGACAGTTTTACACAGCGAAAACACTTAGGGTTAACTTGACGAGCCTAGCATGTACAGACATGGCCTCGGAACACGGAGACCGAAAGGTCGAGCATGAGTCATATAGTAGATATGATCAACATGAAGATGTTCACCGATGATGACTAGTCCGTCTCACGTGATGATCGGACATGGCCTAGTTGACTTGGATCATGTAATCACTTAGATGACCAGAGGGATGTCTATCTGAGTGGGAGTTCATAAGATGAACTTAATTATCCCGAACATAGTCAAAAGATCTTTGCAAATTATGTCGAAGCTCGCGCTTTAGTTCCACTGTTTAGATATGTTCCTAGAGAAAATATAGTTGAAAGTTGACAGATGCGATTATGCGGACGGAGAAAGCTCATGTCCTTAATGCACCGCCAAGTGTGCTGAACCCCAAACGCCGCTTGTGGATGTTGCGAACATCGGACATACACGCTTTTGATAACTACGTGATAGTTCGGATAAACGGTTTAGAATTAAGGCACCAAAGATGTTTTTCAAACGTCGCGAACATATGAGATGTTTCGAGGGCTGAAATTGAGATTTCAGGCTTGTGCCCACGTCAAGAGGAATGAGACCTCCGACGATCTTCTTAGCCTGCAAACTAAGGGAGAAAATCTCAATCGTTGAGCTTGTGCTCAGATTGTCTGAGTGCAACAATCACCTGAATCGAGTGGGAGTCGATCTTCCAGATGAGATAGTGATGTTTCTCCAAAAGTCATTGCCACCAAGCTGCTAGAGCTTCGTGATGAACTATAACATATTAGGGATAGATATGATGATCCTTGAGGTATTCACGATGTTTGACACCGCGAAAGTAGAAATCAAGAAGAAGCATCAATTGTTGATGGTTGGTGAAACCACTAGTTTCAAGATGGGCAAGGGCAAGAAGGGATACTTCATGAAACAACAAACCAGCCGCCGCCAAAGTGAAGAAACCCAAGGTTGAACCCAAACCCGAGACTAAGTGCTTCGTGATAAGGGAATAGTCACTAGAGCGGAATTACCCTAGATACTTGGTAGATGAGAAGGCTGGCAAGGTCGATAGAAGTATATTGGATATACATTATGTTAATGTGTACTTTACTAGTACTCCTAGTAGCACCAGGGTATTAGATACCGGTTCGGTTGCTAAGTGCTAGTAACTTGAAATAAAAGCTACGGAATAAACGGAGACTAGCTAAAGGTGAGCTAATGATATGTGTTGGAAGTGTTTCCAAGGTTGATGTGATCAAGCATCGCACGCTCCCTCTACCATCGAGATTTTGTGTTTGCATTGAGCATAGACATGATTGGATTATGTCTATCGCAATACGGTTATTCATTTAAGGAGAATAATGGTTACTCTATTTATTTGAATAACACCTTTAATGGTCTTGCACCTAAAGGAATGGTTTATTGAATCTCGATCGTAGTGATACACATTTTCATGCCAAAAGATATAAGATAGTAATGATAGTACCACTCACTTGTGGCACTGCCATGTAAGTCATATTGGTATAAAAGCATGAAGAAGCTCCATGTTGATGGATCTTTGGACTCACTTGTTTTGAAAAGTTTGAGACATGCTAACCATGTCTATTGGTGTATATGCATGAAGAAACTCCATGCAGATGGATCGCTTGGACTCACTTGATTTTGAATCACTTGAGATATGCAAATCATACCACGATGACCTGAAAAGCCTCGGTTTCAAAGAAGATGGAACAAGATAGCAACTTGTAGGAAGTAAGACATTTTGATGTGTGCATTCCAATGAGTGCTGAGGCATGCAGTGAATATCGTTATGTTCTTACTTCACAGATGATTCGAGTAAATGTTGAGTATATTTACTTGATGAAACATAAGTCTGAATTATTGAATGGTTCAAGTAATTTCAGAGTGAAGTTGAAGATCATCGTGACAAGAGAATGAAATGTCTATGATATGATCATAGAGATGAGTATCTGAGTTACGAGCTTTGGCACGCAATTAAGACATTGTGGAAATTGTTTCACAATTAATACCGCCTGGAACACCATTGTTTGATGGTGTGTCTGAACATCATAGTTGCACCCTATTGGATATGGTGCGTGCCATGATGTCTCTTATTGAATTACCAACTATCGTTTATGGGTTAGGCATTAGAAACAACCACATTCACTTTAAATAGGACACCACGTAATTCCGTTGAGATGACACCGTATGAACTATGGTTTAGAGAAACCTAAGCTGTCATTTCTTAAAGGTTTGGGGCTCGCGACGCTTGTATGGAAAAGTTTCAGGTTGATAAGCTCGAACCCAAAGCGGATAAAATGCATCTTCATAGGACACCCAAAACAGTTGGGTATACCTCCAAATTCAGATCTGAAAGCAATAGGGATTGTTTTCTTGAATCGGGTCCTTTCTCGAGGAAAAGTTTGTCTCGAAAAGTTGAGTGGGAGGATGGTGGAGACTTGATGATGTTATTGAACCATCACTTCAACTAGTGTGTAGCAGGGCACAGGAAGTTGTTCCTGTGGCACCGACACAAATTGTAGTAGAAGCTTATGATAGTGATCATGAAACTTCGGATCAAGTCACTGCCGTACCTCGTAGGGTGACAAGGATGCGTACTACTTTAGAGTGGTACAGTAATCCTGTCTTGAAGGTCATGTTGAAGGAAATATGCCCTAGAGGCAATAATAAAGTTATTATTTATTTCCTTATTTCATGATAAATGTTTATCATTCATGCTAGAATTGTATTAACCGGAAACATGATACATGTGTGAATGCATAAACAAACAACATGTCACTAGTATGCCTCTACTAGACTAGCTTGTTAATCAAAGATGGTTATGTTTCCTAACCATGAACAAAGAGTTGTTATTTGATTAACAAGGTCACATCATTAGTAGAATGATCTGATTGACATGACCCATTCCATTAGCTTAGCACTTTCGATCGCTTTAGTATGTTGCTACCGCTTTTATCCATGACTTATACATGTTCCTGTAACTATGAGATTATGCAACTCCCGTTTACCGGAGGAACACTTTGGGTGCTACCAAACGTCACAACGTAACTGGGTGATTATAAAGGAGTACTACAGGTGTCTCCAAAGGTGGATGTTGGGTTGGCGTATTTCGAGATTAGGTTTTGTCACTCCGATTGTCGGAGAGGTATCTCTGGGCCCTCTCGGTAATGCACATCACTGAAGCCTTGCAAGCATTACAACTAATGAGTTAGTTGTGAGATGATGTATTACGGAACGAGTAAAGAGACTTGCCGGTAACGAGATTGAACTAGGTATTGGATACCGACGATCGAATCTCGGGCAAGTAACATACCGATGACAAAGGGAACAACGTATGTTGTTATGCGGTCTGACCGATAAAGATCTTCGTAGAATATGTAGGAACCAATATGGGCATCCAGGTCCCGCTATTGGTTATTGACCGGAGACGTGTCTCGGTCATGTCTACATTGTTCTCGAACCGTAGGGTCCGCACGCTTAAGGTTTCGATGACGCTTATTATGAGTTTATGTATTTTGATGTACCAAGAAGTTCGAGTCCCGGATGTGATCACGGACATGACGAGGAGTCTCGAAATGGTCGAGACATAAAGATTGATATATTGGAAGCCCATATTTGGAGTTCGGAATGGTTCCGGGTGAAATCGGGAATTTACCGGAGTACCGGGAGGTTACCGGAACCCCCCGGGAACTAAATGGGCCTTAGTGGGCCTCGAGGGAGAAGAGGAGGGGCCGGCCAGGGCAGGCAGCGCGCCTCCCCCTAGTCCGAATAGGACAAGGAGGGGCGCCCCCTTCCTTCTTCCCTCCCCAATCCTACTCCAACAAGGAAGGGAGAGTCCTACTCCCGTGGGAGTAGGACTCCTCCAGCGCCCTCCTCTAGGGCCGGACGCACCCCCTTGCTCCTTTATATACTGGGCAGGGGGCACCCTAGAACACACAAGTTTGATCTACGGATCGTTCCTTAGCCGTGTCTGGTGCCCCCTCCACCATATTCCACCTCGGTCATATCGTTGCGAAGCTTAGGCGGCTCTGCGCCGATAGAACATCAAGATCGTCACCACGCCGTCGTCGTCGACGAAACTCTCCTCGACACTCGGCTGGATTGGAGTACGAGGGACGCCATCGAGCTGTCGTGTGTCAAGAACTCGGGGCGCCAGAGTAACGGCGCCGGATCGGTCGGATCGCGAGGAGAACGTCGACTACTTCCTCTACGCTGTGATCGCTTCGCTTCGGGTCTCGAGGGCGTAGACAACACTCTCCCCTCTCGTTGCTATTCATCACCATGATCTTGCGTGTGCGAGGAAATTTTTGAAATTACTCGCTCCCCAACAAAGGCATCCGAGCCTAGGTTTTATGGTTTGATGTTTTGCACGAGTAGAACACAAGTGAGTTGTGGGCGATACAAGTCATACTACCTACCAGCATGTCATACTTTGGTTCAGCGGTATTGTGAGATGAAGCGCCCAGACCGACATTACGCCAGACGCTTACGCGAGACTGGTTTCACCGCCACGAGCACTCGTTGCTTAAAGGTGACCGGTGGGTGTCTGCCTCTCACTTTAGTTGAACCGAGTGTGGCTACGCCCGGTCCTTGAGAAGGTTAAACGGAGTCTATTGGACTGAAGTATCGTTGTGGTTTTGATGCGTAGGTGAGACTGGTTCTTGCTTAAGCCCGTAGCAGCCACGTAAAATTTGCAACAACAAAGTAGAGGACGTCTAACTTGTTTTTGCAGGGCATGTTGTGATGTGATATGGTCAAGACGTGATGCTATATTTTATTGTATGAGATGATCATGTTTTGTAACCGAAGTTATCGGCAACTGGCTGGAGCCATATGGTTGTCGCTTTATTGTATGCAATGCAATCGCCCTGTAATGCTCTACTTTATCACTAAGCGATAGCGATAGTCGTAGAAGCATAAGATTGGCGAGACGACAACGATGCTACGATGGAGATCAAGGTGTCGCGCCTGTCGTGGAATTGTCACGGCAGATGTCCTATCGTAAGGACTTAGTCGTGGAGCCATCGCAACGGGTTTACTTGAAGGGGTTAAAGCGGACACAAAGACACGAGGGTTTATACTAGTTCGGCCCCTTCGATGAAGGTAAAAGCCTACGTCTAGTTGTGATGGAATTGATGTAGTCTCGATGGCTAGGGAGCAAATAAGCTTCGCCTAGGCTCGAGTTGTGGTTGTCTCTCTTGAACCGCCGCCGGGTCGTCCCCTTATATACACGAGTGACGCCCGTCGGTTTGCAGAGTCCCAACCGGTTCATACTCGTATCCCGGTTGGTATCTCCCTATTCCTAACTTACAATACAAGTCATACATCAGACCGGTTTACAGCTATAAGCTCTAAACCGACTATAGGCCTTAGGCCTTTCTATGACTACACCACTAGCAGAGCTAACCCGGCCCAAACTTGGCCGGTTTACACCTAGTGGTAATATCCCCAACATTAGGCCCCAGATTGATTTGAACTGGTTCATGTCAATCCTTCATAAAACTTGCATCTTGGATATCTTCTTTGTGTAATAAATCGTCACATCGCCATCGCTTCGATCATCGTAAACCGCATGACATCATTGCTTCGGTCCTCGTAAACCGCATGACGCTATCTTGAAGTTTATCCTTTATAACGCCTTCTTTATTGACCGTCCTCGATTCACGCGCTTGACCTAGTTTTATTGCCTTTATAAATAGGACCAAGGGTCATTCTGCTCCTTCCTTCGCTTCCTCTTCTTCTTCCTCCTTGCGCCGCTGCCTTTGGAGCTCCGCTGTCTTCATCAACGCTCGCTTCGACCTTGGCCGCTGCATCAACCTGTTCGACTAGAATATCGCGGTCTTTCTCCGCATCTCCTCCGCTTCCGTAACTCTCTTACCCTTCTTCACCGTTCGTCACTTTAGATCTGTTTTAGGTTCAAGCTTCATACCATGTTCTTCGTATCTCTCACCTTTCTAGCTTTTGAACCATGCTATGAATCCTGTTCGTACCAAACAAAGACTCCGCTTATCCGCTGCACTTTCTTATCTGAATCCCATAGATCTTCTGCATATATATATATATATATCTTATGGCGCATCCCTGTTTCTTCTTTACTTTCGCGACGCTTTTCCTGTTTTCTGAAAACTCGCGTTTGATCCATAATAAACATGAACTCTTGTGAAACCTGTTTCATCCATTTCCTTTGAAGCCAAGATTAGGCGGTTTAACTCACCATAGTATCAAAAATTGCTAAACCAGCATCGGCACACCATTACTCCCCGTGTTGAACCGCCAACATATATCTGACATCATATCATATCGAACTGATTCGTCGGAACCTCCTCCGGTTTATCATAACTTAGATCAATTACTCTTGTAATGAGTACTTTCTTAAACCGGATTCTTCTCCTTGTAGACCTCATGATGGCCAAACAGGTGTACGAATGCAACTGGTCCCCTTCCTCGCCTCTCGAGACACAACTGAATGAGTTAGTGTCGATTGGCGCTTTGGATGACCGAAATACCATCCATTGAGGGTTCTCGGAGAGGAATGTCCTCCCACACCTCGTGAAGGTGAAGTTGTAGTTTTCATGATCACCGTTCCGGGTTTCAAACCGCCGGGTCAAAGTTTTACCGAGATGTAATGGCCAACTTTCAACTCCGCCCCAAGATATCGCCCCAATTCTGCTACCAACTTGTGCCATTTTCAAGTCTCAGTCAAGCATATCTCGCAAGAGGAACCTCTGTTGAACTGTTCAGGATCTTTTCCACCTAAACCGCCACACCGAATTCACCGATGGCCCCAATATCGAATCAAGGTATGGCTATCCGTAAGAGGAAAGAGATCACTTATCCCCACGCCAAGCTCCATTCCCATCCCAAAGAGTGGAACGCAACTTGGTTCTATCGCAAAGACACCTCCTCAAGGTGAAAATCCTTTACCGGTTTTCGCCCGAGCGGCTCAGAACACACATCCCTTTCCGCAACGATTGATCGCCAAAGAGAGAAGCAAATCGCCCCCAACTATCAAGCTCCGGCCTTTATGGCCAACGGTTTGACTGGATCGATCCGCATGCTGCTGGTTATCTTGGGGCATATTGCCTCTGAGCCGGCGTTCCGGTTTGATGTGCCAGTATACCGGCAGTGTCGATGACCCACTCCGACACACCAAACTGGAATTGTCTGAGGATGAAGTCACAGATTCAGTGAAGAAGATGCTGAATGAACCGGAGCACCTTTGTGCCCAAACCGCTTGGCTCCTTACTGCACCTTCAACGCACCTCCCGCGGTAAGTCTCGATCGTACCATCATTAGATATTACCATTACTTTCATACTTCCAATTCTCAATTATTTCCGATCCAGGTGATGATCCGCTTTGGAGCAAGAAACTTTCTCAAGATAAAGCGGACAAGGCTGGGCGGCAAAACCGCCCAAAACAAAAGTTGTCAAGAAATCCGCCCACAAGAGGAAAACCACGGCTTCGCTCGATCCGACCATCGATGATGATGTGGGTAATCCGAACTTGATTCTCTTGGCTTGTTTTTACACGCCTTATTGATGACGATGCTTGTTAGATGACGCTGGCCAAGAACGCTGGATTTGCCGAGGTAACCATTCTCTTCCGATTCAACAAACTTACCTTCACCAAAATTTCACGGCAAACCGAAAGTTAACTTTTCTCACCCTCTTGCTCACTTGGATCCCAAACTTTATGAAGACACAAGAACACGAGGCTCGCCAGACAACCCGCAGACAAATGGGTAGTTACCTCTGCCGGTTTACTAAACAGCCCGCTCGAAAGCGCCGCACCGAGGTTTCCAACCATTTTATTACCTTGAATTCCAAAGCGGGTTTATTCCACAACCTCTTAATCCGTCCGACCATTATCGTGTCACCTCTCATTCATCATCTGGCGAATCGTCAGCCACTCAGCTACCACCACTGAAGATAGCTGTCGGGTAAGTCAATATGACCACATGTTTGTCAATTTCTTCTGTAATGTATGTGCCTTATTTTCTGAATCTTTTTGTTACTTCAGGACCAAACCGAAACCCAGCAAGAAAGCTCGCTTGGAGAAAATAGTCAAGAGGCTGCCGCTTCAGATCATGAGCAGGCGCCGGATCATGAAAATGTTGCTTTTGAAGACATTCCAAGTGATCCCCGGTTCAAGAAGATGTGATTCCGGAGGAGAGGCCTGCGGATGTCTCAATGTCTATTGATCCGCCGCCTGCTCCGTCCGGTTTGATGATCCTCATAGCCCAAAACCAAACAGTGTGCCCACACGATCCGTCAATCGAAAGATGGCGACGTTGTAATCATCGAACAGGCCACTCGACCCGGGAATGCTGCCACTCTAACCCGCACATCTTGGAAAGAGGACTTCCACTTTTAACAAAGGAAAGTGGAATGTAGAGCTGAAACATATGCCGCTATGAGCGCCCAAGATCTTCATTCCGATATCTAAACCGCTTTACAAGAGCCGTGATTATGAAGCTGGCTTGGTGAAACTGATGAGAGATAAGTTTGAGGTAACACTCCTTTCCTTATCCCCAATATAGTAATCCTTGTAGCCCCCAAGGGCCGGTTTGCAATCTTTGATCAAACTGGTACTTGACAACTTTCATTGATAGACTTGCAATCTTCCCTCATAACCACCAGGGCCGGTTTAAGTATGCAAACTTAAACCGGTACTCCAAAAACTGCCTGTCGACACTTTAGTAGAATCAAATAGCCATTAGCCCCCAAGTGCCGAGTTGAATACAGATTGAACTTGGGACTTTACCATGCATCAGCAGTAGAAAAATGAAGGTACATTAGCCCCAAGTGTCGAGCATATAACTATGTTGTGTGGTTGAAACTTGATCTTTAATTGCTGGCTGATCATACCGTCAATATGCAGCTGAAGTGAAAATCAAGGATGATCGGATTGCCGATTTACGGGCGGCATTGACGACCCAAAGAGCCGAGACAGATAAAGCCAAGAAAGAGCTAACCAAAGCCTTTGACTGCTGCAGTAACAAGTAAAGGATAACATGAAGAAAGAACAGCTGTCCGGGCCACCGAAAAGGCCAACTTGCTTAAACGGGCCGAGAATGCAAGCTGCCCTTAAACCGTGGTGGATGATCTGACAGCCGTGAAGCGGCAAGTGCACTCTATGACAGCAGCCATCTTCGGTAAGCTCCCTGTGAATAAATGTAATTTACTTTTCCTGCTGCTCCAGCATTCCGGTTTAAAACTATCGTGTTATCAATGCGCAGTACACGCGTTGGGCACTTGGGAAATGACGTGCGGAAGAAATTGAAGGCTGTCTACACCTTAGTGGAGCAGCTATATACCGGAGCCCAGCGGTGATTACCACAATGTCACATAATAATCCGGCGCCGCCCCGATCCAAGATACCTTAAGCCGCTATCCATCCCGCCTTCCCGGATTGAGGAAGTAAAGAAATCTGCTGCACGAACCGGAGCTATCAACGCTTTGATCCGAGCCAAAGCCCGGGTGCTGATTTTGATCCTCGCGAAGCAGCTCAAGGCTACCCCAGCGTGAAGGAAGATGGCTCGGACTTTAATGAAGAAGACTTATGCGTAATAAACCGGGCGGTACGCCCGCTTGCTTGTCAATCGGCGGAAGAAGCCGATCCGGAGCACTATCAAGCCCAATACAATGATCGTAATAAGCGTGTGTCCGCTCCAACCTTTGAACCGAAAACTTGATCCTCCAATCCGTAAGCACACTTACGCCCCGACATTGAACCATCGCTCGATTCATGAAGAGGCTGTTTTTCGTTGCCGATGGGCATCGATCGACCTCTGTGGATTTCCACCAATGGGTAGAGACGAGGATGTCAAGCGGCGGAGGATGAAGAATACCGTGAACCGTAGCCGTTTTAGAAAACATCGATCATTTGGGCACCGTGTTGCCTTGTAATAATTTTAGTCAAAACTTTGTTGTTCGGGTATGCCTTCACAAGATCGAGGAAACTTTTGTTTAAGTCATACTCCCTGCAACCAAAAGATTGAACTTCGGCGGCGGTGATACCGCTAGCCGTTGTATGGCATCCAATATATTTTGTGTATTTGAAAATCAATTAGTATGTGATACAAATACCTGCCATATGTGCATAAAGTCGGTGTAGCGAATCTTGAAACGGAGGCCTCTAAAATCATGACCATCTGGGAAACAATAACTCCCTCGTAGGCGCTTGAATCAGCACAAGCCCCATGTTTCTCCATAAGGGTGAACCGAAGAAGGTAAACCGAAAATAAAAACTTCGTGCGTAATACCAAACCGTATCCTGTCAATTTGTTACTGATAGCTAAACCGGATAAAAACATTCGTCGAGTTGAAAACGCAACAGAAATCAAATACCAAATATGGCAACAAAGGCAATAACTCTTTGCAAAAGTAAAGCTGCATGAAGCTGGTCAGATGGCATTACCATGGTCAGACGTAACCAAGCCCCACGAAGGTGTAGCGATGGTGCTAGTCGGCCAGGTCCCCAAAAGACTCGTGGCGAGTACGCCGGCCAAGTGGTATGACATTGGTTCGGTTCACCAAGCCTCAAGTGACGCTGGCCCTATTGGTCGACCAAGAGGCGTGACCGGTTCGTACATGACCGTGTCCCCAATGATCCGTGGCTTACGCCAAGAGGTGTTGCATCGGTTCGATGCCACCAAGCCCCCAAGTGTTCGGTGGCTTACGCCTATCAAAAGGTGTTGCGTTGGTTCGATACGACCAAGCCCCCAAGTGATAAATATAATCGCAAGGGTAAACCGAGGCCGCTTTTAAAAATGTAAACACTCCATGTAACCACACATGAAAAGAAAGACAGAGACCCCGCTTGGCTGAGGCCCTGATTTTTATTATATCAAGATAATATATACATTGTCATGCTATGTACATAAACCGAGCCGACGACTCATGTGTAGTAAGGTCAAGATGAGCTATGTTCCACGGCCTATTCGTCTCCTCTTCGATGTACGTGAGTCTTTATGCTCTCGAATATCAACCAGATAGTAGGAACCGCTGTGTAGATTCTTGCCGACCACAAAGGGTCCTTCCCAAGGCGGGATAACTTGTGCATATCTCGTCTGGTCTTGATGAGACGCAGCACCAAATCTCCTTCCCGAAAGGCTCGTTTTAACCCGGCGGCTCGTGATAACGACGAAGATCTTGCCGGTAAATCCTCGATCGAAGCGCTGTCATATCACGCCCTCATCCAAGAGGTCCAAAGCGCCCCGTCGTGCCGCTTCATTGTCCGCTTCAACATAAGCCGCTACACGGGCGAATCGTGCTCGATATCATCGGGGAGAATCGCTCGCCCATAAACCATGAAGAAAGGCGATAACCAGTGAGACCGGTTTGGCGAGTATTGATACTCCATAGTACCGATGGGAGCTCTTCAACCCAGCACCCGGTGTTCGCTGCAATGGAACCGTAAGCCGTGGTTTGATACTCGCAAGATTTCGATTAGCACGCTCGCCGCCTGCTGATCGGGGTGCGCCATCGATGATACATCAAGTCGGATATGCTCACGCTCACGTAATTCTTTCATAGCTCCCTTGGACAGATTAGTGCCATTGTCAAGAATGATACCGTGGAAAGCCAAACCGAAAATCACCTTTTGATGAATCGCACCGCTGTTGCCGCATCACACTTACTGACAGGTTCCGCTTCAACCCACTTGGTGAATTTGTCCACTGCCACCAACAGGTGGGTCTTCTTATCTTTGGATCGCTTAAAAGGCCCGACCATATCCAGCCCCCATGTCGCAAACGGCCACGTTATTGGGATCATCCTCAACTCTTGTGCCGGTACATGGGCACGCCTGGAGAATTTCTGACACCCATCACATCGTTTGACCAAGTCCTCCGTGATCAAGATGAGCAGCTAACCAAGAGAATCCATGACGGAATGCCTTTGCCACTGTGGACTTTGAACCGCATGATGCCCGCAATCCCCTTCATGGATTTCTCGTAAAATTTCACAACCTTCCTCAGGGGAAACGCAGCGTTGAAACGCCCCCGAAACACTGCAATGATGCAACTCCCCATTAAGAATTGTCATCGACTTGGAGCGCCGGATTATCTGCTCAGCCGTAACCTCATCGTCTAGCAACTCTCCTCTAGTCATATATGCAAGGTAAGGAACCGCCCAATCCGAATAGCATGTAATGCCGCCACCAACCGAGCCTCCGGATCAGAATCGCCAAATCCGCTTCACCGTGGAGCTGAACCGACGGGTTGTGCAAGACGCCGAGGAAGACATTAGGCGGCACCGTTTACGCCGAGAACCCAAACGGCTTAAAGCGCTCCGCTTCGTTCTTCCGGCGATCCACATGATCCACTTGATAGCCTTTGAAGCAACCTGCAATGTTATCCACCTCTCGACGATATGCAGCCATGAGGGGGTCCTTGAATCCCAAGTGCCGATACTTGTTGAGCCACCAGTCCGAAGTCACCAAAGCACTTAACCCGCTTAAGTTCATCTCCTTAGCCATCCGTAGACCATGGAGCAAGGCTTCAGACTCAGCTGCATTATTAGTACAAGGGAACATTAGACGGAGAACGAATAAAACTTATCACCTCGTGGGGAAGTTAACACGACTCCAATTTCGAGCCTTCCAACCGCCTCGATCCATCAAAGTGGATAGTCCAAGACGTATGATCCGCTTCTCCTCCGGTGCTTGTAACTCCGTCTACCATTAATGAAATCAACAAGTGCTTGTGATTTCACTGCTGCGCGTGGTGTATACTTGAGCCCATGTGGCCCAAGCTCGATGGCCCATTTTGCAATCCGCCGCCTCCCGGTTTTGTATGATATCACCCAAAGGAGCTGAACTAACCATCGTAATAGGGTGCCCTTGGAAATATTGTTTCAGCTTCCGCCAGCCATAAAAACACCATAGACTAGTTTCGCCAATGCGGATACCGCTGGACTCGGCGAGTACCTCATCGATGTAATAAACCGCCGCTGAACCGGATATTCCTTTCTCGCCTCCTTGCGCTTACCACAATGGCTACGCTCACCGCCGTGCATTGGCTGCCACATATAATAACAACGGTTCCTTGTCGACCGGAGCCGCAAGGACAAAGCGGATTGGCCAATTGCCGCTTTAGGTCCTCGAAGCTTCTGCCACCGGACTCGCATTTAAATGATCTGCCTCCTCAAAGATCTCGGTATAAAGGAATAGCCTTCTCCGAGGCGGCCGATAAACCGCTCAATGCCGCAATCCGCCCGCCAAGCGTTGAACATCGCTTGATACACTTCGTTTAGCCAAGGAGGTGATTGCTTTAATTTTCTCCGGATTGGCCTCGATTCCCCGTTAGACACCAGAACCCCAATAACTTGCCACCGAACACCAAAAACACACTTGGCCGGATTAAGCATCATCTTATAAATGCACAGTTGTCGAAGGTCTCCTTCAAATCGCCCACCGCCGCCTCCTTCGTTTTGATTTTACCACAATGTCATCCACATAAGCATGCACATTGCGGCCGATCTGTATGCAAGCAATTTCAGACACACCGCCGATAAGTAGCTTGGGCGCTTGAGCCCAAAAGGCATAGATACATAGCGTAAGGCTCCAAAGGGAGTTATAAACGCCGCTTTCCCTGGTCCTCGATCGCCATCTTGATCTGATGATATCCGAGTATGCGCCCAAAAGCTTAAACGCCACATCTCCGCCGTGGCATCAATAACTGATCAATGCGGGGAGAGCAAAAGGATCTCGCCGGACAAGCCTTGTTAAGATCTCGTAGTCCACACACATACGCCAGTGCCGTTTTTCTTAAGGACCAGCACCGGATTAGCAAGCCACTCGATGAAACACTCGATGATAAAGCCGCCGCCGTAAGCCGCTACTTTTTCTCCAATGGCCTTGCGTTTTTCTTCATTAAACCGCGGAGGAACTGTTTCACCGGTTTATACTTAGGATCCACATTATGTGTGCTCACGAGTTCCTCGGTACACCGCATGTCGATGGCTTCCATGCAAAATGTCCCGGTTCTCACGGATGAACTCGATGAGCGCGCCTTCCTATTTAGGATCCAGTTGGCACCGACAAAGGAACTCGCTTGGACGAATCGCCTGCACGAAGTCAACAAGCTTGGTTTCACCGCCGATTTGAATTTCAGATCCGATTCATGCTCCGTAGTAGGCTTCTTCAGAGGGGTCATATCTGCCGGATCAACATTGTCCTTATAAAATTTCAACTCCTTCGTGGCACGCATCGCCTCTGATAAGCTGCATCTCCTTCCTCACATTCCAAAGCGACTCGGCGGCTTCCATGCACCGTTATTGTACCTTTGTAACCCGCATTTTGAGCTGCAAGTAGATATAACAAGGTCGTGCCATGAACTTAGCATAAGCCGCCGTCCAAACAAGGCATGATATGGGCTCCGGATTTTCACCACTTCAAAGGTTAGCTTTTCGCACCGAATCATGCTCATCTCCAAAGGCCACATCCAAGGCTATCTTGCCAATAGGATAAGCAGATTTGCTCGGCACTACACCATGGAACACCGTATTGGACGGTCTCGAGATCTTTATCTGTGAGACCCATGCGATGGAAAGTGTCATAATACAATATATTGATACCGCTTCCTCCATCCATAAGTACCTTAGTAAACTTATAGCCCCCAACTTGGGGTCTACCACCAAAGCCACCGACCCGGATTATCAACCCGGGGATGGTCCTCTCGCCCATACGATAGGCTGCTCGACCAACGCAAATACCGTGGCAAAGCCGGTTCAACAGAATTTACTACCCGCTTGTGAAGCTTCCGATCCCGCTTGTCCAAGCTGGTTGTGAAAACATGATACCGCCCGCCATTCAACCGCTTTGGCTGGCTCGATAGCTCGACCGCTGCTGCCGCCGCTGGCTACCTTGATTACTCGTTATTGAAATTGCCTCGTTATGTCCTCGAACCGAAGCTCCATCCCGACCCGCCCATGAAAACCGGATCCCGAACCACCACCGATCCTTGGTCATATCGAAAGCATCGAATTTTTGAACTCTTGCATAATAGAACAGTCTTTCCAAAGATGATTCGATGGGTTTTCTTTTCGTCCCGCTTGGGACAAGGCTGATTCAACAAGTAATTCAAACGGCTCGCACCAGCATTTGGACCCCGATTCACCTTGCCTCTCGCCCGCTGGCCTCCTCGTCTCGCGATTAGTGTTGGCTACGAAATCATCAGCCTTGCGCTTGCCCCCGCTTCCGTGACTCGCCGGTTTGAAATGCTGCTGCTTGAGTTGCCATTCTTCTTTCCCTTCCTCGCTTCGTCATCATCTCGCTTCAGATCCTTGGTACCGCTCAATCGGCATATTTTACCAAAGCGGTCATGAGAGTTCCCAGATCATTGCGTAACCTCTTCATACGCCCCAGCTTAAGTTTCAGAGGCTCAAACCGCAGCTTGCCTTCCAATGTGATGATTGCCGAGTCAAGATTGATCCGTCCGAGGAGTGCAAAATCTCGCACACACGGCGCACTCCAACGGGTTGTCGACTCTCCTTCTTCCTGAACGCAAGCCACCAGTGTCTACTATGGACTTGGGCTGCTTACATGTATCCTTGAAATTTGATAAACCGGGCTCAGAATCGACCCCACGAGCTGATAGAATTGGGCGGCAAGCTTTTCAACCAGTGCACGGCTGTGCCTCCATCATCATGGTGAAGTACTTTGCACATGCCGCTTCATCAACATCCAAAGATCTCCATGGCCATCTCATAACTCTCAACCCACGCCAGTGGATAGATCTGCGTGTAATTTGGCACCTTGCGCTGGCCCTTAAAATCCTTAGGCGACGCACATTGCGTGAGAGCGGGATTAAACAGGTACTCCCAGAGCGGAGGTGACTCTGGTCCGTGAAGGAGGTAGGGCGAACCGGCGATGTTGACCCGCATCACCTCAGGCTGCTAACTCGCCTCCCTACGCGTGCGGGCCCGATCTACCACCTCCCGAGCATTACGAGCACCGCCTATCGGGTTATTGCCTCGGCCGCTTCACGGTCCCGCGCTACATTTGATAGGGCCGGTTCATCCATGCGCCGCTATAGCTCCGCTTGACGGGCGAGAATGAATCCGATCACGGCTGTATGAATATGCCTCCTCGCTATATCAGCAGAAGTCCGAGAAGCCTTAACCCGGCGTGTCTCAACCGCTTGGGGAATCTCCTTCGATCGATCGCCTCCAATCATGCGGCAACCGCAACAAGGTTGTCCATAGGGTTAGAGTAATGGCCCGGGCGCTCAGACCGTGGAGGAATCACCGATTCTCTGTGGGGGCTCCATCGGGCGCGTTGGACCGCTGCTCCTGCTCCCGTGCCTCAATCCGGTTCACCTCCCCGTGGCTGGGCGGGTTATCGGGCCCGCCCGGGTCTGAAAGAGGTTTCTAGGGTCGAATCCGGATGGCGCGCGATCCAGATTTCCGCTTTAACACCTCCTGCGACGCGCTCTGCTCAAGCATGAGTCTGTAAGCTTGTGCATCTAAAGCGCCCGCTCGCGCTATGCGCCTTTCTTCGCCGCTAGATCCGCTTTGGCTTGCGTGATCTGCTCTCACCTTCGCAATTTCTGCGTTATGAGCCTCCCGATCTGCCGGGTTATCCTCCACTATGAGCGCCGCTAGCGATCAAACAGATCTGACCAAACTTGAACCGGCGGTCGACCGGCCTCCTGCCCTCTGCCGCCGCTGAACCGGAAAGCATTGCTGCCGCGGTTGAAGAGAGGTTTGCGCTCCGCGTACGCCCATGAACACGCCGATCCGGTTTAGCTGGCTTGGGGGGTCCGGAACCCCTGATCATACCATCCTGCAGCTGGTACAATGACTCGGTCTCTTCCGCTGAAGATTCATCACCGAGTAAACGATGGTCTCGCCACCGCGTTCGAACCGCATCATACTCCCTCCATGGGTAGCTCCAACGAAGACATGCTTCACGGCCGGTTTAGCCCGGGCCGGTTGCGCGTGCTGAGCCGTCTCGACGAGGTCGGTGCAGATGTCCGGCTCAGGCCCTCCGATCTTGCCGATGAAGATGTGTATCCCGCCGAAGGGGACCCGTATCCATACTCGATTGAATCAGCCTCGACCCCATCCAAAGATTGTCGATGTAGATCCGCCACGACGACTCTTGGTCATCCGCCCACGACGTAGCCTTCGAGTCCTTGAGCTTGCCCTCCAAGATCGCCAAACCATCGTGCGATAGCCCCACGGTGGGCGCCAACTGTCGTGGAATTGTCACGACAGATGTCCTATCGTAAGGACTTAGTCGTGGAGCCATCGCAACGGGTTTACTTGAAGGGGTTAAAGCGACACAAAGACACGAGGGTTTATATTAGTTCGGCCCCTTCGATGAAGGTAAAAGCCTACGTCTAGTTGTGATGGAATTGATGTAGTCTCGATGGCTAGGGAGCAAATAAGCTTCGCCTAGGCTCGAGTTGTGGTTGTCTCTCTTGAACCGCCGCCGGTCGCCCCTTATATACACGGTGTGACGCCTGTCCGGTTTATAGTAGTCCCAACCGTTCATACTGTGATCCCGTTGGTATCTCCTATTCCTAACTTACAATACAAGTCATACATCGACCGGTTTACAGCTATAAGCTCTAAACCGACTATAGGCCTTAGGCCTTTCTATGACTACACCACTAGCAGAGCTAACTCGGCCCAAACTTGGCCGGTTTACACCTAGTGGTAACATCCTCAACAAAGATTTGACCATGTGACGCGGTGATCGATGGTGATCATGGTGGTGCTGCGATAGAGATGGAGATCACGAAGCACAAGATGATGATGACCATATCATATCACTTATATTGATTTGCATGTGATGTTTATCCTTTATGCATCTTATCTTGCTTTGATTGATGGTAGCATTATAAGATGATCTCTCACTAAATTATCAAGAAGTGTTCTCCCGAGTATGCACCGCTGCCAAAGTTCGTCGTGCCCGAGGCACCACGTGATGATCGGGTGTGATAAGCTCTACGTCCATCTACAACGGGTGCAAGCCAGTTTTGCACACGCGAATACTCGGTTATACTTGACGAGCCTAGCATATGCAGATATGGCCTCGAACACGGAGACCGAAAGGTCGAATGTGAATCATATAGTAGATATGATCAACATAAGATGTTCACCATTGAAAACTACTCCATTTCACGTGATGATCGGTTATGGTTTAGTTGATTTGGATCACGTGATCACTTAGATGACTAGAGGGATGTCTGCCTAAGTGGGAGTTCTTAAGTAATATGATTAATTGAACTTAAATTTATCATGAACTTAGTACCGATAGTATCTTGCTTGTTTATGTTTGATTGTAGATAGATGGATCGTCTGTTGTTCCGTTGAATTTTAATGCGTTCCTTGAGAAAGCAAAGTTGAAAGATGATGGTAGCAATTACACGGATTCGGTCCGTAATTTGAGGATCATCCTCATTGCTGCACGTAAGAGTTACGTCCCGATGCACCGCTAGGTGCCAGCCTATTGCAGGAGCAGCAACACCGGATGTTGTGAACGTCTGCTAGCAAAGCTGATGACTACTCTATAGTTCAGTGCACCATGCTTTACGGCTTAGAACCGGGACTTCAACGACGTTTTGAACGTCATGGAGCATATGAGATGTTCCAGAGTTGAAGTTAATATTCCAACAGTAATGCCCGGATTGAGAGATATGAAGTCTCCAATAAGTTCTATAGCTGCAAGATGGAGGAGAATAGTTCAATTAGTGAGCACATACTCGTAATGTCTGGGTACTACAATCACTTGACGCAATTGGGGTTAATCTTCCGGATGATTGTGTCATTGATGTAATTCTTCAATCACCATCACCAAGCTACAAAGGCTTCGTGATGAACTATAATATGCAAGGGTTAGTAAAGACTATACCGAGCTCTTCGCAATGCTAAAGGCTGCGGAGGTAGAAATCAAGAAGGAGCATCAAGTGTTGATGGTCAATAAGACCACTAGTTTCAAGAAGAAAGGCAAAGGGAAGAAGAAGGGAACTTCAAGAAGAACAGACAAGCAAGTTGTCACTCAGAGAAGAAACCCAAGTCTGGACCCAAGCCTGAAACCGAGTGCTTCTACCGCAAGCGAAATGGTCACCGAAGCGGAACTGCCCCAAGTATTTGGCGGATAAGAAGGATGGCAAGGTGAACAAAGGTATATGTGATATACATGTTATTGATGTGTACCTTACTAGAGCTCGCAGTAGCCCCGAGTATTTGATACTTGTTCTGTTGCTAATATTTGCAACTCAAACAGGACTACGGATTAAATAACACCGCAAAGGACGAGGTGACGATGCGCGTGGGAAATGGTTCCAAAGTCATGTGATCGCGGTCGGCACGCTACCTCTACATCTACCTTCGGATTAGTTTTAGACCTAAATAATTGTTATTTGGTGCTGCGCTGAGCATGAACATTATATCTGATCTTGTTTGATGCGAGACGGTTATTCATTTAAATCGAGAATAATGGTTGTTCTATTTATATGAGTAATATCTTTTATGGTCATGCACCCTTGAGGAGTGGTCTATTTTGATGAATCTCGATAGTAGTGATACACATATTCATAATGTTGAAACCAAAAGATGCAGAGTTGATAATGATAGTGCAACTTATTTGTGGCAATCGCCGCTTAGGTCATATCGGTGTAAAGCGCATGAAGAAACTCCATACTGATGGACTTTTGGAGTCACTTGATTATGAATCACTTGGCACTTGCGAACCGTGCCTCATGGGCAAGATGACTAGAACCCCGTTCTCCGGTACTATGGAGAGAGCAATAGATTTGTTGGAAATCATACATACAGATGTATGTGGTCCGATGAATGTTGAGGCTCGTGGCGGATATCGTTATTTTCTCACCTTCACAGATGAATTAAGCAGATATGGGTATATCTACTTAATGAAACATAAGTCTGAAACATTTGAAAAGTTCAAAGAATTTCAGAGTGAAGTTGAAAATCATCGTAATAAGAAAATTAAATTTCTACGATCTGATCGTGGAGGTGAATATTTGAGTTACGAGTTTGGCCTACATTTGAAACAATGCGGAATAGTTTCACAACTCACGCCACCCGAACACCACAATATAATGGTGTGTCCGAACGTCAGAATCATAGTTTACTAGATATGGTGCGATCTATGATGTCTCTTACAGATTTACCGCTATCGCTTTGGGGTTATGCTCTAGAGACGGCCGCATTCACATTGAATAGAACACCGTCAAAACCGCTGAGACGACACCTTATGAACTGTGGTTTGGCAAGAAACCAAAGTTGTCGCTTTCTTAAAGTTTGGGGATGCGATGCTTATGTGAAAAGCTTCAACCTGATAAGCTCGAACCCAAATCGGAGAAATGTGTCTTCATAGGATACCCAAAGGAGACAGTTGGATACACCTTCTATCACAGATCCAAGGCAAGACATTCGTTGTTAAGAATGGATCCTTTCTAGAGAAGGAGTTTCTCTCGAAAGAAGTGAGTGGGAGGAAAGTAGAACTTGATGAGGTAATTGTACCTTCTCCCTTACTTGAAAGTAGTTTGTCACGTAAACCGTTTCGAGACATCTACACCAAGTAGTGAGGAAGTTGATGATGTTGATCATGAAACTTTAGATCAAGTTACTACGTAACCACGTGATCAACCAGAGTAAGATCCGCACTGCAGTGGTACGGTAATCCTGTTCGAAATCATGCTACTAGATCATGATGAACCTACGAACTATGAAGAAGCGATGGTGAGCCCAGATTCGCAAAATGGCTTGAGGCCATGAAATCTGAGATGGGATCCATGTATGAAAACAAAGTATGGACTTTGGTTGACTTGCCCGAGGGTAGGCAAGCAATAGAAAACAAGTGGATCTTCAAGAAGAAGACCGACGACGATAGTAATGTTACTATCCACTAAGCTCGACTTGTCGCAAAGGGTTTTCGACAAGTTCAAGGAATTGACTACGATGAGACCTTCTCACCAGAGCGATGCTTAAGTCTGTCCGAATCATGTTAGCAATTGCCGCATTTTATGATTATGAAATTTGGCAAATGGATGTAAAGACTGCATTCCTGAATGGATTTCGGAAGAAGAGTTGTATATGATGCAACCGAAGGTTTTATCAATCCTAAAGGAGCTAACAAAGTATGCAAGCTCCAATGATCCATCTATGGACTGGTGCAAGCATCTCGAGTTGGAATAAACGCTTTGATAGTGTGATCAAAGCATTTGGGTTTGTACTGCACTTGGAGAAGCCTCAGATTTACAAGAAAGTGAGTGGGAGCTCAGAGCATTTCGATATTATATGTAGATGACATATTGCTGATCGGAAATGATATAGAATTTCTGGATAGCATAAAGGATACTTGAATAAGAGTTTTTCAATGAAAGACCTCGTGAAGCTGCTTACATATTGGGCATTAAGATCTATAGAGATAGATCAAGACGCTTAATTGACTTTCACAAAGCACATACCTTGACAAAATTTTGAAGAAGTTCAAAATGGATCAAGCAAAGAAAGGGTTCTTGCCTGTGTTACAAGGTGTGAAGTTGAGTAAGACTCAATGCCCACCACTGCAGAAGATAGAGAGAAAATGAAAGATGTTCCTATGCTTCAGCCATAGGCTCTATCATGTATGCAATGCTGTGTACTAGACCTGATGTGTGCCTTGCTATAAGTTTAGCAGGAGGTACCAAAGTAATCTAGGAGTGGATCATCGACAGCGGTCAAGAACATCCTTACCCGAAAAGGACTAAGGATATGTTTCTCAATTATGGAGGTGACAAAGAGCTCATCGAACGGTTACGTTGATGCAAGTTTTGACACCGATCCGACGATTCTAAATCGCAGACCGGATACGATTTACACTAAACAGAGGAGCTGGGTTGGTGCAGTTCTAAACAAAGCGTCAGAAGGGATCTACATGTGAAGCGGAGTACATAGCAGCTTCGAAGCAGCTAATGAAGGAGTCTGGATGAAGGAGTTCATATCCGATCTAGGTGTCATACCTAGTGCATCGGGTCCAATGAAAATCTTCATGACAATATCGAGCATTTGCCTTAGCAAAGGAATCCAGATTTCACAAGAGGACCAAACACATCAAGAGACGCTTCAATTCCATCCGGACTTAGTCCGTGGGAGACATAGAGATTTGCAAGATACATACGGATCTGAATGTTGCGTGTTGACTAAGCCTCTTCCACGAGCAAAACATGATCAGCACCAAGACTCCATGGGTGTTAGAATCATTACTATGTAATCTAGATTATTGACTCTAGTGCAAGTGGGAGATCAAGGAAATATGCCCTAGAGGCAATAATAAAGTTATTATTTATTTCCTTATTTCATGATAAATGTTTATCATTCATGCTAGAATTGTATTAACCGGAAAGATGATACATGTGTGAATGCATAAACAAACAACATGTCACTAGTATGCCTCTACTAGACTAGCTTGTTAATCAAAGATGGTTATGTTTCCTAACCATGAACAAAGAGTTGTTATTTGATTAACAAGGTCACATCATTAGTAGAATGATCTTATTGACATGACCCATTCCATTAGCTTAGCACTTGATCGCTTAGTATGTTGCTACTTGCTTTTATCCATGACTTATACATGTTCCTGTAACTATGAGATTATGCAACTCCTGCTTACGGAGGAACACTTTGGTGCTACCAAACGTCACAACGTGAATCGGGTGATTATAAAGGAGTACTACAGGTGTCTCCAAAGGCGATGTTGGGTTGGCGATTTCGAGATTAGGTTTTGTCACTCCGATTGTCGGAGAGGTATCTCTGGGCCCTCTCGGTAATGCACATCACTGAAGCCTTGCAAGCATTACAACTAATGAGTTAGTTGTGAGATGATGTATTACGGAACGAGTAAAGAGACTTGCCGGTAACGAGATTGAACTAGGTATTGGATACCGACGATCGAATCTCGGGCAAGTAACATACCGATGACAAAGGAACAACGATGTTGTTATGCGGTCCGACCGATAAAGATCTTCGAGAATATGTAGGAACCAATATGGGCATCCAGGTCCCGCTATTGGTTATTGACCGAGACGGTCTCGGTCATGTCTACATTGTTCTCGAACCGTAGGGTCCGCACGCTTAAGGTTTCGATGATGCTTATTATGAGTTTATGTATTTTGATGTACCAAGAAGTTCGAGTCCCGGATGTGATCACGGACATGACGAGGAGTCTCAAATGGTCGAGACATAAAGATTGATATATTGAAGCCTATATTTGGAGTTCGGAATGGTTCCGGTGAAATCGAATTTATCGAGTACCGGAGGTTACCGAACCCCGGGAACTAAATGGGCCTTAGTGGGCCTCGAGGGAGAAGAGGGGGCCGCCGGCCAGGGGGGGCCGCGCCCCCTCCCTCCCTAGTCCGAATAGGACAAGGAGGGGGCGCCGCCTTCCTTCTTCCCTCCCCCAATCCTACTCCAACTAGGAAGGGGAGTCCTACTCCCGTGGGAGTAGGACTCCTCCAGCGCCCTCCTCTAGGCCGGACGCACCCCCCCTTGCTCCTTTATATACGGGGCGGGGGCACCCTAGAACACACAAGTTTGATCTACGGATCGTTCCTTAGCCGTGTCGGTGCCCCTCCACCATATTCCACCTCGGTCATATCGCTGCGAAGCTTAGGCGAAGCTCTGCGCCGTAGAACATCAAGATCGCCACCACGCCGTCGGCCGACGGAACTCTCCCTCAACACTCGGCTGGATCGGAGTACGAGGGACGTCATCGAGCTGTACGTGTGTCAAGAACTCGGGGCGCCAGAGTAACGGCGCCGGATCGGTCGGATCGCAAGGAGAACGTCGACTACTTCCTCTACGCCAGATCGCTTCGCCGGGTCTACGAGGGTACGTAGACAACACTCTCCCCTCTCGTTGCTATTCATCACCATGATCTTGCGTGTGCGTAGGAAATTTTTTGAAATTACCACGTTCCCCAACACATGTTGCTAGACAACAATGAACCTACGAGCTATGGAGAAGCGATGGTGGGCCCAAATTCCGACAAATGGTTAGAAGCCATGAAATCCGAGATAAATGGATCTTTAAGAAGAAGACGGACGTGGACGGTAATGTCACCGTCTATGAAGCTCGACTTGTGGCGAAGAATGTTTCACAAGTTCAAGGAGTTGACTACGATGAGATTTTCTCATCCGTAGCGATGCTTAAAGTCCATCGGAATCATGTTAGCATTAGCTGCATTTATGAAATCTGGCGATGGATGTCAAAACGAGTTTCCTTACCGGCCAGAAGGAAAGGTTGTATGTGATACAATAAGAAAGGTTTTGTCGATCCTAAGGATGCTAAAAGGTATGCTAGCTCCAGCGATCCTTCTAAGGACCGGAGTAAGCATCTCGAGTTGGAATGTATGTTTTGATGAGATGATCAAAGATTTTGGGTTTATACAAAAGTTTATGAGAAACTTGTATTTCCAAAGAAGTGAGTGGGAGCACTATAGAATTTCTGATAAGTATATGTTGTTGACATATTGTTGATCAGAAATGATGTACAATTTCTGGAAAGCATATATGGTTATTTGAAAAGTGTTTTTCAATATAAAACCTGGTTTAAACTACTTGAACATTGAGCATCAAGATCTATGAGGATAGATCAAAAACGCTCAATAGTACTTTCAAATGAGCACATACCTTGACATGATCTAGAAGGTGTTCAAGATGGATCACTCAAAGAAGGAGTTCTTGCCTGAGTTGTAAGGTATGAAGTCAAGACTTAAAGCTCGACCATGGCAGAAAAGAGAGAAAGGATTTAAGGTCGCCCCTATGTTTCGAACATAGGCTCTATAGTATGCTATGCCAGGTACCGCACCGAAGTGTGCCTTGCCATGAGTCACTATAGGTACAAGAATGATCCAGAATGGATCATTGGACAGCGGTCAAAATTATCCTTGGAGTAAATAAGGACATGTTTCTCGATTATGGAGGTGATAAAGAGTTCGGCGTAAAGGGTTACGCCGACGAAGCTTTAACACCTATCCGAGTGACTCGAGTAGCAAACCGGATACGATAGTGGAGCAACTATTTGGAATAGCTCCAAGTGGAGCATGGAAACATCATTTACAATATGACCTAGAAATTTGCAAAGCACACACGGATCTGAAAGGTTCGCACCGTTGACTAAAACCTCTCTCACAAGCAAAACATGATCAAACCCCGTAACTCATTTGATGATGTTGGTCACATGGCGATGTGACTGTCAATGTTAATCACATGGCGATGTGAACTAGATTATTGACTCTAGTGCAAGTGGGAGACTGTTGGAAATATGCCCTAGAGGCAATAATAAAAGTATTATTATATTTCATTGTTCATGATAATTGTCTTTTATTCATGCTATAACAGTATTATCCGGAAATCGTAATACACATGTGAATACATAGACCACAATATGTCCCTAGTAAGCCTCTAGTTGACTAGCTCACAGATCAACAGATAGTCATGGTTTCTAGCTATGGACATTGGATGTCGTTGATAACGGATCACATCATTAGGAGAATGATGTGATGGACAAGACCCAATCCTAAGCATAGCACAAAGATCGTAGTTCGCTTGCTAGAGCTTTTCCAATGTCAAGTATCTCTTCCTTAGACCATGAGATCGTGTAACTCCGGATACCGTAGGAGTGCTTTGGGTGTATCAAACGTCACAACGAATCGGGTGACTATAAAGGTGCACTACAAGTATCTCCGAAAGTGTCATTGGGTTGACACGGATCGAGATCGGATTTGTCACTCCGTAAACGGAGAGGTATCTCTGGGCCCACTCGGTAGGACATCATCATAATGTGCACAATGTGACCAAGGGGTTGATCACGGATGATGTGTTACGGAACGAGTAAAGAGACTTGCCGTAACGAGATTGAACAAGGTATCGGTATACCGACGATCGAATCTCGGGCAAGTACAATACCATTAGACAAAGGGAATTGAATACGGATCGACCGAGTCCTTGACATCGTGGTTCATCCGATGAGATCATCGTGGAACATGTGGGAGCCAGCATGCGATCCAGATCCCGCTGTTGGTTATTGACCGAGAACGCCTCGGTCATGTCTACATGTCTCCGAACCCGTAGGGTCTACACACTTAAGGTTCGATGACGCTTAGGGTTATAAAGGAAGTTTGTATGTGGTTACCGAATGTTGTTCGAGTCCCGATGAGATCCCGGACGTCACGAGGAGTTCCGGAATGGTCCGGAGGTAAAGATTTATATATGGAAGTCCTATTTTGGCCACCGTAAAATGTTCGGATTTTTCGGTATTGTACCGGAAGGTTCTAGAAGGTTCCGGAGTGGGGACCACCTGCATGGGGGGACCCACATGAACGTGGGTAGTGGGGGAAAGGCCCCACACCCCTGGTCAAGGCGCACCAAGATCCCCCCTTAGAAAGAATAAGATCATATCTCGAAGGGATAAGATCAAGATCCCTAAAAAGGGGGGATAACAATCTGTGGGGAAGGAAATGATGGGATTTCTTTCCTCCCACCTTGGTCAACGCCCCAATGGACATGGAGGGAAAGAAACCAGCCCCTCCACCCCTATATAAAGTGGGGAGACGCATGGGAGCTCAACACGAAGTTCTGGCGCAGCCCTCCCCCTCTCCCAAGTACTCCTCCTCTCTGCGGTGCTTGGCGGCCTCGCAGATTGCCACGCCTCCACCACCACCACGCCGTCAGGCTGCTTCGGACGGAGTCTTCCCAACCTCTCCTCTCACCTTGCTGGATCAAGGCATGGGAGACGCCACCGGCTATACGTGTGTTGAACGCGGAGGTGCCGTCCGTTCGGCACTAGGATCTCCGGTGATTTGGATCACGACGAGTACGACTCCTTCAACCCCGTTCTCTTGAACGCTTCCGCTTAGCGATCCACAAGGGTATGTAGATGCACTCTCCTTCCCCTCGTTGCTGGTCTCTCCATAGGTAGATCTTGGTGACACGTAGGAAAATTTTGAATTTCTGCTACGTTCCCCAACACCACTTTGCTCCACTTGGGAGCCGTTATGTTCGTCAAACTCCATGTTACACATCTCCTCAATGAGTCCCTGGACTTGTTGAGGACACGGTAAGCATGAGAGTTTCTAGCATAACCAACAAATATGCCCTCATGAGCTCTAGCCTCAAATTTAGACAAACGAACACCTTTCTTGAGAATGAAACACTTACACCCAAACACCCGGAAGTACTTGAGGTTGGGATTGTTACCTGTGAGTATTCATAGGGAGTCTTGTTCAAGCCTTTACAGAGATAGAGCCGATTGGATGCATGACATGCTGTGTTGATGGATTTGGCCCAAAAGTTGTAAGGAGACTTGAACTCTGGCATCATGGTCCTTGCCGCATCCATCAACGTCCGGTTCTTCCTCTCCGCGACACCATTTTGTTGAGGGGTGTATGGTGCAGAATATTGATGCTTGATCCCCTCATCACTAAGAAACTCATCCAGGGTTTAGTTCTTGAACTCGGTGCCGTTGTCACTCCTTATTGTCAAGATCTTTGCGTCATGTTGACATTGAGCTTCATTTGCAAAGTCGATGATGGTTTGTTGAGTCTCACTCTTCATCTTGAAGAAATATACCCAAGTGTATCTTGAATAATCATCCACAATCACCAAGAAATACATTCTACCCCCAAGACTATCAAAGGATGGAGGCGCAAAGAGATCCATGTGAAGGAGCTCCAAGGGTCTCTTCGAGTAGATGGTAGTCGTGGGAGGGTGAGCCTTCTCATGAAGCTTTCCTTTGATACAAGCACTGCAAGCACGATCTTTGGCAAAACTAACATTTGTTAGTCCACGGACATGGTCCCCCTTGAGAAGACTTTGCAGAGATCTCATATTGACGTGGGCTAAACAGCGATGCCAAAGCCACCCCGCATCAACTTTAGCCATTAGGCATGTCACGGTCTTAGCGGGTTGCTCCAAAAAGTTAATCACATAAAGACCGTTCTCGACATGCCCAACAAAGGCTACTTTAAGAGTCTTGCTCCACAAGAGGGCCACGATATCAGTATCAAAGAATGTGGCAAAGCCCATGAGTGCAAGTTGACGAATGGAAAGTAGATTGTATGCAAGGGACTCAACAAGCATGACTTTCTCGATCGTGAGATCATGAGAAATGACAACCTTGCCAAGACCCAATACCTTAGAAGATGAGGCATCACCCCACTCGACGTTGGTGGGCATAGATGGGATCTTATGCATGTCCACCACCAAGTCCTTGCTTCCGGTCATATGATTTGTGGCTCCACTATCGAGCAACCATGACCCCCCACCGGAAGCAAACACCTACAAGAGATCAATGCTTGGTTTTAGGTATCCATTTTGTAATGGGTCCTTTGATGTTAGTAACAAGGGTCTTAGGAACCCAAATAGACCATTCAATGTAATCATAAGGAGAACCAACAAATTTAGCATAAACATGCCCATCACTAGCATGGCACAACACATAAGAAGGGTTAAATTCACCGGCTTTGTTGGAAGGGGTGGCATTGCCCTTTTTGACATCACCACCCTTCACATTGTTCTCCTTCTCCTTCGGACCACTCTCTCCCTCCTTAACAAAAGTTTTCTTGAGAGGGGGAGGTCGTTTGGTCCTGTCGTTCTTCTTTTTGTTCCTAGAATTGGGTGCAAACCCAACCCCCTCTTTGGCCACAACTTCCTTTTGATTGCTCAAAAGGTCATTGAGGTTCTTCTCACCTTGTATGCACGTCACAAGGCCTCTCTCAAGTTGTTCTTTCAACTTGGCATTCTCCTCCACAAGATGCACATGCTCACAACATGGGTTAGTAGCATTTGCATTATCAATTAATACCATATGAGGAAAGGTGGCTTTCTCCTTGGTTAGCTTCACTTGGAGTTGATCATGAGACTCCTTGAGGCTAGCATGAGCACCCTCCAAGACCTTGTGAGCCTTGTCGACTATATCAAACTCCTCCTTGAGTCTAGCATGGTCAACCCCAAGTTTAGCCTTCTCGGAATTTAGCACACAAGATACAACAAGAGCATGATCAAGATCTTTCTTTACTTTAGCATGGTCATCGTTGTGTGACTCCTCAAGAGCCAAACAATGCACCCGCTCTTTCTCAAGAGCATTAGAGAGATCCGATATCTCATCGGCATAGTCACGACTATGACCTTCCATCTTAGAGATGGTTTCTTTATGAGCCTCGATCATGTCATTGGCTTCACCAAGTTGTTCCAAGTGAGCAACGAAGTGCTTCTTGGATTTGCCCTTGAGCTTACTCATAAAAGACTCAAACTCGTTTACTTCCTCATTAGACCCCTCACTTTCATCAATGCAATCCGTCAAGGAGGGATTAGTAATGATGGTGGTTTTGATGTTGGGGGTTACCTTGTTGGTGGCTTTAGCCATGAGGCACTTGGCGGTGATGTTCTCGTTGGGTGAGTCGAAGAGAGACACCCGTGGAGTTGTGGCAATGGCAACGGAGGCCATGGCCATGGCTTCACTATCTTCATCATCATCATCATCATCCTCATGGTATTCTTCTTGAACCACCAACCCTCTAGTTGGAGTCTTCTTGGTGAAGTTGTTCTTGTTTGGGAAGGACTTGGCTTTGTCTTTTTGAATGAGCTTGCCACCATTGTCTTCCCTTTTCTCGTAAGGGCACTCCGCAAAAAAATGACTCACATTGCCACAATTGTAACATGTTCTCACACGTTGCTTGCCCTTGAAGCTACTTGAGTTATTCTTGTTGAAGTTTGGCCTTGTGTTCTTCTTGCTCCAAAATTGCCTTGAAGCAAGAGCCATGTGTTCATTATAATCATACTTAGTATCTTCGGGGTTGCTCTCATCTTCTTCCTCATCATCCTCTTCTTCCATACAAACCTTGGCCTTCAAGGCAAGGTTGGGCTTCTTTGCTCTTTGAGAATGTAACACCGCATTGTCGGCGGTCTTGTCCAAGATGCTCATAGCCACAAACTCATCCAACACTTCACTTGAGGATAAGGTGTGAAACTATGACCTTTAACGAATGACGGAGGACATGGCCTTGTGGTAAGGCATCATGGCCTTGAGAAATTTTCGCTTGATCCAATTGTCATCTGTATCCTTGCTCCCATGATCTCGGAGTGAGACCGCGAGAGTAGTTAATCTCCGATAGAGCTCACGAGGTTCTTCATCTTCTTTCATTGCAAACTCATCGGCTTCATCTTGCACTATTTCATAGTTGGAGCGTTGAATGCTTGCGCTTCCCCTGTAGAGAGAAACAACATGCCGCCATGCATCCTTGGCCACGGTGAAGGGTCGGAGATGAGCAAGATCTTCGGGTGGAATTGCATCTTGGATGATGAAGGGAGCATTCTCATTGAATTGATTACCCACGACTTCTCGAGGGGTGAAGTTGCTTCGGTCATGTGGATAAAAACCTTCTTCAGTGATTCTCCAAAGGTTAGTATTAACATGGTTCAAATGATGCTTAAAGCGATAAACCCAAGAATCAAAGTCCTCATTTTTTACAATCTTAGGGGGAGGACCGGCATGATTCAAATGAGTGGAAGGAATCGGTCCACCATAAGTAAGTGGAGGTTCCACATGGGCAAAGACGCCGTTGCCATTCTTACCAGTAGAAGAAGGAGCCTTTTCACTAGTAGCTTCCCCCTTGTCGGAGTTAGTATCCGTCACCTTGTTAGTGGGGCCACCCACTTTCATCGGCGCGGTAGATAGTTTAAGCCCTTCTAAGAATTTATTAAACATGCTTTCAACCTCGGTCGTCATGGAGGTTTTCAATGTGTCCAAAGCCGCATTGAATTCCTCAGGAGAGACCGCGGTTCCCCCATCGGCCGTAGACGAGATCGGATTCACACCAGAGTGCTCCTCCCCACAGTCTATGGTGTCAACCATACTCTTCGGATGGCAAAGTCCTTAATAAAGAGACGAGGCTCTGATACCGATTGAAAGGATCGATATAGTTGACTAGAGGGGGGGGGGTGAATAGGCAACTAACAATTTTTAGCTTTTCTTTATAAATTTAAACTTTGCATCAAAGTAGATTGTCTAGATATGCAACTAGGTGAGCAACCTATATGATGCAACAACAATAAGCATACAAGCAAGCAAAGGATATAACACAATATAGCTTGCACAAGTAAAAGAGAGAGATAACCAAAAGTGGAACCGATGGAGACGAGGATGTGTTACCAAAGTTCCTTCCCTTTAAAAGGAAGTACGTCTTCGTTGGAGCGGTGTGGAGGCACAATGCTCCACAAGAAGCCACTAGGGCCACTGTATTCTCCTCACACCCTCACACAATGCGAGATGCCGTGATTCCACTATTGGTGCCCTTGGAGGCGGCGACCGAACCTTTACAAACAAGGTTGGGGCAATCTCCACAACTTAATTGGAGGCTCCCAACAACACCAAGAAGCTTCACCACAATGGACTATGGCTCCGCGGTGACCTCAACCGTCTAGGGTGCTCAAACACCCAAGAGTAACAAGATCCGCAAGGGATTAGTGGGGGAATCAAATTTCTCTTGGTGGAAGTGCAGATCGGGGCCTTCTCAACCAATCCCTAGAAAGTTAACAAGTTTGATTGGCTAGGGAGAGAGATCGGGCGAAAATGGAGCTTGGAGCAACAATGGAGTTTTGGGATGGAAGAGGTGAGTCTTCTTGGAGAATAAGACCCCTTTATATAGTGGGGGGACACATCCAATCGTTATGTAGCCCGCAGCCCGCATCTGGGCGGTACTACCGTTGCTGGAGCGGTAGTACAACTGCCACATCGGTACTACCGCTGTGGCAAGCAGGTATAGGGCCACCAGGATTGAGGGAGGAGAAGTACATGCAGTAGGGCGGTACTACCGCCGATAGGAGGTACTGCTGCTTCCTACAGCCGCTGGAAAACAGGGGAGGGCAGCGAGCTGAGCGGCAGTGGTGGCGGTACTACCGCCGATAAGCGGTACTACTGCGCCCTACTGCCGTCCCTACTACCTCTCCCCTGCGTGGTCTTTTACGGAAACCCGAGACGAAAAATCGAGACCACAGCAGGGACGGTAGTACCAGCGGCACTAACAAGCGGTACTAGCGCCAACAGGCGGTACTACCTCCCTGGCCACGGTACTACCGCTTAGCACACATCACCCCTTGTTTTGCACAACACAGAAACTCCAAAGAAGCAGGAAGAAGGCGAGGGTGCAAAGAGAATGTGAACGTGATGATTCCACCCATACTCTTCCGAAACGGATCCCCTCTTGATAGTACGGTTATCCCTACGACTTAATTCCACCGAAAAGAAACGAAGGAAAATAATGGGTCTAAAGTGAAGTCCTCGAGAGGTAACAATCACATAGTGCCCTTATATTAGATCACCTCAAACGCTTAGTGCACACGATTAGCCCGCAAACGTATTGTCATCAATCACCAAAACTAGTAAGGGATCAATATGCCCTTACACTCGTGTTATGCGAGATGGAAGGTACTCTCGCTGAAGCTTTTTACCCCATACTGTAGTTGCTGGACCGGCCCGTTTTATCTATTCTTTCCTTCGCTGAGATCGTTCAATCGACTGATTTTGCTGGTTTGCTTGCCTCGCTCTGTTTTTCTTTTCTTTATTTCTTCACATTTGTTTTGTTTTTCTGTTGGTTTTCTTTGCTGATTTTTGTGTGT
This sequence comes from Aegilops speltoides, assembly GCA_021437245.1. Taxonomy (NCBI): domain Eukaryota; kingdom Viridiplantae; phylum Streptophyta; class Magnoliopsida; order Poales; family Poaceae; genus Aegilops; species Aegilops speltoides. Next base: position 459,861,025 of record CM038141.1, read on the forward strand.
TTTACATTGGTTTCCTTCAGCGGTTCTTCGCTTTGTGTATTTTATTTTATTTCGTTCTCTTATGTTTTTTCTTTGATTTTCTTTATTTTCTTTGTCAGTTTTCTTTGTTTTTCTTTAATATACTATGATTTTCTTTTTTTCACCGTTTCATTATACTTCGGTTTTCTTTTTTGAAGGTTTTCTTTGTTTTTTTTGTTTTTGTTTTTGTGTACACAAGAAACATTTTTCTTGATACACATTGAATATTTTTCAAATATACATTTTTAGTGTATGCAGTATACATTTTTAGTGTACACATGAATCATTTTTTTATACACATTGAATATCTTTCAAATACGTGGTCTACATTTTTCTCAAATACATGTTTTTCAACACTTTTTGGAATAAACGGTCAACATTTTTAATAAATAGTCAACATTTTTTCTATACACATTTAACATTTTTAAAATTCTTGATTAACATGTTTTGACTACTTGCTTAACATTTTTCCAAATGCTTGATTAACATATTTTAAATATGCTACCAACTTTTTTCACAAACATTCTATATTTTCTGTATTTATCTTTCGATATATAGGCAACATTTTTATATATACACTTTAATGTTTTTCAAATACTTGATTAACATTTTGCAAATAGAATATGAACATTTTTCTAGTACATGGTCAATTTTTTCTATGCACATTTTAACATTTTCTAAATGCTTTGTCACAATTTTGAAATTCAAGATTAACATTTTTTTAATGCATGATCAACATTTTTTCTATATACATTTACATTTTCCAAATGCTTGATTAAAATTTTTGAAATACTTTTTCAATATTTTTGAAATGCTTGATTAACATTTTCATAGACATGATGAAAAGATTAATCATTTTTTAATACATGGTCAACATTTTTTCTATACACATTTAATTTTTTTTCAAATTCTTGATTAACATGTTTCGACTACTTTCTTAACATTTTTTCGAAATGCTTGATTAACATATTTTAAATACATTATCAACTGTTTTCACACACATTGTATTTTTTTTGTATATATCTGTCGTATATATGGTCAATATTTTTCCTATACACATTTAATATTTTTCAAATGCATGATTAACATTTTTCAAAACATTACAAAAGGTATATTTTGTAATATATATGTTTAGAATTTTTGGAAGTGTTAATAAAGGTAAGAAATAAAACAAAAGGTCAAACAGAAAAAAAGAGGCAGCGGCCTCGCACGTGTTGGGACCGCCCATTTATGCTGGCGTCTTCAATGGGAGCCGACTCTGTCTCGCCTGCGGCGAGACATAGTCACGCGCAGTGACCAATCTCAGAATCTCGACCAAGCCCATCCCTCATACTGCTCTTATACGTCAGGGCTGACCGACACCTCTCTAATCCAACCTATATTTGGGGCGGCTATGGGAAGGCCCAGACGCGACCGGGCGTGTCTTCCACATCAGATCCACCCCATGCCGGCCCATTACATCTGTAGCCAAGCTCTGTTCCTGCGATCTCTAGCTTTCTCCGACACGAAGGTAGTGGGTCCAACTATGAGATCTCCCGATCCATTGATTGGGACCTCATCCCATATTTGGACGAGTAGGAGATGGTCATCCACATGGATCTCTTCCGCTCCCGAGAGGAGTGCTACGAACCACTTTCATACTTGATCCGGCGGGAATCCATTGTGTTAGCACAAATGGCGCTCGGATCCGCCTGTGATGGTGACTCGAGGCGTGTGGCCGCGACCTGGCCATACATGGTGACCACTGTTAGGCGTCCCAACCCCGGGGTGGCGGTGCAACCCCTTTGGTGGTGCCTCATCCCCGTGGCGTCAAGCTTCAACTCTGAGGTCAGCACCAACATCCGTCACGAGCCATCTGATGCTATGCTGCAGCGTGCCCGCCGTGCAAGGCAGAGGGTGCGGGATGCTGCAATAACCCTCGAGACGAAGGCACAGGAGGTGGAGTCGCACGTCGCCTTGGACGAGGAAGCCATCCGTGACCGCATCCTCAAGAAGCGGAAAAGGAGGATGATGAGTGCCCTCGCTTGGGGGAAAACGGGTGGTTCATGCCATGGCCAAACTGCGCCCCCCCTCAAAGACGAGAAGGAGGAGGCCAGTGATGGGTCGAACAACTCCGACAGTGAGTAAACCTGACTTGATTCATTGTGCATCATCTACCGCTACTTCTGCGACAAAGATGGCAAGGGAAACGACAAGGGCAAGGGAGACCGTGGATGATCTTTCTCCATAGCTTTAGTATGTAGAACATGCCAATTTTTGGTAGTGATATGGCATGTATAATGTAGTAGAGCTTGCAAGTTTTTGGTAGTCCGATGGCATGCATGATTAAGTAGTCGGACGTTATGTGTGGGATCAAGATGTATTTACGTAGAGTTACATTTACGTTGCATGTGATTGTATGAATTCGAGGATTTGCTAATGAGGTACCCGGTAGTGGAAGCAAATATTTGAGGGATGACCGACACTATCTGATTAGCTAGGTTTAGCTGTAGATGCTTTATCTGGAACTAGATGTGCATCCTTGTGTGTGGAAGAATACTATGCCTATACCCAAGCCTCTATATCCGGCAGCGTTTTCGCTCCATTATTCACCCACTTGGCTGAAAATGACCCCTAAGTAACATGGTACACAGCACGTGCATTATTTTGGTACATGGCTGGGTAGAAATGAGTGGTGTGCCTAGGTTTTGATTTGAAATTTTTTGAACGTGTGTGCAAGTTGGTTTGGTTGGTTTAGTATTTTTTGTTGGGTGTGGGCCAGTTTTTTGTTGTGAAGTTCTTGTCCTGACAGTTCGTTTTGCTTCGATGCTTCTTCTGGTTTTTGATTGGCCGCTGTTCGCCCAGATGTCCCGTCGCTGTCGATGCCGCTGTTGGGTTTTTGATTGGCTGCTATTGGTCCGGTAGTCCTGTCGCTGTCCATTTTTGCCGCTGTTGGGCCAGGTTTCCTTAATCGGTGCCGTCTCCATCGTTCAATCTGCAGACCTGTCGTTGCTTCTTACATGATGGTTCTCAACACCGCTTCGATCGCTGTTCTGGTGGCTTGGGAATACTACAAATACGTGTGTGCTGGATCGTACTAGGATTCACCATCAGAACGCCCTAGCGCACGGGAGTGCAATCCGTCGACCACGGCCGTCCTCATGGACCGTGTGAGGCAACGCCGTGACCGTCCTCATGGACCGCGGCCGCTGCGATGGCCAGCAGGTCATGGACGACATGTTCGTCGTCTTCTTCGGCTGGGCGGACAACCTGGAGGCCCTCAAGCTCGCGAGGAAGATGGCCGAGGCGCCGAGCACCCCTGCATGTAGATCACCGTGGTGCGCTTCCTCGATCGGAAGGCTGAGAGCCAGGAACACACGGAAGTCGCACTGATTCCATCCGACACCAGGAACGGTGAGAAGAGTTACACCTTCTAACGCTTCCAACTCTGGATGGTCGCCGGCGACGCACCGCGGTCGACGGCCTCGATAGCTCCTCCTTTCGTCTCCCTGCACACTTCCTCGCCGTGTAGGACGGACTGGCGGCACCCAGGTCGCCGACTTCTGCCCGTGCCAAGACAGGCGAGCTACACGTACGCTGGGCTCGCCGAGGAGTTGAGCGTCGCAGAGGCATAGTTGCCAGAAATTCGGGTCGATCGGGTCGAGGAACGGGGTCACGGGTTGAGGGTCGCCACCCCTCCGGAACGTGGTACGACGAGGAGTATACTTCTTCGGAACGCTAATTGGGGACGAGGATCGTGATCCAAAGATTTTTGGGTCGATGACCCCGGTACGATCGTCGGTTCGTGGTACGCGATACAAAGATCCCCATGATCCTTCCAAAGATATTACGATCTGTATTGATATATTTCCCGTAAATCACATCTAACTTTTTTACATTAAATTGTCATTTATCGCAGCAACTAATTAATAGAAATGGGGCCACATGACACATGTGCGCTAATGACTGCGCCGTCATTTTGTCAGCTGTCAGTTTTCCTTTCACACGAAGCATTCTTCTCCAGGAAGTATCCCAAATCCCTCTTCACAGTCCTTCGTCGGCAAAACTCCAGCGAACCAGCCCCCCATGGATCCATCCTCAATGTCCAAGCCACCAAGGTTCTCCTCCTCCAGCGTCCCCTCGCGTACGATGTATGCATCATTGGCGGTAGTGGAATGGGAGAGGCCTCATGCAGCAGCGGACAGATCGAAGCGCCGGCGTCCGGCAGGGAGTGGCGTATCGGGGAAGGGCTGACGCCGGTGATCTGGCGGTGGAGCGCGGTTGCGTGGTGCCCTGGTAAGCCTCCATACTCATGAACTACCTTACGTCTTGCATTACGTTTTGGGTCAGCACCATCGATCAGGGTCGCGATCCCTCCATCGACCCAGCTTGACCCGACCTCTTCCCCGATCCCCGATCCGGATCGATCGACCCCGGGTCAGGGATCGCACCCTCGACCCGCGAACCAGGCTACTATGCTATGGGATGGCGAGCACTCTGCACATGACGGCTGCCTCTTCCACTCTCACTTTGCAGTCCGTGCTGTGTCGCGCGTGTGTATGACACCGTTTTCCTGCTAAAATCTGAGATGGGCTCTAGGCCCATATTGCAATTTCTGAAAAATCTCTAAGGGCCCATGTGGGTTATATGGCACTAGGTGTGGTGGGAAGTTTAGTCCCACCTCGGAAGTGGACGGAGAGTTAGAGTGGTTTATAAGGGTTTCTCTTCTACATGCTATTGGAGCTTGAGAAGAGAAGAGGCCCTCGTGCGCTCCTCCTCCGCCGCCCGCCTCGCCATGCCTCGCCTCGCCTCGTCACGACGCGCCGCTGGTTGCGGGAATGAGCCGAGCCGAGCTCACAGCTATGCGCTTATTTTTGCCAGTCACTAACGGAGAGGTTCTGACAGCAGGGCCACGATCTGAGACGTCGGATCGTGGGTTGTCACGAACTCGGACGTGGGTCAAGCCCACGTCTCTCCACGCGGCTGCGCCTATATAAGTGTGCGGTGTCTCCTAACCCTAGCCGCCACGAACAGATCACATCTGCTCACGCGCACGTCCACCGTCGTTCCTTTGCTGCTGCTGCCACCGGTGACTCCATCCCGTCCGCCGCTTACACGGTCGACGGGAGAGCAGGTCTCCGAAACCACGCCCTTCTGGTTCCTGTACGAGGTGAGGGGCGAATAGGTTTTTGGGCAGCGATTACGCGACTGCTCGCTTCCGATCGTCTACTTCCTCTACGTCTGTGTCGCCTTCATCATCACCATGTCCACCGACGCCGATCGTGCCGCCACCGAGAAAGCTGAAGCTGACAAGAAGGCCGCCGAGGACGCCGCTGCTGCCACCAAAGCCGCGGCCTCTGCATGGCCTACTGGAGGGTATAACTTGTTTATCCCGCTCCTGATTATTTTCCTATTAGCAGTACTAGCAGTATGTGTAGAATTGTCTAATGTTTGCTTAGTACGTGCATGTTTAGATCAAAGTCAGTACGTCATCAACTTAATCAATGCCATGCTAGTGATTTACTCGTGGATTAATTTAATCGAGAAATTGCCTATTTATTCAACATTCCAAAAACCTATTATGTGTAGGAATTTTTCGGCTTTGCCGCTGCACTGAAACCGGATAAGTTTACCGGTACGCATTTTAAGCGTTGGCAGACAAAGACCACTTTATGGCTCACGGCTATGAACGTGTTCTGGGTCACCGGTGTGTCCACGGGAACGATTGCTCCTGAACAGGAGAAGGCGTTCAGGGAGGCAACCACTGTGTTTCTCGGAGCTGTTCTTACCGTGATCGGAGATAAACTGGTCGACGCATATTTACATGTGCATGTCGCCAAGGACCTGTGGGAGGCGCTCGAATCTAAGTTCGGGGTCGCCGATGCAGGGAGCGAGATGTATATTATAGAGCAGTTCCACGATTACAAGATGGTTGAGAACCGTCCTGTACTGGAGCAGGCTCATGAGATAATATGCATTGTTAAGGAGCTTGAGCTTCTGAAGCGCGAGTTACCGGGCAAGTTTGTCACGGGCTGCATAATCGCTAAGCTCCCCAATTGCTGGAGGAACTTTGCCACCACTCTGAAACATTAGAGGTGTGAATTCTCTGTGGAGGATGTCATTGGCCATCTGAGTGTTGAGCAGAATTCGAGGGCAAAGGACTCGCACGGAAAAGGGGCCGAAGGGACTTCTGTTGCCAACATGGTGAACCAGAGGAACTTCAACTCCCACAAGTTCAAGGGAAAGAACGGTGTCCAACAGAATACCGACTTCAAGAAGAAGGGTAAGAAGACCTTCAAGAAGAACAAGAAGGATGAGGGCTGCTTTACTTGTGGTTCGGCTGAACATTGGGCCAACAAGTGCCCAAACAAGTTTAAGAAGTCGAGACAGGACTCCAAGTCTGTCAACATGATTGCGGGCAACAATGAGAATGGTGCATCCGGTGCGGTAATTTATTTACTGTTTTTCAGTGTTTCAGCCACCGATTGGTGGGTGGATACAGTGCAGTGTTCATGTGTGTGCTGACATTTCATTGTTCTCTTCTTACCAGGTCACAGCCACGGGTCCGTATTGATGGGGAATGGCGCGAGTGCTTCTGTTCATGGTGTTGGCACGGTCGATCTGAAGTTTACTTCGGGAAGGATCGTGCAGCTGAAGAACGTGCAGCATGTCCCCGCCATCAAGAAGAACCTCGTTAGTGGCTCCCTTCTATGTAGAGAAGGGTTTAAGTTGGTTTTCGAGTCTAATAAATTAGTTGTCATGAAATATGGACTCTTTGTTGGAAAAGGTTATGAGAGCGGAGGGATGTTCCGCCTTTCCCTCGCAGATTTTTGTAATAAAGTCGTGAACCATATTCATTCGAATGTTAATGAATCTGAAGTTTGGCATTCACGTCTTTGTCACATTAGTTTCGGTGTTATGACGCGGCTAGCCAAGTTGGATTTAATCCCGAGTTTCACTTTAGCCAAAGGTTCTAAGTGCCTATCATGTGTGCAAGCTAAGCAACCTCGCAAGCCTCACAAGGTCATGGAGGAGAGACACTTGGCACCGTTAGAACTCATACATTCTGATCTTTGTGAGATGAATGGCGTGTTGACTAAAGGTGGAAAGAAGTACTTCATGACATTGATAGATGATTCCACTAGATATTGATCTCATATCTGTTAAATACTAAAGATGAGGCTCTACACTACTTTAAAATCTATAAGGCGAAGTTGAGAATCAACTTGAAAAGAAAATTAAACGAGTCCGGTCGATCGCGGTGGAGAGTACTTCTCGAGTGAGTTTGATTCATTCATGCGAACACGGCATTATTCATGAGAGGACGCCTCCTATTCTCCCCACCAAACGGGTTGCCGAGGAAAAACCATACTCTAACCGATCCGTTAACGCCATGTTAGATACATCGGGTTTATCCAAGGCATGGTGGGGGGAGGCTATATTGACGGCATGTCATGTCCTGAATAAAGTTCCGACAAAGGATAATGAGATCACTCCCTATGAGAACTGGGCAAAGAGAAGGACAACACTCTCGTACTTGCGCACTTGGCGCTGTTTGGCGAAAGTCAATGTGCCGATCCCCAAAAAGCATAAGCTTGGACCCAAGACTGTGGACTGCGTTAATTTGGGCTACGCTAAGAACAGAGTTGTCTATAGATTTCTAGTAGTGAAATCTGAGGTACCTGACCAGAAGGTCGGTACAATTATGGAGTCTAAGGATGCTACATTCTTTGAGGATATTTTTCCCATGAGAGATATGCAAAGCACTTCTAGACAGGAATCTGAGGAGACTCCTGAGCCTGCCATTCCTATGGAATATTATGAACGAACACATTATGAAAATCCTGAGGAGGATGACGAGGAAACCCTTGGTAGGGGCAAGAGACAAAGGACTGCAAAGACCTTTGGTGATGATTTCTTTGTGTACCTCGTGGATGATACTCCCACTTCTATCTCGAGCGTATGCCTCTCCGTAAGCTGACTCATCGGAAGGATGCGGTCCGTAGCGAGATGGATTCCATCATGGCTAACGGGACATGGGAGATCACTGAGCGTCCCTATGGTTGCAAACCATTGGGATGTAAGTGGGTGTTCAAAAAGAAGCTTAGGCCCGATGGTACGATTGAAAAGTACAAGGCTAGGCTTGTGGCCAAGGGCTATGACCAGAAAGAAGAGGAAGATTTCTTCGATACTTATTCACCTGTGGCTAGACTGACCACCATTCGAGTATTACTCTCGTTGGCGGCCTCACATGGTCTTCTCGTCCATCAAATGGATGTCAAGACGGCTTTTCTGAATGGAGAGCTAAATGAGGAAATCTACATGCAACAGCCAGATGGCTTTGTGATGGATGGTCAGGAAAGAAAGGTGTGTAGGTTGCTGAAATCTTTATATGGCCTGAAGCAAGCACCTAAGCAATGGCATGATAAGTTTAATACAACTCTGACATCTGTTGGCTTCATTGTTAATGAAGCTGACAAGTGTGTATACTATCGCCATGGTGGGGGCGAAGGAGTTATACTGTGCTTGTATGTTGATGACATACTGATATTCGGTACCAACCTCAAAGTCATTGAGGAGGTTAAGTCATTTCTGTCTTAGAACTTTGAGATGAAGGATCTTGGTGTGGCTGATGTTATCTTGAACATCAAGCTACTAAGAGATAATGAGGGTGGGATCACACTTCTGCAATCCCATTATGTTGAGAAGGTGTTGAGTCGTTTTGGATATTCGGACTGCACACCATCTCAAACACCATATGATCCTAGCGTGTTGATTCGAAAGTCCAAAGGCATGGCTAAAGATCAATTGAGATATTCTCAAATCATTGGTTCACTGATGTACCTAGCGAGCGCAACGAGGCCTGACATCGCGTTTGCTGTGAGTAACAAAGCCGGTTTGTTTCAAACCGGTGATGTACATTGGCATGCTGTTGAAAGAGTTATGCGCTATCTGAAAGGTACTATGAACTACGGACTTCACTATACCGGAGACCCGTCGGTACTTGAAGGGTATAGTGATGCGAATTGGATCTCTGATGCTGATGAGATGAAGGCCACAACTGGGTATATGTTTACTCTTGGAGGTGGCACTGTTTCCTGGAAGTCTTGCAAGCAAACGATCTTAACGAGATCGACAATGGAAGCAGAATTAACAGCATTAGACACTTCTAGTGTTGAAGCAGGATGGCTTCGAGATCTTTTGATGGACTTGCCACTGGTTGATAAACAGGTTCTAGCTATCCTTATGAACTGTGATAATCAGACTGTAATCACCAAGGTGAAGAGTTCAAAGGACAACATGAAGTCCAACAAACACATAAGAATGAGATTAAAAGCTGGCAGAAAATTAAGAAACTCCGGAGTGATAGCGTTGGACTATGTCCATACGGCTAAGAATCTGGCAGATCCTTTATTTAAAGGGCTATCACGTGTAGTGATAGATAGTGCATCGAGGGAGATGGGTATGAGACCCACATGAGTTGCCATGGTGGTAACCCAACCTATGTGATCGGATATCCCGTGAAGTAGGACCTGTGAAAACAAGCCAGTGGTGAACTGAGGAGAGTAACTTTACTAACCCACTCCGTTGGAGATGTAATACTCTCGGAAACTGTATGGAAGGATGACTACTGTCTTAATGTGTTCCAAGGCTTATGTGTATAAGCAAGATGCTATCCTACAGAGCGATCTTTGGAGGAACATACCTATGTGAGCCCGACTGCTAGTCACGGTCTATGAGATTGGGGTGATCTCTACTAAGCTCATGAATAGGCCAGGAGTGTGACTTATATGCTCCACCCGAGGGGTCAGCCTTCGGCAGCCCAGTACTAGTAAGACGTGTGGTTGAACTTCTTTACGCCAAACTGACAATTCAAGTCATAGTCCATTGTTCAGTTGTGAAGGAGTGTAGCTACTTGCTCTAGGTGAAGTTCAACCTTAACAACACTGGTATATCGAAACAGTATTTGGAACAGAGGACACAATGGGCCCTCGAGATCTGGTGGGGGATTGCTGAAATCTAAGATGGGCTCTAGGCCCATATTGCAATTTCTGAAAAATCTCTAAGGGCCCATGTGGGTTATATGGCACTAGGTGTGGTGGGAAGTTTAGTCCCACCCCGGAAGTGGAAGGAGAGTTGGAGTGGTTTATAAGGGTTTCTCTTCTACATGCTATTGGAGCTTGAGAAGAGAAGAGGCCCTCGCGCGCTTCTCCTCCGCCGCCCGCCTCGCCACGCCTCGTCACGCCGCGCCGCGCCGCGCCGCGGGTTGCGGGAATGAGCCGAGCCGAGCTCACACCTATGCGCTTATTTTTTCCAGTCACTAACGGAGAGGTTCTGACAGCAGGGCCACGATCTGAGACGTCGGATCGTGGGCTGTCACGAACTCGGACGTGGGTCAAGCCCACGTCTCTCCACGCGGCTGCGCCTATATAAGTGTGCGGTGTCTCCTAACCCTAGCCGCCACGAACAGATCACATCTGCTCACGCGCACGCCCACCATCGTTCCTTTGCTGCTGCTGCTGCCGGTGACTCCATCCCGTCCGCCGCGTACACGGTCGACGGGAGAGCAGGTCTCCGAAACCACGCCCTTCTGGTTCCTGTATGAGGTGAGGGGCGAATAGGTTTTTGGGCAGCGATTACGCGACTGCTCGCTTCCGATCGTCTACTTCCTCTACGTCCGCGTCGCCTTCATCATCACCATGTCCACCGACGCCGACCGTGCCGCCACCGAGAAAGCTGAAGCCGACAAGAAGGCCGCCGAGGACGCCGCTGCTGCCACCAAAGCCGCGGCCTCTGCATGGCCTACTGGAGGGTATAACTCGTTTATCCCGCTCCTGATTATTTTCCTATTAGCAGTACTAGCAGTATGTGTAGATTTGTCTACTGTTTGCTTAGTACGTGCATGTTTAGATCAAAGTCAGTACGTCATCAACTTAGTCAATGCCATGCTAGTGATTTACTCGTGGATTAATTTAATCGAGAAATTGCCTATTTATTCAACAGTTCCCAACTGCTCGGTACATTCCAGGTAAGCGCCACTGCCTCATAACAGAGTCGTCTACCGCTGTAGGTAACTTCCTGTCCACCGTGCCGGCAGTGCTCTTCGTGTGGTACACGAACTCTGAAGGCAAGTTCGTGCAGAACTGCACTTCTCCTTCGGTCCTTCCTCACCGACTCCTTGTCAGCTCGAAAGCGATAGCAGCAGCACCACCAGGGGTATGTGCTACTCTCACGCCTCAGCTTAGGTGCTCCACGGTGCCACGGATAACTTGATGCTGAGGTTGCAAACTTTTGTTTTAGAACTAATAGCATGCTTTCCAGTGTCGCGGTTTTAAATTTGACTTTTGTACTGCTTTGTACATCTTTGAATAGGAAACATATTTTTTAAGTGAATAGCTTTTGAATAGATTGATTGTTTCGTGTTGTTATTTTGTAGCATATATAGGCAAGTTCTTTTCCCGTCAAAAATAAAAAAAATAGGCAAGTTCTTTCCCCTGCAAAATAAAATATAATAGGCAAGTTCTTTTGCATGACAAAAACACTATGGTGGTCAAAGAGAGATGAGAATTGGCACGTAACCGAGTTAATCTTGAGTTGAGATTTCAAGGACGTATTTTCCACCGGTTCAATTTTTGCGCAAAATAAAAATTGCTTCGAATATGGTTCATGGCAAGTCAGATAGGCGTGGTGTTTATACATAAGCGCAAGGATATGTGTGTGGCTGGAAATGAGCCCAAGGACGTCTCACACTCAGATTTACATGCCTACATAATACTTTACGTACCCCTAAAAAAGATAATAATTTATATTTCATAAATTCAGTAAAAAAATCTTATGAAAGGGAGAGTCTTCTGATTTCTTCATTGTAATACATAAATGCACCATTGCGGTTTTAGTTCTCCCTTGGTAGTTTTGAGCTTCAGGCAATAAGGATATCAATTGTTAGTTCAGATTTGAAGGGTGTGCATATAGTACAAAAAATATATGCCTAATTGGTTATGTCTTCCTTTTTGATAGATTACATGAATTATGGCAGCCAGCCTTTTTTGTTTGCTCCATCTTTTCCATTCACCTGGCATTGGTATTTGGTCTTCATTTGTGTGTGCGGCAGATGATGGACATCTTAGGATGCTTTTTATGTAATGATAATAGTAAGTTTCAACAAATGAAAGCAAGCTTTAGTCCTGTTGAATGACTCCAACAATAATTTGGGTTAAACAGTAAGTGAATATTGTACCCTTTATTCTGCTTCAAACTTTTCTTTTACCTTCATTAAGCAAAATCCTTTTTGCATTTTGCATATTTTAACTTTAAGAATCTGATGCTTTCAGATTTGACTATGATGTACCTGTTGCATTCTTGGAAATATATTTTTTCCTGCAGGTTTGTGGCAAGATAATATTTCTAAGTATGCTCTTTTGTGTACTTGGTAATTATTTTTCCTTCTTGTGACATTTATCTATGGTCATCAAAAACATACATGCACAATATATTGCCTCTATGTTGTGTTAGCTAATAGCTGAAGAACACATGTACCACTTGGGGATTTGGTCGGGGATGCTCGCTGATGCCTTTATCATATTTTTTGGCGATTTAGTTTCTCGATCAACTGTGATATGTTTTGGGGGACTCATTGCAGGTCTGTTTAGCGGCTACGATCTTTATTCTTCTACAGCACATGCATGGGTTGGGTGATGTTGAGTGTCGGGCCGGTTTTTTTTCTTGCATGCACGAGTTGGTAATTGATGCCGTTGACACGATGGTGTGGGAGTGGTGTTGCCTCGTGACTTCCTCATATCCGCCTGATTTGCTTCTAGAGAAATCGCGGGCCTTATATATGAGGATTTGGTTCCTGCTACTCCCTCCGTTTGAATTGTAGGTGTGCAGGGGTTTCCCAAGGGCGTCGAGACGAATTGTAGGCGTACAGGGGCTTCTCAAGGGTGTCAGACATGATGTGACGGCCCAAATACTTGGACTATTAACGATAACAACTACTATGCACTTGAGGTGGCAAAAGAAAACACCTTGCAATACAGAGAAGGAACGAACAAGCCACTTGAAATAAGCGGGTAGATACCTCAAAAAACAATCAACAATTCAAAAAAAGGAATAAACAAAGCAATGGCAGTTTACCATGGCCCGTCAGTAGGTAACCACACAACAAAATAAATTTACAATGCAAACAAGAATTGTAGTAAAGATGTGCAACAACTTTTCTGACTTGATACCACTCTGAATATACCCTCACTTCATATAGACACACTGTATCGACTGGCGCGGCGTGCCGCCGCACGAGCTTTGCTAGTAGAATACGACAACGTCGCTCAAAAGCTTCAGTATATACGATTTTGCTTGAGAAGTTTGCATATGTTAGTGACTCTTCTCCATATAGGAAATCTCCTCCATAGAATACAACAAGTTAAATCATTATTCTTGTGCCAAAAGAAAATAATTAGTTCATTATTAGTGCACATTATGATCTATTGATTTTTTAATATTTAGTAGTACTTCACTAGACTTTTATTATTTATTTTTGTTGAATGTTTGCCTATTACTCCCTCTCTCTCAGTTTACAAGGCATGCGCGTACCCCTAGGTCGTCAATTTGACCAACCTAATACAAGTCATATATTACAAAAAGTATACCAATGTAAACTTCAGATGTTCTATTTTCAAAAGATATATTTTTTGTGTTATATAGTTTATATTAGGGTGGTCAAATTGGCAACCTAAGTATATGCGTAGGACTTGTAAACTGAGACGGAGGGAGTAACTAGGATGAGATTGTTTTTTCTTCATCGGGAATACGTGCATTGCATGTGCACACTAACTAGTGAATATGAAGTTCTAACTGTGGACGCGAGCCAAGCTAGGTATCCTGAAAAAAAGTAAGAGAGGAATAAAGCGAGGCCATGAATTGCATTTTTTTTAGTTGGAAAAATTGGAATTGATATGACATGATTATAGAAATATGGAGCTGGCCGACACAAAAATTCTTGTACTGCAATTATGTTGTCCTTTTTCCGACATAAATATACGCTCGTGGATTTGGTCTTTGTTTGTCTGTGTTTCGATCTACGCTTCTCTTAATCGGTGATGATTGCTGTTTTGGCGTGCTGGTCTTATTGGGTCTTAGCACGACGACTTTCTGGCTGTCTACTACAACAAGATTTGCCTGGCGTCGATGAGGGAGGGGTGATGACGATGGCGCGCCATGTACTATCTTGACGGTTGATGAATACTCCGTCCGTTTCTAAATATAAGACCTTTTAAAGATTCTAATGTGGACTACATACGAAGAAAAATGAGTGAATCTACACTCTAAAATATGTCTATATACATCCGTATGTATGTCCATATTGAAATCTTTAAAAGGTCTTACATTATTTATTTACATTTTAGAAACGGTGGAAGTAGATGGTTTCTCCGAGAAAGAAAAAATAGCCTTGTGAAGTCTCCGATCCGGAAAATGCAACAAGGGAGAAACCGAGAGCGGGCCGGTTATGGAGTTGTCTTTCTTCACCGGCAAGGCCGCAGCAGAGACGATCACAAAACAGAGACGGACTGACGGCCCGGGCCTTTATATACTGGAGCCCCAGGCCCCCGGTCGACGCACACGGTTGATAAAGCTAGCCCCAACAACCGACACCTTGACCCAGGAAGAAAAAGCAGCAGCGGATCGAGTCGGCGAGAGCAATGGCGGCGCTCTACCTCGTGGCGACGAGGCTTTGCGACCTCGTGCTCGGGACATCAACGATACCTCTTCTATCCTACCTTCGACCCCTCTTGCTGCTACAAATGTTACTATTTCCGATTTGGGTACGAAAATCTTCATTAAGTCTTCAAACTTGGGTCCAAAAAAATCTTCAAGTCTTTCATCTCTGTTCCTTGCAAATCTTACTTGGGTTTGTGTGTTGCAGGGTCTTCTCGAGCCAACCGCTGTCGAGATGAACGTCGATGATGTGGCTCTGGAGGTCTTCAACAGTCTTCGGAACAATCCAACCGAGGGTGATAAAGATTTAACCCTTGCTGAAGTGACCAGAATTTTCGAGGCTTTGTATGAGGTGCAGAATAGAGATGGTGCCGCTACAAGCAATATTGCCTCCTTGCACTAAAGAACCGAAGAATGGCACGAAGTCGTTTTATTACAGTATACAATACTACTACTAGAAGCCTACTAGAATGTCCTGTCAACGTATGTAATGTTAATTTTGGATCTTCCCTATTTTCTTGCCTCGCCTATGAACATCTATTGTAGGTTTTTGCTCGATATGGTACTCCTTGTTTCCTTTGATCTTTATCTTTACCTAATAATATTAAAGGGTGGAAGATTTCATAGTTCTTCTTCGGTCATCCCTTTATATCCGTTAATTTAAAGTTAATCACAAAGATTGACGGTTGAGATTTAAAAAGATATATTGAAAGAAACATCCTAAAAAAACTACCTTTGTTGAACGTCAAATTCGTTGTTTAAGGGTTCGACTCTTTTTTTATAATATGCGTGGAAACCATACAATTGCTTGACGTGAAACGGAGCCGGCCCATACAAGTAGGAAAGTAGCGAGGATAGTTGCATACAGATTGTGACCTCCATGCCGGGATCATGAAGGCGTGGCCACTGCTCCGCGCTAAAGATTATAAGCCTGAACCTGAAGATGCTAAATTGTGGAAATATTCAGGCTTATCTTTACCCTCAGGAATACTTCTTCTTCAGGGAGATTTGTATACTAAGTAACTAACAAGCTGCTACTACTCAGTCCTAGTGTCCTACACGCTTGTTTAATGTATTGTGTCTTGTCCGGCGTACCTAGCACGGCTCGCATTCCGTCCTCATCTTTGTTACTCCTTACTCCCTTTGTCATCAAAAAGGCTCTTATATTATGAAATCGGAAGGAGTATTAAAGCATACAAGCTCCGTAGTCCTAATGGGTGACATCTGGCCTGCGCGCTTTGCGGGAGCTCTCGCAAATCTTTTCCATTCTCATATAATAGCTCTCATCTTCAAGGTTTTTCAATACGAAGTTGTCCACCGAACCGAATCCCACCTTTGAATCCCCCGCATCCTTGCTACCGACAACCTCACGACACGAACATCAATCGCGGCAGCAGCGGCACCATCCAACACGAGGCGCAGTGGCATGGCCTGAACCTCCCCACTCGGAGACGCATGGGATCACGAAGGCGTGGCCACCACGATGTCTCGGCATGGAGGTCGCCCTGACGACGCCCAATGCACATGCGCGTCCCTCACTCGCCAACTTCTCTATGGCCCAACACGATTGCCATCCCCCTAAAAGAGCCAGAGGAAGAGATCGAGCTGTTTGCTCACGCTGCCCCTCCCAATGGCACTGCTACGGGAGATATCTGTTGCAGTAGTTGATTGCTGCAATTAAGGAGGAAATCATTCTATTTTTAAGAAAGGAATTAGAAACCATCTGAGGAAGACGCGCCAAGGAAGAGTAGAAGTATAATACTTGGATTGACACAAGAAGATAGCTAGCTGCTGATGTTTGGTGGAAACTGAAAAGCAATCCAGGAATCTAGAAATAGTTGGGTTTTCTTTATTATTGGAAAACTAGCTAGAACTGGTTATAACAGGAACACTCGATGGCATACTCTCGAAATAGTGAGAACACACATTGCAGTGGTCGGGAACAGACGTCGTACGCGGGAAGGAGTGCACAACAAAACGATCTTGCTGGAATAACATGGAACCCACCGGAATACTACAGAATTTTTGACGACATACATGACCGAAGCATTCAGGTTCAGCTTCGATCAAAACACACCGTCAGTTTCAAGCCGATAAAATTTATCTTTCTTTGAAATATGCAAGGTTTGCCTTACTGTTTTCTTTTTTACAAAAAGTTTGCAGTACTCTTGTGCATGCCTATTAGTAGTAGAATAGAAAGTAGTAACAAGCTCAATTATCTTTGGAAGTGTAGGTGGACAGTAATTTTGTGAATTCCTTAGAATGTACAGTACTATAAAACAAGAGTTTGACATATACAAGTAATCTCCACGATCCATATGCCTAAACAATCATTAATGGTGTATCTACCACACATACTATGTTTGACCGATAATGTGGAGTTGCATGGCATAAGATCTATTCAGGTTGTGGCATCATTATGAACATTGAATAATGTTATTTCTTCATTAACTTCCGTATGCACTAATCATCTGAAGTTTGTGTTGTTCATCTTGCTAAATTGATCCGGGATCATGTTTCATTCTCCAAACTACCATCTCGAGCAACCCTACTCTCAATTGGTCCATTGTTATTGTCATGAGCAACCCATAAACTATGACCCAGTTTATCGACCCACCCCTGATTCATAGCAACGTGCATTTGCTCTGTAGTTAAGGTAAAAGAAGTCCGACAACACTATCCGATGTGCATAGGATCCGAAAGGTAGTTTGACATGCTATCTGAAGAATAATAGGATCCTATGTCTCAAAACCTGATGTGCGTGCCTTACAGTCTCCCATTGCAACGCATGAGCATATGTTCTAGTAAGTACAATAATGCAAATTTGAAGAGTAAGTATGGAGTTGAGATCAGCACTCATATGGCCTACAGGAATAAGAACAAGATCAGAGGAGGCAATATACCAGGATCTGGGATTACTTCACTAGTAGAAAAAGGGTCATACGTGAAGCCCAATAGTGCCGGTTTGTATTAGAGCCGGCACTAATGTGTACAATAGCACCGGTTCGTGGCGGCGATCAATAGCACCGGTTCGTGGCTAACCTTTAGTACCGGTTCATGCCACGAACCGGTACTAAAGAGGCTGTGTCAGCCTGCGGTCAGGCTATAGCCCCACCATCACCATTTAGTGCCGGTTCGTACCACGAACCGGTACTAATGAGGTTATGGCAAGCTATGTTTAGTCCCACCTCGCCAAGAGAGAGGGAGTAAGAGCGGTTTATAAGCCCTGAGTGCAGAGACAATGAAGAAGAGGCTCAGTGCTCACGTTGCTTAGCTTCAAGCCTTTGGGAATACGGTAGATTGCACGAGCTACGCGCAGTGCAGCTTTACTATCTCGAAAGGCTTGAAGCAAATTAACGAGCATTGCACCTCTTTTTTATTTTTAATAACTTATTACAACTCCGGACTTCTTCTTTTTTATTTTTAATAACTTATTACAACTCCGGACTTCTTCTGTTATGGCAAAAGGAAGGAGGAGAAGAAGAAGGAGGAGGAGGAGAAGAAGAAGAAGAAGAGGAAGAAGAAGAAGAAGAAGAGGAGGAGGAAGAATGAGAAGAGGAAGAAGAAGGAGAAGAAGGAGAAGGAGAAGAAGAATAAAAAGAGGAAGAAGAAGGAAGAAGTAGAAGGAGGAGAAGAAGAAGGAGAAGGAGAAGGAGAAGGAGAAGAAGAATAAGAAGAGGAAGAAGAAGGAGAAGAAGAAGGAGGAGGAGAAGAAGGAGGGGGAACAAGAAGGAGAGGATGCGGAGAAGAAGAATAAGAAGAGGAAGAGGAAGAAGAAAAGAAGAAGAAGAAGAAGAAGAAGAAGAAGAAGAAGAAGAAGAAGAAGAAGAAGAAGAAGAAGAAGAAGAAGAAGAAGAGGAAGAGGAGGAAGAAGGAGAAGAAGAAGAAGAAGAGGAGAAGAAGGAGGAGGAAGAAGAAGGAGAAGAAAGAATAAGAAGAGGAAGAAGAAGGAGAAGAAGAAGAAGGAGAAGGAGAAGGAGAAGAAGAAGGAGAAGGAGAAGGAGAAGAAGAATAAGAATAAGAAGAGGAAGAGGAAGAAGAAGGAGAAGAAGAAGAAGAAGAAGAGGAGAAGAAGGAGGAGGAAGAAGAAGGAGAAGAAGAAGAATAAGAAGAGGAAGAAGAAGGAGAAGAAGAAAATAAATAATGCAGAAAGGAATAGAAGGAGGAGGAAAAATATTCACAAAGAAACTAAATACGGCAAAAAACTACTCGAAATAAATAGAAGAAGAAAATAAAGCAGAAAATAAATAAATATATAAAAATTACTCAAAAATAAATAGAAGAAAATAAATAATGCGGAAAAGAAAAAAAGTAATATAAAGCAAAAATATTCACAAAGAAACTAAATACGGCAAAAAACTACTCAGAAATAAATAGAAGAAGAAAATAAAGCAGAAAATAAATAAATATATAAAATTACTCAAAAATAAATAGAAGAAAATAAATAATGCGGAAAAGAAAAAACTAGTATAAAGCAAAAATGTTCACAAAGAAACTAAATACGGCAAAAAACTACTCGAAATAAATAGAAGAAGAAAATAAAGCAGAAAATAAATAAATATATAAAAATTACTCAAAAATAAATAGAAGAAAATAAATAATGCGGAAAAGAAAAAACTAATATAAAGCAAAATTAAAAAAAATGTTGGGCGCTGCCCTGTGAACCTTAAGGCGCCGCCTGAGCCTACCAGTCCTAGGGTGTGCAAATGCAGGCCCGTAAGGGCCGGAGGCTCACCGGCAGCGCCTTAGTTAGGCCCGAAGCCTACTATTCGGAGGAGTTGAAATAGCAGCCGCGGCTGGGTTTATAAACCAGTCTGGCTGCCCTTCGCTCAGCGAGGTGGGACTAAACATAGAGCACCGCGGGTGGCAGCGCACGGCCTTTAGTACCGGTTTGTGGTACAAACCGGTACTAAAAGCCCCCCCTTTAGTACCGGTTGGTGCCACCAACCGGTACTAAAACCTCGTTTCCCGCCGATTGGGCTGGCCAAAATTGGCCTTTAGTACCGGTTGGTGGCTCCAACCGTACTAAAGGCTACCCTATATATATGGCACTTACGAAATACCGCTATCGCCGCCACTACTCGTTCCACGAATCGCGAGAGTCGATCTCTCGTCGTCGCCCTCGCCGCCCCGCCGCCGTCGTCGTCGTCGTCGCCGCCGCGCGCCGCCGCCGTCGTCGCCGCCGCCCCGCCCGCCCCTTGCGCCCGTCTCGTCGTCGCCGCCCCTTGCGCCCCGCCCTTGCCAGCCGTCGTCGTCGTCGCCGTCGATCCCGCCGCCGCCGCCGTTTAATCGCCGTCCCGCCCCGCCGCCCGTCGTCGCCGTCGCCGCCCCCCGCCGTCGTCGCCCACCGCCACATGCACACACACACACACACACACACACACACACACACACACACACACACACACACACATATATACACACAGACTCACACACACACACACACACACACACAAACACCACACACACACACACACACACTATACAAACACCACACACACACACACACATATATACACACAGACACACACACACACACACTACACGTACACTACACACACATTGTAACGCCCCGAGACCGATGCTCCAGAAGACTTCCAGCTACTTCGAGTTTCGTCGTGTGATTTGTTTTGTTCATTGCATCATTTGCATTGCATCATGTCATCATCTGCATTTTATCATGTCATCATGTGCATCTCATTTTGCATACGTGTTCGTCTCATGCATTCGAGCCTTTTCCCCGTTGTCCGTTTTGCAATCCGGCGCTCCTATGTCTTCCGGCGTCCCCTTCTTCTCTCCTGTTGTGAGCGGGTATTAAACTTTCTCGGAATGGCCCGAGGTTTGCCAAGCGGCCTTGGTATAGCACCGGTAGACCGTCTGTCAAGTTTCGTGCCATTTGGAGTTCGTTTGGTACTCCAACGGTTAACCGGGCAACCGCAAAGCCCTCTTTTGTTGCAGCCCAACACCCCTTCCAAAGTGGCCCAAAGCCCAGCAAACTCCCCTCCATGCTCTCGGTCGTTCGATCACGATCGCGTGGCCGAAAACCGCTCCTCATTTGGACTCTCCTAGCTCCCTCTATGCCTATTTATACACCCCCATTCCAAATTCGCGGTCTAATCCCACCGAAACCCTAGCCTCTTCCCTGCGCGCCGCCGGACACGTCCGTTCCGCGCCCGGATATGTCCGCCCGTCACCTTGTCCAATAGGAACGCGCCATGTCACCGTTTCGCCGTCCGCAGCCAACCAACGCCCTCCACGTCACCGCCGCCACCTCACCCGCGCCTCCCTCTCTCCTCCCTCCGCGCCAGCTCGCTGGTTCAGATCGGGCCAGGGGCCCATCCGCCGCCGCCCTTGGCGCTGTCTCGCCGCCGCCGCGCGGCTCGTCCCTCGCCCGCTGCCCTCCGTCGCCATGTCGCCTCCAGCCAGCGCCCGCTTCGCGCCAGCCCGGCCGCGCCTTCCGCCCGGCCTTCGCCCCCATCGCCGGCGCTTTCCTCCGGCGAGCCAGCGCCGCCGGGAGCTCCTCCGCGCCCAGCGCCCGTCCTCGCTGGCCCCACGCCATCTCGCCGCCGAACGGATCCCGCCTCGCCTTCGGCGGATCCGGCTTCCCGCCGCCCAGATCCCTTCGCCCAAGAGCCCAGCGCCCCGCCCAACTAGGCGCGCCCCTTCCCCAGGCCGCCTCCTCCACAGATCTGGGCCAAGCCCATGGTGAGCGCCCCAGCGCCCAGCAATTTCGGCCTGTTTAGGTTTTTTTTCTCAGTCTGCGAATTTCGCTAATTATCCAGAGTTCCCAGTTTTGCAGAAAAAACCCTAATGTTCATGCATATAATAACTCCACAACCGTGCATCGGATTAAAATAATTTATATATGTAAAATGATTAGAATTTCATCTAGTTTCATAATATGCCATTTTCATCCATGTTTAAAATGTTTAAAATGCTGTTTGTGTTAATTTGCTAAAATTCATAACTATTTAACCGTAGCTCCGATTTTAATAAACTTTATATGTAAATGGGGTAGAATTTTGCATGTTTAACAACTCTAAAATTGTGTTTAGGGCAGAACAGTACCAAACCTTAAAATATGCACATGGGGATTTTCCGGACTTGTTGTTCGTTGTTTCCGGCCTCATTTAAACTTGCCTAGGTAGCTAGTTTTGTTATGCTCCACCTCTTGCCATGTTTAATAACATTTAACATTGTTGGGTACCTAAACGGGAGTGAACTAAATAATTGATGTGGTGTTCCGTCAATATGCAACTCGTTGCATATTGAGCTCCACTTAATTTGTAGTGTTGTTTGTTGCACTTTGCCATGCCATGCCATGCCTCATTAAACCGGACATGCATCATACTTGGTTGTGCATCATGCCATGATTATGCGATGGTTGTTTACTATGTTGTTTGCTTCTTTCCGGGTTGCTTCTCTCGATAGCTTCGGTTTCATTCCGGAGTTGTGAGGATTCGTTCGACTGCGTTCGTTTATCTTCTTCATGGACTCGTTCTTCTTCCTTGGGGGATTTCAGGCAAGATGACCGCTACCCTGGATCTCACTACTATCATTGCTATGCTAGTTGCCTCGTTCTTTCGCTATGCTGCGCTACCTATTACCTGTTTTTCCAGCCATCCCATATTGCCATGAACCTCTAACCTTTGACACCTTTCCTATGCAAACCGTTGTTTGGCTATGTTACCGCTTTTGCTCAGCCCCTCTTATAGCGTTGCTAGTTGCAGGTGAAGTTGAAGATTTCTCCATGGTGGACAGGATTTTGGTTGGGATATCACAATATCTCTTATATTATTAATGCATATATATACTTGGTAAAGGGTGGAAGGCTCGGCCTTATGCCTGGTGTTTTGTTCCACTCTTGCCGCCCTAGTTTCCGTCATACCGGTGTTATGTTCCCGGATTTTGCGTCCCTAACGCGGTCGGGTGATTTATGGGACCCCCCTGACAGTTCACTTTGAATAAAACTTGTCCAGCAAGGCCCAACATTGCCTTTTACCATTTGCCTCACCACCACCTACTTTTCCCTTGGGAGTAATTAACCCAAGGGTCATCTTTATTTCAGCCCCGGGCGGTGCTTGTCTAAGTGTTGGTCCGAACCGGCAGATCAAGGGGCCACCTCGGGCAACTCGAGGGCTGGTTTTACTCGTAGGCTGACCTATCCGGTGTTGCCCTGAGAACGAGATATGTGCAGCTCCTATCGGGATTGTCGGCGCATCGGGCGGCTTTGCTGGTCTTGTTTTACCATTGTCGAAATGTCTTGATGTACCGGGATACCGAGTCTGATCGGAGTGTCTCGGTGAAGGTCTATTCTTCGATGATCGCGAGAGCTTGTCATGGGCTAAGTTGGGACACCCTGCAGGTATAAACTTTCGAGAGCCGTGCCCGCGGTTATGTGGCAGATGGGAATTTGTTAATGTCCGTTTGTAGACAACTTGACACTTGATCCGATTTAAAACGCATCAACCGAGTGTGTAGCCGTGATGGTCTCTTCTCGGAGTCCGGAAGTGAACACGGTTTCGTGTTATGTTTGACGTAAGTAGGTGTTCGTGGATCACCTCTTGATCATTGCTAGCTTCACGACCGCTCCGCTTGTTCTCTTCTCGCTCTTATCTGCGTATGTTAGCCACCATATATGCTTAGCCGCTGCTGCAACCTCACCACTTTACCCTTCCTTTCCCATTAAGCTTTGCTAGTCTTGATACCCATGGTAATGGGATTGCTGAGTCCTCGTGACTCACGGATACTTCAAAACCAGTTTGCGGTGCCTATGTTACCGAAAGCGGTGGCGAACCAAGCTCAAGGAGGAGCTCGATGAAGATCTTGCCCTTTGTGTTGTTTCGTTCTAGTTGATCAGTAGTGGAGCCCAGTTGGGGTCGATCGGGGACCTTTTGTCGCATTTGGGGTTCTTCTTTTATTTTGGTTCCGTAGTTGGACCTTGATTGTATCTGGTTGATGTAATGCTTTATTCATGTAATTGAGTGAAGTGGCGATTGTAAGCCAACTATGTATCTCTTTCCCTTATGTATTACTTGGGTTGTGTGAAGATTACCTCACTTGCGACATTGCTTTCAATGCGGTTATGCCTCTAAGTCGTGCTTCGACACGTGGGAGATATAGCCGCATCGAGGGCGTTACACACATATACAAACCCTACACACACATATATTTTTACTTATTTTCTGTTTTTTAATGTTTAGATTAATTAGAACTATATCTATAATTAATTTATTTTTAGAATATTAGAAATATTATGTTATATGAATTAGAAATATGTTAATGTTTATTTTTAGTAAATGCTTAGTTGAACTAGTTGAATTAATATGTAGAACTAGTTTTTTAGTAAATGCTTAGTTGAACTACTAGTTGAATTAATTAATATAATTACTAGTTTATTTTTAGTAAATGCTTAGTTGAACTAGTTGAATTAATAGATTTTTCTGTTAATAGATTTTTTTTTCTGTTAATAGATTTTTTTGGTGATATTATTATTGAATATGCATGTTTGGTGATACTATTGTTAATAGTTTTTTTGGGTGATATTTAGATTGTGTAATTAATTTTGTTCATAGAATTTTAATGATTTTTTGTTCATAGTATTTAGAAAAAGGAAAAAAAGAAGAAGTAGTTTATTTATAGTTGAACTAGCTAGTTGATTTAATAAACTAATTTATTTTACTATATATAGAAGTAGTTTGTTTTAGTAAGTACTACTTATTTATTTATAGTAAGTGCTTAGTAGTTGAACTAGATAGTTGAACTAGATAGTTGACTAATAAAACTAAATTATGAACGTGGTCGAAATGTCGTACTCATCGGACGACGATAACCGCCTCGGGAGTCGATTGGTGCCACGACAACCGAGGTATCTGCGACAGGTTCATTGAGCTGGATGAAGATCGGCGCTTCAGCATTAACCTCGAGGAGACTTGCGACGTTCATACGGTACGCAACGACGACAATAGGTTTTTTCGTAATTAAGCACGACTTCAACTATTTTAACGTGTATTTTTCATCTTTCCTATTCGACTAGCTTATCCCATGCTTTGCAAGACGCTATGTCTTGGAGAGGATGGGTATTGAAGACCATGAAAATTTTGAAACCAAAAAAATTATCCTAAGTACCGAACATGACGTGGATTTTCAAGTAAAGCTGTACAATGCTCAGAGTGTAACCCATTTTGGTTGCAAAAATTGGGATGCATTTTGCAAGATGTATGGTCTTGATGAGGGTATGACTATCACCATGGATCTTGGTGATCCTACAATCGAGCAAGAGACACCTACGATTTGGGTCTTTGTGGATACACCTCCAGTTCTTCCCTCATGTGAGCTAAACATAGTTATTAAGTAATTTATATTGTTTATTTCAAAATATAATGTTGACAACTTATCTCCATTGACAGCTTATTTTCATGCTTCAAAGAATGTGCGGAAGATGGTAGATGAACGTACTACACGAAGGCTGCGAATTAACTTATCGGAGAAAGCGAAATCTGGTCGGATTTTGTAGAGATCTTGAGAATTACAATATCTACAATCAAACTCCTCAACATTATGGTCAATACGTGCCACTAGTGCACGTGTTGAACTCTGATAACTACCATGGAGATACCTTGGTAAGATTATTTTTACTATTACAACATCCGTGCATCTTTTTTGCACACTTCTAAAACTAGTACATCATTGCTAACTACGAAGTTATTACTATGTTTTTCAACAGATAATCCCGAATGATTGTGTGCCTCATCGATGTATACGCGTGGTAGCCTTCATGTTTTGAACATACTACCAGGTCGTCCTCTGAATCTCAACTGTCCATACCGGGTTTCTAAAAGAAGTGGAGACATAACAATCAAAGAATGGAGAAAATGTATGGATAGTCGTAAGGAGCTTCTTGGAAGCAATAAGCAGTGAAAGGCAAGAATTGGAGACAGGATGATCGCCATTCTTCATAACGGAGAGTCGGGGTCTATATTGTTTTATGCTATTTTACCTTAAGGGTGTTTAGGTCCTACGATCTCGATGATCATGTGCTAAGAACAATTATGTAGGGTTGGGTTATGAGGATGATGATCGTATGACTTATTATTAATAACGAGTAGAAGTTGTATGATGATGCATGATTAGTACGACTTGTTATTATATATATATGATGATGTAATGATGCAAAAGCATGCATGAGCATGTTATATCTGGGTGCAATGAACATAGCAGCAGCGTTGATAAACAATTAAAGCATGCATGATGTATATATGATGCATAACGTGTACAATGTGTAGTATCGTAAAATACCAGCAAACGAAAAAGAATTAAAATGGAAACACAAAATTAAATGAAAAGAAATCATAAAACTAAAACCCACCAAACCTTATAGTACCGTTGGTGTTACCAACCGTACTAAAGGCCTCGAGCCGCGGCTAGCTAGTGCCATTGTGGTAGCCCTTTAGCACCGGTTCGTCTGAACCGATTGCTAAAGGGGGGGGCCTTTAGTGACCACTAATTAGTGCCGGTTATGTAACCGGCACTATAGGGCCTTACGAACCGGTGCTAATGCCCGGTTCTGCACTAGTGCTTGCAGGCTGTGTTAGACACAAATCCAGGTAGTAGGTACATTGTCGCAACTAAGTTCCAAAAGGAGCATGCAAATAAGAATGATTTCATGGTTTGTTCATCTGTTTGAATGCTTGCAAGGAAGGATTTCTGAATGGATGCAGACCATTCATAGGTGATTACTGGACTTTGTTTTCTCTGACATGTGTTCATAAATGCCTTGTTTGTAACATGTGTTATGTGCCATTGTAGGTGTGGATGGATGCTTCATCAAGCTGCCTACTGGCCAACAAATCCTTGTTGCCATAGGAAGGGATGGGAATAATAACATATATCTCATTGCTTTTGCAGTTGTGGACAAAGAAGACACAAAGAGTTGGACTTGGTTTCTCACAGAACTAAAGATAGCACTTGGTGGAGAACTAGGGAGATTTGGTTATTACACCATAATCTCTGATAGACAGAAGGTAATTTCATTATTCTTTCTCATATTAATTGCTTAGTTGTAGTTCAAAGTGATTGCTTAGTTGTAATTCATAATGATTGTTTAGTAGTAGTTCATATTCATTGCTTAGTTGTTGCTCATATCCATTGCTTAGTACTAGCTAGCTAGTTCCTACTATTTACTTGGATGTAGTTGTGATTTTTGTCATTTTTTCAAACAGGGCCTTCCAAATGTTGTAAACCATGTATTCCCGAGTTGCCCACATAGATTCTGCCAAAGACACATCTATCAAAACTTCCAGACTTCTGGTTTTAGGGGGTCGGAATTAAAGAAGTACATGGATAAGGCTAGTCACTCTTATACTAAATGTGGCCATATTGCTGCAGTGGATGCTCTTAAACAAGAGTGTAAGGCTGCTTTGGCTTGGCTTAATAAAGTTACTAGACTTGCTTGGGTTAGATATGCAATGGACTTGAATTGCAAAACTGACTTAGTTTTCAAGAATATTAGTGACATGTTTAACGAGATGATATTAGATGTGAGGTGTAAACCAGTAAAGACCATGGTAGATGGAATCATGACTAAGTTGATGGTTAGGTTCAATGGAAATAGGACTAAGACAGAGGTTGCCAAGTGGGATATACGCTCAACATGTGTTGAGTTGCTTGAAGAAGCAAAGAAGCATTCTAGGAACTGTCAATGCATCCATGAATCTAGGTGCACTTTCAACGTATTGACATCACTTTGGTTTAATGGCCTAAACATATAACATGATATTATACTAAGCACATGCACCACATAACATCAAATTGGACTCACATCAAGTTTCATCAAGTTTTAGAACTGGATCCAACACCATAGTTCACAAAAAATACATAATTAAAGTACTTGGTTCAGAAATTCAAACTGAAGTACTGGATAGATGAATATCATCTACATTACAACATTGTTGGATACAACAACATAGTTCAACAATGCATACTATGTTGGGGAACGTTGCAGAAAATTAAAAATTTTCCTACGGCTTCACCAAGATCCATCTATGAGTTCATCTAAGCAACGAGTCAAGGGAGAGAGTTTGCATCTACATACCACTTGTAGATCGCGTGCGGAAGCTTGCAAGGTGATGATGTAGTCGTACTCGACGTGATTCGAATCACCGATGACCAAGTGCTGAACGGACAGCACCTCCGCGTTCAACACACGTACGGTACGGGTAACGTCTCCTCCGTCTTGATCCAGCAAGGAGGAAGGAGAGGTTGAGGAAGACAGCTCCACCGGCAGCACGACGGCGTGGTGATGGTGGAGAAGCAGTACTTTGACAGGGCTTCGCCGAGCACACAACGGAGGAGGAGAGGTGTTGGGGAGGGGAGGGCTGCACCTTGGCTTGTGGTGCGGCTGCCCTCCCCTCACCCCTCTATTTATAGGGGGAAGGGAGAAGGGGGCCGGCCCCTCTAGATCCATCTAGAGGGGGGGCGGCGGCCAAGGGGAGGGGGACTTGCCCCCCAAGCAAGGGGGGCGCCCCCTCTAGGGTTCCCCCATCAACCCTAGGCGCAAGGGCCTAGAGAAGGGGGTGCGCCAAGCCCACCAGGGGCTGGCCAACTCCCCACGCAGCCCAAGTGGCCCCCCGGGAAGGGTGGCCCCTCCCGGTGGACCCCCAGAACCCTTCCGGTGGCCCCGGTACAATACCGGTATGCCCCCGAGATTTTCCAGTGTCCTTTTAACAACTTCCCATATATAAATCTTTACCTCCGGACCCTTCCGGAACTCCTCGTGACGTCCGGGATCTCATCCGGGACTCCGAACAACATTCGTAGTCACATACTAGTCTTCCTAATAACCCTAAGCGTCACCGAACCTTAAGTGTGTAGACCCTACGGGTTCGGAGACATCTGAACATGACCGAGACGACTCTCGGGCAATAACCAACAGCGGGTCTGGATACCCATGTTGGCTCCTACATGCTCCTTGATGATTTCATCGGTTGAACCACGATGTCGAGGATTTGATCAAACCCTGTATGCAATTCCTTTGTCAATCGGTGCGTTACTTGCCCGAGACTCGATTGTCGGTATCCCAATACCTTGTTCAGTCTCGTTACGGCAAGTCACTTTACTCATCCGTAATGCATGATCCGTGGCCAACACCTTGGTCACCTTGAGCTCATTGTGATGATGCATTACCGAGTGGGCCCAGAGATACCTCTCCATCATACGGAGTGACAAATCCCAGTCTCGATCCGTGTCAACCCAACAGATACTTTCGGAGATACCTGTAATGCACCTTTATAGTCACCCAGTTACGTTGTGACGTTTGATACACCCAAGGCACTCCTACGGTATCCGAGAGTTACACGATCTCATGGTCGAAGGAAGAGATACTTGACATTGGCAAAGCTCTAGCAAACGAACTACACGATCTTTTATGCTATGCTTAGGATTGGGTCTTGTCCATCACATCATTCTTATCAACGACATCCAATGTCCATAGTCAGGAAACCATGACTATCTGTTGATCACAACGAGCTAGTCAACTAGAGGCTCACTAGGGACATATTGTGGTCTAAGTGTTCACACGTATTACGATTTCCGGATAATACTGCTTATAGCATGAACAAAAGACAATTATCATGAACAATGAAATATAATAATACTTTTATTATTGCCTCTAGGGCATATTTCCAACAGTCTCCCACTTGCACTAGAGTCACCAATCTAGTTACATTGTGATGAATCGAACACCCATAGAGTTCTCGGTGTTGATCATGTTTTGCACGCGAGAGGTTTAGTCAGCGGATCTGCGACATTCAGATCCGTGTGCACTTTGCAAATCTCTATGTCTCCATCTTGAACATTTTCACGGATGGAGTTGAAGCGACGCTTGATGTGCCCGGTCTTCTTGTGAAACCTGGGCTCCTTGGCAAGGGCAATAGCTCCACCGTTGTCACGAAAGAGTTTGATCGGCCCGACGCATTGGGTATGACTCCTAGGTCGGTGATGAACTCCTTCACCCAAATCGCTTCATGTGCTGCCTCCGAGGCTGCCATGTACTCCGCTTCACACGTAGATCCTGCCACGGCGCTCGCTTGCGGCTGCACCAGCTCTCGCTCCACCATTCAACATATACACGTATCCGGTTTGTGACTTAGAGTCATCCAGATCTGAGTCGAAGCTAGCGTCGGCGTAACCCTTCTGACGAGCTCTTCGTCTCCTCCATAAACGAAACATGTCCTTTGTCCTTTTCGGTACTTCAGGATATTCTTGACCGCTGTCCGGTGTTCCTTGCGGGATTACTTTGGTATCTTGCAACCAAACTTACGGCAAGGTTTACATCAGTCAGTACACAGCATGGCATACATAATAGATCCTATGGCTGAAGCATAGGGATGACACTCATCTCTTCTTTATCTTTTGCCGTGGTGGTGGTGAGCTGAGCTCAATCTCACACCTTGTAACATAGGCAAGAACCCCTTCTTGGACTGATCCATTTTGAACCTCTTCAAAATCTTATCAAGGTATGTGCTTTGTGAAAGACCTATGAGGCGTCTCGATCTATCTCTATAGATTTTGATGCCTAATATATAAGCAGCTTCTCCAAGGTCCTTCATTGAAAAACACTTATTCAAGTAGGCCTTAATGCTGTCCAGAAGTTCCGTATCATTTCCCATCAAGAGTATGTCATCTACATATAATAGGAGAAATGCTAAAGAGCTCCCACTCACTTTCTTGTAAACGCAGGCTTCTCCATAAGTCTGCATAAACCCAAACGCTTTGATCATCTCATCAAAGCGAATGTTCCAACTCCGAGATGCTTGCACCGTCCATAAATGGATCATGGAGCTTGCACACTTTGTTAGCGTTCTTAGGATCGACAAAACCTTCCGCTGCATCATATACAGCTCTTCCTTAAGATGTCCGTTAAGGAATGCCGTTTTGGCGTCCATCTGCCATATCTCATAATCATAGTATGCGGCAATTGCTAACATGATTGGACGGACTTCAGCTTCGCTACGGAGAGAAAGTCTCGTCGTAGTCAATCCCTTGAACTTGTCGATAACCCTTAGCGACAAGTCGAGCTTTATAGATGGTAATATTACCATCCGCGTCCGTCTTCTTCTTAAAAATCCATTTGTTTTCTATCGCTCGCCGATCATCGGGCAAGTCTGTCAAAGTCCATACTTTGTTTTCATACATGGATTCTATCCCGGATTTCATGGCTTCAAGCCATTTGTTGGAATACGGGCCCGCCATCGCTTCTTCATAGTTCGAAGGTTCATTGTTGTCTAACAATATGATTTCCAGGACAGGGTTGCCGTACCACTCTGGTGCGGAACGTGTCCTTGTGGACCTACGAAGTTCAGTAGCAACTTGATCCGAAGTACCTTGATCATCATCATTGTTTTCCTCTTCAGCTGGTGTGGGCATCACAGGAACGGTTTCCTGCGCTGCACCACTTTCCCGTTCGAGAGGTAGTACTTCATCGAGTTCTACTTTCCTCCCACTTACTTCTTTCGAGAGAAACTCTTTTTCCAGAAAGCATCCGTTCTTGGCAACAAAGATCTTGCCTTCGGATCTTAAGTAGAAGGTATACCCGACAGTTTCCTTAGGGTATCCTATGAATACGCATTTTTCCGACTTGTGTTCGAGCTTTTCAGTTGAAGTTTCTTGACATAAGCATCGCATCCCCAAACTTTTAGAAACGACAGCTTAGGTTTCTTCCCAAACCATAATTCATACGGTGTCGTCTCAGCGGATTTAGGCGGTGCCCTATTTAAAGTGAATGTAGCTGTCTCTAGAGCGTATCCCCAAAATGATAGCGGTAAATCGGTAAGAGACATCATAGATCGCACCATATCCAATAGAGTGCGATTCGACGTTCGGACACACCGTTTATTTGAGGTGTTCCAGTAGCGTGAGTTGTGAAACGATTCCACATTTTCTTAAGTGTGTACCAAATTCGTGACTTAAGTATTCTCCTCCACGATCGATCGTAGGAACTTTATCTTTCGGTCACGTTGATTCTCCACCTCACTCTGAAATTCCTTGAACTTTTCAAAGGTCTCAGACTTGTGTTTCATTAAGTAGACATACCCATATCTACTTAAGTCATCGGTGAGAGTGAGAACATAACGATATCCTCCATGAGCCTCAACGCTCATTGGACCGCACACATCGGTATGTATGATTTCCAACAAGTTGGTTGCTCGCTCCATTGTTCCGGAGAACGGAGTCTTGGTCATTTGCCCAAGAGGCATGGTTCGCATGTGTCAAACGATTCATAATCAAGAGACTCTAAAGTCCATCAGCATGGAGCTTCTTCATGTGCTTTACACCAATGTGACCAAGGCGGCGATTACGCAAGTATGTGGGACTATCGTTATCAACTTTACATCTTTTGGCATCCACACTATGAACATGTGTAATATTACGCCGAGATTCATTAAGAATAAACCATTGACCATCGGAGCATGACCATAAAACATATCTCTCATATAAATCGAACAACCATTATTCTCAGACTTATATGAGTAGCCATCTCGTATCAAGCGAGATCCGGATACAATGTTCATGCTCAAACTTGGCACTAAATAACAATTATTAAGGTTCAAAACTAATCCGTAGGGTAAATGTAGAGGCAGCGTCGACGGCGATCACATCGACTCTGGAACCATTCCCGACGCGCGATCGTCACCTCGTCCTTGCCGGTCTCCGTTTATTCCGCAGCTCCTGCTGTGAGTTACAAATATGAGCAGCGGCACGGTATCAAATACCGGGAGTTACTACGAGTCTTGGTAAGGTACACATCAATTACATGTATATCAAATATACCTTTGGTGTTGCCGGCCTTCTTATCCGCTAAGTATTTGGGGCAGTTCCGCTTCGGTGACCCTTCCCTTGCAATAAAAGCACTCGGTCTCGTGCTTGGGTCCATTCTTTGACTTCTTCTCGGCAATCGGCTTACGGGCGGCAACATCTTTGCCGTCCTTCTTGAAGTTCTTCTTACCCTTGCCCTTCTTGAACTTAGTGGTCTTATTGACCATCAACACTTGATGTTCTTTCTTGATTTCAGCCTCTGCTGACTTCACATCGAGAACACTTCAGAATGGTCTTTACCATCCCTGCATGTTGTAGTTCATCACAAAGCTCTTGTAGCTTGGTGGGAGCGACTGGAGGATTCTGTTAATGACCGCCTCATCTGGGAGGTTTATGTTTAGCTGGGTCATACGGTTGTGCAACCCAGACATCTTCAGGATGTGCTCACTGACAGAACTGTTTTCCTCCATCTTACAACTGTAGAACTTGTCGAGACATCATATCTCTCGACCCGGGCATGAGCTTGGAAAACTAATTTCAGCTCTTGAACATCTCATATGCTCCGTGGTGCTCAAAACGCTTTTGGAGCCCGGTTCTAAGTCTGAGAGCATGCCGCCTTGAGCGAGGGAGTAATCATCAGCACGAGCTTGCCAAGCGTTCATAACGTCTTGGTTCTGCAGACGGGGCGTCACCTAGCGGTCCTTCTAGGACATATTGCTTCCTGGCAGCTATGAGGATGATCCTCAGGTTCCGGACCCAGTCCGTATAGTTGCTGCCATCATCTTTCAGCTTGGTTTTCTCTAGGAACGTGTTGAAGTTCATGTTGACATTAGCGTTGGCCATTGATCTACAAGACATATTTGCAAAGGTTTTAGACTAAGTTCATGATAATAAAGTTCTAATCAAAATTATGAACTCCCACTTAGATTAGACATCCCTCTAGTCATCTAAGTGTTACACGATCCGAGTCGACTAGCCCGTGCCCGATCATCACGTGAGATGGACTAGTCATCGTCGGTGAACATCTTCATGTTGATCGTATCTTCCATACGACTCGTGTTCGACCTTCGGTCTCCGTGTTCGAGGCCATGTGCGCACATGCTAGGCTCGTCAAGTTAACCCTAAGTGTTTTCGCTGTAAAACTGTCTTACACCCGTTGTATGTGAGCGTAAGAATCCATCACACCCGATCATCACGTGGTGCTTAGAAGCGACGAACTGTAGCAACGTGCACACGCTAGGGAGAACACTTCTTGAAATTTTAGGGGATCATCTTATTTACTACCGTCGTCCTAAGTAAACAAGATGCATAAACATAATAAACATCACATGCAATTATATAGTTGTGACATGATATGGCCAATATCATAAAGCTCCATTGATCTCCATCTTCGGGGCTCCATGATCAACTTGTCACCGGCTCGACACCATGATCTCCATCATCGTGTCTTCATGAAGTTGTCACGCCAACGACTACTTCTACTTTTATGACTAACGCGTTTAGCAATGAAGTAAAGTAGTTTACATGGCGTTCTTCAATGACACGCAGGTCATACAAAAAAATAAAGACAACTCCTATGGCTCCTGCCGGTTGTCATACTCATCGACATGCAAGTCGTGAATCCAATTACAAGAACATGATCTCATACATCACAATTCAACATTCATCACAACTTCTGGCCATATCACATCACATGATCAATCGCTGCAAAAACAAGTTAGACGTCCTCTAATTGTTGTTACATCTTTTACGTGGCTGCGATTGGGTTCTAGCAAGAACGTTTTCTTACCTACGAATCACCACAACGTGATTTTGTCAACTTCTATTTACCCTTCATAAGGGCCCTGTTCATCGAATCCTGTCCAACTAAAGTGGGAGAGACAGACACCCGCCAGCCACCTTATGCAACTAGTGCATGTCAATCGGTGGAACCGGTCTCACGTAAGCGTACGTGTAAGGTTGGTCCGGGCCGCTTCATCCCACAATACCGTTGAAGCAAGAAAAGACTAGTAGAGGCAAGTAAGTTGACAAGATCCACGCCCACAACAAATTGTGTTCTACTCGTGCATTAGAGAACTACGCATAGACCTAGCTCTGATACCACTGTTGGGGAACGTTGCAGAAAATTAAATTTTTTCCTACGGCTTCACCAAGATCCATCTATGAGTTCATCTAAGCAACGAGTCAAGGGAGAGAGTTTGCATCTACATACCACTTGTAGATCGCGTGCGGAAGCTTGCAAGGTGATGATGTAGTCGTACTCGACGTGATTCGAATCACCGATGACCAAGTGCTGAACGGACAGCACCTCCGCGTTCAACACACGTACGGTACGGGTAACGTCTCCTCCGTCTTGATCCAGCAAGGAGGAAGGAGAGGTTGAGGAAGACAGCTCCACCGGCAGCACGACGGCGTGGTGATGGTGGAGAAGCGATCTCGGCGAGGCTTCCCGAGCACACAACGGAGGAGGAGAGGTGTTGGGAGGGAGGGTTGCGCCTTGGCTTGTGGTGCGGCTGCCTCCCTCACCCCTCTATTTATAGGGGAAGGGAGAGGGGCCGGCCCTCTAGATCCATCTAGAGGGGCGGCGGCCAGGGAGGGGACTTGCCCCCAAGCAGGGGCCCCTCTAGGGTTCCCCCTCAACCCTAGGCGCAAGGGCCGGGGAGGTGCGCCAAGCCCACCAGGCTGGCCAACTCCCCACGCAGCCCATGTGGCCCCCGGAAGGTGGCCTCCCGGTGGACCCCGGAACCCTTCCGTGGCCCCAGTACAATACCGGTATGCCCCGAAATTTTCCGTGTCCTTTAACAACTTCCCACATAAATCTTTACCTCCGGACCCTTCCTAACTCCTCGTGATGTCCGGGATCTCATTCGGGACTCGAACAACATTCGTAGTCACATACTAGTCTTCCTAATAGCCCTAGCGTCACCGAACCTTAAGTGTGTAGACCCTACGGGTTGGGAGACACGCAGAACATGACCGAGGCGACTCTCGGGCAATAACCAACAGCGGGTCTGGATACCCATGTTGGCTCCCACATGCTCCTCGATGATTTCATCGGTTGAACCACGATGTCGAGGATTCGATCAAACCACATATGCAATTCCTTTGTCAATCGATGCGTTACTTGCCCGAGACTTCGATTGTCGGTATCCCAATACCTTGTTCAGGTCTCGTTACGGCGAGTCACTTTACTCGTACCGTAATGCATGATCCGTGGCCAACACCTTGGTCACCTTGAGCTCATTGTGATGATGCATTACCGAGTGGGCGAGAGATACCTCTCCGTCATACGGAGTGACAAATCCAGCCTCGATCCGTGTCAACCCAACAGATAATTTCGAGATACCTGTAATGCACCTTTATAGTCACCCGATTCGTTGTGACGTTTGATACACCCAAGGCACTCCTACGGTATCCGGAGTTACGATCTCATGGTCGAAGGAAGAGATACTTGACATTGGCAAAGCTCTAGCAAGCGAACTACACGATCTTTTATGCTATGCTTAGGATTGGGTCTTGTCCATCACATCATTCTCCTAATGATGTGATACCGTTATCAACGACATCCAATGTCCATAGTCGAAACCATGACTATCTGTTGATCTGTGAGCTAGTTAACTAGAGGCTCACTAGGGACATATTGTGGTCTAAGTGTTCACACGTGTATTACGATTTCCGGATAATACAGTTATAGCAATGACAAAAGACAATTATCATGAACAATGAAATATAATAATACTTTTATTATTGCCTCTAGGGCATATTTCCAACATACTAGATGCACACTAATCATCTAAGATGGCCTTCACCCCCTGAAAGCTTCAGCCTTATCTTTTCCTCAAACTTCTGAAGCTCAAAAATGTGACACTACAATTTATGCCTCTCTTCTATCAACCTTTCCTTCTCCTTCAAATGATCGAACTTCATATTCCTAATCACATTGGCTTGAGCACCTGTGAGGTGCTTAAGAGTATCATACTTTTCCTGCAGCTTATTATTCTCCTCATCTTTCTTTGAGAGCTCTGCCTTCAAGTTACTAACTTCATTGTCTAGCTCAGCTATATTGACAGCTACATTGTCCTTCTGCTCCTGCTGATAGCTTAACTCCACAGCCCTCTGCTCATGGGCATCCAAAGAGCATTCACATCACCAACTAACTTATCATAGTTCTCGTCCAGTTTCTTCTTCTCTTTTGTTAGGTTGTGAACTGTAAATGAATTCTAAAGATTGACATTGGTCCTAGCTGCCTTACTCTCCTCATACATATTCGATAAATTGGCCAATGTCTTCTCCATTGACTCTATCCATTCAAAATCAATCCATTGAACTACTCCACAATTTAT
The DNA here is from genome assembly GCA_021437245.1 of Aegilops speltoides. Taxonomy (NCBI): domain Eukaryota; kingdom Viridiplantae; phylum Streptophyta; class Magnoliopsida; order Poales; family Poaceae; genus Aegilops; species Aegilops speltoides. Next base: position 459,897,891 of record CM038141.1, read on the forward strand.
GCCTCCCTATAAAACAAACAATAAATCAATAAAGGATAAGCTAAGTGAGTAGGATCTACAAACTGCAGTGCCATTCCCACTCTTAACATAAACAAAGAGCATTGTAGGTCGATAGTAGGCAGTATTATAAACACCACTGAAATCAACATGTTTATTAAAGACATCTACTGTTAAAGAGTTCAAGGAACTAATCTATACAACAAGCAAATGGGACAACAATTGTTAACATATAAACAATGACCATTGTTGAAGAGGTTCAATAAACAAGGCATTAAGCACTGACCATAATAAACAATAACTACCATGCACTAATGATAACACATGTCTAAACAAAGACCAAGCACTTAACAAACTAAACAACTTGATAAACAAAGCATTAAGCACTGAGCAGATCAAACAATGTGGACAAATCATTAGACAGAGCCAATGAGCAACTTCCACTAAACAGGTTCTGAAGCATACCTTATGAGCACACCAAAGAAACCTCCTGTCGGTGTGCATTCTGTGACAGCCTGGTTTTTGCCCTCTTTTCTTTGCTTGATTTTCAGCCGAGTTGATTTTGGATTTGGAGTTTTGAATCATTTCATTTGGACCTAACCACTTCGGTATCCCTTGATTTTCACCCAAGTGTTCCCTCTCCTCCTCTAAGCCATCATTTCACCCCTGGCCAACCCAACAATATTGCTTGGAATATTTTTCTTAAATGAAAAATATTCATTTTTGCCTCCAAAACCCTAGCTAACTCCTTGAGCTCGAAAGCAACCCTAATTTCTCTTGCCCCAAAAATCCTGAGAAAAATCCCAATTATTCTTTGGACCCTAGGGCACATTTCTGAGCAAAAATATGTCACCTCTCTTTTGAGTATTTTGGCTACAGAAAATAAAATCACTTCTGGGCTGAAATGGTAGTTTCTACAGCAACTACCTTTTTACTAGCTCCAATGTAGCTGGTTTTCCCTGAGATTATTTACCTTAGTAAGAGTCAGTAAAACCCCAAAGCTCAGCGCTTGAATCCCTATGGTTTGACCACAGTAACTCTCCAAAGTTTCTGTCCAGTAACTTAACCTCATCACCATTTTACCTCTACTGCACCTGGAACCAAACCGAGCCATGGTAACACCTCAGTTTACTAAGGACTAAACGCCAGACATCCTTGTTAGTGCTTAGGTGGCCTGATGTCACGGTCCACGCGGTGACCGCGTTCGTCCGAGCGTGCTAGCATGCCAAACGCATGCTCTGCGTGTCGCCAGCGCCTCTGTTGAGCGCGTGCTCGCTGCTCGGCCGGCCAGAGCGTGCCACCCGTCGCCACCATCCTCGTCTCCAACTCCATAACTCCACCCTGCCGCTCGCCGACGCCGGAGCTCGCCGCAACGAGCACCGGCACGGTCCGGCCAACGGCACAGGGCGCGCGCACTGTGTTCCTCTCTTTCTCCGTCGTTCCTGTGCTCGTCTGCGCCCGCGTATAGTGGCTGCGTGAGCTCCGTCGCCTTCTCCATCGCTCTCTGGCACCGTTCGTTGCTGGGCGCCGGGGACAGGTGTCCTCCGACGAAGCCCGAGCCCTCGTCACCGCCCCGCCTATAAAAGCCCCCATCCGCAGCCTCCTAGAGCATCGCAACCCACTCCCACTCCCTCCTAGAGCCATTAGAAGCAGCAGCCCGACCGGGCAGGCCGCGGGCTGCCGTCCCTGAGCCGAGCTTGCCGGCAATCCCCTCTGGATCGTTCTCGCAGCTCCGGCCTCTCCCAAGCCAAGGCAACCCCGCCAGGGCTTCCGCCTCTCCTCCGTGAAGCCAACGCGCCTAGCTAGAGCCCCTGGAACCGCCCCAAGTCGTCGTCTTCTTCAACACCGGCAACCTCCGCCCTCTGTCGCCGCTGGAGAGGACAAAACCGACGCCGTCCGGACACCGTTAGCCATGCTACGGGTACGGGCAGGTGCGCAGTAGCCTTCTCCGTCGATCCCTCCCTCTAGTTTGCCTCCAAGAAGTCTCATCGCCGGCGTGAGCTCCGGCGAAGCGCCGCGCTCCTCTGTTTCCCTCTCCCCTCCCTCCGGCCTAACTAGCGGGGCCCGCTAGCAGCCAAAGATGGGATTTTTCCTTGCTGTCTAGATTTTCTAGCAATTTTCAGAAGGTTTCTTGATATTTTCTTTTTGTGGATTTGAATATTTTCAGAAGAGCCAGCTTGTCTTGAGGATCACCAGGAGCTTTGTGAACCTCATCAGTGCTAAGGCAAGCCACAGTAACATTTTCATGGTGCCACTTCAATATTTATGATTTTCATACTTGAAATTATGAATATTGATGCATTTAAATTAGTTATATAATAAATATATTATGTTATATGCTTGTTATGTTAAAATACATGAACTTCAGAATGTTTGAAGTAAATATTGTTGGCAAGATAGGGAGAACTTAGTTGCAAGTGATAAATAAATAATATGGTCATAGAGGTTGATGAGTAGTTTAAATATTAGTTTGCATGAGGTATAATGATGATAATGCTAGTAATGGTTCTGGTATAAGTAAAGTGAGATTTTAATCAGAATAGTAGCATGAGTTGATGATGGCTCCGTAGGAGCGTGGTTGGTGCAGTTTTTGCATGGTTATGTGATGCATATGTTAAGTGATGCATAGTATGCCAGTATGACACCGGTTATTTTTTTTACATTAAGTTGAACATGATTAATAATTCAACTTGAACATGTTGTTGATCGGGTCGTGGTGCCGTTGAAACGAGTCTTTCCCAGTGCAACCACATTTGCTTGTATAGGATGGCCTTAATGCGTTTCATTGTCGTGCCTCTGGTCGGTGCCTCCATTTAGGGAAGGTTTTGGGCGTGCTGTACCCTGGCCCGGTAGGCAAGCATAACCTTGTGAGCCCGTTGTTAAGTTAATTTTGGTACCGGGTCCCAGAGTGGATCGTGGCCACGACGGTGGTTGAGGTGTCTGGAGGTAGACACGAGGCCACCCAGGACTAGCCCGTTGGGGTCTGAGTCGGAAGGGCCGGGAGAGTGTTATGACAATGAAACGGTTTCGTCGGAACACTGTTGGTCCACCCGAATGGGAGTGCGAGGCCATGGGTTCCGTAATGTGGGTACATCGTACTAACCTCTACAAAGTGTTTTTAATCTATCGATAGTCGAGTCCACGGTTATGGACACGCTCGAAAGTAGGGTACACCATGGGTCAACACTTAATAAATATGCACACTAAATTGCACTAAGGATGGCAGTGAGGTCATCATGTTGAGTTGGCCATGAGTTGGTTGGGTTGTGATCACCGAAAGGATCACGACCCATGAGTAGGTCGGGTTGTGATCGCCGTAAGGATCACGGGCCACGAGTTGGTCAGGTTGTGATCGCCGTAATGATCACGAGTGTGTTTTTGGTACTATCATGTTTATTGGTCAAATCTGGTAAGCAAGTCGGGAGGATGATGAAGGAAATATGTCCTAGAGGCAATAATAAAGTTATTATTTATTTCCTCATATCATGATAAATGTTTATTATTCATGCTAGAATTGTATTAACCGGAAACATAATACATGTGTGAATACATAGACAAAACTATGGTCACTAGTATGCCTCTACTTGACTAGCTCATTAATCAAAGATGGTTATGTTTCCTGACCATAGACATGTGTTGTCATTTGATTAGTGGGATCACATCATTAGAAGAATGATGTGATTGACATGACCCATTTTGTTAGCCTAGCACTTGATCGTTTAGTATAATGCTATTGCTTTCGTCATGACTTATACAAAGTTCCTGCAACTATGAGATTGTGCAACTCCCTTTTACCGGAAGAACACTTTGTGTGCTACCAAACATCACAACGTAACTGGGTGATTATAAAGGTGCTCTACAGGTGTTTCCGAAGGTACATGTTGAGTTGGCATAATTCGAGATTAGGATTTGTCACTCCGATTGTCGGAGAGGTAACTCTGGGCCCTCTCGGTAATACTCATCACCTAAGCCTTGCAAGCATGTAACTAATGAGTTAGTTATGAGATGACGTATTCTGAGCGAGTAAAGAGACTTGCGTAACGAGATTGAACTAGGTATTGGATACCGACGATCAAATCTCGGGCAAGTAACATACCGATGACAAAGGGAACAAAGTATGTTGTTATTTGGTTTGACCGATAAAGATCTTCGTAGAATATGTAGGAACCAATATGGGCATCCAGGTCCCGCTATTGGTTATTGACCGGAGACATGTCTCGGTCATGTCTACATTGTTCTCGAACCGTAGGGTCCGCACGCTTAAGGTTTCGATGACAGTTATATTATGAGTTTATGTATTTTGATGTACCGAAGGTTGTTCGGTGTCCCGGATGTGATCATGGACATGACGAGGGGTCTCGAAATGGTTGAGACATAAAGATTGATATATTGGACGGATATATTTGGACACCGGAAAGGTTCCGGGAGAGTTTGGGAATATACCGGAGCTCCGGGAGGTTACCGGAACCCCCCGGTAAGTATATGGGCCTTATTGGGCCTTAGTGGAAGGGAGGAAGAAAGGAGCAAAGGAGGGGGCGCGCCCCCCCAAGCCCAATCCGAATTGGGAAGGGGGCCGGCCCCCCCTTACCTTCTCTCCTCCCCCTCTTCCTTCCTTCTCCTACTCCGAATAGGAAAGGGGGGGCCAAACCTACTTGGAGTAGGATTGCCCCCCCTAGGGCGCGCCACCCCTTGGGCTGGCCTCCTCCTCCCTCCCTCCTTTATATACCGGGGTAAGGGGGCACCCTAGACACACAAGTTGATCATTGAGATCGTTCCTTAGCCGTGTGCGGTGCCCCCCTCCACGATATTACACCTCGGTCATATTGTAGCGGTGCTTAGGCGAAGCCTGCGCGACAGAGAACATCAAGATCGTCACCACGCCGTCGTCTTGTGGAACTCCTCCCCGCGCCTCTGCTGGATCGGAGATCGGGGTGCGTCATCGAGCTGTACGTGTGTCAAGAACTCGGAGGTGCCGGAGTAATGGTACTTGGATCGGTTGGACCGGGAGGACGTACGACTACTTCCTCTATGTTGCGTCAACGCTTCCGCTTCGGTCTACGAGGGTACGTAGACAACACTCTTCCCTCTCGTTTCTATGCATCACCATGATCTTGCGTGTGCGTAGGAATTTTTTTGAAATTACTACGTTCCCCAACAGTGGCATCCGAGCCTAGGTTTTATGCGTTGATGTTATATGCACGAGTAGAACACAAGTGAGTTGTGGACGATATAAGTCATACTGCCTACCAGCATGTCATACTTTGGTTCAGCGGTATTGTGAGATGAAGCGGCCCGGACCGACATTACGCGTACGCTTACGCGAGACTGGTTTCACCGTTACGAGCACTCATGCTTAAAGGTGGCTGGCGGGTGTCTGTCTCTCTCACTTTAGTTGAACCGAGTGTGGCTACGCCCGTTCCTTGTGAAGGTTAAAAGGGAGTCTATTTGACAAACTATCGTAGTGGTTTTGATGCGTAGGTAAGAACGGTTCTTGCTAAGCCCGTAGCAGCCACGTAAAATTTGCAACAACAAAGTAGAAGACGTCTAACTTGTTTTTGCAGGGCATGTTGTGATGTGATATGGTCAAGACGTGATGCTATATTTTATTGTATGAGATGATCATGTTTTGTAACCGAAGTTATCGGCAACTGGCAGGAGCCATATGGTTGTCGCTTTATTGTATGAAATATAAATGCCCTGTAATTGCTTTACTTTATCACTAAGCGGTAGCGATAGTTGTAGAAGCAATAGATGGTGTAACGACAACGATGCTACGATGGAGATCAAGGTGTCACGCCGGTGACGATGGTGATCACGACGGTGCTTCAGAGATGGAGATCACAAGCACAGGATGATGATGGCCATATCATATCACTTATATTGATTGCATGTGATGTTTATCCTTTATGCATCTTATCTTGCTTTGATTGACGGTAGCATTTTAAGATGATCTCTCACTAAATTATCAAGAAGTGTTCTCCCTGAGTATGCACCGTTGCCAAAGTTCGTCGTGCCGAGACACCACGTGATGATCGGGTGTGATAAGCTCTACGTCCATCTACAACGGGTGCAAGCCAGTTTTGCACACGCAGAATACTCAGGTTAAACTTGACGAGCCTAGCATATGCAGATATGGCCTCGGAACATAGAGACCGAAAGGTCGAGCGTGAATCATATAGTAGATATGATCAACATAATGATGTTCACCATTGAAAACTACTCCATCTCACGTGATGATCGGTTATGGTTTAGTTGATTTGGATCACGTGATCACTTAGATGACTAGAGAGATGTCTGTCTAAGTGGGAGTTCTTAAGTAATATGATTAATTGAACTTAAATTTATCATGAACTTAGTACCTGATAGTATCTTGCTTGTCTATGTTTGTTTGTAGATAGATGGCTCGTCTTTGTTGTTCCGTTGAATTTTAATGCGTTCCTTGAGAAAGCAAAGTTGAAAGATGATGGTAGCAATTACACGGACTGGGTCCGTAACTTTGAGGATTATCCTCATTGCTGCACGTAAGAGTTACGTCTGGAAGCACCGCAGGTGCCGAACCTGCTTCTGATGCAATTGACGATGTTAAGAACGTCTGGCGAGCAAAGCTGATGACTACTCTATAGTTCATGTGCCATGCTTTACGGCTTAGAACCAGGTCTTCAACGACGTTTTGAGCGTCATGGAGCATATGAGATGTTCCAAGAGTTGAAGTTAATATTTCAAGCAAATGCCCGATTGAGAGATATGAAGTCTCCAATAAGTTCTATAGCTGCAAGATGGAGGAGAATAGTTACGTCGGTGAACATATACTCGAATGTCGGGTATAACAATCACTTGATTCAACTGGGAGTTAATCTTCACGATGATAGTGTCATTGACATAATTCTTCAATCACTGCCACCAAGCTACAAGAGCTTTGTGATGAACTATAATATGCAAGGGATGAACAAGACTATTCCCGAGCTCTTCACGATGCTAAAAGCCGCGGAGGTAGAAATCAAGAAGGAGCATCAAGTGTTGATGGTCAACAAGACCACTAGTTTTAAGAAAAAGGGCAAAGGGAAGAAGAAGGGGAACTTCAAAAGGAACGGCAAGCAAGTTGCTGCTCAAGAGAAGAAACCCAAGTCTGGACCTAATCCTGAAACCGAGTGCTTCTACTGCAAGCAGACTGGACACTGGAAGCGGAACTGCCCCAAGTATTTGGCGGATAAGAAGGATGGCAAAGTAAACAAAGGTATATGTGATATACATGTTACTGATGTGTACCTAACTAGAGCTCATAGTAGCACCTGGGTATTTGATACTGGTTCTGTTGCTAATATTTGCAACTCGAAACAGGGACTACGGAATAAGCGAGCACTAGCCAAGGACGAGGTGACGATGCGCGTGGGAAACGATTCCAAAGTCGATGTGATCACCGTCGGCACGCTACCTCTACATCTACCATCGGGATTAGTTTTAGAACTGAATAATTGTTATTTGGTGCCTGCGTTGAGTATGAACATTATATCTGGATCTTGTTTGATGCGAGACGGTTATTCATTTAAATCAGAGAATAATGGTTGTTCTATTAATATGAGTAATATCTTTTATGGTCATGCACCCTTGAAGAGTGGTCTATTTTTATTGAATCTCGATAGTAGTGATACACATATTCATAATGTTGAAGCCAAAAGATGCAGAGTTGATAATGATAGTGCAACTTATTTGTGGCACTGCCGTTTGGGTCATATCGGTGTAAAACGCATGAAGAAACTCCATATTGATGGACTTCTGGAATCACTTGATTATGAATCATTTGGTACTTCCGAACCGTGCCTCATGGGCAAGATGACTAAAACACCGTTCTCCGGTACTATGGAGAGAGCAACAAATTTGTTGGAAATCATACATACAGATGTATGTGGTCCGATGAATGTTGAGGCTCGTGGCGGATATCGTTATTTTCTCACCTTCACAGATGATTTAAGCAGATATGGGTATATCTACTTAATGAAGCACAAGTCTGAAACATTTGAAAAGTTCAAAGAATTTCAGAATGAAGTGGAGAATCATCGTAACAAGAAAATAAAATTTCTATGATCTGATCGTGGAGGAGAATATTTGAGTTACGAGTTTGGTTTACATTTGAAACAATGCGGAATAGTTTCGCAACTCACGCCACCTGGAACACCACAACGTAATGGTGTGTCCGAACGTCGTAATCATACTTTACTAGATATGGTGCGATCTATGATGTCTCTTACCGATTTACCGCTATCATTTTGGGGTTATGCTTTAGAGACAGCCGCATTCACGTTAAATAGGGCACCATCAAAATCCGTTGAGACGACGCCTTATGAACTGTGGTTTGGCAAGAAACCAAAGTTGTCGTTTCTTAAAGTTTGGGGCTGCGATGCTTATGTGAAGAAACTTCAACCAGATAAGCTTGAACCCAAATCGGAGAAATGTGTCTTCATAGGATACCCAAAAGAGACTGTTGGGTACACCTTCTATCATAGATCCGAAGGCAAAACATTCGTTGCTAAGAATGGATCCTTTCTAGAGAAGGAGTTTCCCTCAAAAGAAGTGAGTGGGAGGAAAGTAGAACTTGATGAGATAACTGTATCTACTCTCTTATTGGAAGGTAGTTCATCACAAGAACCGGTTCCCGTGACAACTACGCCAATTAGTGAGGAAGCTAATGATATTGATCATGAAACTTCAGATCAAGTTTCTACTGAACCTTGTTGGTCTACCAGAGTAAGATCCGCACCAGAATGGTACGGTAATCCTATTTTGGAAGTCATGTTACTTGACCATGATGAACCTACGAACTATGAGGAAGCGATGATGAGCCCAGATTCCGCAAAATGGCTGGAGGCCATGAAATCTGAGATAGGATCCAGGTATGAAAACAAAGTATGGACTTTGGTTGACTTGCCCGATGATCGGCAAGCCATTGAGAATAAATGGATCTTTAAGAAGAAGACTGACGCTGATGGTAATGTTACTATCTATAAAGCTCGACTTGTTGCGAAAGGTTTTCGACAAGTTCAAGGGGTTGACTACGATGAGACTTTCTCACCCGTAGCGATGCTTAAGTCTATCCGAATCATGTTGGCCATTGCTGCATTTCATGATTATGAAATTTGGCAAATGGATGTCAAGACTGCATTCTTGAATAGATTTCTAGAAGAAGAGTTGTATATGATGCAGCCAGAAGGTTTTGTTGATCCAAAAGGTGCTGACAAAGTGTGCAAGCTCCAGCGTTCCATTTATGGACTGGTGCAAGCATCTCGGAGTTGGAATAAACGTTTTGATAGTGTGATCAAGGCATATGGTTTTATATGAGACTTTTGGAGAAGCTTTGTATTTACAAGAAAGTGAGTGGGAGCTCTGTAGCATTTCTAGTTTTATACGTTGATGACATATTATTAATTGGAAATGATATAGAATTTCTGGATAGCATAAAGGATACTTGAATAAAAGTTTTTCGATGAAAGACCTTGGTGAAGCTGCTTACATATTAGGCATCAAGATCTATAGAGATAGATCAAGGCGCTTAATAGGACTTTCACAAAGCACATACCTTGACAAAATATTGAAAAAGTTCAATATGGATCGAGCAAAGAAAGGATTCTTGCCTGTGCTACAAGGTGTGAAGTTGAGTCGAACTCAATGCCCGACCACAATGAGAAGATAGAGAGAAATGAAAATGTTCCTATGCTTCAGCCATAGGCTCTATCATGTATGCAATGCTGTGTACCAGACCGACGTATGCTTAGCAATAAGCTTAGCAGGAAGGTACCAAAGTAATCCAGGAGTGGATCACTGAATAGCGGTCAAGAACATCCTGAAATACCTAAAAAGGACTAAGGATATGTTTCTCGTATATGGAGGTGACAAAGAGCTAGTCGTAAATGGTTACGTCGATGCAAGCTTTGACACTGATCCGGACGATTCTAAATCGCAAACCGGATACGTGTTTATATTAAACGGTGGGGCTGTAAGTTGGTGCAGTTCTAAACAAAGCGTCGTGGCGGGATCTACATGTGAAGCGGAGTACATAGCTGCTTCTGAAGCAGCAAATGAAGGAGTTCATTTCTGATCTAGGTGTAATACCTAGTGCATCGGGACCAATGAAGATCTTCTGTGACAATACTGGTGCAATTGCTTTAGCAAAGGAATCCAGATTTCACAAGAGGACCAAGCACATCAAGAGACGCTTCAATTCCATTCGGGACCAAGTCCAAGTGGGAGACATAGAAATTTGCAAGATACATACGGATCTGAATGTTGCAAACCCGTTGACTAAGCCTCTCTCACGAGCAAAACATGATCAGCACCAAGACTCCATGGGTGTTAGAATCATTACTATGTAATCTAGATTATTGACTCTAGTGCAAGTGGGAGATTGAAGGAAATATGCCCTAGAGGCAATAATAAAGTTATTATTTATTTCCTCATATCATGATAAATGTTTATTATTCATGCTAGAATTGTATTAACCGGAAACATAATACATGTGTGAATACATAGACAAAACTATGGTCACTAGTATGCCTCTACTTGACTAGCTCATTAATCAAAGATGGTTATGTTTCCGACCATAGACATGTGTTGTCATTTGATTAGTGGGATCACATCATTAGAAGAATGATGTGATTGACATGACCCATTCATTAGCCTAGCACTTGATCGTTTAGTATACTGCAATTGCTTTCGTCATGACTTATACAAAGTTCCTGCAACTATGAGATTGTGCAACTCCGTTTACGGAAGAACACTTTGTGTGCTACCAAACGTCACAACGAATCGGGTGATTATAAAGGTGCTCTCTGGTGTTTCGAAGGTACATGTTGAGTTGGCATAATTTGAGATTAGGATTTGTCACTCCGATTGTCGGAGAGGTATCTCTGGGCCCTCTCGGTAATACTCATCACCTAAGCCTTGCAAGCATGTAACTAATGAGTTAGTTATGAGATGACGTATTCTGAGCGAGTAAAGAGACTTGCCGTAACGAGATTGAAATAGGTATTGGATACCGATGATCAAATCTCGGCAAGTAACATACCGATGACAAAGGGAACAAAGTATGTTGTTATGCGGTTTGACCGATAAAGATCTTCGTAGAATATGTAGGAACCAATATGGGCATCCAGGTCCCGCTATTGGTTATTGACCGAGACATGTCTCGGTCATGTCTACATTATTCTCGAACCGTAGGGTCCGCACGCTTAAGGTTTCGATGATGCTTATATTATGTGTTTATGTATTTTGATGTACCAAGGTTGTTCGAGTCCGGATGTGATCACGGACATGACGAGGAGTCTCGAAATGGTCGAGACATAAAGATTGATATATTGGACGGATATATTTGGACACCGGAAAGGTTCCGGGAGAGTTTGGGAATATACCGGAGCTCCGGGAGGTTAGCGGAACCCCCCGGTAAGTATATGGGCCTTATTGGGCCTTAGTGGAAAGGAGCAAAGGAGGGGGCTCCCCCCCCCAAGCCCAATCCGAATTGGGAAGGGGCGGCCCCTCTTCGCTCTCCTCCCCTCTTCCTTCCTTCTCCTACTCCGAATAGGAAGGGGGGCAAACCTACTTGGAGTAGGATTGCCCCCCTAGGGCGCGCCACCCCTGGGCGGCCTCCTCCTCCCTCCCTCCTTTATATCACGGGGTGAGGGGCACCCTAGACACACAAGTTGATCATTGAGATCGTTCCTTAGCCGTGTGCGGTGCCCCCCTCCACGATATTACACCTCGGTCATATTGTAGCGGTGCTTAGGCGAAGCCCTGCGACAGGAGAACATCAAGATCGTCACCACACCGCCGTGCTGACAGAACTCCTCCCCGCGCCTCTGCTGGATCGGAGATCGGGGTGCGTCATCGAGATGTACGTGTGTCAAGAACTCGGAGGTGCCGGAGTAACGGTACTTGGATCGGTTGGACCGGGAGGACGTACGACTACTTCCTCTACGTTGCGTCAACGCTTCCGCTTCGGTCTACGTGGGTACGTAGACAACACTCTTCCCTCTCATTGCTATGCATCACCATGATCTTGCGTGTGCGTAGGAAATTTTTTGAAATTACTACGTTCCCCAACAGATGAGTACCTGTTGAGCATAGCCATAGTGTGTTGGATATATGGTTGCATTGTTGTTTAATTGGATAAATATCATGATATTGTCTGTCAACATGTTTATACTTATTGTGAGCTTGCAAGTACATTTAATGTACTGACCTGGCGTGTCATGCCAGATTTTAGGAAAGTCCCGTTGGAAAGTAGTGTTGTCCGAGTCTAGACTGTGTCCACGTCGGTGTCCTTGTGCTATGGAGTCCCGCTACGACGTTGTTCTGCTGCCGAGTAGTTGTCATGATCGAGGCCCCTTTATGTTCACTAAATAATGTACATATTGTTCAGCCGCACCGTGTGTGCCGCTTGGCCTCGCTAATTGTTGTAATATGAACTATGTTCCACTAGGATGAATAAAGCGGTTGCTTTCTGTACCATGTTGTTGTGTGTTGCCATAAGACAAGTTCTCTGGGCTAGCAATGCAAGGTAAACCGGTCGTTCTGAGCCGGGGTGCCACAATGCTTGGTATCAGAGCCGCGCTGACTGTAGGACACGCTAGACTAAGCCGAGTTAACTGGACACTAGATATGAGTTGTAGCTGAGTGTCGGTAATAACTGTAGCTAGTTGTTTCATTGCTTGCACTGATTATATATTTCTATGCTAACCTGCTAATGGTTGTGAGTGTAGATGGCTCCGGTGTTGTATCCGTGCCAGTTGCAGCTGATGTCGTACACGTCGCCGCATCTCCTTCGTGACGTGTGGCATCGGCTGTACCCTCATGGAGACGATCCAGTCTATCGTGTGTACCGGGAGCGCCTAGCTGACTCAGTGTATGAGTATCACGCCGTGGTTACTCTACGCACCAGTTCCGATTCTGGCTCTTACACTCGTACCTCTCGTAGCGGCTACGCTTCTTCCGCTTCTCAGGTTGTCCAGTTTGCTGCATTCGAGGTACTTGTTGAGCTCCGCTACAACGAGGTCCGGATGCAGAATCACCCAGGTTTCCATTACTACCCTTCTCTCCACGATAATGGTCGTGTCCGTTTCCCTATCATTGATTCGGAGTCTGATAGTGTAGCTAGCCACCTTTCTTGCTACATCACTGCTAGCTATCTTCTGATCTATGAGCTGGCTCGTGAGCTGAGTCGTGCCCGTACTACTTTAGCCTCTACTTTAGTCTTTGCTCGCTCAACCACTACTTCTCCATCTGTAGGATTTATTCCCTACGTTCCTGCCAGTTCTAGATCCCCTGTTTCACCGGTTACTCCCCCGAGTAGCTCGGGCATCGCGACTGCGAGTCCACTTAGTGCTCCTGCCGAGTGGGTTTCACTCCTCGCCACTCCTTCAGCCCCGACGATCCACCCTCCACCTTCCCCAGAGGGAGAGCCCTCGAGGCAGCGTCGTCGTGTCACTTTTAACCCGGAGGTCTCCATTAACCCCGTTAGTTCTGGATCCGAGTCCGCTTCAGGAGAGGAACCCGCAGCGCCAGCCGAGCAGTAGAGCTTTCGAGTATTCTCAGTCATCGGGATGGAGTATGGATGTAGTCGTACGAGTCATGATGTTTCGTTTCATGTATGAGGGTAGTTGGACCTGGCATGTTGTTATCTTTCATGTATGAGTCTATGTATAATTATGTTGGACTTTATTTTATTCTCCGTATTTTCTTCATCTTTTTGGTTTCGCTTGGTTTTTGTTGCTGGCTTCTCCTCAGTTTTTGTTGAATGCTTCTCATCTCGGTTGCGTTGACTTGGGAAAAATCATATTAGGATGACGCGGGGAGGCTGCAGTAGCAATGTTCGCGAGGGTTCTCCTGTTCGGCGTTCCGCACAACAGACAGGACAATCACCCGAGCCGTACGTTCCACCACCGCCTCCACCACCAAATCCACCCTCCACCGAGCAAATTATGCGTATGTTCGAGGAAAGACGAAACAATGATCTAATGGAAATATTCAGAAGTATTCAAGCAATGGTTGGACAGAATGGAAATCAGCCTGCCCCTCACCCCAAGCTATCTGATTTTCAAAGGACTAAGCCTCCCAGTTTCAGTCAGGCCATTGATCCCTTGGATGCAAATGATTGGTTAAGAACTATGGAAAAGAAACTTGAGGTTGCTTGAACTGATGAAGAGGAAAAGGTTCCATTTGTAACACATTATCTGGAAGGCGCTGCTGCTATATGGTGGGAAAATGAGAAAGCCATATGGACTGAGAATGAAGCAATTACCTGGTCAAGATTAAAGGAGCAATTCCGGAAATATCACATCCCTGCGGGAATTATGAAGACTAAGCAGCGTGAATTTCTCGCGCTCCTCCAAGGAAGACAGTCAGTGGGAGAATATTTGCAGAAATTCAATCACCTGTCACGTTACTCTCAATATGACGTGGCCAATGAAGAAAGGAAGATAGACCGATTTCTTGGTGGATTAAACCCGCAACTTCACTGTGCTCTCAGTGTGTTCGATTTTCCTGATTTCCAAACCCTGGTGAACAAGGCTTTCATTGCTGAAAGGGAACAGGAGCTCGTGTCAGATATCAAGTCTGCCCATAATGATCACAAGCGCAAGTTTGAGCCCAAGAAGGAAATGCAACTGGTGCAGAAGGTTCGTACCTGGCAGCCAACTCCGGTGGCGTACCAGCCTAGTTGGCAACAAAATATTAACAAGACCACCACCTAAGTCAAGAATGACGTGCTCAACCCAGTTATGGAGAATCGCCTGCGCAACAATTCCTGTTATAGTTGCGGAAAAATAGGACATTATGCCAAACAGTGTCCCAAGAACAACCGGACCAATGCTACGTTCAAGCCTCAAATACATTATTTGGAAGCCAGTCCAAGTCAGCACGACGTCATGGGATACGTTCATCATATTTCAGCCGACGAAGCCCAAGAAAATCCCGAAGTCGTCATTTGTATGTTCCCTGTTAATAACATACCTGCAGTAATTTTATTTGACTCTGGGGCTTCCCACTCTTTTATTTCTCGGAGTTTTGTTGCCCAAAACAAATTTCCTTGTTCACTTTTGGGCAAGAATATGCTGGTACAAACATCTCTTATTCAAAGCAATCTTGTCTGCCGCAATCTGGAAGTCAGTATCAACGAAATCCGTTTCCCAACGTCTTTGGTACTTTTTGAGTCTGATTAATTGGATGTTATCTTGGGTATGAATTTGCTGACTCAGTACCAAGTATGCATAAATTGTGTGATCCGAGAAGTCAACTTGACTGGACAAGATGGAAAAGCTACCAAGTTTATTGCTCGTAGAAGCATACCCTCCAAAGAAATGGTTTTTACAACAATAGCAGAAATGGAACTAATTCCGGTGGTCAGTGAGTTTCCCGATGTATTCCCAAAAGAACTGCCAGGCATGCCACCTGACCGAGAGCTTGAGTTTGCAATAGAACTTGTGCCCGGAACCAGACCAATACACAAGAAATATTATCGAATGTCGTCATCTGAATTGGTGAAGCTAAAGAAATTGTTGGGGAACGTAGTAATTTCAAAAAATTCCTACGCACATGCAAGATCATGGTGATGGCATAGCAACAAGAGGGGAGAGTATTGTCCACGTACCCTCGTAGACCGTAAGCGGAAGCGTTATGACAACGCGGTTGATGTAGTCGTGCGTCTTCACGATTCGACCGATCCAAGTACCGAACGTACGGCACCTTCGAGTTCAGCACACGTTCAGCTCAATGATGATCCCCGGGCTCCGATCCAGCAAAGCGTCGGGGATGAGTTCCGTCAGCACGACGGCGTGGTGACAATGATGATGTTCTACCGGCGCAGGGCTTCGCCTAAACTCCGCGACGATATGACCGAGGTGGAATATGGTGGAGGGGGGCACCGCACACGGCTAAGGAACGATCCGTAGATCAACTTGTGTGTCATGGGGTGCCCCCCTGCCCCCGTATATAAACGAGCAAGGTAGGAGGAGGCCGGCCCTAGGAGGAGGGCGCGCCAAGGGGAGTCCTACTCCCATCGGGAGTAGGACTCCTTCTTTCCTAGTCCAACTAGGAGAAGGGGGGAAAGGAGGGAAGTGGAGAAGGAAGGGAGAGGGGGGCCGCGCCCCAAACCCTTTGTCCAATTCGGACTGGGCCTGGGAGGGGCGCGCGCCACCTCCTGGCTCCTTCCCACTAAGGCCCATCAAGGCCCAATACTCTTCACCATATTCCCGTAACTCCCGGTACTCCGAAAAATACCCGAATCACTCGAAACCTTTCCGATGTCCGAATATAGTCGTCCAATATGTCGATCTTTACACTCGACCATTTCGAGACTCCTCGTCATGTCCCCGATCTCATCCGGGACTCCGAACTCCTTCGGTACATCAAAACTCATAAACTCATAATATAACTGTCATCGTAACGTTAAGCGTGCGGACCCTACGGGTTCGAGAACTATGTAGACATGACCTAGAACTATTCTCGGTCAATAACCAATAGCGGAACCTGGATGCCCATATTGGCTTTCAGATTTGACTATGATGTACTTGTTGCATTCTTGGAAATATATTTTTTCCTACAGGTTTGTGGCAAGATAATATTTCTAAGTATGCTCTTTTGTGTACTTGGTAATTATTTTTCCTTCTTGTGACATTTATCTATGGTCATCAAAAACATACATGCACAATATATTGCCTCTATGTTGTGTTAGCTAATAGGTGAAGAACACGTGTACCACTTGGGGATTTGGTCGGCGATGCGCGCTGATGCCTTTATCATATTTTTTGGCGATTTAGTTTCTCGATCAACTGTGATATGTTTTGGGGGACTCATTGCATGTCTGTTTAGCGGCTACGATCTTTATTCTTCTACAGCACATGCATGGGTTGGGTGATGTTGAGTGTCAGGCGGGTTTTTTTTCTTGCATGCACGAGTTGGTAATTGATGCCGTTGACACGATGGTGTGGGAGTGGTGTTGCCTCGCGACTTCCTCATATCTGCCTGATTTGCTTCTAGAGAAATCGCGGGCCTTATATATGAGGATTTGGTTCCTGCTACTCCCTCCGTTTGAATTGTAGGTGTGCAGGGGTTTCCCAAGGGCGTCGAGACGAATTGTAGGCGTACAGGGGCTTCTCAAGGGTGTCAGACATGATGTGACGGCCCAAATACTTGGACTATTAACAATAACAACTACTATGCACTTGAGGTGGCAAAAGAAAACACCTTGCAATACAGAGAAGGAACGAACAAGCCACTTGAAATAAGCGGGTAGATACCTCAAAAAACAATCAACAATTCAAAAAAAAGGAATAAACA
This sequence comes from Aegilops speltoides, assembly GCA_021437245.1. Taxonomy (NCBI): domain Eukaryota; kingdom Viridiplantae; phylum Streptophyta; class Magnoliopsida; order Poales; family Poaceae; genus Aegilops; species Aegilops speltoides. The sequence continues at coordinate 459,915,207 of CM038141.1, forward strand.
AAGCAATGGCAGTTTACCATGGCCCGTCAGTAGGTAACCACACAACAAAATAAATTTACAATGCAAACAAGAATTATAGTAAAGATGTGCAACAACTTTTCTGACTTGATACCACTTTGAATGTACCCTCACTTCATATAGACACACTGTATCGACTGGCGCGGCGTGCCGCCGCACGAGCTTTGCTAGTAGAATACGACAACGTCGCTCAAAAGCTTCAGTATATACGATTTTGCATGAGAAGTATCCATATGTTAGTGACTCTTCTCCATATAGGAAATCTCCTCCATGGAATACAACAAGTTAAATCATTATTCTTGTGCCAAAAGAAAATAATTAGTTCATTATTAGTGCACATTATGATCTATTGATTTTTTAATATTTAGTAGTACTTCACTAGACTTTTATTATTTATTTTTGTTGAATGTTTGCCTATTACTCCCTCTCTCTCAGTTTACAAGGCATCTTGCGTACCCTAGGTTAAATCAATTTGACCAACCTAATACAAGTCATATATTACAAAAAGTATACCAGTGTAAACTTCAGATGTTCTATTTTCAAAAGATATAATTTTTGTGTTATATAGTTTATATTAGGGTGGTCAAATTGGCAACCTAGGTATACGCGTAGGACTTGTAAACTGAGACGGAGGGAGTAACTAGGATGAGAATGTTTTTTCTTCGTCGGGAATACGTGCATTGCATGTGCACACTAACTAGTGAATATAAAGTTCTAACTGTGGACGCGAGCCAAGCTAGGTATCCTGAAAAAAAGTAAGAGAGGAATAAAGCGAGGCCATGAATTGCATTTCTTTTAGTTGGAAAAATTGGAATTGATATGACATGATTATAGAAATATGGAGCTGGCCGACACAAAAATTCTTGTACTGCAATTATGTTGTCCTTTTTCCGACATAAATATACGCTCGTGGATTTGGTCTTTGTTTGTCTGTGTTTCGATCTACGCTTCTCTTAATCGGTGATGATTGCTGTTTTGGCGTGCTGGTCTTATTGGGTCTTAGCACGACAACTTTTTGGCTGTCTACTACAACAAGGTTTGCCCGGCGTCGATGAGGGAGGGGTGATGACGATGGCGCGCCGTGTACTATCTTGACGGTTGATGAATACTCCGTCCGTTTCTAAATATAAGACCTTTTAAGGATTCTAATGTGGACTACATACGAAGAAAAATGAGTGAATCTACGCACTAAAGTATGTCTATATACATTCGTATGTATGACCATATTGAAAGGAATGACGGGCGACAGAGGAGGCGACGGAAGGGGCGCCGAGGGCGCCCGACCGGTGAGCTCCAGATCGGGGGTCACGGCTAGGCCTCACGCCGGCGGCCGCTTCTGGGCATTAGTCGACTCCGACGAGGATGATGAAGACGGGGATGAGGATCCAGAGGCCACTCCACCATCGCCCACTCCATCGGACCTCTTCTGCGAGTTCTTTCATGCGGGGTACGACGAGGATGAGGTGGCCTCGACGGTGGATCGGGTGTTGCCGGTGGAGGATCAGGCAAGGGTCGGCCTTCATGCGAGCGAGAGGAAGGAGATGGTTAGACGCGTAGTGCATCGGCGAACGGCGGCGTCGGCACTCCGGCCATGGAAGGGCCCTCTCCCCAAGGTGAGTTTACCAAACCTAACACTTTTCGACATGATTCATCCGGATTCTTGGATCCAAGTCAAAAGGAAGAAGAGGCCGACCCGTCCGGGAAGTGTGCCGGCGGCGGCCGCGGCGATATCGCCGGCAAGGCGTGCCAGCGAGATCTCGCGGATGACTGGCGATCGTTTGAACGATCGGTTGGGCCGAACGGTCGGTGGGCCGGCTCTGAGTGAGCCGGGCCCTGTACTCCGTGGGCCTGGGGCAACTGGGTATGAGGCCCAGATTGACCTCGAGCGTACGACGGTTCTGGTCGAACGTGATCGCTCGATCGACGTAGCGGCTCGGTGCCTTCTGGCGAAGGGTCCTAGGGTTTTTCCTCGTGCGACGAGGCCGCGCTTCTGCGATCGAGGGGTCAGCCGTGCTCGACGAATTCCAGCACTCCGAAGCATGGCGGGCGGAGGACCGCCGCCGGCCAAAACCAGCAGCCACGTTGGTGTCGCTGGCAGCGTTGGGCGCGGAGGTCCGCCGGTGCCGGGTGGTGGCGGCCGCGGTGGGGCTCCGGCACCGCAGGCGCAGACGGGACGTCTTTGGCGCTGCTGGTGCTGGTCGCGCGGCCATCCCCACGCTGCCCGGCCAGGCGGCGCCGGGACTGATCGGCGTCCGACCACCACCGCATGGGGGCTTGCCCAGGCCTAGCGCTGCAGGTCGCGGGACGCAGCTGCCGGGAATCGATTTCCAGGGCCTGCCGGGGGCCGTGGTGACCTTCGGCCGCCGGCGCCTCCTCCCGTGGCTGCTGCAGGGTGGGGCAACCCAACGGCGAAGCAGCCAGCTTTGGGTGGGCAGTTCCGTCCCACGGAGGCTCAGACAGGCGCTAGGCCACCTCTTTTTGTGGCTAGACAGTCGCAAAACGCGGCGGCTCCGGTTCTGCAACAGGCGTAGTTTCAGGACGCTTCGGAAGCAGGGGGAGTTTCGGAGGTGCCTCGAGGAAAGTGGGGAGATGATGGGCTTAACGCGTATGGAGACGGACAACACCGGGGGTCCTCGTCCACAGGTGGTGGGCAGGGATATGCTTGGCAGAGTGATGGCTCCACAGAGAGACGTTTCCTGGGGCCGACGGGAGGCTTCATCGAAGGGGCATCAGGACCGGCTAACCGAAACCGCGGTGGTTTCCGGGGTAACCGTGGCCGTGGTGGTCGCTACCGCCCTAGACAGCATCCTGTGGTTGTGGATCAGACTGTGGTTGATGAGGGCACTACGGAGATGGCCATAGAGGGGGATACGGCTATGCCTGAGGTGGCTGCCTCGGATGAGGTCGTGTCGGTGGAGGGCTCTGATAGGACCGAGAAAGACCGGGTGGCTAAGTATGCTCGAAAGAAAGAAAAAATGCTTTGTTATCGGTGTGGAAATAAGGATCACTTCATTGCTGAGTGTGAGGCGGCCTTATGCGACAAGTGTGGTAAGCCAGACCATGCCTCAGGGGGTTGTCCGCTTATGAGAGAGCAGCTACCCAATCTCATGATGTATAGTGTATTTTGTTCTGAGCTTACTTTTTTTGAGTCTCCGGTCGAGAAGGAAGTCTCTGATGAGGTGCACAGTGTGACAACAGGGATTGTTAGAGTGACTAAAGGAGATGTATCTGACGTCCAGATTGTGCAGCGGCTGCGGGAGCTGGCCCCGGGCGACTTCCTCTGGGAGCTAGTCAGTCTGGAGCCTAATGCTTTCAGAGTGGAGTTTCCTTCGGTAGAGGATTTATAGAGGTTACTCAGTTTTGGGATGTGTAAGGTGCCAGGTACGGAGGGCACGGAGGGCATTCTTGAGTGTCATGAGTGGAAATTGCCTGAGCCCCAAGGAAAACCACTAACCCAGGCCTGGTTGCGTTTTTCGGGAGCACCTCACAGACCTATGCAGGATGCCAGGGTGGTGGCTAGTCTGGCTGTTTTGGTTGGAAAGCCAAAACGTGTTGATATGGTCTTCACCAGAGCTTAGGGGGTGGCTCGCATTCTTGTCAGCATTTTGGATATTGAATTTGTTCCTGATACGGTGAAGTGGGTTTATCGAGGGCAGGTGTATAACATTCAGATTGAGTTTGAGGATGATAGTTTGTTTGGTGAGGCACCTGCTGCCGTCGATGTTGACATGCACGAGGGTGATGATGGCATGGGGCGCAAAGAGCCTGAGAGTGCTGATTCTAGTCGACAGGAGGACAGACCGGGGTCCGTGGCTAAGACCACTGGAGGCACGACCGCGCCAACAGCCTCTGTACCGTCGACCACACTACGATTTGGGTCCTTTCAGCCTTCGTCTACACCTCCGAGATTATGGAGTGAGCGGGTGGAGTCTCCTGAGGAGTTTGAGTGCTCCTTACCTGAGTTGGATCTAGATGACCAGAGTGTACAGGATCGGGGTGTGGGGGGAGGCTCGGAGACAACGCTCTCGCCTTCCTCACAGGCTCCTATGGCGATGGAGATGCAGGTGACTTCCAGTGTGGTGGGAGTAAGGCAGGAGGCCTTGGTCCATCACCCTTCTGCCGCTCAGGTCGGGTCTCCGGAGAGGGAGGTGCCCTCTTCGTGGGAGCGACTGGGGCCGGACGCCTCGGTTGAGCACTCTAGAGTTTGTCCGGAGCCGGTGGCGCAGGTGGCGCTTCCTGCGACGGCTTTGGCCGTTCCCGGGGGAGGTCGTATGGGGCAGGAGGCTCCACATACCTCCCTCTCGGCTTCGACGGAGGCGGCTGCGACTGTAGTACTTGGCGGGAGTCCAGGGAAGGTGTCCCCGGTCCTTCCTTCCCCCCCTACGGTTGGGACGGTGGCTCCCAACGCCCTGAGGGGTGCGGCGGAGGGGGAGGCCGGCCAGGCGGCGCTGGCTTCTTCACATGGCCGCCTGTGTGTCGGCTTCGGGAGTACTCCCTCTCGACCTTCTGTGAGTATTGCTTCTCGAGATGAGGTTATTGCTTTCGGCGGAATCCCTGATCCGGTTTCTGGGGGACGACGGATGAGTTCCCGTCTCCAGGACCAACCGGAGGTTGATGACATGCAGCAGAGGTGCGCAATGAGAGCGGCCAAGCTTCGTGACATTGAGGTCACTACTGGTATGTCAGTCAATTTATCCAATTCTATTATGCATTTTTCTACGGATGAGATTATTCATAATGCAACTCAAGTAGGGGTCTCGTTGGGAAATAATAATTCTGAAATCTCCACCTCGGTTAATGATATTCTAGATTTGGAAGCGGAACGCGCCTTAGAAACCATTCGCAACCTAGCGGCAGTCAGGCCTATGAATGATGCGGAGATTGATGCGTTGGGGGTGAGAGTGTTAGACAATTTGTGTGCGGACCTTGCACCAAATCCAATTGGGTCTGATGAGGACGAGGATAGTATTGATGTTGGGGATAGTCAATCATCGGTTCCGGCGCCTGGTTATGAGGACCGGCCGGTAAACACTGAACAACCTAAACGTAAGTGGAAGCGGAAGGTGTATCCAGCTTCCGCAGTACGTAGAAGTGCTAGGATTCGTATGGCCAAAAAATTTCATGATGAACTATGAAAGGAATATTTTGGAATAGCAGAGGTCTTAAGGACTTGGCTAAAAGAAGGTTTCTCGCTGAGGAAACTCGGGAGCGCCGTCTAGATTTCGTTGCTCTCTCTGAAACTGGAAGAGATAATTTTACTCCTCAGTTTCTTGCTTCTCTTGTCGGTGGTATCGATTTTGACTGGCATTGCCTGCCTCCGCGCGGACGATCAGGAGGAATCTTACTGGGAGTGAGATGCGATTCTCTTGAGGTCAGGAATGTGGTAATGGGGGACTTTGCGGTTAAGTTTTGGGTTAGGTCAAAAGTTGATGGATTCGACTGGGCTTTAGTGGCGGTTTACGGAGCCGCACAACAGGAGCTTAAACCGGAATTTCTTGCGGATCTTGTTCGAATCTGTGGATCCGAACAGCTCCTAATGCTAGTCGGGGGTGATTTCAATATCATTCGACGGAGAGAGGAGAAGAACAATGATAACTTCGACGGGAGATGGTCATTTATGTTTAACACCATTATTGAGAGCTTGGATCTGAGGGAGATAGAGCTTTCTGGCAGAAAGTTTACCTGGGCTAATGCTCTGCCAAACCCAACTTATGAAAAGCTTGATCGTGTGCTGGCTAGTGTAGAGTGGGAACATAAATTCCCGCTGGTTACGGTACAAGCTTTAACGAGAGGTATATCCGATCACACACCACTGTTTGTGGACTCCGGGGAGTCCAACTATGTGGGAAACAAGAACACTTTCTCATTCGAGATGGCCTGGTTCGAACGTGAAGGTTTCTTAGACCTCGTTGCCAGGGAATGGGATAAGGGGGGTGGAGGTAGGACGGCGGTTGAACGTTGGCAGAACAAAATAAGGCACTTAAGAAGTTTCTTAAAAGGGTGGGCTAAGCACCTAAGTGGGGCTTATAAGATCGAAACGGATAGACTCCTCGCTCTTACTCAGGCCCTAGATACAAAAGCTGAATCTTCTTTTCTGCTACCCGCCGAGCTCCAGGTTAAGAACGAGGCTGAGAAGAGGTTGAAAGAGCTTCTCCGTGAGGAAGAGTTGAAGTGGGCGTTGCGCGCTAAGGTTCGCAAAGTAGTCCAAGGGGATGCCAATACTCAATTCTTTCACCTGATTGCAAATGGCAAGCACCGTAAGAAACGTATATTCCAGTTAGAGCAAGATGAAGGCACTATCATTGGGCAGGATAATCTCAAAACATACATCACTGAGTATTATAGGCAGTTATTTGGGCCGCCGGAGGTTAACTTCGTGTCTTTGGATGAGTCCAGGACTGACGATGTTCCTCAGTTGTCGGTAGCCGATAATGAGATTTTGCTGGCCCCATTTACGGAGAAGGAGGTGTTCGATGCTATAGCACAAATGAAAAACAATAAGGCTCCCGGACCGGATGGGTTTCCGGCTGAGTTCTATAAAAAGTGCTGGCACATTATTAAGGGGGATCTGCTACCTATGTTTACCGATCTTTTCACGGGACAGCTACAATTGTTTCACTTGAATTTCGGAACTATCACATTACTCCCTAAGAGAACGGAGGCTGTGCGCATTGAGCAGTTCAGGCCGATTTGCCTACTCAATGTTAGTTTCAAAATATTCACCAAGGTCGGGACGAACAGGCTCTCACAGATTGCGCTTTCTGTGGTGCAACAGTCCCAAACTGCTGTTATGCCGGATAGAAACATCCTTGAAGGGCTGGTGGTCCTGCATGAAACGCTCCATGAAATTCACTCTAAAAAATTAGATGGAGTAATTTTTAAGGTGGATTTCGAAAAGGCGTATGATAAGGTTAAGTGGCCATTCCTGCAGCAGGCATTGCGTATGAAAGGTTTTGATGATGCCTGGCGCCATCAGGTGGAATCTTTTACGCAAAAAGGGAGTGTTGGTATTAAAGTAAATGACGATATAGGTCATTACTTCCAAACTCACAAGGGCCTCAGGCAAGGAGATCCAATGTCCCCTATCTTGTTTAACATCGTGGTGGATATGTTAGCAATTTTGATAGGAAGGGCGAAGGACAAAGGACAAGTGGGTGGCCTAGTACCTCATCTGGTTGATGGGGGTGTATCTATCCTTCAATACGCTGATGATACAACTATTTTTATGGAGCATGATTTGGCCAAGGCAAGGAATATGAAGCTGTTGCTATGCCTATTTGAACAATTATCGGGGTTGAAGATCAATTTCCATAAGAGCGAGTTGTTCTGCTTTGGGAGAGCCAAAGACGAACAAGAGTCTTATAGGCAATTGTTTGGGTGCGAGTTGGGCAGTTTACCTTTCTCCTACCTTGGGATTCCGATACATCATCGTAGGCTGACTAACAAAGAGTGGAAGTGTACCGAGGATCGATTTGAGAAGAAACTGAGCTGCTGGAAGGGTAAGCTCATGTCATATGGAGGCCGGTTAATCCTGATTAACTCGGTGCTCACAAGTATGCCTATGTTCCTCTTATCTTTCTTTGAAGTCCCAGTGGGTGTTAGGAAAAGACTGGACTTCTATCGATCTCGTTTCTTTTGGCAGGGTGATGAGCACAAAAGAAAATACCGGCTTGCTAAGTGGGATATTATCTGTCGACCCAAAGACCAAGGTGGGCTTGGTATTGAGAATCTAGAAGTTAAGAACAGATGCCTTCTTAGTAAGTGGCTGTGGAAGCTCGCGTCAGGCACTGAAGCAATGTGGGCGCAAATCATTCGTAGCAAGTACCTCCAGACTAGAACGTTATCACAGGTATCAGTTAGGCCGACTGATTCGCCCTTCTGGAAGGGCCTAATGAAAGTAAAAGTATTACTGTTCAATAGGACAAAAGTGGTCCTTGGGAATGGTGCTACTACACGTTTCTGGGAGGATTCTTGGCTGGGAAACTCACCCTTGGCTATGCAATATCCGTCTTTATATCGTATTGCGCAACGACGAGAGGTATTCGTGGCAACGGTATTTCAAACTATCCCCCTTAATATTCAGTTTAGACGGTCGTTAGTGGGCAATCGATGGGAGGTTTGGCTCCAATTAGTGAGGAGACTAATGGAGGTACAACTCTCTGACCAACCTGATGTGTTACGCTGGAAGTTGACCAAGAATGGGGTATTTACAGTCAGGTCAATGTATCTTGATGTTATTAACTCGAGTTCTATTCCAACGTCCAAAAAGGTATGGGATGTTAAAGTTCCTTTGAAAATAAAAGTGTTTATGTGGTTTGTGCATAAACAAGTTATTCTCACAAAGGACAATTTGATAAAACGTAATTGGACAGGACCTACTAGGTGTAGTTTCTGTGATCGAGATGAGACGATTAAACATCTCTTTTTTGATTGCCCGCTAGCTAAGGTTCTATGGCAGACGGTGCACATAGCCTTTAATATTACTCCACCAACCACGATTACGCTTTATTTGGGACTTGGCTTAATGGGATTGACTCTGCATTAGCAAGGCATATTCGGGTGGGAGTTTGTGCGTTGATGTGGACCATCTGGTTGTGCAGAAATGATTTGGTTTTTAACAGAACATCACGAATTCATTTTTTGCAGGTTCTATTCCGAGCTACGGCTTTGATCCGTTCGTGGTCGTTACTCACTCCGATGGAGGCCAGGGAGCATTTGGTTACTGGGTCTACCCGATGGAAGATGGTTGCTCGGGTTATCTTCAACCGGTTTGGATGGCAGTCATGTAATAGGATAGGCAATTAGTTTTCCTATCTTTTTAGCCAGCCGGTTGTGGCATTTTACTTCTGGCTAGTCTGTGTTTCTAGCCTCCCGCAGTCGTTATGGGCTGCATTTCCTTTGTTTTATTTTGAGACTTTGGAACCTTGTATGCACACCTTGATGCTTTGATAAATAAGAGGGCCGTATGCATCATTCTTGATGCAGAGGCCGAGGTAACCCCCTTTTCGAAAAAAAAATGACCATATTGTTGGCGCCGTCTCTCGCAGCGCCGCTTCTTCTTCTACCTCGAGCTGCGTCTCACAGCTCTCTCTCTCTCTCTGGTGGTTTCTCTCAAACACAAACCATGGAAGAAACTCTCAAGAAACACACACACACCCACGCATGGACCAAGGAAGGAGACAATAGCTTTGCCAAGAGACACCTTCCTCTTGGTCAGCCGTGGCTACATCTTTCTTCCCTCAGCCCTCCCGGCCTTTTTCCATTACTGAATGAGATGACTATTTATACAAAGTTTGGCACTCAGCCAAGACCCACGCACTCACGCCGGCCATCACACCCGGCCACCACGTCTCCAGACTAGTTGCTCCACTAACCAACTAACTACATGCACTAACCCATGATCTTATCTTCTCCTAGAATCTCTCTAGGGTCCAAAGACTAGTACGTGCATGTAGCTGACAACTAGAGAACTACTACACGCATGCAGCTAACAAACTAACTGACTCTCTCAGTTCGTCTAGACATGATTAATCCTAACATTCACCTCCCTAATCTTGTCATGTCAACTCCTCTAATCTTGATGCAGATCACCTGCAACCTCTTGCCATGAACTTTGCCTTCGCAGCACCATCGCCCCGTCGTCGCGGCCGATCCATCTCGCCGATGGCATCACACCACTATTTAGACCACCGTCGACCAGCTTCATGCTGATCCTCATGACGGCTTCACGCCGCCGTACATCTTGTCAGCAGCATCTCACTGCCGTCTTCTTGGAACGGCATCTCACCGTCGTCTTCTCGTGGCGGCATCACACCGCCGCCTCCTCCTCGCGGCATCGCACCGTAGTCTCCTTGTCGCCGCAGCATCACGCCGTGGCCTCCTCTTGACGTGGACGACGCCTCTGCGACGCCGATCACCACGCTATCTTGCCGCACGCAGCGACCACCTCTTGACGTGCACGACACCTTCTCGACGCCGATCATCACGTCGGCTGAATCTAGCGGTATCACACCGCAACCGGCCACCAGCGGAACCATGCCGCCGATGACCTCCACCTCGCGTCGTCGACCTCCGCATCACATGGAGTCCGCCGCGCCGCCACGCAGGAGCTCCACGGCCTCCATGCCGCCGTGCAGCGCTGCCGCACTCGTCGCGGTGCCGCGCACCTCCATAGGCCGACACACGACCCAGAACTTCATCGCGCGCCGCCGATGGACGCTGCCACCGTCGGCACGCCTCCGGCTGGCAAGAGCAACGACGCCCCAAGACAACCAAGCTCATGATACCAATTGTTGGCGCCGTCTCTCGCAGCGCCGCTTCTTCTTCTACCTCGAGCTGCGTCTCACAGCTCTCTCTCTCTCTCTGGTGGTTTCTCTCAAACACAAACCATGGAAGAAACTCTCAAGAAACACACACACACCCACGCATGGACCAAGGAAGGAGACAATAGCTTTGCCAAGAGACACCTTCCTCTTGGTCAGCCGTGGCTACATCTTTCTTCCCTCAGCCCTCCCGGCCTTTTTCCATTACTGAATGAGATGACTATTTATACAAAGTTTGGCACTCAGCCAAGACCCACGCACTCACGCCGGCCATCACACCCGGCCACCACGTCTCCAGACTAGTTGCTCCACTAACCAACTAACTACATGCACTAACCCATGATCTTATCTTCTCCTAGAATCTCTCTAGGGTCCAAAGACTAGTACGTGCATGTAGCTGACAACTAGAGAACTACTACACGCATGCAGCTAACAAACTAACTGACTCTCTCAGTTCGTCTAGACATGATTAATCCTAACACATATTGAAACCTTTAAAAGGTCTTATATTATTTACAATTTAGAAACGGCGGAAGTAGATGGTTTCTCCATAAAAGAAAAAATAGCCTTTGTGAAGTCTCCGATCCGGAAAACGCAACAAGGGAGAAACCGAGAGCGGGCCGGTTATGGAGTTGTCTTTCTTCACCGGCAAGGCCGCAGCAGAGACGATCACAAAACAGAGACGGACTGACGGCCCGGGCCTTTATATACTGGAGCCCCAGGCCCCCGGTCGACGCACACGGTTGATAAAGCTAGCCCCAACAACCGACACCTTGACCCAGGAAGAAAAAGCAGCAGCGGATCGAGTCGGCGACAGCAATGGCGTTGCTCCATGTCGTGGCTTGGAGGCTTTGCGACCTCGTGACGGTACCTCTTCTATCCTGCTACAAATCTTACTATTTCCGATTTGGGGCCGAAAATCTTCATTAAATCTTCAAACTTGGGCCGATGAAAATCTTCAAATCTTTCATCTTGTTCCTTGCAAATCTTACTTCGTTTTGTGTGTTGCAGGGTCTTTTCGAGCCAACCGCAGCAGAGATGAACGTCGATGATGTGGCTCTGGAGGTCTTCAACTATCTCCGGAACAATCCAACAGAGGGTGATAAAGATTTAACCCTTGCTGAAGTGACCAGAATTTTCGAGGCTTTGTCTGTGGTGCAGAATAGAGATGGTGCCGCTACAAGCGATATTGCCTCCTTGCACTAAAGAACCGAAGAATGGCACGAAGTCGTTTTATTACAGTATACAATACTACTACTAGAAGCCTACTAGAATGTCCTGTCAACGTATGTAATGTTAATTTTGGATCTGCCTATGAACATCTATTGTAGGTTTTTGCTCGATATGGTACTCCTTGTTTCCTTTGATTTTTATCTTTTTTTTTTTTTTGAGGGAAAGCCATCATGGCGGTTTATATTTCATGTGAAAACAAGGATACATCGTTTGATAAAACATCCAATAGAAACCCTGGAGGCTCAGCCTTCCAAACAATAGTTCGAGTTGTCTCCGAGTTCCTAGCCAATACATCTGCTGCCATATTGGCTTCCCTAGGACAATGATTAAATACTATAAAACTGAAATTACGAGCTAAGAAAGAGCACTCTTCATAAATGGCCGCCGCCGGTCCGAGGGAGTTCCCACCGCTCTGCATAACCTCAATCACCTCCATGCAATCCGCTTCGACGTATAGTTTGTTGCATCCCAGATCATTTGCTAACAGCAGCCCATCTCTCAGGGCCCTTGCTTCCACCGTCGCCGCGTCCTCCACAAAGGGAATATCACCGCATGAAGCAGCCATGAAAATTCCCATGTCATCACGTAATATTGCTCCTGTACTCCCGGAGCCACTATCCAGATCAAAACCAGCATCTATATTAAGTTTCACAGTGCCTTCAGGTGGCTTCTCCCAGCCATGTCTCCTAATCCTCGCCTTCTTTTCTCTTGCTCTCGTGAAATTCTTTGCTAATGTAGCAATGGCATGTGCTGATCTGGCTGGGTCCTGTAGGAGATCCTCATGAACGTAGCGACGGCGTTCCCACCACACGTACCACACAGTAGTGGCCACTAGTTCATTACATTGGACCCCTGACATCGAAGGCTGCAAACTGCTCCTGGACAAAAATAAATCAGCTAGCGCTGAGCCTCCTTCACAATCTGTAGCAGCACATACTTCAATTACCATATGTCCCAGCCCCAGGATGCGCCATACTTCCTGGACCCTAGGGCATAAGAAGAGGGCATGTTTGATACTTTCACAATCAGCAGTACAGAGAGGACACTGCGAGCTAGTAGTCATATGTCTGTTAGCTAGAACCCCCATGCAAGGGATAGCTCCAAGTAAAGCTCTCCACACATGAATTTTTATCTTGGCCGGCACACATAATTTCCAAATGGTTCTCCAAATAGGACTAGTACTTGAGGATTGAACTGAGTTTGTCATTCTCAACTTTCGTCCATGTTGGTGTTCCCATTCTTCATAATAAGCTGACCTTACAGAGAAAATACCATTCTTATTGAAGTGCCAAGAGACAAAATCACTCATCATTCCCAGGGCCAAGGGAAGATTTCCTTTGATCTTTATCTTTACCTAATAATATTAAAGGGTGGAAGATTTCATAGTTCTTCTTCGGTCATCCCTTTATATCCATTAATTTAAAGTTAATCACAAAGATTGACGGTTGAGATTTAAAAAGATATATTGAAAGAAACATCCTAAAAAAACTACCTTTGTTGAACGTCAAATTCGTTGGGAAAGGGTTCGACTCTTTTTTTATAATATGCGTGGAAACCATACAATTGCTTGACGTGAAACGGAGCCGGCCCATACAAGTAGGAAATTAGTTGCATACAGATTGTGACCTCCATGCCGGGATCACGAAGGCGTGGCCACTGCTCCGCGCTAAAGATTATAAGCCTGAACCTGAAGATGCTAAATTGTGGAAATATTCAGGCTTATCATCTTCACCCTCAGGAATACTTCTTCTTCAGGGAGATTTGTATACTAAGTAACTAACAAGCTGCTACTACTCAGTCCTACACGCTTGTTTAATGTATTGTGTCTTGTCCGGCGTACCTAGCACGGCTCGCATTCCGTCCTCGTCTTTGTTACTCCTTACTCCCTTTGTCATCAAAAAGGCTCTTATATTATGAAATCGGAAGGAGTATTAAAGCATACAAGCTCCGTAGTCCTAATGGGTGACATCTGGCCTGCGCGCTTTGCGGGAGCTCTCGCAAATCTTCTCCATTCTCATATAATAGCTCTCATCTTCAAGGTTTTTCAATACGGTTGTCCACGAACCGAATCCCACCTTTGAATCCCCCGCATCCTCGCTACCGACAACCTCACGACACGAACATCAATCGCGGCAGCAGCGGCACCATCCAACACGAGGCGCAGTGGCATGGCCTGAACCTCCCCACTCGGAGACGCATGGGATCACGAAGGCGTGGCCACCACGATGTCTCGGCATGGAGGTCGCCCTGACGACGCCCAATGCACACGCGCGTCCCTCACTCGCCAACTTCTCTATGGCCCAACACGATTGCCATCGCCCTAAAAGAGCCAGAGGAAGAGATCGAGCCGTTTGCTCACACTGCCCCTCCCAATGGCACTGCTACGGGAGATATCTGTTGCAGTAGTTGATTGCTGCAATTAAGGAGGAAATCATTCTATTTTTAAGAAAGGAATTAGAAACCATCTGAGGAAGACGCGCCAAGGAAGAGTAGAAGTATAATACTTGAATTGACACAAGAAGATAGCTAGCTGCTGATGTTTGGTGGAAACTGAAAAGCAATCGAGGAATCTAGAAATAGTTGGGTTTTCTTTATTATTGGAAAACTAGCTAGAACTGGTTATAACAGGAACACTCGATGGCATACTCTCGAAATAGTGAGAACACACATCGCAGTGGTCGGGAACAGACGTCGTACGCGGGAAGGAGTGCACAACAAAACGATCTTGCTGGAATAACATGGAACCCACCGGAATACTACAGACTTTTTGGCGACATACATGACCGAAGCTTTCAGGTTCAGCTTCGATCAAAACACACCGTCAGTTTCAAGCCGATGAAATTTATCTTTCTTTGAAATATGCAAGGTTTGTCTTACTGTTTTCTTTTTTTACAAAAAGTTTGCAGTACTCTTGTGCATGCCTATTAGTAGTAGAATAGAAAGTAGTAACAAGCTCAATTATCTTTGGAAGTGTAGGTGGACAGTAAGCTTATGAATTCCTTAGAATGTACAGTACTATAAAACAAGAGTTTGACATATACAAGTAATCTCCACGATCCATATGCCTAAACAATCATTAATGGTGTATCTACCACACATACTATGTTTGACCGATAATGTGGAGTTGCATGGCATAAGATCTATTCAGGTTGTGCCGTTGTGGCATCATTATGAACATTGAATAATGTTATTTCTTCATTAACTTCTGTATGCACTAATCATCTGAAGTTTGTGTTGTTCATGTTGCTAAATTGATCCGGGATCATGTTTCATGTTCCAAACTACCATCCCGAGCAACCCTACTCTTAATCGGTCCATTGTTATTGTCATGAGCAACCCGTGAACTATGACCCAGTTTATCGACCCACCCCTGATTCATAGCAACATGCATTTGCCCTGTAGTTAAGGTAAAAGAAGTCCGACAACACTATCCGATGTGCATAGGATCCTAAAGGTAGTTTGACATGCTATCTGAAGAATAATAGGATCCTATGTCTCAAAACCTGATGTGCGTGCCTTACAGTGTCCCATTGCAACGCATGAGCATATGTTCTAGTAAGTACAATAATGCAAATTTGAAGAGTAAGTATGGAGTTGAGATTAGCACTCCTATGGCCTACAGGTCTAAGAACCAGATCAGAGGAGGCAATATACCAGGATATGGGATTACTTGCAGGCTGTGTTAGACACAAATCCAGGTAGTAGGTACATTGTCGCAATAAGTTCCAAAAGGAGCATGCAAGTAAGAATCCAAGGTTTCATGGTTTGTTCATCTGTTTGAATGCTTGCAAGGAAGGATTTCTGAATGGATGCAGACCATTCATAGGTGATCACTGGACTTTGTTTTCTCTGACATGTGTTCATAAATGCCTTGTTTCTAACATGTGTTGTGTGCCATTGTAGGTGTGGATGGTGATACGTCTCCAACGTATATATAATTTATGAAGCATCATGCTATTTTATTATGTGTTTTGAATGTTTACGGGCTTTATTATACACTTTTATATTACTTTTAGGACTAACCTATTAACCGGAGGTCCACCCCATATTGTTGTTTTATTGCCTGTTTCAGTATTTCGAAGAAAAGGAATATCAAACGGAGTCCAAACGGAATTAAACCTTCGGCAGCGTGATTTTTTGGAAGAATATGATCCTGGAGACTTGGAGTTCACGTCAGAAGATCCTCGAGGCAGCCACGAGATAGAAGGGCGCGCCCCCCTATAGGGCGTGCCCCCTATCTCGTGGGCCCCTCGAGCACCTCCCGAACAACTTCTTTCGCCTATATAAGCCTACATACCCTAAAACCATCAAATATCAAGATAGATCGGGAGTTCCGCCGCCGCAAGCCTCTGTAGCCACCAAAAACCTCTCGGGAGCCCGTTGCGGCACCCTGCCGGAGGGGGAACCCATCACCGGTGGCCATATTCATCATTCCGGCGCTCTCCATGACGAAGAGGGAGTAGTTCACCCTCGAGGCTGAGGGTATGTACCAGTAGCTATGTGTTTGATCTCTCTCTCTCTCGTGTTCTCTCTATGGCACGATCTTGATGTATTGCGAGCTTTGCTATTATAGTTGGATCTTATGATGTTTCTCCCCCTCTACTCTCTTGTGATGAATTGAGTTTCCCTCTTGAAGTTATCTTATCGGATTGAGTCTTTGATTTGAGAACACTTGATGTATGTCTTGCCGTGTTTATCTGTGGTGACAATGGGATATCACGTGCCACTTGATGTATGTTTTGGTGAGCAACTTGCGGGTTCCGCCCATGAACCTATGCATAGGGGTTGGCACACGTTTTCTTGACTCTCCGGTCGAAACTTTGGGGCACTCTTTGAAGTACTTTGTGTTGGTTGGATGAATCTGAGATTGTGTGATGCATATCGTATAATCATGCCCATGGATACTTGAGGTGACAATGGAGTATCTAGGTGACATTAGGGTTTTGGTTGATTTGTGTCTTAAGGTGTTATTCTAGTACGCACTCTTTTATGGATCGATCCAAAAGAATAACTTTGAGGTGGTTTCGTACCCTACCATAATCTCTACGTTTGTTCTCCGCTATTAGTGGCTTTGGAGTGACTCTTTGTTGCATGTTAAGGGATTGTTATATGATCTATCTATGTTATTATTGTTAAGAGAACTTGCACTAGTGAAAGTATGAACCCTATGCCTTGTTTCCTCTCATTGCAATACCGTTTACGCTCACTTTTATCATTAGTTACCTTGCTGTTTTTATATTTTCAGATTACAAAAAACTATATCTGCTATCCATATTACACTTGTATCACCATCTCTTCGCCGAACTAGTGCACCTATACAATTTACCATTGTATTGGGTGTGTTGGGGACATAAGAGACTCTTTGTTATTTGGTTGCAGGGTTGCTTGAGAGAGACCATCTTCATCCTACGCCTCCTACGGATTGGTAAACCTTAGGTCATCAACTTGAAGGAAATTTGCTACTGTCCTACAAACCTGTGCACTTGCAGGCCCAACAACGTCTACAAGAAGAAGGTTGTGTAGTAGACATCAAGCTCTTTTCTGGCGCCGTTGCCGGGGAGGCTAGGTAAGCGGCACTCACTCACACCCCGTCAACTAAGCTCTTTTCTAGCGCCGTTGCCTGGGAGGTGAGTGCTTGAAGGTATATCTTTAGATCTTGCAATCGAATCTTTTTGTTTCTTGTTTTATCACTAGTTTAGTTTATAAAAGAAAACTACAAAAAAATGGAATTGAGTTTGTCTCATACGCTTCATCTTTTTAATATCTTTCGTGAGAATGATGGAAAGGAAAATTGTGCTCAAGTGCTAGAAGAAGAATGCATTAAAATGCTTGGTACTAGATATTTGTATGATGAGCATGATTGCAATGTTGTTAGTTTGAATTCCTTGAATATTCGTGATGCTAATGATATGCAAAGCCTCAAGCTTGGGGAAGCTATGTTTGATGAATATGATATATTTTGTCCCCCAAGCTTTGATGAGCAAATTTATTTTGATGATAGCATGCCTCCTATTTATGATGATTATATTGATGAAAGTGGGTTTGGAAGAGTGTCAACTTTAGAAAGTAGTAATCCCACTATTTTGGAGGATGTTGCATCTTATTGTGATGAACATGAAAGTGGATTTGGAAGAGTGTCAACTTTATTTAGAGATGATTCCACTATTTCGGAAGAGGTTCCAATTGATTATGAGAACAAAGTTGCTATCTATGATGATTATTGTGATGACTTGTATGCTATTAAGAATAATGATAACCATGAAACTTGTCATCATGATTTTAGTTTTCAATTGGATTATGCCTCACATGATAGTTATTTTGTTGAGTTTGCTCCCACTACTATTCATGAGAAGAATTTTGCTTATGTGGTGAGTAATAAAATTTCTATGCTTGTAGATCATGAAAGGAATGCTTTATGTGATAGTTATATTGTTGAATTCATTCATGATGCTACTGAAAATTATCATGAGGGAGGAACATATGCTTGTAGGAATTGCAATAATATCAAGTTTCCTCCCTTTGTGTTGAAAATCTTGAAGCTATGCTTGTTTTACCTTCCTATGCTAGTTGATTATTGTTCCCATAAGTTGTTTGCTCACAAAATCCCTACGCATAGAAGTGGGTTAGGCTTAAATGTGCTAGTCATATGCTTCATGATGCTCCCGTTATGTTTCAATTTTTATCTTTTTTGTGAGCATCATTGTCATCATCATGCCTAGCTAGAAAGGCATTAAAGAAAAGCGCTTGTTGGGAGACAACCTAATATTTATCCTTACTGTTTTTTTGTGTTCACATTATTATGCTACTGTAGTAATCATGTTTTATAGCTTTTGTTTCAATGAAGTGCCAAGTAAGACCTTTAGAATAGCTTACGGTGATAGTTGTGTTGATCCTGCTGAAAAACAGAAACTTTTGCACCCAGTAAATTAGTTTTGTTAATTCACAGAAATGTGCTCTTGATCTGATTCTTTTTTATCTGGATTGGTACACGAATTTCTTAGGACTTCCCTAATTTGGTAGAATTTTTGGAGTTCTATAAGTATAAGTTTGATATAGATTACTACAGACTATTCTGTTTTTGACAGATTCTGTTTTCTATGTGTTGTTTGCTTATTTTGACGAATCTATGGCTAGTATTAAGTGGTATGAACCATAGAGAAGTTGGAATACAGTAGATATTACACCAATATGAATTTATAATGAGTTCATTACAGTACCTAAGTGGTGGTTTTATTTTCTTATACTAAGAGAGCTTACGAGTTTTCTCTTGAGTTTTGTGTTGTGGAGTTTTCAAGTTTTGGGTAAAGATTCGATGGACTATGGAATAAGGAGTGGAAAGAGCCTAAGCTTGGGGATTCCCAATGCACCTCAAGGTAATATTCAAGGACAACCAAGAGCCTAAGCTTGGGGATGCCCCGGATGACATCCCCTCTTTCGTCTCCGTTCATCGGTAACTTTACTTGGAGCTATATTTTTATTCACCACATGATATGTGTTTTGCTTGGAGCGTCATTTTATTTTGTTAGTATTTGCTTGCTGTTATTTAGAATAATGTTTTGCATCTTTATTTTCAATAAGAAAGTCAAGGATAGCCTTTACCATGCTTATTTTGCTAGTATACATGTTGCTGTTTGAAAATAGAAAGTTTACCGCTGTTGCAAAAATTCCCTAGAAAAGTCAGAGCATGATATAATGTTGAAACTTTTTTCATAACGACCTATGATAAATTTACTACAGTGGGACTTTTATTTCATAATTTTTGGAGTTAGGGAAGTATGATGAATCTTGCATTCTTTACAGACTGTACTGTTTTGACAGATTGCTATTATGTTTGCATTGTTTGCATATGTTTGCTTGTTTAGTGATTCTATTTGATAATAGGAGTATTAAATATGCAAAGGCATTTAGTATTAAATGTTGAATAATAATTTTAGTGATTTGTTACAGTAGAAAATGATAAGGTTTTGCATTGGTTTATACTAACCTATCTCATGAGTTCTTGTTGAGTTTGTTGTGGATGAAGCTTTTGATAAAAAGAGAAACCATGATATGAGAGGAATTAAGAAGACACAAAAGTTCAAGCTTGGGGATGCCCAAGGCACCCCAAGATAATATTTAAAGAAGTCTCAAGCATCTAAGCTTGGAGATGCCCCGTTAGGCATCCCACCTTTCTTCTTCAACAACTATCGGTTAGTATCGGTTGAGCCTAAGTTTTTGCTTCTTCCCATGAGTTGTGCTATCCTTGCATTGTCTTTTTATTTTGTTTTGCTTGCTGTTTGAATACAATACCAAGATCTGAAATTCTTTAATGAGAGAGAGTCTTCACATAGTTACACAATTATTTAGCTACTCATTGATCTTCACTTATATCTTTTTGGAGTAGTTTTTCATTTACTTGTGTGATTCACTTATATCCTATGAGTAAATGGTTGAATGAGTTGAATGTCATAAATCTGAAATTATATATGTCTTATTTGCTTACTCCATTGGGAGTAATGACTTCACATCTAAGAAGTAGAGGTTGTAAATTTATTGAAGGTCAGCAAGCATTGTATTGGTCATTTGAACAATTCATGAAAGAATATTGAAGGAAGAGAGATTTCATATGTAAATACACTATCCTAGACATCTTTTATAATTGGGAGCACTCATTAAGTATGACATGCTAAAGAGTTGATGTTGGACAAGGAAGACAACGTAATGGGTTATGTTTTCCGAGATATCAGTTAAAGTATATTGTCATAGATCATTCAAACATGTTGAGCTTGCCTTTCCCCCTCTTGCTAGCCAAAATTCCTTGCACCAAGTAGAGATACTACTTGTGCTTCCAAATATCCTTAAACCCAGTTTTGCCATGAGAGTCCACCCTACCTACCTATGGATTGAGTAAGATCCTTCAAGTAAGTTGTCATCGGTGCAAGCAATAAAAATTGCTCTCTAAATATGTATGATCTTTTGGTGTGAAGAAAATAGCTATATACGATCTCTTGTTATGGAAGCAATAAAAGCGACGGACTGCATAATAAAGGTCCATATACAAGTGGCAATATAAAGTGACATTCATTCGCATTAAGATTTTGTGCATCCAACCCTAAAAGCGCATGACAACCTCTACTTCCCTCTGCGAAGGGCCTATCTTTTACTTTATGTCTTTTACTTTTATGCAAGAGTCAAGGTGATCTTCACCTTTCCCTTTTTCATTTTATCCTTTGGCAAGCACTTTGTGTTGGGGTGATCCTGATATATATATATATATCCAATTGGATGTAAGTTAGCATGAACTATTATTGTTGACATCACCCAAAGGTGAATACCTTGGGAGGCCACACTATAAGCCCCTATCTTTCTCAGTGTTTGATTGAAACTCCATAACCATTAGTATTGCGTGAGTGTTAGCAAATGTAGAAGACTATATGATAGTTGAGTATGTAGAGTTTCCTATTCCTGAATAAGATGAATTGCAATTGTTTGATGACTGAGAATGAAGTTTGCTAGTTTTCAAGAAAGTTTATGGTCTATGCTTTGACATGTGAATTGCTTGTTACTTTATCGTGAGAAGTTTTATGAGATGAACTACTGTTATGACATATTATCATGCTAGAAAAGATGATTGAAATTATCATTGATTAAACTTGTGCACCTTCTAGCATTCACACTTCATAAATTCTTTCTTTATCATTTACCTACTCGAGGACGAGTAGGAATTAAGCTTGGGGATGCTGATACGTCTCCAACGTATATATAATTTATGAAGCATTCATGCTATTTTATTAGGTGTTTTGAATGTTTACGGGCTTTATTATACACTTTTATATTACTTTTGGGACTAATCTATTAACCAGAGGCCCAACCCATATTGCTATTTTAGTGCCTGTTTCAGTATTTCGAAGAAAAGGAATATCAAACGGAGTCCAAACGGAATGAAACCTTCGGCAGCGTGATTTTTTTGGAAGAATATGATCCTGGAGACTTGGAGTTCACGTAAGAAGATCCTCGAGGCAGCCACGAGATAGGAGCCCCCCTGTAGGGCGCGCCCCCTGTCTCGTGGGCCCCTCGAGCACCTCCCGACCGACTTCTTTCGCCTATATAAGCCTACGTACCCTAAAACCATCGAATATTAAGATAAATCGGGAGTTTCGCTGCCGCAAGCCTCTGTAGCCACCAAGAACCTCTCGGGAGCCCATTCCGGCACCCTGCCGGAGGGGGAACCAATCACCGGTGGCCATCTTCATCATTCCGGCACTCTCCATGAAGAGGAGGGAGTAGTTCACCATCGAGGCTGAGGGTATGTACCAGTAGCTATGTGTTTGATCTCTCTCTCTCGTATTCTCTCTATGGCATGATCTTGATGTATTGCGAGCTTTGCTATTATAGTTGGATCTTATGATGTTTCTCCCCCTCTACTCTCTTGTGATGAATTGAGTTTCCCTCTTGAAGTTATCTTATCGGATTGAGTCTTTGATTTGAGAACACTTGATGTATGTCTTGTCGTGTTTATCTGTGGTGACAATGGGATATCACGTGCCACTTGATGTATGTTTTGGTGACCAACTTGCGGGTTCCACCCATGAACCTATGCATAGGGGTTGGCACACGTTTTCTTGACTCTCCGGTAGAAACTTTGGGGCACTCTTTGAAGTACTTTGTGTTGGTTGGATGAATCTGAGATTGTGTGATGCATATCGTATAATCATGCCCATGGATACTTGAGGTGACAATGGAGTATCTAGGTGACATTAGGGTTTTGGTTGATTTGTGCCTTAAGGTGTTATTCTAGTACGAACTCTTTTATAGATTGATCCAAAAGAATAACTTTGAGGTGTTTTCGTACCCTACCATAATCTCTACGTTTGTT
The DNA here is from genome assembly GCA_021437245.1 of Aegilops speltoides. Taxonomy (NCBI): domain Eukaryota; kingdom Viridiplantae; phylum Streptophyta; class Magnoliopsida; order Poales; family Poaceae; genus Aegilops; species Aegilops speltoides. The sequence continues at coordinate 459,937,635 of CM038141.1, forward strand.
CTCCGCTATTAGTGGCTTTGGAGTGAATCTTTGTTGCATGTTGAGGGATTGTTATATGATCTATCTATGTTATTATTGTTGAGAGAACTTGCACTAGTGAAAGTATGAACCCTATGCCTTGTTTCCTATCATTGCAATACTATTTACGCTCACTTTTATCATTAGTTACCTTGCTGTTTTTATATTTTCAGATTACAAAAAACCTATATCTACTATCCATATTGCACTTGTATCACCATCTCTTCGCCGAACTAGTGCACCTATACAATTTACCATTGTATTGGGTGTGTTGGGGACACAAGAGACTCTTTGTTATTTGGTTGCAGGGTTGCTTGAGAGAGACCATCTTAATCCTACGCCTCCTATGGATTGATAAACCTTAGGTCATCCACTTGAGGGAAATTTGCTACTGTCCTACAAACCTGTGCACTTGCAGGCCCAACAATGTCTACAAGAAGAAGGTTGTGTAGTAGATATCAATGGATGCTTCATCAAGCTATCTACTGGCCAACAAATCCTTGTTGCCATAGGATGGGATGGGAATAATAACATATATCCCATTGCTTTTGCAGTTGTGGACAAAGAAAACACAAAGAGTTGGACTTGGTTTCTCACAGAACTAAAGATAGCACTTGGTGGAGAACCGGGGAGATTTGGTTATTACACCATAATCTCTGATAGACCGAAGGTAATTTCCTTGTTCTTTCTCATATTAATTGCTTTGTTGTAGTTCAAAGTGATTGCTTAGTTGTAGTTCATAGTGATTGTTTAGTAGTAGTTCATATTCATTGCTTAGTTATTGCTCATATCCATTGCTTAGTACTAGCTAGCTAGTTCCTATTATTTACTTGGATGTAGTTGTGATTTTGGTCATTTTTTCAAACAGGGCCTTCCAAATGTTGTAATCCATGTATTCCCCAATTGCCCACATAGATTCTGCCATAGACACATCTATCAAAACTTCCAGACTTCTGGTTTTAGGGGGTTGGAATTAAAGAAGTACATGGATAAGGCTAGTCAGTATTATACTAAATGTGGCCATCTTGCTGCAGTGGATGCTCTTAAACAAGAGTGTAAGGCTGCTTTGGCTTGGCTTAATAAAGTTCCTAGACATGCTTGGGATAGATATGCCATGGACTTGAATTGCAAAACTGACTTAGTTTTCAAGAATATTAGTGACATGTTTAACAAGATGATATTATATGTGAGGGGTAAACCAATAAAGACCATGGTAGATGGAATCATGACTAAGTTGATGATTAGGTTCAATGGAAATAGGACTAAGACAGAGGTTGCCTAGTGGGATATACGCTCAACATGTGTTGAGTTGCTTGAGGAAGCAAAGAAGCATTCTATGAACTGTCAATGCATCCATGAATCTAGGTGACACTTTCAACGTATTGACATCACTTTGGTTTAATGGCCTAAACATATAAAATGATATTATACTAAGCACATGCACCACATAACATCAAATTGGACTCACATCAAGTTTCATCAAGTTTTAAAACTAGATCCAACACCATAGTTCACAAAAAAATACATACTTAAAGTACTTGGTTCAGAAATTCAAACTAAAGTACTGGATAGATGAATATCATCTACATTACAACATTGTTAGATCCAACAACATAGTTCAACAATGCATACTAGATGCACACTAATCATTTAAGATGGCCTTCACCCCCTGAAAGCTTCAGCTTTATCTTTTCCTCAAACTTCTGAAGCACAAAAATGTGAAACTACAATTTATGCCTCTCTTCTATCAACCTTTCCCTCTCCTTCAAATGATTGAACTTCATATTCCTAATCACACTGGCTTGAGCACCTGTGAGGTGCTTAAGAGTGTCATACTTTTCCTGCAGCTTATTATTCTCCTCATCTTTCTTTGACAGCTCTGCCTTCAAGTTACCAACTTCATTATCTAGCTCAGCTATATTGACAGCTACATTGTCCTTCTGCTCCTGCTGATAGCTTAACTGCACAACCCTCTGCTCATGGGCATCCAAAAGAGCTTCCACATCACCAACTAACTTATCATAGTTCTCATGCAGTTTCTTCTTCTCTTTTGTTAGGTTGCGAATTGTAAATGAACTCTAAAGATTGACATTGGTCCTAGCTGCCTTACTCTCCTCATACATATTCCATAACTTGGCCAATATCTTCTCCATTGACTCTGTCCATTCAAAATCAATCCATTGAACTACTCCACAATTTATGCCTTCCTATAAAACAAACAATAAATCAATAAAGGATAAGCTAAGTGAGTGGGATCTACAAACTGCAGTGACATTCCCACTCTTAACATAAACAAAGAGCACTGTAGGTCGATAGTAGGCAGTATTATAAACACCACTAAAATCAATATGTTTATTAAAGACATCTATTGTTAAAGAGTACAAGGAACTAATCTGTACAACAAGCAAATGGGACAACAATTGTTAACATATAAACAATAACCATTGTTGAAGAGGTTCAGTAAACAAGGCATTAAGCACTAACCATAATAAACAATGACTACCATGCACTAATGACAACACAGGTCTAAACAAAGACCAAGAAATTAACAAACTAAACAACTTGATAAACAAAGCATTAAGCACTGCCAGATCAAACAGTGTGTACCAATCATTAGACAGAGCCAATGAGCAGCTTCCACTAAACAGGTTCTGAAGCATACCTTCTGAGCACACCCAAGAAACCTCATGTCGGTGTGCATTCCTTCAAATGCAACAAAGCCCTCTGCCGGCTCACTGTGTTCGCACAACACATTAACATCTGCGTCAATGTCGCTGAAGTTTGGATCGTGCATGGTAGCAGAAAGTTGTGGGAGCAAACAAAGAAAGCCCTAGGTTTAGATCGGGCTCATTCACAGAATCCCCAATTCACTAACCCTAACCCTGGCTCTAGCTCTCTAACAAACTGACCTTGATAATGCCATCGCAGGAGGAGGTGACATCACGACTGAATCATCACTGGTCTCACCGTCTTTCCATGACACCATGGCACGGCAGAGCAGAAGGACGGCGGGGGAGAAGAACAGAGAGTGAGGAGAGGGAGAGCCAAATGTGAAAGAGTGAGGAGAGAGAATGCGGTTTTGATCGAGACAACGTGGTTGATGTAACTGTAGCGACGTTAGACGGCGTCAGATCGTGCCGTTATGCCATGTTACCAAAACAGGGCCCCACATGTCATAATAGAGCTTAAAATGCCCGAACATATTGTTCAGTGGTTTCTGCAGATGATTAGGCCGAAAATTAGTGTTTTCTCCACTACTATTTTCGTAGAAGAGTGTTTTCTGCAACCATACGCATCAATCTGTTGGTTTTCTGCAATTCACTCCATTTCATATGTGCATCAATGGGTTCACGAGAGGGAAAGCAAACTTAGATAATCAAGAAGCAAATTTTTTTTTTTTCGCATCGACAATAAGTAAACCCATCTACTTAATAATAAGATGAAATAATTCGTCTGAAAAAGATAATAATGAAACAATTCCCCACCTGCCTCGCCTGGCCGACGCGTCGCCAACACACCCTCTTCCTCGCACTCACTCGGATGACTGTTGGCCTCGCACCTAGGGCTTGGAACAATCACTACGCTCGCGCTCCTCACTCTCGGATCGGTCGACGCGTTTGATACGTCTCCAACGTATCTATAATTTTTTATTGTTCCATGCTATTATATTATCTGTTTTGGATATTTTATATGCATTAATATGCTATTTTATATTATCTTGTTTTTGAGCTTTGCAGAAAATGAATACTAAACGGAGTCCAAACGGAATAAAACTTCACGATAATTTTTCTTGGACCAAAAGACACCCAGGGGACTTGGAGTGCAAGCCAGAAGAGACATGAGGCAGCGGCAAGGGTGGAGGGCGTGCCCTAGGGGGGGGGGGTGATACGTCTCCAACGTATCTATAATTTTCTATTGTTCCATGCTATTATATTATCTGTTTTGGATGTTTTATATGCATGAATATGCTATTTATTTTTAATTTTTGGACTGCCCTGGCAGCGTACCAGACGTCATTCGGGTGGGCTGGCCCTGCTCCCGTCTTCATCGACCTCACCGGCGATGGCGACGTCGACGTCAAGGGCAAGGGCAAGGCCGTCGACGTCTATGGCAGCGTGCGAGCAACATTGTGCGGGCGGCAGCGTGCGGGTGCGGACTTTTTTTATGTTTTAATTAATGTTTAATTAGTTTTAAGTGGACTTTGGCTGGCGGTTGACCGGCCACTTATGTTTAATTATGTTTATATATGCGAGCTCTTTTTTCCATGCTGGCACATTTGGGGCTGCTCCCATTGGGCGGTCAAGCCGACCCATTTGAGAATGCGGATGCGCACGTCCGCCTGGCCGACCTAAACAGACAAAAAGCGGACAAAAAGCGCGTCCGTGTGGGCCGCCCCGTTGTAGTTGCTCTAACGTCAAGGTGGGAATGTTGGTATTGATCTAAGGCCCAATGGGCTAATCAGAAAAAAACAAAGGATAAGTTAACGTGAGGGAAGGGTAACGAACCAATGATAGTTCTCCTCGACCCCGACTTACGCGCCCTGATCGGGGGCACCCTAACCAACTATGATTTTGGCTCCCTCTCGCCAGCGCACATATAAAAGATGGGAAGCAGCCAACACCTACATTAGACTAGTTCTCGTACGGTTTACTCCTGCTCTTCACATCCCAAAACCCTAACCTATCTGGGGCAGCGCTGCATGACGGGAAGATCATCTCCAAGCTTTGCCCCTGTTCCGGGGCAGTGCCGGTGGTGCCCGGAGGGACGCTGCTACCTGCTGCGACCGTCTACTTCGAGCCTGCATCAAGCAGGCACCGGACTTCGCATCGCCTACACCAATGGCTGCTTCAATTGGTGGTAAGATCTTAATCTTCCTCTCTGATCTATGCAATTAGGTGATCTAATGTCTGGCTTACGATCTGTTAAGTAGTCCCTGCAGGATTAATTAAGCCTAACATCAACTACTGCTGATCATGGAGAGTAACTGCAGTGAACTCATCGTGCTGGTCAATTCATCAACCCCCAGAACATTGCGGTACTCGTCGGTGTTAAAAATATCCTGGACTTATTCAAGAAAGAAATGTGTCGTTTGTTATGATCAGTTGTGAATCCAACTCTGTGAATCATGGCTTAACGCAGCTAGGTAAGAACAGGTGAAAACACTAGTTTGGCTTCAAAATTCCCTCCGAAAATTGCTGCTGCCATGAACTCTGGTGGTATCTACGACTGTCTAGCTAGCTGGCCGAACCCAAAAAGAAAAAGGTGTGTGTCCTTCAACAATAAACCTTCCCAGTACAATCCTGTTGTGTTTTTCAGACACAAACACGCTCTGAAAATTTGTAAAGTCTCCGGTCCGGAAAACATAACACGTCAGAAAGAGAGAGCAGGCCGGTTGTGGAGTTCTCCCTTTCATACTTGACAAGGCAAATCAATCAAAAAAAGAGACGGACGGACGGCCAGCCATGAACGTGTTAATATTAATTAGGATCTTCCCTATTTTCTTGCCTCGCCCATGAACACCTAGTTGTAGTTATGCACTAGACTGAGGTGTAACTTAACTTCACATTTTGTCGATGGTGGACACACCATTGCACTCTATTGTCACCTCTCTCAGCCTGCTGCAGGGGAAACACTAGATCTGGGCGGTTGGTACGCTCGGCTCGCCATCGGGCGGCTTGATGAGGCCATCAGATTAGATGGTGTGCATTGCTGCGAGGTCAAAGCACATAATAAAGGTTGTACATGCAGCGACATGGGTCGCCATAAAAGTGGCTATTCTGTTGATCTATGCATTTATTCTGCCAGGCTTAGTTGACAGCCTAAAAATGCAAAAAAGAAGGTCTTTGTTCCACGGAAGCACCGCCATCGAGAAGCATGTTAACCCAATGGATGCCTGACTCTAGCGATGTCTAGGGCAAACGGTTGGAGGGGTGGCAAGCGAGCGCGGGTAGTGAAACGTGGTGAAGGCGAGCGATGTCCCGAACACACGGCAGTGGCAAGGTAGTTATTGTTGGGGAACGTTGCATAAAATAAAAAATTTCCTACGTTCACCAAGATCAATCTATGAGTTCATCCAGCAACGAAAGAGGGGAGTGCATCTACATACCATTGTAGATCGTGAGCGGAAGCGTTCAAGAGAACGGGGTTGAGGGAGTCGTTCACGTCGTGATCCAAATCACCGGAGATCCTAGCGCCGAACGGACGGCACCTCCGTGTTCAACACACGTACGGTCAGCGTGACGTCTCCTCCTTCTTGATCCAGCAAGGGGTAAGGAGAGGTTGATGAAGATCTAGTAGCACGACGGCGTGGTGGTGGATGCAGCAGGGATCCGGCAAGGCTTCGCCAAGCGTCTGCGGAAGGGAGAGGTGTAGCAAGGGGCAAGGGAGGCGCCAAGATGCAGGGTGCGGCTGCCCTCCCTTCCCTCCTCTTTATATAGGGTCCCCAGGGGGGCGCCGGCCCTAGGAGATGGGATCTCCTAGGGGGGCGGCGGCCAAGGGGGGGGGAACTTGCCCCCCAAGGCAAGTGGAGGCGCCCCCTCCCGTAGGGTTCCCAACCCTAGGCGCAGGGGGCCCAAGGGGGGCGCACCAGCCCACCAGGGGCTGGTTCCCCTCCCACTTCAGCCCACAGGGCCCTCCGGGATAGGTGGCCCCACCCGGTGGACCCCCGGGACCCTTCCGGTGGTCCCGGTACAATACCGGTGACCCCCGAAACTCTCCCGATGGCCGAAACAACACTTCCTAGATATAATTCTTCACCTCCGGACCATTCTGGAGCTCCTCGTGACGTCCGGGATCTCATCCGGGACTCCGAACAACTTTTGGTTTGCTGCATACTAATATCTCTACAACCCTAGCGTCACCGAACCTTAAGTGTGTAGACCCTATGGGTTCACCGATGCCTCTCCGGTCAATAACCAATAGCGGGATCTGGATACCCATGTTGGCTCCCACATACTCCTCGATGATCTCATCGGATGAACCACGATGTCGAGGATTCAATCAACCCCTTATTCAATTCCCTTTGTCAATCGGTACGTTACTTGCCCGAGACTCGATCGTCGGTATCCCAATACCTCGTTTAGTCCCGTTACTAGCAAGTCACTTTACTCGTTCCGTAATGCATGATCCCGTGACCTGACACTTGGTCACATTGAGCTCAATATGATGATGCATTACCGAGTGGGCCCAGAGATACCTCTCCGTCATACGGAGTGACAAATCCCAGCCTCGATTCGTGCCAACCAAGCAGACACTTTCGGAGATACCCGTAGTGTACCTTTATAGCCACTCAGTTACGTTGTGACGTTTGGCACACCCAAAGCACTCCTACGGTATCCGGGAGTTGCACAATCTCATGGTCTAAGGAAATGATACTTGACAATTGGAAAAGCTCTAGCTAAACGAACTACACGATCTTTGAGCTATGCTTAGAATTGGGTCTTGTCCATCACATCATTCTCCTAATGATATGATCCCGTTATCAATGACATCCAATGCCCATAGTCAGGAAACCATGACTATCTGTTGATCAACGACCTAGTCAACTAGAGGCTCACTAGGGACTTGTTGTGGTCTATGTATTCACACGTGTATTACGATTTCCGGATAACACACTTATAGCATGAATAATTGACAATTATCATGAACATAGAAATATAATAATAACCATTTATTATTGCCTCTAGGGCATATTTCCAACAGTCTCCCACTTGCACTAGAGTCAATAATCTAGTTACATTGTGATGTATCGAACACCCATTGCGTCCTGGTGTTGATCATGTTTTGCCCTAGGGAGAGGTTTAGTCAACGGATCTGCTACATTCAGGTCCGTATGTACTTTACAAATATCTATGTCTCCATCTTGAACATTTTCACGGATGGAGTTGAGCGGCGCTTGATGTGCTGGTCTTCTTGTGAAACCTGGGCTCCTTGGCAAGTGCAATAGCTCCAGTGTTGTCACGGAAGAGTGTAATCGGCCCCGACGCATTGGGTATGACTCCTAGGTCGGTGATGAACTCCTTCACCCAGATTGCTTCATGTCTTGCTTCGAGGCTGCCATGTACTCCGCTTCACATGTAGATCCCGCCACGACGCTTCGCTTGCAACGCACCAGCCATCGCCCCACCATTCAAAATATACACATACCGGTTTGTGACTTAGAGTCATCAGATCTGTGTCGAAGCTAGCATCGGCGTAACCCTTCTGACGAGCTCTTCGTCACCTACATATCTGAAACATGTCCTTAGTCCTTTTCGGTACTTAAGGATATTCTTGACCGTTGTCCAGTGTTCCTTGCCGGGATTACTTTGGTACCTTCCTACCAAACTTACGGCAAGGTTTATATCAGGTCTGGTACAAGTCATGGCATACATGATAGACCCTATGGCTGAGGCATAGGGGATGACACTCATCTCTTCTTTATCTTCTGCCGTGGTCGGGCATTGAGCCGAGCTCAATTTCACACCTTGCAACACAGGCAAGAACCCCTTCTTGGACTGATCCATATTGAACTTCTTCAATATCTTATCAAGGTATGTGCTTTGTGATAGACCTATGAGGCGTCTCGATCTATCTCTATAGATTTTGATGCCTAATATGTAAGCAGCTTCTCCAAGGTCCTTCATTGAAAAACACTTATTCAAGTAGGCCTTTATGCTGTCCAAAAGTTCTATATCGTTTCCCATCAAAAGTATGTCATCCACATATAATATGAGAAATGCTACAGAGCTCCCACTCACTTTCTTGTAAACGCAGGCTTCTCCATAAGTCTGCATAAACCCAAACGCTTTAATCATCTCATTAAAGCGAATGTTCCAACTCCGAGATGCTTGCACCAGCCCATAGATGGAGCGCTGGAGATTGCATACCTTGTTAGAATTCTTAGGGTCGACAAAACCTTCCGGCTGCATCATATACAGTTCTTCCTTAAGGTGACCATTAAGGAAAGCCGTTTTGACGTCCATTTGCCATACCTCATAATCATAGTATGCGACAATTGCTAACATGATTCGGACGGACTTCAGCTTCGCTACGGGAGAGAATGTCTCGTCGTAGTCAATCCCTTGAACTTGTCGATAACCCTTAGCGACAAGTCGAGCTTTATATATGGTAACATTACCATCCGCGTCCGTCTTCTTCTTAAAGATCCATTTGTTTTCTATTGCTCGCCGATCGTCGGGCTCTGCCATAGTCCACACTTCGTTTTCATACATGGATCCTATCTCGGATTGCATGGCTTCAAGCCATTTGTTGGAATCTGGGCCCGCCATCGCTTCTTCATAGTTCGAAGGTTCACCGTTGTCTAACAACATGATTTCCAAGACAGGGTTGCCGTACCACTATGGTGCGGAACGTGTCCTTGTAGACCTTCAAAGTTCAGTAGGAGCTTGATCTGAAGTATCTTGATCATCATCATTAACATCCTCTCTTGTCGGCGCAGGCACCACAGGAACATTTTCCTGAGTTGCGCTACTCACTGTTTCAAGAGGCATTACTTCGTCAAGCTCTACTTTCCTCCCACTTAATTCTTTCAAGAGAAACTCTTTCTCCAGAAAGGACCCGTTCTTGGCAACAAAGATCTTTCCTTCGGATCTTAAGTAGAAAGTATACCCTATGGTTTCCTTAGGGTATCCTATGAATACACATTTTTCCGACTTGGGTTCGAGCTTCTCAGGTTGAAGTTTCCTGACATAAGCATCGCATCCCCAAACTTTTAGAAACGACAGCTTAGGTTTATTCCCAAACCATAATTCATACTGTGTCGTCTCAACGGATTTAGATGGTGCCCTATTTAAAGTGAATTTAGCTGTCTTTAGAGCGTGTCCCCAAAATGATAGCGGTAAATCTGTAAGTGACATCATAGATCACACCATATCCAATAGAGTGCGATTATGACGTTCGGACACACCATTTCGCTGAGGTGTTCCAGGCGGCGTGAGTTGTGAAATGATTCCACATTTTCTTAAGTGCGTACCAAATTCATGACTTAAATATTCTCCCCCACGATCTGATCGTAGGAACTTTATCTTTCGGTCACGTTGATTCTCTACCTCATTCTGAAATTCCTTGAACTTTTCAAAGGTCTCAGACTTGTGTTTCATCAAGTAGACATACCCATATCTACTAAAGTCATCAGTGAGAGTGAGAACATAACGATATCCTCCGCGAGCCTCAACGCTCATTGGACCGCACACATCAGTATGTATGATTTCCAATAAGTTGGTTGCTCGCTCCATTGTTCCGGAGAACGGAGTCTTGGTCATCTTGCCCATGAGGCATGGCTCGCATGTGTCAAACGATTCATAATCTAGAGACTCTAAAAGTCCATCAGCATGGAGCTTCTTCATGCGCTTGACACCAATGTGACCAAGGCGGCAATGCCACAAGTATGTGGTACTATCGTTATCAACTTTACATCTTTTGGCATTCACACTATGAATATGTGTAACATTACGCTCGAGATTCATTAAGAATAAACCATTCACCAGCGGGGCATGACCATAAAACATATCACTCATATAAATAGAATGAGTAGCCATCTCGAATTAAACGAGATCCTGATACAATGTTCATGCTCAAAGCTGGTACTAAATAACAATTATTGAGGTTCAAAACTAATCTTGTAGGTAAATGTAGAGGTAGGGTGCCAACAGCGATCACATCGACCTTGGAACCATTCTCGACGCGCATCGTCACCTCGTCCTTCGCCAGTCTCCGCTTATTCCGCAGCTCCTGCTTTGAGTTACAAATGTGAGCAACCGCACCGGTATCAAATACCCAGGAGCTACTACGAGCACTGGTAAGGTACACATCAATTACATGTATATCACATATACCTTTGGTTTTGCCGGCCTTCTTGTCCGCTAAGTACTTGGGGCAGTTTCGCTTCGAAACCACTTCCTTGCAATAAAAGCACTCGATCTCGTGCTTGGGTCCATTTCTTGACTTCTTCCCGGCAATCGGCTTACAGTAGCGGCAACTTCCTTGCCGTCCTTCTTGAAGTTCTTCTTACCCTTGCCCTTCTTGAACTTAGTGGTTTTATTCACCATCAACACTTGATGTTCCTTTTTGATCTCAACCTCTGCTGATTTCAGCATTGAATATACCTCAGGAATGGTCTTTTCCATCCCCTGCATATTGAAGTTCATCACAAAGCTCTTGTAGCTTGGTGGGAGCGACTGGAGAATTCTGTCAATGACCGCGTCATCCGGGAGATTAACTCCCAGCTGAGTCAAGCGGTTGTGCAACCCAGACATCTTGAGTATGTGCTCACTAACGGAACTATTTTCCTCCATCTTACAGCTAAAGAACTTGTCAGAGACTTCATAGTTGCTGCCATCGTCTTTCAGCTTGGTTTTCTCTAGGAACGCGTTGAAGTTCAAGTGGACATGAGCGTTGGCCATTTGATCTACAAGACATATTGTAAAGATTTTAGACTAAGTTCATGATAATTAAGTTCATCTAATTAAATTATTTATGAACTCCCACTTAGACAGTGTCCGATCATCACGTGAGACGGACTAGCTAACATCGGTGAACATCTTCATGTTGATCGTATCTACTATACGACTCATGCTCGACCTTTCGGTCTTCCATGTTCCGAGGCCATGTCTGTACATGCTAGGCTCGTCAAGTCAACCTAAGTGTATTGCGTGTGTAAATCTGGCTTACACCCGTTGTATTCGAACGTTAGGATCTATCACACCCGATCATCACGTGGTGCTTCGAAACAACGAACCTTCGCAACGGTGCACAGTTAGGGGGAACACTTTTCTTGAAATTATTGTGAGGGATCATCTTACTTACTACCGTCGTTCTAAGTAAACAAGATGGAAAACATGATAAACATCACATGCAATCATAATAGTGACATGATATGGCCAATATCATATAGCTCCTTTGATATCCATCTTCGGGGCTCCATGATCATCTTCGTCACCAGCATGACACTATGATCTACATCATCATGATCTCCATCATCGTGTCTTCGTGAAGTTGTCACGCCAACGACTACTTCTACTTCTATGGCTAACGCGTTTAGCGATAAAGTAAAGTAGTTTACATGGCGTTCTTCAATGACACGCAGGTCATACAAAAATAAAGACAACTCCTATGGCTCCTGCCGGTTGTCATACTCATCGACATGCAAGTCGTGATTCCTATTACAAGAACATGATCTCATACATCACATATGTATATCATTCATCATTCATCACAACTTTGGCCATATCACATCACAAAACACTTGCTGCAAAAACAAGTTAGACGTCCTCTAATTGTTGTTGCAAGTTTTTACGTGGCTTCTATAGGTGATCTAGCAAGAACGTTTTCTTACCTACGTTAAAGCCACAACGTGATTTGCCAACTTCTATTTACCCTTCATAAGGACCCTTTTCATCGAATCCTCTCCAACTAAAGTAGGAGAGACAGACACCCGCTAGCCACCTTATGCAACTAGTGCATGTTAGTCTGTGGAACCTGTCTCACGTAAGCGTACGTGTAAGGCCGGTCGGAGCCGCTTCATCCCACAATACCGCTGAAGCAAAATAAGACTAGTAGTGGCAAGAAAGTTGACAACATCTACGCCCACAACAAATTGTGTTCTACTCGTGCAAAGAGAACTACGCATAGACCTAGCTCTTGATGCCACTGTTGGGGAACGTTGCATAAGATAAAAAATTTCCTACGTTCACCAAGATCAATCTATGAGTTCATCCAGCAACGAGAGAGGGGAGTGCATCTACATACCCTTGTAGATCGCGAGCGGAAGCATTCAAGAGAACGGGGTTGAGGGAGTCGTTCACGTCGTGATCCAAATCACCGGACATCCTAGCGCCGAACGGACAGCACCTCCGCGTTCAACACACGTACGGTCAGCGTGACGTCTCCTCCTTCTTGATCCAACAAGGGGGAAGGAGAGGTTGATGAAGATCCAGCAGCACGACGGCATGGTGGTGGATGCAGCAGGGATCTGGCAGGGCTTCGCCAAGCGTCTGCGGAAGGGAGAGGTGTACCAAGGGGCAAGGGAGGCGCCAAGATGCAGGGTGCGGCTGCCCTCCCTTCCCCCCTCTTTATATAGGGTCCCCAGGGGGGCGCCGGCCCTAGGAGATGGGATCTCCTAGGGGGGGCGGCCAAGGGGGGGAACTTGCCCCCCAAGGCAAGTGGAGGCGCCCCCTCCCGTAGGGTTCCCAACCCTAGGCGCAGGGGTGCCCAAGGGGGGCGCACCAGCCCACCAGGGGCTGGTTCCCCTCCCACTTCAGCCCACGGGGCCCTCCGGGATTGGTGGCCCCACCCGGTGGACCCCCGGGACCCTTCCGGTGGTCCCGGTACAATACCGGTGACCCCCGAAACTCTCTCGATGGCCGAAACAGCACTTCCTATATATAATTCTTCACCTCCGGACCATTCCAGAACTCCTCATGACGTCCGGGATCTCATCCGGGACTCCGAACAACTTTCGGTTTGCTGCATACTAATATCTCTACAACCCTAGCGTCACCGAACCTTATGTGTAGACCCTACGGGTTCGGAGATATGCGATATGACCGAGACGCCTCTCCGGTCAATAACCCACAGCGGGATCTGGATACCCATGTTGGCTCCCACATACTCCTCGATGATCTCATTGGATGAACCACGATGTCGAGGATGCAATCAACCCCGTATTCAATTCCTTTGTCAATCGGTACGTTACTTCCCGAGACTCGATCGTCGGTATCCCAATACCTCGTTTAGTCTCGTTACCGGCAAGTCACTTTACTCATTCCGTAATGCATGATCCCGTGACCAGACACTTGGTCACACTGAGCTCATTATGATGATGCATTACCGAGTGGGCCCAAAGATACCTCTCCGTCATACGGAGTGACAAATCCCAGTCTCGATTCGTGCCAACCCAACAGACACTTTCGGATATACCCGTAGTGTACCTTTATAGCCACCTAGTTACGTTGTGACGTTTGGCACACCCAAAGCACTCCTACGGTATCCGGGAGTTGCACAATCTCATGGTCTAAGGAAATGATACTTGACAATTGGAAAAGCTCTAGCTAAACAAACTACATGATCTTTGAGCTATGCTTAGAATTGGGTCTTGTCCATCACATCATTGTCATAATGATGTGATTCCGTTATCAATGACATCCAATGCCCATAGTCAGGAAACCATGACTATCTGTTGATCAATGAGCTAGTCAACTAGAGGCTCACTAGTGACTTGTTGTGGTCTATGTATTCACACGTGTATTATGATTTCCGGATAACACAGTTATAGCATGAATAATAGACAATTATCATGAACACAGAAATATAATAATAACCATTTATTATTGCCTCTAGGGCATATTTTCAACCGTTATAGTTGGACAAAATCTGGAGGGCAACGTATGACGATCGTTGGAGATATGGGATTCAATGCAAATCTACATGACATGTAGGCATGGCGTGTGAATAGAAAAGGTGAAATTATGGCAGCCGCATGGCCCGCATCCTCACAGCAAACGTTACTGCTTTGATTGACATGACAAGTAGTAAGTCCCACAAAGGAGGAGACGGGTGAAACGAAAGAGGGACGAGTCCTGTTCTGGCGGCTACTCAAGGAGAAGACGCGTGCGGGCATGTGACTAATTTCGCTACATTCGTTAGTGGCACAACAATAATTCATGAAAATTTAGTGGCAGCCTTCCGATATTCCAAGTACATAGTGGCACAGACCAAATTTGCCTAATCACTGTGGTGATATTTAGATCTTTATTTTTTCAACAAAGGTGGATTTCATTGATGCAAATAAAGCATCAAATGGATCCAAACAATATGCCTGGCCTTTACATAGCTAAGAGCCTAAGATGCACACAACCAACACGAACATACACACACACACACACACTACTAAATACGACGGCAAATAGCAAAGCTATACAAAACCAAAACTATGCCTTGTAAGGAAAAGGAAAAAAGCGAAGAGATCAAAACAATAATGGACAAACTACAAAATGACCATACCAGATTTGAGTGGCGATGCAAGTGAGCGGAGATCTAAATAGCCGTTTACATGGAGCTATCAGAGAACATAAAATCTATTACCACTGTTCCGAATTATAAGATGTTTTGGATATTTTTAAATGTACTACATACAAATTAACATGAGTGAACAAACACATTAAAACACGTCTATATACATCCGATTTAGAAAAAAACTTAAAAAAAATTATAATTCGAAACGGAGGAAGTAGTTGTTGTCTAGGTAATTGGTCATTCAGGTAAACTTGTCATGTCTATATACAGAAACATGTCATCTTGTACAAATGCTGAAAAA
Organism: Aegilops speltoides; assembly: GCA_021437245.1. NCBI lineage: Eukaryota > Viridiplantae > Streptophyta > Magnoliopsida > Poales > Poaceae > Aegilops > Aegilops speltoides. The sequence continues at coordinate 459,952,966 of CM038141.1, forward strand.
GAAACTCTGAAATTGGATGTCTTCGCTCATGATCTCCACTACTATTAAACATGCGAGTTATGGTAGAAACATTAGATCTCAATCACATATCCACCATTCATCAATGGTCAAGATTGTCCCTATGTTGTATCTCATATAATGCACATGTTTACTAAATGTTTTTAACCATCACTACAATACCTTAATTAGAAATCATTGAAACTTAATTACACCTTCATTAAGACAAATCGTCACACCATGTATCACATGGATCCGGCTTGCCTGCTCCCTTGCCTGCTCCCATCCAAGTCTCGTCCGTATCACATATCATCTTCAGAACACCTTAATTAGGAATAATTACAACTTAATTACACCTTCATTAGGAAACAACCGTCATACCATATATTACGTAACTGAAAAAACACGTTAGTCAAACATCACGCGCCACACACCTCCCTCCACCGAACCTCCTCCTCAAAAAGTTCTTCTGCTCTGGAAAGAAAAAAACGAATGTATCCCCAGCTCATGCCGCTTCCGTACCTACGCATGCGCTCCTTCACGCCGGCCCATCTCTCTCCCATCGCATGCCTCTTCCGACCCAACCGCTCGACAAATATGTAGTATGTATCTGATCGGAGGCAGAAATTACCAAATTAGCGTGTTGAGGAGGGCTGGTTAGTGGATTTTTTAGAAATCATGCCATATTAATCTCCAAAGTAGGCCGGGGCCCCTGCTAGCCCCTCCCTCCGCCACTGTATGTGGTGCGTGTAGAAAGGAAAATGTATGGAGGAAAATGAGTTATTTTTTGTTTATTTGAACGACAAATTCCTATTTCCTTTGCTTAGCCTACAAATCTGTGTATTATCTAATGTTTTTTACACAGACACGTAGATAACATCTACATGTACATATAGAATAACTTGGTTTTACTGAAACATTTAAATATCATCTTTTTAGTTGTTGGAAAATGGAATAATACTATATGTTCTATATGTACAAACCAAATTACCTTAGAGTATCAACAGCCAAACTCCTCAAACGTTGCCAATACGTCCGGGCGGACGGCATGGTCAATGACTGACGCGAGAACTATTTCTCGCGATATGCGAGATGGAAGGTACTCTCCCTGAAGCTTTTTACCCCATACTGTAGTTGCTGGACCGGCCCGTTTTGTCTATTCTTTCCTTCGCTGAGATCGTTCGATCGAGTGAGTTTGCTGGTTTGCTCGCCACGCTCTGTTTTTCTTTTCTTTATTTCTTCACATTTGTTTTGTTTTTTCTGTTGGTTTTCTTTGCTGATTTTTATGTGTTTTACATTGGTTTTCTTCGGTGGTTCTTCGCTTTGTGTATTTTATTTTATTTTGTTCTCTTTTGTTTTTCTTTAATTTTCTTTATTTTCTTCGTCAGTTTTCTTTGTTTATCTTTTTTTTAATATACTATGATTTTCTTTTTTTCATTGTTTCATTATACTTGATTTTATTTTTGAAGGTTTTCTTTGTTTTTGTGTACACAAGAAACATTTTTCTTTATACACATTGAATATTTTTCAAATATACATTTTTAGTGTACGCAATATACATTTTTAGTGTACACATGAAACATTTTTTGATACACATTGAATATTTTCAAATACGTAATCTACATTTTTCTCAAATACATGTTCTTCAACACTTTTTGGACTAAATGGTCAGCATTTTTTTAATAAATATTCAACATTTTTCTATACACATTTAAAATTTTTAAAATTCTTGATTGACATGTTTCGACTACTTGCTTAACATTTTTCCAAATGCTTGATTAACATATTTTAAATACATTACCAACTTTTTTCACAAACATTCTATATTTTCTGTATATATGTTTCGTATATATGGTCAACATTTTTATATACACACTTTAAAGTTTTTCAAATACTTGATTAACATTTTACAAATAGAAGATGAACATTTTCTAGTACAAGGTCAATTTTTTCTATGCACATTTTAACATTTTCTAAATGCTTTGCCACATTTTTCAAATTCAAGATTCACATTTTTAATGCATGATCAACATTTTTCTATATACATTTACATTTTCCAAATTCTTGATTAAAATTTTTGAAATACTTTTTCAATATTTTTTTAAATGCTTGATTAACATTTCCATAAACATGATCAAAAGATTAATATTTTTTAATACATGGTCAACATTTTTTCTATACACATTTAATTTTTTTGAAATTCTTGATTAACATGTTTCGAATACTTTCTTAACATTTTTTCCAAATGCTTGATTAACATATTTTAAATACATTATCAACTTTTTTCACACACATTGTATGTTTTTTGTATATATCTGTTGTGTATGGTCAACATTTTTCCTATACACATTTAATATTTTTCAAATGCATGATTAACATTTTTCAAAACATTACAAAAAGTATATTTTGTAATATATATGTCTAGAATTTTTGGAAGTATAAATAAAAGTAAAAAATAAAACAAAAGGTCTAACAGAAAAAAAAGAGGCAGCGGCCTCGCGCGAGTTGGGACCGCACATTTATGCTGGTGTCTTCAACGAGAGCCGACTCAGTCTCGCCTGCGACGAGACATAGTCACACGCAGTGACCGATCTCAAAATCTCGACCCAGCCCACCCCTCATACTGGCCTTATACGTCAGGGCTGATTGACACCTCTCTAATCCAACCTATATTTGGGGCGGCTATGGGAAGGCCCAGACGCGAACGGGCGTGTCTTCCACATCAGATCCACCCCATGCTGGCCCATCATATCTGTAGCCATGCTCTGTTCCGGTGATCTCTAGCCTTCTCCGACACGACGGTAGTGGGTCCAACTGTGAGATCTCCCGTTCCATTGATTGGGACCTCGTCCCATATTCAGGCGAGTAGGAGATGGTCATCCACATGGATCTCTTCCGCTCCCGAGAGGAGTGCTACCAACCACTTTCATACTTGATCCGGCGGGAATCCATTGTGTTAGCACAAATGGCGCTCGGATCCGCCTGTGGTGGTGACTCGAGGCGTGTGGCTGTGACCTGGCCATACATAGTGACCACTGTTAGGTGCCCCAACCCCGGGGTGGCGGCGCAACCCCTTTGGTGGTGCCTCATCCCCGTGGCGTCAAGCTTCAACTCGGAGGTCAACGCCAACATGCATCCACTATGCTGCAGCGTGCCCGCCGTGCAAGGCTGAGGGTGCGGGAGGCTGCAGTAACCCTCGAGGCCAAGGCAGAGGAGGTGGAGTTGCACGTCGCCTTGGACGAGGAAGCCATCTGTGACCGCATCCTCAAGAAGCGGAAAAGGAGGATGATGAGTGCCCTCGCTTGGGGGCAAAAACGGGTGGTTCATGCCATGGCCAAACTGCACCCCCCGCCCCCTCAAAGACGAGAAGGAGGAGGCCAGTGATGGGTCGAACAACTCCGACAGTGAGCAGACCTGACTTGATTCATTGTGCATCATCTACCGCTACTTCCGCGACAAAGATGGAAAGGGAAACGACAAGGGCAAGGGAGACCGTGGATGATCTTTCTCCGTAGCTTTAGTATGTAGAACATGCCAATTTTTGGTAGTGATATGGCATGTATGATATAGTAGAGCTTGCAAATTTTTGGTAGTCAGATGGCATGCATGATTAAGTAGTCGGACGCTATGTGTGGGATCAAGATGTATTTACGTAGAGTTACATTTATGTTGCATGTGATTGTATGAATTCAAGGATTTGCTAATGAGGTACCCGGTAGTGGAAGCAAATATTTGAGGGACGACCGATCACTATCTGATTAGCTAGGTTTAGCTGTAGATGCTTTATCTGGAACTAGATGTGCATCCTTGTGTGTGGAAGAATGCTATGCCTATAGAATACGACAACGTCGCTCAAAAGTTTCATTATATACGATTTTGCATGAGAAGTTTGCATATGTTAGTGACTCTTCTCCATATAGGAAACCTCCTCCATGGAATACAACAAGTTAAATCATTATTCTTGTGCCAAAAGAAAATAATTAGTTCATTATTAGTGCATCATTATGATCTATTGATTTTTTAATATTTAGTAGTACTTCACTAGACTTTTATTATTTATTTTTGTTCAATGTTTGCCTATTGACTAGGATGAGCATGTTTTTTCTTCGCCGGGAATACGTGCATTGCATGTGCACACTAACTAGTGAATATAAAGTTCTAACTCTGGACGCGAGGAGCTAAGCTAGGTATCCTGAAAAAAAAGTAAGAGAGGAATAAAGCGAGGCCATGAATTTCATTTTCTTAGTTGGAAAAATTGTAATTGATATGACATGATTATAGAAATATGGAGTTGGCCGACACAAAAATTCTTCTACTGCCATTATATTGTCCTTTTTCCGACATAAATATATGCTCGTGGATTTGGTCTTCGTTTGTCTGTGCTCGGATCTATTTTTTTAGAAAAGGAGGATGACCCCCGGCCTCTGCATCTGGGCGATGCATACGGCCACTTTATTAATTATTCTCATAAGACCTTACAAAGTCGTACAACAGTAAGACTAAAGTCGCCGTCTAAGCAACAAATGTCGCTACACCTATCCAGTTGATGAAGGGGCGCAGATAGTCTGGGCCTAATACCAAACTGACATCGCAGCCAAGCGGAACATCTAAGACTGAGACCCCAACCTAGCCACTTGCCGGGTCTGGGGCACACACCGGTTCGGCGAGCTCTCAGAGGCCACCGCCGCCAACTGCCACCGCTCCATCTTCAGAACTGTACTGATGCATCAACCTTGCTCGGTCCAGCTATCGTCGACGCCACCACGGCGCCCAGCGACACCTCCTCCCTGCGCGCAAACAGCTGAACACGTCGCGGTCGCCACTGATACACCTCAGCGCCATGCTGCCAAGTACCACCAGCCGACATAGCTTGAAGCCCTTGAAGGATTTGTCGTGCGTAGCACCTGCCAACCAGGCATGACCAAGCGTAGCACCTGTCGGTCAGCCATGACTTGACATCTCCACCGAAGCTCCGTGCAAGAAGAAACCACTCCACCTCCTGCCTCTGACTTCCAGCGCTGCTCCACAAAACGATGCTCCCAAGAGAGAAACGACACCGCAGTGCCATCATCGTCCGGTCTGGAACACCAGATCCTAGGGTTTTCCCCGAAGCAATACGAGTGGATCGGCGGTAGTCACAAGACGATACCTTCATCAAGGTAACGACGTGGAATGCCGCCATCGCCCGCCGTCGGCTCGGTTTTCACCGGCAACTACGTCTCCCTGACTCGCAGCTGGTGCCAGATGACAGATCCCGAGATCCGAACACCCAGCCTCAGGCCGACCACCTCTGACGGAAGAGATGACCACCACCGATCGGAGGTGCCGCCGACGAGACCACCAGGCCCTTCACGCCGCCGTCGCCGATCTGAAGGCAGCATGCACGTCACCGCAGCCACCGCCGCCGCCCGAAGGGCCATCCGCAGCGCCTGCAGCCCTGCACGTCGCCGTCCTCGCCGTCCGCAGCGCCCGCAGCCCTGACCGCAGCCGCCGTCGCCGTCCAAGGATGGGCCGGCCTCCCGCCGCCTGCAGCCATCCGCTGCGCCGCACATCCCAGATCTATGCTTCTCTTAATCGGTGATGATTGCTGTTTTGGCGTGCTGGTCTTATTGGGTCTTAGCACGACGACTTTTTGGCTGTCTACTACGACAAGGTTTGCCCGGCGTCGATAAGGGAGGGGTGATGACGATGGCGCGCCGTGTACTATCTTGACGGTTGATGAATACTCCGTCCGTTTCTAAATATAAGACCTTTTAAAGATTCTAATGTGGACTAAATACGAAGAAAAATGAGTGAATCTACACTCTAAAATATGTCTATATACATCCGTATGTATGTCCATATTGAAATCTTTAAAAGGTCTTATATTATTTATTTACAATTTAGAAACGGTGGAAGTAGATGGTTTCTCCGAGAAAGAAAAAATAGCCTTGTGAAGTCTCCGATCCGGAAAATGCAACAAGGGAGAAACCGAGAGCGGGCCGGTTATGGAGTTGTCTTTCTTCACCGGCAAGGCCGCAGCAGAGACGATCACAAAACAGAGACGGACTGACGGCCCGGGCCTTTATATACTGGAGCCCCAGGCCCCCGGTCGACGCACACGGTTGATAAAGCTAGCCCCAACAACCGACACCTTGACCCAGGAAGAAAAAGCAGCAGCGGATCGAGTCGGCGACAGCAATGGCGTTGCTCCATGTCGTGGCTTGGAGGCTTTGCGACCTCGTGACGGTACCTCTTCTATCCTGCTACAAATCTTACTATTTCCGATTTGGGGCCGAAAATCTTCATTAAATCTTCAAACTTGGGCCGATGAAAATCTTCAAATCTTTCATCTTGTTCCTTGCAAATCTTACTTCGTTTTGTGTGTTGCAGGGTCTTCTCGAGCCAACCGCTGTCGAGATGAACGTCGATGATGTGGCTCTGGAGGTCTTCAACAGTCTTCGGAACAATCCAACCGAGGGTGATAAAGATTTAACCCTTGCTGAAGTGACCAGAATTTTCGAGGCTTTGTATGAGGTGCAGAATAGAGATGGTGCCGCTACAAGCAATATTGCCTCCTTGCACTAAAGAACCGAAGAATGGCACGAAGTCGTTTTATTACAGTATACAATACTACTACTAGAAGCCTACTAGAATGTCCTGTCAACGTATGTAATGTTAATTTTGGATCTTTCCTATTTTCTTGCCTCGCCTATGAACATCTATTGTAGGTTTTTGCTCGATATGGTACTCCTTGTTTGCTTTGATCTTTATCTTTACCTAATAATATTAAAGGGTGGAAGATTTCATAGTTCTTCTTCGGTCATCCCTTTATATCCATTAATTTAAAGTTAATCACAAAGATTGACGGTTGAGATTTAAAAAGATATATTGAAAGAAACATCCTAAAAAAACTACCTTTGTTGAACGTCAAATTCGTTGGGAAAGGGTTCAACTCTTTTTTTATAATATGGGTGGAAACCATACAATTGCTTGATGTGAAACGGAGCCGGCCCATACAAGTAGGAAAGTAGCGAGGATAGTTGCATACAGATTGTGACCTCCATGCCGGGATCACGAAGGCGTGGCCACTGCTCCGCGCTAAAGATTATAAGCCTGAACCTGAAGATGCTAAATTGTGGAAATATTCAGGCTTATCATCTTTACCCTCAGGAATACTTCTTCTTCAGGGAGATTTGTATACTAAGTAACTAACAAGCTGCTACTACTCAGTCCTAGTGTCCTACACGCTTGTTTAATGTATTGTGTCTTGTCCGGCGTACCTAGCACGGCTCGCATTCCGTCCTCATCTTTGTTACTCCTTACTCCCTTTGTCATCAAAAAGGCTCTTATATTATGAAATGGGAAGGAGTATTAAAGCATACAAGCTCCGTAGTCCTAATGGGTGACATCTGGCCTGCGCGCTTTGCGGGAGCTCTCGCAAATCTTCTCCATTCTCATATAATAGCTCTCATCTTCAAGGTTTTTCAATACGAAGTTGTCCACCGAACCGAATCCCACCTTTGAATCCCCCGCATCCTCGCTACCGACAACCTCACGACACGAACATCAATCGCGGCAGCAGCGGCACAATCCAACACGAGGCGCAGTGGCATGGCCTGAACCTCCCCACACGGAGACGCATGGGATCACGAAGGCGTGGCCACCACGATGTCTCGGCATGGAGGTCGCCCTGACGACGCCCAATGCACACGCGCGTCCCTCACTCTCCAACTTCTCTATGGCCCAACACGATTGCCATCGCCCTAAAAGAGCCAGAGGAAGAGATCGAGCCGTTTGCTCACGCTGCCCCTCCCAATGGCACTGCTACGGGAGATATCTGTTGCAGTAGTTGATTGCTGCAATTAAGGAGGAAATCATTCTATTTTTAAGAAAGGAATTAGAAACCATCTGAGGAAGACGCGCTAAGGAAGAGTAGAAGTATAATACTTGGATTGACACAAGAAGATAGCTAGCTGCTGATGTTTGGTGGAAACTGAAAAGCAATCGAGGAATCTAGAAATAGTTGGGTTTTCTTTATTATTGGAAAACTAGCTAGAACTGGTTATAACAGGAACACTCGATGGCATACTCTCGAAATAGTGAGAACACACATTGCAGTGGTCGGGAACAGACGTCGTACGCCGGAAGGAGTGCACAACAAAACGATCTTTCTGGAATAACATGGAACCCACCGGAATACTACAGACTTTTTGACGACATACATGACCGAAGCTTCCAGGTTCAGCTTCGATCAAAACACACCGTCAGTTTCAAGCCGATGAAATTTACCTTTGTTGAACGTCAAATTCGTTGGGAAAGGGTTCAACTCTTTTTTTATAATATGGGTGGAAACCATACAATTGCTTGACGTGAAACGGAGCCGGCCCATACAAGTAGGAAAGTAGCGAGGATAGTTGCATACAGATTGTGACCTCCATGCCGGGATCATGAAGGCGTGGCCACTGCTCCGCGCTAAAGATTATAAGCCTGAACCTGAAGATGCTAAATTGTGGAAATATTCAGGCTTATCATCTTTACCCTCAGGAATACTTCTTCTTCAGGGAGATTTGTATACTAAGTAACTAACAAGCTGCTACTACTCAGTCCTAGTGTCCTACATGCTTGTTTAATGTATTGTGTCTTGTCCGGCGTACCTAGCACGGCTCGCATTCCGTCCTCATCTTTGTTACTCCTTACTCCCTTTGTCATCAAAAAGGCTCTTATATTATGAAATCGGAAGGAGTATTAAAGCATACAAGCTCCGTAGCACGTCACCCAGGTCACCCCTTTCGTGCTCATCTTTATTGGCTTCCCCGTCGTCACGCCTTTCATGCTCATCTTCCGTAGCATGTCGCCTGCCGACTTTCGGCGTGCCCACAGTCCACTCCTGCCTCAGTAAGTGGCCCCGTTAGAGCATCCCTATTTTAGGTAGCAATTTTAGAGCATCTACACCCGCATCGGTAACCTAATTTGATTTTACACCCTTGGAGCATCTATAGCAGATAATTGATATCGCGGACTCTTATAGCGTGTTTACAGATCGCGTAAAAATGCGTTTTGCGGGCTGGCACAGGCTGCTGGGCTGTGGCCGAACAGACCCCCGCATAGTGGAACCGTAAAAGAGAATATGCAGCCCGAACAGACCCCGTATAGCAGAACTATAAAAGACTGTTCGGCTGCAGCCCACGCCAGCCCGTAAAACGCGTGGTTTTTCTGAATTTGACACATATCTTACATATTACACAGAGTTATGAATTCAATGTAACATAAAATGTAAATATTATGAATCCAAATTACAATAATTATTCAAATCATTGAATTAAACTAATAATTTAATACAGCAATTGTCCCGAATACAACAATGATACCGATCACACATGAATTAAATAAAATGAATGTAAAATTGGCCGGTGCCTTTGCGAATGGTGCTCAATGCAGTTGGCCATGCCTTTCTCAATGGTGCTCAACTAGGTCCTCCTGAAGCTGATGGTGGGTGTTTGCGTCTTCAGTCTGCCGGTATGTTCTTCAATCTGCCGGTATGTCTAAAGGAATGCTTGTATGCGGCTAGGATCTCTAGCTGGCTTCACACGGCTATCAACATTGTTGTAGAAGAACTTCAAGTTCATGTCTCTCTCATCTTCGATGATCATGTTGTGAAGAATCACACAACATGTCATGATGTTGATTAGGGATTGCTTATCCCAAAAACGAGCAGGACCACGAACAATGGCAAATCTAGATTGCAAAATTCCAAAGGCACTTTCAACATCTTTTCGGGCGGACTCTTGTATCTTTGAAAATTCTATGCTTGCTAGTTTTGGGCTTTTTGATAGTACCCCTTTGTGTGCTCATGCCCATTCACCATGAAGTTGCAAGCAGAAGCATCACCACTAGCAAGTCTAGCAAACAAATGAGATTGTTGCAACACATTGATATCATTGAGAGTACCCGGCATACCCAAAAAAACAATGCCAAATCCGTAAATCCTCGGATGCTGCGGCCTCTAGCACAATTTTTGCATCACGAGACTTGCCACAATACTGCCCATGCCATGCCTTCGGGCAGTTTCTCCAATTCCAATGCATGCAATCAACGCTTCCTAGCATGCCGGGCCAACCTCACTTCTCATTTGCTGCCATAAACTTTTTAGTGTCTTCCTCATTGGGTACACGAAGATAGACAGGACCAAAGACGCGGATGATCACTTTGGCGAACCTACGCACTGACTTAATTGTGGTATATTTACCAATGTGAAGATACTCGTCACCATAGTCAGCCGGAATGCCATATACAATCACCCACATAGTTGCCGATATTTTTTTTATATGCGCTAAAACCCAAGAAGCCCGCGATGTTTCTCCATTGGGTAAAAAACCGACAATTGGCCTCGCAAGCTTGCACAGTTTTAATGAAGAGGGATTGGCGCATTCGATACATTCTCCGGAAGGGGTGTGATGGATAGGTAGGAATGTCCGCGAAATAGTCTTGCATCAACATCATGTTCTCGAGATGGCGGTTGCGAGGGATGCAAACACGGCCGTCGGCAGATCCTCGCTGTCTCTTCCGGTTTTCATCCTCGACCTCCTTCACGGCTACGAATGCCACCACCATCTGTTGCCGATGGCGCTCGAGCATCGACTCCACGACCGAGTCACCGGACGAGGACGAATCCTCGAGCAAAAGTTACTCGCAAGGGCTCAAATCCATCTACAAAAACCGCATATGAGCTCACATCAACAAACTTTCAACACTTGCGGTCGAGCTACAAGGGGTAGAAAAGGGGCTCACCGGTAGTAGTCGAGCTGGGGCGGCGGCGACCCGGGGACGGCTCGGCGAATCCGGGGCAGGCGGCGACTCGGCAGCGATCGATCCGAAGCAGCTCATCTCGGCGGATCAGGGGCACCGGCGAGGGGACCCAGGTGTAGTGCGGCCCGGCGGCGCGATTCCGTTGGCGGAAGTGGTCGAAAACGCAGGCGGCGTGGGAGAGGGAGGGGGCGGCGACGGTGCCGGGCGTCTATGGGAGGGGGATGTGGGGAACGCGCACGCTGAAATGTCCCTCCCGCCAACTGCTTTTGGGGGATACAGGACACCGATGGGGCGGCGGGGGTGGGTATTTGCAGGTCGGCGGGGGAAATTACCGTGCCCCTCAAAAAAAATTAAGGATCGGACGCGTTTACAGTTTCTGTTAAGGTCACTTTTTCAGCGCCAACCCGTAAACTGGCGTTATTTTACGGGTCGAGCGATATAAGGGGTTTGCTAGAGATGCTCCTACACCAGCAGACGCGCCCGGGCGCGCCCACGGATGCATCCGGATTGGCCCTCATATTTCGCTTCTGGCATCTATATATCTCAAATCAGGACTCTCAAATCGATGCACGTCGATCATACAAGGCAATGTCACACGCCAATAACAAATATTGGTACCAAGCATAAAATTTATGGGTCCACATGTGCTCCTTTGTTTCCATTGTGGGTCCATTCTTCTCCCTTTGATGGAATCCTTGAAGTTGAGAATATGCTCCACTTGCCATTCTATTTCCTCTTGCATGCTCATGAGCATGATCATGTCGAGTTCTTCGTCCGAATCCGAGGAATCGATGAACTTATCTTGAATCATTTGATCAAACTCCGTCGGTCCATACTCCTCGTTCGATGAAGCATCGGAATCCATCGTTTTCCCTAATAAAATCACAAAAAATCCATCCAGACAGTGTGTCGAACACATCAAGCACAAGGTCAGTTGTCGAGCTAGAGGATGGAGTTTGATGATCGGAAATCTATACCTGATCCGCTGTTGGCTCTAGAGGGAGATGGGACGAGCTCTTGGTCAAATCTTCGATAGTGGCGACTAAGTGGGTAGCAGGTGGGATGTAAATTTCCTTGTCGTCGGCTTTAAGCCCAATCTGGTCGTAGACCGAGGACTGGCCGTTGGTAATTCCCATGGCTTAGATCCGATCTCGTATCCAGTTTAACTGCGAGAGATCCGTCAGATCCATGTTCTGACAGTTCTCGAGGTAAACCCACAGTATTGTTGCACTGGGAGCATTCGAAATTGCCCTGTAGTCATGCTTGGCCAAGGCTAACCCTGGGCTGTCGAGTGCAGAGATCATATCCAAGCTCAAGGCCGGATCCGGAGTGGCGGCTCACCCGAAGGTGGGGTAAGCTGGACCCGAAGTCAAAGCCTAAGGATATGTGGGCCCTTCAGGTGAAGTTGAAAGCCCTGTAAGAATAAGATCTCCCCGGGAGTCGGCAATGAACTCTACGTTTCCAAACCTGATCTCCTAAATGGGGGTGAAGCTGTCAACCTGACCAAGACGACCGACCTAATTGGCATGCAGCACGATGCTGCCAAACACAAAGAGTTGACCAGGAACAAAAACATCCCCGCTGCGGATGCCATCGCTGATGACTAAGCGAGCCATCGATCCTCGATGATCCTACAGTGGAACTCTCAATGAAAGCACCAATGTCGGTACTAAAACCGGCAGATCTCGGGTAGGGGGTCCCGGATTGTGGATCTTGGAGTCAATGGGTAACAGGGAACATAGAGACGGTGTTTTACCCAGGTTCGGGCCCTCTCAAAGAGGTAAAACCCTACGTCCTGCTTGATTGTATTGATGTGATGGTTTGGCAATTACAGAGTTGATCTACCTCGAGATCGGATGAGCTAAACCCTAGATGGGCGTGATGGTTATGGTTCTGCCTCTACGAACTAAACCCTCTGGTTTATATAGACACCAGGGGTACCTAAGGTAACATATGGTCGGTGGCCATCAGGAGGTAAACATGCTGGCTATGCTAAACTTTCTTGGAGGAGACACCAAGTCTTCGGAGGTTTCCTGCTGGAGCACGGGGTTCCTTGTAGTCCAGCCTTCATTTGATGAATTGGAGCGACGCATTAATATGGCCCATGAGAGACAGGTCAGCTGTGTGAGGACCCCAGTAATCCAGGACACCCTCACCCATGTCAAGATAATTGCAACTGCGAATCCGACACCAAATCCCAATCCTGCAAAAAGGAATAGTACAATGTCTACTGATACCTTCTTGGACTGATGTAGAACCGTATCTGGTGTCATGTTGTTACATGCTTTGGACACTTGAAACCCACACAGGCCAATGTTTCCTAAAAATGAGATATCAGAGAATGTCAAGAAGTGGGAAGACTCGGGTATTCTTCCCCTCAGCTGGTTGTAGGATAGATTCAACATTGAAAGAAAGTCCAATGATGCCAACTCCCATGGGATCTCTCCAGAAAGTTCGTTTGAAGATAGGTCTAGTGATTCAAGTTGATGTAGCATGCCAAGCTGAGATGGTATCAGTCCAATGAGGGCATTATGTGACATATTTAGCCCACCGAGTAGAACAAGGTCCCCAATTGACTCAGGAATAGGGCCGTAGAATGCATTACTAGAAACATCAATGATGACAATGGTCCTCAATATTTTAGAAAAGCTAATATCAGACCCTTTGTATGTGATGGCAGTGGTGAACTGGTATGTTTGGCCAAGTAGATCATATTGATTTTCCATGACCAATGTCTCATTGACATCTTTAGTCATCATGGATCCCATTGATGTAAGCCATTCATTTCGCAATAATCCAGAGAAATTGTTTGAAGCCAAGTCAATAATTCGAAGTTTTTCAAACTCGCAACTATTTTGATCTTCTGAAATAGATTGCCCCACATCTCCAATGAACCTGTTGGACTTTAGAACAAGGACTTGAAGTTTAGGAAGCATACTCATCCAACATGGAAATGTGTCATTAATAAGATTCTTCCCGATATCAAAAACCTCCAAGTCTTTGCAAGCAGCTAGAGATCTAGGTAATTGTCCTTCAATCTGATTATCACTAAAGTCTAATGCCTCAAATGCACAATCTTGCTTCAGGCTATTTGTTAATCTTCCGTGAAGTTGATTTCCTTTCAAATTTAATACATTGAGGCGACTCATATCCTCCATTAAACAAGAAGGGATGGAGCCAATCAAATCATTATTAGAGAGATCAAGGAGCATAAGGCTTGTTGCTTCACAGATTGATTGTGGAATTTCTCCAGACAACTTGTTTCCAGGAGCCATGAGTAGGGAAATACTACTTAAGTGAGAACCAAAATTGAATGGCATGGATGAGAAATGGTTGTTTGAGCAATCAAATAGTTGGTTCTGCGGTCCTGGTATAGGTATAGGCCCTTCAAATAGGTTATAACTGATATCGATAACAAACATATTAGCAGAAATGACACGGCCATATCCAATGCCACTACTAAATTGGTTGTATGATATGTTCATCAAGATGAGAGACTTGATCCAATTATCCCATGCCCACTGAGGTAGAGGGCCATGGATGTGATTGTTTGAAAGGTCAAGAACTTCAACGTGATACATGTGCTTCAAAGCATTAGGGAGCTTGGATATGTTACAAGATGCTAGACATAGAGTATCAAAGTTTTGGATGGATGCCCATGAAGAATTGTACTCCCCATCTACTACAGAAAGCTTGTTGTTTGAAAGATTCAAGCTGAATAGGTTGGGCATTTTGAAGAACGAGCTGAGTTGGATGGTACCACGGAAACTGTTGGAATGTAAATTTATGGTGCCTAATTGAGTAAGATTAGATAGATGTGGAGGAACTTGACCAGAAAAATTGCATGCATGCAATTTCAATGTAATTAGATTCTTGAGGTTACCTATGAAGGAAGGTACTTGACCAGATAACCCACAGTTGGAGAACTGTAAAGTTTCCAGATAAGTCAAATTTGCAACCCAAAATGGTATTTCTCCTACTATACCAGCTCCAGAAACCTGTAGTGATGTTAATGATCTGAGCTCACCAATTGAAGTGGGAAGCTGCTCTTGGTGAAAGCCAGTTGCTGCAATACCTAATTTCTTCAAGGATCTGAGATTACTTATTGACCTTGGAATGGGACCAGAGAAGTTAGTGTTGCTAAAAAGCAGTTCCTTGATAATACTATGTGATGAGAAATTGGGAAGCAGACCAGATACCTTGGAATTATAACTAACATCAACAGCCGTTAAGTTTGTGTTCTGGAAGATCCTCATCGGGAACCGTCCTTGGAGGCGATTATAGGCAAGCTTAAGAACACTGAGGGAAGGTAAGTCAGCAAAGGACTCTGGAATTTGGCCATACACTTTGTTATAGTTTAGGTTGATCTTGGCCAGTGAGCGAATGGTGGACAAGGATTCACAAATCGGAGCATCGATGTGGGTATTTGGTAGGCTGAGAACCTGAAGCTGTGGAGTGGAATTAGCAAAGGCACTGCACCATGCTGCCCCGTTGCCGGACAAGTCGACGTTGCCTAGATAAAGCTCCTTGAGGTTGCTAAGGTTAGCGACGAATGATCCAATGTCTGGCTCCACGATGGGCCACCTTCCTTCGCCGAGTGGCAGGAAATAGTCGTTGTCGCCTTCAACAAGATAAATCCAGTTGGTGAAGTCCAGGGATACCAGCTTACTGAGCCGCCGTATCCCGTGTGGTATCTTGCCTACGAAGTCGGTGTAGGACAGGTTGAGATGGGTGAGCTCGGTGAGCCGCTCGAACCCGACGGCCGGGAGCTCCGACTCGTTGAAGCTGTTGAAGGAGAGGTCCAGGTACCTCAGGGAGGTGAGCTCAAAAAGTGCTGGGTGGAGGCCAGCGCTCTGCAGCCCGCATTCAGCGAGGTCGAGGGTGGTGACGCGGCCAGCGGCGGCGGCACAGGTGACGCCCTCCCAGTAGCAGCAGTCCGTGCCGGCACGCCACGACGAGAGGGTGCATGTGGAGTCGGTGGTGGCGGGGAAGGAACGCCGCAGCCGGAGCAGTGCCGAGGACTGGTCCGGCCGGCACGTAGTTTGGTTGCTGGTGGTGGCGAGGGAGTGGGAGATCTGCTGGATACCGAGGCACAAGTGAAGGAGCAGGCACAGCAGGAGCTGCTGCTGGTGGCTGCTACGGGAGATCATCATATTGACAACTTGAGACTACTCATTCCTCTTGTTGCCCACGCCTTGTATATATCGAACCACACCACCAGACGCAACCCTTGTTCCTATCGTGTAGTGTTCCTTTTCTCTGCTTTTTGGTTGCATTCTTCTTCTATAGTATATGTATGAGAGGAGTCATAAGTCAAGCCAAGACTCCATTTGATATGATGAGAGAAAAAAATAACTTCTTCCCTCGCAGCTATAGGTTAAGGAGGAGTCGGAGCCGTCCCAAGCTCTATCAAACATGGCCACGCACATGTACACTTGTCTGGTGATGTTTCCATAAACTGAAAGAAAATACGTAGACAGCTACGCGTTCACGAATCTAGCTGCCTTTGCACGCAAGTAACTACTAGCTAGAGACAATTTCAGTGCACATAGTCGTGACCAACTCCTGATACGGCCGGCCGGGTCTCGATCAGTAGCGGTTGGGTGTTTGACTATAGTATTGCGGCCGGCCAGTCTCGATCAGTCGCGCTTGGGTGTTTGACTATAGTGTGAAATAAGAAACTCTCTTGTTTCTCGTCAAGGGCGTGCGTCTACATGCTTTAGGATGGGAATGGGTCGACCCGGCCCTGGCCCCATTGGCCTCAAGGCCATTTGCACTACTAGAAAAACCCCTACTAATGGCGCGCCTAAAATGGCCATTAATGGCGCATCTGTGGTGCGCCATTGATAGCACGCCATTAGTAATTTTTACTAATGGCGCACCATCTGGTGTGCCATTAGTATCTGGTATACTAATGGCGCACCGCTGGTGCGCCATTAGTATAGACCAGGGTGCGCCATTAGTATGCCTCCCAGGGGCCATGTATACCCAGGTGCTTTGGCATACTAATGGCGCACCACCACTGGATGCACCATTAGTAACCGCGGCATACTAATAGCGCACTGCCCAGTGATGCGCCATTAGTATGCACTGTCATACTAATGGCGCACTGTCATGTGATGCGCCATTAGTATGAATATTATGTTTTTTTTATTTTTTATTTTCTGTTTTTTGCACAGGTTACAAAATGTATAATTTGACAAAATATAGACAGCACACATCAACAATAGATTCATCGAATACAATAGAAGATTAGTCTTTGAATACAATTCATCATATTAGTCTCCGAATACAATTCATCATATTAGTCTCCGAATTGAAAAGACCGAACAAAGATAGAGCATTATATTACAAGTCTCGAGATCGCGAGTAGCGAGTTTGTCTTCACATTACAAGTCGATATCGATCATCTAAACTACCATCACATAGAAGAGAGCTGCGGTCATCACGATGAGCATCATCACGATGAAACTCGTCTTCATCCGGTTCCTCCAACGCTCCTCCCTCTCCCGCTAGATAGCGGGCGATCTAGATTCGGCCTCGCCCTAGTGGTCTACCCTTTGTAACTGTTACCGCTGAATCGGTGAACCTGTCTCCGACACTCCTCCCATCATCGTAGACTCCGGAACCTTACCCTTGTACACGACATACGTCGGCATCGCTATGCACTAGCCAAACGTAAACGTTAGTACCAATTCACGAGACAATACATAAGCAATATATAAGTATGCAACAGAACGATCGGAAGAGAAAAGCAAGACATTAATAGCATCGATTACATCTAAGTTGAGCGCCTCTCGAAACCAAAGAGACATACTACAAGTTCATTAAAGTTTAATTACAACATGAGCCAATCGATGTTTCGAACTAGACACAGATCACTGCTTTCGATTCGACTCAAAGGACCGGAGCGTGGATGAAGCCGCCGTCTATCGTGGGAGTCATGAAATAACGGTCGTTGTCAGCCTGCATTTGTAGCATTGTGTCGATGTCACTGTTGGACGGTTGATTGTTGAGGTAGAACTGCCCCGAGTGTAAGGACATCTTGATGGATGATTTCCGCAAACTCCATTCGGATGCGAAAGAATTCTTGTCGGAGGTCCGCGTCCTGGATTGCCGACACGCTCTTTGCCCAATCTTTGAGTTTACTCGGTAGCAGAAGTTGATGATGGTCCCGTACGATCGCCCGCATGTGATGGATGGCGTAGTAGGCACCCTTCTGACCGCCAGGCGGCTGCTTGACGCAGCAGAACGTCGTATTGTGGGAGATCACATGCTTGCCATACTTACGATTAGGCCTGGTGAAGGTGCCTCCAGATTTGGCGTAGCCGGGGAGAACATCATCAAGAACCTTCTTGACATTTGTGTAGTCTACGTTCGACTGACGGTCCGGGTCGAAATCGTGGCCATGGAATATTTGGGGCTTAGGAGGATGGCGTGCAACGTGTGTCACCGCAAAAACACGGAATGTTAAAAGAAAACGATCGAAATGTAAGTATTCATATGTTACGGGCGGTTAAGGGAGGACTTACTCGGAAAGTAAGGCACGAGGAAGTTATCCTTATCTTGGTTTGCCGAATGACGCCTTGAGGTAAGAACTTCGCGACTTGCGGTCCCCAGCGGTGCCCAAGATCTTGGCACGCATGTAGAAGGGGTCGACTATCACGATGTCCGGGTCTTGTCGCGAATGATCCGCATCTCCATACTCAGCGAAAATAGCGAGCGAAGGTGTAGTGCAGCGGATGAAGGTTCAACATAGCGTGGATGTCATCAAAACGCAGGACGATCGTACGCCCGATGGAGTTATCCACAAAGCCCTTGCCCTCTGGCACCTTGGCCGCGAAAACCGGGTATGCCACATCCTTCTCTCTGAGACGCCGCTTCTCCAAAGCAAGAACACTGTCATGCAGACTCCGCATAGCACCGGTTGCAGCATTGAGCATATTTGTCGGTAGCATCGCCCTACCCGCCACATGCACCCTCCTCGAGATATCCTGCGGTGAAGGTGGCCCGTCCTAAGCACAGATCGTACTCGGTGCCGGCTGGCTCGCACCCTTCTTAGTCTTTCTTTTGCGTGCCTTCTTCTTCTCCTGTAATGGGACCGAGTTCTGCTCACAGACCGCCTTCTTGAGTGTGTTGGGGCTGATAATAGTTTGCACCTCGCCTATCTGAGGCTCGGTGAAGTCGGCAGCTGGAGGCGTCTCCTGAGAGCTGAACGCCAGACGGCGCCTGTTGCAACTTGGCTTCTCCGTGGTACCAGCTAGATCGCACACGTCTTTTGTTGGGTTTGGTTCTTGAGAAGGAGGCCCCATGAAGTCGCCATCGTACCCATGATCGGCAAAGTACTGATCGACGTTGCCAAATGTATCATCGTCGTCGTCGTCGTCGTTCTGATCCTGTGCCATATGCATGTTTGGATCCAGTGGCATAGGGATGTCCGGCACCGTTACGGCGGTCTTGCCATGGGGCCGACTTGGCACCGGCACGACTGGCGGTGTTGTCTTTGGGGTGGTGTCCCCCGCCCCCAAACGAATCTGGCTCTTCGGCCAAACCAGGGGCCAGCTCAGGCAGGCGCTGAGGGTCATCACGTCTTCATCGTCGGCCCCGACGGGTTGAATTGGAGGTAACAAGTCATCGCAGCCTGGTAGCACCCGAACCAGTTGAACCCTAAACAAGTTGGGTGGCATCTGGGTACCGTGGAACAAGGGGTTGCCCGGTTGAACGATTTTGCCCTTGGCGACATCGACCAACTCGTTGTTCACGAAGTGGAGGAGAGTGCACGGAACGTCGGCGGCGCCCTGCGAAAACATGTAGGGCGTCAGGGATGCCCAGTCAAAGGCAAGGAGATGAAGTCCTCGGCGAGAGAGCTTAATTAGTTACCGTGATGATGGCGTCGAGCTCGGCTAATGTCGACGCTTACCGCCAACGGCGGGCGTCAGATTAACGGAGGTGCCGCTTGCTGCGAAGGTGCGGCCGGCGACACCCGGTGCATTAAGCTCCGTGCGGCGTCGGAGACACCAATGCCGCCTCCGCCGGGGCACCACTCGCCCCGCCATCACATTATGCGAGTTGCTGGCCGTGAAGCTAGGAATCGGGCGGCCCTGCTGGCCGCCCGCAATCCACGCACTCAACCCCGAGATCAAGGTAGGCACAATGGCGGTGATCGTCGCTCCGAGTCGTTGTTCCACTTGCTCTTGGACAATCTCCGGAATCCGCGCCACCTGTTCCTTGAGTTCTTGAACCTCTCGCGCCTGGCTTTCCGAGCTGGTCTTTTTCTCCTTCCGCACACCAGCGGTATAGTATGACCCCCATTTTGTCGACAAGCCTTTGTCGGCCACACGACCAGCTGACGTCGGCTTACTGAGCTTATCCTTGTTCTTCATTACATTCGACGCCCTATTTAGAGTGGTGTCCCAAGGGTTGCTCTTAGTCGACCCAGCCATCGCTTTCGATCGCTGCGGAAGGAATGTGAACCATTTAGAAATTTGGCTTCATTAATTAGAATGCAACCATATGGAGCTAATTACGCTGGGTGTATTCCTTACGTAACAAGCTCAAGCTGCCTGGTCTTCGGATCCGTGGTAAGCTCCTTTGTTTTCGGTCCTTCTTATACCGGGCCCCGACAAAGTTCCTGATCCGCTTGTTACGCTGTATTTCTCGAAGAGGGTGGGAGGCCTTGCTCGCACGGTCCGCCTCCTCTTTGTCCCATATAGGCTCCGCCACTCAGAAACGCCGGGACGAGTGTGTGTTCCCCTATGTTCAGCTCCCGCATTTGTTTCCCCCACTCACTTGATTGGGAGCTTGGGTGCTCGAGCTATTGATCTTGAAGTCGTTGTAGTCATCTTCGGTGATCGAAGGATTTTTCTCCTTGATCTTCTGATAACTCTCACCTTTATCGATCATTTTCTTCACATTGCTTTTCCAAGTAGACAGGGCCTTGCTCATCTTTGTGAGGGCAGCATTGTTCACTTTATTCCCTTTGAGGCTTGTGTTTGCAAATTCAGCGGGGAACTTGTATCGTTCGTGCAGCTTCGTGAAGAGGAGGTGGCGCAAATTCCCTCGGTCAGGATGCCTAAGGTTCTCGGTGTTGATCGAGGCGGTGCTCGGACAATGCACCCGAGCTGAAGCAAGTACCCTTGACTATTCGTTGGGCGCCGTTGGATTCCGTTGGAGTCCACTTCATAACTTCCTCCTTGAGGGTGAGGAGCACGATCGGGCGTCGGTCCTTCCATTGCCTCTTCGGTTGGCTGCCATCTGTGCGGCGCCGCCATCATCGATGGTGGCATCCTCGGCGCACCATCGGTGGTGGCATCGGTGTGGTCATCCTCGGCGGCACCATCAGTGGTCTCAGGATCGGTGTGGAAGGCGGCAGCCTCATACAAGTGAGGTTGTTCCTCCATCTCCTGGGACAGCTCCCAGAATGCCTTGCCGCCCGAACCCCCGGCCTCATCGTTGTGGGCCATGTTTCTCTCTAAATAGAAACAAAGTTTGGTCAAAAAGTTGGTTATTGTCAAGGAACAAGATCATGGTCTCATCATTTAGGGTTTGTCGACACCGAGGCATCCTAAACTCTAAGCTTTTATCATTGAGGGTTTTTCGACGCCGAGGCACCCTAAAAGCCTAAGCTTTCATCATTTCGGTTTTTCTCGACACCGAGGCACCCTAAAAGCCATGCATTAGTCACAAGTACGCCCGGGCACTTGATCCTACTTAATTAACTACTAAGATACCCCGGCCCATGCATTAGTCACAAGTACCCCATATGTCCTATTTTTAGCAAAGTCATGCTAAAATTCACGGAAAATTTCAGCATGACCTTTGCTGAAAATAGGACATATGGAGTACCCAAATTTGCTGGAACAGTAGTTAATCGACATTCCGGCAAACTCAACGGCCTCTCGGGGTACCTGCAAAATCATTATCCCAGGTGGACAAGGCAATGTGCTACTTGACCAATATGAACACAACCTTTGAATTTGACCAGATGATACAGTTTCCAATTCAGCAATTCAGCAAACACTGTTAAACACTGTTAAATTCAGCAATTCAATCAATAACTTGCACTAAGGAATTTGTTCTCCGGGTAGAGATGAGTGTAAAAATTGTCCAATAATAGTAGTGTCATGGTGAGCTAAAGATTATGCAGATGAGTTTAAAAATTAAGTTCCCAGGCAGATAATGGTCCAATAATAGTAGTGTCATCCTGTTTTTGCTAATTTATCATTGCGAAGCACTTGGTACAAAGCTGGCATCCTGCCATGGAAGACAATGAACTGTTTTGTGTTTTATTAGCAGAGAAGATAATGCAAATTATCAGTACAGTAGTTTACACGGGATGATCCACTCCTTATGGTTGGAACAACAGCAGCATGAAGATACATATCAACTACAGTAGTTTACCACAACAACACTAGAGTTACAGTAGTTTACTTGTTTGTTAGGACAAAAACATCTAAATTGAGCATCTACAAATTCAAGTTGGGGAGGTTGATGCCCTTGGTCTCCTCCACATATCAGACAAGCAGAATGAACCACTATCCTAGTAACTAAAAGAAGATAATTTCAATATTCAGAATGTGTACCTGCACTAGTTGTCAACAAGAAATACAATAACTGTAGTATTCTGTTGTTAACAATCAGAATTGACACTATATTATTCAGTCAAGTTGATGTTCAGATCCTGTCATTTTGTTCCAAAACCTGTCAATTTCTGTCAGGTTTTGATCTGTCAAGTTGATGTCAAACTTGACACATAAATAAAATTTGACATCAATGAAATTTAGACAGTGAATACAGTTTGGACAGTACTCCACTGTCATATTTTCAGTGAGTAAAATTCAGTTTTCACAAATTGAAGCCTACTCTCACTACTAGGGAAAAGCCTATACACAGAATCTTATCTGCAGCGCGCTTCAAAATACCACGCTATCTGCTACTTAGCAGCAGCGGCGTCCGCCAAACGCGCTCGACTTGGAAGTAGCAGATGGCGCTTGAGGCATACAGGCCTTCTGCTATAGTTGCCATGACCTTGGCCCCCGCTAGCTATAGCAGTAGCGCGTTACAATCAGAGAGCGCTCATCTACTTGCGTTAGCTGTAGCGCTTTTGCCAAACGCGCTACAACTATCCCTACCTTATCCCCACGGGAGACCGGCCCTTACTCACACTCTCACTCTCGCTCGCACAACCACGCGTGGTCGTCGTTGCCGCCGCCGCCGTTAAATCGCCGCCGAGGTACTCCCTCCTTCCGTCCCTCCTCCATCCTCCTCGCACACCTCCCCTCCGCTGCCCGCCCTCCTCCTCCGCCGCCTCCTCCATCCGCTGCTGCCGCCTCCTCCCTCCTCCGCCGACAGCCCGCCTCCCACCGCCTCGACCTCGCCGCCTAGCTACCTCTCCGCCGCCCCACCCCTGCCACTAGTTAGTACTAGATTTAGTAGTAGATGTTAATTTAGGGTTAGCTAGTACTAGATGTTAATTTAGTAGTAGTAGATGTTAATTTAGCTTAGTTAGTACTAGATTTTTAGTAGTAGTAGTGGTAGTTGAACTACTTTAGTTGTAGTTGAACTAGTTTAGTAAGTAAATTAATAAACTAGTTGAACTAGTTGAATTAACTGAACTAATCTATTTTTAGTAAGATAATTAATATAACTAGTTGAACTACTTTATGTTTAGAAAGAACTAGTTTTTTTCTATTTATAGTAAGTTTATATTTAGTAAGAACTAGTTGAATTAATAAAACTAGTTGAACATGTTTTGTTGCTAGTGATAACTTATATGGTTTCAGGTGACCTCCGTCGTCCCCGTCACCGACCCCCTCCGACAACCCCGCCGTCATCCCAGTCACCGACGTACCCCCTCCGACATCGAGGTGAGACCAGCCAAATATCCTTGTATATTTTGTGTTGTTGCTCAAATAGGATATGTGGTTGCCCAAGTGGCCGTTCATGTTCAGTTTACATCTCCGAGTGGCCTATGTTTTGTCGGAGTGTTGATTAATTTCCGTTCCGGCAAATTTCAGGCGCCGATATGTCCTTTTTAGCAAAGGTCATGCGGATTTTGTCGTGAATTCGACATGACTTGTGCTAGAATATGTACAAGTTTAATCTTTGAATTATGATTGTAGGAAATGTCGTACTTGGACGACGACGGTCTCCCGGGGGAGTGTAGCTGGTGCCACGACGATCGAGGTATGTGCGACAGGTTCGTTCGGCTGGACGACGATCGCCGCTTCAGCATTAAGCTCGAGGAGACCTGCGATGTTCATACGGTACGCAACGACGACAATAGTTTTTTCTCCATTAAGCATGACTTCAACTATTTCAACGTCTAATTTTCATATTTTACAATTCGACTAGCTTATCCCATGCCATGCAAGACGCTATGTCTTGGAGAGGATGGGTTTTGAAGACCATGAAAATTTTGAAACAAAGAAAATACACCTAAGGACCCATCATGATATGGATTTTGAAGTAAATCTGTATAATGCTCAGAGCGTAACCCATTTTGGTTGCCAAAATTGGGAAGCACTTTGCAAAATGTATGGTTTTGATGAGGGTATGATTATCACCATGGATCTTGGTGATCCTGACAGCGAGGAAGACAATATGGACATTTGGGTCCTTGTTGATACGCTGCCGATTGTACCGCTATGTGAGTTTATCAAACATAGTTATTAACTAATTTATATTCTTTATTTCAAAATAGTTGATAGCTTATTTCCATTGACAGCTTATTTTGATTCTTCAAAGACTGTGCGGAAGATGGTAGATAAAACCCACTACAATCAAGGCACCCAATTAACATATAAGGAGAAAAATCATCGATCGCATTTTGTACTCTTCTTGAGAATTACAATGCCTATTATCGAACTCCTCCAAATTATGGTGAATACGTGCCACTAGTGCATGTGTTGAACAACGATAACTTCTCTGGAGATACCTGGTAAGATTTTTACTATTACAACATTCGTGCATTTTTCATACTTCTAAAACTAGTACATCATTGCTAACTACGAAGTTATTATTATGTTTTTCAACAGAAACTCCCGATGGATTGTGTGCCTCATCGATGTGTCTGCATGGTCGCCTCTCGATTCGAACATACTGCCGAGTAAATCTAGGGAGCTCACTGTGCATATCGGTTTCTAAAACCGTGAACACATGATCATCGAGAGAATGGAAGAAATGTATGGACATTCGCAAGGAGGTTCTTGGAAGTAACATTCAGCGAAAGGCAAGAATGGGAGACAGGCTAATCTCCATTCTCCATAATGGAGAGTCAGGGGCTATCTTGTTTTTTGTTATTTTACCTTAGAAAATGTAGTAGGTCTTAATCGAATGTAATAGGTCCTATGAGGTACAATATGTTTATTATGTCTTAATGTGTTAGAGTTGATAATGATGATCTTGAGGAGGTGTTATGTGATGTCAATGATGAAAACGATGATATTGAGGAGGTGTTATATGACAATGATGTATTATGATGCTAAGTTGTTAATGATATGATGATGATGATGATATTATTATATCATTGGGTGAAAGAATCGCGGATTAGTTTCAAGTGGATGGACATCCACTTGAAACTAGTCCACGGTTCTTTCACCCCATGATGTAATAACTCATTATGATGTAAAAACAATCTCTAAATTCCTGTTGTATGAAAACTTGTGTAAAGGTGTATGAATACAACATGAAATAGAAAAGAAATAAAATACTAAATAGTAGTAGTAGCTGGGTTAGAGAAGCGCTACTACTAAATAACGATAGCGATGTTCTAAAGAACTGCTGCTAGTAAGTCAATTTAGCGAGAGTGTCGTCAAGCCGCTATTGCTAAGCATTAGTTGCTATGGCGCCTTATCGATGGCGCTTGTGCCCGCCATCGATAGGCCCAAAACCAGCTGCTGCTGCTAGGCTTTTCCCTAGTAGTGTCTATTCTATAGAAAATGTTGTAGAGGATGTTATTAACTTTTCTGATGTTGTAGAGGGAGTAATAGATATTCATAGTTCTATAACTACTGCCATGGTCTACTAACAGAAGATAATTTCAATATTCAGAATGTGTACCTACACTAGTTGTCAGGAAGAAATACAGTAAAAGTTGAGATGTACTCCTGGCCCCTGCTTTTGTTTGCTTTTTAATTCCTGGCCCTGGTACCTGCAAAAAAAGAGAGAGATGTAGTAGGACCTTGACGAGCAGAGAGAGAGGGGGGGATGATACCTTGACGAGCTCCCCTGATGGCGTGGGTAGTAGGGTTGGGGCAGCGTCCCGGGAAGAACTAGGCACACGCGGTCCGAGGTGCGTGCAGCCTGCGCGCGAGAGGAACCAGCATCATCAGGGAACCTTGACGGCGGCACAATCGAATCGAACAAAGGGGGAGGGGGAGGAGAAGAGGACCTTGCGAGACCTTCAATGGCGGGGTCGCGGGAGAGAAGAAGCACGCGAGCAGCGGCGTGGTCGATGGGAGCAGCTCGAGCAGAGGTGGCGGCGGATCTGGCTGGCGTCGAGGGCGGCGGGGCGGCGGCGTCGGGAGAGGAGAGGGGAAGGGGATCGAGGGCGAGGGCACGGGCGAGGGAGAGAGAGGGGATGAGGGCGAGGGCTCGGGTGAGGGAGAGAGAGGGGAGTAGGGGGGCACAATACTAATGGCGCACCACCCCTCGGTGCGCCATAAGTATATACATGCTAATGGCGCACCTCGACCTGGTGCGCCATTAGTATTTTTTTTATTCCCGCTCGAGCCAACAGGTTATCTCCCACCTGACCTTATCCACATCAACTCCCCTCTACTAGCTCGATTGGTCAGGTGCCAGTTCTCACACCAGGAGGTCCTAGGTTCGATTCCCAGGCTCCACAAAATTTTTTTTATGCATTTAAAATGCTGTTTGATACTTATTTGTGAAGCTTGTTTAAATCATAACAGTAATTTTTTTATAAGAAAGTAATAATTTTTTAAAAAATATCATCAAACAGTAATGCCGGTGGAGCAGGGGAGGGTGCGGGGGGTCGGTGGCGGTGGTTGAGTAGGGGAGGGGTGCGGGGGGTCGGCGGCGGCGGTTGAGTAGGGGAATCGAGGGTGCGGGGGTCGGCGGCGGCGGTGGACTGGGGTGCTCGGCGGCGAGGGGGACCGGATCTGGCGAGGTGGGATAGCGATCGAGATGGAGGGGGATCGAGATCGAGTGTCCATGAAATTTAAAAATATTCATGATAGTTCAAAAAGTGCCCATGAAATACAATCGAGAAATGAAGGCTACGATTTAAATACAATCGATCTTAGCTAGCTATCTGTTAACAGTCTTCTTGCCCTTCTTTTTCGCAAATGGAGTTCTTCTGTGGAACAGACGTCCTTTAGGTAGGGTGGTCCTTCTTCTTCTTGTGGTGTATGCTGCTACTTCATCATCGTCGTCATGTTCGATCCTCGGGTCGCCATACTTGTCGAAGTCTTGCTCATTGGCTACTCCATCCATTCCGATGATCTTCCTTTTGCCTCTCCTCACGACAACACGACTGGTCTTTGACGGGTCGGTAATGAAGAAGCATTGGTCTTGGTCCACTTGGGAAGCCAGTACCCATGGCTCATTTTTCACGGTGACGTTTGCGCCCGCGGTCTTGGATTTGGCTTCGGGTATAACCATGGTGGTGAAATACCGGTCTTCTTTTAGGACGCTCTTGGCCCATCTGACACGGAACATCGGGACCTTCTCTCCAGCGTAGCTCAGCTCCCAGATCTCCTCGATCCTTCCGTAGTATCTGTCCTTGTCGTTACCGGTGTAGGATTCCATCGTTACCCCGGAGTTCTGATAACCATCGCTCTTCATGTCCTTGGCCTCGGTGTAGAATGTGTAGCCGTTGATATCGTACGCCTCATAGGTCATCAGGTTGTGCTCGGCGCCCTGTGACAAGGCGAATATGAGTTGTTCTTCCGCGGAAGAATCCTCATGTAAAGGGTACGACAGAAGCTTCTGCTTGAACCAACGCGTGAAACATGAGTTGTGCTCTTTGAGTATATCTCCGTCCGTCCTCTGTTGGCCTCGGTCATTGTACGTCTTCTTAATAAAGGTTTTGTGCTCTACCACCCAAGGATCGACCACGTCTATGTGTTGTAGTGCGACTAGGTTTGCTCTTTCAAAGTCGGCGAGTCGACCCTCGAAGTCGACATGCATTTCGCGGCGACCCTCACGGTGACCCCATCCAGCGAGCCTGCCGAGGTGCCTGTTGACGGGCGGACCAACGGGTTCTCGATGCCTAGATAATTAGTGCGAAGACGAGATGCACTCTTGATCGAAAAGCCCTGGCTATGCTTCCTTCGGGCGTGACATGTTGCGAACGTATCCTTTGATGACACCATTCATCCTTTCGAACGGCATCATCTTTGTGCAGAACGTCGGCCCGAGTTGGATGATATCCTCCACTATATGGACCAGCATATGCACCATAACGTCAAGAATGCGGGCGGAAGTACATCTCAAGCTCGCATAGTATCACCACGATCTCTTCCTGTAGCCTTCGAGTTGCCTCATGCCAATCGACTTCCGAGATGACGTCGAAGAAGTTGCATAGGCCAAATAGCGTTTCCGCGGACGTGCGCGTCCATGATCCCAATGGATTGCAACTGGAAGTATCTGCGTCATCGACGTGATACCGTGAGACTTCATCCTGCTGAACTTCGCTTCATTGGGTCTAGGTATCTGCTTATCTTCCCAGCGTAACCGTAAGGAAGTTTTACTCCTAGGAGGCAGGTGAAGAACTGCTCGATCTCCTCGACTTAGAGTGAAGCACGCGGAGGGTAGTCATTTCCGGTCTTCTTGGCCTTTTGCCTTTGCGACGACTTTACGTGTCCCGCTTCGCCTCATCATCATCATCATCATCATATATAGCGTGAAGCTCCCGCCGATGCCCATTGATTTCAAGTCGCCCTTGCTTTCGCCCATCTTTGGTCCTCTCGCATGTTGAGCAGGTACCAAGCAGACTCTCGCACACGTTCTTCGTGATATGCATGACATCAAGGCTGTGAGGCACACGGTGGATCTTCCAGTACGGCAATTCCCAGAAAACAGACTTCGTTTTCCATACCTTCAGCAACGGCTCTGGCGCCTTTCGCTTCTTTCCCGGCTCTGGCGCCTTTTGCTTCTTTCCCGGCAGTGGGCAGTCTTTCCAATTTTTCACCAGCTTGTCTATTTCCTCGCCGCTCCTCGTACACGGGCGTTTTCGGGGTTCGGTTTCACCATCGAACAGATCCTTGCGTTTCCTCCACGGGTCATCGTCGCGAAGCCACCTTCGATGTCCCATGAACACGGTTTACGAAGACCCGGGATCTCTATCTAGCTGGCGATACGTTGTGTCATCCATGCACCTTACGCATCCAGAAAATCCGTGGACTACCTGCCCGCAAGATATCCGTAATCGAGATAGTCGTGCACCGTCGTGAGCGGTCACGGCTCTCATAGGGAAATATTCTTTCTCTGCGGCGTCCCACGTATTGGTGGCGTTTTCCACAGCGTGTCAAGCTCCTCTTTCAGCAGCCCTAGATACTGATTGATGTCGTTCCTGGTTGTTTCGCCCTTCAATTAGCATACTCATGTGAATGTACTTCCTCTTCATGCACAACCAGGGGAAGGTTGTACATCCACACAAACACAGGCCAGGTGCTATGTGTGCTTCTCGCTGCCAAATGGATTGACTCCATCGGTGCTCGCGCCCAAAGACGATGTTCCTTGCATCGTTCCCAAATTCTGGTATTCAAGTTCAACGCTTGCCACCGCTCGCATCCTTAGGGTGACTCAAGATCTTGTCTTTTTATCTATCTCCGGATCATTTGCGTCATCTTCTCGCTTCTTCTCCTCCCTATCCGCGTGCCAACGCAGGAGCTTTGCTACCTTAGGGTCCGCGAAATACCGCTGCAGACGAGGAGTGATCGGAAAGTACCACACCACTTTTCGAGGAGCTTTCTTCCTCTTCTTGTATCGAGTGACACCGCACACCGGACATATGGTAGACTCCGCGTGCTCGTCCCGATAAATGATGCAATTGTTCATGCACACATGGTATTTCACGTGCGGTAAATCCAGAGGACACACGATTTTCTTTGCCTCCTCCAAACTGGTCGGGCATTTGTTCTCCTTGGGAAGACGTTCGTGCCAGAATGACATGTTCTCGTCGGCATCGTCGGTCATTTTGTGTTTTACCTTCATCTCGAGCCATGAGCGTTACTTTCAGCGGTATCCTCGGGCCTGCATCCTTCATACAATGGAGTAACGCGTCTAACTCAAGTTGATCCATCTTGGCTTTCTCTCGGCGGCAGCTCTTGCGTTATCCGTCCGCTTGAGAAGCAGCTCTTGAATATGAGGGTCCTGCACCCAGCCCATCGATGGTCCAGCGTCGTGCGCTCCGCCGCATCATCATCATGTCCTCGCATCTTCTACATGATGACTGTACAGCATCACCGTCGTGATCATCTCCTGAGGATTCTTCGTCTTCTCCCCCCTCCCGAGCCGTGGTGGTTGTCTTGCTGCCCTTCCTCATTTCTTGCCCGGCCCCATGGGCGACTTCGTAGTCATCTTCATCACCTTGCCACCGATAGCCATCCATGAAACCACGCAAGAGCAGGTGGTCCCGACCTGCCGGAATCTGGTCCGCAATAAGGCTATTCAGCTTGCATCTTCGACACGGACATCTTATCTCCGTCTCGTTCTTTTGAAGCATCTCGGCCTTCGCGGACCTCAAAAACCTATTCACGATGCCTTCAATCATCGTGCGGACTATGGTCGCTCATGGGTAGAGCAAAACGATATTTTAGAACCAAGAAAAAATTTGGCATGACTTTCCTAAAAATAGGACCAAAAGAATGCTTAATGCCAAAATTCTCGCTAAACGGAAATGAATCAACATTCCGCAAAATATTGGCAACTATCGCATTTCAAATACGGTACACCTCCAAACACAAACACATATGCAACACCACAAACATATGCAACACCACGAACATACATAGATCTAGCTAGGCCATAAAAAGTGCATGTGCACATTGTTGTAGGGAGAACAACATAAATATAGCTTCCCCCTTACTTACCTAGCAAAACAAGGTAACTTAACCACTTAATTTGAATGAATCTATGGTGGAAATGAGGTGAAAAAGAGGAGGCACCCGAGACAAGGAGGAGGCAGTGGAGAGAATGAAGTGGGGAGAAAGTGAGTGTGGGAGGAGAGGCTGTCCAAAATATCTTGTTGCTGCCCACTTACTAATGGCGCACTAGCAACAAATGCGCCATTAGTAATCCAGGTTATTAATGGCGCATTTGTTGCTGGTGCGCCATTAGTAGTTTTGCAAAAAAAAACATACTAATGACGCACTCTGCCACGGTGCGCCATTACTAGTTTGAACTAGTAATGGCGCATCGCGTGTGAGTGCGCCATTAGTACTTTTGCAAAAAAAATAAAAACAATAATAAAAAAATAACTTTAGTGGCGCACCCTCTGGCAGGTGCGCCATTACTAGTTACAACTAGTAATGGCGCACCACCAGCGGATGCGCCATTAGTATGTTTGGACAGGCGCACTAGTCCAAAAAAAAGTTGGTACTAATGGCGCACCGTGGGCAGGGTGCGTCATTAGTAATTTCAACACTAATGGCGCATCAGAAGGTGGTGCGCCATTAATATATACTAATGGCGCACCACATGTCTGGTGCGTCATTAGTGTCAATTCCATCTATAGCCCTTTCCCTAGTAGTGTTGAGAGGCCACGGGCCGATCCATTCCGAGAAAATCGTTTGGCCTCGCTGACCCAATGGGGGACCAGGGCCGACCCAAATTTTACAGATCGAATGGAAACACGACAACTTAGTTGTACAGCTCCATCTGTAAACCACCTCCTTTTTGCAGATGATAGCCTGTTGCTTTTTAAGTCAAGTGTTGAGGAGCAGTGACGGTATCAAACCTATTGGAAATTTATTGCAAGGCGTCTGGACAACGAATTAATCATGAAAAGTCATCCATCTTCTTTAGTAAAAGGTGTCCACAACTCAGGAGAGATGAGGTCAAGCAAATCTTGTATGTGCATAATGAATCTTTGAGTGAGAGGTACTTGGGAATGTCCACTGATGTTGGTCAATCAAAAATGGGCACTTTCAAATATTTGAGAGACAGAGTATGGGAAAAGGTAAGAGGATGGATGGAAAAGCTACTATCTGCTGCAGGCAAGGAAGTGCTAATTAAAGCATTAGCTCAAGCAATCCCAGTCTATTCTATGGTGTTAGAATAAATCCGAGGCTCTCCGTCAATCTACCGAGGACCAAGCAATCACACAAGCACGACACCGAGACTTGTTAACGAGGTTCACCGATATGGCTACATCCCCGGGGCATGACTACGGGCGCTCCTCCCCATGACACCGTCACAATGCCACACCCCCGGCCGCCCGGGCGCCGGCACATGCCGCCGTGTGCCCGTGCTATTATGTTGGCATAGGTTACATCGTGTGTCTACCCCCGCTATATATGAGAGGCCTAAGATACAAGTGTCCTACTAGGACACGACTCCACATCCTATGTAAACACAGTACAACTCATAGTCCAATTGTAACCTACCTTGTACACTATATTCGACACAACTCTAACACATGGCATGTTTCAGATTACCAAGAGGACTATGCGATAATATTACATCTATCATAAGGAAGTTCTGGTGGGGAGTAAGCAAGCAAGAGGAAACCATGTTGGGTGTCATGGGATGTGATGACCAAGCCAAAACATCTCTGGGGTTTGGGGTTTCGAGATATAGAAATTTTCAATCTTTCACCACTAGCAAGGCAAGCATGGAGGCAACTGGACGATCCTAATTCCCTTAGTGCAAGAATTTTGAAGGCAGCTTACTACCCAAACCGAACGGTGTTAGAAGCTGAACTTGGTAGTCAACCGTCCCAGATTTGGCGAGCAATATTAGACGGAAGAGACATTGTAAAACAAGGCATTATCCGGAGGATTGGGAATGGCCAAACTACTGAAATATGGGAGAACAATTGGATTCCAAGGGTTGGTCCGATGCGCCCAATAACTGCGCTCTTGAAAACCCACCGATGCTGGTCTCGGAGCTGATCGACACCACGTCGGCGTCGTGGAAGGAGGATCTGATCCGTTCGGTCTTCTCACCTTTTGATGCGAACGCCATCATGGCCATTCCTTTGTGCACCCGGAATGTGGATGATTTCTGGTCATGGAGTGGCGATAGCAGAGGGAGGTTTACAGTCAAATCGGCTTACCAAATGATCTTGAATACCAAAGAGCATAGAGAGAACTAGCTAGAGGAGAATGCAGGAGCATCAGACTTGAACACGAGTAGCGATGCATGGACCTCCCTGTGGCATATGAGGGTCGTGTCAAAACTCAAGATTTTCGCTTGGCGACTGGCGCGCGCAACAATCGATCCTGATGGTGGCATTGCTGCATCACCGTAACATGTCTACCTCACCGGCATGTGCGCTCTGTGGAGGAGAGGATTCGTGGAGGCACACGCTCCTAGACTGCACGATGTCTCGGTGCGTCTGGGCGCTATCTGATGAAAGCATGGTGGAGAAGATGAACATGAACCAAAACACCAATGCCAAGAACTGGTTGTTTGAGTTATCTGACAATCTATCGCGGAAAGAATTTGTGCTCTTGGTGGTAACACTCTGGGCAGTGTGGAGTTCAAGGAGAAAAACTATCTATGAGGACTTGTTTCAAAGTCTAGTGTCAACAAATATGTTTATACAATCCTACATAGATGATCTGGAAGCCATTGCTATGCCAAGGGAAAATGTAGGAAGGGAACCAGTAGCGCGTGCAGCTCACTGGATACAACCACCAGAACTATTTTTCAAGATTAATGTTGATGCCGCGGTGGCTAGGAACCGGGGGCAAGGGCTGTTGCTACCATATGTCAATGCTAATCAGAAGGGTCAGTGATCCTCCATGTCTGGAAGCCTTGGCGGTCCGGGAGGCTCTAGCCCTCGCCAATGATCTAAGCTTGCAAAGAATTCATGTGGCCTCCGATTGCAAGGTGGTGATGGACGACATAAAGCATCGGAACAAGGCTAGCTATGGAGCTATCATACACGAAATAATAGATCACAGTTCTTTTAGTGCTTGTAATTTTGTCCATAAGTTTAGAAGCTCAAATTTCGAGGCTCACAATTCCGCCATGCTTGATTAGGGCACCCCGGAGATCTTGGTTTTATCCCTGTAAACATTATGACAACTTGAATAAAAGCTTCGCAACATTGTTTCCAAAAAAAATTAGTTGACAGACAAACAATAAAATTGACAAGCCAGACAAAATAACATATGTAGAGAATTACTAGCAGCAAGTTTCTCAAGGATGGTAACATTCAAAGCAAAATTAACAAGCTGGACAAGGACCGACGAAAAAACAAAAACAACAAACTGACAAAACCGGTATTGCGAAGGGGTGGCACAACCAAACCAGGAGGGGGGCTTCCGGATCTCACTCTCACTCTCCCGTGAAAATATTGCTCTCCCATGAAAATCTCTTGCTCTCCGAGTTATGGACAATGGCAGCCATTACACTGAGTTGTTGACATGCAGATCGCACAAGCTAGAGATGGATGTCAGTAAAAAAATTGCTACAGATGGATGCATAGTTGTATACACGAATACAAGAACTAAGTAGTGCACGTTGAAGATAAACTGGTCATCATTCAAATGACATGTCAGTAAAAAATTGCTACTTGAAGAACATAAAAAAGAAGAATTAATTAATGGGTCGCAGTCTCACAAAGATAAACATGCACACGTAATAACCAGTTGAGGGCGAAAAGTTATGATTTGACCTACGGGAGGTGCTCCATGAAGAAAACGTTGGGCGTTAATGGTCCAACGGCCCACAACGGCAAGGAGAAAGACATTGGTGACGAGGTAATCGGAGAGGCAAGGAGTACATCTCAAAAATCTTCTAACTGTAGGCATGAAAGAAGGAGAGGGAGAGGCATAAAATATGAGATTCTCACGCTGAAGCGAAGGTATCACTCCGCTGCGGGGTGAGACGGGAGAGAGAGGTAGAGGGAAGGAGCATGCGATGTAAAAAAATTAGAATCAAATATGGTAGGAGGCAGACGGGATTGAACATTGAGTCACGATTTTTTTTGGGGTAGATTTTTTGATCGGTGACCTGCATGAATTGATTGCCTATTGCACTTTTTTAATTTTTTTTTATTCTCTAATCATTGGCTTTACCTAATAAAACTCGTAATGGGCTCCGACTATCTGAGGGAAACTTCGGAGGGAACTAGCTAACTCATAATGTACTTGGTGTGAACCAGCTACATAATAGAACTCGTAATGGGCATCAGACTTGCCCTCCAATGGATCCTCGCTAAGGGATTTAGATTGTACTTTTTCCAATTACCAGACACTAATGTGCCCAGTTCCTATTTTGTATTTGTTTTTGGTTTCGCAGGAAATCAATATCTACGGAGGTCAAAATAAGTTGTTGATTTAACACAATTTCTTTTGGCACAAGAAACACTGAAAGACTCGAGGAAGATCGAGACGAGCAGCCGGGGACCACACGGCCAGGTGGCACAACCAAGGGGTAAGCCGAGCCCCTGCCTGTGTGAGGCCCCTACTTACCGCCTTGATCTGATTCCACCACCATAAATCCATATAAATACCGAACTATTCGTCGTACCTCCAGAATAATTTTATCGCCGCCGCAAGCCACTATTCCACGAAGAGGTCTTTTTTGGAGCTCCGTCGGCGGGGAACGCCATAGTCGGAGTATTCTTCATCAACGTTGTTGCCTCCATGATGATGTGTGAGCAGTTCTATCAAGACCTATGGGTCTGTAGTAGTAGCTAGATGTCTCTCTCTCTATCTATCTATCTCTCTCTCTCTCTCTCTCTCTCTCTCTCTCTCTCTCTCTCTCTCTTCTCTATATATATATATATATATATATATATATATATATATATATATATATATACCGCACGACCACAGCCTTTTCCAGCACAAAGAGACGTAGAAACTCAAAGAAAGCCCGGCACCTTTTCAACCCTACGGGCCCCACACGAATCACGGCGCGCAGGCTTGTGCCTCAGATAACCCTTTCTGCAGCAAGCTATGGTAGAAGCAATTTTGCCTATATATAGGGATTGACTATTCGTCACCCTGGGTGAGGAATAGTTATTCTTCACCCCCCTCTATTTTACTATCAATGGACCGTAATTTTACGTTCCGTAAATTTTGCCTTATTTCTAAAGTAAAAAGAGACCGTAAGAAAATATATAATCGTCAGAAAAAATATTTTATGTTATGTAAAATTACAAATTTTAAAACATAGTGTAAAATACACATAAACTGTAAAATTTCTTGTCTTATGACCTATATTTTTATTTTCTTATGTCAAATTTTACGTCGTGAATCGATAGGAATGTAACTATTTGAATTCCAAACGTAATTTAATTATGAAATGATCGTAAGATTACCTCGGATGAAGAATAACTTATTCTGCACCCTGGGTGATGAATAGTAACACTGTGTCTACAATAGCTTGCCACAGAACTAGTTAAGGGTCGCTAAACTTTTAACGGTTTAAAAGTTATCAAAAAATAGGAAATAAATGTGGGAGCATCTCTCTATTGTAATAAGATGATCCAACGGAGGGATTGTTAAAATATGCATCTATGTGTCCTCGGCAAAAATAATAAGCATTTCAGCTCACTGCGACATAAATATATACTGAACTATTTGTATTTTTTGTCCAGGACACATACAGTCGTATTTTTTTAATCCCTCCGTTGGATCATGTTATATTATAGGTGTGTTGGTTCAGTATTTTTTTCAGAATTTTTGAGAACTTTTGCACCATTGAAACCCTTAACTAGTTCTGTGGCAAGCACTTGTAGAAAATCCTATAATTGGGATCAATTAGATGTAATCGGCGATGTGTTTGTTGGGACATGATGAATTGTCACTTTAAGATCAGATTGTTCATTGAAATCATTTGAATCTTTTGAGCTTTTATTTGTTGTCTAATTAAATAGTTTTGCATGCTCTCCAATCTATATATCTTCTTTGGCCAAGTTCGATGGGTTTTTGTTCAGAGGGAGTGGTACTTTGTAGTGGGTTTAATCTTGTGGTGATCTAACCCATGTAGTTGGTCTAGCACTCCAGCCGCCGCCGAGGCCTTGCCGGACGCCCGCCTTAGACTACACCACCGTCCACTCCAGAGTCATCCACGGCCAGGTATCCTCTGCCCCCGACGACGCTGTCCATGGCGGACACCACACCTGGCAAGTTTTTGGCCACATGCCAATGAGATTTTTTATGTTATCGTTGTTTACTTTCAAGCAAGCACAATGGTTGCATACTTGATGATGGAGGATGAGTTGTTGTGGCGATGCTTGGTTGGCTAGAAGTGTAGACTTTGTAAGCCTGGAACAAGAGGGCACGATATTTTGCGAAAATGTGCATTCTTGGTTTATGAGCAAAAACAGCTCGTGCCCTACAACTTGTACATGATTCATGAGTGCAATGTGAAATCGCTAACCCATCGGTGGTACACCATCTCAAACTGCTTATGAAGTATTGTAGTGTGATCGCATAGATGGAAAGTGGGTGACCACCGGGATCGTCAGACATCGAGATCATAAGTTATCTTCAAGTTGCTCTACATGTTGGTCAATTTATTTATTTATTCGAGAAAAACTTTCAATCTATTCGTCAACTATCAAGGTAGTACAAAGAACATAGAAGTAACGAATACATCCAGGTCCGTCGACCACCTAGCGATGACTACAAGCATTGGAGCGAGCCGAAGGCGCGTCGCCGTCATCGCCCATCCCTCACCGGAGCCAGGCAAACCTTGTTGCAGTAGACAGTCGGAAAGTCGCCGTGTTAAGGCTCAATAGGACCAGCGCACTAGAACAGCAATCGCCGCCGATGAAGAGAAGCATAGATTAGAACGATCTAACATGTAGACACACGAACAAAGACTGAATCCAAGTGGATCCGCCGAAGACAAACACCGACCCAATCTCGCAAGAACCATCGGAAACACATCTCCACACGCCCTTCGATGGTGCTAAACGCGCCGCCAAAACAGGGGAGGCGGGGAGAACCTTTTTCCATCTTCGGAAAGTCGCCGCCTCCTCGTCTTCCCCAGTAGGACACAAACCCTAAACGAACACAAGAAAACACCTAAAAATGGAGCAAGGGCCCTCCCTCGGCAAGGACTGAGATCCACCTCGTCTTCATGGCCTTAAGGCCGCAAAAGGCGAGGTAGATCGGCGGCAGCACCAACGGGAGGCAAGCAAATCCAAGTCTCCCTCACGAGAATCAGAGGCGGAGGGGTAAGTTGGTCAATCTATTAGTTCACTCAATGTCATAACTTGGTGTTCATATTATTATATAGCCCGGACGCGCTATCGTGCTATACAAAACAACGGAGTGGCGGACCATTCATATAATGCATTGTTGGATGAAGTTTAAGGGGCACAATGTCTGGTTGAGTAACACTTTGTCGTAGGATCCCTTATTTCGGGCGTAATATTTAGTTTGAAGTATGGATGAGCAACACTCGGCTCAAGGCGCACTAGAATATTTGCATGTTATTCATGGATTATTTTTGTGCTATTTTTCATGGTTATTTTGAGTGCTTCGGAGATAGAAAAATACATAAGCGGACGTATTGGGTGGCCGACTCTTGTATGTTGTGTCATACTCCTATAAACGTATCCGGACGCTTATGTAGATGATTTAGTGTGTCCGATTAAGGTACGATGATTTTTTCTTTTTCTTGGCAAGGCAGCAAACCGATCACAATCCCAATTCACAGATGACAAGACAGAGAGACGGCCGTGGCGGGCCTATATACAACGGAGAGCGACAGACGAAGAAGAAGCGGATCGATCGAGTCGGCGAGAGCGATGGCGGCGCTCCGGCACGCGGCGAGGAGGCTCTGCGAGCGTGCGCTCCAGCAGCGAGGAGCGCAGGCGAGGCCTTCGGTCGTGGCGGAGGGACCTCGGCGGCTCTTGCTAAACGGCGCTTCCCATGCCCGCCGGCCCATGTCCACCTCCTCCATCGGTGGCAAGGTACTTCTTTTCTCCTACGTACCTTCGATCCCTCTCCCTCCCAGATCCGGCGGGTTTGCCGTCGGAGGCCTCCGAGGGTACGGCTACCCTCTCAAGCAGTAGCAGCGTTTGGTTTTGTTTCCGGCCGGCGTGGGGACCAGATTTAGGTTTGTCCATGGCAGCCGATTCCTCTGAAAAATCTTGGACAAAGCTTTTTTTTTTTTTTGATTGCCGGCGATCAGGAGTCACTTGCAGCCATTGATTGATTGCTCTTGAGATCCGGCAATCGGTTGCTGGCTGGAGATTAAGACCTCAACCTTGTGAGAAATTAAGAATGATGATAGCCTTTACCATGTCATAAGGCCATGTATAATTTTCTTTCAGCAAACCACTAATATATGAGTATGACAGATAACATTCTGTGAATAAAACTATGCTAATTAATATTAGTTTAATCATGTTGTGTCTCTTGTGGCCAGCCGACATCTAGTGCAGCGCCTCACGGCGAGCTGGAATTGCTGGAAATGCGATTCAATAAGAAGAAAGAAGAGATGTTTGATTTGCTCGTAGCGGTGAAAAGCTCTGAACTTTACCCACAGTTGTCCTGGGAAGACATCCAAACTCATCGGCTCCTCACTCACCTTGCTGCTCAAGTGAAGCCTAGGCCTCATGACCCAATTTGGTATGTAATCTCAAACATATGCATGCATAACTATGCTCTATATATTTTTTTTCCCTTTCTTGTCTGAGAGCCTTTTCTGCTCTTGTCACCCCGCAGGCGCAGGTTTCGACAAATAAGAAGACTCAACGATTTTAACACTATATGTCTTCCTCTGGGATATTTTGGTCTGCTCGCCTACTGCGTGGCAACTAACATGAAAGAAGATGGCGCTGCAAGCAAGAATAGTGAAGCCAATTTCGTCTCCGAGCCAAAGAACGATATGAACTAGCTTTATATTACAAGTCTAGAAAGTCTCCTGAGCTTATGTAATTAGTGATATGATGACATCTAGTTGTAGTTGTAGGTTTTGCTGGATGCTGGCAACGGTAATAGAATCGGCCTGAAGTTGGAGTGGTAATTAACTTTTATGTGACGAAAGACAAGAGAAAATCCAGCGATATCTTTAGGTAACTTGTCATGTTTATTTCTTGTGAGCAGAAAACTTCAGGGTGGTCCCTCTTGAGTATATATTGTCATGCCTGCTTATATGGAAACGTGTGAGCTTTGTTCAAATGTTGAAACATTCTGAAATTTGATTTCTCTGCTTGTTGTATATATCATCCTACATCCCTTCTGGTATCTTAATTAGTTATTACCTGGAATAAAACTTTTCCACCACAAGAACATATGAAGTCCAAAATTTAGGTTATCTTCCATGTAATTGCCTATATACTACAACGAATTCCTGCAGCAGCTCAACCACGCCACGCCGGCAATGCCATGGTTTCTGCAGTTGCGGTGACTCCATCTTTATGTGAGAAGTCTGGTGCCTTCCATAGCCTGATGAACATTTTTTGTGAGCAGGTATCCTTCACATAGTCCTCCGGACCGATGTTGCTCGGGATGAAACATCACAACCACACATTAACTTTGGACAAGAACATAACTTCCTAAATGAAACCCAGCTGAAATAAAGAATTCCACCATCTTTTTGGCAGTAGGAGTCTTGCAAACCCTTGACTTCCAAGTGTTCAAACAAACACAGGAATCACAAGAACAAATATAGGTTGCTGGAAAAGAAACTAAAACAAAACACTACCACTATGCATGAATATTTCCTTCAGAAGTGCATTAACATAGCAATGAAGTAGAGGGTGTTAACTTCACTTCAGGGGATTTCTCCAAGCTCTGTAGGGATTTTCATCAGCGCACTGTTGATACGACGAGTATTAATTCTTCGATAATCACTTTAATTCCAAAAAAAGCAAGTCCGGAGTTGCCAAACTATTACAGGCCAATCTCATTGTCATTGTTAAATTCTTGTCTGAAGTTTTAACCAAGCTGCTAGCGGATAGACACCAGGGGAGGATTTTGGAATTAGTGCATGGGCATCAATATGGATTTACAAAATCTTGAACGATACAAGATTGTCTTGCTTGGTCGTTTGAGTATTTATTTCATTGCAAGAGCTCTGGAAAGGAGGCGATTGTTCTCTCGGTTGGATTAAATTGATTTTCTCTTCGGCCTCTTCTGTTGTTATGTTATTAAACGGAGTTCCTGGTAAAAAAATGTGCTTGCATACGTGGTGTTAGGCAGGGGGATCCGCTATATCTCCATTACTTTTCGTTGTTGCTCCCATCACTTTCCTGGACATGAGTTTCCGGTGGTTCAGTATGCGGACGACATGTTACTAGTACATGAATCTTCGTTTTTTCAGTTGTGCGCTATAAATATATTCTATTGGTATTTCGGGAAGCCACACGTTTAAAAGTAAACTTCAATAAATCATGTATGGTACCGATAAATGTGGACCCAAATCAAACTAGGCTGTTGGCGGATCATTTTGGTTGCATTGTGGGGTCGCTGCCCTTCACTTATTTTGATCTTCCCATGGGAACCACCAAGTCGAGAATCAATGAGCTTTTAACCACTAGTTAGCACGTTGGAGAGGCGACTCGACTCTGGCTTGGAGGATCTACTTCGAAGGCACGATGGAGGAGAAGCACCAGATGCATCATCCTTCGGAACTCCCGGAGGCGTTCGTCAATTGGGCAAGGAGAGAAGGGAAATCGGAGGATCCACTCCGGGCTGCGAGATGGGAATGTATCACGGATTCACGGGGCTGATGCCATCCAGGAGTCCGCCGGAGTCGAAGCAGATAGATCCTCTGCCATTCCTATCCCCTGCACCAGCATTGGACTAGCGTGAGTGGCGCCTGCAAATTCAGAGCTAGTTGATGGTTCAGCAGGGGCTATTGGTGATGAGCTCGATTTTCTGTCAGTTAACATCTGTTCGGTGGCAGATGCCGGAGGAGGAGAATTGCGGCTCTCAGCATATCATAGTCATCACACCTGTGGCCGTGGGAGACCCCCCGACGCCTGGTTGGGGATTGGATCCCAACTCACCAGCTCTGCTCCACCATGACTGCCGACATGATTGAGATTTCCGACTTTCTGACTGATGTGCTCCTGTTGTGGCCGGAGATGATAGCCCAAGTCGAGAAGCAAGGGAAGAGGATGCAGATTCTAGACTAGTGCATGATCAGCGTACTGCCGGTGAGGAGAAGATCTCGGATCTTACAGATAAAATCAATTTGTCCCTAGAGGGCTCAACAAAAGCTTCTGAAGAAATCCCGACCCTGCTAGTGATGCAGAGTGATGGAGGATTCAGGTTCCTCGCGGGCCGTAGACGTGCGAAAACTCAAAAGCAGAAAAGTGGGTAGGTGGAGGACAGCTCACCTGGTCCCGTGCCTTGTAAGCTCGATGACTGGGCGGAAGCATTCCACAGTCAGCTGTTTATGCCTACAAAATCAGGCGAAGAGAGAAACCCTAGCACTCTGAACATCCTCCCCCTCCCCAACCCCGCCGCCGCCAGCGAGCTAGGAACAATGGCGGAAGGATGTCGGGGGCGAGGTCGTAGCAAGGACCCTTCCACTATGGGTGTGTTGTTGGATGTTGACTGGCAGCACAACTTTCAATCATTCCATGAGACAAATAGAGTGAAAATTTCCTGCAAGGACCCTTCCAAGGTCCCAAAAGAGAGGTTGTTTGGTATCAAAGGCCAAATATATAGATTCCTGATAGAGCTGGAACCAAATCCTATCAATACTGAGGCAGATGTTGCTGGTAACCCTGCTGCTCCCAATCAGCTCTCAAATGGCTCTGAGAACAGAGGAGATGGCTCTACTGATGGCAGATCTCAGACTGGTTTCAGAACTGGGTCTGAATCAGGTTCTCTTACTGGAAATGGAAGAAACAACCCCAAGTCACAAGCCCTTGGACGTAATCGCACCTTGGAAGAAACTACCACTCCCACTTCCATGCTGAAAACACATCTGCCAGAATCCCATTATGCTCCAAGGATCAAAGCCCTGGAACTCCTTCTTGACTCTGACCAGGGAGACCCAACTGGATTCAACCTCCTGAGGGAGATGGAGCTGATGGATAAGGATGAGGACCTTGAGGAAGAGCCGGGAGAGGATTTTTTTAGAGGCTAAAAATGAAGAAAATAGCATTGCAGAGCCTGAAGACCAGAATACCCAACAACCAGTTTGATCTTGACTTCCCTATGCTATCTGGAGACATGGACAAAACCTCCAAATGGGGTCCAGTTCAAGCTGTTCGAGCAAGTGCTAGAGTAGCTGGAGATAAAAGGACCATAATTGAAAAGGCACAACAACTTAAAGAGGTTTAAAACTTGGAAGTTCAGAAAAAGCATGGTAAGAACAATGCCTCCTACTTGTTTAACAACCCCTCTTTCCTTAATGTTGCTGCTAAAATAGGAATAGATATTGAAGCACCTAACTCTAGTCCTTTGTCCCCTGGCTTGCATGTTAATGACATTGACTCTGCCAAAAACATGGTTGTGGGCCATGTTGATGGAAGTTTTAGTTTAGATAGTACTCCTGTTCATGCTGTTAGAACAAACTCTCAATCTAGTCCTAATGAAGGTCTGTGGTCCTTAGTTTGTAAACGTAGAAGGGGCAAGCACCCCAAAACTATAGTTATCCAATGAATGCTCTCTTCTGGAATGTGAGGGGCATTAATACCCCTGGTAGGAAACCTCTTATTATAGATACTATTAACAAAACCCATGCTGCTATCCTAGGTTTCCAAGAAACTAAAAAAGAGGAGTTTCACTCTTCATACTTGAAATCTCTGATAGGAGCTAGAAATTTTGACTGGCATCACCTTCCATCAAAAGGCTTTGCTGGAGGCATCCTGATGAGGGTCGATCTAGATATATTTGAAGTAATTTCTTGATCACACCTAGATTTCTTTGTCAACTGTTTGCTGAAGCTTAGAACAAATGAGCAAACCTTTAGGGTGATCACTGTCTATGGCTCTCCTTATGATGAGGGTAAAGAAGCCTTCCTTTCTGAATTGCACACTCTGTTTGTTGATAACCAAGTTCCCACCTTAATCGGGGGTGACTATAATCTAGTTAGGGCAGCTAGTGATAAAAGTAATGATGTCATTAATCATAGATGGAGTACCAGTTTTAATGCATGGATTGAGATTTGGGGGCTATTAGAAATTAAGCTCTCAAGTAAAAAATTCACATGGGCTAACAATCAGGTAGATGCCATCATGTCAACTATAGACAGGCTATTCTGTGACACTCACATGGATAGACCGTTCCCTCTTGCTTCTTGTAGAGCACTGCCCAGATGTGGTAGTGACCACACACCATTACTTTGGGATTCTGGTGTGGACACTCGACCTAAGAAAGGTAGTTACAAATTTGAGAAATGGTGGCTGTTAAGGACTGAATTTGATGCTCTAGTCCATAAAGTGTGGACTGA
The DNA here is from genome assembly GCA_021437245.1 of Aegilops speltoides. Lineage (NCBI taxonomy): Eukaryota > Viridiplantae > Streptophyta > Magnoliopsida > Poales > Poaceae > Aegilops > Aegilops speltoides. The sequence continues at coordinate 459,997,270 of CM038141.1, forward strand.
GTATAGTAAAACTAGCTCCCCCTAGATGATTGGCAAGGGAAAATTAGGATCCTTAGGAGAGTCACCAAGGGGTGGAGCTCAAATGAGGAGGCAAACCTTAGAAGATACAAAAGAATTCTTATAGCTGAGTTTGATACACTAGATGTTAAATTTGAAAATTTTGACCTCTCTGAGGTTGAGTTCTCTAGGATGAAATTCATCCAGGCTGAGCTTCCAAAAATCTGGCTCCAAGAGGAAACCAAAGCCAAACAAGGATCTAGAGACAGAGAGATCAAAGAGGGAGATAGGAACACGGCTTACTTTCAGGCAGTAGCTAACCAGGGAAGGAGGAAAACCTTGATTTGTTCCCAGGATGGCCCTACTAGGCCGGTTACTGATACTAAAGGCATGTTGAATATTGCCAGTTCATACTATAAGGATCTTTTTAAGAAAGAACCTAGTAGTGGCTTTAAAATTAGTGATGACTTTTTCTCCACTACTGACCTGGTTACTCAAGTAGAAAATGAGAGTCTAGAATCCCCCTTCTCTGAAGAGGAAGTCAAAAAAGTTGTGTCTGAATCCTACTCTGATGGTGCCCCTAGCCCTGATGGGATCCCTTTTTTCTTTTACCAGCACTTCTAGGAGTTGATTAAACATGACCTTATGGCTATGTTTGAAGAATTCCACGAAGGTGCTTTTGATATCTATAGATTACATTTTGCTATGCTCACTTTAATTCCTAAAGGCATGATGCTACAACTATGAAGAAATTTAGACCTATTAGTCTGATTAATTGTAGTTTCAAAATTTTCTCCAAAGTCCTCACAAATATATTAGCCAAAATCCTGCAAAGACTGATTGCTAGCAATTAGTCTTCCTTCTTGAAAGGCAGGTATATTCTGGAGAGTGTGGTCACTGCTCATGAAATGGTACACTCAGTGCACTCTGGCAAGAATCAAGGGCTTGTCCCGAAGCTTGACTATGAGAAAGCTTTTGACAAAGTTGATCTTGACTTTCTAGCTGACCTTCTTAGAAAAAGAGGATTTGGGAACAAATGGTTGCATTGGATGCACCAACCCACTCATGATGGCTCTGTAGGTGTCAAGATGAATAATGTGGAGAGTGATTTATTCAAGGTTGGGAAAGGTCTCAGACAAGGAGACCCAATTTATCCTCTTCTTTTTAACTTAGTAGTGGATGTTCTTACCAAAATGCTAACCAAAATTGTAGACCAAAGGCTGATCACTGGGCTCTATCCTTAGGTTTGCCTGGTGGGATCATCTGCTTGCAATATGCAGATGACATAATCCTTTTTCCTGAACAAGGATGTTTCACAAGCCGATAACCTTAAAAAAGTCCTTACTTTCTTTGAGCAGGTCTCTGGTATGAGAATTAACTATAGCAAAAGTGAACTCATCCCCATCAACATAGAGGGCTCTGACTTCCAGGAATTCCTAGATGTGTTAGAATGCAGTGGTGGATCTTTTCCCATCAAGTATTTGGAGAGCCCACTCCATCATGACAAACTTAGGAAAGAAGATATCCAACCACTTATAGATAAAATTCTGAAAAGAATTGCAGGGTGGAGAGGTAAGCTTCTCTCCTACAAGGGGAGGCTTGTCCTTATCCAGGCCTGTTTGGCCAGCATCCCTGTGTATTTACTCTCCTTCAAATTCCCAAAATGGGTTGTTGAGTTGATTAACTCTCATATGGCCAACTGCCTATGGAATGATTTTGAAGGCCATAGAAAGCTGCACCCAGCTAACTGGAGACTAGTTTGTATGAAAAAAGATTTTGGGGGCCTAGGCATCCCTAACTTGCAAGATATCAATTTGTGCCTTTTAGACTCATGGGTTAGAAGGTACTATGAAGGGGAAGGCAAGACTTGGAAAATGATCATTGATCACAAATACATGTCTGGCAAACCAAACATCTTTGTAGCAGGCTTGTCTCCAAAAACCTCCAGGTTCTAGAAAGGGGTGAAGTCCACCTTCCAAGCTTTGAAATTTGGTTATAGATGGAAAGTTGGCAATGGGTGTAGAATTAGGTTCTGGGAGGACACCTGGTTTGGAACCCCTCTAGCAGTCCAGTTCTGGCCTGTCTACTCGATTTGCAATGAGAAAACTAAAAGCATTAGAGAGGTTTGGGATGGTCACCGTCTCAAACTATCATTTAGAAGAATTTTTGATAGCAAGCTCATGGAACAATGGTATCAACTTGACGAGATTGCAGGGAGCATTTTGCTTTCTGATGACATTGACTCCTTGATCTGGCAGTTGGAAAACAAGGGTCAATACTCATCTAGCTCATTGTACCATGTTATTAACTTTAGAGGGATCCAACCTATGTTCATCCCTAGTGTTTGGAAGCTTAGGGTCCCTCCTAAAATCCATGTTTTTCTTTGGTTGCTTGCTAACACTCATGACTAGGGATAATCTTAGGAAGAGGCATATTATTAAGCCGCTTGATTGTGGCTTTTGCACTGATTCGGAATCCATCTCGCATCTCTTGTTTGAATGTGTGGTAGCTAAGAAAGTCTGGGCATGTGTCATTGATCACTTCAGAGTAGATGTTGGATCCTCTTTTGAATCTGTAGCTAGATAATGGGTCTCAAACAACAAAAACTCTGTTGTGAACACTGTCAATGTTGCAGTCCTGTGGGGGCTCTGGAAAACTAGAAATTCCTTTATTTTTTACAACCATATCTAGATTTCCATCAAACATGTGCTGAGACTGGTTCTGAGGATGATCAAAACCTGGTCTGTTCTTTCCCCGAAGCAAAGTGGGATAAGGCTGGAGGCCTTTGTTGGACACCTGACAAGCTGCATCCGGCGTCCTCAAACGATCTCGTGTGGCTGACCTCGTGCCCGAACCACTGGAACAAGCTCAAGATCACTAACGATGGCGCCTACCCCACCTGTAACATCCCAAAATTCTAAATTTTGGAATGTTATATTAAATAGATAATTTTGGTTGTTTGTGTGATGTGTTGTGTGAAAGTGAGTGAAATTGAAACTTTTGAAAGTTAAATGAGAGGGAATAAAAGGACTTTCCCAAACTTACATCTTTGCTTTCTGATCTCCTTGAATTCAGATTCTTTTCAAATACAAAACCCTGGAGAGAAGATTACATGACTTCTTCCATTTATATAAATGAAAAGGGTTTTGAAAAGATTTGAATTCCATTTGGAACTATTTTCAAATTCAAAAACTTTAAGCAACTCAATGATTTTCATGAGAGAAGATAAAATGACTTCTTCAAAACATATGAAATACGAGATGGGAGTTTAAAATAAATCCAATTTAAAGTCCTTTTGAAATTATTTTCCAATTTGGAGTTATTTGGGTTTTATTCAAATTATTTTTCTCCAAAAATAAAATATATGGAAATTAGGGTAAAATGATTTCCTACAGTAGAAATATGGAGAGAAATAATTCTTAAATCATTTTGGTATTTTTTTAAAATGATTTTTATTGAATTTTATCGCATTAGTAGCACTCTTTGCTTTATTTAATTTTTTGTGGATTTTATTTGATGCTAGAAAAATGTTCATGCAGTAGGAAATCTTTTTCTAAAAATTTTGATATATTATATGCCTATATAATATTTTTATTTTTATTTTGTTTTTATTTTGTTTGTCTGTGTTTTTTAAAAAAACTTTTCCTCCCGCCGACTGGGCCGGCCCAAAGCACCGCCGCAGCCACGGCCCAGCCCAGCCACGCTCGTCACCGACCCTGGGCGCATACCTGCGCCCGTACGCCACCGGCCGCCGCCGTGTCCGAGGAGGACACGTCGCCCTCGCCCCTCCTCCAAAGGCGCCTTCTCTTCTCCTCCTATAATCGCCCGGCCCGGCGCCCTCTCCCTCTCCTCCTCTCTCTCAAACCGCCGCCCTCGCCAAGCTCCCGCCCACGAGATCAGCCGCCCGCCGCCGCCTGCCCGACGCAAGCCCCGAAGCGCCGCCGACCCCACCGATGCATCCGCCTCGACGCGCCGCTTCTTCCCGACCCCACGGCCACGCCGGAGGACCACCAGAGCCGCCTCCGCTCGAAGCCACCGCCGCTGCCGCCGTCTTCTCCGGCGACGTCGAGCCCCACTGCCGCGGTACGCCCCGAGTCCTCTCGTCCGTCCGATCTTAGAGCTACGGTTAGGATTAGATCTGTTTTTGTTTTTTTTTATTCGAACCGGTATGCGCTAAATAGCGAACTTCCGCTGTTTTAGCCCCGCAGTGCACAGTTTTCAGCCAGTAGTTTTCTGACACGTGGCCAGGGACCCGCTTGTAAGTATTTTAATTTCAATTTAGTCCCTGGTTTTTTTATCACTACTTTTTGCTCGCTTATCCAAATCCAACGAAACCAATGCCCACTTCTTCGTTATGATCCCCTCTATCCAGTAAAACAACTTAAACATATTTTTGATAGTTTTAAAATTTGAATTTAAACAGATTTGATTTCAAACTTCTTTTATTCATAACTTGAGTTTTATAACTCCGTTTGAGTTGATTCTTTTTGCATATCGAAGCTCTTGACCTAAATTTTCTGATAAGGCCAAATTCACTTAATTTTGGTACTGTTAGAAATTGTTTTCTGTTGCAAGAGTTATTTACTTGGTTCCGAAGTTTTTCGAATTGTTTTGTTCGTTCTTTCCGGTCTTTAGAGTGATTGCTTATGTATGGTTACTATTGCTTGCATACGATAGATTGAACGGAGTGTGACGAATAGAACTGTCAGGAGTTGAGTGCGAAGGTTCTTCATCAACAGTACAGGCAAGTTCACACTTTGATCATATTTTTCATACCCAGTTTTTATGCATTAGTTTCAACCCTCAAACATTGCATGAGTAGGTTTGATAACATGTGGGCACTGGGAAGTAGTTGATGAGGTAGGAACCTATTGTCTTATATTCAAACCTTGGGTGTTACTACGTTATGCTTATATTGCTATGCTATGCTCATAGACGTGGTTGGGTTTGAGGGAATTCATGAAAGATGTGAGAGATATTGTTAATTAAGGGTTTAACTTAAGGTGGTTATTTTAACTCACATCTGGGTGGATTGGTTGGGGCACCTTGGAGCACCCAGTGGTTTGCCCGGGCACCTGGAGAACCCAGTGCTTGTCCAAGGGGATCCCGGAGTACCCGTGTGATCACCCTATGGAATGCCACCCAGGCTCAAAGGGATCATAAGATTATTCATGCTAGAAACTTCCGTGTGCAGCCACAAGCCATTATGGGCTCTGGCATAGTTGAGTAAGTTGCGTGAGTTCTCGAAGAGGTGGACTAGCAGATGTAGGGGGATTGTAGGTGTACCGGTCCGCCCGGAGTAGAGAGTAAATGCTTCTGAAAGACTGTGTCTCGGTCATCCGTTTCTCAAACATCATGTAGTGCGAGAAATCCAACGGAGGAGATCGAGTCTTGTGGGGAAAAGTGCGCAAACCTCTGCAGAGTGTATAAACTAATCATGGTTAGCTGTGTCCCCGGTTATAGACATCTTGAGTATCTGGTTTTTGGATTATCATATTGATCTCATCACGTTACTTAAATAATTTGTTTGGTTGATGATTATTAATTTGGGATTGAGTTGGAGGAACCTTCTCAATGTTTTCAACAAACTTTGTAGTTAAATAAAATATATTCCTTTGATATAGGGAAAAATTGGCTTTATGCAAAAATAAACATAGAGCTTTTCTCCAACCAAATATGCATGTAGTGATAGCTATTATTCATCATTTATCCTATGGTGTGAATTTGCCAGTACATTCAATGTACTGACCTACATGGCTGCAACGTTTCATGTTGCAGGATTCTTACGACGAGTAAGTGATACGTTAGGGTTACGATTTCTACACTCAACTTTGCCGTTGGTGTTGATGGGAATCCATAACTTTGATGTTACTTCCGCTATATGGATTGAGGTAATAGTATTTACGTTACTTTATACATGGGATTTACCTCTGTTATAAATCCTCGAGTACTGTGTGTGTCAGCATACCGATCCAGGGATGACACTTAAGCACAGAGACTTGACCGTCTGAGGTCGGGTCGCTACACCACCTCACCTACCAAGAGAAGGGACGTTGAGGTATCGACGCTATCAAGTCCCATCTCCACCCTCTCAGCATGCTGGTCTCCACAGGCGACAACAGCTCCCCCACTCAAGACAAGGAAGGCGCCCTTGGAACTCGTGTGTGGATAGCTTGCCATGTCTACATTTCGATCGAAGTATGTTGTAGGGGGGGGGTCGTTTTTCATTTGGCTGTCATAATATCAGGGGAATTTCAAGTTTAGCCGTGTTGTGTTTTTACTTTGCTGAACTGCTCCTTTTGTGAGCTGATGTAAGACCTTCGAGGTGGTTTCATTTTGGATAATGGAACCGGGGAGGCGTCTCCTGTTCATCTTAAAAACTTGATGCTGCTTCAAAGTTTCTCAATTATGCTGGTCGACTGACCTACATAAACTTTGTTCTGCCCTACCAACATTCTTTATGTGCAAGTGCTTGCCAAAGCAGAAGGTATTCATGTGGCTTTTAACTGTCGATCGGCTTAACACAAGAGGTATGATGGATCGACGACATTGGACGATGGAGTCTGGGGTAAATTGTGCTCTCTGCCAAATCAGAACCAGAGAGACTAGAGACCACCTGTTCTTTTAACTGCAGGTTTGTTCAGCGATGCTGGAGAAGCATCAACATCCAATGGGGGTGGGGGTGGGGGTGGGTTCGGACATTATGGCTCTGTTTAAATCTGCAAAGGATGAGTTCAATGGCCCTTTGCTTCATGGAAATCATTTCTTCTGCCTTGTGGAACATTTGGAAACAGAGGAATGTATGTAAAAAATCATAGCATAGGGGATTCCCCAACTGCTTGCCCGTAAAAAAATCACTTCATATTTTGTCAATGCTCGATACACCCCAAAGCTACAGAATTTAAACTGATATCAAAAGTACAGACTTCACGTACAGCATCACTGCTTCCTTTTCTGAAAATAGATTCAGCCCCAAACAAGTTGGGGTAGGCTACAGTTGAAAACCCATAATAAATCAAAACCAAGTCATGGTTCTGGCACATGGATAGGTAAATAGATAAATGGTAAGCTAAAGGGTAATATCACATGAACATAACTGTAAGCATAAGTTACTTATACTGTCAAAGATAAACAGGGTTTGAACAATTGCTATCAAAAGTACAGATTTCGCAAACAGCAGCACTGCTTCCTTTTATACTCTATTGGACAAAAAGGGTGATGGTACCCAGAACAGCTAGAGGACTAAACTAAAGGGACAATTACGCAAACTAGGACACCCCTTGAACTAGAACATGCAACAATGAAAGTAGAGTAGAAACTGGAAATGACTCATGCGCAATGCCCTTTCAGAAAATTGATTCACAACCAATTGGAGACAATAGAACATGAAACACCTCTGCCCATCCAATATATTTACAGTCATTTTGCTGTAGTGATGTTGTCAGTCCAGAATTAAGTTTCGAGTGTACTTGCTCAATACAGCGGGAACGGCATCAAGTCAGTTTCTCAAGTTCTTAACAATGCATGTATGCATTAAGCAATCGACAGAACTTGGTGAACTTGCATTTTTTACTGAAGTACAAATTGGAGCATAACTCAAATTTGAGTCAGACAGTACAACAAGTAGAAATGTTTTGGCAAAGATAAAGCAGGATGTCCCAGCAAACCTACAAAGGAAAGAAAATGTTGAATGATAGTATTATACAAGCAAAGTAACAATTTATAAAAGGAACATTAAGCAAATTCGTACCTTCACATGGTTCTCTGTCTCTCCACTAAGTTGTGCAGGACTCATATGTGCAGGTGGTGACTGGTGACACTGTAAAAAAAAGTTGGGATAACACAAACTTGTTCTAGCTCCCACCAACTGATTACGCAACAGATATATGTGACTGGAACGCAAATACCTCAACAATGAATTATATTGCAGAGCAGAGAACATACAGAGAAGCAGTGAAATAAAAATCCAAAATTAGAGAACGGCACTATGCAACTCATATAACTGATTTTTTTTAGCCTCCATAGTTTCTGTCCTAAAAAATCAGATATTGATCCAACAGCAGTGAGCATGACAGACCATATGGTGTTTAACTCAATTGTGATGCCGAGAAAAAATTGATGAAGTTCTAAAGGAGTGCAGCTTCATAGTAGTAAATAATGGAGATTTCTAAATAATGCAGCCAGTACCAGATTCAGCCAAGGACCTGGTAGGCTGCTAAGTCCACCTCGCTGTCAAGTTGTAGAGTTTAAAACACAGATGCATATGTTACACATGAGCACAGTCCCAGTAGCCTCTATTCTCAAAGCATAAACAAAAATATGCAGCAATGGAATTTGCACAACATCTTCTGCGGTCTGAGACTGTGTCTAAGAATGATCAACATTGTAGCATCATTTATTTATAGTATGACAATAGCAATACAATAGCATTGCAGACAGCCAAAACAGAGTAGAACCGGGTTCAGGACTGCATTACAGCAATTTCCATTTCCCCATTTTCCCAGTGGTTGGTTTAGGGTCCAGAGTGCAGTTTTCATTACAATCACAATCTAAGCCTGATAGTATCATATAAAAGGATTCAAGAAGTTAGCAAAACAACAATCAAAGTGTGGCAGCAAAACAACGTGTAGAGTGGAGACATGACGCACAGAACCAACCGGAACAATAGCAACATGATAGCATTAGAACTGGATTCAGGAGTGCATTACAGCCATTTCCATTTCCCCCAATCTCACACCGGTTGGTTTAGGGCCTAGAGTAAAACTTACCATGATCGCAATCTCAGTCTGGACTGCAAGATTCCACAAGCTAGCAAGGTGACAACAAAAGAGAGGCAGTAAGAAATAACTTAAGAGTGAACACTGCTGCTTATTATTATTATCATATCATCGCGAGTTGAGGATTTGATCAGAGTACAACAAACTCACGCAACAAAGATTTGCAGCTAACGACAGTTTTAACCAAGCATACACGATTAAGGCACAAGGATCCGCAGATGCTGCGGGCAAACAGGGTACAAACGCATGGCAATGGTCGTGGCGCCGGCGTCCCATCCCGGTGGCGGGGGCGGGATCCGGCGACGCCTCTCCTGCTACTTCTTGCCGTCCTTGCCCTTGGCGTCCGTGGAGGTGCTCCCGGAGGCCTGCGCCGCCTTCTTGGCGTTCTTCTCCTCCAGCGCCTTCTTGTCCCTGAAGAAGATCGCGTCAGGTGAGGCCAAGATTGGATGGATTCAACCGACCTTGGTGCGGCGGATTGGATCCGATCGGGAAAAAAGAAAGATAAGGAAACGAACCTCTCGCGGCGCTGCTCCGGGGTGAGGCCGTCGCCGCCGTTCTTGGAGTTGGGCTTCCGCGCCGCGGCGCGCTCGCGGTCGCGCTCCCTCTGGCTGCCCCGTGCCCGCCCGCGGAGAAGAAAGTCAAGGAGGAAACAGATCGAGCATGACGAACAAGGAATATAGCAATAGCAAACACGAATTCACAGATCCAAATTGCGATGGACGATGGGGAGGATATGAGTCATCTTCTTGCTTGATTCCCTTCCGCCGGCGGCGACTCTCTTCTTGTTGGGGGTTCTTTCTCTCCTCTCCTCTGTCTCTCCCTTCCTTGATTCTCTTCACGCGGATTGGGTTGTAGACCACCGCGGGAGAGAGGCAAGCGGCAGTAGCCGGGCCTGGGCCTGGGCTGCCACGGGGCAACACACGCGGCCCAGCAGGCAGGAGCATGGGCCCGGGAGGAGGCTCAAGTATTTTTACACGAAATCACTAGTATGGCAAAGTGATTCGGACGTATTTTATCATCCAACATTGGTATCCTATTGATTCGCGGGCTGCCTGCTTCCCTCTTCTTTGCATCCGCACCCTCTTCATCCGATGTCGCCGATGTACCTCTCCGACCGCCACCCAGGCATCGTAGGATATCCACAGCCCCAGCAACGCGCCTACCTGCCTTGGGTACGTCGTTGTCCACCCAGGATCCCTCCGCAGCCAGGTACCTTCCCCTCCCTCGGCCGACGACGTCCATGGCAAACACCAGACCCGACAGGTGTCGGTCAAATGCCATTCAACTCTTTTGTTGGACTTCTCGTTGTGTTTCTAAAGTAAATTGGCGGCGTACTCGGTGATGGAGGGTGAGTTTCTATGCTATGTGTGGTTGGTCACATTTTCAGACTTGTAGGCAGGAACTCAAGGGGCTCACTCTTTCGGCAACGCGTGCATGCTTCGTTTCATGAACAAAAGAATTTCGCACCCTGCGACATGCACGTCACCCATGAACGCAATGTGAAGTCTATATCGCGTCGATGGTACACCGTCTACAACTCCTCATGAAGTTTTACCTACGATTCACCGAGTGGACACAATGTGGCCATGGGGCTCGTCAACCATGGAGATCGTAATTTTTCCTTCATGTTGCTCTATATGTTGGTTAATTCATTCATTCACTCAATGTTGCTCTATACATTGTATAGCCTGCTCACGCTGCAGTGATGTGATGTACTACAGGACCAAGGGCAGGCCATTCACGCACATACAGTGTTGGATGAAGCTCAAGTGGCAGTATGTGTGGGACGACATGTGACAGCCCTGACTCCATTGTCGTTGAATTTGAAATCGAAGAATTTGAAAAACTTGTTGAACATCCAATTATCTCAGATGTAATATTTATATTTGAACGATATTTGCATGTTATTTATGGATGAATTGTGTTATTTTCTATAATTGTCAGATCAGTGTGGCTATCAAATCAGGCTTAAAAGATTTCCTCTCGTTTTACTCCCCAAACTCTCCCCTCCGGGCTTCACTGGCGAGCCCATGGATTCGCCTTCCCTCTGTATGTCGCTTTGGCGAACGGTGGCGGGGTGGGGAATCGCAGTGACTTTCCTCCGGTTAGTAGTTTAGGTTAGGGTTTTTTAGTCCTCACAAATCCGGCGTTCGGGTGGATGGTAGCGCTTCTTCTTCGAGTTTGTCTTTCGGGCTACGATCCTCCTTGAGTTCGTCTGTCTGGACATAGTCCACGGAGCTCTGACATAGATTCCTGACGTCTCCTTAGGAGAGTGAGGTTAGGGTTTCTCGTCGTGTAGCGAGATTTGGTGTCAGGTGCTTCAGATCTATGCAAGGCTCCAGAGCGCTAGTCCTTAGGGGCACATTTACGAAGACTTCTCGGCTCATTTTGGCAGTAGTGGTTGTTCGGTGATCTTGGAATCTCAATGTAAATTTTGTTATGTTTGAGATGCTTTGTACTCCCTCCGATCCATATTACTTGTTAGATTTGTCTAGATACGGATGTATCTAACATGTCTAGGTACATCTGTATCTAGACAAATCTAAGACCGGAGCACCATATTATAATAGATTTGTTCCTTTTCAAAGAAAAAAAAAGCATGGCTTCCAATCAAAGGATCTTGTTGGTCTCGAGATCTTATGGGTTTCACCTCTAGCCTACCCTAAGTTGTTTAAGACTAAAGACTTTGTTTTTGTTGTTGTTGTTGTTGTTGTTGTTGTTGCTGTTGTTCCAATCGAAAGATCTTCTTTTTAGAAGAAAAGAAAATACACACACACAAAAATAACCGAACTAATAAATAAAAATATAAGCAAAACAGAGAGAAAGAAAATGGGAAGATGAAGGCTTGGTCACACCTGGTAATGGCTTCGGCCTGTTAAGGAATCGACTCACCAAATATGTGGTCAGTATATTTAACACAACCCAAACACAAAGAACAAACGAAAAAAAATGGATGCGGCTAGGTCTCAGACAATTGAGACTAAACCAAATATCGGCATAACATGTATGATAAAAGATAAATAATTGATTTTTTTTTACACAGGGCTCAATACAAAGATCTGATGAATGTAATATCGACTATGACATAACCAAATCTCTGTCGACTGGGATTTGGCAAGACTGGAAAAGAATAACAGAATGAGTCGTAAAGCAAGATCATTGACACACAACACAGACTGACACAAAATAAAAAAAAATCAGATACACACAACTGAACTAATAAAATAGCAAAGACGTTTTATATACTCCCTTCGTAATGAGAAATTCACTTTGGCTCATAGGTGTAGATGCACTCATTATCTAAATACACATTTTAAAAAGTTAAAAAAATCGAGAAAAATCCCCCGTGTATATCCGGATATTATATGTTCGTGCACAAAGTTTCGGTGAAAAAGGGATTTTGTTTTGTGGCTTGTGTAAAAAGGACATTTTTTTATGCTTGATTATAACTGTTCAGGAGACATTTTTTAATCTTTTTTATACACGCCACAGAAAATGTTCTTACTTTGTGAAATTTTGTTCGCAAACATAGAATGTCCGGATGTACACAAGAAATTATTATTCGGAGTTTTTTAACATGTTGAAATGTGTTTATATATATATATATATATATTTCATAATAGGTGTATCTACACCTGTGAGCCAAAACACCACTCTTGTTGAACTACAAGAGCGTTTAGATCACTCCTCCTAGAGGCAGTGTACTTATATTAAGAAAAAGTATCCAAGTTGGTGTAATACGAAAGAAAAATCCACCGTGCGGGAGAGATGAAAAAACAGCGATGCATGCATGCATGGCTGCATTCGTATCCGTCCACTAGCCTCACCCATCTCTCTTCTCGCTCAACCAGCGATCGAGCGAGCGAGGCCCCAAATTCAGGATCCGTCCATGGAGCAGCTCCGGCAGGTGGGCGAGGCCCTCGGCGGCATCGCCGCGCTCATGGCCTTCCACCACGAGCTCCGCGTCAACCCGCGCCAGTGCCGCCTCCTCGCCGACGCCTGCGAGCTGGCCTTCGACGCCGTCGCCGCCGAGGTGCGCGCCTGCCTCCGCTTCGACGACCGCCTCGCCGGCCGGTGGAAGCCCCTCGAGTCCCCGCTCCGCGAGCTCTGCCGCGCCGTCCGCGACGCCGAGCACTACATCCGCCTCTGCTTCGGGGACCTGCACGGCGGTGGCGGCGGCGCCGGCGGCAGCTGGTGGGCGCGCGCGGCCGCGCTCACGCACGGCGTCGAGTGCGTCGACCTGCACCTCCACGGCCTCCTCTGGTGCGTCGCCGTCGTGCTCGAGGCCGTCGAGGTCGTCGCCGAGGCCACTGCGGCGCTCAACCCCGACGAGCTGGCGCGGCGGCGGGTGCTCTTCGCCCGGGACTACGACAAGGACCTCCTCGATCCGGCGCTGTTCCGGCGAAGCAGGGTGGGCAGGGCGTACCTGGCCACGCAGGAGCTCGCCGCCCGGATGGACACGGCGTGGGCGGAGGACAGGTGGCTCCTCTCGCAGCTGCTCGACGAAATGAGATCCAAGACCTTGTCGCGGCAGGAGCACCGGATCGTCGCCCTCCTGGCCGCGCCGCGCGGGGAGCCGCACCCGGCGTCCGCGCTCCTCCTCGGCGACTTCCACATGCGGCGGCGCCTCGGGGGCAGCCTGAAGGAGGTGCAGTGGATGGGGGAGGCCTTCGCCGTGAAGCACTACGTCGGGGTGGACGCCGACGACGCCGCGGTCGGCGCCGAGGCCGCGCTGCTCACGTCGGTGGCACACCCGAACGTGGCGCACTGCCGGTACCGTTTCCGCGACGAGGAGAAGCGGGAGGCGTACCTCGTCATGGACCAGATCATGAGCAAGGACCTCGGGAGCTTCTTCAAGGAGGCGAGCGGCAGCGCCAAGCGGCCGCGCGCGCAGCTCCCGCTCGTCGTCGTCGTCGACGCCATGCTGCAGATCGCGCGCGGCATGGAGCACCTCCACTCCAAGAAGATCTACCACGGCGAGCTCAACCCGTCCAACGTTCTCGTCAAGACGCGTGGCGGCGCCCCCGACGCGTACCTGGTCGTCAAGGTCGCCGGGTTCGCCGGTGATCCCACCGCAGCCGCCGTGGCCAGCCCCGGCCGGAAGGCGACGCACGCTGCCGCCGCCGGCGCAAACGCGAACGCCAATGCCAGTGGGCAAAATGGCAGCGTCAACCCCTGCATCTGGTACGCGCCGGAGGTGCTGGAGAACGACGAGCCCGGGCTGGCGGCGGCGAGGCGCACGGAGAAGGCCGACGTGTACAGCTTCGGCATGATCAGCTTCGAGCTGCTGACTGGCAAGATCCCGTTCGAGGACAACCACCTGCAGGGGGACAACATGAGCAAGAACATCCGCGCCGGCGAGAGGCCGCTGTTCCCGTTCCAGGCGCCCAAGTACCTGACCGGCCTCACCAGGCGCTGCTGGCACGGCGACCCGGCGCAGCGGCCGGCGTTCAGCTCCATCTGCCGCGTCCTCCGCTACGTGAAGCGGTTCCTCGTCATGAACCCGGAGCAGCACGGCGGCCAGGCCGACGCGTCGACGTCGACGCCAGCGCAGCCGCCGACGCCGACACCGGCGGTGGACTACCTGGACATCGAGGCGCTGCTGCAGAAGAAGCTCCCGGCGTGGCAGCGGCGGCAGGGGGACGCGGCGCCGCGCGTGGCCGACGTGCCGTTCGAGATGTACGCGTACAGGGTGCTGGAGAGGGAGAGGGGCAAGGCGGCGATGCTGCACATCGGCAGGGGCTCCGACTCCGGCAGCGAGGCCAACTCGCTGTGCGGCGACGAGGGCGTGCACTGTGGCGCGACAGTGCCGGACGTCGTGGTCGAGACGGTCCCGACGTCGAGCCCGCGCGCCAAGACGTGGGCACGGTCGCCGTCCTCCAAGAGCAGCGGCAGCGGCAGCAGCAGGTTGGCGCCGTCGGTGTCGTCGCCGCGCAAGCCGGCCGGCAGGGTCGCCGCCGCCAAAGCAGGCAAGTGTCTGTAGCTGCGTAACTCCTTGGAGCTCGCCGTTGAGCATGATGATAACGGCGTGCGTGCGTCTCTATGCAGGGTCGCCGCAGAAGTCGAGGTCGATAGGGGTGGTCCGGCAAGCGGCGCCGCCGCAGCAGGTCGGAGCCCTACGACGGACGCCGAGGATAATGTCCGACGGGCAGCTGCAGGCCGCCGTGATCCCACAATCCCGGCGGCGCGTGGCCGGGGGTCACGCTTCAGACTCCGAACTAGGCTAGAAACGCAAATGCAAGCTTGTATTTTCTTCAGTAGGGAGCGAAGATGCAACCTAGCCAGAAGTAGATTTTACATAAATAAATGAAGTTATGTGGAATTTCATCAGTACTAATCCCTCCGTCCCATAATATAAGAGTCGTATCCCATAACTAATCCTTCTGTCCCATAATATAAGAGCCTAACTACAGGCCATGCGCGTACCCCTAGATCGTTAATTTGACCAACCTAATACAAGTCATATATTACAAAAAATATAACAACATAAACTTCGGAGTTTCTACTTTCAGAAATACAAGTCATATATTACAAAAAATATAACAACATAAACTTCGGAGTTTCTACTTTCAGAAGGTATAAATTTTTGTGTTAAATAGTTTATATTAGGGTGATAAAATTGGCAACCTAGGTATACGCGTAGGACTTGTAAACTGAAACGGAGGTAGTACAACTAATCCCTTCGTCCCATAATATAAGAGCGTAACTACTCCGTCCGTCCCATAATACAAGAGTGTTTTTGACACTAATGGGATCGGAGGGAGTACTGATTAACTCAGTGGCTGCATGTAAACAAATGGGTGTTATGTCACCAATTGCAAACAAATAGACTAGGAAATGCAAATGCATGTTCAGATATAGCAGCACTGATGTCAAGAGTTTTCTTGATACACATATCAATACATCAGCACTCAGCAGCAACACTCAGCAAATGAGAAATGCCAGTCACAAAAAAGATACTAGATGTGATGCGACAAAGAGTGAAGATCATGAAAATCAACTATTAGCAGCACACAGCATGCAGCTTATGTTTCAATCAATCTCAATACAAGGTTCCTCACTGAATAAGACTTTATGAGTCAGGCAAATGCTTTAATGCTTTACAGCCAACTTATTACTTTCCGAAGCGAGAGCAATTAGGGTTCCGGAGCCAGTAGTAGGATATATCGACAAGGGCTGAGAGGGCCTTATGCTGAATGGAGCCTCGGGTCCTATTGTCCTTCTACTCGCCCTGCCTAACAAAAAAAAGGGAACTCAACACCTACAAAAATAGAAGTTGATAACACGGACAGCGCTAGGTCCGATTCTTCAGTCTATCCTCATCTCTACTCCTAGAACATCCTTCACGGCCTCGTACGTGACAAACGCGATGGCGATGGAAGGCACCACCTGAAGAGCGAAAATACAGGGGGGCAGTAGATTAGATAAGAACAATAATTAGAAATCCAAGGAACGTTACAGATTTCCATGAGAAACATTACCTTGACCGAGTTGGGCACAAGACCCTTGTACAGAGCACCAAATCCTTCGTGGCGAACAGTTTTCCTGAATGCATCAATCATACCATTGTACTGGAGTGCCTCTTTGCCTTCTCCAGTAACAATGGAAGCAGCATGACTCCAGCCGACCATCTGCATCCTTCTCCTGACAACATCAAGAGGGTATGCCACAGTCTGGCCTATGGTTCCAGCCACAGCTCCGCATCCAAGCCTAGTTACTACGTGCAGCTCATTGTCCTTTGCAAGATCAAATGCATTTGACCGGAGGAGCCAGTCCTTCAGAGACTCGTACACAGCAAAGTTAAGGCCAACATAAGGGACCTGCAAGAAGAAGAAAACAAAGCATTGAGTGGTAAGCGCTCATCAGCAAGACACATCACACAAATAGGTAACAGTACTAGGTAAGAGGAACCTACAACTCCGATCACTGATGGAAGCCAGCCTCTGTATAAAGCGCGGAAGCCTTCTTCACGGTATACTGTGCCCAATGCATGAAACATACCACGGTACTGGTAGGGAGACTTCTCTGTCTGCACAAGTGATATTATTCTCCATTAAAATAGCATATGGAATGAAATTTATGCCTGTAATAACTTGTATTCAACTATTGACATTCACAATATCATGAAGACAGAAAGCAATGAAATCTAGACGGTACCTGAACAGTAATCCTACCCCTAACCATATCCATGGGATAAGTAGCAGACATGGCTATGATACCAGCTGTGGCTCCAGCTCCAAGGCGCAAGATTGGACTAAGCTGAGCATTCTCTGTTCACAATAATTAACATGTGACCAAGCGTTAAATACACAGGACTTCCAGCAATTTATATCAATATGTATGAGAACAATTCCTAAAATGTATGAAAAGACAGTCAAACATGAATTCTTTAAGTAGTTGAGCAAAATCAGACTGATATGTATGACAGATCTCAAACTATATGTAACCACTAACACAAGGGTATTCAACCCGGGGACTTTTTTGTTCCACATTAACCTATGGATTATAAATTAATAAAAAAACAATTTCAGGTTCAATTTGGTGAGCAGTAACCTTTATAATGCTTAGGCCTCGAGCAGTCACCGAAGTTGGATTAAAGCAACATGTGACTAAGGCGTATATGCCATATAGGTCAAAAACGAATGTTATGAACTATATATAACCACTAATACAAGGGTATTCAACCCGGGGACTTTTTTGTTCCACATTAACCTATGGATTATAAATTAATAAAAAAAATACAATTTTAGGTTCAATTTGGTGAGCAGCAACCTTTATAATGCTTAGGCCTCAAGCAGTCACCGAAGTTGGATTAAAGCAACATGTGACTAAGGCGTAAATACCATATAGGTCAAAAACGAATGTTACGATAAAAATAAACACTACTGGGACAAACAATTCATGCAGAAATGATACTTCCATTTCCTGCATCTAATTATTTTTAAGCAACAAAGACAATACAGTGGTTCGACCCAGATTCAATGAATTGCCTGTAAGATTAGATTAAACAATAAGAACCTAAACTATTTCATGACTCCTAGTTCATGATAGACTGGCCATCAGTACCATGAGTTGGAGAATTGGAGTACACCAATTAAATTTCTCTTTTAATTATTTCCATCAAATGGCAAAGCAAATACAGCAGCCATCCGTTCGGAATTACTTGTCTCGGAAATGGATGTATCTAGAACTAAAATACATCTAGATACATCCATTTCTGCGACAAGTAATGCCAAACAGAGGGAGTAGAATTATGTGCGGTATAACATGAGGCATGTTTTCACTTCTAAAGAAACAAAGATGTCAAACAAAGGAAAACTAATTTATGCAGTAAGGACAAGGGAAAACGGCATACCATCCCCAGTCTGTTGCCGGTAAAGATACAAAATACCCCTGTAAAAATGGTACAGAAGGAAATAACATATCAAATAGAGCTTACATGAAAACAAGAACATGTCGATACATGGTAATAAAGAAATGCTCCTAACCAATTTCAGGTCAAAACTGTCTCATCGTGCAACAGAGATAAGTTCTGCAAATTGCAAACTACAAATAACTAGGTGGTGGATCGCAAGTGGTTATGTAAGGCAAGAGTAATTGCAACCAAGAACCCACCTTGATGCTTGCTCATAGCTGAAGAATTTCACAGCAGAATTTGGGACAATCCTGGCACAGTTAGTTCCATTGCCCTTAAACAGTCCACGAAGACCTTCGGTTCTCCATATATACTTAAGCCCTTGAACGGTACCATTGTACTTGATACTGTGAGGATTTTGAACCTGCAAGGAAGGTAATATAAGAAAAGGTCCAATACAGCGAATTTAACAAAACATTGCCTTTTCAATTTTAGTAACAGAAGTATTGGGATCCGGTAACAAGTGTGACCCGACTACTATTAGCATTATTTCCTCATGATTATTCAGAACTGAAAATGTGAGCTATTAGTGTGCACTGAAAGAGGTTTGCTTTGAGTGGCCACCACAAATTAGACATGGTTCTATGATTGCAACAAATGTTAATAACTAGCCATAAGACAAAACATGGCTTTAATTATAATGGACAGACCATATCGAACACATTGATATGGTGGATATGTATATTGCATCACATCAATGTTAGCTGATATCAATAATAGAAGAAACTTTTGAAATAATCAAAAAATATAATATTGCTATTAATTTAGTCATGCTGATCTTTATCAAAAAAAAAATTCGTCATGCTGATGTCTTACTACATGGTACACAGAACAACCTGGTCAAAGAAAAAAACATCAATTCATCATTCAATCAGCATGAACAATAACATGCCATAAGATAAAAGCAAAATGATGATATACACCTGAAGCAGGATCTTCAATCGCTCAAGCGGAGCAACAGCAGTCCTCGATCTGTGCAAAACAACAAAATAAACAAAACTCGTAAGCATACACACCTACCATATCAATGGCATGCAGTAATCAGTAAGTATTTTTTTGAAGATCAAATAATTATGCATAACATAATCACTTAAATATCTTGTAACCTTTCATGTGTGTTTCAAGTATGCAATGTTCTTAATGGACAGCACAGCAGCAGAAGAATAATAACTCCAGCTTTGACTTCGGTGAACTATAACGAATCACTTAAATATCTTGTAACCTTCCATGTGTGTTTCAAGTATGTTTGCAAAATTCTTAATGGCCAGCGCAGCAACAGAAGAAGAAGAATTCTAGCTTTGACTTCAGCGAATTACAACAACATTTTATAGCTAGAGTACTAACCAAGGAAGACAAGATCAACTGGCCATAGTCTTGTACCCAACAAATATATACTATAACATCACATCATGTAACCACAGATAGGCAATTGGGGGCTTGGCTTTACATTCATAACATTATGGAGAATCACATGCTTGCAAGTGCACCACTGATTAACACATCAAATTAAGAATGCACCAGTAAGAAACAATAAATCCAGATTCTTAAAGCCTGTGGTTAATGGATACTTTTCTGTGTTTGTTGGAGGGGAGGGGAGTGTAGTTAGCTACTTCTTCTCAAGTATGCAATTTTTCCAAGTGGCTAAAACGCAAAGCAAAAGGCAAAACAAGCTTTGACTCCAGTTAACTATAACAACGTTTGATAGCTAGAGTCCCAACCAAGGAAGACAAGATCAACTAGCCATAGTCCTGTACCAAACAAATATATAGTACTACATCAAGTAGGCACTTAGATGCTCAGCTTTAGATAATGGGATTTCATGACATCATGAAGAACCACATACTTAAGAAGGTGCCAATAAAGAATGCACCAATAATTGACACCTCAAATAAAGAATGCGCCAGTAATTAAGATCCAGATCATAAAGCCTGGTGAATCGACTTATTTGGGAGGTTTAGCTACTGTCAGACCAAACTTGGATATAAACTGTCCAGCCCCAAAGTAGCTCCAATTAAAGGAACTCATTGTGCAGAATATTAGAGATAGCAACTTAATAACAATGAAAACAACAACATGCAAATTTGACATTTGAATTGACGGTAACAGGATGAGGAGAAATGCTAATATAACCCCATCCAATGTTTTTCACCGCAGACTCATTGTCTTATCGCTAGGGTTTAAGCATCAGCAAACTGATCCAGACAAAACAATTAGCATTAGTCAAAATGCTCGACAGCAGAATCTACGTGAGGTATTACAGATCGTGAAGCGGTCATGTATGCACAGGGAAATGATTTAGATCGTGGACGACATAAATCTATCAGACGCGAGTTTTAATCGAGACCAACAACTCAACCAAACGAGATCTGAACGGCGGGCGGCAAGGGTTTAAGCGTTCCGAATCCCAGCATCACAGATCGCCCTCGCGCCCAAATAACTACATGCATAGAGTCGGATGCCAGGCGAATCACGCGCATACCACGAGACCAATCGCGTCCACCTGGAAACCTCAATTGCCGCGGGGGGGACACGCGATTCCGACACGGGCCGAACACCAATCTAATTACAGAAATCGCGACGAAATTGCGCCGAATCTGGGAGCCGCCGCCCGCTGCGAGAGACGCCGCGGAGGGGAGCGAATCGAGGAAGGGGGGAGGGGAGAAGGAGGAGGAAGGGGGGACTCACAGGCCCCCGGCGACGCCTCCGGCGAAGAGGGACTTGCAGACGGTGAGGACCTGGTGGCCGGGGCCCTTGACGCCCTCGCGCGCGAGCTTGGCCTCCTCGGCCAGGTTGACGATGGTGTTGACGGCCGTGTCGCCCCTGCTCTTCCCCACCACGTCCTCCGATGCCATCTCCTCTCCCGCGGCCGCCTCCCCTCTCGCCCTCCCGGATCGCGCGCGCGACGACGACCTCCCCTCGCCGCGCCGATCAGGAGGCAAGCGCCCTGGCCTGGGGTTTTGCGGCGGCGGCGGCGGCGGCGGCGGCGCGAGGAGGGAGCGCGTGCGTGGGCGTGCGGTGGGGGACGAGACGAGAGGCGCTGGTGGCTGTGGCTCCCTCTCTCTATTAACCCATTCCCGGCGTCTCGTTGCGCTATTAGCGCCGCTGCTGTTACGTGCACCCCACTGCCCACCAGCTCATCTCCCACTGCGCGTGGGACCGGGTTGTGGAAGGGTCCCGCGTGTCATGCAGGTAACGCTGAATCTCGCGTGTGCGTGGTGCATTTTACTGTGGCTCGCTGTTTTGTGGGAGGTGGCGGGCGGGTGGATCCCCGCCGTCCATGCTTATCCCCCGAAAGCGTCGGCCTCGGGATCAGCGACTGGGGCCCAGCTGTCGGCCAGTGTGAGGGAATAGTGTATTGGCGAGACAGATCATCAGGGGGGAAAAGGAGAGAGCGGGTTAACGGAAACCTAGATCCGTCGCGACGGGGAGGGGAGGGGAGGGGGAAGCTGCGGCGGCGGCTTTTTCCCGCGGCCCGCTGCTGCTGGGCTCCGATCCCGTCGCGCATGTCCGTCCGGCCCTCTGCGCACTTTATTTTTTTTCTTCTACTTATTTGGTTAATAAAATTTATTACTAGTAGTTTCGAATTTATTTCCGGGCTGGTCATGTCGACCACCTTGCTTGGGTCGAAAGGCACGGGGGTTTGGTGCCCGATCATTCATTCATCGCACGCTTTTTTAATTTTTTTCCTGAACCGTAATAATGGCCGTGTACTGAAAACAGTGGCCAGTGGTGATGGCGAAGGAAGAATGGTTGGTCTCGTTCGTGCGGCCGGCCGGTGCGTTTGTGCTACGTCGGGGGAAATGTGGACAGGAGCTTCGGATCAAGATCAGATCAGGCGCCCTCCGATGACACTCAAAAAAAAAAAATCAGGCGCCCTCCGATGGGATGTGGACTGTTTGTTTGGCCTTTCCTGCACGCGTCGGGCCAATGCGCTCGCTCGTGCAACCTCGTTCACGCATCACAGGTCGTTCACCCGTGGTCGTGGCTGGCGACAGTGAAGTTTTCGTTGGACCACCGGCGCAACGCAACGCAACCTCCGGAGGTGCAACCGCGATCACAGAAACACGGCGGTGCTCCGCTCCGCTGGATAAATACGACGGGTACCGGCCTGGGAGAAAAAGACGTGGGCATGGTTTATTCGCCGGCGAATTCGGAGCGCATCTTTCGCGCCAAGGAAGGGAGAGACGGATGTGTTGGGAGCGCATCTTTCGACCGGACGTAGCTCTCGGCTTCCTTCCACGACTCCGGCGCCACACCAGCCAAGTGGCGTGGACGCGAACCCGTGCGTGGGCTGCGGCTTCAGATAAGGGCGCTGCAGTTATCAGATAAGGAGGAGGCCTACGGTGCACGACAGCTACGCTTTTCTTTCCTTCAATTCTTCTTTTGATTTGATTTGAGGGGCTTCACTTGGTTTATATGTAGATGGACTGTGTCGCAACTCCTGTCTCCGGGGCCGAGCGTTGTAGACGAAGCAGTTGATCATCGATTGATTGTCTCATCAGCCTACACTGACCCGTTCTACAACATTGGATGATGTAGTAATACCACAGGCCTAGGAAGCAATACCATAGGTGGCTCGGCGCTCTATACATCATGGCCATGGACGCAACTTGGAGTCCCGAACTATTGTTCCACCACATGATCTGCTCCCGTCCAGTTCAATAGGGTAGATAAATCAAATGTACAATAATTTTATATCCATAATGATACTTCATTAGGTGGTCACAAGGCTGTGATGATACTGCCCCTGGGCATCATCGTCCACGTGCTTGGTGTGGTTGACACCCCAGGCCGTTCATCCTCCCCTCAAGTGGTACAAATTTTCTCGAAGGACCATTGGCCGATCTTTATTAGATAGAAGAGAGGGTAACCACCAACAGTCTAGGTGATCTAGAGCCGATGGCTCAGTCCAAAAGACAACACAACCACTCCAACCCAGAGGGCATAAAAACAAAAGACAGCCTCAAGCAGAGAAGTCTACGACACACCCAGCTGCCCTCCACACAGCAATATCCTCACGGATCAGATCAAGGACTCTGTTGGCGCTGCTGGCAATGTGCTGAAAAATCCTTGCATTCTGCTCATCCTCCAATGCACCAGGATAGCAATGGTGTCGAAATTACGCTTGTCCACAAGAAGTTAGAGACCAACGTATTACCTGCAGGCCTCATGGTTAAGTTCAATCTGTATGCATGTACCCACGATAGTAGCAACATCCATCACATCTTTTCTTTCTATCCGTCATACTGGACGTATCTAATTCCTTGACTAAAGAGTTAATTTAATTGATTTAAAGTGAATCATGTACGTTGTGTACGCTCTAACTTCTGAATTCGTGTTTGAGATCAATATTTTGTAGCTCAGATTAACTTTTTTCTGTATATGTACACTTGCTACCTCTGCACATATACTAAATAGTGTAGCATGTTGTACTCCAACGAAAGGGTAAGAAAATATTTTAAGAATGTAAATCTCTCCACATATTAAACGACCTCTAGATATTTATTTGTGGTCACCATGGCCTATTCAACACTTCATATTGAAGCTCTTTCATTAGATACCATATGACTTAAAAAAATCTTACCACCTCTCATTAATCGTTCTTTATCGCATTTCACAGCCTGAGCAACAAAATGCATGTTGGGAGTCGAAGATGTAAGCTACGTACTCCTTCCGTCCGGAAAAGTTTGTCCCTCAAATGGATGTATCTAGCATCAAATTAGTGCTAGATACATCCATTTGAGGGACGAGCTTGGGACAAGTTTTTTCGGACGGAGGGAGTACATGCTAGAATAGTTTGACTACCTTTGATGTTCTTCTACCATTTACCAACTGGGATTTGGAAGCTACTACTATCGGGCTGGGATGTTAGTATTGTTGTTATACATGGAAGATGCCATATATGAATACCTATATGTAAAAATTAATTGCAGGTAATTTATGTTTATGACTCGGCAAGTCTAGCTTTTCTCTCTCTGTCTATCAGTCTCTCAGTCTCTCGGTCTCTCTCTTCTGAGATTTTTAGTATTTACGCAAATTGGTGTAGCAAAAAAATTATAAGATACACACATATGTCCAAAAATGATGTCATCTAATATATTCAAATTATTGTTCTGCTATTTTATTTTTATTAATTTCAACGTTCCTATGAAGTCAAGTATGGTCGATTGAGATATATGGTGCTCCATCTTGATGTTATCAACAAACATGCCAAGTCAAAAACTTAATACCCCTCATCCCATCGAAGAGGGCAAGAATATACGAATTCCATATTAGTATGTTGGCTAAATGCAAATAACTAATTTCAGTTTTATTGGGAGGAGTTTAAATTGGTGATTTAGTGCATATGTGAAGTTATTTTACTTATAGTTTGATGAATCAAGTATATATATAAGCTGGTCAAATAAAAATTTATTTGTTTTCCCTAGGACTTGATCCACGTACGTGAAATTCTCCATTGCCATAATCCTAGCATGGATGTAGCCAATCTATTTTCCCTTTTTTAAGGCAACTAGATTGGTTCCATCCATGCCTCATGACAAGATTAATTATACTTCCCAGGCAAGAAACCGAATGTTGCACCTTCAATACTAATATGTCGTAGGTGAATTTCTAACTTTTTCCAGTTTCAAATCCGTAAGAAATTTAGCATTGCATAAATGTTATCAATACTTCTATTTTCATATGTTTTCCAAAATAACTAGCCAATGCAGTGGCACGGGTTCATGACTAGTACCTCTAATGGGCTTGGTTTTCTAACATTCCCTTTTGGGTACTTAGCCGTACATTCATGCACTACTAGGGAAAAGTCTAGCAGTAGCGCGCGTATTAGGTGTATCAGTAGCGCGGGGCACTGCTACTGATACGGCGCTACGGCTAACATGTATGAGTAGCGCATGCTGACCCACGCTACTGCTATACATGTATAGCAGCAGCGGGCTTTTGGACAACGCGTTACTGCTAATATCTGCAGCGCTTTAATTTGGACACGCTACTAGTAAGGGCGCACTGCTGCTAACTCTACTCCCCTTGCTATTGTTAGTTTTATTAGTTTTTTTCTGCATATTTATTTTGTATTTGAACAAGCTTTATATAATAATCTTTAGCATCATACGCATACAAATGTAATCATAGCATCAAATCATGTCATCATCATAATCATCATCCAACACAAAGTGATCTCTCGTCATCATCTCGAAAATAGCGATACAAGTTCTTGCAACTATATCGTCATCCATCTAAACAATGATATACGCGAGAGGAGCTATCCCTCTCTTGCACTAACGTGAACCTAAACTAACTACTGGTTGTCGCTCGAAAAACGGAAACCGGTACACCTGGGTCTGACACTCCGGCCACTCATCATATACTCCTGGCGTAACACTTCTTCGCCATCGATGATCTATGCACCTGCGTCGTCACATGAGTCGGTGATATGCAACATTTATAGTTGAGCAACAGAAAGAGACAGACTTGGCAAAAATAGAAGCAACATATCATAAGCATAAATAACAAAGTTCATCGTACCCAAAACGCCCTAACTAGAGTGATCTTCGCTAGTCAAGGAGGACGGTTTAATTACATCATAAATAAAGTTTCACCGTGCATAACTCAAAGTTTCGTCATACATAAAGTATGGATTAAACGGACACATTGTCATATATCGACAGACACAACATGTCGTGCCATCCATCCAAGTTAGGGAGATAGTCCCCGAGCTTAGTGAAAGGCTTCAGGTCGAGACGTTGAGCAGCTATGCGTGTTCGGACGTCTTCCCGCGACATTTGCCCTTCCTCATAGAACAACCCTGTTTTTTTGAGGACCTCGTTCATGATGATTTGGGCAAGTTCCCGCTGGATGTGATAGAACTCAGCTCGAAGCCGATGATCCTCGATATCTCCTACGTGCCTTGCCCATTGCAGAATATGGGCATCCCCGGATGTAGGTGACATGCAAAGGTTCTGTTGATCCCGTCAGTACTCCAGCATGTGGTGTAGGACATAGAATCCATCACTAAGAGTATCACTCGGTTTCTGGATGCGCAGGTCGGTCTTATGGTCAAGGCGGGCTGCCGCTCCTCTTCTTCTTGTCCTTGATCTCTCCACCCCGTACGTCGTAGAAAAAGATAGCACTATCGAGAACAGACTTGATGTGGGTGTAATCCTTTTTGTTCATGTTCTTCGACGAGTCCAAGTAAAGAGCGTGGGAGTATCGGGGGTAAAGGATGATGAGGACGGCGCGCCGGTGGCTGCGCAAAATAAGTACACCTCAAATTAATTAGCCTCCACCGTGCAAATGAATGATTGAAATCGAAGGAAGGATATCCATGCAGATGACTTACAGGGGATGATAAGGCACGAGAATCGTCTCCTTGTCCTTATTGACGACCATGAAATTGACGATGTAGTCCCTCACGTATTCATGGTGCTTTGCGCAGACTACCAAGAAGCTCTCGTGCATGAAGTACGGGTCAGCGACACAGATATAAGGTATCTGCTCAATCCCGATGATGTAGATCATGTACAAAGCATAAAGGCGGACAAACATAAAATCCAGCTTCTTCAAGTGAAACATGTCGAAGATGTAATCGAATCGAAGGAAGAACTTGTCCGCGGGTAATGAGTCGACTTACAACCTTTTCCGCGGCACGTTAACCACGTAGAGTGGGTATCCTAGATTTTTCGAGGCGATTAGGCTTTTCTCTCTCCGCAACACATCGTGATGAAGTCTCCTTAGATCGACGTGTAGGACCTGTACCGATGCCTTAGGTAGGATTGGTTCACCGGGGATATGGTATTTCGCCGCACCGCGGACAGGTATACTGTCTTGAACCCGAGGCTGCGGAGGCGGCTGGATCATAGCAGCAGCTTTATTGCTGCCTTTCCTCCCTCTCTTCCGATGCTTCTTTGGTGGAAGGTCGTTTACAGTAAGTTCAGGCTCTGGAGGCGGCAATTCAGGCACCAACTCATGATGCTCAAACCCTGAGTATTTATACTGCTGAGCCATCAATCCTCCGTCATCAATGGCGCCAGTATTGAGATACTGTTGAGTGTCATCCTCATCCTCATCTATGGTGACGTCATCAGTGACTAATGGAGTCTCTTCCTCATCTAGTCCGCTATCACCCAACACGACAAGCGACGCTAATTGGGTAGGTGGGGTGCTGATGTTCATACCTTGCGGAGGCTGCGTGGTCGTGGGTGTGCTCTCGGCCGCCTCCAGACGAAGCAGACTCTTTGGCCACAACAGGACCCACATCTTGCAATCGCCAAGCCGCCACGGGGTCTCGTCGTCATCTCCCCCTAGTACCGACGGAACCAAATTCTCGTGGCCCGGTTTGACACTGGCCACGAAAACCTTGAAGACGTCAGGAGGGATCGACAGGCTATGGAACAATTGTTCCTTCAGCTTCATTATCGTCGCATTCCCCACGTCCACCTTCTGGCCATTGATGTCATACAATATGGTGCATGGGCATCGACCTGCAAAGACATGTCTGCGATGTGAGACATCCGAAAGGCAACGGAAACAGAAGATTATACATTTATTGAAGAGGGCCAGTGTGACAGGTACCGTGAGGGCGTCAAGCTTAGCCAAAGACAAAGCACCGCCGAGCACGTTCGAGACGGAGGACGAGCTGCTATGAGCAGGCGAGGGAGCCGGTGCAGGAGCAGGTGTTGGTGCAGGTGCAGGTGCTGGTGCAACGCTAGTCGAGCTGCTCCCGAAGAAGTCGGCAAGGGGAAAGTCCGCTGCATCTTTTTCTGGATTTCACCTACTCCAACCGACGATAGCCGGAACCAAGACTGTCAGCTCCCATTTTATGGCAGCTACCGCTGTTGCGACTATCTTAGCTGAATTCTTCTCAACCGCAATCTCAACCTTCTTGTCGATGCTTTCTTCAGTTAACCTCCGTCTTTCCTTTCTCTCCTCCGTGGTCTCACCGTAGTACTTCTTCCACGTGGCGCTATCTCCGACACCGTGCACGCGTCCATACGACGACCGAGTGTCCACCGGGAGTTGTTTCAATATGTTCAACGCCTGGTTGAATGGGGTGTCTCACTTGGTGTTGGTGAACACGGTAATTTCAAAAAAAATCCTACGATCATGCAAGATCTATCTATGTGATGCATAGCAACGAGAGAGGAGAGTGTGCCCACGTACTCTCGTAGACCGAAAGCGGAAGCGTTAGTTAACACAGTTGATGTAGTCGAACGTCTTCGTGATCCAACCAATCAAGTACCAAATGTACGGCACCTCCGCATTCAGCACACATTCAGCTCGATGACGTCCCTCGTACTCTTGATCCAGCTGAGGCCGAGGGAGAGTTTCGTCAGCACGACGGCGTGGCGATGGTGATGATGAAGTTACCGGCGCAGGGCTTCGCCTAAGCACTACGACGATATGACCGAGGTGTGTAACTATGGAGGGGGGCACCGCACACGGCTAAAAGATCAACTTGTGTGTCCTGGGGTGCCCCCTTGCCCCCGTATATAAAGGAGGGAGAGGGAGAGGCAGCCGGCCCTAAGGGGGCGCGCCAAGGTGTGGAGTCCTACTAGGAATCCCTAGTCCTAGTAGGATTCCACCTCCCACACTGAGTAGGAAAGGGGGAAGGGAGAAGGAGAAGGAAAGGGGGGGCGGCCCCCTTCTCCTAGTCCTAATCAGCCTCCTGCCCAAGGGGGGCGCACCAGCCCCTTGTGGGCTGGTGTGCTTCCCTCTTATGGCCCATAAGGCCCATAACTTCTCCCGGGGGGTTCCGGTAACCTCCCAGTACTCCGGAAAATACCCGAACTTCTCCGGAACCATTCTGATGTCCGAATATAACCTTCCTATATATCAATCTTTATGCCTCGACCATTTTGAGACTCCTCGTCATGTCCGTGATCTCCCGGGACTCCAAACAAACTTCGGTTCGTCAAATCACATAACTCATAATACAAATCCTCATTGAACGTTAAGCGTGCGGACCCTACGGGTTCGAGAACTATGTAGACATGACCGAGACACATCTCCGGTCAATAACCAATAGTGGAACCTGGATGCTCATATTAGCTCCTACATATTCTACGAAGATCTTTATCGGTCAAACCGCATAACAACATACGTTGTTCCCTTTGTCATCGGTATGTTACTTGCCCGAGATTCGATCGTCGGTATCATCATACCTAGTTCAATCTCGTTACTGGCAAGTCTCTTTACTCGTTCCGTAATACTTCATCCCGCAACTAACTCATTAGTCACAATGCTTGCAAGGCTTATAGTGCTGAGCATTACCGAGAGGGCCCAGAGATACCTCTCCGAAACACGGAGTGACAAATCCTAATCTCGATTTATGCCAACCGAACAAACGCCTTCGGAGACACCTGTAGAGCACTTTTATAATCACCCTTTTACGTTGTGACGTTTGGTAGCACACAAACTGTTCCTCCGGTATTCGGGAGTTGTGTAATCTCATAGTTTGAGGAACGTGTATAAGTCATGAAGAAAGCAGTAGCAATGAAGCTGTAAGGATCATAATGCTAAGCTAACGGATGGGTCTTGTCCATCACATCATTCTCCTAATGATGTGACCCCGTTCATCAAATGACAACACATGTCTATGATTAGGAAACATAACCATCTTTGATTAACGAGCTAGTCAAGTAGAGTCATACTAGGGACACTATGTTTTGTCTATGTATTCACACATGCACTAAGTTTCCGGTTAATACAATTCTAGCATGAATAATAAACATTTATCATGATATAAGGAAATATAAATAAAAACTTTATTATTGCCTCCAGGGCATATTTCCTTTAGTCTCCCACTTGCACTAGAGTCAATAATCTAGTTCACATCGCCATGTGGTTTAACATCAATAGTTCACATCTGTATGTGATTAACACCCATAGTTCACATCGCCATGTGACCAACAACCAAAGGGTTTACTAGAGTCAATAATCTAGTTCACATTGCTATGTGATTAACACCCAAAGAGTACTAAGGTGTGATCATGTTTTGCTTATGAGAGAAGTTTAGTCAACGGGTCTGTCACATTCAGAGTTGTATGTATTTTGCAAATATTATATGTCTACAATGCTCTGCATAGAGCTACTCTAGCTAATTGCTCCCACTTTCAATATGTATCCAGATTGAGACTTAGAGCCATCTGGATCGGTGTAAAAGCTTGCATCACGTAACTCTTTACGACAAACTCTTTATCACCCCCATCACCGAGAAACATTTCCTTA
The DNA here is from genome assembly GCA_021437245.1 of Aegilops speltoides. Classification (NCBI taxonomy): domain Eukaryota; kingdom Viridiplantae; phylum Streptophyta; class Magnoliopsida; order Poales; family Poaceae; genus Aegilops; species Aegilops speltoides. Next base: position 460,027,687 of record CM038141.1, read on the forward strand.
GTCCTCACTAAGGATAATTTTGACCGCTGTCCAGTGATCTACTCTTAGATCACTATTGTACCCCCTTGCCAAACTCATGGCAAGGTACACAATAGGTCTGGTATGTAGCACAACATACTTTATAGAACCTATGACTGTGGCATAGGGAATGACTTTCATTCTCTTTCTATCTTCTGCCATGGTCTGGCTTTGAGTCTTACTCAACTTTACACCTTGTAATACAGATAAGAACTCCTTCTTTGACTGATCAATTTTGAACTCTTTCAAAAACTTGTCAAGGTATTTACTCATTAAAAATCTTATCAAGCGTCTTGATCTATCTCTATAGATATTGATGCCTAATATGTAAGCAGCTTAACCGAGGTCTTTCATTGAAAAACTCTTATTCAAGTATCCCTTTATGCTATCCAGAAATTCTATATCATTTCCAATCAACAATATGTCATCCACATATAATATTAGAAATGCTACAGAGCTCCCACTCACTTTTTGTAAATACAGGCTTCTCCAAAAGTCTGTATAAAACCATATGCTTTGATCAAACTATCAATGCGTTTGTTCCAACTCCGAGAGGCTTGCACCAGTCCATAAATGGATCGCTGGAGCTTGCACACTTCGTTAGCACCCTTTGGATCGACAAAACCTTCTGGTTGCATCATATACAACTCTTCTTCCAGAAATCCATTCAGGAATGCAGTTTTGACATCCATCTACCAAATTTCATAATCATAAAATGCAACAATTGCTAACATGATTCGGACAGCCTTAAGCATTGCTACTAGTGAGAAAGTCTCATCATAGTAAACTCCTTGAACTTGTCGAAAACCTTTTGCGACAAGTCGAGCTTTGTAGATAGTAACACTACTATCAGCGTCCATCTTCCTCTTGAAGATCCATTTATTCTTAATGGCTTGCCGATCATCGGGCAAGTCCACCAAAGTCCACACTTTGTCCTCATACATGGATCCCATCTCAGATTTCATGGCCTCAAGCCATTTTGCGGAATCTGGGCTCATCGTCGCTTCCTCATAGTTCGTAGGTTCATCATGGTCTAATAACATGACTTCTAGAATATGATTACCGTACCACTCTGGTGCGGATCGTACTCTGGTTGACCTACGAGATTCGATAGTAACTTGATCTGAAGTTTCATGATCATCATCATTAGCTTCCTCAATAATTGGTGTAGGAATCACTGGAACTGATTTCTGTGATGAACTACTTTCCAATTTGGGAGAAGGTACAATTACCTCATCAAGTTCTACTTTCCTCCCACTCACTTCTTTCGAGAGAAAACTCCTTCTCTAGAAAGGATCCATTCTTAGCAACGAATATCTTGCATTCAGATCTGTGATAGAAGGTGTACCCTACAGTTTCTTTTGGGTATCCTATGAAGATACATCTCTCCGATTTGGGTTTGAACTTATCAGGTTGAAGCTTTTTCACATAAGCATCGCAGTCCCAAACTTTAAGAAACGACAACTTTGGTTTCTTGCCAAACCACAGTTCATAAGGCGTCATCTCAATGGATTTTGATGGTGCCCTGTTTAACGTGAATGCAGCTGTCTCTAATGCATAACCCCAAAACGATAGTGGTAAATTGGTAAGAGACATCATAGATCGCATCATATCCAATAAAGTGCGGTTATGACGTTCGGACACACCATTATGCTATGGTGTTCCAGGTGGCGTGAGTTGTGAAACTATTCCACATTGTTTTAAATGAAGGCCAAACTTGTAACTCAAATATTCTCCTCCACGATCAGATCGTAGAAACTCTATTTTCCTGTTACAATGATTCTCTACTTCACTCTGAAATTCTTTGAACTTTTCAAATGTTTCAGACTTGTGTTTCATTAAGTAGATATACCCATATCTGCTCAAATCATCTGTGAAGGTCAGAAAATAAAGATACCCGCCACGAGGATCAACACTCATTGGACCACTTACATCGGTATGCATTATTTTCAATAAGTCACTAGCTCGTTCCATTGTTCCAGAGAACGGAGTTTTAGTCATCTTGCCCATAAGGCACGGCTCGCAAGCATCAAATGATTCATAATCAAGTGATTCCAAAAGTCCATCTTTATGGAGTTTCTTTATGCGCTTCACACCAATATGACCCAAACGGCAGTGCCACAAATAAGTTGCACTATCATTATCAACTTTGCATCTTTTGGCATCAATACTATGAATATGTGTATTACCACGATAGAGATTCAATAAACCATCAACATTGGATGTATGACCATAGAAGGTTTTATTCGTGTAAACAGAATAACAATTATTCTCTATCTTAAATGAATAACTGTATTACAATTAACATGATCTAATCATAGTTCATGCTCAACACAAACACCAAATAACATTTATTTAGGTTCAACACTAATCCCGAAAGTATAGGGAGTGCTCGATGATGATCATATCAATCATGGAACCACTTCCAACACACATCGTCACTTCATCCTCAACTAATCTCTATTTATTCTGCAACTCCTGTTTCGAGTTACTAATCTTAGCAACCGAACAAGTATCAAATACCCAAGGATTACTACGAGCACTAGTAAGGTACACATCAATAATATGTATATCAAATATACCTTTGTTCACTTTGCCATCCTTCTTATCCGCCAAATATTTGGGGCGTTCCACTTCGATGACCATTTCCTTTGCGGTAGAAGCACTCGGTTTCAGGCTTAGGTCCAGCTTTGGGCTTCTTCACGGGAGTGACAACTTGCTTGCCATTCTTCTTGAAGTTCCCATTCTTTCCCTTTGCCCTTTCCTGAAACTACTGGTCTTATTTAATCATCAACACTTGATGCTCTTTATTGATTTCTACCTTCGTCGATTTCAGCATCACGAAGAGCTCGGGAATCGTTTTCGTCATATCCTTGCATACTATAGTTCATCACGAAGTTCCAGTAACTTGGTGATGGTGACTAGAGAATTCTGTCAATCACTATCTTATCTGGAAGATTAACTCCCACTTGATTCAAGTGATTGTAGTACATAGACATTCTGAGCACATGTGGAGGGAGAGCATGACACACTACAAGAGATCGGGCCTACTGTGACGAGACAAAAAATGTCATCGAATAGCTAATAACGTCACAAATAAACCCTAAGTGACGTTTTATGGGCGTCATGAGGATCGTCACGGAATCCCCGTCACAGATTACTCCTAGTGACGGCGCGTGCAAAATAACGTCACTGAAGATGGGACCTTCAGTGACGTTCTCTAGAACGTCATCAAGTTGTTATTTCCGTGACAGCCAACTAATGTCACACGCTACGAGAAAATATGCCATATTGTACCATATTCAGTGATGTAGCAACGTCACTGAATTCATGACACGTCTAATGCCCGAGTAGACTATCCCATTGCTAGCATCATTACTTTCATTATTAATGAATATGACGCCACATATATTTAATTTATTTTGAATTTAAATCACAACAAATTATCAAGTCCACTGTATTCCAAATGTACATCACAATAAGTATTTAATTCAAATCACATTATATGAATAAGTTAAGATCCAAATCACATCATAAATTTACAATATTATATACTTCATCATCTCAGCTCAACCGTCCTCTCAACATAAATGATAGTAAAAAATAACACTAGCTCACGAGTTTGAGACAACAATAGACAAGTTAAAAGGCAATATTTAGATAAGTAAAGACCACATGTGTTATCCTGATGGTTGCAATATATGATTCAACAACTATCTTTCCATCGCAAAAGGATGGCCTTCATGCACCATTAGGTTTGGATTGGGACGGCTAAGTTGCTTGAGCACTTAAGAAAAAACCAATCAGGTTATTCATCTCTTGTTAATTCTTTTTCCAGGCTTCATTCTTCTCTTGCTAGATCTTCTTCACATATTCGAATTCTTCGTGTTGCTTCCTCCGCATCTCTTCAAATGCTCTCGCTTGTGCTTCAAGTCTCGCCACTAACTCCTATCGGTGCCTATAAATTGACAAAACACAACAACATTGCATCCTAATGAGATGAAAATAGACAAGACAACAAGGTACAAGAGTACCACTAAGAAGCTTACAATCTATCAAAATATGAATGTAAAATAGAGAGGTACATTATTAAATGTGAGGGCAAACATTCGAATTGGCAAATGAAACAGTAAATCCAAAAATAACCTATAATGGTTAAAAACATGCACAACCAAGAGATAAATTTCATTTATCATTTTGACAAACATCAAGCATCACCAATAAGATATCAAGTCAGCAACCCAGGCAAGAAGCAACTATGCTTGGACAACAATTTTTTAGATCAAACTAAACCAGCCTATATCGTTCTGCTAAAAATCAAGCACATAAACAAATCAACAAATCATTCTGGATTTCAGGATTAGAAACCATAAATTATAACCTTATTCTCATGCCTTTGTGTTGGAGCAACAAAAACCATGCAACAAACCATGTATTTCTCATTACAAGCATTTATTATTTTTTATGTTACTTTGGATTATTGGATTTGGATCAAACCATACATAAACAGCGAAGCACTCCTTAGTTTGTTACAAGAACTAAAAACAAATGACTTATTCAAAAATATTTGTGTTTTCATTTTCTCACTATCATGAGGGCTCTGTGCACGTGCAGAAAAGCAAGAAAAAAGAAAGAACCAGACCACAACGAGAAACAAGATAAGTACCTGTCCCTTGCATCTCTCGCCTCGCCATCCTTTTGTTCAATTTTTTATTCTAGAACTCAGATCTTTGCTGATGAAGTAAAGCTCCCATATCTCTCGGATCTTGATGCATAACTCATGCTGGAAAGGAAGATTCTATGGGTGCTTTCTTCCTTTAGAACTTCAACCACAATCATTGAGTCACACTGGTTGCTCACCTTCTGATTGTGTTTCCCTTTTATTTTCAGTCGCATTCTATTGTATAAAGGAAAACATTGATGCTCAAGTAAGGCAAAGTTCATATGATGGATACACTGAATCAATATGAGAATCTATTTCAAGTCAGAAACAATAAAGGAAGATATCTCACATAGGCTAGATGTGCCGGCTCGCTCATGCTGTCAGTCTTCCTGTTCGTATGGGTCTCTTTGAAAAACTCAATGGGACTTGGGTTCTGATTATTGTACTTGCCTTTTTCTACAAGATAGTTGAAAATCTAACATTACTACTCCATATATAATGACAAGATGCGATAGACATAGGACTAGAATTAAGGTATTTGGAATTCTTACAATTTTGCTCAAAGTGGAAACATAAGACCTAGATCCAGTCTTTTGGTGATGCTCTACAACTTCTCAGTTTTGCGTTTTCGTTTTTGCCATGGTACAACCTTTAGGTACCTGGGTCAAACAAGTCAAGCAAAAGAATACAGTGAATCATAGCATTGTCTAAAACAGTGGAGGAACAACATGAATCAATCTTTAGTCAACTATTTGTGATACTTATAGTGCAAAGTGACATACACATGATACAAGCAAGAATAATTAAAGCCAGTGAATCCACACTGATATACACATTATTTAAGATGTAAGTCCAGACGATATATTACCATTGCTTTGGACATAGAAAGGGTGGCTTCCTCTTCATCTCTCAAAGCCCCTTCCTGGAGCTTACATGAATATAACAAAGTAGATAAGTTAGGATGTAAGCACAGGATGCAGTAATATTCTATATGAATGATGATCTCATGCATTGGGATCTAACAAGCAAAGCAATCAACAGCCAGCAAGCCAAGAAAAACAAGACCAAAATGTTCAGAACAAAAAACAAAAAAAAAATTATTACCATAGCTATTGGCATAGTTTAGAAACCAGAAAGTTTACTCTTTTAGAATTAAGGCTCAATGGATGGTGTTGTATGTTTGCAAAGTAGGAGCAGCTTGATTTTACCCAGCTTAGTATGTAAGAATATAGTAGAATACTGAAGCTTACAATGTATCTGCTTTTATCAATGTTCTGGGCATACTGAAAATGCTTGTGGGCTTCAGACGCTTAACATCATGGGTAGCTAAATTAGGAGAGGCATGGCAAAGATTAGGTTTAGTTCTCTTTTAACTAGTACTGGAGAGAAAATTACACTGATACAGAGCTAAACATCTCCTTAACGAGTCAAAATCAAGTGACGTGTCAGTCTTTATTCAGTTTTGACAGCACTAGTTAAGGACTATTTATGGGGCATCAGAACCACAAAAATATAATTCAGTTTCGCATTTTAGCATAGATAAAGTGGCTGCATCAGGAAGCTAGTTTATTCGGACATGTAGATACAGGGATACAAGGATGCACTGCTTCCTGCTTGTAATTAGTTCTCCTTTTATATGTTGCATACTTTAGTTCATGCGTTTATGTTCGTCTGATTATGACACAATACATCGATCGAGAGCATCTAGTTTTATAATTACAGCAGGGTACAACCATGAGATGGTTAACATATAATTTTCTTCTGAATGCAAGAGTAGCCATACAAGCACATGGTGGCAAAAGAAATCTCCCAGCTAAGGCCACGCATCTCATACCTAACTGAACTTTTCAGTAACAGTAACTATACTGCAGTAGCATATATTCAGGTTCAGCCCTTTTCACAATAGCAGGCTATAACAAATGCAAAACCATGTTCTCGCTAGTGTAATTTTGCACACAGACCGATCAATAGGATATAAGTAAAGTTATCTAGCAGGAGGTTCAGGCTTTTTACCATCGCAGGCTGTGGCAAATAACTAATTGCAGAGAAGGGTGGGATGAGTAGTAGTACGCATGAACCCTAACCATTGAACGCCAAGGGGTGGCAGGATGAGGAAATCACCAAGAGACATCGCCAGGCGCTGGGGAAAAGACAGCAGGGTGCTCGCTGGGCGGGTTGATGCGGTGGATCCAAGCTCGGCGGCGGGGCGGCCTCCTTCAAGCTGGCGTCCCTGGTCGCTGCAATTGGGGGGAGAAGAGGGCCGGATCCTCGCAGGGCGGGATGTTTGCGTGGATCCGAGCTCGGCCTGTAGGGCGACCTCCCCCGATCTGCCGCCGCCAGTCGTTCCCATCGGGGCTGTAATCTTGGGGAGAAGAGAGCCGGTTGAATCGGGGCATACGAGATATGCGGCGTGGGCGGTGGCTCTTCGCGGGTGAAATAGAAGGAGGAATTTTGGCTGGGTCTTTGACGAGTGGGGACACAGGGTGGATGAGGGGGAAATTAGAGAAATGGAGCGAAAAGAGTATTTGGGTGAAGGGAAAAGCGTTCTTTTTGCCGAGAACTGATTTATTTTCAGGATTTAATTTCTACGTTGATATCATGTAATTCATTTAATTCGAAATAAATAGCAAATGATTGTTGGAAAAAATAAACCTTATATAAACATTATGATGTGGTATTTTCCATGTAATTTTTTTATAATTGTAAATAAGTATGCCGAAACTTGTACACAATGGCCTTAAATATGTTTTTCTCGCCCACACGGGTTCCTGAGGTATTGATCCCGACCACGATGGAACTGATGGTTTCATTTCAATTGGTATCAGACGACAAAGAAATCGTTTGTATCTGTTGCGGAGATGGATGGTTCGCCATATAGATAAATCATTTAATTTTTTAGATAGAACGAAACCACCTCACGAGCACCCCATTCAAGTTTTTTGCCCAACAACTACCTGTTTATAGATAAGAATAAAAAAGATTTTACATCTACTCTCGTCTTTCCATTTTAACTTTTGAGACTGAGCAAAACAACATTAGCTCACGAACGCCCAGTTGAAGTTTTCAACACAGCCACTACCTATTTATTCTAGAAATAATAACAAGATAATTGTGTTAATTCTTTTCTATTGCCCGTTCAATTTCCATTTTATTTTGAGATAAACAACATCAGATCACAAATGTCCAATTGAACTATTCGCCGATGCACTACCTATTTATAGTAGAAAAAACAAAATAACCATCTCAGGAAAATGAGAGAACAAACAAGGTTTTGAGTTTACAAAAAACAATAAATATAATTATTTCCATGGCCACTACCTACTTATATTAGATAGAGCAAAATAATTACAACCCTTAATAGCATTTGAAAAAATTATGGCGAGTACCACTACCCAAACTAAAGCATGGGTCCTACCTCTCAATAACCCGTAAACAAGCTATATATGGCGGGTCACACTGCTATACGCTACACGACAAAAAAATTGTTCATCACACATTAGTAGTGTTTGGTGACATTGGCAAGTTCATCATGAAAATACCAAAATGTCACAAAAATTGGTAGTCAGGTGTGCTCAGAGGCCGAGACAATTAAGTGACGTTTATCGTCACTGATATGCAGTAATCAGTGACATTGTCCACCATCGTCATGAGGATTTTCGTCACAGTATGTCAATTTTGTTGTAGTGACACCTAAAATATACTAGCATTCCTACTAGCATGGCGCATAAATACTGATCAAGAACCATATTGTGCATATTGCTCATCCAAAACCGACCGTGAACAAATCTAAGCCAATTTCTCAACAAAATTTCACCAATAGCATACAACACATATCTAAAACAAAAAAGAGAGAGGAGGGAGGGCTCACGTTGAGCTAGGGGACAAGGATGGCGGTCGAGATGCGGGGGGGGGGGCATGGCGGCGTCGGTGATACGTTGCCGTCGTATCTATTATTTTTGATTGTTTCATGCCAATATTATTGAACTTTCACATACTTTTGGCAACTTTTTATATGATTTATTTGGACTAACTTACTTATCCAGTGCCTAGTGCATGTTCCTGTTTGTTGCATGTTTTTGTATCGCAGAAAATCCATATCAAACGAAGTCCAAATGTGATGAAACTCTACGGAGAATTATTTTGGAATATTTGTGAATTTTAGGAGGTGGAATCAACATAAACAAAGGCCCGAGGACACCACAACCCACCAGGGCGCGCCACCAGGCCCAAGCGCGCCCTGGTGTATCATGCCCTCCTCGAATGTTGGTTGGAGCTATACTTCGGGCGCAAGGAAGCTTATATCCGGAAAAAAATCGTGTAAAAAGATCAGCGCAATCGGAGTTACGGATCTCCGGGAATTTAAGAAACCGTAAAGGGACAGATCTGGGGAGCGTGAAACAAAAGAGAACGGAGAGAGAGATCCAATCTCGGAGGGCTCCTGCCCCTCCATCACCATGGAGGCCATGGACCAGAGAGGGAACTCTCCTCCCATCTAGGGGGAGGCCAAGGAAGAAGAAGAAGGAGGGGGCCTATCTCCCCCTCTCTCCTGGTGGCGCCGGAGTGCCGCCGGGGCTAGGCTCAACAATCTTGCTACCATCAACACCAACTTTCTCCCCTCTATGCAGCGGTGTAGCACCCCTTCTCCCTGCTGTAATCTCTACTTAACATGGTGCTTGATACGTCTCCAACGTATCTATAATTTTTGATTGTTCCATGCTATTATATTACCCTTTTTGGATGTTTATGAGCTTTATTTTACACATTTTATATCATTTTTGGGACTAACCTACTAACGGGAGGCCCAGCCCGTATTGCTATTTTTTTTTGCCTATTTTAGTATTTCAAAGAAAAGGAATATCAAACAGAGTCCAAACGGAATGAAACCTTTGGGAGCGTGATTTTTGGAACGAACGTGATCCAGAGGACTTGGAGTGCAAGTCAAGAAGCAGCCGAAGCCTCCACGAGATAGGAGGGCGCCCCCCTATAGGGCGCGCCCCTGTCTCGTGGGCCCCTCGGGCGTCCACCATGTGTTGGGGAACGTAGCAGAAATTCAAAATTTTCTATGCATCACCAAGATCAATCTATGGAGATTCTAGCAACAAGAGAGGGAGAGGATAAGCATCTTCATACCCGTGAAGATCGCTAAGCGGAAGCGTTATAAGAACGCAGTTGATGGAGTCGTACTCCCGGTGATTCAAATCGCGGAAGATCCGATCTAGCGCCGAACGGACGGCGCCTCCGCGTTCAACACACGTACAGCCCGGGGACGTCTCCTCATTATTGATCCAGCAAGGGGAGAGGAGAAGTTGAGGGAGAACTCCGACAGCACGACGGCGTGGTGGTGGTGGAGCTCGTGGTTCTCCAGCAGGGCTTCGCCAAGCACTACGGAGGAGGAGGAGGTGCTGGAGGAGGGAGAGGGCTGCGCCAGGGAAGAGTTGCGTCTGCCCTCCCACCCCTCCACCATATATAGGGGCAAGGGGAGAGGGGGAGGCACCCTAGGTTTTTCCCTAGGGGGCGGCAGCCAAGCAGATTGGATCTCCCTAGGCAAAATCCTTGGGAGACTTGCCCCCCAAGCCAAGCAGGTGGAGGATTGCCTCCCAAGCCAGGTGGAGGCGCCCCACCTCCCCAAATATCATGGGAAAAGGGTGTGGGGGGAGCACCACCCCTTAGTGGTCTGGTTTGCCCCTTCCCCTTTGGCCCATGAGGCCCTCCAACACTTGCTGGGGCTCCCGAAACACCTTTCGGACATGCTGGAACACTTCCGGACTCCAATACCCTTCGTCCAATATATCGATCTTCACCGCCGAACTATTCCGGAATTCCTCGTGACGCCCGGGATCACATCCGGGACTCCGAACTACCTTCGGTAACCACATACTATTTCCCACAACAACTCTAGCGTCACCGAACCTTAAGTGTGTAGACCCTACGGGTTCGCGAATCATGCAGACATGACCGAGACATCTCTCCAGCTAATAACCAACAGCGGGATCTGGATACCCATGTTGACTCCCACATGTTCCATGATGATCTCATCGGATGAACCACGATGTCGGGGATCAAGCAATCCCGTATGTAATTCCCTTTGTCAATCGGTACATTACTTGCCCGAGATTCGATCATCGGTATCCCAATACCTCATTCAATCTCGTTACCGGCAAGTCACTTTACTCGTTCCATAATGCATGATCCCGTGACTAACTACTTAGTCACATGGAGCTCATTATGATGATGCATTACCGAGTGGGCCCAGAGATACCTCTCCGTCATACGAAGTGACAAATCCCAGTCTCGATTCGTGACCACCCAACAGACACTTTCGCAGATACCTGTAGTGCACCTTTATAGCCACCCAGCTACGTTGTGACGTTTGGTAGACCCAAAGGATTCCTACAGTATCCGGGAGTTGCGCAATCTCATGGTCTAAGGAAATGATACTTGACATTAGAAAAGCTTTAGCAAACGAACTACACGATCTTGTGCTATGCTTAGTATTGGGTCTTGTCCATCACATCATTCTCCTAATGATGTGATCCCGTTATCAATGACATCCAATGTCCATGGTCAGGAAACCGTAACCATCTATTGATCAACGAGCTAGTCAACTAGAGGCTCACTAGGGACATGTTGTGGTCTATGTATTCACACATGTATTACGGTTTCCAGTTAATACAATTATAGCATGAACAATAGACAATTATCATGAACAAGGAAATATAATAATAATCATTTTATTATTGCCTCTAGGGCATATTTCCAACAGTCTCCCACTTGCACTAGAGTCAATAATCTAGTTCACATCACTATGTGATTGTAATGAATCCAACACCCATCGGGTTTGATCATACCTCGCTTGTGAGAGAGGTTATTAGTCAACAGGTCTGAATCTTTCAGATCCGTGTGTGCTTTACAAATCTCTATGTCATCTCCTAGATGCAGCTACCACACGCTATTTGGAACTATTCCAAATAACTGCTCTACTATCCGAATCCGGTTTACTACTCAGAGTCATCAGGATTAGTGCCAAAGTTTGCATCGGCATAACCCTTTACGACGAACTCTTTTACCACCTCCATTATTGAGAAAATTCCTTGGTCCACTAGTTACTAAGGATAACCTTGACCGCAGTGCTGTGATCCATTCCTAGATCACACTTGTACCCCTTGACTGACTCATGGCAAGGCACACTTCAGGTGCGGTACACAACATAGCATATTGTGGAGCCTACGTCTAAAGCATAGGGGACGACCTTCGTCCTTTCTCTCTCTTTTGTCGTGGTCAGGTCTTGAGTCTTACTCAATACTCACACCTTACAGCCAAGAACTCCTTCTTTGCCGATCTATTTTGAACTCCTTCAAAATCTTCTCACGGTATGTGTTCATTTGAAAGTACTATTAAGCGTTTTGGTCTATCCTTATAGATCTTGATGCTCAATGTTCAAGTAGCTTAATCTAGGTTTTCCCTTGAAAAACACTTTTCAAATAACCCTATATGCTTTCCAGAAATTCTACATCATTTCTGATCAACAATATGTTTACAACATATACTCATCAGAAATACTATAGTGCTCCCACTCACTTCTTTGGAAATACAAGTTTCTCATAAACTTTGTATAAACCCAAAATCTTTGATCATCTCATCAAAGTGTATATTCCAACTCCGAGATGCTTACTCCAGTCCTTAGAAGGATAGCTGGAGCTTTGCATACTTGTTAGCATCTTTTAGGATTGACAAAAGCCTTCTGGTTGTATCACATGCAACCTTTCCTCAAGAAAATTGTCGAGGAAACAATGTTTTGACATCCTATTTGCAAGATTTCATAAATAATGCAGTAACCGCTAATACAAATCCAACAGACTCTTAGCATCGCTATGAGTGAGAAAGTCTCACCGTAGTCAACTCCTAGAACTTGTCGGAAAACATCTTAGCGACAAGTCGATCTTTCTTAATGGTGACACATACCATCATTGTTTGTCTTCCCATTTTGAATCCATCTGTACCCAACAGCCTTACGACCATCAAGTAGTTCTTCCAAAGTCTACACTTTGTTTTCATACATGGATCCTCTCTCGGATTTTATGGCCTCGAGCCATTTGTCGGAATACGGGCCCACCATCGCTTCTCCATAGCTCGTAGGTTCATTGTTGTCTAGCAACATGACCTCCAAGATAGGATTAAGTACCACTCTGAAGTAGTATGCATCCTTGTTGACCTACGAGGTTTGGTAGTGACTTGATCCAAAGTTTCATGATCACTATCATCAGCTTCCACTTCAATTGGTGTAAGCGCCACAGGAACAACTTCCTGTGCCCTGCTACATACTAGTTGAAGTGACGGTTCAATAACCTCATCAAGTCTCCACCATCCTCCCACTCAATTCTTTCGAGAGAAACTTTTCCTCGAGAAAGGACCCGTTTCTAGAAACAATCGCTTTTGCTTCCGGATCTGAAATAGGAGGTATACCCAACTATTTTGGGTGTCCTATGAAGATGCATTTATCCGCTTTGGGTTCGAGCTTATCAGGCAAAACTTTTCACATAAGCGTCGCAGCCCCAAACTTTTAAGAAACGACAACTTAGGTTTCTCTAAACCATAGTTCATACGGTGTCATCTCAACAGAATTACGTGGTGCCCTATTAAATTGAATGCAGTTGTCTCTAATGCCTAACTCATAAACGATAGAGGTAATTCGAAAAGAGACATCATGGTATGCACCATATCCAATAGGGTGCAGTTATGATGTTCGGACACACCATCACACTATGGTGTTCCAGGCGGTATTAGTTGTGAAACAATTTCCACAATGTCTTAATTGTGTGCCAAACTCGTAACTTAGATATTCATCACTATGATCATATCATAGACATTTTATCCTCTTGTCACGATGATCTTCAACTTCACTCTGAAATTAGTTGAACCTTTCAATAATTCAGACTTGTGTTTCATCAAGTAAATATACTTAACATCTACTCAAATCATCTATGAAGTAAGAACATAATGATATTCACTGCATGCCTCAGCACTCATTGGATTGCACACATCAAATGTATTACTTCCAACAAGTTGCTCTCTTGTTTCATCTCACTGAAAAATGAGGCCTTTCAGTCATCTTGACCATGTGGTATGATTTGCATGTCTCAAGTGATTCAAAATCAAGTGAGTCCAAATGATCCATCTGTATGGAGTTTCTTCATGCATATATACCAATAGACATGGTTCGCATGTCTCAATCTTTTCAAAAACGAGTGAGTCCAAAGATCCATCAACATGGAACTTCTTCATGCGTTTTATACTAGTATGACTCAAATGGCAGTGCCACAAGTATGTAGTACTATCATTACTATCTTATATCTTTTGGCATGAACATGTGTATCACTACGATCGAGATTCAATAAACCATTCATTTTAGGTGCAAGACCGTTGAAGGTATTATTCAAATAAACGGAGTAACCATTATTCTCCCTAAATGAATAACTGTATTGCGATAAACATAATCCAATCATGTCTATGCTCAACGCAAACACCAAATAACAATTATTTAGGTTTAACACCAATCTCGATGGTAGAGGGAGCATGCGATGCTTGATCACATCAACCTTGGAAACTCTTCCTATCGTCATCTCACCTTTAGCTAGTCTCCGTTTATTCCATAACTTTTTATTTCGAGTTACTAACACTTAGCAACCGAAACAATATATAATACCCTAGTGCTACTAGGAGTACTAGTAAAGTACACATTAATATAATGTATATCCAATATACTTCTGTCAACCTTGCCAGCCTTCTCATCTACCAAGTATCTAGGGTAGTTACGCTTGATGGATTGTTCCCCTCATTACTGAAGCACTTAGTCTCGGGTTTTGGGTTCAACCTTGGGTTTCTTCACTAGAGCAGCAACTGATTTGCCGTTTCATGAAGTATCCCTTCTTGCCCTTGCCCCTCTTGAAACTAGTGGTTTTACTAACCATCAAAAATTGATGCTCCTTGAGGGAGTCCTGGACTAGGGGGTGTCCGGACAGCCGGACTATCATCATCCGCCAGACTCCAAGACTACGAAGATACAAGATTGAAGACTCCGTCCCGTGTCCGGATGGGACTTTCCTTGGCGTGGAAGGCAAGCTTGGCGTCTGATATGTAGATCTCCTACCATTGTAACCGACTCTGTAACCCTAGCCTCCTCCGGTGTCTATATAAACCGGAGGGCTTTAGTCCGTGAGGACACAACATACATTACAACAATCATACCATAGGCTAGCTTTAGGGTTTAGCCTCCTTGATCTCGTGCTAGATCCAATCTTGTACTACCCATATCATCAATATTAATCAAGCGGGGCGTGAGGGTTTTACCTCCATCGAGAGGGCGAACACAGGTAAAACATCGTGTCCTCGTCTCCTGTTACCATCCGCCTAGACGCATTGCAGTTGGGACCCCTACCCGAGATCCGCGGTTTGACACCGACATTGGTGCTTTCATTGAGAGTTCCTCCGTGTCGTCACCAATAGGCTCGATGGCATCTTCAACCAACAACACCGTCCGGGTGAGACTTTTCTCCCGGGATGATCTTAAAGATTCGGCGGCTTCGCTGCGGGCTAATTAAGCAGCCATCTGGAGCATATCGAAGCTACGCCCGGCGTCGGTCGATTCGAAGTCTAAACTTCACGGCCGACGTCGCGGAGACTTGATCTTGACGGACTCGAGCCTGACCAGCGTGCCGCCTTGTTATGATGGGCATGATCTGGCTCGCCATCGAACAATGCCTTGGTGGCGCTGCGAATCCGCTTGACCTTTAGTCCGGAGCCCATCGCCCAGATCAAGGATCGGTGGATGGACACCACCTCGGGGGCTTCAACTTCCACGGCAATGGGCGAGCGCTAATCTTGTCCCCACGAAACTTCGTGATTCCGAGGTGCGGACTCCGAACCTCCGCCCTACCAATCGATTCGGATTGGGCGCCGATTATGGAATTCACCGCGCGGACATCTTCCAACACTCGCCCTTTGGCGACATCCTAAATTCGCTAAAGCATCTCTCGTTATCGGAGAGTCTGGCGGACTATGGCGGGATGGTTGGGATCTGGACGACAAAGAAATTCAGAGCCCACCCACCACCCACTTTGTAGCCATTATCGACGATCTAACCGACATGCTAGACTATGACTCCGAAGACATCGACGGTATAGACGACGATGCCGGAGACGAACAAGAACCAGCGCCTACAGGGCATGGGAGGACCACCTCGTCATATGACATATATATGGTGGATACCCCAAAAGAGAGCGATACGAGGACCAGCGGGCGCGCGAAGATAATCCCACCGACAAACAACCAAAACGGCGGCGCGAGCGCGCCCTAAGTCCCGTCGACAACAACAACGCTCCTAAGGACCCCTTAATACAGCGAGGGCAAACAAGTGGGCGGCGAACATGCGGATAAGCAACCGTCCGAGCAGGGCGAGTCGGATAATCAGCCCAGGCCAGCGGCAAAACGGTCCGGACGATCTCATGCGGACACGCCACGGAGAGTAAAAACCTTCGGAAAAGACTCGTCAACACTGCAAGAAGCCTAAAGAAGGAAAAGCGGAAGCTCAAAACAGCGGATGACACACTCAGAATGAGGTGGAGCAAAGTGCTCAAAACCGCGGATAAATATGGCAATGGCCACCAATCAAAGAGCTACCCGAAGCGCAAGCTGCTACCAGAATTCGACGAGGAGGCCACAGAGCCCCCACAGTCAAAAAATAAAGAGGCTGCTGGTCGGATAGGCGGCGGATGATAAGCAAAATTCTGAAAGCGGCGCGCACATAAACCAACTAATGAACTGAAAGACAGATGGCCCAGCCAGTCCATTTCTGCCAAAGAAGAAGGCCCGAGAAGCAAGGCAACACGTCAAGTCTCTGAAGATAGTGGCACACCCAAATCTGAGGCGCCATGAGACCCACTATGTTTCACTAACGAGGTCTTTGGACCATGAATTCCCAGCAGGATTTAAACCCATAAACATAGAGGCCTACGATGGAACAACAGACCACAGAGTCGGATAGAAGATTATATACTACATATACACATGGCGGAGGAGATGATCTCACGCCATAAAATACCTACCCCTCAAGCTCAAAGGCCAGCCCGTCATTGGCTTAAAAGCCTCCCGAAAAACACTGTGGGAAGTTGGGAAGAGCTCGAGGACGCGTTTGAGCAAATTTTCAAGGGACTTATGTCCGCCCTCCGGATCTGAGATGATCTAAGTCATATAACTCAACAGCCGGAGAGTCGACGCAAATGCAGAACAGGTTCCTCACCAAAAGAACCAAATAGTCGATTGTCCGGACGCCAAGCCTTAGCAGCTTTTAAACACAACGTCCGAGACGAATGGCTTGCCGACACCTCGGCAAGAGAAACCGAGGACAATGTCGCGCTAACAAGCCTCATGACCCGCTTACGTGCGGGAGAGGATAGTGGCTAGCAAGATCACGACACCAATGACCCAAGTACATCCGAGATAAGAGATGGAAGCGGAAAATCACGGCGCATAAAAGAGCAGCACGGAATAAAGAAAAAGCCCAAAAGCACGGCGGTCAACGCGGATTCAAAAGCTCGCGCCAAACAACAAAACACCGCCTCTTAAGGATGACAGCGATGAGTCTGTCCAACAAACAAGATTTTGGGTCGGATATGTCAAATCCACAGTACCCGGAAGGCACGCAAACCACACCCATCGAGATTGTTGGGTTTTCAAACAGTCCGGCCGACTAAGCGCCGAACACAAGGGGCTCGGCGCGTCAGCGAAGACAATAAACCCCAACAATGAGCACCGAAAGCAAAAGACTTTCCCACAAGAGGTCAAAGCGATAAACTCACTTCATGTGATAATACGGAAAAATAGTGCGGCACCTTCTAAAAATAGCCTCGCACGGTCCAACCCAGCAGACCATAGAGATTGGATATCACAACCAATCACTTTCGACCACATGGATTATTCCAGAAGCGTTCGAAACGCAGGACGGACTGCCACGATATTGGATCCCATAATCGACGGACTACAATTTACTAAAGTCACGATGGGCGGAGGCAGCGACTTAAACCTGCTTGTATTCAAACACAATCCGCAAGTTGAGGATAGACCCTACTAAAATTCGACACAGCCGCACTTCCTTCAAAGGAGTGGCGCTTGAGCCCTTACGCCAAGTGCAATCTCTCCTTATTACAAGAAGTTGTGTTGGGATCACGAACAACTTTCGGTAGCGAAAAACTAATCTTTCATATCATCCCATTTAAAAGTGGACATCAAGCACTCTTGGGATGAAAGGCTTTTGTCGTTTCAACGCCATACCGCATTCTGCGTCTCTCACACTCAAGATGCCGGTCCACGAGGCATCATTTGATCTTGGTCACTTAAAGACCCGGACACGGATAAACGAGTCCGGCATCACAGTAGGCTAGGGGCTCCCTAGCCGCACACCCTTCACAAGGGCTGCGCGCTAAACAACCGCGAGTTCATAGGAACCCGCTTTACTTATTTATATTTCTTCTTTCACACATACCTTTTTTCGCACGAGTTGTTTTCAAACTAAAGTTCCTCTCTTTTCTGGATGAACAACATGCATACCCGTCCGGATAACGGCACAACGGAACCAGGCGCAGGCGTGCGGTAGGGACCCGTTCGCGAGATTCTTTTGATTAAGACCTGCGTAAACCTTTTTCTTGTCTCTTGTTGTTATTTTCCTTGGTTTCTTCCTATAACCAAAGTGGAGCTGGCGTTTTGGCATCGGCGCGTCGGAGGACCATGCCGTGCACAGACACTAGGGGCTTAGGGCATTGTTACGCCCATCATTATAAAGACCGAACACCTTAGGGAGTGTTCGGCGTCTCGAGATTAGGCATTATATGCATCAGCTCGAATCATGTCTTTGGTCAAATGTTGGATTTGCCCGCTCCGTGTTTTGCTGCCTTCGTTCCATATCATCGGCTAACGCAGCACCGGAGAACTCTGCGATTGTGCCCGGTTAATTTGGCGAGCACCTCGATGAAAGCGGCCGACTATCATGATATAGCGAGAGATCGTCGACCACTCGATCGACTACCGGAATGTTTAGAATTCCCGCTTTGACGAAGGACCGTTTCGGTCGAGCACACGTGCCCGAACTTCGGAGAAGTGCGGTGCCCCAAGGGGCTATATCGTAGCCCACCCTCAAACTCCAGGCTAAGTGAAAGTGATAAAGCATTATAGTCCGGATTGCCTCGTTTGCTATGCTACCACCTCCTTAACGGGACCGAGGCGTCGATTAAGTGTGAAAACGCTATTTTTGCGAACACCCCGCACCTTGTGCGTGGGGGCTGAAGCCAAGCTGCAATCTTCGGGTTATACAAATGTATCGTAAGCGGCGCGATAGGAGAAATTTTACTACTTGGGGCGCACAAGTATAAAAAAGCGATTATAGCATAATCATCGTTTTACAAGCTAAAACCTTTCATTTGAGCGTGACATTTTTGAGCATCGCGACTCTATTACCTGGCGCCACGCATAACTTCCCGAAATAGTGCTCGGCGGTGGCCGGTTTCCATCGAACCTGGCGGCAATAGCGGTGGCATCCATCTCTGTCCAATGTGTCTTCACACGAGCAAGTGCCATCCGCGCGCCTTCGATGTAGGCCGACCGCTTCATCTCCTTGATATGCGGCACCGCTCCAAGAAATTGCTGCAATAAGCCGAAATAGCTCATCGCCTTGGGCCTCTCTGGCCAGACATGAGCCACGACGTCAGTCATGGCAAGTCCGGACAATCTATTTAGCTCGGCCCATTCGGCCAACCAATCGGTCAACGGAAGTGAACGATCCGGACTATGAAATTGAGACCAAAATAGCTCTTCCGTCTTGTGATCCTTTTGGCCCCGGAAGTGCTCAACGGCATCAGCCGCACTTGCCGCTAAGTCCATATACGGATCGTCCGGACCCCACAGCTGGCCAAGTTGAGCATACTTTTGATCCGTAAACCGGCGACGCAGCAGAAAAGGCTTGCCAGCCACAATATCTCGACTGGCGCAGCTCTCCTTCATAGCCGCATTGCGAGCGGGCATCCTTGGCCTCGGCGGTGGCCTTCCCGGTATTCCCGCTCCGATAAGCGCTCCTTTTCAAGAGCCTCATTGCGGTCGGCAAGATCTTTTAATTTCACGGCCAATTCGGCCATCTCTTCCCTAGCAAGGCGGTGTGCAGCCTTTTCGACTTTCAACTCCTCGGCCGCCCTCGAGGCAACGCGTCACTCGCCGGGCTTGCTCCTTAGCTTTGAGCAAGTTTGGCGAAGGCTCTCCTAACAACAGCACCGTCAGTATCACAGCATATAATTTATCGAGGAGGGCTTTGACCCCTTAATAAAGCGACTCGGAGAATTCATTTACCTTGCGACTCGTCAAGTCGCGGTTGACAAGTGCGATGTCCGCATCTGCCACGTCAAGTTGCCGCATTAACTCGGCAACTCCACTAGTCCGGCTAGCCCTCGGACTATCCGCCACCTGCATAGGAACGGCAATATCCATTACTTGCGATTTTGATCCTCGACACGCTATCATTTTTGACAACCTACCGAGTCTCAGGGGCTACTATATATACAGGGCGCACTTTTATGTGCAAAACTGTCAAAAAAACAAGGTGCATCATTCTGGCGTACCTCAAATCCCTCCGAAGAAACTCGTGGCGGCACTCATAATACGCTCTCGTGATTTAAATCCTTCCAATCACCATAAGCATCAACGCACGGTGATCTTCTGAGATGGACACCCTCTCAAGCAGATTCTTTAGTTCTCCCGGCCGGATACTAGTGGGCACCGAACTCCCCAGCCCCTCCGGACTCAGGGATACCCTCCGTGACGATACTTTAGGCTCGTCTGCCCTATCGACACAATGCCGAGACGGAGGCGTTTCGCTCTCCATCATCTCCGGAAGAAGGTCCCCCGAAGACGAACTCATCTGAGAAGGCTGCAAATCCGAACTGCAAGATAAAAATTTCGGTTACCCACAGAAGCACAAATGAAGGTATTTCCTTACTAATGAACTCCCCTTTTCCTACTCGGCGGCTCATTGGAGGCTGATCCTTTGGCGATGATTATGCGTCCGGGTTCTCCCGGACGCCGGACCCCAGTGAAGATCTCTTCCCCGTTTAGGGGCTTTGGCCTCGAGATCTTGGAGGAGGTCTTCTCCCCCTGGAATGAGGGTTTTGACTCCCCCTCTTGAGCGCCTTTGGGCGAAATAATAGCTCCTCTATTTTCCCCATCGCTCCCTTCTGCAGGCGCGACCTCCAACATTCTGACCAGCCACGGGCTCCAGTCACGGTCTCTGGGAGGCCGGACACCTTATCGGCCGATCGCGCTACCCACCTGTGAAGAGTAATGGGTCGAGGCAAACTCTACAAAAGCAGATAAATAGAACGTCCGGACTCGAGCTATTTACCCGAGTATCCGGCGATTGCGGCTTAGGCTGCGTCCTTGGTCAATTCGGACCACGCTACGTGGTCCAAGAACAACTTGTACATCTCCACGGTGTCGCACCCATGAAGTGTTGGAGAATCCGAGGTCCCTCGGGTTGAACTCCCATAGGCGGAGAGGGCGGTGTTTGCGAGCGAAGGCGCTGATTAGCATAACTGCATCACCACGACCAGATTGATCTCCCTCGCTGGAGGTCTCGAATCCGGCCTGCAATGAGGGCACGTCTTGAACGGCCCCAATTGAGCCCTTGGTTGACCCACGACATCGATCGGCGTGGAGGTCCGGGCGAGAATGAAGGCGGCGGCTTTTGCTTGCTGCCCTTCCGGAGCGGTGATATAGAACCACTCCTGCTGCCACGATCCGAGTTCCTCGTGGAAGGAACTCTCGGGCCACGGGCATCGGCCCTTCCCTTATGGCCGCCCGCCACACTCCGCTTGACGCCCCCCGATCATCTTGAGCTCCACATTAAAGGTCTTCAGCCACAGGCCAAAGTGGGGAGTGACACGGAGGAAGGCTTTGCGAGCGATAATGAATGCGGAGATATGGAGGATGGACTCGGAGCCAAGTCGTGAAAATCCGGACCGTAGTAGAACATGAGCCCTCTCACGAAGGGGTCCGTCGGAAGCCTAAACCCGGCGGAGGTGGGATCTGAAGACAACTACTCACCGGGCTCGGGAGGCGCGACCTGCCCTTGGGCGGGCAACTGTCGCGAAATCTCGTGGGGCGGTGCTTGGCCTCCACGCAGTTTTAACACGTCCTCCTCCGTGACGGAGGAGGGCATCCACCGACTCTGGAGGTCGGGCG
The DNA here is from genome assembly GCA_021437245.1 of Aegilops speltoides. Taxonomy (NCBI): domain Eukaryota; kingdom Viridiplantae; phylum Streptophyta; class Magnoliopsida; order Poales; family Poaceae; genus Aegilops; species Aegilops speltoides. Next base: position 460,049,642 of record CM038141.1, read on the forward strand.
GACATGGTTGAGAATCCAGGCGCTCGAATCTGAGGCTCGGGTGTTGGAACCGGGAGCGAGGAGGAGATTCGATGCGAGATTGAAGAAAAAGAACGAGCCTCGGTCCTCTTATAAACGGGAAAAATACCAAGAGTAGTCTCCGTGACCGTTCGGGATTCACCTTCGATAGAGGAGGCATGGCGACGGGCACGGTTGGGTTACCCACGCGTATTGATGAGAATCCGGAATAAGGGGAACACGATCTCGCTCGACAAGGCGTGCCAAGAAACCGCTTCGCTAAGCGTCTTTGAGGTGGTATAGTAAAAACGATTCAAACAAAGGCTTGATAGCGGTGTGATGTCACGCCGCATAATACGTCGGCCAGATTGGACTGGTGTACATTTTATTCTCTCTCGGTGGAATGTGGAATTTATTTTGCGAGCGGACACTATCCTAGTGTTCATGATCTTCTCTGGATTATTCAAGGAGGAACCCGCCTTGCAATGCCGAACATTATCTTGCCGGGACTTATCGTCATTGAAGCTTTGGTTGAGGGCTCTTGAGGAGTCTGGACTAGGGGTGTCCGGACAGCCGGACTATCATCGTCCGCCGGACTCCAAGACTACGAAGATACAAGATTGAAGACTCCTTCCCGTGTCCGGATGGGACTTTCCTTGGCGTGGAAGGCAAGCTTGGTGATACGGATATGTAGATCTCCTACCATTGTAACCGACTCTGTGTAACCCTAGCCTCCTCCGGTGTCTATATAAACCGGAGGGCTTTAGTCCGTAGGACACAACATACATTACAACAATCATACCATAGGCTAGCTTTAGGGTTTAGCCTCCTTGATCTCGTGGTAGATCCACTCTTGTACTACCCATATCATCAATATTAATCAAGTAGGACGTAGGGTTTTACCTCCATCGAGAGGGCCCGAACCTGGGTAAAACATCGTGTCCCTCGTCTCCTGTTACCATCCGCCTAGACGCACAGTTCGGGACCCCCTACCCGAGATCCGCCGGTTTTGACACTGACACTCCTACTTGATTTCTACTTTCGTGGTGTCAAACATCGCGAATTGCTCAAGGATCATCATGTCTATCCCTGATATGTTATAGTTCATCACGAAGCTCTAATAGCTTGGTGGCAGTGACTATGGAGAACCATCACTATCTCATCTAGAAGATTAACTCCCACTCGATTCAAGCGATTGTAGTACTCATACAATCTAAGCACATGCTCAACGATTGAGCTTTTCTCCCTTAGTTCGCAGGCTTAAGAAACTTGTCAGAGGTCTCATACCTCTTGACGTGGGCACTAGCCTGAAATCCCAATTTCAGCTCTTGGAACATCTCATATGTTCTATGACGTTTCAAAAGCGTCTTTGGTGCCTCAATTCTAAACCGTTTAACATTACGCACTGAACTATCACGTAGTCATCAAAACGTGTATGTCAGATGTTCACAACATCCACAAACGACGCTCGAGGTTCAGCACACCGAGCGGTGCATTAAGGACATAAGACTTCTGTGCAGCAATGAGGACAATAACCTCAGAATACGGACCCAGTCCGCATAATTGCTACTGTCAACTTTCAACTAAATTTTCTCTAGGAACATATCTTAAACAGTAGAACTAAACTGTAAGCTACGACATAATTTGCAATGACCTTTTGACTATGTTCATGATAATTAAGTTCATCTGATTATTTAATGAACTCCCACTTAGATAGACATCCCTCTAGTCATATAAGTGATACATGATCCGAGTCAACTAGGTTGTGTCCGATCATCATGTGAGACGGACTAGTCATCATCGGTGAACATCTTCACGTCGATCGTATCTGCTATACGACTCATGTTCGACCTTTCAGTCTCTTGTGTTCCGAGGCCATGTCTGTACATGCTAGGCTCGTCAAGTCAACCTAAGTGTTTTGCATGTGTAAATCTGGCTTACACCCGTTGTATGCGAACGTTAGAATCTATCACACCCGATCATCACGTGGTGCTTCAAAACAACGAACCTTCACAATGGTGCACAGTTAGGGGGACACTTTCTTGAAATTTTATGAGGGGTCATCTTATTTATGCTACCGTCGTTCTAAGCAAATAAGATGTAAACATAACAAACATCACATGCAAATCATAAAGTGACATGATATGGCCAATATCATCTCGCGCCTTTGATCTTCATCTTTGAGGCGCATCATGATCACCTTCGTCACCGGCATGACACCATGATCTCCATCATCATGATCTCCATCATCGTGTCTTCATGAAGTTGTCTCGCCAACTATTACTTCTACTACTATGGCTAACGGTTAGCAATAAAGTAAAATAATTACATGGCGTTTTCAATGACACGCAGGTCATACAATAAATTAAGACAACTCCTATGGCTCCGGCCGGTTATCATACTCATTGACATGCAAGTCGTGATTCCTATTACAAGAACATGATCAATCTCATACATCACATATATCATTCATCACATTCTTTTGGCCATATCACATCACATAGCATACCCTGCAAAAACAAGTTAGACGTCCTCTAATTGTTGTTGCATGTTTTACGTGGCTGCTATGGGTTTCTAGCAAGAACGTTTCTTACCTACATAAAAGCCACAACAGTGATATGCCAATTGCTATTTACCATTCATAAGGACCCTTTTCATCGAATCCGATCCGACTAAAGTGGGAGAGATCGGCACCGCTAGCCACCTTATGCAACAAGTGCATGTCGATTCGGTGGAACCTGTCTCACATAAGCGTCGTGTAAGGTCGGTCCGGGCCGCTTCATCCCACGATGCCGCCAAATCAAGATAAGACTAGTAACAGTAAGCAAATTGAACAAACCAACGCCCACAACTACTTGTGTTCTACGCGTGCATAGAATCTACGCAATTGACCTAGCTCATGATGCCACTGTTGGGGAACGTAGCAGAAATTCAAAATTTTCTACGCATCACGAAGATCAATCTATGGAGATTCTAGTAACAAGAGAGGGAGAGGATGAGCATCTTCATGCCCTTGAAGATCGCTAAGCGGAAGCGCTACAAGAACGTGGTTGATGGAGTCGTATTCGCGGCGATTCAAATCGCGGAAGATCCGATCTAGCGCCTAACGGACGGCGCCTCCGCGTTCAACACATGTACAGCCCGGGGACGTCTCCTCCTTCTTGATCCAGCAAGGGGAGAGGAGAAGTTGAGGGAGAACTCCGACAGCACGACGGCGTGGTGGTGGTGGAGCTCGTGGTTCTCCAGCAGGGCTTCGCCAAGCACTACGGAGGAGGAGGTGGTGTTGGAGGAGGGAGAGGGTTACGCCAGGGAAGAGGTGCGGCTGCCCTCCCACCCCTCCCCTATATATAGGGGCAAGGGGAGAGGGGGAGGCGCCCTAGGGTTTCCCCTAGGGGGCGGCGGCCAAGCAGATTGGATCTCCTAGGCAAAATCCTAGGGAGACTTGCCCCCAAGCCAAGCGGTGGAGGATTGACTCCCAAGCCGGTGGGCGCCCACCTCCCCAAATAACATGGGAAAGGGTGTGGGGGCGCACCACCCCTTAGTGGGCTGGTTTGCCCCTTCCCCTTTGGCCCATGAGGCCCTCCAACACTTGCTGGGGCTCCCGAAACACATTTCGGTCATGCTGGCCATAGCCTGGTACCCCCGGAACACTTCCGGACTCCAATACCCTTCGTCCAATATATCGATCTTCACAGCCGAACCATTCCGGAACTCCTCGTGACGTCCGGGATGACATCCGGGACTCTGAACTACCTTCGGTAACCACATACTATTTCGCATAACAACTCTAGCGTCACCGAACCTTAAGTGTGTAGACCCTACGGGTTCGCGAATCATGCAGACATGACCGAGACATCTCTCCGGCCAATAACCAACAGCGGGATCTGTATACCCATGTTGGCTCCCACATGTTCCACGATGATCTCATCGGATGAACCACGATGTCGGGGATTCAAGCAACCCCGTATGCAATTCCCTTTGTCAATCGGTACGTTACTTGCCCGAGATTCGATCATCGGTATCCCAATACCTCGTTCAATCTCGTTACCGACAAGTCACTTTACTCGTTCCATAATGCATGATCCCGTGACTAACTACTTAGTCACATTGAGCTCATTATGATGATGCATTACCGAGTGGGCCCATAGATACCTCTCCGTCATACGGAGTGACAAATCCCAGTCTCGATTCGTGCCAACCAAACAGACACATTCGGAGTTACCTGTAGTGCACCTTTATAGCCACCCAGTTACGTTGTGATGTTTGGTACACCCAAAGGATTCCTACGGTATCCGAGAGTTGCACAATCTCATGGTCTAAGGAAATGATACTTGACAATAGAAAAGCTTTAGCAAACGAACTACACGATCTTGTGTTATGCTTAGTATTGGGTCTTGTCCATCACATCATTCTCCTAATGATGTGATCCCGTTATCAATGACATCCAAAGTCCATGGTCAGGAAACCATAACCATCTATTGATCAACGAGCTAGTCAACTAGAGGCTCACTAGGGACATGTTGTGGTCTATGTATTCACACATGTATTACGGTTTCTAGTTAATACAATTATAGCATGAACAATAGACAATTATCATGAACAAGGAAATATAATGATAATCATTTTATTATTGCCTCTAGGGCATATTTCCAACACGACGTACTTCTTCCTCCTATATAAGCCTACGTACCCCAAAAACATCCAAGGAGCCAGCGAAACACAATTTCCACCGCCGTAACCTTCTGTATCCGCGAGATCCCATCTTGGAGCCTTTGCCGGTGCTCCGCCGGAGGGGGGATCAACCACGGAGGGCTTCTACATCAAGATCCTTGCCCCTCCGATGAGTTGTGAGTAGTTTACCACAGACCTTCGGGTCCATAGTTATTAGCTAGATGGCTTCTTCTCTCTTTTTGGATCTCAATACAATGTTCTCCCCCTCTCTTGTGGAGATCTATTCGATGTAAACTCTTTTGCGGGGTGTTTGTCGAGATCCGATGAATTGTGGGTTTATGATCAAGTTTATCTATGAATAATATTTGAATCTTCTCTGAATTCTTTTATGTATGATTGATTTATCTTTGCAAGTCTCTTCGAATTATGAGTTTGGTTTGGCCTACTAGATTGATCTTTCTTGCCATGGGAGAAGTGCTTAGCTTTGGGTTCAATCTTGCGGTGTCCTTACCTAGTGACAGAAAGGGTTGCAAGGCACATATTGTATTGTTGCCATCGAGGATAAAAAGATGGGGTTTATATCATATTGCTTGAGTTTATCCCTCTACATCATGTCATCTTACTTAATGTGTTACTCTGTTCTTATGAACTTAATACTCTAGATGCAGGCAAGAGTCGGTTGATGTGTTGAGTAATAGTAGTAGATGCAAGCAGGAGTCAGTCTACTTGTTGTGGATGTGATGCCTATATACATGATCATGCCTAGATAATCTCATAATTATGCGCTTTTCTATCAATCGCTTGACAGTAATTTGTTCACCCACCGTAATACTTATGCTGTCTTGAGAGAAGCCACTAGTGAAACCTATGGCCCCCGGGTCTATCTCTTATCATATTTGCTTCCAATCTACTTTTATTTGCATCTTTACTTTTTGCATCTATATTATAAAATACCAAAAATATATTTATCTTATCTTACTATCTTTATTATATCTCACTTTTGCAAGTGGCCGTGAAGGGATTGACAACCCCTTTATTGCGTTGCTTGCGAGTTCTTTGTTTGTTTGTGTAGGTGCGTGGGACTTTTGAGGAGCCTCCTCTTTGGATTGATACCTTGGTTCTCAAAAAGCTGGGAAATACTTATGCTACTATTGCTGCATCACCCTTTCCTCTTCAAGGAAAACCAACGCAAGCTCAAGACGTAGCAAGAAGGATTTCTGGTGCCGTTGCCGGGGAGGTCTTCGCTCAAGTCAAGACATACCAAGTACCCATCACAAACTCATCTCCCTCGCATTTACATTATTTGCCATTTGCGTCTCGTTTTCCTCTCCCCCACTTCACCCTTGCCTTTTTATTTGCCCTCTCTTTCCCAATCTCTTCTCTCTTTTGCTTGCCCTTTTGTTTGCTCGTTTGGTTAGAATAGATGCTTATTTATTGCTAAACAGAGAACCTAAGATCTATGGATCCTCATCTGCATGCTAACCTTTTTAAGAGATCCAATTATGATGAGCCAATTGCTAGTGAGTTTTGTGCACTAGATTATCTTTATGAAGCTTTGCTCAAAATTTGTGAATCTGAAAATTACGATGAAGAAATTTATGAAGAGATTCACGATAACTCCTTGAATAAAAAGCATGATTGCAATGATTTTCCTATAAATTCTCTTGATGTCAATTGTGCTAATAATATGCAAAACCCTAAGCTTGGGGATGCTAGTTTTGCTATGTCTACTACTTGTTTCAATGATCATGATTGGGGTGATTCCTCTTATAACCTTGAAAATTTATTTAAGCCCCATGATGAATATGAGATTGATAATAGTGTTTGCAATAATATTGAAAGTGGGTTTGGAAGAGTGTCAACTTTAGATCCCACATATTTGGAGTATGTTCAATCTTATGATATTTTTTGATAAAAGTGGGTTCGGAAAGGTCATGACTTTAGTTAATGTTAATCCCACTATCTTGGAATAGTGTCAACTTTGCATGCATGTGGATCATGTTGATAATATGTTTTGTGATATCTATTTTGTTGAATTTTCCTATGATCCTACATGTAATTATTATGAGAGAGGAAAATATGGTCGTAGAAATTTTTATCTTATTAAATTACCTCTCGTCATGTTGAGATTGCTATCGTCTCTTTCTTCTTCCTTGCGTACACTAGGTTTTGCTTGCCTTGCAAATTTGTTTGCTTATAATATGCCTATGCATAGGAAGTATGTTAGACTTAGATGTGTTTGTCACGTGTTTCATGATGCTTTATTTGTGCTTCAATTCTTGTCTTTCATGTGAGCATCATTAAAATTATCAATGCCTAGTTAGGGGCGTTAAACAATAGCGCTTGTTGGGAGGCAACCCAAATTTTTTCCTTGCTGTTATTCAATAAATCTTGCATCTACCTTCTGTTTAGATGTGTTTTTATCTTTTAATTAGTGTTTGTGCCAAGTAGAACCTATAGGATAACCTATGATGTTAGTTAATATGATTCTGCTGAAAAACAGAAACTTTGCGCGCACGAATTTAGTTTTGTTAAATCACATAAACGTGATTTTGCGTTGGTTATTTTTGCTGATGATCAATAAACAAATTTTCCAGGCATTCCTATTTTGGTAGGATTTTTAGAGTTCCATAAGTTTGCATTAGTTACAGATTGCTACAGACTGTTCTGTTTTTGATAGATTCTGTTTTTCGTGTGTTGTTTGCTTATTTTGATGCATCTATGGCTAGTAAAATAGTTTATAAACCATAGAGAATTGGAATACAGTAGGTTTAACACCAAAATAAATAAATAATGAGTTAATTACAGTACCTTATGTGGTGGTTTTGTTTTCTTTCACTAAGGGAGCTTATAAGATTTCCTGTTGAGTTTTGTGTTGTGAAGTTTTCAAGTTTTGGGTAAGGATTTTATGGACTATGGAATAAGGAGTGGCAAGAACCTAAGCTTGGGGATGCCCAAGGCACCCCAAGATATTCAAGGATAGCCAGAAGCCTAAGCTTGGGGATGCCCCGTGTTGGGGATATTACCACTAGGTGTAAACCGGCCAGCCTGGGCCGGGTTAACTTCATTAGTGGTATAAGCAAAGAAAGGCCCAAGGCCTGTAGTCGGTTTAGAACTTGTAGCCGTAAACCGGCCTGATGTGTAACTTGTATTGTAAGTTAGGAATAGAGAGATACCAACCGGGATACGAGTATGAACAGGTTGGGACTCTATGAACCGACGGCGTCACCCGTGTATATAAGGGGACGACCCGGCGACGGTTCAAGGACAGACAACCACAACTCGAGCCTAGGCGAAGCTTGTTTGTTCCCTAGCCATCGAGACCACATCAATTCCATCACAACTAGACGTAGGCTTTTACCTTCATCGAAGGGGCCGAACTAGTATAAAACCCTTGTGTCTTTGTGTCCGCTTTAACCCCTTCAAGTAAACCCGTAGCGATGGCTCCACGACTAAGTCCTTTCGCTAGGACATCTGCCGTGACAAATCCACGACAGTTGGCGCCCACCGTGGGGCCATCGCACGATGGTTTGACGATCTTGGAGGGCAAGCTCAAAGGACTCGAAGGATACGTCGTGGGCCGGATGACCAAAAGTCGTCGCGGTCGGATCTACATCGACGACGCAGGATGGGGTCCTGAGGCCGATTCGATTGAGTACGGGTACCGGGTCCCCTTTGGCGGCATACACGTTTTCATCGGCAAGATCGGGGAGCCTGGACCTGAGCCGGACATCTGCACCGACCTCATCGAGACGGCTCAACGTGCGAGACCTACCCAGGCTAAACCGGCTGTGAAGCGTGTCTTCGTTGGGGTCATCCACGGAGGAGAACATGACGCCGGTTCAGAACACGGTAGTGAGACCGTCGTTTATTTCGGCGACGAATCTTCAACAGGAGAAACCGAATCATTGTACCAGTTACAGGACGATATGATCCGGGGCTGTTCCGATGGCAACAGTATTCTAGACCCCCCAAGCCAGATCAACCGGGTTGGAATATTCATGGCCGGTACGCAAGCAGCGAATCACTCTTCAACTGCTGCAACAATGCTTTCCGGATCAGCAGCGGGAGCGGCAGCAGGGGCAGGAGGCCCGGAGTGCCCGCCGGTTCAAGTTCTATCAGACCTGTTTGATGCACTAGCTGCGCTCATGGCGGAGGACAACCCGACGGATCAGGACGCCCATAATGCAGAAATTGCGAAAGTGAAGGAGCAGATCACGCAGGCCAAAGCGGATCTAGTGGCAGAAAAGGAGCGGATGGCTGCAGAGCGGGCCGCTCTGGACGCCCAGGCCTACAAACTCATGCTTGACCAGAGTGCGTCGCAGGAGGTGTTGAAGCGGAAGTATAGATCACGCCTACCATTAGGGTTTGATCCCAAAAATCTCTTTTAGACCCTGTGGGCCGGGCCCAAGATCCGCCCAAAGACCGGAGGCAAACCGGATTGAGGCACCAGGGCCAGGGGCGACGGTCCAACCTCGCCTGATGGAGCCTCCTCAGCAGAATACCGTGTTCCCCCCTCCGGTTCAGACACCCCCAGGCCATTATTCTAACCCCATGGACAACCTTGTCGCAGCCACCGCGCAATTGGAGGCTATCCCAGTCGAAGGGGACTCACCGCAAGCGGTCGAGACGCGCCGGGTTAAGGAGCTTCTCCGGACTGCACTGATTCAGCAGGAGGCATATTCATACAGCCGTGATCGGATTCATTCTACGCCCCGTCCAAGCAGGAGCTATAGCAGGCGCATGGATGAACCGGCCATATCAAGCAATGCGCGGGACCGTGAAGCAGCCCGTGGCAATAACCTGACAGGTGGCGTTCGCGATGCTCAGGAGGTGGTGGACCGGGCCCGGGCACGAAGGGAGGCTGAATTGGCAGCGCAGGATGACGCAGGCCAACTTACGCCGGTCCGCCCTACCACCTTCGCCGGACCGGGAGTCGCATCCGCTTTAGGGGTGCCCTGTTTGATCCCCGCTTTGCGCAATGTACGCTGCCTAAGGACTTCAAGGGTCGCGCAAGGTGCGAATTACACCACCGATTTGTCCCACAGCGTGGGTAGAAAGTTATGAGATGGCCATGGAGATGCTAGACGTGGATGAGACTGCGTGTGCAAAGTACTTCACCATGATGCTTGAAGGCACGGCTCGTACTTGGTTGAAGAGCCTACCTCCCAACTCTATCAGCTCATGGGCCCAGTTACCGGCCCGGTTTATCCAGAATTTCAAGGATACATGTAAGCAGCCCAAGTCCATAGTAGACCTAGCGGCTTGTGTCCAAGAGGAAGGGGAGTCAACGACCCTTTGGGTACGCCGTGTTTCGGAGATTTTGCACTCCTCTGACAGGATCAACGCTGACTCTGCAATCTTAACCCTGGAAGGCAACTGCCGGTTTGAGCCTTTAAAATTGAAATTGGGGCGCATGAAGTGGTTCTGTAATGACGTGGGAACCCTCATGGCCGCGTTGGTGAAGTATGCTGATTGAGACGGTACCAAGGATCCCGAGGCTGATGATGATGAAGCGAGGGAAGGGAAAGAAGAATGGCAACTCAAGGGCAACAAAGACAAACCGGCGGGTCATGGAAAGCGTGAGGCAAGCGCCAGCGGATGGCAACATGGATTTCGTGGCCAATACTAATGCACAGATGGGGCGGCGCGATAGGCAAAGCGAGTCGCAATGGGGGTCCCAATCCTAATGCGAGCCGTTTGAATTACTTGTTGAATCAACCTTGCCCTAAGCATGGGACGAAGGAGTCGCCAGCTACCCATCTCTGGAAAGATTGTTATATTATGCAGAGTTCAAAATTCTAATGCCTTCCGATCGACCGAAGTCGGTGGCGGTTCAGATCCGGTTTCCACGGACGGGTCACGATGGAGCTTCGGTTCAGGTCTTAATCAGGGCGTTCACAATAATCCGAATAATCAGAACGGCCAGCAGCAGCAACAGAAGTCGGGTTATCAGAGCCAACCAAAGCAGTTGAACAATGGGCAATATCATGTTTTCACGACTAGCTTGGATAAGCGCGACCGGAAACTTCACAAGCGTGCAGTGAACTCTGTTGAACCGGCCTTGCCGCGTTATTTACGCTGGTTAGAGCAGCCTATCGTATGGAGCAGAGAGGACCATCCTCCCCGGGTTGATAATCCGGGCCAGCTAGCATTGGTGGTAGACCCTCAGGTGGGGGGTTATAAGTTCACCAAGGTACTTATGGACGGAGGAAGCGAGATTAACATACTATATTATGAAACTTTCCGCCGCATGGGTCTAATGACAAGGATCTCGAACCGTCAATACAATGTTCCACGGTGTAGTACCGTGCAAATCTGCATATCCCAGCCGGTAAGATAGCCCTCGATGTGGCTTTTGGAGACGAGCACGATTCCCGATCCGAAAAACTAACCTTTGAGGTAGTGAAGATCCGAGTCCATATCACGCCTTGTTTGGGTGGCGGCTTATGCTAAGTTCATGGCACGACCTTGTTATATCTACTTGCAGCTCAAAATGCCGGGTTACAAGGGAACGATAACGGTGCATGGAAGCCGCCGGGTTGCTTTGGAATGTGAGGAAGGTGACGCAGCTTATGCAGAGGCGGTCTGTGCCACGGAGGAGTTGAAGTTCTATAAGGACAATGTTGATCCGGCAGATATGACCCCTTTAAAGAAACCAACTACAGAGCATGAATCGGATCTGAAGTTTAAATCGTCAGCTGAGACCAAACTTGTTGACTTCGTGCCAGGCGATTCGTCCAAGCAGTTCACGGTCAGTGCCAACCTGGATCCCAAATAGGAAAGCGCGCTCATCGAGTTCATCCGTGAGAATCGGGACATCTTTGCATGGAAGCCATCTGACATGCCAGGTGTACCGAGGGAACTCGCTGAGCACACACTTAATGTGGATCCTAAGTATAAACCGGTGAAACAGTTCCTCCGCCGGTTTAACGAAGAAAGGCGCAAAGCCATTGGAGAAGAAGTGGCCAGGCTTTTGGCACCTGGCTTTATCATTGAAGTGTTTCATCCGGAGTGGCTTGCTAATCCGGTGCTGGTCCTTAAGAAAACGGCACTTGGCGTATGTGTGTGGATTACACGATCTTAACAAGGCTTGTCCAATGGATCCTTTGCCCTCCCGCATTGATCAGATTATTGATGCCACAGCAGGCTGTGAGCGTTTAAGTTTTTTGGATGCGTACTCTGGATATCATCAGATCAAAATGGCGGTTAAGGACCAGGAGAAAACAACGTTTATAACTCCCTTTGGAGCCTTCTGCTATGTATCTATGCCTTTCGGGCTCAAGAGCGCCCAGGCTACTTATCAGCGGTGTGTACAGAATTGCCTGCATACACAGATCGGCCGCAATGTGCATGCTTATGTGGATGATATTGTAGTGAAATCAAGACAAAAGGAGACACTGGTGGATGATTTGAAGAAACCTTTGACAACTTGCATTTACAAGATGATGCTTAATCCGGCCAAGTGCGTCTTTGGTGTTCCGGCAGAAAGTTATTGGGGTTCCTGGTATCTAACAGAGGAATTGAGGCTAATCCGGAGAAAATTAAAGCTATTACTTCCTTGGCTAAACCGAAGTGTATCAATGATGTTCAGCGTTTGGCGGGCGGATTGCTGCCGCTGAGCCGGTTTATCGACCGCCGGAGAAAAGGCCATCCTTTGTACCGATCTTTGAGGAAGATGATAATTTCGTCTGGAGTCCGGTTGCTGATGAAGCATTTGAAGACTTAAAGCGGCAATTGGCCAATCCGCCTGTTCTTGCGGCTGCGGTTAACAAGGAGCCGATGTTGTTATATGTTGCAGCCAATGCTCGAGCAGTTAGCGTGGCTGTTGTGGTGGAACACAAGGAGGCAGGCAAGGAATATCCAGTTCAGCGGCTGGTTTATTATATCACTGAGGTGCTTATTGAGTCCAAGCAAAGGTATCCGCATTGGCAGAAGCTAGTCTATGGTGTTTTCATGGCCAGTCGGAAATTGAAGCAGTATTTCCAAGGGCACCCTATCACAGTGGTCAGTTCAACTCCTTTGGGTGATATCATACTAACTGGAGGCGATCGGCGGATTGCCAAATGGGCCATAGAGCTTGGGCGCATGGACTAAAGTATATACCACGGACAGCGTGAAGTCTCAAGCACTTGTTGATTTCATTAATGATTGGGCGGAGTTACAAGCACCGGAGGAGAAGCCGGATCACACGTATTGGACTATTCATTTTGATGGGTCGAGCGGTTGGAAGGCTCGGGGCTGGAGTCGTTTAACTTCCCCGGTGATAAGTTTTGTTATGTTCTCCGCTTAATGTTCCTTGTACTAATAATGCAGCTGAGTCTGAAGCCTTGCTCCATGGTCTCCGGATGGCTAAGGAGATGAACTTAAGCCGGGTTAAGTGCTTTGGTGACTCGGACTGGTGGCTCGGCAAGTGTCCGCACTTGGGATTCTAAGGACCGCTTATGGCCGCATATCGTCGGAAGTGGATAATATTGCGGGTTGCTTCAAGGGTTATCAAGTGGATCATGTGGATCGCCGGAAGAATGAAGCGGCGGACGCTTTAAGCCGGTTGGGTTCTCAGCGTAAACCGGTCCCGCCTAATGTCTTTTGGGCGTATTGCACAACCCGTCAATCCAGCTCCCAGGTGAAGCGGATTTGGCTATTCCCGATCCGGAGGCCCAATTGGGGCAGCACTACATGCTATTCCGGATTGACGGTTCCTTTTCTTGCGTGATCGACTCGAGGGAATTGCGGAAGATGAGATTACGGCGAACAGATAATCCGGCGCTCCAAGTCTATGACGATTCTTAATGGTGAGTTGCATCATTGCAGTGTATTAGGGGCATTTCAACGTTGTGTTTCTCCTGAGGAAGGCTGTGAAATCTTAAGAGAAATCCATGAAGGGGATTGTGGACATCACGTCGGTTCAAAGTCTTTGATGGCAAAGGCGTTTCGTCACGGATTTTATTGGTTAACAGCACACGCTGATGCGGAGGACTTGGTTAAACGGTGTGATGGATGTCAGAAATTTTCAAGGCGTGCTCATGTACCGGCACAAGAGTTGAGGATGATCCCAATAACATGGCCGTTTGCAACTTGGGGGCTGGATATGGTTGGACCCTTTAAACGATCCAAGGATAAGAAGACCCACCTTTTGGTGGCGATGAACAAATTTACCAAGTGGGTTGAAGTGGAGCACATCGACAAGTGTGATGCAGCAACAACGGCGCGATTCATCAAAAGGTGATCTTCGGTTTGGCTTTCCACACAAGTATCATTCTCGACAATGGTACTAATTTATCCAAGGGTGCTATGAAAGAGTTACGTGAGCGTGAGCACATCCGCTTGACGTGTCGTCGATGGCTCACCCCAGTCCAACGGACAAGCGAACGAGCTAATCAAGAGATCTTACGAGGCATCAAACCCGGCTTATGGTCCCGTTCTGAGAGAACACCGGTGGTGCTGGGTTGAAGAGCTACCATCGGTGCTTTGGAGTATCAACACTCGCCAAACCGTCCACTCGGATATACACCGTTCTTCATGGTCTATGGAGCAGAGGCGGTTCTCCCCAAATGGCGATATCCGCACGATTCGCCCCGTGTAGCGGCTTATGCTGAAGCGGACAACGAGACGGCACGGCAAGACGCTTTGGACCTATTGGATGAGGAGCGTGATATGGCAGCTGCTCGTTCGGTGATTTACCAGCAAGATCTTCGTCGTTATCACAGTCGCCGGGTTAAAACCAGAACCTTTCAAGAAGGAGATTTGGTGCTTCGGCTCATCCAAGACCAGACAGATATGCACAAGTTATCCCCGCCTTGGGAAGGACCTTTTGTGGTCGGCAAGAATCTACACAACGGATCATACTATCTGATTGATATTCGAGAGCGTCAAGACTCACGCACATCAGAGGAGGAGACCAACAGGCCGTGGAACATAGCTCATCTTCGGCCTTACTACACTTGAGCCATCGGCTCTATTTATGTACATATCATGACAATGTATATATTATCTTCGATATACTAAAACCGGAGCCTCAGCTAAAGCGGGGTCTCTGTCTTTCTCATCATGCGTGGTTACATGGAGTGATTCTGTTTTTAAAACGGCCTCCGGTTTACTCCTTGACATTTGTTTTTATATATCACTAGGGGGCTTGGTCGGTGTCCGAACCAATGCAACACCTCTTGATAGGCGAAAGCCACCAGATCACTTGGGGACACGGTCAAGTCTGAACCGTCACGCCTCTTGGTCGACCTCTGGCCTTAGAGTCATTGGGGGCTTGGTGAACCCAACCAATGTCATGCCACTTGGCGGCGTAATGCCACGAGTCTTTTGGGGACTGGCCGATGGCACCATCGCTTCGCCGGGGAGCTTGGTTGCGTCGACCATGGTAATGCCATCTGACCAGCTCAGTAAAGCTTTTCTTTTGCAAAAAGTTGTTGCCTCTGTTTCCATATTTTTTCATAATTGGTATTCGATTTTTTCGTTGCGTTTTTTAAACCGACAACGTTTTCATCCGGTTCAACTGTCAATTACAAATTGACAGAGCACGGTTAAATCTTACTCCAGAGGTTATCTGCCCGGTTTACCTTTTTCTTGTTATCATCATTTAATAACAAGGGGCTTGTCTTGATTCAAAGACGGTTTATATGGGAGTTGTTCTCTCCCGCTTTCTTGTGGTAATGGTTTCTAAAGGCCTCCGCTTTAAGCTTGGTTACGCCAGCTTCATGCCCAGACATGGCAGGTATTTGTGTCACATATTTGTTGTATTACTGATACATATATTCAATATCATAAACCGGCTGGCGGTATAACCGCCACCGAAGTTCAATTTTTTTCTGATTGCAGGAGGTACGAATCGAGCAAAAGCTTCAATACTTATGCACGAAGGCATATTTAAGATAAAAGTATTAACTAAGCTATTACAAGGCAACACGGTGCCCAAGTAAGATCATTGTTCTTTTGGGACAGCCACCAACGACAGCTCTTTAAACCGGCCTCCGGTTCAAGCCTGCTCTTCATCCTCCGCCGCTTCAGCCTCCTCGTCTCTACCCATTGGCTGGAAATCAACAGTGGTCCAGTCGATTCCCATTAACACTTGGAAAACAGCCTCTTCATGGATCAGGGAAGACGGTTCAATATCGGGAGCGTAAGTATGCTTCTGATTGGAGGATCAGATTTTCCGCTTCAAAAGTTAGGGCGCACTCGCTTGTTCTGGTCATTGTATTGTGCTTGATAATGCTCCAAATATGCTTCTTGCCACCGACAAGCCGGAGGGTGCAATCGCACGGTTTATTGCCCGTAAATCCTCTTCATTAAAATCAGAACCATCTTCCTTCACACTGGGGTAGCCTTGAGCTGCTTCCACAGGGTCAAAATCTGGTACCCATGCCTTGGCTCGGATCAAAGCATTAATAGCTCCGGTTCGGGCAGCAGATTTTTTCACCTCCTCAATCCGGGCAGGAAGCATGGACAACCTGTTCAGAGTATCTTGGATTAAGGAAGGTGCCGGGTTATTATGCGAGGCTGTGGTGATGATACGCTGGGCTCCGGTATATAGCTGTTCTACTAAGGTGTAGACAGCCTTCAGTTTCTTCCGCACATCGTTTCCTAAGTGCCCAATGCGTGTGCCTACAACAATAAATAGTTAGTCTCAAACCGGATTTATACTACAGCAGGTTCAAAACATCACAACTGTTCAAAGGAGCTTACCAAAGATTGCCGCGGTCATGGAGTGTACTTGCCGCTTTACTACGGCCGGATCATCTACCACGGTTTAAGGGCAGCTTCAGCATTTTACGCTCGTTTGATTAAATTGGCCTTCTCAGTGGCCCAATCACCTGTTCTTTCTTGAAGCCTTCCTTCAATTGTTCAATGGCGTTCAAGGCAATTGGTTAATTCTTTCTTGGCCTTCTCTGCTTTGGCTTCTTTGGGTTTTCAACGCCTCTTGTAAATCGGCAATCCGGTCCTCCTTGATTTTCACCTCAGCCTGCATATAGACAGTATTTTCAGCAAGCAGTTCAAGAAAGTCAAAGTCTCAACCACACAACAAAGTTATATGCTTGACACTTGGGGGCTAATGCACCTTCGATTTTTATACTACTATATGGCAAAGTCCTAAGCTCAATACAAGTATTCAACTTGGCACTTAGGGGCTAATGGCTATTTATCTACGTATGTTTCCAAGGACAGTTTTTATTGAAGCCCCGGTTTACAAATGTTAAGATAAACCGACCCTTGGGGGCTATGCAGGTGGATTTCAAAATTGTTAAAGAATATATTCAAGTCCCGATTTGATCAAGATTACAAACCGGCCCTTGGGGGCTAGAAGGGCCGATATAATGGCAGTAAGTAAAGGAGTGGGTTACCTCAAACTTGTCCCTCATTAACTTGACCAGGCCAGCTTCATAGTCACCGCTAGTATAAAGCCGGTTTAAATAGCCAGAATGAAGGTCTTGGGCGCTCAGAGCAGCATATGTCTCCGATTCAACATCCCATTTTCCTTTATTCAAAGCGAAAAATCTTCTTTACAAGCAGCTCGGTTAAAGTTGCAGATTCCCGGTTGTAACGGCCCATACCAAGAATCACAACGTCATCATCTTTGGACTCGACGGATTGTGTGGGCATGGCCGTTTTGTCGCCAGGATCGGGGATTTATCAAACCGGACGGTGCTGGCAGGTGGATCGGCAGAGATTGAAGTGTTAACAGGCCTCTCTTTGGGAATAACAGCATCTTGTAGCGGAGGATCATTGGGAATATCTTTAGAGGCAAAATTTTCAAGATCTGGAGCTCTCTCATGATCGGAGGCGGCATCTTCTTCAGCCGTTTTATCCAAACGGGCCTTCTTGCTGGGTTTCGGTTTGGTTCTAAGAGACAAAGAGTTAGGGAAAAGCATAAACCATTACACAATATATTAGAAGCATATGGTCGGTTTGGCTTACCCGGCGGCTATCTTCAATGGTGGTAACTGAGTGGCCGATGATTCACCAGAGGATGAATGGGAAGTAACCTGATAATCGGGGTCGGACGGATTAAGAGGTTGATGGAAGAAACCCGCTTTAGAATTTAAAGCAATAAAAGGTCGGAGACCTCGAGCGCGTTTCGAACCGGGCTGTTTGGTAAACCGGCAGAGGTAACTACCTGACCACTGTGCCGGGTTGTGCGGCGAGCTTCATGTTGCTGCGTCTTCATAAGAAATTTGGGATCCAAATAAGCAAGAGGGTGAGAAAAATTAACTTTCCGGTTTGCCTGGCGAAATTTTGGCAAAGGCAAATTTGCTGAATCGGAAGAGAGAATAGTTACCTCAGTGAATCCTGCATTGCTGGCCTCAGCGTCGTCCTGACAAGCATCATCATCAATAAGGCGTGTAAAAAGCAAGCCAAGAGAATCAAGTTCTACCTCAAGATCCGGATTACCCACATCATCGTCAATGGCTGGGTCAGATGAAGCAGTGGTCTTTCTCTTATGAGCTGGTTTCTTGACAACTTTGGTCTTGGGCGGGTTGGCATACTGCTTTCTCGCTTTATCTTGTGAAAGTTTCTTGCTCCAAAACGGATTATCACCTGGATCGAAATAATTAAATGTTAGACACATGAAGCGATAACAGGTTTAATGATGGAACAACTAGAAACTTACATGCAGCGGTTTGTTGGTGGTGCAAGAAGGAGGTAGACCGGTTTGAGCACAGAGATGCTCCGGCTCATTCAACATCTTCTTTACCGAGTTTGTAACTTCATCATCAGAGAGTTGGAGTTTGGTGTGTCGGAGTGGGTCGTCGACACTATCGAGATCTTGGCACATCAAACCGGGCGCCGCCGAGGCAGATATCGCCATGATAACCAAAGCGTGCAAGGTCTATTCCGTTAAACCGTTAGCCATAAAAGCTCGGAGTTTGGACGATTAAGGGCATATTTGCTTCTATCTTTGGCGCTCAATCTTTGTGGAAACGGATGGGTGTTGCTCAGCCACTCTGGACGAAAGCCAGGTAAGGGATTTTCATCCTCAGGAGAAGTATCTTTGCAATAAAACAAAGTCGCATTCCACTCCTTGGGGTGAGTATGGAGTTTGACGTGGGGATAGGTGATCTCCTTCGTCTTTTGAATAGCCATGCCACCCAATTCAGTATTGGGGCCGTCAGTGAATTCAGTGCGACGGTTTAGATGGAAGAGGTCTCTAAACAGTTCAACAGAAGGTTCCTCTTGAAGATATACTTCAGATAGTACTTGAAAGTGGCATAAATTGGTGATAGAGTTGGGACCAATGTCCTAGGGACGGAGCTGAAAATTGGCTAACACGTCCGTAAAAATTTAGAACCCAAGGTTTGAAGCCCCGGGCAAGGTGATCTGCGAAGACCACAACTTCTCCTTCTGAGGTGTAGGAGGGCATTCATCTCGAGGACCCTCCAATTGGATTGTATCTTTATCATCTAAAGCGCCAATCGAGACTAGATCATCCACCGTGATTCGGTGACGCCTGAAGGAACCCAGATTGCATTCATACACTTGCTTGGCCATGGTAAGATCTAAAAGAAATAGTGGATCCGGTTGAAGCATGCTTGGTACAAGGTGTTGATCTAAACTACGATAAACCGGAGGCAGATTTATAAACCGGTTTCTGTGATCTTTGTGTCATGTGGATTCTCGCGGTTCAACAAGGGACTAATGATATATATACGGTTTAGCGGTTATTTTCTCGTAAGTTAAACCGCTGACCTAAGCATTGGAAGTGATTGAAGCTGTGAATAACTAAGTATCTGAAACAAGTTTAGCAAGATCATATTACAATTTGCGGATCAAACGCCAAGTTCTGAAAATGAAAATGTTTCAAGAAGTAAAGCGAAATGTAGTGAACTATGGAGCAGGGATATGCGGAAGATCTGCGGGCTTAGATGAGAGACTACGCGGATGCGCAAGGATCACTATTAAAAGTAGCACAGTTCATGGATTCATTCAAAATCAAAATAACAGATATGAACATACGAAGAACATAGCACGGCTGGAACCCTAAAGAACAGATCTAGGTCAAGAAGGGAGGAAGCTTACGGGAGCGGAGAAGACGCGAAAGAGGCCGCAATGCTCTGCACGATCGAGGTTGATGCAGCGGCCTAGGACGAGGCAGAAGTCGACGACGATGGCGGAGCTCCAAGACCAGCGGCGCGAGGAAGACGAAGGAGAGAGGACGAAGGGAAAAGAAAGAAATGACCCTTCGGTCCTATTTATACAGCAACGGAGCTAGGTCAAGCGCACGGATCTAGGAACTGCCATTTAAAGAAGGCGTTATAAATGATAAAATTACAGGATGACATCATGCCGGTTTACAGTAACCAGAAGTGGTGATGACACGCGGTTTACCAATCACTAGAAGATGTCCAAGATACAAGTTTTGTGAAGGATTGACATGAACCAGTTCAAATCAATCTGGGGCCTAATGTTGGGGATATTACCACTAGGTGTAAACCGGCCAGCCTGGGTCGGGTTAACTTCATTAGTGGTATAAGCAAAGAAAGGCCCAAGGCCTGTAGTCGGTTTAGAACTTGTAGCTGTAAACCGGCCTGATGTGTAACTTGTATTGTAAGTTAGGAATAGAGAGATACCAACCGGGATATGAGTATGAACCGGTTGGGACTCTATGAACCGACGGGCGTCACCCGTGTATATAAGGGACGACCGGCGACAGTTCAAGGACGATAACCACAACTCGAGCCTAGGCGAAGCTTGTTTGCTTCCTAGCCATCGAGACCACATCAATTCCATCACAACTAGACGTAGGCTTTTACCTTCATCGAAGGGGCCGAACTAGTATAAAACCCTTGTGTCTTTGTGTCCACTTTAACCCCTTCAAGTAAACCCGTAGCGATGGCTCCACGACTAAGTCCTTTCGCTAGGACATCTGCCGTGACAAATCCACTACACCCCGGGAAGGCATCCCCTCTTTTGTCTTCGTTCATTGGTAACTTTACTTGGAGCTATATTTTTATTCGCCACATGATATGTGTTTTGCTTGGAGCGTCGTGTATTATATTAGTCTTTGCTTTTTAGTTTACCACAATCATCCTTGCTGTACACACCTTTTGGGAGAAGCCTACTTGATTAGAATTTGCTAGAATACTCTATGTGCTTCACTTATATCTTTTGAGCTTGATAGTTTTTGCTCTAGTACTTCACTTATATTTTTTAGAGCACGGTGGTGACTTATTTTTGTAGAAATTGCTAGTCTCTCATGCTTCACTTATATTATTTTGAGAGTCTTTTAGAACAGCATGGTATTTGCTATGGTTATAAAGTTTGTCCTACAATGATGAGCATCCAAGTTGGGTATAATAAAAACTATCATAGAAGTGAATTGGATACTATGATCAATTTGATGCTTCATAATTGTTTTGAGATATGGAGGTAGTGATATTAGAGTCATGCTAGTTGAGGTGATTATGAAAAGTACTTGTGTTGAGGGTTGTGATTCCCGTAGCATGCACATATGGTGAACCGCTTTGTGATGAAGTTGGAGCACAATTTTATTTATTGATTGTCTTCCTTATGAGTGGCAGTCGGGGACGAGCGATGGTCTTTTCCTACCAATCTATCCCCCTAGGAGCATGCGCGTAGTGCTTTGGTTTTTTATGACTTCTAGATTTTTGCAACAAGTATATGAGTTCTTTTGACTAATGTTGAGTCCATTGATTATACGCACCTCACCCTTACACCATTGCTAGCCTCTCTTGTGCCGTACAAATTTCGCCGGTACCATAGACCCACCTTATGCCTTCCTCAAAACAGCCACCATACCTACCTATTATGGCATTTCCATAGCCATTCCGAGATATATTGCTATGCAACTTTCCATCGTTCCGTTCACATGACACGCATTACTTTGGTCATATTGCCCTTTGCATGATCATGTAGTTGACATTGTATTTGTGGCAAGGCCACCTTCATAATTTTCATACATGTCACTCTTGATTCATTGCATATCCCAGTACACCGCCGGAGGCATTCATATACAGCCATATCTTGTTCTAGCTTTGAGTTGTAATTCTTGAGTTGTAAATCCATAAAAGTGTGATGATCTTCATTATTAGAGCATTGTCCTAGTGAGGAAAGGATGATGAAGACTATGATTCCCCCACAAGTCGGGATGAGACTTCGGACTTTACAAAAAGAAAAAAAAGAAAAAAAAAAGAAGAAAAAAAGGAGAAAGGCCAAAAAAAGGCCGAAAAAAAGAGAAAAAGGAAAAAATAAATGAGAGAAAAAGAGAGAAGGGACAATGCTACTATCTCTTTTACCACACTTGTGCTTCAAAGTAGCACCATGATCTTGATGATAGAGAGTCTCATATGTTGTCACTTTCATATACTAGTGGGAATTTTTCATTATAGAACTTGGCTTGTATATTCCAATGATGGGCTTCCTCAAAAGTGCCCTAGGTCTTCGTGAGCAAGCAAGTTGGATGCACACCCACTTAGTTTCTTTTGTTGAGCTTTCATATATTTATAGCTCTAGTGCATCCGTTGCATGGCAATCCCTACTCACTCACATTGATATCTATTAATGGGCATCTCCATAGCCCGTTGATACGCCTAGTTGATGTGAGACTATCTTCTCCTTTTTGTCTTCTCCACAACCACCATTCTATTCTACATATAGTGCTATGTCCATGGCTCACGCTCATGTATTACGTGAAAGTTGAAAAAGTTTGAGATTATTAAAGTATGAAACAATTGCTCGGCTTGTCATCGGGGTTGTGCATGATTAAATACTTTGTGTGATGAAGATAGAGAAACAGCCAGACTATATGATTTTGTAGGGATAACTTTCTTTGGCCATGTTATTTTCAGAAGACATGATTATTTTGATTAGTATGCTTGAAGTATCACTATTTTCATGTTAATATGAACTTTTATTTTGTATCATTTGGAGCTGAACATTCATGCCACAATAAAGAAAATTACATTAAGAATTATGCTAGGTAGCATTCCACATCAAAAATTCTCTTTTTATCATTTACCTACTCAAGGACGAGCAGGAATTAAGCTTGGGGATGCTTGATACATCTCCAACGTATCTATAATTTTTTATTGCTCCATGCTATTATTTACCCTTTTTTGGATGTTTATGGGCTTTATTTTACACATTTATATAATTTTTGGGACTAACCTACTAACCGGAGGCCCAGCCCGTATTGCTGTTTTTTTGCCTATTTCAGTATTTCGAAGAAAAGGAATATCAAACGAAGTCCAAACGGAATGAAACCTTCAGGAGCGTGATTTTTGGAACGAACGTGATCCAGAGGACTTGGAGTGCAAGTCAAGAAGCAGCCGAGGCCTCCACGAGATAGGAGGGCGCCCCCCCTATAGGGCGCGCCCTGTCTCGTGGGCCTCGGCCCACCAACGTACTTCTTCCTCCTATATAAGCCTCTTGTCAGGCGGACGGTCGGTTGCCGCCATTGAGCACCTATGGGGCCGGGAGGCCCCTTTCGTCTGTCTTGGTGCGAGGCGGAGGATGCACGGAGAGCGATCGAGGCGAGCACGCGGCGCTGGGTCTTTTACCCAGCCGGAGCTCTCCGGAGAGATAAAACTCCTCTTGCTGCTTTGTGTTGTTATTGATCTAGCTCGAGAATCTGAAAGCGTGAGTATGTGGTGGACTCGAGCGAGTTGAACCCCTAGCGAAAGTTGCCAAGGATCCCAACCCGACCAACCAGACCTCCTCCTCGTTGCCCACGGGCCTCCTTTTATAGCACAAGGGTCACCGAGTGTCAACGTGGGAGAAAAGGGTAAAATCGTAAAAAGGGTGGTAGTTGGAGCAGTCAAGGGAACAAGGAGCTACGAAGGTTCGAGCAATGGTTTCTACCTACTTTGACAATGGGGACAAGAGCATTAAATGCCCGTCACCGTCGACTCCAAAAGCTCCCGCCCTTGCGTCTCCGTCCGCCACGGCGATGGATCCATCACCGTGAAACGCCACCGTGTCCCCCTGGTTGCGCAGCCACCCGCCACGCGTCCTCGGAGAGGCCCAGGCGTACGCTGGGCCAATGAGCTGGAGCATGGGCACACAGCAGCTCCCCGACAAGCGTCTTGCGGGGTCTTGACCTTGCGGACCCGGGCTTGTCGGGCTCACATTTGCCGTCCCGGGCCCTCGCCGACGCAGCAGCAGCGTCGGCGTGTATTTTGTGATGTGATCTTATAGCCTAGAACGGCCCTCCCGGCAAGCTCCTCTTGCCGGGGTCTCGATCTTTTGTCTTGTACACTTTGTTCTTGAATGGCTTGATATGGAGAAGGAATGGTCTCCGGCAAGCACGTGGCGAACCCAGCTGCCGGGGGCTGCGGCTGCCCGTGCACAAGTTGGGGTACTGAGGTACCCCTTCGTTAGTACACCGACAGGAGCCCCCGGGCCTGGGCCATACACGGTGCCGAGCGCTGTTGGGCGGGCCCAAAAGCAGTCTTGTGGCACACGCGCCCACGGTGCGCCGAATCTGTTTACGAATCTGCGCTTCCCTCCGTAAAGGCGCGTTGATTTGGCGTCGTGGGATGGGGCGTGCCCACGTTCTTAAATGAGGAGAGCGGACGCCCACCCTCCCCTTCCCCATAAAATCGAGGGAGCAGCGCAGTTCCCTCCTCCACTTTCATTGCATCTTCCTCCTTCTTGAAATCCCCTCGCGTTCGCCTCGCATCCTTTCTGCAGTCTCCTGCGATCGGTGCCGCCGGCTCTTCGTTCTCCTTCTCTCGCCGCCTCCGCCATGGCTCCGAAAGCCGAGAAGGGGAAGGCGGAGAAAGCCAAGAAAGAGAGGTCCGAGCAGGCGACGAAACTTGCCCTGATGCGAAGCGAAGCGTCGTCTTCCGCGCGCTCGGCGGCTGGAACTCTGAGCAAGTATTACTTGTTCGGGGCCAAGAAGACCGATCGCATCCTCGGACGAGCTCATCCGGCCGCCACCATGGACGAATATCCTGGCGGGTACTATTTCTTCGCAGCCTTCTTCCACTGCGGCCTTTGCCCCCCTTTTTCTGATTTTTTCTGCGACATCATGCATACATATGGCTTCCACCTCCTCGATTTCACCCCCAACGCCATCCTCACAATGGCGGTTTTCGCACATATGTGCGAAAACTTCATAGGGATATACCCAAACGTAGCGCTGTTTAGGCACTTCTTTACTCCCAGAGCAGAGCCCGGCGCCCCCCTCTCCGGAGGGATTTCATGGGTTTTTCGCCTGAACTTGAGGGAGACGTACTTGCCGGGGGAGCTCCGCGGCAAGTGGGAGGAGTGGCGTGCCGACTGGTGTTGGATCGTTGAAGACGAGCCGCAGCACTTCACCGCGCCGCGCACAACTCCCATCGTGCGCGGCAGGGATTGGAGCGAGCTAGATCCGGACGACGTCAAGCTCAATGTCGCCCTCGTCCGGATCCTTCGCCTTCGAGCGGCAAAATTGTCTGTCGCAGAAGTTGGCGCAGATTTTCTCCGCCGCCGCATCGCCCCTCTCCAAGACAGGAAGAGGCCGGCCTGGGAGTACGGCGGCGCGGGGGATATCATGAGACTGTGAATTACAACTTCACGACGCTGGAGCTGAGGGGGATGGTCCGGGAGCTCTTCAAATACGACCGGGCCCATCCGGAGTGGTTCAGGCTTCCCCGGGGAGTGGTGCCCCTCTGCAACAGCACAGCCCGGGATAGCCTCCTCGCCATGATGCCCGCGTGCGATTCGCACGGTGTGGAGCGCAGGTGGATCCCGCCCGAGTCATCAGACATCCTCAACTTCTTCGACAACCTCCAGGAAGTGGCGAGGAACAAGGACGAGACCCGGTGGCTGACACGGGACACCACGGACCAGGAGATTGCGTACATGGCTTCTCGGGCGAAGAGGCCGCCGCAGCCGCAGCGGCAGGGAATTTTGGGTATACTCCGACGGGCGAGGCTGCGGATGAGTCTTGCCAAGCGGAGGAGGCGGAGATCTGCAGGCTGCTAAAGCTTCCTCCCGACGCACTTGCCGGGATCTCCTCCTTGAGGCACTCCGGGATCCCAGGGATCGCGGCCGAGGCCGCGGCAAGAGGCGGCGCTGCTGGAGGTAGCAGAGGCGCCGAAGGGAGTGGAGACGCCAGAGGGAAAGGGGTTGCAACGCAGGATGCTGGGTCCGGCGAGCCAGCCGGCGAGGAGGAGGAGGAGGATGCTGCGGCCGCCGAGGATGCTGCGGCCGCCGAGGATGTTGGCGGGTCCGCGGATCTTTACGCCGACGACCTCTCTTCGTCGTCGGAGACCTCCCCGCCCAGAGCAAGTCCTAGGCGCTCCCCATTGAAGCGCCTCCGCAAGGCGGCGACGGAAGCGAAGGCGCCTGCCCCCCGGCAACTTCCAGCTCGCCGGGCAGCGCAAGCTTCCCGGGGAAGCCAAGCTGCGCCGAGGGCGACCGGCGCACCGGCTACGGCGGAGACGGCCCGTCGCGGGCCACGCAGCGGCGCCCCGCAGACCGACGCCACGTGGACAGGGGCCTTCTCGGGGCGGAGCGGCGGTTCCGCCCGCTTCTCGGGCCTCGGCTGCCACAGGGGCCGGGTCTTCACAGCCCCCAGCTCCGAGGACCGCCAAGCGCCCGAGGGAGCCTTCACCTCCCGCTCCTCGCACCGACGCGCCCCAGGTGGAGTATGATTTCTCCGCCTTGAGCGAAGACGATGAGGAGGAACAGGAGTAAGTGTCCGAGATCTTCATCTTTTCTAATTTCGCCTTGGCTATTGTTGAGGCCAATCTTGTTTCTTATGTTGATTTCAGGACCTTGACCGAGCGGGCGGCGAAGAAAACCAAGGTGCCCGTGGTTGAAGTCGCAGACGACTCGCCCGACGCGGCGGCCGGGGATGCGCCGGACCCAAGCTTGCCGGACCCGAGCGCTGCCCCGAGGAGCAGCCCCCGGCGCAGCCCCCAACGTAAGTCTTGGGTTTTGCATTTTCGCTCGCCGGGCGTGTTTGAAGATCTTTGGTCTTGTATTAATGCTTCGATGTTTTTGGTCTTGGCTTGCGCAGAGGCGGAGCCACAGCTGCAGGAGCGCCCGGAGGCCGCCCCCGAGGAGCCGCAGGTTCCGCCGTCCCCGCCAAGGCCGAACTCCCCGGCAAGGGAGAGCGTCCCGCTAAGAGCGGGTACCCCGCCAAGGGCGGGTACTCCGCCAAGAGCGAGCAGCCCGGCGAGGGCGGCCACTCCGCCAAGGGAGAATTCCCCGGCGAGAGAGCCCGCCGCTGACGACGTTCTCCAGGTAGGCTCTGAAATTTCGTCCTTTTGGTGTCGTCCCTTTTCGGATATTTGCTTGAACTTCTTTTGGCCTTTTCTTCTTCTTCTAGATCCTCCTTCCCCCGAGCAGATGGAGACGGAAGTCGCTGCCGTCGAGGAGGGCGTCTTGGCAGCGGCGGTGGCGTCCTGGCGCCGAGAACACGGCAGAGCCGCCGGGCGAACGCGCCAGATCGCCCGGCTGCGGACGCAGCGGCCCGGGAAGGGGACGGTGACCGCACCGCCGACCCGGAGGCGGCGGGGGCATCGGGTACCACGCCAGTCGTTAACCCCTCCGCCGGAGAGGAGCAGCCCGGCTACCACCTGGAAGCCCCCAACAGCGTCTTTATCCAGATGCCGTGGGGTTCTTCGTCACGGGCTCCCGCGGAAGGCGAGGCTTTTGATGGGGAGGTCCTTGCCTCCGCTGGCTTGAAGATTGTCGAGGGCCCGGCGGGCGGGCGGCCCGAGGAGGAGAAGCTGCTTCACCAGCTCTCGGCCCTTACCGGGCAGCGGTAACTCACTTCCGGAAGCCCTCGCCGCTAAGGCCGCCGAGGAGATGGAAAGCGCGGCGGAGCTCGGCGCCGCCAACCAGGCTGCTCTCCGCGAGGTGGAGGAGAGGCGCGAGCGACTCGCCGGGGAGTATGAGGAGTGGTTGCTGGAGAAGGCCGAGGCTGAAGAGCAGCAACGGCTTGCCGGGGTGGAGCTGTCCCGGCGAGAAGGAGAGCTTATCCAGCGGAAAGTCACCCTCGATTCTCACGAGGAAGATCTTGTCGCTCGGGAACGGGCCCTCGGCGAGGAACTGAAGAAGGCGAAAAGCGCCGCGGCTGCAGCGGAGACCGCCAAGGAGGAGCTTGCCGCGAGGGTCGCGCAGTTGGAGGAGCTGCTGAAGGCGAGCGAGGAGAAGGCCATCGTGCTCATCAGGGAGCGCGAGAAGGACGCCCATACCAACTCAGAGCTCCAGGCGCGTCTCTCCAAGCAAGGCGACGAGTTGAAGGCCACCAAGGACTCCATTGAGGGTCTTGAGCTACAAGTCTCCGCGCTGAAGGACTCGCTCGACGCTGCCCGAGATCGGGAAACCAGGCTGAAGGAGGAGCTCCGCGAGGAGCGAACCTTGGTGATCAGCGCCAACAAAGCAGCCGAGGACTTCCGTCGTATTGTTGAGATATGGACTGAGGACTTGGTATCTTCGGCGTCCGCCATTGACCAGGAGCTGCTGGCGCTGAAGCTGGAACACCTCATCTATTCCCCTGATCCAAACCTCGCTCATAGTGCCAAGCTCAGCCTCTTCTTCAGGGGGATCGCGCCGGCTCTTGCCAATCTGCGAAAGAAGATCCCTGCGCAGCTCGCCGAGGAGACTCGCCGGCTGTGCACGGGGACCATGGAGCGCGTGCTGACGAAGATCGTATACCGCAATCCCGGTATCAACCTTACCAACGTTCTTCGCAGCTTGCCGGCCGACGCGAATATGGAGGCTCTGAAGGAGCAGGTCGCCCACATCATCGCCAAGGTGAACAAGGTCTCCAGGGTGGAGGGCGACCGCGTAGACTAGGCCTCCTTTATCTTTATTTCTTCTTGTTGCTGCATAGGACGCTGCAGACTCATTAGTCACCGAGACAAGTTATTTCTTGCCAGATATTATTTTTATTCTGATAAATACGCGCAGTGTTATCTCCCTTGTTTTGACCCTCTACTTCGTATGCTTCAACCTTATGCTTCTAGGAGACTTGCCGGCAAGGGGCCTTTGCCGCGAGCGCTGAGTGTCGAACTCGAAGCAGCTTGCTGGCCGGAGTCTTACCGGCAAGCAACCTTGCCGCGGCTAGTCGCAACACACTTAGCTTGCTGAGCAAAGCTCGAAAAACGAAACAAGGGCGCGACACTTGTCGTAGCTCACTTAGATCGTTGAGCGTGCTCGAGAACAAGATAAGGGTACGGCTATCCATGGGCAGGTTCCTCCGAGCACAGGTTTTCCATACAAAGTGTGGCTTGTTCAAGGAATTAAAAAAAAAACTTAGCTGCTCAAATTCTGACAACTTAGCTTTCGCGATCTGTGTGTCCTCCGGCAAGCTTTCTTGAACAGTACTTGGTTCATCCTCCATTTCCTTCCCCCCTGGCAAACTTGTGCGCGAGGAACTTTTCTTCCTCTTAAGGGGCAAGGAAAAAGAAGAGGGAACAAG
The DNA here is from genome assembly GCA_021437245.1 of Aegilops speltoides. NCBI lineage: Eukaryota > Viridiplantae > Streptophyta > Magnoliopsida > Poales > Poaceae > Aegilops > Aegilops speltoides. The sequence continues at coordinate 460,078,695 of CM038141.1, forward strand.
CAAACGGCCTTTCGGCGCACTATTGCTTGCCGGATATGTGTGTTGCACGAAAGATGCCAAATAACACATGCAAATGGCAAAGAAAAGCATGGGAAAAGGCAATTAGCGCAAATCACAGAAACTTTACTGATGCACGGGATCTGCGCCCGGCTTTGTACAAAGGGTTACATGCAACAGCGGCAAGGCTTGTACAAAAGGTGGTTGCCGGAGCGGATCACGGCAACCGCGCCTTATGGGTGAAACTTGCGAAGATGCTCTATATTCCAGGAGTTGCTCACTGGTAGGCCTTCTTCGGTCTCGAGGCGGACAGCGCCAGGCCTCGTGACTTGTCTCACCCGATAAGGGCCTTCCCACTTCGGCGTCAACTTGTTGGAATTCTTGGCGGACTGAACACGCCGAAGAACAAGGTCGCCTTCCTCGAGACTCCTGGGCTTGACCTTGCGGCTATGGTAGCGGCGCAAGGCTTGCTGATATCGAGCAGCTCGTCTGACAAAGAGTTCGAGACGTCCCTCCTCAAGGAACAATGCGTCGTCTTGCCGCAATTGTTCTTGCTCGAGCTCATCATAAGCGAGCACTCGAGGAGATCCGAACACGAGTTCCGTGGGGAGAACTGCTTCTGCTCCATATACTAGAGCAAAGGGCGTCTGTCCGGTGGCTCGATTTGGTGTCGTTCTGATTGACCAAAGAGCCGCCGGCAGCTCCTCTATCCAATTTCTTCCGCACTTGTGCAGCCTGTCGAAAGTTCTTGTCTTGAGTCCACGCAGCACTTCAGCATTGGCCCTCTCCGCTTGACCGTTGCTCCTCGGGTGAGCAACGGAAGCGAAACAGACCTTGGTGCCAAGGTCTTGGACGTATTGCATGAAGGTGCGACTTGTGAATTGTGTACCGTTGTCGGTGATAATCCTGTTAGGGATCCCGAAACGGCACACAATTGATCTGAAGAACTTGACTGCTGATTGTGCTGTCACCTTTCTCATTGGCTCCACTTCCGGCCACTTTGTGAACTTGTCGACTGCCACGTACAAGTACTCAAAGCCCCCGACAGCACGGGGGAAGGGGCCGAGGATATCGAGCCCCCAGACCGAGAAGGGCCAGGATAAAGGGATTGTTTGGAGAGCTTGAGCTGGTTGATGAATTTGCTTTGCATGGAACTGACACGCTTCACACTTGGTTACTAGTGCAGTTGCATCTTGGAGGGCTTCTTGCCAAAAGAAACCTTGCCGGAAAGCTTTCCCGGCAAGTGCTCTTGCGCCAATGTGGTGGCCACATATGCCTCCATGTATCTCTGCCAGCAACTTCTGTCCATCTTCCCTGGAGATGCACTTCAGTTTGACACCGTTGAGCCTTCTTCTGTACAGCTCGTTATCCACGAACTGGTACATACTTGACTGTCTGGTTACCCTTTCTATTTCTTCCGGTCTTGGGAAGTTCTCCAGTTTGCAGAAAACGGACGATCTGCTGTGCCCACGCCGGAGCCCGGGGCTCAACGGCAAGGACCAAAGGCACGAGGGCCGCTGCGGGAACCTCGGCTTCTACGGCAAGGATCTCTGGCTCTGCCGGAGCTGAAGGTCCCCCGGCAAGCTTGTCGGGAACACTTGCTTCAATTGCACAGATCCGAGGATTTGCAAGAGCAAACTGTTCTTCAGCGTTCTGGTCGTTGATCTTGGGGACTTTGGCGGCGGCCTCAGGGAGATCCGCCGGCAAGTAGTCGCCGGAGACCAACTTTCTTTTCTTGGGCTGTCCGATTGATGGTGTGACGGATGGTTGAGTCAGCTTGAGCAAGAAGGTCCCTGGTTCCACAGGTAACTTCATCGAAGCGCACTTCGAAAGGCCGTCTGCGATTTCATTCTGAGCTCTCGGGACATGCTCCATCTGAAGACCTTCAAAGCGCTCCTCCAGCTTCCTCACTTCATCTACATAAGCTTCCATCAAAGGGCTCTGATAGTTCTTGTTAATTTGCCGGACCACCAACTGTGAATCCCCCCGCACAATCAACTTCCTAATCCCAAGTTCGGCCGCAATTCTGAGGCCGGCGAGCAAACCCTCATATTCAGCGGTGTTGTTTGTCGCTTGTTCTCTTGGGAAGTGCATCTGGACAACATACTTGAGGTGCTCTCCGGTGGGCGCGATGAGTACCACGCCGGCACCGGCGCCTTGCAGCGAGAAGGCACCATCAAAGTACATTACCCATTCGCTTGTCGCTTCTTGCACGGGTGTACTTGTTTCTTGGACTTCTTCGTCGGGAGTTGGGGTCCATTCTGCTATGAATTCCGCCAAAGCTCGGCTCTGTATGGTTGAAGTACTCTCAAATTTGAGTCCAAAGCTCGACAGCTCCAGCGCCCACTCAACAATCCTGCCTGTTGCTTCTGGATTATGTAATATCCTCTTCAGCGGAAAGCGAGTGATCACTGTTATCTCGTGTGCTTGGAAGTAATGGCGCAGCTTTCTCGAGGCCATGAGGAGGCCGAAAAGCAGCTTTTGCACACCAGAGTATCTTGATCTAGCCCCCTGGAGAAGGGAGCTTACAAAATACACTGGGCGCTGCACCATCTTCTTCCGCACCTCGTCCCGTTCCTGCGCAGAACCGTCCTTGTCAGGGCCAGAGCTTGCCGGAGCAGCCCTTGCTTGTCGCTGGCCTCGCTTGCCGGTGGCGTAGCTTCCTCGTCGGGCTCCCTCTCCGCCACTAACGCAGCACTAACCACTTGATTGGTTGCTGCTAGGTATAGCAGCAACTTCTCCTGTGGTCTAGGCGCGACAAGTATTGGGGTGGAGGATAGGTATCGTTTCAAATCTTGCAGCGCTGTCTCCGCTTCCGGAGTCCACTTCATGGGACCTGCCTTCTTCAAGATCTTGAAGAAAGGTAGGGCGCTCCATGAACTTCAAATGAACCTCCGAGGGCAGCCACACAACCGGCAAGCCTTCTGACATCCTTGACTCGCTTCGGTGCTTCGATTTGCTCAATGGCTTTAATCTTGTCGGGGTTGGCTTCAATCCCCCTCTGTGACACAAAGAACCCGAGGAGTTTGCCGGAGGGGACTCCAAAGACGCACTTCTCGGGGTTTAGCTTGAGCTGTATCTTGCGCAGATTTTGAAATGTCTCTTCCAAATCTTGAATCAGGGTATCTTTGCTCTTTCTCTTCACCACGATATCATCCATGTAAGCCTCTACATTCCTGTGAATCTGTGGCTCAAAAGCAGTATACACTACCCTTGCAAATGTTGATCCTGCATTTTTCAGTCCAAATGGCATGCGTATAAAGCAGTAAGTGCCACATGGAGTGATAAATGCAGTCTTCTCTTCATCCTCCTTGGCCATAAAGATCTGGTGATAGCCTGAGTATGCATCAAGAAAGCAAAGCAGCTCACATCCGGCAGTGGAGTCGACAATCTGGTCAATGCGCGGCAAGGGAAATGGATCCTTGGGACATGCTTTATTCACATCGGTGAAGTCTATACACAGCCTCCATTTCCCGTTGGCCTTGCGCACGACGACTGGGTTTGCTAACCACGTCGGATGGATCACACCTCTAACCAGGCCCGCCGCTTCAAGTTTCTTGATTTCTTCGTTGATGAATTCTTGGCGCTCCACGGCTTGCTTCCTCACTTTTTGCTTGACGGGTCGCGCATGAGGGCAGACAGCGAGCTTGTGCTCAATCACCTTCCTGGGAACACCGGGGATGTCGGATGGTTGCCATGCAAACACATCGACATTCGCCCGCAGGAAGGCGATGAGCGCGCTTTCCTATTTGCTGTCAAGGGTGGCACTGATGGTGAAGGTACCACCAGTGCCGTCCTCCTTGGCGGACACCTTTTTGGTCGCCAGCGGAGCGGCCATTCCTTTTCTGCTCTTGCCGGTGGAGCTCGCCGGGATGTCCTCGTCGGCAGCGCAGTGCTCCGAAGAGGTGCGGTTGCCGGAGTGGGTCCCAGAGCACTTGCCGGACTTGATCTTCGCCTTCTTTCCTCCGGGAGCTTCAGCGGCGAGTGTATCCTTGTCGGTTGCAACTGCCGCATCCCGGTAGATCTTGTCGGCGCAGATAAGCGCATCCTTCTTGTTGCCGGGGACAGTGATGACGCTTATCGGCCCCGGCATCTTGAGCACGTTGTAAGCATAGTGGGAGGCTGCCATGAACTTGGCAAGGGCAGGACGGCCGAGTATTCCATTGTATGGCAACGGAATGTCGGCGACGTCAAAAGTAATGCGCTCAGTCCTGAAATTGAGCTCCCCGCCAAAGGTCACCGGCAAAATGATTTTTCCCTTGGGCTTGCTCCGTCCCGGGTTGATTCCTTGGAAGGACCGTCTCTTGAGCTTCGCCATCCGAATCTGGAGTTTCTTAATCACAGCGAAGGAGATCAAGTTCAGCCCGGCCCCGCCATCCACCAACATTTTGGTGACCTTGAGGTTGCGGATGGTGGGCGAGACCAGCATCGGCAAGCACCCGACCGCGGTGGTGCGGTCGGGGTGGTCCTCGAGATCAAAAATGATGGGCGTGCCGGACCATTTGAGGAGCCTGCGCGACTCCACGGGCGGCTCTGCTGCGTTTACCTCACGCCACCTTTGCTTGATTGGCGGTGGGGCGGCGTCAGAGGCGCCCGTCGACGCACAGGACCTCCGTGGCCTTCTGGAACTCCTGCTCGCTGTTATCCTCATCCTCCATGTCTTCGTCGTCGTCTTCCTCTTCGTCGTCGCGGCCCCGGGAGGGTCGATCACCTTGTCGTCGTTTGGCCTTGCCGAAGCGTCCTCCCCGGTTACTGAATGGCCGTTTCCTACTTGGTTCTCCTCTGCCACCTTGGGCCTTCTCCTTGTCGCGTCTCTCGTACTCAGCTTTTTGCTGCTCGACGAGATCATCTACGCGCTTGCAGTCGTGGAGGTCGTGGCCCTTGGTGCGGTGGATCTTTCAGTATCGCTTGCCGGGGCCGTCCTGCTTGTCGGCTGCCGCTACAGGAGCAGGCTCCTTGCCGGAGCTGCCAGCCTGTGTTTGTTTGGCGGGAGCCTCCTTGCCGGACTTTTCGACGGCAAGTACCTCACCCTTGTTCTTCTTTTGATTATTATGCCGCCGCTTCTTCCTTCTTTGAGGCGGCGTTGTCGTATCACTTCCACTGCGCCAAAGATCCTCCCGGAAGCCTCCTCCCTCTTCAGCGTGCGCATTTATCAACGAGCATAGAGCTCGTGACATCTCGAATCTTGGTCATCGCCATCTCTTCACGCATGCGGCGGTTCGCGCGTTCGGTGGAACGCGCGATAACCGCGGCGGGTGGACATCGAGGATGTTGTGCTGCACTGGTGAAGCGTTGGATATATTTGCGCAGGGATTCTCCTTCCTTCTGGGCCAAAATGTGGAGATCGCTCTCCTGGCCGTGGGGTTTGTGGCCGCCGGTGAAAGCACCAACAAACTGATGGCAAAGGTCTGTCCAAGAAGAGATGGAGCTCTCCGGCAAGTGCATAAGCCAAGAACGAGCGTTCGCTTAAGCACAAGCGGAAATAATCGCGAAATCTTCTCGTCGCGCCCGGCGGCTCGCACCGCGATGGTGTAGACGCTGAGGAATTCTGAGGGGTGCGTCTTGCCGTCGTACTTCTCCGGTACATCAGGCTTGAAATTCTTCCTGCTGGGCCACTGGACGCGTCGCAGCTCACGGGTGAACGCGGGGCAACCTGCCGCGTACGGCAAGTCGCCGGGTTCGCCGGGCGCGTACGTGTCGACAACGTCTCCAGCTCTCTGGTCCGATTGTCGCCGAGCTTCTCGGCGGCGCTCGATGGTGGTTCGAGCGTCTTCTCGTCGCCGGTCGTCAAGGACCTGGCGCTGGTCCCGACGAGTCCGCGGATCCGACGATGCTATGGAGCCGTCGTCGGCGTTGTTCTGGCGGGGCGGCGTCTTCTGCAAAGGGGAGTGCACGGTGGTTGCACCCCCGGCGGTCTTGTCGCCATCGGCCTTCGTCTTCTCAGCTTGCCGCTGAGAAGGGTCGTTGTTGGCGAAGGCGATCAGACTCCGAATGGTAGCCCTCCAGTCGTCGGCTTTGTCCACCGCTGGAGGGAAGTCGAGGAGCAATTGCGCCCTTGCGAGCGCTTCCGCCGGGGTGGAGGGGAGTGAGAGCAAGTGGTGCGAGGGGCGGGGTACGCTCGGGCTCCTAACAGTGTTAGGGGGAGCAAAGTCCCGCTCCGGCGCCTTCGCTTTGCTTGTTTCCGGATGATGGTCCGGAACATCTCGCGAGCCCCCGGTGCGTCCTTGTCCCAGCAGGCGGATACCACCTCCCGTGGTACGGCGTTGCTGGGTTACCGTGTGCTGAGATGGGCGCGGCGTATCCACGGAGACCGAGGCGCGGCCATCCGTCCTGTCCTTGGACTTGGTGGCGCCGCGAGTGCCCTCGGCGGCGACCACCCTTCCGACGGCGTCTCCACCGCTCGCCGTAGGCTCTGGTGGCGGTGGATGGGACGCAGACGGGCCTGCAACCCCCGAAGCCTTCCTCTTCGGGGCCATGACGCGATTGCTGATGAAGTTGGAGAGGTTGATGAAGAACGCGCCCGCGCTGACGCCGGATCAGGTCCGCACAACCTCGACGCCCCCTACCTGGCGCGCCAGAGATGTCGGGGCGGACGGTCGGTTGCCGCCGCGAGCACCTATGGGGCCGGGGAGGCCCCTTTCGTCTGTGCGGTACGAGGGCGGAGGATGCACGGAGAGCAGATCGAGGCGAGCACGCGGCGCGGGGTCTTTTTACCCAGCTTCGGAGCTCTCCGGAGAGATAAAACTCCTACTGCTGCTTTGTGTTGTTATTGATCTAGCTCGAGAATACGAGCGTGAGTATGTGGTGGACTCGAACGAGTTGAACCCCTAGCGCGAAAGTTGCCAAGGATCCCAACCCGACCGAACCGAACCTCCTCCTCGTTGCCCACGGGCCTCCTTTTATAGCACAAGGGGTCACCGACAGGTGTCAACGTAGGAGAAAAGGGTAAAAGCGTAAAAAGGGTGGTAGTTGGAGCAGTCTTGGGAACAGTGGAGCTACAGTGCTCGAACAGTGGTTTCTACCTACTTTGACAGTGGGGGACAAGAGCATTAAATGCCCGTCACCGTCGACTCCAAAAGCTCCCGCCCTTGCGTCTCCGTCCGCCACGGCGATGGATCCATCACCGTGAAACGCCACCGTGTCCCCCTGGTTGCGCAGCCACCCGCCACGCGTCCCTGGAGAGGCCCTGTGGCGGCGCGTGGGCGATGAGCTGGAGCATGGGCACACAACAGCAGCTCCCGGCAAGCGTCTTGCGGGGTCTTGACCTTGCCGGACCGGGGCTTGTCGGGCTCTGTACTTGCCGTCCCGGGCCCTCGCCGGACGCAGCGAGCGCCGTCGGCGTGTATTTTGTGATGTGATCTTATAGCCTAGAACGGCCCTCCGGCAAGCTCCTCTTGCGGGGTCTCGATCTTTGTCTTGTACACTTTGTTCTTGAATGGCTTGATATGGAGAAGGAATGGTCTCCGGCAAGCACGTGGCGAACCCAGCTGCCGGGGGCTGCGGCTGCCCGTGCACAAGTTGGGGTACTGAGGTACCCCTTCCTTAGTACACCGACACCTACGTACCCCGAAAACATCTAGGGAGCCAATGAAACACAATTTCCACTGCCGTAACCTTCTGTATCCGCGGGTTCCCATCTTGGAGCCTTCGTCGGCGCTCCGTCGGAGGGGAAATCAACCACGGAGGGCTTCTACATCAACATCCTTGCCCCTCTGATGAGTTGTGAGTAGTTTACCACAGACCTTCGGGTCCATAGTTATTAGCTAGATGGCTTCTTCTCTCTTTTTGGATCTCAATACAATGTTCTCCCCCTCTCTTGTGGAGATCTATTCGATGTAAACTCTTTTCGCGGTGTGTTTGTTGATATCCGATGAATTGTGGGTTTATAATCAAGTTTATCTATGAATAATATTTGAATCTTCTCTGAATTCTTTTATGTATGATTGAGTTATCTTTGCAAGTCTCTTCGAATTATTAGTTTGGTTTGGCCTACTAGATTGATCTTTCTTGCCATGGGAGAAGTGCTTAGGTTTGGGTTCAATCTTGCGGTGTCCTTACCCAGTGACAGAAAGGGTTGCAAGGCACGTATTGTATTGTTGCCATCGAGGATAAAAAGATGGGGTTTATATCATATTGCTTGAGTTTATCCCTCTACATCATGTCATCTTGCTTAATGTGTTACTCTGTTCTTATGAAATTAATACTCTAGATGTAGGCAGGAGTCGGTCGATGTGTGGAGTAATAGTAGTAGATGCAGGCAGGAGTCGGTCTACTTGTTGTGGACGTGATGCCTATATACATGATCATGCCTAGATAATCTCATAATTATTCGCTTTTCTATCAATTTGCTCGACAGTAATTTGTTCACCCACCGTAATACTTATGCTATCTTGAGAGAAGCCACTAGTGAAACCTATGGCCCCCGGGTCTATCTCTTATCATATTTGCTTCCAATCTACTTTTATTTGCATCTTTACTTTTCGCATCTATATTATAAAATACCAAAAATATATTTATCTTATCTTACTATCTTTATTTGATCTCACTTTTGCAAGTGGCCGTGAAGGGATTGACAACCCCTTTATTGCGTTGGTTGCGAGTTCTTTGTTTGTTTGTGTAGGTGCGTGGGACTTTTGAAGAGCCTCCTACTAGATTGATACCTTGGTTCTCAAAAACTGAGGGAAATACTTACGCTACTATTGCTGCATCACCCTTTCCTCTTCAAGAAAAACCAACGCAAGCTCAAGACGTAGCAGTGCTCAACTCCATATATTATCTCCCAATGATCTATGGTTATCCTATTATGTTTGAGTAGATCCGATTTGTCCTATGGGTTATTTATGATCTTGGTTGGTATGATTGTATATTTTATTTATGGTGCTATCCTATGATGCCCTCCGTCTAGCGCAAACATGAGGGCCCCCCGCTGTAGGGTGTTGTTATATGTTCATATTTTGCTTATTGTCAGTGTTGCGGGGGATGACAACAGCCTAAACACGGATAAGTGGGTCATGGCGTATGGGAGTAAAGAGGACTTTATACTTAATGCTATGGTTGGGTTTCACGACCTTAATGATCTTTAGTAGTTGCAGATGCTTGCTAGAGTTCCAATCATAAGTGCATATGATCCATGTAGAGAAAGTATGTTAGCGCATGCCACTCCCTCATATAAAATTACAAGAATGATTACCAGTACTTGTTATCGATTGCCTAGGGACAAATGACTTTCTTATTGACAACAGCTATCCACTTGTATTACCTTGCAATTTATTCGTGGTTTTATTCTCGCAAAGTACTCGTAGTTTTATTCTTGCAAAATAGTTTCATGCTTGTTTTAGGTAAAGCAAACGTCAAGTGTGCGTAGAGTTGTATCGGTGGTCGATAGAACTTGAGGGAATATTTGTTCTGCCTTTAGCTCCTCGTTGGGTTCGACACTCTTATTTATCGAAGAAGGCTACAAATGATCCCCTATACTTGTGGGTTATCAGTCGGCCAGCCGACCCGGTGGTGGGATGATGGCGGGGTGGGCAACTATTAGGGTTGGCAGCAGAGAGGAACACACGGGCGGGTGAAAGCACAAGTGCTCCCTAGGTGGTTTTGGTAATTCATGTCAACATATCTCTTATTGGACTAACACTTTTATCTAGTATATTTCAGATAAGTTCAACAATGGAGTGGCATGGACTAAAGGATGTGGGAACTCCTTCAAAGTGCTAAGGACAAAGGATTGGCTCAAGCTTCAAGCTCAAGACTCTTCATTTTACATTTCAGTGATCCAAGATCACATTGAGTCTATAGGAAAAGCCAATACTATCAAGAAGGGGTGAGGTGTTGCTTAATGAGTTTCTTGCTTCACAGTGCTTAGTGATATGCTCCAAAACCCTCAACTACTTTCCCACTTCCACACATATGATCTAAACCTAAAGTCAAACTCGGTCCCAACCGATTCTTTCTATCCGGCGCCACCGAGTTCAAATGTCATAGTCACTGCCACAAACCCTAGACAAAATCGGTCTCACCGATAGGGATCTCCGTCTCACCAAGATGGGATTGTAATCTCTCTATGTATGTCCATTACCAAAATCGGTATAACCGAGTTTGAGCAATCGGTACTACCGATATTACAATGCAAACTTCCTGGTTAACTTATTACCAAAATCGGTCCTACCGAGTTTGTGTAATCGGTCCAACCGAGTTTGCCTGACCAACTCTCTGGAAAGCTTATTACCAAAATTGGTCTAACCGGGTTTGTGTAATCGGTCTAACCGAGATTACGTTATGCCCTAACCCTAACCATATCGGTCCTACCGAGTTGCATATCGGTCCCACCGAAAATCCTAACGGTCACTAGATTTGCTAAATCGGTCCGACCGAGTTTGTTGATTCGGCCCCACCAAGTTTGGTAAATTGTGTGTAACGGTTAGATTTTGTGTGGAGGCTATATATACCCCTCCACCTCCTCTTCATTCGTGGAGAGAGCCATCAGACTGAACCTACACTTCCAAAGATACATTTTCGAGAGAGAACTACCTACTCATGTGTTGAGGCCAAGATATTCCATTCCTACCATATGAATCTTGATCCCTAGCCTTCCCCAAGTTGCTTTCCACTCAAATATTCTTTCCACTAGATCCAAATCCCATGAGAGAGAGTTGAGTGTTGGGGAGACTATCATTTGAAGCACAAGAGCAAGGAGTTCATCAACAATGCACCATTTGTTACTTCTTGGAGAGTGGTGTCTCCTAGATTGGCTAGGTGTTACTTGGGAGCCTCCGACAAGATTGTGGAGTTGAACCAAGGAGTTTGTAAGGGCAAGGAGATCGCCTACTTCGTGAAGATCTACCGCTAGTGAGGCAAGTCCTTCGTGGGCGACGGCCATGGTGGGATAGACAAGGTTGCTTCTTCGTGGACCCTTCATGGGTGGAGCCCTCCGTGGACTCGCGCAACCGTTACCCTTCGTGGGTTGAAGTCTCCATCAACATGGATGTATGATAGCACCACCTATCGGAACCACGACAAAAACATCCATGTCTCCAATTGCGTTTGAATCCTCCAAAACCCTTCCCTTTATATTCTTGCAAGTTGCATGCTTTACTTTCCGCTGCTCATATACTCTTTGCATGCTTGCTTGTTATGTATTGTGAATGTTAAACTTGTGCCTAAACTCCACTTAAATCTAAAGAAGTTAAAAACTGCAACTTTGGTACTTAGTGTCTAATCACCCCCCCTCTAGACACCTCTTCTTAAGGTCCTACAAGTGGTATCAGAGCATTGGTCTCCATTGCCTTGGTTTAATCACCATTGGAGGAAGATGGATGAGTCTACTTTGGGGAGTCTTAGACATAGAGTGTCTATTCTTGATGGAGAGTATTTTCATGAGTGAAAAAATGAGATGCTTGTAATTTTCAATCAATATCATTTGAACAAGTACATTTCTAGCCCTTGTGCACCTCATATTGATCCTATGCATCCTACCCTTGATGAGTCTATTGACATGATCCGCAATCTTAGAACTGCCGAACTTATCATTAGAGGATTGCCTAGAAACTTGATTGGATGTTTGCCTACTCTTAAGTGTGCCTATACTATATGTAAATTTCTTGAGGAACACTTTCCAGATTATTCCTTGAAAAATCTTGATGAAATTCTCCATAAGTCTATTGCCTTGAGTAAGATGAATACTAGTGATCCTATGTTTGGTGATCGTCTATTTGAGCTTACAAACCTTATGCGTGCCAAAGGAGATGTTGGAATTATTAGTGATATTATTTCCAAAGCTATAAAAATTCATAAGCAAGATCATTGTCAAACTCACTCTAACGAATTACCCTCTCTAGGATTTGATCCACCTCATGACGATGTTGAACATGGATACTATGATGAGGATGATGATAGTGACTTCGATCTTGATGATGCAATGAGACACTTCGGTCTTATGGCAAATCTTCGGGGATATATGTCAGGAGGAAAGGAATGGGTTCTTGATAGTGGATGTACCAATCACATGACTGGAGATAAAGACATGTTTCGTGAGCTTGCTGAAAATGATAGTCCTCGAAAGTATGTTACTTTTGGTGACAACTCAAAGGGTAAGGTGGTTGGCCTCGGTAAGGTGGCCATATCACATGATAGCTCCATACAAAATGTCATGCTCGTTGAATCTCTTGGCTACAACTTACTTTCAGTATCTAGACTTGCTGATTTCGGTTTCAATGTCCTATTTACTGAAGTAGATTGCCAAGTGTTTCGTAGAGATAATCATAAAATGGTCTTTACCGGTGTGCGTAGAGGTGATCTATACATTCTTGATTTCACTAAAAAGGCTCAACCTAAAACTTGCTTCATTGCTAAATCCTCAAAAGGTTGGTTATGGCATAGACGACTAGGTCATGTTGGTATGAGAAACCTTGACAAACTTATTAAAGGAAATCATATCCTTGGTGTTAACGATGTCATATTTGATAAGGATAGACATTGCAGCGCTTGTCAGGCAGGTAAACAGGTTGGAGGAAGGCATCCCATGAAGAACATCATGACCACAAGGAGGCCACTCGAGCTACTTCACATGGATCTCTTTGGTCCCAACTCTTACAAGAGTCTCGGTGGAAATTCTTTTGGTCTAGTTATAGTTGATGATTTTTCAAGATTTACGTGGGTGTTCTTTCTCGATGATAAATCACGGGTCCAGAAGATCTTCAAAAACTTCGCTAGGAAGGCCCAAAATCGATTTGAAGTGAAGATCAAGAAGGTTCGCAGCGACAACGGAACGGAGTTCAAGAATGCAAATGTGGACACCTTTCTTGACGAAGAAGGGATCTCACACGAGTTCTCGGCTACGTACACACCTCAACAAAATGGAGTTGTTGAGAGGAAGAACCGAACGCTCATCGAAATGGTGAGAACGATGCTTGATGAGTACAAGACACCGAAGCACTTTTGGGCAGAAGCGGTTGAGACAGCTTGTCATGCAACAAATCGCTTGTATCTTCACAAGCTACTCGGCAAGACGGCATACGAGCTCCTCACCTGTAACAAACCCCAAGTTGGATACTTTCGAGTATTCGGCTCAAAGTGCTACATTCTTGATAAGCATCGTCGTTCTAAATTTGCTCCTAAGTCTCATGAAGGTTTTCTACTAGGTTATGGCTCAAACTCTCACACTTACCATGTCTACAACAATTTCACCCGAAAGGTTGAAGAGACGATAGATGTGAAGTTTGATGAATCTAACGGCTCGCAAGTAGAGCAATTGCCAATTGATGTAGGAGACAAAGATCCTTCGGAAGCAATCCAAGACTTGTCTATTGGCAAGGTCCGTCCAACGGAGGTGAAGGAGAGTACCTCGTCCGTCCAAGTGGAAGCTTCTACTTCATGACAAGGTGAACCAAGAGTTGATACGGAAGCATCCACAAGTGGGACACACCAAGATGAAGAAAACGAGGAAGTGCATCAAGATGAACGTCAACAACCTCCTTCTCCACCACGACAAGAGAACGACAATGTCAACAATGAAGAAGGCCAAGAAGAAGAACAAGATGAAGAAGAAGTTCAACCAAGAACCAAGCAAAAGCTTTCACGAGTTCGAGCAAGAATTGCTAAAGATCATCCCATCGAGCAAATCTACAATGATATTCAAACCGGGAGAATCACTCGCTCTACAACTCGTTTAGCTAACTTTTGTGAAAACTATTCTTTCATCTCTAGCATTGAACCTATGAAGGTTGAAGAAGCATTGGAAGATCCAGATTGGATAAATGCTATGCATGAAGAGCTACACAACTTTGAGAGGAACCAAGTTTGGACATTGGTTGAGAAGCCCGACAACAACCACAACATCATCGGTACCAAATGTGTGTTTTGCAACAAGCAAGATGAAGATGGACAAGTAGTTCACAACAAAGCACGTCTCGTCGCCCAAGGCTACACACAAGTCGAAGGTATGGACTATGGTGAGACTTATGCTCCCGTTGCTAGACTTGAGTCCATTCGCATCTTACTTGCCTATGCTAATCACCATGATATCACCTTGTACCAAATGGACATTAAAAGTGCTTTTCTAAATGGTGAAATAGAGGAGGAAGTTTATGTTAAACAACCTCCCAGCTTTGTCAATCCTAAGAAACCCAATCATGTTTACAAACTTCACAAAGCTCTTTATTGTCTTAAACAAGCTCCTAGAGCATGGTATAAATGCTTGACCAAGTTCCTTATTGAAAAAGGCTTTGAAATTGGGAAAATTGATTCCACACTTTTTACTAAAAGGGTTAATGGAGAACTATTTGTGTGCCAAATCTATGTTGATGATATTATATTTGGTTCAACTAACCCTCATTTTAGTGAAAAGATTGGGAAGCTAATGTCGGAGAAGTTTGAGATGTCTATGATGAGTGGACTCAAATTCTTCCTTGGGTTGCAAATCAAGCAAACTAAGGAAGGTACCTTTGTTTCTCAAACGAAGTACACCAAGGACTTATTCAAGAAGTTCAATATGAAAGAGTGCAAAGGTATGTCTACACCCATGCCTACTAGTGGACATCTTGATTTGACCAAAGATGGTGAACCGGTTGATCAAAAGGTTTATCACTCTATGATTGGTTCATTATTATATCTATGTGCTTCACGTCCCGATATCATGCTAAGTGTGTGCATGTGTGCACGATATCAAGCTGCTCCTAAAGAATGTCATCTTAAGGCCGTGAAAAGGATAGTGAGATAATTAATCCATACACCAAATTTTGGCATTTGGTATCCTAAGAGGGCCTCTTTCGATCTTGTTGGCTACTCCGACTCGTACTATGCTGGAGACAAGGTTGATAGAAAGTCTACTTCGGGTACTTGTCAATTTCTTGGTAGATCTCTTGTGTCTTGGTCCTCCAAGAAACAAAACTTGGTATCCTTATCCACCACCGAAGCGGAATACATTGCCGCTGGTTCATGTTGTGCTCAATTACTTTGGATGACCCAAACTCTTAAAGATTATGGGATATATGTGAAACATGTTCCATTGCTTTGTGACAATGAAAGTGCTATCAAAATTGGTCATAATCCCATACAACATTCTCGAACTAAGCATATTGAAGTTCGTCATCATTTCATTCGAGATCATGTTGCTAAGGATGACATTGATCTTAAGCATGTTCGCATCGAAAAGCAATTAGCGGATATATTCACTAAACCTCTTGATGAGAAAGTGTTTTGCAGGTTAAGAGGAGAGTTGAACATCATTGATGCTTCAAACTTGGAGTAGACACTCCATTGGATACATGCAAGACATGAGCTTATGACTAATCCTTGATATTTCTCTTATGATGAAAATCTTATGTCTTGGATATATTTGCATCTTGCATGTTATCTAACCCATGTAGGTACTTGGATGAATCTAATTCCATGAGATTGTAATCTACTCACATCTTAAGCAATCTCTACATCACCAAGTTTCTACACCATGGTGGTTGAAGACAAGGAAGCACGAAACCATTCAAACATATCCTTTGACAAATTCTATGTTGAGCTTCATGATTGTCATTTTTGGATACACAAGTGCTCTTCCTTGCAAGAACTAACCCATGTAGGTAGATGGACTCAAATTCCAAGTGGTGCTCCCAACTCTTGATGAACTACATCAACCTTGAGCAACCCACACAAGTTCAACTACATGGACAACACCACCAACCAAGGTATGTTATTCAATCTTAGAGAAGCTTTACTCCAAGTCATGAGCTAAAGCAACTCGACAAGATGTGAATACATCAAGATGCTTAAACGAAAAATGGCAACCCCATTTTGAGCTTAAACGATGAGTATGACCTATGATCAAGTGATCTCACTTGACTCCTAAGTCAATATACTCTAACATAGGTGACTTTGTCGCCGACCATCTCTAGATGAAGTTCTCTTGTGTTCTTTTCTGTGTTTTTGCATTTGCCTCATGCATATTTGTTTCCCCTTTCAAAAAAAAACTTCATCTAGATTTCTTTCTGTTTGCTCTGTATTTTCTGCATCCAATTCATTGCATATCATTCAGTAAATTCCTTGCAAATCTTTGTGAGATCTTACTAGTCTAGTGAGCTGAGGTGACAAGTGTTTTCTCTGGGATGAACTCGGCTTCACCGATTTGTTGTTTTCGGTCCAACCGAATCCTTTCGGTGCAACCGAAGCAAACCACTCGGTGCCACCGATTTCACAACAGGAAAAACAGTTTGCCACTTATTGTGTGTTTTCTTCTGATCCAGCTCCACTCAACAAATCTTGTCCTCTACAAGCATCACATTTATATAAATGCTTTGTGCTGTGACTCAAGGACCAAACCCATTCATGACAAATTCCAGATGATCCTTCTTGGAAATTGATGTCAAAGGGGGGAGAGAGATCACATCAAAGCTTATCACTTAGAGAGATCACAAGAGAGAGAGAGAGAGAGTATCACCTCCTCAGGGGGAGAAAGAGATCTCCAGGGGGAGAGAATACTCAAGTTGAAAGTATTTCTCAAGGATCCTAGATGCTTGGTGTTCAATAGGAGAGATGCCACATGTATTCTTGAGGGGAAAGACATGTTCATATGTGCTTATTTGCATTAGCTCTGTTCATTTAATATCTTCCAGCTCTGATTTTCTGTTCCCTATCTTCTCCCAGTATTCCATGCTAGATTCAGGGGGAGCAAGACATCTAAGGGAAAGAAATCATTTAAATTCATTGCATATCTTTACTCTTGGGGACATGTCTGATCCAATGTGGTACTTAGTACTCACTCTCTACATGTCATCCCAGTCTTGGTATTCTTGTGGTTTCTTCTGTTTGTTGTGGCTAGTAGATGTACCTGTGTTATCTAACCTTGTTTGCGCAGGTTCATTCCATCCTAAGCCAACTCAAGACTACAAGGTAAGTATATGCATCACAATCATGTGTATGAGGAATTCTTGCTGATGTACATACTGTTTGCAAGAAGGACTCATGGGCATGAAGGTATTCTCTTTAATATTCTTTGCTCTGATGCATATGGCCAAGATACATGTAACACATTGCCTGCTCTATCATGGTTATGCTCTCACATGCTTCTATATTCCATATTCACATGATTGCATACATATAGGGGGGGCCTATGCTTGTTACATGTCTTTCCAAAGCTTTACTTGCTATTCTTTATATCTTTATCTAAAGCTTTGATGTATGTTGTCATCAATTACCAAAAAGGGGGAGATTGAAAGCACAAGTGCTCCCTAGGTGGTTTTGGTAATTAATGTCAACAAATCTCTTGTTGGACTAACACTTTTATCTAGTATATTTCAGATAAGTTCAACAATGGAGTGGCATGGACTAAAGGATGTGGGAACTCCTTCAAGGTGCTAAGGACAAAGGATTGGCTCAAGCTTCAAGCTCAAGACTCTTCATTTAACATTTTAGTGATCCAAGATCACATTGAGTCTATAGGAAAAGCCAATACTATCAAGAAGGGATGAGGTGTTGCTTAATGAGTTTCTTGCTTCACAATGCTTAGTGATATGCTCCAAAACCCTCAACTACTTTCCCACTTCCACACATATGACCTAAACCTAAAGTCAAACTCGGTCCCAACCGATTCTTTCTATCTGGCGCCACCGAGTTCAAATGTCATAGTCACTGCCACAAACCCTAGACAAATCGGTCTCACCGATAGGGATCTTGGTCTCACCGAGATGGGATTGTAATCTCTCTATGTATGTCCATTACCAAAATCGGCATAACCAAGTTTGAGCAATCAGTACTACCAAGATTACAATGCAAACTTCCTGGTTAACTTATTCCCAAAATCGGTCCTACCGAGTTTGTGTAATCGGTCCAACAGAGTTTGCCTGACCAACTCTCTGGAAAGCTTATTACAAAAATCGGTCTAACTGGGTTTGTGTAATCGGTCTCACCGAGATTACGTTATGCCCTAACCCTAACCATATCGGTCCTACCGAGTTGCATATCGGTCCCACCGAAAATCCTAACGGTCACTAGATTTGCTAAATCGGTCCGACCGAGTTTGTTGATTCGGTCCCACCGAGTTTGGTAAATTGTGTGTAATGGTTAGATTTTGTGTGGAGGCTATATATACCCCTCCACCTCCTCTTCATTCGTGGAGAGAGCCATCAGACTGAACCTACACTTCCAAAGATACATTTTACGAGAGAGAACTACCTACTCATGTGTTGAGGCCAAGATATTCCATTCCAACCATATGAATCTTGATCTCTAGCCTTCCCCAAGTTGCTTTCCACTCAAATCTTCTTTCCACCAGATCCAAATCCCATGAGAGAGAGTTGAGTGTTGGGGATACTATC
Organism: Aegilops speltoides; assembly: GCA_021437245.1. NCBI lineage: Eukaryota > Viridiplantae > Streptophyta > Magnoliopsida > Poales > Poaceae > Aegilops > Aegilops speltoides. The sequence continues at coordinate 460,096,994 of CM038141.1, forward strand.
ATTTGAAGCACAAGAGCAAGGAGTTCATCATCAATGCACCATTTGTTACTTCTTGGAGAGTAGTGTCTCCTAGATTGGTTAGGTGTCACTTGGGAGCCTCCGACAAGATTGTGGAGTTGAACCAAGGAGTTTGTAAGGGCAAGGAGATCGCCTACTTCGTGAAGATCTACCGCTAGTGAGGCAAGTCCTTCGTGGGCGACGGCCATGGTGGGATAGACAAGGTTGCTTCTTCATGGACCCTTCGTGGGTGGAGCCCTCCGTGGACTCGCGCAACCGTTACCCTTCGTGGGTTGAAGACTCCATCAACGTGGATGTACGATAGCACCACCTATCGGAACCACGACAAAAACATCCGTGTCTCCAATTGCGTTTGAATCCTCCAAAACCCTTCCCTTTACATTCTTGCAAGTTGCATGCTTTACTTTCCGCTGCTCATATACTTTTTGCATGCTTACTTGTTATGTATTGTGAATGTTAAACTTGTGCCTAAACTCCACTTAAATCTAAAGAAGTTAAAAACTACAACTTTGGTACTTAGTGTCTAATCACCCCCCCTCTAGACACCTCTTCTCAAGGTCCTACAGCGGGTTCTGCGCTCGCTCGCTCTGGAGGGAGAAGTTTCTATAGATCGAAATGGTATGGGGGCACTTCAGAATGGCATGCCGTGGTAATTTCTCTCAACTCCGTCTTATGTCTTTCATGGAGCTAGGATTCTGCTGCTCCACGAAATTGCACCTACTCGAGACGGTCTCCGCGGAGTGTGCTTCCAGGAGCTAACGCGTTCGAAGTCGCTCCACACGCGGAGATAGAGAAGCTGGTTGCGGGGGACGATTCAAAGGGGGCCTTGGTATCCAAAATTGTTGGGAAACATAATAGAAAACAAAAAAATCACTCGACGATCACCCAGGAACAATATGAAGATGCATATAGAGTTTGGATCAACGATCGTTACTGACTCTAGAGTTGCAACGGAAGTAGATGAGTCGGTGTAGATCGTACTTGAAGTCCCTCGAACCGTTGATGACGATCCCGCGAACCGCCCTCGAATGATCCCTCGAACGGAAGAATGAAAGCACGACCTCTCTACCTTGTTACAAGCGTACGGTCTTGACGATCCGACAATGCTTCGCAGTCCAGAGCTAATCGTCGATAGAGAATTAGAGGGAGGAGATTAGAACCACACCAGACTTCTAATTCTGAGGATTAGAGGAACTAGACCAAGCTCTAATTAGTCAACTAGGACCAACTAGTGTTGGGAATTGTTGCATGAAAAACAAAAAAAGTTTCTACGCACACGCAATGATCTATCCATGGACATGCATAGCGACGAGGGAGAGTGTGTCTACGTACCCTTGTAGACCGTAAGCAGAAGCGTTTCACAACGCGATTGATGCAGTCGAACTTTCTTCGCAATCCAACCGATCTAGTACCGAACGTACGACACCTCTGTGTTCAGCACACGTTCAGCTCAGTGACGTTCCTCGCCTTCTTGATCCAGCAAGACGTCGAGATAGTAGATGAGTTCCGTCAGCATGACGGCATGGTTAAGTGATCTCTGCAGGGTTTCGCCTAAGCACTAAGAAAATATGACCGGGAGTATAAACGGTGAAGAGGGGCGCCAGTCAGCGTTGTTGGCGACTCGGCACCGAAATGACTTGTGTTTCTACCATGCGAATGAAAATCTGAAAAAAGCAACACACTTAAGTAGCAAACTCGTGACCTCAAAGACATAAATATTTAATGACGCACTCTAGCCACAGATTGTAATTTTTAAATTCTTTTGAACATATCATCAACATTATGAAAAGTACGAAATTTGAATATTTTTTAAAACAGAAACAATTTTAGGAATTTCATTTTTTTTAATGTGAAATTTTTTGTAATTCCAACAATTTTTGAAGTTCATACTTTAAAAAAATGAGAACTTTTTTCTGAAATTTCAGAATATTTTCTTGAAATCACGAACAAATATTTCAAAAGAGGAACAATTTTTGCAAGACCTCTTTGTCGCAACGCAAACTTATTTTGACTTTGTGAACAATTTTCGAAAAACGGGAACATGTTTTGAACATAAGGAACAAATTTCAGAAAACAAGAACAATTTTTTAAAATGTGAATATTTTTTGGGTTTGTTTTTAAATTGGTGAATATTTTTCTACTTTTGAATTTTTTTTAAAACATGAGCTTTTAAGATCTCGAATATTTTTTGTATGATGAACAATTTTGGGAACATTAAAAAAATCTTAAGTTCCCATCATTTTTCCTAAACACGTTTTTATTTGGAATTTCATATTTTCTAAGACTATAGTTTTTCTAAAATAAATTTAGTTTATGAAAAAAATATCAGAAAAGGAAAAAGCCGACTTGAAAAAAAATATAAGAGCAGGAAGAAAAAGAGAATCAAAAAGAAAAGGGAAATAGAAACAAAATGAAAAAAGAACAGAAACGGGCCATCCCGTTGTGGGCGCCCTGTGCGTAGGTTCATGCAGTGAATAGGTTTTTCCGTGTTAGAGGCCTGTATGCGTCGGATAGGGAGGTTCCAATGGTGATGGTCGGGCCCATTCTGGCGCGAGCGGTTTTGTGTTTTTTTTACTGTTTGATATTTTTGTCAGTTTTTGTTCAAAAAATAGAACTACCTTAAAAAACAACGCAGTTTTTCCGGAACTAGTTATTTACAATCTTAGTAAAAAAACAAAACATATTTCGAAAACTGTGCAGTGTAAATTTGAAAAAGTTCAGGTGTATGCTAAAAAATATTTTCATCATTTATTAAAAATCCTTCAGTACCTAAATGTTCAGCGTTTATTAAAGAAATATCCAAGTATATTCTACAAAAGTAGTCTGGATTAAAAAAAATGTTCATTGTATATTATAGAAATTTAGTATGTATTCAAAAGGAGGTAATCGTATAGTAAAGCAATGTTCAGTGTGAATTAGAAATGGTACACCGTGTATGGAAAAAGGAAAAGGAAAAAAATAAATAATAGAAAATAAAAATAAAAACCAAAACAAATTGCAGAAAGAACTGGGAAAAAGAAAAAAAAGAAAAAAGAAAAACAATAACGAACAGTAAAAATTGTAGCAAGCGAATTTGCAGGGCCAAAATTGGCCCGGTCATGGGCATTAGGATCCACCGAATTATGAGGGTGTCTGTCTTAATATGAATGATAGACTAGTCATATCAACAAGGAATTCATTCTTTTCCGGTAGCCCATTCGCGTAGAACTCTAAAATTAAGTGTGCTTGGCTATGAGTTGCCTTAATCACAACATTTGAGATATGTCCTATGACAAAAGCTTCATCAAATTTGCATATGTCTGCAAATAAAAAAGAGGAATCATATCTATGCAACACAAGCATGACCTCACCAACATAGGCATAAAAATTTGTATATTCGTGCCCGTTCTCACAATGTACCTCGTTTTCTAAGGCCCTTCAGGAATAAAAGCTCCTAGGTGAGTCCCATGAATTGCACCAATGCAATCTTTCAGATGCGGATAAGCCCTTCTATCTGTCTTAATGATATCATGCACAAGGTGGAAGTTTGGGTCTTGTGGCTTAAGGTAGGAGCGAGATGCCATGTTCACCACACGTTGTAGAACCTCATGGAGTTTACGATTGGTTGTATCCGCTGAATGTTTGAAGCGGTTTTGAGTTCTTCTGTTTGATTCAGAACCTCTCCCAATGTCCACAAGAACATAACAAGAGACTCGTAAGTGCTAACAAAGCTCGTCTTGCCGTCATTCTCAACATTGTGTAGGTCTCTCCCAGTGTGGCAATAGTCTCTTGAAGCGATCCAAATCCTCTCAAAATAGATTTCCTAGATTGACTTTCATCACCCAACTTTCACAATACTTGCTAAATATGACTGCCGCACCCGAACAAAAGCATGTCCATATTATGTTGTTGATGCATAACCAAATTCCTTATTGTTTCATAACTATTGTCATCATCACTCTCACTATCTGATGACATCTGCACATAGACATCCAAATGCCATATCAAACAATAGTTAGCATCAAACAAAACAACAGGTTCACCAACATAGGCATAAATACTGTTCCCAATGCACAACATAACATAGATTCACCAACATAGGCATAAATTTTGTTCCCAATGCACTGAAGGAAATATGCCCTAGAGGCAATAATAAAGTTATTATTTATTTCCTTATTTCATGATAAATGTTTATTATTCATGCTAGAATTGTATTAACCGGAAACATAATACATGTGTGAATACATAGACAAACATAGTGTCACTAGTATGCCTCTACTTGACTAGCTCGTTTATCAGAGATGGTTATGTTTCCTAGCCATGGACAAAAGAGTTGTCATTTGATTAACGGGGTCACATCATTAGGAGAATGATGTGATTGACTTGACCCATTCCGTTAGCCTAGCACTTGATCGTTTAGTGTGTTGCTATTACTTTCTTCATGACTTATACATGTTCCTGTAACTATGAGATTATGCAACTCCCGTTTACCGGAGGAACACTTTGGGTACTACCAAACGTCACAACGTAACTGGGTGATTACAAAGGAGTACTACAGGTGTCTCCGAAGGTACATGTTGGGTTGGCGTATTTCGAGATTAGGTTTTGTCACTCCGATTGTCGGAGAGGTATCTCTGGGCCCTCTCGGTAATGCACATCATTATAAGCCTTGCAAGCAATGTGACCAATGAGTTGGTTACGGGATGATGCATTACAGAACGAGTAAAGAGACTTACCAGTGACGAGATTGAACTAGGTATTGGATACCGACGATCGAATCTCGGGCAAGTAACATACCGATGACAAAGGGAACAACGTATGTTGTTATGCGGTTTGACCGATAAAGATCTTCGTAGAATATGTAGGAGCCAATATGGGCATCCGGGTCCCGCTATTGGTTATTGACCGAGAATAGTTCTAGGTCATGTCTACATAGTTCTCGAACCCGTAGGGTCCGCACGCTTAAGGTTTCGATGATGCGGTTATATTATGAGTTTATGAGTTTTGATGTACCGAAGGAGTTCGAGTCCGGATGAGATCGGGGACATGACGAGGAGTCTCGAAATGGTTGAGGCGTAAAGATCGATATATTGGACGACTATATTCGGAGTTCGGAAAGGTTCCGAGTGATTCGGGTATTTTTGAGTACTGGGAGAGTTACGGAATTCGCCGGGAGAAGTATTGGGCCTTATTGGGCCTGCAGAAGAGAGGGGCTGCCTAGGGCAGGCGCGCCCCCAAGGCCTAGTCCGGGTGGACTAGGGGGGCCGCACCCCTCCTTCTTTCCTTCTCTCTTCCCTTCCTTGTCTCCTACTCCTACTACATGGAAGGACCCCTAGTTGGACTAGGAAGGGGAATCCTACTCGGTGGGAGTAGGACTCCCCATGGCGCGCCCCTCCTAGGGCCGGCCTCCTCCTCCCTCCCTCCTTTATATACGGGGGCAGGGGGCACCCCATGGACACACAAGTTGATCTACGGACCGTTCCTTAGCCGTGTGCGGTGCCCCCTTCCACCATATTCCACCTCGGTCATATCGTCGCGAAGCTTAGGCGAAGCCCTGCGCCGTTAGAACATCAAGATCGTCACTGCGCCGTCGTCTTGTGGGAACTCTCCCTCGACACTCGGCTGGATCGGAGTTCGAGGGGCGTCATCGAGCTGAGCGTGTCTGAACTCGGAGGCTCCGTCGTTTGGTGCTTGGATCGGTCGGATCGTGAAGGCGTCGACTCTGACAAGCTGCGTTGTGCTAACGCTTCGCTTCGTTCTCACGAGTGCGTGGACATACACTCTCCCCTCTCGTTGCTATATCATCACCATGATCTTGCGTGTGCGTAGGAAATTTTTTGAAATTACTACGTTCCCCAACATGCACAACATATAATAGGTTCACCAACATAGGCATAAATATTTGTTCCCAACGCACAACATATAATAAGTTCACCAAGAAAGGCATAAATATTTGTTCCCAACACACACCATATAATAGGTTCACAAACATAGGCCTAAATATTGTTTCGATAAGTTACAACTTTTTTTTCACCACTCATTATCTTGTTTCACGGTGTTTTTCTCAAAGTCCCACCCCCTCCAATCTCGTGCAACTTGAGCTTCTTGAATAGTTTGTACTCATGTTTTAAATTGTCCCATTTGTTTCTCACTTGCTCATGCGTGTACTCAAGTCCAATTCTCATCGGGAATTCCTTTCCCACGTTGTCATATGCATTTGGCGTCAAATTAGTGTTTGGCATATTTCCACCCCTCAATTGTTTCACAAACAACTCGATGATAATTCGAGTGTTCTCATCGGTCCATTCGACAACCATAGTCAACACTTCTCTATACAATAGACTAGCAAATTCATGTGTCAACATACATAACCAACAAGCAGGTCAGCACACACACCCACAACTACACACACCATGTTTGTTGTCCAAATTACATTAGCATCAAACATATAAAAAAAGAGCATGACACCTAAAATATACTAGCATTCCTACTAGCATGGCACATAAATACTGATCAAGAACCATATTGTGCATATTGCTCATCTGAAAACTGATCGGCAAACAAATCTAAGCCAATTTCTCAACAAAATTTCAGCCAATAGCATACAACACATATCTAAAAACAAAAAACAGAGAGGGGGAGGTGGGCAGCTCACGTTGAGCTAGGGGGACAAGGATGGCGGCGGTCCATGGCCTGCCGGCCACACGTCGGTGATACGTCTCCGTCGTATCTATAATTTTTGATTATTTCATGCCAATATTATTCAACTTTCACATACTTTTGGCAACTTTTTATATGATTTATTTGGACTAACTTACTTTTCCAGTGCCCAGTGCCTGTTCCTGTTTGTTGCATGTTTTTGTATCGCAAAAAATCCATATCAAACGAAGTCCAAATGTGATGAAACTCTACGGAGAATTATTTTGGAATATTTGTGAATTTTAGGAGGTGGAATCAACGTAAACGGAGGCCCGAGGCCACCACAACCCACCAGGGCGCGCCACTAGGCCCAAGCGCGCCCTGGTGTATCGTGCCCTCCTCGAATGTTGGTTGGAGCTATACTTCGGGCGCAAGGAAGCTTATATCCGGAAAAAATCATTTAAAAAGATCGGCGCAATCGGAGTTATGGATCTCCGAGAATTTAAGAAACCGTAAAGGGCCAGATATGGGTTGCACGAAACAGAAGAGAACGGAGAGGGAGATCCAATCTCGGAGGGGCTCCTGCCCCTCCGCTACCATGGAGGCCATGGACCAGAGAGGGAACTCTCCTCCCATCTAGGGGGAGGCCAAGGAAAAAGAAGAAAGAGGGGCTCTCTCCTCCTCTCTCTCGGTGGCGCCGGAGTGCCGCCGGGGCTAGGATCATGACGGCGATCTACATCAACAATCTTGCTACCGTCAACACCAACTTTCTCCCCCTCTATGCAGCGGTGTAACACCCCTTCTCCCTACTGTAATCTCTACTTAAACATGGTGCTCAACTCCATATATTATTTCCCAATGATCTATGGTTATCCTATGATGTTTGAGTAGATCTGTTTTGTCCTATTGGTTAATTGTGATCTTGGTTGGTATGATTGTATATTTTTTTATGGTGCTGTCCTACGATACCCTCCGTCTCGCACAAACGTGAGGGGGCCCCGCTGCAGGGTGTTGCAATATGTTCATGGTTTGCTTATTGTCAGTGTTGCGGGGGATGACAACAGCCTAAATGCGGATACGTGGGTCATGGAGTATGGGAGTAAAGAGGACTTGATACTTAATGCTATGGTTGGGTTTCACGACCTTAATGATCTTTAGTAGTTGCGGATGCTTGCTAGAGTTCCAATCATAAGCGTATATGATCCAAGTAGAGAAAGTATGTTAGCTAATGCCTCTCCCTCGTATAAAATTACAAGAATGATTACCAGGACTTGCTATCGATTGCCTAGGAACAAATGACTTTCTTATTGACAACAGCTATCCACTTGTATTACCTTGCAATTTATTTGTAGTTTTATACTCGCAAAGTACCCGTAGTTTTATTCTTGCAAAATAGTATCATACTTGTTTTAGGTAAAGCAAACGTCAAGTGTGCGTAGAGTTGTATCGGTGGTCGATAGAACTTGAGGGCATATTTGTTCTGCCTTTAGCTCCTCGTTGGGTTCGACACTCTTATTCATCGAAAAAGGCTACAAACGATCCCATATACTTGTGGGTTATCAGTCGGCCAGCCGACCCGATGGCGGGATGATGGCGGGGTGGGCAACTATTAGGGTTGGCAGCAGAGAGGAACACACGGGCGGGTTCTGTGCTCGCTCGCTCGGGAGGGAGAAGTTTCTATAGATTGAAACAGTATTGGGGGCACTTTAGAATGGCACGTCGTGGTAATTCCTCTCAACTCCCTCTTATGTCTTTCATGGAGATGGGATTCTGCTGCTCTACAAAATTGCACTTACTTGAGACGGTCTCCATGGAGTGGGCTTCCCGGAGCTAAAGCGTTCGAGGTCGCTGCACACGTAGAGATAGAGAAGCAGCTTGCGGGAGACGATTCGAAGGGGGCCTTGGTATCTAAAATTCCCACCTCACTCTGCTTTTCATGTGCACAGAAGTGTTGGAATAGAAAACCAAAATAATTCACCCGACGATCACCCAGGAACAATATGAAGATGCATATAGAGTTTGGATCAATGATCATCACTGACTCTAGAGTTGCAACGGAAATAGATGAGTCGGTGTAGATCGTACTCGAAGTCCCTCAAACTGTTGATGACGATGCCGCGAACCGCCCTCGAATGATCCCTCGAACGGAAGACCGAAAGCACGACCTCTTTACTTGGTTAGAAGCGTACGGTCTTGACGATCCGACAGTGCTTCGCCATCCAGAGCTAATCGTCGCTAGAGAATTAGAGGAAGGAGATTAGAACCACACTAGACTTCTAATTCTGAGGATTAGAGGAACTAGACCAAGCTCTAATTAGTCAACTAGGACTAACTAGTGTTGGGAATTGTTGCATGAAAAACAAAAAAAGTTTCTACGCACACGCAATGATCTATCCATGGACATGCATAGCAACGAGGGGAGAGTGTGCCTACGTACCCTCGTTGACCGTAAGCAGAAGCGTTTCACAACGCGGTTGATGTAGTCGAACTTTCTTCGCGATCCAACCGATCCAGTACCGAACGTACGACACCTCCGTGTTCAGCACACGTTCAGCTCAGTAACGTTCCTCGCCTTCTTGATCTAGCAAGACGTCGAGGTAGTAGATGAGTTCTGTCAGCATGACGGCGTGGTGACAGTGATGATGAAGTGATCTCCGCAGGGCTTCGCCTAAGCACTACGAAAATATGACCGCGGGTGTAAACGGTGGAGTGGGGCGCCAGTCAGCGTTGTGGGCGACTCGGCACCGAAATGACTTGTGTTTCTACCGTGCGAATGAAAATATGAAAAAAGCAACACACTTAGTAGCAAACTCATGAGCTCAAAGACATAAATATTTAATGACGCACTCCACCCACAGATTATAATTTTTTAATTCTTTTGAACATATCTTGAAAATTACGAAAAGTACGAAACTTGAATATTTGTGAAAACAAAAACAATTTTAGGAATTCCATTTTTTAAAATGTGAACAATTTTGCAATTCCATCAATTTTAAGAAACATGAACAATTTTTGAAGTTCATACTTTTTTAAAAAACGAGAACTTTTTTCTGAAATTTCAGAATATTTTCTTGAAATCACGAACAAATATTTCAAAAGAGGAACATTTTTTGCAAGACCTCTTTGTCACAACACAAACTATTTTTGACTTTGTGAACAATTTCGAAAAACAGGAACATGTTTTGAACATAAGGAACAAATTTCAGAAAACAAGAACATTTTTTTAAATGTGAATATTTTTGGGTTTGTTTTTAAATGATGAATGTTTATCTACTTTTGAATTTTTTCCTAGAAATGATTCTTTTAAGATCTCAAACATTTTTTGTATGATGAACAATTTTGGGAGCATTAAAAAAATCTTAAGTTCCCATCATTTTTCCTAAACGCGATTTTTTTGGAATTTTGTATTTTCTAAGACGATATTTTTTCTCAAATAAATTTAATTTACGAAAAATATCAGAAAAGGAAAAATAGACTTGAAAAAAAAATATGAGCAGGAAGAAAAAGAGAGTCGAAAAGAAAAAGGAAATAGAAACAAAAAGAAAAAGGAACGGAAACGGGCCGTCCCGTTGTGGGCGCCCTGTGCGTAGGTTCATGCAGTAAATACGTTTTTCCGTGTTGGAGGCAACGCTTGAACGCAATGGTGATGGTCGGGCCCATTCTGGCGCGAGCGGTTTTGTGTTTATTTACTGTTTGATATTTTTGTCAGTTTGTGTTCAAAATATAAAACTATTTTAAAAACAACGCAGTTTTTCCGGAACTAGTTATTTACAATCTTAATAAAAACTAAAAATATTTCCAAAACTGTGCAGTGTGAATTTGAAAAAGTTCAGGTGTATGCTGAAAAATATTTTCATCATTTATTAAAAAACCTTCATTGCCTAAATATTCAGCGTTTATTAAAGAAATATCCATGTATATTCTGCAAAAATAGTCTGTATTCAAAAAATGTTCATTGTATATTATAGAAATTTAGTGTGTATTCAAAAGGAGGTCATCGTATAATAAAGCAATGTTCAATGTAAATTAGAAATGGTACACCGTGTATGAAAAAATGAAAAGAAAAAAATAAATAATAGAAAATAAAAATAAAAACCAAAACAAATTGCAGAAAGAATTGGAAAAAATAAAAAAAGAAAAAAGAAAAACAATAACAAACAGAAAAAACTGTAGCAAGCGAATTTGCAGGGCCGAAATTGGCCCGGTCATGGGCATCATATACGATCCACCGAATTATGAGCGTGTCTGTCATAATATGAATGATAGACTAGTCGTATCAATAAGGAATTCATTCTTTTTCGGTAGCCCATTCGCATAGAACTCTAAAATTAAGTGTTCTTGGCTTGGGGCGATTTGAGGGTGATTGACCGATTCAGAAGCTGGTTCCGGGGGCGCACGACTGAGCAAGTGAGCACAAAGTGCGCGGGGAAGACTTATGATGATCAGTGAGGCTAGTCTACATCCCACTACGCATAACGGTCAGGAACCGGCGGATGTGACCGAGGCATTACAATTGATATTAGAGCCGCCCCTCATGGTTACACGAGCGTGCGTGGGTCCAGTGCGTCGGCTTGTGGAGCTCCAGCAGGCAACTGGGCTCACGCCTCCCATGCGCTTCGATGATTTATTTTCTTTAGGGAATGTCATCATGGCTACTTTATTGAATTGGTAATATAGTTACATGGTTTGCAATGGAATTCACCATGAAATTAGGGGGTTCATCGAGCCATTTACAAGAAGCACTATTATCATAAGAAAATTTTGCTAAACAATGTGCGACTTTATTCGTCTCCCGACCACCGTGCATGAATTCAACTCATCCTATCAGTCCAGCCATGTATTTTGGACAATGCAATCAGCGTAGATGCCCGATGCTTGACTCCATATTCTATCATGCCCAGTACATGCTTGATAACTTCCAGCAAGTCTGACTCAATCTAATTGAGTGGAATCCCAGCTCATTGGTAAGTAGGAGCCCATGATGTACTGCCATTAGAGCATCTACAGTCGGGCGCCTCAAACCCGTGTCATACGTCTGGACATGCCATCCGGTCACTGCCCGTTCACGTTTTTTGACCCAAGCGGCCTCTCAAACGGCCCTCAAACGTCCGGTCTGGCGTGCATATTCGAGAAAAAAAAACGTCCGTTCTGGATGGCACCCCAAATATCCAGCTCAAATATGAGGCGAATTTGGGGGCACCGGGGCGTGTCCGGGCACGCCCGCCATATTGGATCTAACCCACGCTAGCCCACCCGATCCCACATATGGTCGGTCTCCGACGCCCCGTATGGCGCATCAGTTCGGATACCGCAACCACATTATGGTGGACGTTGGCGGCTCGTCCCCAGACGGATCTGTCATGAATCTGACGCCCAACGGCACCCAGCGGGTTCCGGGCCCCGACGAGGAAGAGTAGGTCATGAGAGACGGCGGCGTCTTGAGTCCCATGAGCCGGCTCGTGTCCCATGCCGTACCCTACCTTGCCGACGACGGGACCAACACTCTGAGGGGCGCAGCCACCCGCCGGACATTGCCACGGCAGAGCCGGGCAGGCGGGGAGCGGAACCGTACAAAGCTCCGCTCAAAGGTCGTTGCGTTGCATGTAATATTATGGATTTGAGGTTTCTAATTTGAATTATCCGGACGTGAAATGCATTTTTGAGGCGTGACCGGACACTGTCCACCGACATGCCCAAACGCGTCCGCGGGCGTTTGATGGGTCGAATTTACCAAGTCGGGCTGTAGATGCTCTTGCCCCCGCGGAACGTGCGTTCTTGGTTCGGCCGTGCAACGTTGGCCCATGATTTTTTTAGGTACGTTGGCCCATGATATTATTATGATCACAGATCGCTATCAGTTCCGCTCACACCATTCCCTAAAAAAAGTTACACACACACGACACGGGAGGGCAGTGAAATTTTCAATAATATACGCTCTCCGGTATCTGAAGCCGTCCGTCATTATGGAAGAACATTAGCCCAGAAGGTCAAGATGGATGCAGCGCGCCCATGTGCTCTGTGTACTTTCTTGTTTTGACAAAGAAATGTTCCTCGGTGGACTTGGAAAACCAACAAATTGGCACGGGAACCATCCACCGGCGGCGAGACCGACGACCGACGACACATGACAGATTGACAGGTCCGTCCATTTGCACAAGTCAGTGCCGTGTGATATGCGGATCGTTTGGAATTGGAAGCACAGATATGTCAATCTGAGGCATGCATGGCTCCGTACGCGTACGTACGGACAGTTTGATCTTATCCACGTCAAAGTCGTGAACCGCCAACCTCGCGACCATCCTAAATCGCATTGAGGGTCAGGCTTTGCTAATAAGCCATGCTCGGGAACAAAAAAAAAAACCCAAGAAACCGAAAAAAATTATATGAGACCAGGTCTCATATAAATCAGGTGAGACCTGCCCTGATGGATGACACATGGCATTCACAAATCATAAAGCATCTAATCTCCCCCCCCTGATCTCCCCCCCCTTCTGATTTCAGGTGGGGGGTGGGGGGGGGAGATTAGATGCTTTGTGATTTGTGAATGCCATGTGTCATCCATCAGGATGGGTCTCACCTGCTAACCCGTGAGACCTGGTCTCATAGAATTTTTTTCCCCAAGAAACCAGCGAGGAATGACATTGTCTTCGCTAGTAAGCTATGCACGCCGAGTGACTTTCTTTAGCTTGTACAATTTTTTTTCCTTTCCGAGTCAATCTCGAATCATGGTAAAAAAAAATTGAGTTGTTTTTCTTTTATCGTGAAAAGAAAAAGGATTCGTCCTCCAGCAGCTCACGGGCCTCATTTTTTCTGCCCGACCTATTTGCGATCCAGAACGCGGTGTACATGCTTTTCTTTTAGGGGTATCACCAAGCTTTATTGATCAAACTCCACATGAATTGGCATTACAATTGGGTCGTGAGGTTGCATCAACCACACATGTCTACCCTGACCTAAAGAGTTTGAAAACTTGGCTAACCTATCGGCGTCACGGTTAACCGCTCTGCCTTCGAAAGTAAAACTGCAATTAAACAAAAGAGACCTATTCCTTATCTCTGATAAAATCGCTCCGTACACTCCATTAAAGCCATTGTTGATCTCACTCACAACCTGCTTGAGTCGGACGCCACAATGAAGCTATGTAACATCAGATCATCCGCTAGGGAGAGAGCCTCCCTACAAGCAACAGCTTCCATCGTTGCCGCGCTACTTACTCCCTCAATGACCAACGACGAGCTTCCCACATAATTGCCATGCGCATCTCTGCATACAGCCGAGGCCGCCCCTCTACTCTGATTTCTTGCAATACTAGCATCGACGTGAATTTTCATAAAACCCGGTGGAGGGGCTTTTGGCCGAGGATCATTAGCCGTAATGACTCTCTGCGGATTGACCTTTTTAACAGATAGGACTTCAAGTTCTCTGATGAAGCTACATATGAATTGATGAGTAGCAGCAGGACTCTGGAATACTTCGTCATGTATTGCTTTCCTCCTCGCCCACCAAATTGCCCACAGGGTGACTGATAGCTTCACGAAGGCTGCATGCGATAATGTGTCTATCATGGAGAATAGCCACTGCTTAGCGCTCGGCTCCGTCGTTTCGCACAGGTGTTCCGCCAGTTCCCCATCAACCAATGCCCAAACGCATCTTGCCATCGAGCACTCGAGTAGCGAGTGGCGCCAGGAGTCCTCCGCCCCACACATACTGCACAGGCTTGTAGTAGCCATATTTCTCTTTGCCCTGACGTCTTCAGTTGGAATGGAGTGACAAGCTAATCTCCACATAAACATATGTATTTTCCCAGGAATTTTTGTGCCCCACAGAAGTTTCCAAGATTGATCGTCTCTTTCGGTACTTGAGGAACCGGCCCTCCCATCTATCCAGATGCCTCTTCTATATTTGGTTTTTATCATCATTCTATATGCCGACCTTACTGAAAAAATTCCACTTCTCTCAAAATTCCAAGCCCAACTGTCCGGTATATTTAATGTACAGATTGGTATTCGGACAATTGCCTGAATATCGATTGGGAGGCATACCTCTTCCAGCCTCGTTCGGTCCCAAGTAGCTGTTGTGTTATCGATCAGATATGAGACCAATTCAGGGGGATTGGCAGATCTCCTCCCATACGGCCTCATCATCACATCCCTGGGAATCCAGTTGTCCTCCCAAATTTTGATTGTCTCACCATTTCCTAAGCGTCTGATCAGGCCCAGTTTTAATATATCTCGTCCCTCAATAATAGAGCGCCAGATTTGGCTGGGGTGACTTCCAAGTTCAGGATAAAATACATCCATTGGGAAAGTAAATACTCTTCAGAATTCTTGCGCTCAAGGATTCCGGCGTTTGTAAAATACGCCAAGCTTGTTTCGCTAGCAGAGCAAGATTGAATAATTCGAAGTCCTTAAAACCCAGACCGCCCATACCCTTGGGTTTAGTCATCGTCTCCCAAGAGACCCAATTGGGCTTTCTCTTTCCATCCTTGCTCCCCCACCAGAATTTCCTTATCAACATATCTAAGTGCTCACACAAACCCCTTGGTAACTTGAAGCATGACATAGAGTATACTGGAACCGCTTGGGCTACCGCCTTGATCAAAACTTCTTTCCCAGCACTTGATATGGTTTGTTCAATCCATCCTTGGACCTTGCTCCACAAATAGTCCTTCAAGTATTTGAAAGCTCCATTTTTTGAGCTTCCCACTGCAGTGGGCATACCCAAATATTTAGCATTAAGAGTTTCATTTGGCACATTCAGCAGCATCTTTACTTCCTCCTTAGTGCTCTCAGGGCACCCTTTACTGAAGAAAATTGCAGATTTCTCATGGTTGATTCGCTGTCCCGACGCTTGACAATATATGGTCAACAACTGGTTAATCTCCTATGCCCCATCAGCACTCGCCTTGAAAAACAGCAGGCTGTCATCTGCAAATAATAAATGATTTACCGATGGCGCCGAGGGAGCCACTTCTAGACCACTCACGTTAGATGACTCGTCAACAGATGTTAGGAGGCACGAAAGGCCCTCTGCTGCTATCAAGAAAAGGTATACGGGGAAATTGGATCACCCTGTCGTATTCCACGCGTAGGTTGGAACTCCTGTAACTTCTTGCCATTAAAGAGAACTGAAAATTTTACATGCGAGTGAGCGAGAGCAGTGCTCGGTATGGTCCGGCCCATTTTATCCACGATAGGACAACGTTGTTTCGGTTAGGCTGTTTGGTTTTCTACTGGTTTCCAAATCATTTTAGAATCTTTCATTCTGATTTTTATGTTTTTTATTTTCTGGTTTTCAAGGTTTTTCTTTTTTCTCCTTTTCTTTTTCAAGTATATTTTCGTGTACAAAACATGTTCAGAAATTCAAAAAAAAATCATGTTTTCCAAAATTATTAATATTTAAAAATATTCAGAATTTTGATATGTCGGTTCACAAAATGTTTGTGTTTTCAAAAAATATTCAGAATTTTTTATTGTGTAAGATTTTGAAATTTCAAAGGAAATCAGAAAATTTCTATTTTATTTGAAATTTCAAAACATGTTCACAATTTTATAAAAAAATGTCCCTGTTTTAATATTAGAACTGACTAAAAAAATTGATTATTTTTTCAAGTTTGTACAATATGCTAACTACAAGGTCGTAAGTAAAGCGATTAGATACAGTGCCTCGCGATGAGCACGCCTACCCAGCGATGTTGTATGCTAAAGGCCAACATCTTGACGCACGAGAACATGGAATTACAAAATTGCACGCACCGTGATGGTCGATGAATTAGAATGACCCGTGAAATGATCGCCTAAGGGCCTCTTTGATTCGTAGGATTCTAAAAATGCGGGAACATGAAATACATATGATCGAAATGCCATGGTCTTCTCAATCTACAGGATTTTGGTTTGTTTGATTGCACCATAGGAAAAACAAAGGATCTTTCAAAGAGCTTTGAGTGAATGCTAGAAATCCTATGGGAAGTAGTACAAAGAAATCCTTTGAAAAAAATATCTATAGCATTCAATCCTATGAATCAAACAAACAACATAGGAAAATTTCTTAAGAATTTCAATTCTCTAAAATTCCTAGGAAAATCCTTTGAAAGGAGCCTTAAACTTTCAGAGATATTACCTCCACTCCAAACAGATGGATATAAATTCAGTTTAAAAGTCAATGCTTTCTAAGTTTGGTCAAGTATATATACAAAACTATTATGATAAATAATAACATAATATATTTGTTTAATACTCCCTCCATCCCAAAATTCTTGTCTTAGATTCGTCTAAATACGGGTGTATCAAATCACGTTTCAGTATTAGATACATCCGCACCTAGACAAATCTAAGACGAGAATTTTGGGACGGAGGGAGTATTATAGTTGCTGATATTTTCTTCTATATATTTGGTCAAACTCAGAAATAATTGACCTTTTGACTCGATTTATATATCATGTATTAGGGAACGGATGGAGTACTACAGAAAAATGAGGGTCATCACGAGATGGGCGATGGAGCAGTACATACATATGTGTGCTGAGTCCCTAAAAAAACATATGTGTGCGTGAGCCAGTGTGCTAGCTCCGTATATATATTTTCTTCTTCGTTTGAACGAGAGCTCCATGGATATTCTTTTTTTGAACTGGGCATAACCCCTTTTCATAAATGAATAACAGAAGTGCAATCATCCGAATCCCACAAGAGTTTAAAGGGGGCAAGAAAGGGGAGAGTGAGTTTAAAGCGTCGCCGGAAAACTCACTGCAAGTGCTCGCCATGGAAACACTTATGATGGGGTGAAAAACCGACGACACCGGCAAAAACACACACCTAGAGAATAAAAGTTTGATAATGGGAAATGCTCACGCATGAGCAAACAACAGAAAGAGAAAAGACCCAAGAAGGTCCCAAGCATCATCCACTAAGGTCAAGTTCTTTTGACCGATTCTTCCAGAATCTTGAGAATCGACCCTCCACCTAGCTTCTTTCAGAATCCTGAACCCTAGGATCTGGAAGAATCGGGCAAACGAACTGGGCCTAAGTCCAGGCACCATCAGCCGCCGCTGCACAGATCCTCATCATAGCAGTGGCATTTCCCTTGAGCATCCTCGCTCCACGCTCCATGGCCTACGATCATGTCGACCTCTGTGACATGTAAAAGATCTCTAAACTCATCCCTGTTCATGTTGTCTTGGGTGATCTAGATGCAGTTTCATCATGGTGTTGGCATCCTATTGATGCATTAGATCCAACACCGTGGACTTGGAGCCACGATCGAATAATTAGTTGGGGCAGCTTGGACAAGTCGTCGACCAGCAACCACCGGAGAGAGGAGCCCGATCACCGTACGGTCGACGACAGGTCCGTCCATCCATGAAGTTGTTGCTTGCCTGCACGCGTGTGCCGCCGTCTCCGTCTCCCTCGCTTTCAGGCCAGTCAGTCGTAGTACCGTACGTGATCTGCGAGTGCGAGCAGGACCTATACGCGCACCGTACGCGCTCGTACGGACAGCTCGATGTCGTCCACGTCTACGTCGTGCACCGCGGCGACGCACCGCCAACCTCGCGAGTCGCAACCATGAAAAAACCCAGAAGAATGGAGGAAGACATACGGTACGGGCGAGCATGTGGCTGTACGCTCCGTGGACTTGGAGCAACCATATTAGTTGCCGCGGCTTTGACAAGTCGTCGGCGGGCTGGGAACCACCCGCCGGAGAGGAACCCGACGTACGGCTGGCGACAGGTCCGTCAACCCGTCCAACCATCAATATGCCGCCGTCTCCCTCGCCTTCAGTCCGGTCAGGTCAATCGTACGTGATCTGCGGTCGTTTGGAAGCCAGTAACCAGACCCATACACACTCGCGCGGTACGCGTACATACGTGCGTCCAGCACGACCGTCTACGTCGTACGTGCAGCGTGAAATGACATCGCCACCGTGACGTGAGGACGAGCCGGCAGCCTCACGATGACACCAACGAACGGCTCTTGTTCAGGCCGCTCGCTTGCTACCTTATACAACCGGTTAATCAAGACACCAGTGTACTAATGTGCTGTGCTGCACATGCATGTGTGCACATATGCTCCTGTGATGTACTCCGTCCATTCGGATTTACTCGTCGTGGTTTTAGTTCAAATTTGAACTAAACCCACGGCCAGTAAATCGGAACGGAGGAAGTACTCCTGTACATGCATGCATGCGTGTATGCGTTTGGAGCCATTCAATGATTCAAATACGTGCACAGTACAGCACACATGATGTCCGGATGGAATCTCTTTCTTGCTAGTAGCTACCAGTCCTAATCCTACAGTGACGCCACCCATTTCCAATGCACAATGTGATCGACACGAGCTAGGACGAATGCACGACAAGTCAGTCAGAGAGGCATGCAACAGTTACCATCCCCCATTCAAGTCTCTGCCCTGCATACGCCACAGCTTAATTGGCCATAAACATCGATGGCCAACAAACCCAACATGTACCACCAGCTTCCCACGGCCTCTTCCATTTACGTCCCAGAGGTTGCTGGCCCAACCTCCTTCATGCCTAGCTTAGTTAGCTGCTGCCGTAATTAGCAAATTAACCAGCTACCACGACATCTTCCTATCGCTAGCTACCACGTTTTCTTGTAAATAGAACTACTCCCTCCGTTCTACTCCCTCCGTCCCAAAATACTTGTCGAAGGAATGGATAAAATTGGATGTATCTATAACTAAAATACATCTAGATTCATCCATTTCTCCGACAAGTATTTCCGGACGGAGGGAGTATAATATACAGGTGTCTTTTACACTAGTGTAGTGTCAAAAACGTTTTTATATTATGGAACGGAGGGAGTAGTATATAGACAAGTAATTTCATGTCTTTTGTCCGGTAGGATAGGCGAGGATTTGAATGGTTTTGCATGCGAGCCAACGCTTCAATCAGTTGCCTGAATTTATTTATTTTCTCGTCGTCGCGCAGAGCGCAATACTGGAGTAAAGTGCAGGGTGCAGTACAATGCTAGCCAGTGCAGAGAGTGTCAGTGACTTTCTGTGTGCATGATACTGTAGAGATACGCGCTAGTACTAGTACTGTCCAGTTTTCAAAAAGTGTTCATGAGATATTACAAATGCTTGCCTGGTTGCTTGCAAGTGCGGCCACAGGAGCATGCGTAATGATTGCCTGGTTGCTCATGCGTAAAAAATGTATATATTTTCAAATAGTCTTCATGAGATATTGTAAATGTTTAACAAAATGTCCACCCATTTTTAAAAATTTGCATGAAAATGTAACAAAACATCACACTATTTTGAAAATTGTTCATGGCATATAAAATGGTTCACCCATTTCTTATAAAGAAACCATAAAATTTAAGGAATAACATTTATTTTTGAAAAAAAATATAATGGAGCAAACAAATGTAAGATAACCAAACAAAATACAATAAAACCAGACGAAATGAAGAAATAAAACAAAAAAATAGAAGAACAAAATCAAAAACAACTTCTAGAAACAAAACCACAAAATAGCCTTTCTTTATACTCCATAAGCGAGATTTAGCAATTATGATGAGACATTGCCCGAGGTGATTATGAGTGGAATCAAATCCACACACTAAAAACAAGATTGCCTTAAAAAATGGTTCAGGAGGAGAGTACAAAATTTCAACCAGTTCTTGTCGCCACGATCATCCTTGCAAGCTTTGGATGCTCATCCACGAATCCATAGTTGCTTTCGTCACCCATATTTTAGAGTTCTTGACGCTTTGGATGCTCATCCTCAAACATGTCGAAGACGGGATTGTTTGGAAGCACACTATGGATGGGCACTACACCGCAGCTTCCGCCTACAGAGCGTAATTCTTGGGCATATGACTCCGTGGACTTGGAAAACCGATTAAACTGGCTTTGGCTTGACAAAGTCGTCGACCGGGAACCGTACAGTCCACCGGCGAAGAAACCGACGGCCGACGACAGGTCCGTGAATTTGCGCCTAGACTATTGGAGATGTCAAGTCAATCGCGTGTGAGTGTGGTATGCGAACCGTTCGGAATCAAGCATGGGCATGCATGCATGGGACCGGGCCCGGCCCGGACCGATACACGTACGGACAGTTTGATCTCGTCTACGTCTACGCCGTGCGCTGCGGCGACGCAACGCCAGCCTCGCGGCCACCCGCGAGCCCTGTGGTGTGTGGCTGCGTGCGCCGTGGACTTGGAGCGGCTTGACAAATGACGAGTCGTCGTCGGCCGGGAACCACCCACCGGAGAGGAACCCGGCCGGTCGACGACAGCTCCGTCCCACCATCCGTCCATCCATCAAGCATGAAGCTAGTGCTTGCTTGCACGCATCTGCCGCTGTCGATCTTCCTCGCTTTCATGCCGGTCAGTCGTACCGTACGTGGATCTACGACTGCGAGCAGGACCCGTACGCGAGCCGTACGGACGGCTCGATCTCAATCGCAGGTCTACGACATGCCGCGTCAATTCAAACAACGGGTGGGGTTGCCCGTTCAGCCACTGGCTTTTTAGGAGCATGGTGTAAGCCTCACGATGGAGTCACAGATCCTCTGATTGCCGAAGCGCTTTCTTTGCGTGATGGAGTTCTCTATGCAAAGCTTTGAGGTCTGAACAAGGTCGTGATGGAGATGGACTGCAAGGAGGTTGTGGACCTCTGGAACACTCGCCACAACTCTCGTTCGGTTGTGGCACCGATTCTTTTGGAAATAGGGGATTTATCTGCTAGTTTTAGTTCTTTTATTATTCAACATACTTCTAGACTGTCTAATTTGCCTGCTCATCTTTGCGCTAAGCGAGCATGTTCGCTGCAAGTGACCGAGGCGTGGACCAATGATGTACCTCCCTTCCTGGTTAGTAGCCTCATGGCGGACCGTGCCAGGTGTGCTTTTGTTGAATAAAGAACCCCATATTCCAACGCAAAAAAAAAATGACATTGACATCACAGACTGTTAAATCGTGAACAATGCATATCGATCCTACTGTACATGCAAAGAACTTGACCACCCGCTGGTTAACCGGTCGATCAAGACGCCACTGTACTGTAGATGCATGCATGTGATGTGCTGTACTGTACATGCATGAATCTACGACGTACGAATCGAGCCGTTTTCTTGCTAGCTCGTGTACCACCACTACCCGGGACGGAGCCTGGAATTTGGTATAGGGGGGCAAGTTCCACCCTTAAGCTCTTAAAGAATAATGAGAAGGCCGAGCAGGAAAACAGTTTAAAGTGTGCGAAAGGCATAAGCCAAACTCATGCTTTCACTAGTGTAAACAACTAAACACTTAAAAATTCTACTAAATTGTTTAATTTTTACAAGACAGAATAGTTTTAAAATTAGCTATATAGAAAATTTAGTGTGTGGTACTAGAACTACTTGATTCCAAATCTAATTTTACTAGAACTACAAGACAACAACAAATCCGAGATTTGAAAATAAGTTAATTGTGAGAGTGGACTTACCATATAGGCATATGGGATGCAGTATGTCGTCAGATCACTGGTCGCTCTTGGTGGTGCTTTCCGTAATCCTCTTTATGCTGGATGACGGTGATATGATAGATTGGGGATTGAAGGCTTGAAGGGTTGGACGCAAATGCCATAAGCAACTGTTTTTCATTGTTCTCTTCTTCTTCACATCTACTCCCTCCGTTCCTAAATACTTGTCTTTTTAGAGATTCCAAATGGACTACTACATACGGATGTATATAGACATATTTTAGAGTGTAGATTCGCTCATTTTGATCCGTATGTAGTCACTTGTTGAACTCTCTAGAAAGACAATTATTTAGGAACGGAGGGAGTACACAAACATAACTAGACAATCAAGAAATTCCTAATTAACTTGTAATGCTTGTAGCTTTTTAATGGTATATATACAAGCCGCACAGATTTAACAAAATAAAAATCAAGAGATGAAGCAAAGGAGTAATGGTTGACCTGAACCTATGCAGTCCTGCTAAACCTCGATCAGTCCCCTTCCGATCTTTGCTTGGAGGCAGGAGAAAATTTCTGCCGGCGGCGGTTGGCGGAGACTCGAGCGGATGATGGGTAAAAACATCGCACGAAGCCACGATCTGCGTGATGCTACCGTCAAATCCTGTCGATTGAGCTGCCAGGAAACAAAGGGGCTGCGTGCGTGCTTCTGCTGGGCATCGTGTTCCATTTACGTCCAGAGGTTGTTGGTTGGCAGTCTCCACATAATATGCGCCCAACCTCCTTCATGCCTACTCTCTCTCTCTCTCTCTCTCTCTCTATGACATGCAATGATATATGACATGCAAGTTACACAAAGTATATCATCAAATTCATACATAAAAAGGAGCTTTCAATGATATAATTTTCACATTATACATCTCCCATACAGTTAATCTCATCAATAATCAAAGACAGTCTTAAAAAACACATTAGGTCCCGTATATATGCATGCAGGGAGTAGCTTAGTTAGCTGCTGCCATAATTAGCAAATTAACCAGTATATAGAACGAGTATATAGACAAGTAATTTCATGATTTTTTGATGAGCCAGGATGTGAATGGGTTTGCATGGGAGCCAACAGTTCAGATCCAAGCACGCAATCAGTTGTCTGAATTTATTTATTTTATCGTCGTCGCGCAGAGCGCACTATAGTGGAGTAAAGTGCAGGGTGCAGTGCAATGCTAGCCAGTACAGAGAGTGTCAGTGAATTTCTATGTGCCCAATACAGTAGACTGTAGAGATACGTGCTACTAGTACTAGTACTGTCCAGTTTTCGTGAGATATTAGAAATGTTTGCCTGGTTGCTTGGAAGTGATGCCACAGGAGCATGCGTAATGATATGCCTGGTTGCTCATGCGTAAAATAGTTATTATACTTTTCAAAAAGTCTTCATGAGATGTTACAAATGTTCAAAAAATTTCCAGACATCTTTAAATATTTCCATAAAAAATGTGCAAAACATCACACTATTTTGAAATTTTTTCAAGACATATAAAATGGTTCACCCATTTATTTTCTACAAAAATATCATAAATTCTAGAAAGGAGATCTATTTTGGAAAAAGGATAATGGAACAAAGAAAGAAAAGTATTTAAGATAATCAAACAAAATACAATAAAATTGGACAAAATGAAGAAATACAATAAAAGTGATGGCAAGTTTAGTGACGCGAGAATGACAACTTTAGTTATCAAGCATGAAACCTTTTTTTCGGATGGCAAGTTTCAGTTTAATTTTTGGTTTGTTTTTCCTTGTTGGATGACAATTTTAGTTGCAAAAAAACGCCAGGGCCAGATTGCTTCTTGCTTCGTGCCACACGTGTGACACTTATCATTTGGATAAAAAAAGAGAGAACATAACGAAAACCGACTTGTGGAACAAAAATTGAAAATAGCTACCGCTCTTGCTACTGGAGCGAGGCCGCCAGAGGCGAACGCTAAGCTTTACTAAAAATAAGCGAGATCTAGCAATTGCGATGAGACGTTGCGCGAGGAGATTACGATCGGAATCCACACACTAGAAACAAGATTGCCTGTAAAAAAGCGACTCAGGAGGAGACTACAAGATTTGAACCAATTCTTGTCGACACGATCATCCTTTTCTTTTGCATGGCGCCAAGATCATCCTTGCAAGCTTCAAAATGAATGAGCCTGGCCCAACAAAAGACCGTCTAAGACTTTAGTTTTTTGAAAAGATCGTCGAGATAGATGCAACGATTTTGGGGAGCAACTAATTAACGAGCGCTCCTTCAGGAGCCTCACAGCGATCAGCGCCACTTGGCGCTCTCTCAGCCATTCGTCACGTGTCGCGCTCTGGGCGCTCACTCCAGATTTTATTTTTTTTAAAAAAAAATTCGCACACGTTTTCGGCTTTTTAACTGTTTTTTTCCTGGGTTTTTTTGACGTTTTGGTTTTCCATAGGCCTTCCCTAGCTTAACACGTTTTTTTCGCGAGAGCCACGATTTTGCTTCCGCGAGAGGCACGGTTTTGCTTTCGCGAGAGTCACGGCCACCTCTCAAAAATGAAAAAAAACGCGTTTTCTGTTTTTTTCCTTTCGCAAGAGTCTTGGTTTTGCTTTCGTGAAAGACACGGTTGTGCTTTCGCGAGAGTCACGGCCGTGCCTCTCGGAAACGAAAAAACGTGTTCTTTTTCGCGAGAGTCTCGGTTTTCCTTCCGCGAGAGGCACAGTTGTGTTTTCGCGAGAGTCACGGACTCACGGCCGTGCCTCTCAGAAACGGGAAAAACACGTTTTTTTTGTTTTTTCTTTCTTTCGCGAGAGTCACAGTTTTGCTTCCGTGAGAGGCACGGTTGTGCTTTCCCGAGAGTCACGACCGTGCCTCCTCGGAAATGGAAAAAATGCGTTTTCTCTTTTTTTTTTCGCGACAGTCACGATTTTGCTTCCTTGAGAGACACGGTTGTGATTTCGTGAGAGGCACGGGCGTGCCTCTTTCGGAAAGGAAAAAGACCCGTGCTCCCGGTTTGTTTTTTAGTCTGGTTTTTTTCGCCTGGTTTTTTCGTTCGGTTTTTTCATGAAAAAAAAGATCGTCAAAATCTATCAACATGGGATCTAGTTTTGAAGATCTTAACGCGAGGAATCCAACGGCGAAAGCGGTTCGAGATTTGGACGCACCCTTCAAAGATAAAACATTTTGAATAAACTGATTTACAAAAAAAAAGAAGGAAAAACTCCCAGGTTGCGACAGGCGGTGCACAATTGAAGTAATCTTCGCAAGGAGTACTACTCCTTAACTAGTGATTTCGTCGATTTTGTATGCTCCATGGACTTGGAAAACCAATTAATTGCGCGGCCTCACAAGTGGTCGACGGGGAACCGTAGCATCCAGCGGCGACGAAACCTACAGCTTCACCCGAAAAAAAGAAGAAGAAACCTATGGCTTGACAATTTGCGCCTCGATGACAAGTCAGTGGCATGCATGGGACCGATACACTCACGGCACGGCACCGTACGCGTACGTACGGGCGGGCAGCTCGATCTCGTCTACGACGTGGGTCGTACACCGCGGCGACGGAACGCCAGCCCCGCGGTGACCATCCGAAATTCGAACGAACGGCTGTTGTTTCTCTCCCAAAAAACGAACGGCTGCAGTTAAGGATGGAGCATGACGTACGGTACGCGGCGCGAGCCCTGGGGTGTGCCTGCGTGTGGTCCGTGGACTTGGAGCAACGATTGGTTCGCGCGGCTTGACAAATGACGAGTCATCGGCCGCACCGGGAACCAGACCACCCACCGGAGACGGAGAGGAACCCGGTCGACGACAGCTCCGTCCATCCATCCATGAAGCATGAAGCATGAAGCTAGTGCTTGCTTGCACGCATCTGCCGCTGTCCATCTCTGCCTCGCTTTCATGCCGGTCAGTCGTACCGTACGTGGATCTAGGACTGCGAGCAGGACCCGTACGGGAACCGTACGGACGGCTCGATCTCAATCGCAGGTCTAGCTACGACATGCCGCGTTCAAACAAATGACATTGACATCACGGACTGTTAAATCGTCAATGATGCACATCGATCCTAGTACATGCAAAGAACTTGACCACCGGCTGGTTAAACTAGTCAATCAGGACGCCACAGTACGGTAGATGCATGCATGTGGTGTACTGTACATGCATGAATGTATACCACGACGTACAAATCGAATCGTTTTCTTCGTGTACCACCACTACTAGAGTGGTACCACCCGTCCCCGGTACACACATGTGATGAACATGATCGAGAACGAACGCATGACAGGTCAGTGAGAGAGACATGCAGCAGCTACCACACCATTCAAGTCTCTGGCCTCCATATGCCACAGCTTAATTGTTCGTGAAATCGATGGCCAACGACAAATCAATATGCACCGACAGCTCCCCAGGCCTGTTCCATAAGAGCAACGTTAATAGTACAGTCAACTGCTGGATATACTCCCTCCATTCCCTTTTATAGTGCGCATAGATTTTTTGCTCACATTCCGAAATGTAGTGCGTGCATGCTGGTTTGGACAAGTTACCCCTTGCATGGAAACCAGGGACACACAGCAGTGCTTGCACATGGGTGTGGGCAAAACGTGCATGCAGGGTCATTATGATGTTGCCATGTCATATATAGTCTTCATGTATAGTCACTCATACAACAAGGCTAGTTATAAGATTTACTACAAGAGTAGTACTTTTTTCATCTTCTCTTTATCTCTTTCTTCATATTTATTGTATTTATCTAGGAGTACGTACGTAGCCTGGCTATTGCATGAGAGCTCACTCTCATTATTTTTTCATGCGAAACTACTATACAGACAATGCTTCGTGGGATGATTTGTACCCGATGCAAATCTGATGCTCCGCCGCACTTTTTGTCCAGGCATCAACGGCTTGATCAGATGGGTCGTGCACAAATCATCCAAGTTGCGTCGTGTGTATAACACTGTTCTTTTTCATGTCTCTTCTTCACATAGACAAAAATGACATACAAGCGGGCTATAAGCTCATTAATGTACTTGCTCTAACGTTAGAGGTTGTTGGTCGGCTGTCTTTATGATTTGCATCCAGGTCGCCCAGACCCAGCCTTCGCCATGCCTACCTTGTTTGCATGTGAAATAAGTAAATTATCGTATCCAGCTGGAGGAATCGCCTCTACGCTGGGCTTAATTTCTCTGCACTTGGTTGCCAATTCCAAGGCTCTTCACGCTTTTTGCATTTTCATATGGCTCACTAACAAGCCCTGCTGTAATGCGTCGTATAGGCTTTACTTTTTTCTGTAAAATAAATGTCAAAGAAACATAGTTTCACAAATAGCAATTTTTGTTAGCCAGATGATATAATAAGACAAGCTAAAATCAGGTTGTGGTAACTCCATATTATGATTTATTTCAATGCATGTAGCCGTGCTACTCGTGAATTAAGTAGCCATACTAACAAAAGATTTTGATTAGCGGGGAGACAATAAGGTAAGAAAGAAATGCAACTCAAACAAAAATGTACCAAGCAACCAAACTTAGCGTAATCGACCGCAACGCATGAGATGCGACCATTAACCTCTTGTATGTGCAAGCATATGTCATGTCCACGGACCCAACTACCAGTAAGTTAAACATGTCCATTAGGGTTGACGCAGCTCTACACAAAGCTCAATATTTTGCCTAATTCAAAATTTTCTTCGCCCTGTCCTATTGCCATTCCAGTCCTTGTTCGACTAACCCAGGAAAGTGATGGCTCAGTGCTTGTAGTATCTTTGCAACAGCGGACATGCAAGGACACAGCTAGCGGTGCATCAGGAGATTCTATTGCGATATTCAGGTCGGCAAAAGATCCATGGCACATCACTACACCAGCTTTCTTTTCCATGGTTAGGGGCTAGGATGTCTCTCCATGTACATGTACTTTAGCAAGGGTCTAATCTGTAGGCCATGAGTGGATCAATCATGCTTCCTTTGAACAAACTGGCATAGTATCAAAGGGATCCATGGATTTTATCAGTCCTATGGCAGTATGGTCAACTCTCTAGAGGCTTCTCTCTCACTCTGAAAAAGATTATAAAGATAAGGTGTCACACTGTCACTAGGCACTGATTAAGTCGCGCTTTTTTGACAAGCTGGGTTAGAACGCTTTTGTCTTCAAATTTCCTTGTAGATAAATTCAAAAAGAGCAAACTGCATGCAATAACTGGAAACCAGCAAAGGACCATGCATGATGTAGCAGCTTCTGACAAAACGGGAAGGCGATCCGTGCGCATCAACGAAAATAGGCCGCCGTGGTCGCTCTTGTAGAGCATCGTAGAGATCTGTTTCAGCAGTGGTGCACTAACTAGCTCATGTTCACATGGATACCCTAGTTGAGGTTGGCGATATGCACGGTAAACGGCGAGAAAGCACCTACGGCAGGGCTCATGCATGCGGCTGGGCACGTACGTAGATATATACCATACGCTATCATAGCTTCGTCGCGGAGGAATGAATGGATAAAGAAATGCCGGGTAAGCAAGCAGCTTGCTGGTGCCGATAGTTCCGGTTAGGCCGGCACCTGAGAAGGATGGGAACAAGGCGCTTCATTTTTGGAAAAAAGGAGAAGGTTAATTGGTATGGACGGTTCTCAGCAGAGCAGGCATGCGACTTATATGACATGAACGTAACCAAAACAAGTGTGGGGAGACCTTGACATTGCGTCTACTCAAGACGGTAAGATCAGCTCATGCAAATATATACACTCAAAATCATCTTCACTGCGGACCTTGGGGGCTTTTTGCAGAAATAGTAGAAGTAGTTAATAAACATGTTCACGGAATTTATCAGTGGCCAGAGTGTTTGCCATAGCCAAAAAGAATGTCGCGTCAGCTTCAAAGTACAATTCACTAAAGATATGTCGTGATCTCTGAGTAGAGATTGATGATTGGTCAGACGGTGAAAGCCGCGACGATGCGTATGTCGCCACGCGAGAAGGAGATAAACTTTGATCGAGAGAAAGATTTACAATGGGAGGAGGAACAAGATCACCCACAAAAAAAGAGAGGGACGATGAACAAGATCGAGATAGAAAGAGGGGACTATGTATCAAGGTACTTAAAAACCAGCTTCAGATGCTGGCCATGCATCTTTTTCTTCCCCCTTCGCCTCCCGTCGACCCGCCAACCTCCACTGGCCTAACCGTGCTCCCCAACTCTCCCGCAGCCTTGCCGGCTTGCCCAACCCTCTTTCCGGGGAGGCGATCCCACATCGCACCCGCACACGTCAACCATCGGCGTCGTCTCCGGCTCAGTCCCGGTTCGGGCGCGGCGTCCCCTTCTCCGGCTCGATGGGAGGCTGGCGATAAAATGCAATTGCCCGAATGATAGCAAAAGCAAGGAAGCAAATGACCGGTGGACCAAAAACCGAAACCGGGACGACCAATGTTCACCGCCAGTGAAATATTTATCTTTCAATCGACCGAGCCATAATGTGATATTTCGAGACTCATTTGAAGTGTGAAGTTGCCGCCATCTTGATCTCCATGTTGCTGCATACCACTCCTGGCTCCAGAGTTTTAATAGGACATGTGTCTCAACTCTCAACACAGTGTAATCACTGTTAGCTAGCTAGCTATCACTAGTAGTTCCAGAACACTATTCACGGACGAAACTAAAGCCGCCGCCTACAAAAAAAAGAAGCAAATTTAGCACGAAAGCGGAATGCACAGGGCACTGTAGCTTACCTGTGACGAAATACTCCCTCCGTCCGGAAATACTTGTCATTGAAATGGATGTATCTAGATTTATTTTCGTTCTAGATACATCCATTTTCATCCATTTTGATGACAAGTTCCGTACGGAGGGAGTAAAGGGAGGGGGACGCCATCAACAGAACAGGCTATCGTGGTCGCTCCAGAACGGCGTACCACAGCGCACCTACACCAGTTGATGACATATGCAATGAGCCTGTTCACGGGAGAAAAAGATGAGAGAAACCATAGACCATAGTGTTCCTTCCCATCAGGATACAGCGCGTACGTACACCACACATCAACCTCGAACTGGGAAGCCAGGGGCCGGTGATGCGGACACCGGCTCGTGCAAATAGTGTGAAGTGGTTCCGCTGTTCATGCAGATTCGCTGGGATCAATGACACGCACCGGTAGGCGGGAAAGTATCAACTACTGCTCATGCATGTGAACGTAGCACGTACGCGCTGTTCATGCTAGCTATAGGGTTATCCTTGATCATCATGATATTTATGCCAACTAAGCTAAAAAGAAGTATTTTATACAATTATCAACTAGAAAGTTTAAGCACGCGAACCACGATATATAGCTATGTATAGACACGTACATACGTGCATGTGAAGTTTTGTACAGAGTGATTATACTCAAAACAAAGAGAAATGAAAGATTGTGAAGCTAGAATATACATCGAGTCGGTGTACCTTGCAAACCAGAATAACTTTGTGTGAAAAACATGTCTTCAAGTTGTAGCTGTAACTTGCCGACCAGAATACATGTGAAGTTTGTTAAAATTATTTTATCATCAGAATAGTATAGAAAGCCTCACAATTTGTGAAGGTGACATACTGGCAAGTTAGTGTAGTTTGTAGACAAGAATACCTTGCATGAAAAAGGAAGTTTTCCAGTCGTAGCAGTAATTTGTACACCAAAATTGACCGTTTTCCAAAACTTCCCATGCTCATGTTTCTACTTGTCTTTTACATTTATTATGCTCGCTTCATAAGTTTCCAAATGTCAATTGTTTTTTGAGAAGTGCATATTTCAACCCCCCTACAAACTCTTGGCCCAGTCAAATCTACAACCAAAAAAAAATCTAGAACCCTCAACCATAATATCATTTAAGAATCAACCCCGAACACTTAATACCGGCCAGGATTCAACCCTCCCCTCCTCCACCATGGTTTTGAACCAGTTGACATGTTTTAACGCGCTGACCATTCAGTCAGCATGTCCAGTCAGCAAGCCACATCAACAAAAAAAAAATTTACAGAGAAAATGATAATATGTAAATTAAAAAAGCAAAAAAAAATAAAACTGTAAATTTGATAATATTTATGTGAATAAAAAAGTAATTTCTTGAAAAATCTAGAACATCCAACTTTTTTTTATGAAAATCTAGAAAATGAAATTTGACGAGATATTTTTTAAATTTATTTTTTTGAAACTTCCCTAGACTGCTTAGTATTGTTTTCTTAAATTTATTGTTTTTTTTTATTTCTTGGATATTTAATTTTTTGAATTTTTTTGGCAAAACATTGTGCAGAATATTATGACCATTTTTTCAAGTTTTTCTGTTTTTTTTAGTTTTTCCAGAAACATTTTATCTTTCCTTTTAAATTCTACAAAAAATTCCTTTTTTTTACTGACATGGCTTACTAACTAGATGGTCAACGGCTCAAATTCGGCCAACTAGGTCAAAACTAGGGTCTAGTGAGGGGAGGGTCGAATCCTAGCCGGTTGTTAGAGTTCATGGTTGATTCTTAGATGGTATTATAGTTGAGGGTTGTAGATTCGACTAGGGCAAGAGTTGAAGGTTGAAATATGGACTTGTCTAAGATTTTTTTGCAAGGTTACAAATATCATAGCCATGTCACACCATGGTCGTACATATATTGCAGTTCCGTGTCGCGACTTGGTGGGTGGTGGAACCCTATTGGCATTCGAAGCATGACTTTGTTGTGCCGACATTCAAACTTTGAGTGCTCATAGAATTTAAGTGCGCACGTGGCAAGCACATGTGTTTGGGTTGTGTTTTTTATCAATTGAGTACTGTTTTGGGGCTCTTGGCGAGAATCTTATAAATTCTCCTGGGGGTTGTCTCTTTTGTCCCATCTCTATCTCTTTATAAGGAACCGGCACAACTCATGTTCTTTACTTGATAAACATAGGGTTTGATTAAATAATTGAGGGATTCATGTATTTGTTCATATGCTCTTGGTCAACCAGTCAGGTAGATGTATGCACGATGGATATTGTTTGTGTTTGTGCCATTGCTGTAATAAAAGAAACATGTGCGCAGACCTCATATAGGTGGTATAACTACACTCGTCGGTGCACTTTACAAGCAAAATCTGTATGCATCGACCATATAACTTGTTGATTTTATTGTGTTTTCTCATAAGGAGAGATCTCTTGTAATTGCCAACATCTTGAAAGATATACATATAAGATAGTTATGATTTATATTTTGTGTATATCTCCAGAATATTGACGTACGGTCACCACGTTTCTTAGGAACTTTTGAGATGACCGATATCCCTGGCATATACACACAAGATATATGTATATCTCGGAAAAATTGACAGTCCGCGTATCTACAGAAGAAAAGATCTTGTGTCATTCTCAACTTAATTATAGGAGTTCATTTATTATTTTGCAATGGCTTAACCGTGGTTGACCTTGTTCTGTACTCCGCTTAATCTTGTAGCATCCATTCTGTGATACATGAGCTAGAACGAACGCACGGTTACGCACCACAAGTCAGTCAGAAGACATGCAACTAAGCTACTACCCCCATTCAAATCTCCAGCCTGTATATACCACAGCTGTTCATAACATCGATGGCTAACAAACCCAACGTGCACAGCTAGCTTCCTACTCCCTGTTCCATAACGCCGGAGAGGTTGCTGGTCAGCTGTCTCGACATAATATGCGCCCAAGTAGAGCAGGCCCAGCCTCCGCCATGCCTAGCTTAGCTTAGCTGCTGCCATAGTTATGAATTAACCAGCTACCACGACGTCTTCTTGTCGCTAGCAGCGACATCTTCTAGTACTAGAAAGAAAGATTGATATGTCCCGAGAGCCAGGCCAAGATTCGATTGGATCAGCATGCGAGCCAGCGCTTCAGATCCGGGCACCGAATCATCGTCGTCGTCGTCGTCGCGTAGAGCTCTGTATTGCTCACGGTGTAGTGCTAGTGCAGAGAGTGCCTGTGAACGTACTTTCAATTCTGTGTGTAACACTAACACTGTAGTAGAGACGGTACGTACTCCACTATACGACTACCCCTGTGCAGCGTGCAGGTTTTTCAGTTGCTTGGTTGGGCGTGCAGGTGCAGCCACAGGAGCATGCATGTCTTTCACTTTGGTGCTTGCATGCATGCGTAATTATTGCCAGATGCATGCTTGGCCTCTCCTGTGCTCCGCACACTTGTCCATACCCCGATTCTTCATGCTTTCACATTTTTACTGCATGCGGCAGGCTATTGTTTGTACTGCAAATCAGGCAAAAATAACAAGACAATGCTTAAATTACGATTAAACTTTCTGCAGGAAAAAATAAGCTTCAATACTTTGCAGCTGGTATTCTCGCAAAAGAGAAAAACTGATATCCGGAAAAACACGTCTAGGATTTGTTTGTTGTTGCTGAGTGTCGTGAAGGATTCACTTTGTCTTATAACATGTCAAATGGATGATCACTACACACCTCTATACAAAGCTCACTATTTTGCCTAATTCCAACTTTCCCGCGCTCCTGTGGGCATTCCAGTTCCTTAGTAACCCAAGAAAGTGAAGGCTCACTAACGGTACCTTTGGCACAGTGCGGGTGCAAGGATAGCTAGTGGTACGCAGGGACACAGCCACGAGAAGATGCTGTTGCATTTTCACGTCGGCAATGATCAGATCCATGGCGCATCAGCTTTCTTTTCCATGGTTAGGGGTGGCCTGCCTCTCCATGGAGATATACTTTTAGGTGCTCTTTGCTAGCTTATGGTCTAATCCGTTGTAGGCCATGAGTGGATCAATCATACTCCCTTTGAACAAACCGCCATGATACCAAACGGATCCATTGGTTTCATTTGTCCTGTGGTCAACTCTCTCCAACACCCATGAAAAATGATTGTAAAGATAAGATGTCACTAGCCACTGATTAACGCGCTTTTTTGGCGAGGTGAGTTAGCACATTTTTGTCTTCCAATTTCGTTCTAACTAACTAAATAAATAAGACCACGTATTTCATGCATTTGAGCGGGACTTGAGAGGGACACACGTCAGATCATCTACATGTGTGCCACACATCAAAGACCAAACAGGAAGTCCCTGAACAAAAACTTCATGGTTGTGGAAAAGGGATTGCCATTGCACATGATATCACAAGCACTCAGTCATAAAAGTGGATTAATATCATTGAGATGTGAGCTCAGCTTCCACATTCTACTATCCCTAAGTGGAATCAGACTAATTATCTGTCCGGCAGATGCTTTTTGTGGTAGTGCTATCCTCTGGTGCATGTGACACGATTGAGCATGCATGGTAATGCTATATATCACACTTACTATTCTAACAGTAGAGCATGTTACACATGTGAATTTGCTTTGCTATACTGGTCATTAGGATTAGGTTTGTGGTTGCATGTGCTGAGTCAGCGACATGCTGTATATACTACTAGAAAAAGACATAGGCTGAATTAATCTATAACAACCAAAGGGCAACTCCTGGCCATGTGAACTGGCGTAGTTCCCAAATTAACCACATGGACAAAATTATACATTGCTATCATATAAAATTATAAACTGTTAGATGGATGATCCGTCGAACTATATAACAAATTTCTCGTCAAGATATCATGAATGTGCTTGTGAATATAACCCGCGAACCGGATTGACTATTTTTTACGGTGAGAATCAGATCGACATTGATAAACAAGGTTCCAAGTGGCACAACTCAACCACACCATATTTTTGATGGTTCCACAGCTGTCCACTGTTTTTTTAGTTAATGAAATTCTCTAGCAAGTTGCTCCATGAAAGTGATACTAGCAGTAATAAACATTGATGGTTAGTCCGATGACCGTATATAGGAACACGACACATA
The DNA here is from genome assembly GCA_021437245.1 of Aegilops speltoides. NCBI lineage: Eukaryota > Viridiplantae > Streptophyta > Magnoliopsida > Poales > Poaceae > Aegilops > Aegilops speltoides. The sequence goes on from CM038141.1 coordinate 460,131,864, forward strand.
TCCTAATATATATCACTACATTAACAAAGGAGTAAGTTCTTAACCCCAGCATTTTATAAATTGCCTTGGACAAGAAACCGGTCGATGTTGTGATCCTAGTATATATACTAACGTGAAAGGCTCGAAACCTCCACTTTTGTTGCGTCTTACGCATACGTTTCCACCATCACTCTTTTTCAAGCATCTTACTCTACAAAAACTACTAGTGAGAAGGCCCAGTTTGGAAAAAAGAAGAGTGGCTTGAAATCCACGGTCCTGCGTACGTACGGTGGTTGTTATTAGTGATCAACACGCCAGGGTTTGAACAAGGTAATATAACTATGAAATGACGAAGCCATGCACGACCAGTCGACGTCACACAAAAACAAAGCCATGATCTCTGATCAACCAGTCGTTCCTTTGTCCCACTCGATCGATCATAGTACCATATCCTGTGATGATATGGCATGTGGGGGATGGAAAAAGCATTCAAATCCAAAGGGATCAGTGGATCCCAAGGAAAGAAGGTCTCATGACGGCCTCCTTCATTAAGCGTTCTCGGATTCGATGGGTCAACCAACTAATGTTGCCCGATAGGAAGGAATGGAATGAGCCGCTCATACGACAACTCTTCTACCCATTTGACGCTGATGAGATTTTCAAGATCAATATCCCGTCTTCAGAAGTAGGCGATTGTGTTGCTTGGCACCATGAGAAGAATGGATCTTTCTCTGTTAGAAGTGCGTATAGACTCGCAGCTACAATAAGAGAACAAGTGCAGCATATCCCTTCGAGCTCCACAAGTGATCCAAATGACAGATTTATCTGGGATCTCATCTGGAAAACTAGAGTTCCGGGAAAGGTCCGCATATTTGCTTGGAGAGTGGCAACTAACACACTGGCCACTAAGGAGAACAAATGGAAGAGATCGCTAGAAGTGGATGCAACATGCAGCTTATGTGGTAATGCCAAAGAGGACGAATATCATGCGGTTATCGCATGTACCAAAAGCAGGGCCCTAAGGACGGCTTTGAGAGGTGTCTGGAGGCTACCGGCCGAACATAAGCTAAGGTACACAGGAGAGGACTGGCTGCAGGTTGCCCTTAGCGCGGAGGATGATGAGATGCGCGCCAAACTGCTCCTTCTCCTGTGGCGCTGCTGGCATCTGAGAGAGGATAGCATGCGGAATAATGGAAGAGAATCGATTGGGGCCTCGGTACAGTTCTTAATGCAGTACGAGGAGGATCTCAAAGGAGCAGCGACGATTCTTGATAGATGACAGGACGCCTGAGTGGGAGGAAGGAGAGTCGATGACGAGGCTGCGGTCGGTCAACCAAGAGAACAAGTGGAGAGCTCCGGTCGCGGAACCGCAAAAATCAACTCGACGCTGCTTCAGACTTGAGACAGAGAGTGTGCGGCGGGGGTGGTTGCCCGAGATCATAGAGGCCTGGTTTTCTTGTCGGTGAGCAAGAAACTCCCGCCCTGCAACACTGTGGAGGAGGCCGAGGCGCGGGCGGCTCTGATCGGTTTACAGACTATGAAAAGATATTATAACGGCAAGGTAGTTCTTGAGATGGACAACCAAACAATCATCAAAGAGCTAAATGCCCTGCGCCCGAACAGAGGTGCCTACTACGGCCTAATCATGGATATGAAGGAGGAAATGAAGGGTTTTGCCGCTTGCAACGCACAATTCGGGAGCAGGAATTGCAACAAACTGGCACATGAACTTGCGGCTTTGAACAGGAGCAAAGGGGATAAAGTGATGATCGCAGATGTCCCAGAAAGTCTACGATCGCTGATGCTGTCCGAATCTACTGCTCCTCCAGAGTAGTGTGGTCTACTCTGTCCTAAAAAAAAATAAAAAATAAAAATCCTGTGATGATCCGCCCTTTGGCCTTTTGTCCTCGCAACGGTCGGTCGCCGGGAGATCACGCGGCGGCGTCGTCAAGGGTCTTTTTGTTTATCTCTTGGTTGGTTAATCATTGGGCCCCTGCATGCATTTCGTTCGGGGTTTTAAAATGGTCAAGGTGGCTCTTTGCGACATGGCCCCGGCCGTCGTTTAAATAAAATTTTAAAAAGATTCCACGCTGCTTTTGGTGGACACGGGAAATGGTATGACTGGCCGGAGATTGGACTTTGACCTGCCGCTACATGCATGTGTTCCGACCCGACGGAAAGTAGAACCGACCCATGTGGAGTGGCGGAGACAAACCCCGGCAGCCCGGGCCCCTGCCTGGGCCGTGGGCATTGATTCCTTCGTTGACTGTAGCTACAGTGTGTACAGTGCTCTGAAGGTTGCCTGGGTCGGCCTGGGGTGTATGGTATTCCTGGCGCCGCCGCGTTGTGGTGATGTTTGATCGATCGACCGGTCGGTCGGGGATAATCAAATTTATGATATGACTGGCATTATCGTGGATCGGATCAACTTCGCAAATAATCACTGTATCTATAGCTATGCGCATGTAGGTATGTCTGTCCTGCGTATTTGTTTATTTATACTCTTATACTTCACTTTAGCTACATCTCAGCTGACTGAGTTTTAATTTTGGGTCAGTCGATTTTTTAACCGTTGATTGGTGCTCCAAGATGTGTGCTAGTTGTTTTTTTCCTGTTATGTGTGATGTCTTGTATTGGGCTGCATGTTTTTTGATTGACCCCTACTTTGGGTCAGTCAATTTGTTGTTGGGCTGAAGCCCGTTACGTGTTTTCTTATTAGGTTGTTTGTGTGTGTTTTTGCTTCAGTTTTTTTGTCGTTTTTATGGGTATATTTTGGACATTGTGAATACAAAATATATACACATAAGTAATTTATAATATGTTTATAAATTGTAATTCTGTGAAAAATGCACTATTATGTGCTTATTTCTTACATAATATCAAAATAGTATGGTTTCATTATAGTTGTATTTTCCAGTGATAATTCCACAACCATATGCATATTCTTGCATATTATTGAAAGCACAATTGTTTGTATGTATTGTGTGTAAATTTTGTTATTGTTCGATTATTTTATAATTTCTTTCTTCTTAAAGGGAAATATCAATGCAACTAACTCATTCGTACTTAGAAAACTTCATTGTTTTGATTTTGTTGTAGTAGTTATTTCATTTCTTCCGAAGGGTAACACCAAAACCACTTATTCATTTTTTCTTACATAACTTCATTATTTTGTTTTTGATTTAGTGTTTGTTTCATTTTCTTTCTTTTTTAATTGTAATACCAATGTCACTAATTTATTTCTTCTCAGAAAACTTTTGTTGTTGTGAGGATTCTATTATTATATACTTATTCTTGCATATTACAAAAAGTGCAATTTCTCGTAAATTGTGTGCAAATTTCTCATTTTTAAAATTTTTGTTTTCCATTTCTATGCATTTTTCTTTTTCCCCTTTTCTTTCCTTTATTGGTTATTTTTTGTTTTTTGTGGTTTTCTGGTTGAGTGTAATTATATACATATAAAATACTACATAATATGTGCCAAAAATGATTATAGGATTATTTTTGCATATTATGATAAAGTGCAATTTCGATGCATAGTTATGTGCAATTTTTTTTAATTTTCTTTCTTCTTAAAGGAAATGCATTATTTTCAGTTACACTATGTGTAAATTATAGTAGAATGTGAAAAATGCACTATTATATGCTTATACTTTGCATATTTTAAAAGGTGCAGTGCAATATCAGTGTAAATTGTGTGCAAGTTTCGAAAGTTTTTGCTTTTTTGTTTCCTTTATTGGTTACTTTGTTTTTGTGGGTTTTTGACTGAGTGCAATTATATGCATACAAATAATATATCATATGTGCCCAAATCTCATGATTATGTGATTATTTTTGCATATTACGACAAAGTGCAATTTGACTGCAAAGTTGTGCGCAAGTTTTTTTTTTAATTTTCTTTCTTCTTAATGAACTAGATTATTTCAGTTATACTTTGTGTAAATTAGAGTAGAATGCAAAAGATGCACTATTCTATGCTTATTCTTTGCATATTTCAAAAAGTGCAATATCAGTGCAAATTGTGCGCAAGTTTCGAATGTTTTTTCTTTCCTTTATTGGTTATTTTTTTGTTGGGTTTTGGCTGAGTATAATTATATACATCTAAATAATATATAATATGTGCCCAAATTTCATGATTATATGATTATTTTTGCATATTACAATAAAGTGCAATTTGAGTGCAAAGTTGTGCGCAAGTTTTATTTATTTTCTTTATATTTTGTGTAAATTATAGTAGAATGCGAAAAATGCACTATTATATGCTTATCTTTGCATATTTGAAAAAGTGCAATCTCAGTGCAAATTGTGTGCATGTTTTGAATTTTTTTTTTCATTTTCTTTCTTCTTAAAGTGTTTTGTACTTTCCTAGAAAATTTCAGAATTTTGTTTTTTTTTGAAAGGATTATACCAATGCAACGATTTCGTTCTTCTATAGAAAACTTCATTTTCTAAGTTTTTATTTCATTTTTAGTTTTCTTGCCTTTTCTTTTGTAAGGATAATGCCGTGTCACTAACCTATTACTATTTAGAAAACACTTTTTTGCGGAAATATCATTATATTATGCTTAGTTTTGCATAGTAATAATACATTTTCCACATATGTGTATGTATAAAAATTAATTATGTGTGGGAGTGCTATTCAACGGTGAGACTGCACATGTATAAATGTAAATATACACTAGTTGAATGCCCGTACGTTGCCACGGGAAAGTAGAACCGACCCATGTGGAGTGGCGGAGACAAACCCCGGCAGCCCGGGCCGCTGCCTGGGCCGTGGGCATTGATTCCTTCGTTGACTGTAGCTACATTGGGTCGGCCGAAATCAACCCTTTCAACGAACTTTGTCATAAAATAAACTCGACGTGAAAATATTTCACGATCTGACCCTTTTAGCAATGTCACAGCCCGCGGCGTTTCTGCTCAACATAGAAACGCTAAGGTAGCTAGCGTTTCTGATCAAATAAGAAACACCGAGGTAGCTAGCGTTGCGGATCAGGTAAGAAACGCCAAAGGCGCTGGCGTTGCTGCCCATCATTGAAACGCCAAGGAACCATGGCGTTGCCACCCTCTTTGGTCATAATTAATTAGCCTTATTAGTTAGGTTGTTTATCCAGGGCAGTAACGCCATGGTCATTGGCGTTTCAATGATGGGCAGCAACGCCAGCGCCTTTGGCGTTTCTTACCTGGTCCACAACACTAGCTACCACGGCGTTTCTTATTTGATCAGAAACGCTAGCTACCTCGGCGTTTTTATGTTGGGCTGAAACGCCGCGGGCTGTGGCGTTGCTAAAAGGGTCAGATCGTGAAATACTTTCACGTCGAGTTCATTTTGTGACAAAGTTCGTTGAAAGGGTCAGAATAGTGAAAAAGTCCGCTTGGGTCGGCCTGGGGTGTATGGTATTCCTGGCGCCGCCGCGTTGTGGTGATGTTTGATTGATCGACCGGTCGGTCGGGGATAATCAAATGTATGATATGACTGGCATTATCGTGAACTTCGCAAATAATCACTGTATCTATAGCTATGCGCATGTGGGTATGTCTGTCCTGCGTATTTGTTTATTTATACTCTTATACTCCTACTTTACTATACATCTTATTGCGTTTATCTCTGGCTTATCCTCGGGCGGGCCAAATAACTTTTTGCATCTACTGTGGTCGCGTTGGCTGGACAGTACTGTAGCGTGTAGAGGCCAAATAACTTGGTGAAAGTACGTACATGCAGCGCGGTCGATGTTGCATCCGACCCATGATCATGTACCACACACGTACTAGTACGCACGGGATGCATGCATGCGCACGCAGCACGCTCGGTCCGGCGATGGATGGCGTACAGGTACAGCACATAAAAACTCACACGCGTGCGTGCACCTGCGAACCTGAGCTACGTACGTACCATTTCGATCCCAAGGTACGTACAACATGCTGTACGCACGGGCGCTCTAACCGACCGACTGGCGTCCCAGTGCGTGTCAAACTGTACATGGAGCGGGCGATGTCCCGTGTCCTGTGTGTACATGCGTTCTGTTTCGTACGTTCTTGTACGCCATGTGGAGTGGCTTTCTTGGCGGCTAGGGTACGCCATGTGGAGTGGCTTTCTTGGCTTTCTTTTGTCCTTCTCAGCACCTTACACCGTACAAGACTTTGGGAGCGAGAAGGACAAAAGAAAGCCACTGCAATTTTGGACTTCTGTAATGTGCACCAAGAGGGCAAAATCGGACATGTTTTTAGCTATATTGCAAGAGATTATACTAACTACTTTGGTAGAGGGAGAGAAGCAATGGTCACTGGCTAGCTGCAGATACGTAAGCGCCTACTAGACGGTTCAAAGCGCATGGGTGTGCACCACCTTTCTTGAACCTGGAAGTAACCGTACGTGCACAAACAAGTATCTGGAACAAGGAACTCTGGTGGTTGGGTGTAAAGCGAAAAATACCTTCACGTCGTGCGTCTACCAAAGATGGCAACATCAGCTTGTTGTCCATATAAGGATAAGGGCGGGTGGGTGACAAAAATAGTTGTTCGTGAAAAATAAGTATGTTGCATGTTTTTCGCTGAATTTGTATTGTGAGCTTTGATGTGTATATGTTGCATTGTCGTTTATCAATGATTTTGATCCAAACGTGAAATAGGTTGGTGTGTGCAAGTCATGATGATGTGAACGAGGCACGAGAGAAGCGCTTTTCACATAGAGTTGTTCATGGAGTCATGAACGGTTATATCTCTGACTGACCGATGCGGCCAACATCCGTAAGGATAAGGTAGCGTCGGGGTACATAAGTGAGTAGAGTACCGGTAGTGATGGCTAGGCATTCAAGAAGAATAGAAAGAAACCACTTTATTTTTTGAAGGAGAAAAGGTTAGCCTGTTACATGATTCTAACTAAGCAGGGTACGCAGTAATACCCCTTTTTCTATAACCGCCCAAAGACAAGTTCCTCAAAGAAGGAAGTATGCAGCTTCGTGCTAGTGGCTGTTCACCAAAAAGAGAAGAATAAAATGTACCGGTGGTTGGGTGCAAAACTAGGGAAAAAAGGAACTACCAAAACAAGTGGAGAGACCCTCATGTTGTGTCTACCAAAGATGGTAAGAACAGCTTTCCGGTTTAGGGATAATGGTGACGAAATACATAGGTGTCCTCCTGCAAACATATATAATGGAACAATCTCCGCTAGCTAGGAGGTGGCTTTTCAGATAAATAACAGAAATGGCTAATAAATGTGTCATGAAAAATCATTAGGGGCCATAGACGCATGCCATAATCAAAAAGCAAGTAGCGCCAGCTTCAACAGACCTTTCCACTATAATTACACTGTGAGCTTCCGTATGTGTGTCTTTTCCCTATTTGATTCCGTGGACCCATCGCGGTATATAGGTCGGCCGATCACGATCGACTCATGAAAAAACCATGTCATCTTCGTGTAAATAGTAATTTTTTGAGCAACAAGGATTGGGTGGTCATCGACGCTTTAGTGACTACTTAGGCAGAGCGATGGGAGGAGACCCCACCATAGTAGTTAGGATCACTAATTAAGTGGAGCCATCCATTTAGACAAAGAGTGTCGTCGATGCTTGCTGGAGTTGGATGTTAAGAATTGGGGCATTCGATGGATCTCTGGGTACAGGCCGATGTTTTAGTCCGACGATGAAACATGGCGACGGTGATACGATGAAATAGGAGCTGAGTATTATTGAGAGATAGCGGTGCCAATGCTAGGAGGAAGCTATACTTGTTAACCGAGAAATAGTTACTTGTCAATCTACTTGGCCTCCCTGGCTCATGTTAGAACATACTTCCTCTGTAATTTAATATGAGACACTTTTTGACAAGGTAAACGCTTGTGTGCAGCGCGCCGGCCGAACTTTCGGCCGGTCGCGTCGCTTGCTCGTTCACACGCGCCTTTATCCCCTGCCATGCCTTATCCTCTTCTGGTCTCCTCTCGTCCATTCATTCCCCCCAGCCTAAAAAAATACAAGCATCTCGCTCATACCTTCTCTCTTCTTTTTCTAATCTCGTGCGTCGCCGGCGAGTTCCTTGTGCGGGCGCCATGGTCGTCCCCGGCGAGTTCCTTGCGCGGGCGCCATGGTTGTTACCGGCAAGCTCCTTGGGGCCGACTCCTTGTAGCATGAACGGGACTACGGGAGGATGACACTGGCGAGCTCCTTGGGCGGGCGCCATGGTCGTCCACCACTTTCTTTCTCGTCCTCCTCCGGCCACGGTCATGGCGTACTCGCAACTCCGCCGCTGCACGGCCGTGCTACAACCGGCACTGGGAAAAGCTACCACCGGCGACAGGATTTGCTACAACCACTGGGGGCCATCCCACGGCGGTGGTGACCATGGCCCGACGGTGGTGACCACGGCCGGACGGTGGTGCTGCAACCAGTTTGTTTTTTGCTACAACCAACCCAATTTTTTGCTACTACTGTCTTCGGATTTTGCTGGAAACAACCCATTTTTTTGCTACCGGCGTCTTGATTTTGCTGCAAGCGGTGTCTGGTTTTGCTTCCACCGTATCATGTTTTTGCTGGAACCAGTGTTCATGTTTTTGGTTCCACCATGTGCGAGTTTTTGCTGGAACCGATGCCTCATTTTCTTTTTTTGCTTCAATCGTGTGTTTGTTTTGCTGGAATCGGCACTGGTTTTTGCTACCATCACTTTTTTTGTTGTAAGCGACCCAGCTATGCCATTTTGATGCTGCAACCGACGACGAGGATGGCCGGCTGCATCGGAGCCGTGCCGCCGCACCGGAGCTGCGGTCGTCGCCATGGGGAGCTGCAACCGCGGGAGCAGGCTGCTGCATGCACGAAGACGGCGACGGCGACCAACAGCGACGACGGTGACCGGCGACGAGGGCAGCGACGGGGACCGACAACGACGATGGCTACAGGCGACGAGGGCAGCGACGACGACCGAGCGACCGACGCCGGAGAACGTGCGGGCGGTTCTTCGAGGCCAGGGGCGTCGTGCGGTGTTGGTTTGACTTTTTTTGTTTCTATGCGCACCAGAGGTGAACGAAGACCAAGATTAGACCTCAATCGAACGGTTATTAATAGGCGTATCGGACGGCTGCGGGCCGACCGGCCCAACTTTGGGCCGGCGCGCCGGCGCAGAGTAGTACCCTTTTGACAAACGTCTTATATTAAGTTATAGAGGAGTAATAAATAAGCATGTCCTAATTCAATTCATTCCATTAAGAAAAACAATTCCCAATTCATTGTGATAGTCTATCGTGAGTACACTTACTAGCTCTGCGGACAAGTGAAAGCTTACACGGTTAAGGCCATCTTGCTATGCTTTGAACTCATGTCCGGGCTAAAAATTAACTTCCACAAGTGTGAAGTGGTGTCCATAGGGATGGACGCGGCCGAAAGTGAACAGGCTGCCAACTTGCTTAATTGCAAACTAGGGAACACTGGTGGAAAAAAGGCATTTGGTCGCGGTTCGCAACTGCCATTAGTCGCGGCTGCGCAACCGCGACCAACTAAGCGCGACTAAAGCCCCCCACCTTTAGTCGCGGCTGCTTAAGAACCGCGACTAACGGCCCGTCCACGTGGGCGCCAGGCGGCCGTCGAGGCGGAGGACCTTTAGTCGCGGTTCTTCGCCAACCGCGACTAAAGGCCGCCCGCAGTTTAGGGTTTTAGCCCCCCTAAACCTGTTTTCTGTTTAATTTGTATTGTTTTATTTCTTTTGTGCTTTATTTTAATTTTGAAGGAGTTTCATATATTCTACGGTACTACATACATGCATATAAATGTACAATTTCAAATAAATTTGAAATTAGAACCAAAAGAATTCAAGAGGAATATACAATATATATTCAATATCATCGGATGACCATATACAATTTTGAACAAGTTTCCATACATGATTTAATCCATATAAATTTCTACGTCCTCGTAATAGTGTTCTCCTTTAGGATGGAGGACTTCCTTCGAACCATCCAGCTAGTTCCTCTTGAAGTGGTCGGAAGCGAGCTTCTGGACTAAGCATCCACCGAAGGTTATTCCTCTGAGCATTGGTATCACTCGGATCAACCCGCCCAGAGGTGTATCTCCGGATCCTCTCACGGACATAGTATGCACATAGATTGGTCAACGGTGGCTGAATATCCCCAGCATTCTTAGGCTTTAACAATTTGAATTCTAGCTCTTTTTTGAATTCACCGACCTTTGTATCTACGAACCGTCTCCAAACCCTACGAGGCAAAGAAAATTAAATGAACAGGAGAGTTATTAGTTACTTGATATTAGGAAATGAACCAAATAGGCCGATCGATATAGAGCGCAAATGAATGAAAATAATTACTTCTGCAGCATTTTTCTCATGTCGGCCCAAAGCTTTGGATCCTTATTCAGAGAGTCGTGGACGAGACATTCTGAGGTGTTAACTTTAATTACTAGCAGAATCCAAAGGAACCTGCGGACACGATATATGCACAAGACGTCATGCATAACTCATCGATTAGCCGCCACATACCATGCATGGAGTAAACAAAAGAGAATGTGCTCAAGACGAAACACTCACCCAAAATGGTAAGGAAATAGAATATCACTTTTGAGTTCCTGCTTTGTAAGAAACGCCACAGTGTCCGCCTCCACGTCGGCGGGTAATGCTTCAACACAATATCATTAACGATGTGTGGGTCAATGAACCCAACATCATGGATGTCCCTTACTCGCATTCCTTAATCTTCATTCTGCATGTATAATAGAGGACACAACAATATAGTTAGGACATATATATAGTGCAGGCAATATGAACGAGATGGGGTAGAAATTAATAAATCACTTACGTAACGTAGCAACCGATGATAGATTTGTCGAGCTCAGCAGATTGAAAAGCTGGAACAATTCACTCAGTTCAATTTGTACATAGTAATGTTTGAAGTGATGCTCATGTCTAACTTCCGCATAAATATATTCTTTGGCGTTTTTATTTTTATGTAACCCTTGTACCAATTCAGCAGACGTTTCATTTGGTCGTAGATCCTTTTCTCAAGCAGGCTCGACGAGAGGCCCATTCTTGACATATGTAATTACTACCTCCTTCACGGCAACTCATCAAGGTCTAATAGTTCACGAAGAGTAATACCTAAGTTGGCCGCTTGTTCTCGCACTCGTTACTCAATCCTGTCTGCCGCAGCTTGTATGATCTCGGGGCATCCGGACGAAGGCTTCCACTATAAGCGGGCAATCGATTGTTTTTTTGTTCCCGAGCTGGGCAACTTGTTTCCGCTTTTTTACTTTCGCCTTCTCCGCTCTTTGTTCTCCTTGAACATGAGTGCCTGCCTGCAAGTTCACGCTCATAGTCGTTAGGCGATTCTTCGCGGCTTGGGACGGTGTGCTCAAAATGACTTAGCCCACTTCTTTTGCTCATCGAAAATCTTGGCTTGGGCTCGGGCTCTCTTTTCTTCTTGCAGTCCGCCTTCCATTTCTCCAAATCAGCAGCCGCGGCCGCGTCGACTTGCTCGGCACTACGTTCCCAAGGCCTTGTGGGGAGAGGCTTCAGTGATGGCTCCGGTACCTTTGTGGTCTTAGGTACATAAGGGTCCGGGTTAATAATCCAGACTGCTTCGCTTCTTTGCCGTAGGTGGATTGGGGCGGCGTCTGATCACCCGCCGGACGAGGATTGGGGGGCGGCGGATGATCACCCGCCGGACGTTGTGGACTGGGGGGCGGCGGATGATCACCCGCCGGACGTTGTGGACTGGGGGGCGCCTCGCCTGGAAACTTGATAAACTTCTTTTGCCATAGAATGTAATGGCGCTTGACATCTCCAAGTCTTTTCTCCCCTTCAGGTGTAGCAATGTCAATCTCCAGGTCCTCAAACCCTTGGACTATGTCCTCCACCGTGACACGAGCATAGCCATCTTGAATGGGGTTGTTGTGGTGGAGTGCTCGTAAACATGGTAAAGCACCGCCGATGGCTACCTTCATGGACATGTTCCCGATAGGATAATACAGATGACATTCTTTCATCTCCTTTATATCGCCCACGGGTAGCGAGGAGGCTCCGGTGCAGTAATTTCGACCACCGAGAGCTCCGGTGCAGTAATTTCGATCACCGAGGCTCCGGTGCAGTAATTTCGATCGTCGGTGCATCTGCACCAGCCGGTGGGGCCTCCGTGGAAGCCACGCCGCTTCTCCGCTCTGGCTTCCGAGATCCGCCGGATGATCTTCATGCTGCACCCGAGCTGCATCTCTTTCGCTACTAGTACACTCATGGTTTTCTTCATCACATCCATTTCCGATGCCAACCGCGCCACAACATCGCTTCCCGATCCATCTTTCTCTTACGGCTTCAGAACCGACGGGTCATCGCTCGGGGAACCCTATTTTCCACGGAATGTGCCCCATGCCTCAACACGCCCTCCGTGTTCAGGATTCCCGAGGGCTTTTGTCGTAGCGTCGTTCTCTCTGTTGAACTTGATCTTCCCTGTTGAGCATCCTTCATTGCGTCAATAAGGGCTTGGGTGGGTTTAAGTAATTTGCCCGGTAAACACACTCCCTGCTCCGGGTTCAGCGTTCCCCATGCCCGTACCACCAGCTTTTGGCCCTTGGGTCCCATCCTCCGTGCTGGACGGATTCCTCGCGCCTCAGCTCGTTCTCCATCTTCTCCAACCTAGGCACCCAAATGCGATACCCTCCTGGCCCCATAACATGATTGTACTCCTTCTTAGCCGATTTTCCTTATTTTGTTTCGATATTTGAATGAACTGCTCCGATTTCTTTTGCTTCACAAATTCGGCCAATCATCTTTCGGTTTCTCATATTGTCCTTTGAAACCGGAGTCTTGTTCTGCTTGACAAAGTCACGGGCTAGATTTTGCTTGAATTTCCGGAATGCGTCGGCCATCTTATGAAGAGCGAACTGTTTGACTAGCCTCCTCCTCTCCTTGTTTTCCTCAATCTTGTTACCCTCCTCATCGAATTTGTTGTATTTCGGAGGTAGAACGAAATGTTCCATAAGCTTCTTGAAGCAATCTTTTTTTGTTCTCTTATCGACAAAAGTGAAACCATCAATTCGTGCCTTCTTTGGCTCATTCCACTCCTGGACGGTGATCGAGACGTTGTCTCTAACAATGGCTCCGCATTGGCCGACAAACTTGGTGGCGTTCTTGCGGGCTCCAGCGACCTGCCGTTGCACTTGTCGACAACCGCGATGGTGCATGTTTCTCCTTGTTTCATCGTCTTGGTTGCGCCACGCTTTGACGACGTACTCGATTGTTTCGACGATCCGCCGAGGGCTAAAATAAGAAAGAGAGTCGCGCGTTAGTACACACATATTTATTCAAATCAGTTAGTTTGTATCACCGAGGCTCAATGTATATATATACCTCGCGCGGAGGTGGTTGCTACTTCCATTTGAAGATCGCCGTTTATCGACGCTTTCTTGACATCATCTTGTTGACGGCGCCTTCATCTTCACCGTCAAGGTTCGAGATAAGAAGAGATATCATCTTCTTCTTCTCCGGTCGGCACATATTGAATATCGCCGCTTATGATGCCGAACATATGTGCTTCACCGTCCGGATCATAGTTGTCCATAATCGGTCAGCTCTATCATCGGCCATTATGTCATCCTGAAAACATGTAGTAAAAACAAATTAATTAAGTGAAGAAGGGGTGGCGGTGGCGGTGGCGAAGGGCGGTGGCAAAAGGAGGGGCGAGAAGGGGTGGGAGAGGGTGTCGCGGTGAGCGCGAGACGGGCGGCGGCGACGGCGTCACGGAGAGGAGGAAATTCCAATATGTGGCCCGTTGTAGCGCGGCCAGTATCTTGCTGCTAATGCACCGCCCGTTGTAGCCGACGCCAAACAGTGATTAGGATACGTTGAATTTCCTATATGACGCTGTCTGCGTCAAACTGTCGAGCGAACGCACCTCGAGCGACAGAGCGAACGATTTGGGTCGGCCCATCACGTAAATCCTTCACGTCCGGTTTTAGGAACCTTCCGAGGTTCCCAACCCTTTTTATTTTCATTTCTTTTCCTTTCTTTTTCTGTTTCGTTTTCTTTTCTTTTTTTGTTTATTGTTCTTTTCTTTTTCTTTTTAAAAATGTTCTCCTTTTAAAAATGTTCTATTTTTCAAAATGTTCATATTTTCAAAAATGTTCGATTTTCACAAATTTGTTCGTGTTTTCAAATTTTGTTCCGAGTTTCAGAAAATTGTCTCGTGTTTTCAATTTTTTGCGGTTGTTTCAAAAATGTGTCCGATTTCAAGAAAAATTCACATATTCAAATTTTCTTCACTTTTTATAAAATTATTCGTGTTTTGAAATTTTGTTCGGGAGTTTCAAAAAATGTTCGGGTTTTCACAAAAATTTAGGAGTTTCAAAAATTTTCCCGTATTTAAATTTTGTTCATGGATCCAAAAAATGTTTGTGCTTTTGAATTTTGTTCCTGTGGGCGCTCCGGCCGGGCCTCGCCCGCGGGTCCGCCCTTCCCGACGGGTTCGCCATGGGCGCACAAGGCCCGTGGCTGGGCGCCGCAGAGGAGGTGCGCCGATCGCTGCGACGGCGGCGCCTCGAACGGGAGCGGTGGAGGCGGCCGTCCGTGGCGGATCGATGCGGGGAGAGATGAGGGGCGAGCACACGCGAGCTCAGGATCGGCCGGAGGGGAGAGCGAGGCGGCAGACGAGGCCGGCCGGCGGCGGCTGCAAGGGCGAGGGCGAGGGCGGGCGGCGCCGAGGGCGAGGGCGACGGCGGGCGGCGCCGAGGGCGCGGCAGACGAACAAAGCGAGAAACGGCGGCGGCGCCGAGGAGCCTTGTATTTATAGCCCCCTTTTAGTCGCGGTTGGCGGCGACCCGCGATTAAAGGTGCCTTTAGTCGCGGGTCTCCCGCCCACCATGACTAAAGGGGTTTTATGGTTTTTATGCTTCCGCTTTCACCTTTTAGTCGCGGTTGGTCTGCCAATCATGATTAAAGGCCCTATTTTTAGTCGCGGTTGGTCTAGCCAACCGCGATTAAAGGCCGCAGGTTTAGGTTTATTGTTTTCTGCTTAATTTGTACTGTTTTATTTCTTTTGTGCTTTATTTTAATTTTGAAGGAGTTTCACATATTGTTTTTATTTTTTGCCTGTTTTTGTTTTCATTTTTGCTTTATTTATTTTGTTTTGTTTCTACTTACAACAAAAAACTTATTTATTTTATTTTATTTTGTTTCTAATTACTTATTTATTTTACTTTATGATAATTATTTTTGCTATTAAAGTTTCTAATTACTTATTTATTTATGTTATTAAAATCTTAAAAATACATTATATATCAAAAATCAGAAAATAAAACTAATTCATTTTAAATTCTTGTTTTTCTTCTGTTTTTTTCTTCCTTTTTTCTTCTTTTTTTTCTTCTGTTTGTTTCTTCCTTTTTCTTGTTTTTCTTCTTTTTTTTCTTCCTTTCTTCCTTTTTCCTTTTTTCTTCTGTTTTTCTTCTGTTTGTTTTTTTCTTATGTTTTTCTTCTGTTTGTTTTTTTCTTCTGTTTTTCCTTTTTTCTTCTGTTTGTTTTTTTCTTCTGTTTTTCCTTTTTTCTTCTGTTTTTTTCTTCTGTTTTTTTCCTTTTCCCTTCTTTCTTCTTCTTCCTTTTTCCTTTTAAAATCAGAAAAATAAAACTAATTCATTTTAAAATCTTAAAAATACAATTATATATCAAAAAATCAGAAAAATAAAACTAATCCCTTGAAGGTTTGACAAAAGGTTTGATACATCATTCAGTTCATCGACCAAATACAAAGTTTGGTACAATAAATTATTACACATCAATTCTTCCCTTGTGTCCCTGCTTGCTTACGATTGTGCCGTATCCATGGAGCATCCTCATCATTTAACTTAATGCTTGGGTCGGTGTTCACTTTGAAGGGCGGAATTTCAGCAAACATATTATAATCTTCTGACATGTCTGTCTTGTCCTCCACTCCCACGATGTTTCTTTTCCCTGAAAGAACAATGTGGCGCTTTGAATCATCGCATGATGTAATTGATCGCTTTTCTTATCTTTCCGCTTTCCTCGGTTTGCTACTCATGTCCTTCACATAGAAAACCCGAGCGACATCTTTCGCTAGGACGAATGGTTCGTCAAGGTAACCAAGATTGTTGAAATCCACCATTGTCATTCCGTATTGCTGGTCCACCTTTACCCCACCTCCTGTTAGCTTGAACCATTTGCACCGAACAAAGGGACCTTAAAGGAGGGTCCATAGTCAAGTTCCCATATCTCCTCTATGTAACCATAATATGTGACCTTTTGCCCATTCTCGGTTCTTTGCATCAAAGCGGACACCACTGTTTTGGTTGGTGCTCTTTTTATCTTGGGCGATCGTGTAAAATGTATTCCCATTTATCTCGCACTTGGAAAGTCGTTATAGTCGAAGATGGTGTCTTGGCCAACATGTACAACTGATCTACAACATCATTGTCATTCATTAAATGTTTTCTCAACCAACTGCCGAAAGTCTCCATGTGGGCCTTCCTAATCCAGATTCAGGCTTCCCGGGTTGTCCGAGCGTAAAATATTCTTGTGTTTCTCAAAGTACGGAGCCACCAAGTTGGAATTGGTCAAGACAAGGTGGTGTGCTTCATCGAGAGAATGGCCGTCCATACATATCGTTGATTTCCTTCCGATCGTGCCTTTTCCACTTAGTCTCCCCTCGTGCGCGATCGAGGAAGACCAATCGGCTTAAGGTCGAACAAAGTCAACACAAAACTCAATTACCTCCTCATTTCCATAGCCCTTGGCGATGCTTCCTTCTCGCCTAGCACGGTTACTTAACATATTTCTTTAATACTCCCATGAACCTCTCAAGGGGAACATATTGTGTAGAAATACAGACCGAGAACGGAAATCTCTTCGACTAGGTGAACCAGGAGGTGCGCCATAATATTGAAGAAGGATGGCGGAACACCAACTCGAACCGACAAGACATTGGATCACATCGCTCAGAACCGTGGTAGAACTTCCGGATTGATTACCTTCGAGAGATTGCATTGAGGAATGCACATAGCTTCACAATGGCTAATCGAACATTTTCCGCAGAGCCCCTCAAAGCAATCGGAAGCAATTGCGTCATAATCACGCGGCGATCGTGAGACTTCAGGTTTTGGAACTTTTTCTCCGCCATGTTTATTATTCCCTTTATATTGGGCGAGAATCCAGACGGACCTTCATACGCTCGGGCATTCAAAAAGATGACCTTCTCTTCTTTGGTCGAGCGTAGCTGGCACGACCTTGAAACCATTCCGGATGCCGGTCATCGTGGTCTTTCAAACGTTGCTGGTCCCGCCGTGCTTCCTTTGTATCATTTGTCTTCCCATACACGCCCAAGAAGCTTAGGAGGTTCACGCAAATATTCTTCGTAACGTGCATCACGCCGATTGCAGAGCGGACATCTAGGACTTTCCAATATTCTAGCTCCCGAATATAGATTTCTTCTTCCACATGGCTGCGTGCCCGCCGGCTCCCTTCGAACTGATTGTCCGCCAGACCCTTTCCAAAGATGACTTTCAAATCCTTGACCATATCAAATACCTCAAGACCGGTCGTTCGCAGCTTCGCCGGTGATCTGCCTTGCCGTTGTAATGCTTGCCTTTCTTTCATCGGATGAATTTTCGGAAGAAATTGACGATGCCCAAGGTACACGCTCTTCTTACAATTTGGCAAATGTACACTTTCGGTCTCATGTAAGCGGTGCGTGCATGCATTGTATCCCTTATTTGACAGTCCGAAAGGTTACTAAGAGCAGGCCAATCGTTGATGGTTACGAAAAGCAACGTCAGAGGTCAAATTCCTCTTGTTTGTGCTCATCCCACACACGGACACCACCCCACAGCTGTAAAAGTTCATCAACTAATGGCCTTAGGTACACATCGATGTCGTTGCGGGTTGCTTTGACCTTGGATGAGCACGGCATCATAATGAACTTCCGCTTCATGCACAACCAAGGAGGAAGGTTGTAGATGCATAGAGTCACGGGCAGTGCTATGGCTGGAGCTCGCCGCCAAAAGGATTCATGCCATCCGTGCTTTAGAGCAAATCTTATGTTCCTTGCGTCACCGCAAAATCTCTGAACCATCTGTCGATCTTTCTCCATTATGCTCCATCTGCGGTGTGTCTCAACTCCCGTCCGACTTACGTTCCTCTTTGTGCCATCGCAACAACTTGGCATGCTCTTTGTTCATGAACAGACGTTTCAACCGTGGTATTATAGGAGCATACCACATCACCTTGGCGGAACCCTCTTCCGGGTTTCGCCCTCAACATCGCCACCGTGGTCATCGCCTCGATCTTATAACGCAATGCAAGGCATACCGGCATTCATTCAAATTCTCGATTCACATGCGGTAGAGGATGCGATCGTTGATGCATGCATGTATCTTCGTAACCTCTAAACCTAGAGGGCGACAACCTTCTTTGCTTCAGACGTCTCAAGGGCAACTCGTTATCCTTTGGAAACATATTCTTCAACATTTTCAGCAAGTTTTCAAATGCCGAGTCAGCTACACCTGCCTCGCCTTCCATTTCAGCAAATCCAGTGCAGCCCAGCTTTTTCGACCATCATCGCATCCGGGTACAGCGCCTTTACGTGATCCTCTAACATGCGATCCAAATTCTCCTCTCCTTTTCGGGCCAGCAGCGTCTCCGTGCATCAGCAATGGTCCGACCAAGATCATCAACGGATCATCACGTGCCTCTTCTTCACCTTCCCTTCACCTTCAAATCCTCCATGAAAGTATCACCGAAATGAGCAAGATAGCTTTCATCGATGAAATCATCCCTTCTTCATCTTCTTCCATTATAACCCCTCTTTCTCCATGCTTGGTCCAACAATTATAGCTTGGCATGAAACCCTTCAAGCAGATGCATGTGAACAACTCTTGAGGAAGAGTAACCCTTCTCATTCTTACAGATAACACATGGGCAGATAACAAAACCCCCGCTTGTTCGCATTAGCCACTACGAGGAAATCTTTCAAACCCGTAGTGAACTCGCGGAGAGTCGGTTATCGACATCCATTGCCGATTCATCTGCATTATTATAATATAAAATATATAATTAACCATCATGCATTTGTTATGAACTACACACATGCATATTGACACATCAAAGGTTCATCAAGTTGCTAACCGCGATCAAGAGTGTGGCTCCAACACTTCATGTCATGTTTGTTTCATGCTCTTGGGGCATTTCATCAAACACCTTATGTGCATAAGAGGAACCAAAAGCAAACCTACACCCACTTGTGAAGAGAATGGCTCCAAAATGGCTAAGTGTTGGCTGCTGGATGGGTATATATAGGGAGGGCTTTAGTCGCGGTTGGCACGGCAAACAGTGACTAAAGGTGCCGAAGGTTTAGTCGCGGTTGTCTGGCCAACCGCGACTAAAGCCCTCACGTGCACCACCTGGCCACCGAGCGCCACAGGCCCAGCCTTTGGTCGCGGTTCACCTCGTAATCATGACTAAAGGTCCCATTGGTCGCGGTTCCTACAGCTTCGCGACTTATGGGGCTGGACGGAAAGCCTGTTTTTCCACTAGTGGAAGTTTCCATTTACCTACCTCGGCCTCCCAATCGCAAAGAAGAAATGCATGATTGCCGATTGGGAACCTCTCACCACTAAGGTGGCGGACCGGGTATGTCCGTGGAGAGGCCAATTTATGTCTTCAGGGGCAAGACTAATCCTTACCAACTCCAGCCTATCATCCCTACCAATGTTTGCCATGGGTATGTTCTTGCTGGCGGATGGGTCCACACGAAAATGGACACACCTCGTGCACGTTTCTTTTGGGAAGGAGCGGGCCTTAAACGGAAGTACCACATGGTCAAGTGGCAAGCCGTTTGCAGACCTAAAGCCCAGGGGGGCCTCGGGATCATCAACTCTAAGCTGATGAACATTGCGCTGATGTGCAAGTGGATATGGAAGCTATCCCAGGGAGGGACCGGCCTCTGGATTGACCTCCTGCGTGCCAAATATTTCCCTCATGGGAATTTCTTTGAGGCAACTCCTACGGGGTCCCCTTTCTGGACCTCCATCCAAGCCCTCAAACCATACTTCGCCAGGGGTGCGAGGTTCACGGTTAATAATGGCCGCTCCACGCATTTTTGGCACGACGTTTGGATAGGCCAGCAGCCTCTTTGGTCGGAGTTCACCCACCTTTACTCCATCGCGGTTGAGCCCAACCAAGTGGTTGCTGCGGCCCTTAGTGCCACTCCGCCCCCTATTCACTTCAGAAGAGAGCTTGTGGGACTGGAGCTGGATGATTGGGAGCGCCTGCGGGCTCTGATAGCTAATGTGCGTCTGCCGGACCCCGCAGACGTGGTCTCTTGGAGGCTTTCGGGCTCTGGCAAGTTCACTGTCAAGTCCCTGTATCGCGAGT
This sequence comes from Aegilops speltoides, assembly GCA_021437245.1. Taxonomy (NCBI): domain Eukaryota; kingdom Viridiplantae; phylum Streptophyta; class Magnoliopsida; order Poales; family Poaceae; genus Aegilops; species Aegilops speltoides. The sequence goes on from CM038141.1 coordinate 460,152,204, forward strand.
TATGTCGCAGCCATGCCCCTTTGGCAGCCACGGGGCTTTGGAAGGCGAGAATCCCGCTAAAGATTAAGGTCTTCCTTTGGCAACTATGCCAAGATCGCCTTCCTACCTCTATCAATATTGCTAAGCGCAACGGCCCCGCTTCCGGCCCTTGCGCTTTGTGTGCTGACGCGGAAGACGCTGACCACGAATTCTTCCGGTGTCCTTTGGCACGCTTTGCTTGGAGTGCGGTCCGTGAGGCCGCTGGGGTGGATTGGGATCCACGCTCGCGCTCCGAGCTCGTCTCTCTCCTTTCCTCGATCCCGGGCTCTCCGCGCCGGTTCATGTGGACGTGTGCCTCGGCCATGTTATGGGCCTTATGGAACATTCATAACAAGCTTACTATTGAGGGAGTGTTTCCCTCTCACCCCGCTGATGTTATTTTCAAATGCATCTTATTCTTGCAGCAGTGGGCACCGCTGGGAAGGCAACAGGATGCTGATCTTCACCGACAAGCTATCGCCCGTCTTCGCTCCGTTTACTCAGCGTCACGAGCCCCGTCTCCTTCGTCTGCTGCCTCATAGGGATGGGCAGTTTTCTTTTGGTGTTGGATCCCCCCGAGCCTGCGTGCTCGTTAGTTTGGCTGTATAGGCCTTGTATTGCACTCTATCTCGCTATCGTGTCCTGTGTGGCATGCCTTAGTACTTGGTGACCTGCGTTTGTTTGATTGTTCGCTTATGCACGCTGCCTATGTTGTGGGCTTTATTAATTTAAAGCCGGACGTCCCTGACGTCTATGTTCTAAAAAAAGTGAAAGCTTACCCAAAGCCGCTGCTCTCACACAAAAGGCAAAGTGCAAGAACGGGAAAGCAACAATGGACCATGCTGTAGCTGCTTCCGATAAAACGGAAAGGCGATGCCGTAACAAAAACAGATCGCCGTGGTCGTCGCTCCAGTAGAGCATGGTAGAGATCTGTTGTAGCAGACACTAGCTAGCTCCTGTTCACGCAGATACCCTAGCTGGCTGAGGCATAGCTCGTGTTCATGCCGGCGAGCACGGACGTAGATATACACTGGCCACTAGCATAGTTGTGTCACCTGTGTGGCTGAGAGAACGAATGGCCGCTAGCATAGCCTGTAACTGCAAGGAGAAAGTAACCCCGGGTAAGAGCATGTACAGCCGCGATAAGCAAATCTGGCCCCTTGAACGCTTATCTAGCCCCTTAAACGTCGACCAGAGTCGCCTAGTGACCGAGCAATCCTCAAGTTAGCACAACTACATTCGGATACCTCATACTAGATTCTTAAATCCGTACAAAAGCATGCAATGGAAAAAAATCTACGTACTATGTAGATCACCTAATTACTCCTCGTCGAAGATGTCAACTATTTCCGTGCTTGGCTCCAGATACATGGGCGGGAGCTGCAGCTCCGGCTCCCCCAGCACCTCCGGCTGCTCCGCACTGGGCTCCTCCTCTATCTCTGCATCGAGTTCGGCGAAGAGTGTGTCCGTTGCTGCCCGCTCCTGCCGGAGGAACTCCCGGTTGGCATCCATATAGGCCTCATCATGGATGGACTCCAGGATGGCCTGCTGCATGGTGAACTCCACGGATAGGGCGACAGTGAACTCCGCCTCCGCCCCCTCCATGGTGAACACCGGAGCATGCTCCTCCGCCTCGTCCTCCTTTGGATCCGCCACCTCCATTGGCTCCGGCAGCTGCTCCTCCTCCTGCTCCGGCTCCGGGAGTCTTGAGGCATCCCGACAGTGATTTGGGCGGCGCGCCTAGCCTGGATCTCCTCCGCGATCTGCCTCCGGCACTCCGGCGTCAGCATAGCATACATGGTGATCTTTTGCCGGACCATGGCACTTCCAGAGAGCATGGGAGAGCGGGGAGGGGGGGGGTAAGGGTGGAGGACGAGGCGGGCTGGCTTGAGCAGTGGTGCGGAGAGGGAGGAGGTGGATGGGCTAGGGTTGGGGGACACCAACTGGCTCCAATAGCCGGATTTGGCCTCAGGCGGCGAGCCGGAGCGGCGCCACGCGACGTTCATACCGCAGCGACAGAGGAGGCCTCTGTCGGACTGCCGGGTTTCTGGGTGATTCCGCGTGATACCCATCGTCAGTCCTATGTGGCGGACGCGCCCGGGCGTCCCCATATCTGCCCCATATTTGGGCTGAATATGAGGTGTGCGGTAAGACCGGGCGTTTGAGGCCCATTTGAGGCGCCTGACTGGGTCGAAATTTCATGACCGGTCAGTGACCGGGTAGCCCACTCGGATGTTTGAGGAGGGTTTGGGGTGCCCGACTGTAGAAGATCTAAGTAATCAGCTTGGTGATGGCAAGGGTGGCGGTTCGGTTAGGCCAGCGCCTGAGAAGAACGGAACTGAAGCGCTTCATTTTTGCAAACAAAGGAAAAGGTTAAGCAGCATGGACGGTGTTCTGACTTCTGAGCGGAGCAGGTACGCCATTTCTGTGACATGGAAGTAATTGTTCCTAAACGAGCTATAGAAGATCATGAAATTATAAATGTATGTAGTGTGTGAAAAGGAGTAGCAAAACATGTGTGGAGAGAGCTTGATGTTGTGTCTACCCAAGATGGTAAGATCAGCACATGTGAATACACACACTAAAAATCATCTCCACTAAAGACATGCTCATGGATTTTATCAGTGGCCAGAGCGTTTGCCACAACCAAAGGGAATGTTGCATCAACTTCAGTGTATTTTTCACTAAAAATATAACATGAGCTCTGGTCGAATTGAAAAAGTCGGAATGATGCCGATGTGGTCATGCGAGTAGGAGGGGAGCTTTGATTGAGAGAAGGTGTGACATAGTGGGAGGAGGAGCAAAATCGAGATAGCAAGGGGGCAACTTTGTATCAGGGGTCTAAAAAACTCAGTTTCTACCGACTGTCCCCTCGTCATTGTCTTGCTCCTCTTCCTCCATCGACCATTCCTACCAAACCACTCCATCCTGCCCTATCCCTTCTCCCCCACCGGCAACCACTCCTATCTCGGCACCTGTCAACCCTATGCCTCGTCTGTGCCGGAGATTAATGCAGCCTGCCCGTCCGTTGTCCCTCCGGCTCGGTCTCGGCTTGGGCGCGACATATTATTTCAAGCCACCTTTAAGTTGCGAATCTGCCTTCATTTTCGGAATCTTCATGTAGTTGTATATCCTTGGGGCTAGTTGGCTCCAGAGTTTTGACAAGGAAACGTGAACATGTGTCTCAACTCTCAACACATTGTAATCGTTGTTAGTTTTTTTTTTGATAAAAGGGAATTTCTCCCCCGATTTCATATAAAGAAACTAGAAGTATTTTTACAATCGAAACACAACCACCGTCTCTCCTCACTAAATCGACTAAATAGCATTTTTCTAGAGAACGACATGGATCTAGTTGGACCACGGACTAGAACATCCAAGAAGTAGCATGGATCAAAGCATAACCCAACCACATATAGCAACATTGTTTGTCATACATGCGGAATGTGTGGGGGGGGGGGACTCGCCCCCAACACTAGTCTTATAACTATCACTGCTCCAGACGCGACACCCAAGATGCCCATCTTTGTCTTGCTTGGAAGATTTCAGTTGTGGCTCGCTCCAGAAGTCTTGTGCATTGTTGCTGCCCATCTCTTTCGTCCTCCTTAATCTGCAATGAACTTTAATCATTAATCCAGTAAGCAACTGTATATCACAACAGACGAATTAGAAGGCCTTTTGCATTCAAAACAAGCCAAGTTCCTAGTTTTCCAAATCCACCTAGACAGCAGCCACACCCACTGAATATAACTCCCTCTCTTATGGGAGGGTAGACCTTTGAGCCACACATTAAAACATGAGTCTATGCCCAAGTTGGAGCAATCAATCCCTAAACGACTATCAATCGTTTCTCTTTCCCCCCAAAAAACAGTTTGGCTCACACCTTCCCCTTATGTAGCAGAACATCTATGGTTAGGATACTTTTTTTAGCACTAACCACAGGAAAGTTCTGATTCTGGGAGAAATTTTTACTTTCCACAAAAACCTATATGGCACTTTGGTTTCAACCTGCATAGCTGATAAAATGATTTAACACTATAAGCCCCAGATTTATCTAAGATCCACAATAGGTGGTCTTCAAATCCTGATAATGTATTGGGTGCACAAGTGTCTAGCAACTTGGACCAATGAACCTCTTTATCTCCAACTAAAGCTATACTAAAGGAAAGATTTGAACCCCCCCCCTCAGGAAATACCTTGTTCACTCTTATATTGTGATTTAGAGAGATGTTATCCATAGTTGGGAAGGATTGAGCTAGGCATTCACTTCCCAACCATCTATCCTCCCAAAACCTAGTTTTCTCTCCATTTCCCACGCAGAACTTACAACAAGACAGAAAGAGGTCTTTTATTTTTAGCAAAACTTGCCAAAAATGAGAATCCCCTTGCCTATGTTGTACCTGGCCAACATTAATTCCAGCTACATACTTGGCCCACAAAAAATCTTGCCATAAGACTTTTTTTGTTAAAAATTGTCCATAACCACTTTGCTATTAGAGCTACATTCATCAATTCTAGGTGTAAAACCCCAACCCACCTAGATCTTTAGGTAGGCAAACAGTGGGCCAAGAGACGAAGTGATACTTCCCTTTTTCTTTATCTCCACTCAATTGAAATCTAGCCCTTGGCCTATCCACTTTCTTCTTGACTCCCTTAGGTAGACCATAGAAGGAAATCATGTACAAGATCAGACTAGACAAAGATGAATTCACAAGAGTGGTTCTCCCTGCTATGTTCAAGAACCTGCCTAACTAGCAACTCATTTTCTTCTCCATTTTGCCAACTGTGGGATTTCTGTCACTATTTTTTTAATCTATTCTCATCCACATGAATTTCTAAGTATTTCATGGGCAACCTTCCTCTTTTGCAAGTAAAAATTTCCTCCAACAAACTTATATTATCATTATCTAGCCCAGTCCCAATAACCTCACTTTTGTGAAAATTATCAATTCAAAAAGACAAAGAAGAAATTTTAAATTTCTGGCCTGCTCCAAGTCATCTTGTAAAAGAAGAATCATGTCATCTGCATACTGCGTAGTATTGCAATATCTCCATCTTGTTTGCTTTTTGCTAACCCAACAATCAAATCATGTTCCACAACCCTTCCCACCAGAATAGCTAACACATCAACTGCCACATCAAAGAGCAAAGGAGAGAGGGCCCCCTGCCTCAGCCCTTGGTGGGTCTTGATGTATGGGCCCACTTCTCCATTTACCATCACTAACTTTCCCCCTTGAAAGATGATTTTCATGACCCAGTAAATCCACTTATCAGGGATTTTTTTTATTTTGATGGTTTGCAAGAGAAAAGGCCATTTTACTTTATCAAAGGATTTCTCGAAGTCAATCCTGAAAAGGACCCCTCTTTTTTCTGTTTGTGCGTGGTATTTAGAGTTTCATGCAAAAAAACCCTCTAAAATGTACCTCCCTTTCAAAAAAGTAGATTGAGTGTTTCTTATCACACCCCTAATCAGACAAACTAATCCGCTGACCAAATTTTTTGTAATGATTTTGAAAATGACATTCAGGAGATATATATTCCCTCCGTTTCTTTTTAGTCTGCATATAAGATTTGGTCGAAGTCAAACTTTGTCAACTTTGACTAAGTTTATAGAAAAAATATCAAGATTCACAATATGAAATCAATATTGTTAGATGCATCATGAAATTAATTTTCATACAATATAGCTTTATTATTGTAGATGTCGATATTTTTCTAATAAAGTTGGTCAAACTTTACAGAGTTTGACTTTGACTAAATCTTATATGCAGACTAAAAAGAAAGGGAGGGAGTACGTCTTTACTTCTGAATCCTGTCAGCATGACTACTTTTGGAATAAGAGTTATCACCCCATAATTCAGTCTATCAATGTCTAAGAGATTATAATAGAAATTATTCACCAAAGCAAACAAGTCATTTTTGACAGTGTCCCAGAAATGTTGGTATAATTCTACATTAAAATCATCTGGGCGGGCTGTCTTATTTGGCTTCACTCCAAAAACTGCATCCTTCAACTCATCCATTGAAAAAGGTCTTGTGACGAAGCTCTGCTCCTCCATAGTCCAGAGTATCGACCCCTACACCCTCCATTTTTGAGGATGTGATTTCAGGCTCCCCAAATAAATTCTTGTAAAATTTAGTAATATATACCTTCAACCCCTCTTGTCCTTCAATCGCTCCCTCATCCTGGACAAGTTTCACAATCCTATGTTTCCTATGTCTCCCATTTGCTTTAGCACGGTAGTATCTTGTATTAGAAGCTCCATCATGCAGTTGCAGCTTATAGGATCTCTTCTTCCTTTAACCTCTTCCCCCTTCAATGATTTTGTCAATTCTTTTTGGCATTGAGTTTTAAACATCTTGTCTTTAGAGCTCAGTGAGATATCTTCTTTCATTTTTTTCTAATATGTCCATCTTACCAATCAAATCTCTTTTATGTCTTCTATTTTTAGCCTCCACATTCCAATTCCAGCCTTTCAAAATTTTCCTTAGTTCAACTATTTTATTGTGTGTTCTATCCATCTCAGTAATCCCAGGATATTTCCTACACCAAACTTTTTTTGACAATCTCATCTAGCTCTGCCCTTTGGAACAAACAATTTTCCAATTTGAGAATGTAAGTATTTTGGGGGCTCTCTCCCGATGAGATCAGCTAGGGTGTATGATCTGAAAGTTCTCTGGATAATGTTGTCACATGAATCATTGGAATTTTTTTCATACCAAGAGGGAGAGAACAAAAATCTGTCTAGCGGAGCAAAGGTTGGATTCTCGTAGTTATTTGATCAAGTGTACTTCCTACCAACCAGTGGAAGCTCCATTAACTCTTCATATAAAATGATAGAGTTAAGCAACACACTCCACTTATTATATTCTTCAGGCTTATTTATATCACTTGCTTTCCTAGTCAGATTAAAATCTTCAGGTACCATCATGGGTTCTTTTGTGTTACCTAGCAAATGCACCAATTCCACCAGAAACTTTGGTTTCCCTGATGGTTGGGCATCCAAATACACAACCACCAAACACCAGATGAAGCCATCAGAAATTTTCTTAACCTTAATTTTTACATAATACTCTCCAACCTCAGCTCCCATACCCACCAGTGTATTCTTAGTGATTCCAACAAGGATCCTACCAGATCTGCCTCTTGGGGGAGGGGGTAAGTCAGACCATCAAAATTACATTGGTCACTTAGGGCATCTAGTTTTGATTCTGTGAATTGCCCTTGCATTGTTTCCTCGATCCCAACAAAATCTAAATTGTGAGCACCCACCAAATCTTTAATGTAATTTCTTTTCTCTCTATATCTCAACCTTCTACTATTCAAAACTATCCCATTTAACATTTTTTTGTAAAAAAGATGATTATCCACCACTATGTAAGTTATCCCATTTCTTCCTCTTTTTCCTTCGCAAGGCTGTTTTAACAAAAGTCTTGACTACTATAGCCTCAATGGTAGGTCTGTTTGCAACTCCCAAAGACTCCCTAAAACTAGTCATATTAAATCAACGTATCTCTTGCAGGCCCCGTTCATCAGCATCCCCCTTAGTCATGTTCATTAATTCATGAAGGACAAAATCTAAATCCGTAGGATTTAAGATTTCTGGTTCATCCTTCTTGTTCTCAATCTTCCTTTTGTTTGCAAAGAACATTTTCAATCTAGCTTCCTCACAGCTCTTAATGAGAGAAGTGTTATGATCTATCAAATCAAGAGTAACACTGAAGTCAACCCCAAGTTTTGGACCCCTGAGTACCTTCAACATTAATGCCTAGCTTTGTCCCCACAGTGATGGATTGGGATCCCTTTTCCTCTCCGTCTTCATCACCATCAGATAACTGTAGCCTCTCTGCCTCTGCAGCTGCTGATGTCCCCCCCATTCACTAACCCAGTTTCTGAATCAAGGTTTTTATCCCTAGGAACAACCCCCCTTTCCATATTGAGCAAGATCAGCCTATCCATCTGCCATTATTTCTTCCTCTCTATGTTCCTAGGCCATCCTGGTTGTGGTGCTTGCATTGATATTATTACCCAGCACACTCCCATCACTAGTCTATGCTTTTTTGGATCTCTAACCAGCTCCTCTTCCTCCTAAAAATCGATCTAATCCACAAAATATTGAGATAATCCATTCTCCTCCTTCATCCACTTCACTTTCCCATTCAAAGGAAATCCTGTACACCATCAGCTTAGGAGTGGTGAGTTTAACATCTTGTAATTTTTGCATAATCCATCACAACGGATTTTATCCTGACCAAACCTGTGTCTTTCCGGGTAGGCATGTCAACATAAAGCCAACCACATGTAGTCCATGGAAATCCTTGAGAGTTTTTGGAACTCATTTTGCTTTCACCCAGACTACTGATATTTTTAACTACTGTAAGAGAAACATCATTCGACGATTTCACATTCACCATTATGGTCCCACCCTTGAGAGGAACCCAATCATAAATTGTAGCCTCATTGATCCTCGCAACAGTGGGAAAGTTAACCAAGTAATCAGCCTCAATCACTTTTCCGGCTTTCCAATCCCACCTCAAGGGTATGTCTTTGCTAAGCATCTAACTAGTTAATCAGCATCTAGATCATCATCAAAACCTTCTCTAAGATAACCAAAGCTACATCATCACTCCTTTCCCCTGAACCAGGATCATTCACAAGTTTAGTGAAATAACATCTAAGTCCTTCTCCTCCAAATCCAACTAAGGAAGCCACAGACTTCTTCTGATGCAGCCAAGCTCAGAAGTTTGCAATGTGAGAATCTCTGCAATAGATCGCACAAGCGACTTTCTCCTCATATCCCTTAGAACTATGACCTTTGACTCCACACTTGTGGCAAGTAATCTTTTCCGGGGAAGCATTTTTACCTGTGAGACTTTTTAATGTGGCTCCAACTCCAGCAATCCCACCAGCAGCTGAACTTGATTTGGTCTGTTCTAAATTCTTGGCAGCACTTTGACCCCCTACCTGCTGGCACCTTTTAGATCATAAGATGCGACCTCCCGACCCTGCTTCGTGGGTTGAGAGGTGTTCGGACCCTCCTGTAGTGGTGGCTTGCACTAATACTCTACATTCTTCCCTCTAAAGTTCCCCTCATAACCCCTGTCTTGATAATTCTGATCTCTTGGCAGATAGCAATCTCTCTGATAGCTGTAATTGTGGAAATTTCTAGGGGGGGGGGACGGATCAAGTATTACTGATCTTGGAAATTTTTGAAATTTCTGTCATAGCCTCTCTCACTCTCCCCCCCCCCTCCAGCAGCCATGCGGTCACCCCCACACCCAAACCCAAACTTATGCCCCATCCCGGCAGCGTCTCCTCCAACGGCAGGTGTGCAGCACCAAAGGTGGGAGAAGGAAGAGGAGAGAAAGAAATAATGGTTCAGGTTTTGTGTTCCGACAGCCTGATCCCCTCTAGACTCTTTCCCCTCTCCCGCCCCAATACCTTGCACCTGGGCAAACCGGACTCCCAGCCCATTATGGCCCAATGTGCGAACGGATACAAATCTCTCCCCTCTCAAAATACAGCCGCCTACTATTTCACCAGCCAGACTTGCCGGAGAACTAAAAGCTAGAGGCGCTCTGACGATCTTAGCCAGAACACGCACTCTGCCATTTTGCCTCCTTGGCAACCTACTCGGGCCCTCACGAGTCCCAACCTATATGACTCCCCCCTCTCCACTTTCTGAAACCATGCCCATTACATACAACTGAATATTGATCAGGAACATGAACCATATATCCTCTATGATTCACAGATGATTCAACATACCTAAAATCCGAGGCTGGCTCTTACACCTGAATCTCCCTACTAACTGACCCCAGGTTCAGTCTGATGCTGGCTCCGGCGACAGGTACGGCAGCGGGTCCACGGGGGCTGACAGAGCAGGAACGCTGGTGGGCATGAGTCCCACCAAGCACTCCCATCTCTCACTGCGCACCGGATCCCCCGATTGCGCCTCCTGCTTCGCCCAATTTGCAAAATCCACCGGCGGTGCCGATGGAGATGGCATTCTGGATCTCTCCAGATCAGAGGCTTCAAAATATATCCGTCGGGAAAAATTCACCATCTCCCGATCCGCCTGGTTCTTGTATGTCTGCACCCGACGCCTCCAATGAGAACTCCACTCTGGATCTGACACCATGGCCGCCTCCATGGCCTCCTCCATCTCCTTCCACTCCCGCACACAGTGCATCCACGACATGGCGTCGTCTCGGATCCGCATCGCTCTCTCCCTCCATCGCCTCGCCCTTGTTGCTTCTAGCATCTCTGGCGGCACAGATCCAATCTGCAGCAGCTTCTCGGGGAAGGCCTCATACACGAACGGGAGGGACATCTGATTCCCCATCCCCGTCCGTGACCGAGGCGACGACGGGGCTCGCAGGGATCCGCGACCGCGCGGCATGCTGGATCAGGGCGGGGTGAGCGGGATGCGATGACGGCAACGGTGGTCGCGGCGGCGTGGGTAGGTGGGTGGAGGGTGGGGTGAGTGCTAGTTGTCACCACACTATTCACGGACCAAACTAATGCCTACGCGAAGCCGCCTACAAAACATGCAAATTAAACACGAAAGCGGAAAGCACAACACACTGTAGCTTGCCTGTGACAAAAACGGAAGGTGGGTGCCATCGACAGAAATAGGATCGTATGTGGCCGCTCCACAACAGCATACCACAATACCCCCAGCTACACCGGTTGACAATGCATTTAACCAGTTCACGTGCAAAAGGAGAGGAAAACTATAACCCAAACCATACGTCGGAACAAGTTCGATACACGTGCGCGCAGGACACATTGATCTTGAATTGGGAAGGCGCCGGTCACGCGGACGTGATGAGATACGGCGGCAAACACTAGCTCATGCAAGTGTAATGGTGTGACGCCAGTGCTGCTATTCATGCAGATACACTGAGAATCTAAGATATCGACGACATGGTAGGCATGAAGGCCCAACTCATGGATGCGACCGATCGGGTAGGTAGATACCGCTAGATAACCTAGTTTCCTGATCAGGTTATCATTGATCATCATGATATACGATGGGAGTGCCGAAAAGTCAGGTACCTGAGAGAATGATTCGCGTCAATCACTTTTTCCTAGCCATCATATCAACATCCAATGGTCTCGATCGCGCCGCCAACTGTTTGGCTTCTTCCTCCCGCGAGGCATGATGGTTTCTCCTCCTTCTCCGCGACCTACCCAGCCCTAACTACCTATCTTCATGGCTCCCCCTCCCCACCCCTGGCAAGCGTGCGCTGCAGTGCACCATCTCGCCGCCCCACCCTTTCCCCGACGTTCCCCCATGGCTGTGCTAGCAGCCGCCTCTAGCCATCCATCTAAGCCCCCACCGCACCTGCAGCAAACTCCGGCGACCCCCACACCCCAATATGCACCTGTTAAGTTTTGCTCCCACCGACTCTCGCTCGCCCATGGCTTAGACTCGCCGTAGTGGCACTCGTCGGTGGCGCTCCTCACGCCGTCCTTGCCGTTGGCGTCGCGCAAGGCAGAATGTGATCGACACGTCAAAAAAATTCAGGTACCTGATGTTCTGCAAAGCGGATATATGATATACTACTAACACAGCTAAAAAGGTATTTTTATACAATTATATCAAGAAAAAAAAGTTTGAGCACATGAAGGCACGTCCGAACATGTGAAATTTTGTACAGAGAGTGCTTACACGCGAAATAAAGAAAAATCCAGAATTGTATGGTTAGGATACATGGTGTTGGTGTTAATTGTAGACCAGAATAACTTGTTGCACAAATAAGTTTTCAAGTTGTAGCAGTAACTCGTAGACCAGAGTACACGTAAACACTAGTACAGAACCGGGCATTAGCACCGGTTCGTAAGGCCCTGTAGTGCCGGTTATGTAACCGGCATTAATTTGTGGTCACTAAAGCCCCCCCCCCTTTAGTACCGGTTCAGCACGAACCGGTGCTAAAGGGCAACCACGTGGCACGAGCCAGCTCCGGAGGCCTGGAGCCCTTTAGTACCGGTTGGTAATACCAATCGGTACTATAAGGTTTGGGGTTTTTTTAGTTTTATGATTTCTTTTTCATTTAATTTTGTGTTTCCATTTTAATTCTTTTTTGTTTGCTGGTATTTTACGAAACTACACATTGTACACGTTATATATATATATATATATATATATATATATATATAGAATTTCTAGTAGAACCAATCATGCATATATATATCATCAATGTCTCACAAACCACCATATTAATTAATTCACACATACGCACATGTATAGCTATATACAATTTCTCCTACATATGAATGTTGCCTTCGGAGCCAGTGGCATTAGCCTAATTGATGCCTTTGGTGCCTTCGGGCGGTAGCGGGTAATAGTATTCTCCCTTCGGATTTATGACCTGGTCAAGCAAAAATCCCGCTATTTCCTCTTGAAGTGCTTCTACGCGCTCCGTTTGTATGAGCTTCTACCGCACCTCTTTGAACTGTTAAGAAGGAGATCAATATGCATGTGTATTAGTTGTGTGACTACATATCGATAATGGTGTAAAAATTATAAATAGTGTTCTGACAAGCGTACCCATTCCTGTCTTTGAGATCTGCTCCTTTCGGACGCCATCATGCGAATGTTCTCGCAAACGCAGAATGCACACAGATCAGTCCCCTGCGACTGCTTCAGGGCCTTTACGAGAATGGAATTTGATTAGATAAAAATTAATCAAGCATGATAATTAAAGAGATGGCAGCTAGCTAGCTAGAGCTATAGTACTACTTAATTGCTTACCTTGGGTCGAAACCATTTAAGCTTTTTCTTCCATTCGCCGGGCGTGACAGCGATGAACCTTGTCCAAGCCCTGCCCACCGACAAAGAAAATGAATAAAGGGGTTATTAAATAGTTCATATCATGAAATGACGAACAAAATAGGCGAGATATATAGTTAATAATGATTGAAATTACCTGTTGACTATCCCATACAAGATGTTATAGTCAGTTTTTTCTGAGACTAGTGAGTCCAGTACTTCAATTGTTCCGGCATCAACTTTAATGATACACAAGACCCAGTGAAATCTGCATGCACACAAGTTTGCATGTCTTGATTAAGCGGGCATATGTAAGCAAAAACATGTAGCTAGCTAGTAAGGCAAAAACAGAGAATTTGTAGTACAAGACAGTGTGACTCACTGGAAGTGGTAAGGAAGTAGTATATCTTCATTGTATTTGAGGCGCTTCAAGAACTCTACCATGTTGTCCTCTACTTCCTTTGCATAACGTTGACTTATGTTCCATGTGTATTCGTTAACAGTGTTTGGGTCAATGAACCCAATGCCAAAGCGTCCACCTTTTCTCATTTCATATATCTTCATCCTGCATAATACCACAAAAAAGAATATAGTGAGAATAATTACAGGTAATGATTGATCAAAAGGATGTGCTAGTAGCCGCCTCTAGCCATCCATCTAAGCCCCATCCTTTCCTCGACATTCCCCCATGGCTGTGCTAGTAGCCGCCTCTAGCCATCCATCTACGCCCCCACCCTTTCCTCGACATTCCCCCATGGCTGTGCTAGTAGCCGCCTCTAGCCATCCATCTAAGCCCCCACCGCACCTGCAGCAAACTCCGGCGACCCCCACACCCCAATATGCACCTATTAAGTTTCGGATTCGCTCCCACCGACTCCCGCTCGTCCATGGATTAGACTCGCCGTAGTGGCACTCGTCGGTGGCGCTCCTCACGCCGTCCCTCCTTTGGCGTCGCGCAAGGAAGAATGTGATCGACACGTCAAAAAATTTCAGGCACCTGATGTTCTGCAAAGCGGATATATGATATACTACTAACACAGCTAAAAAGGTACTTTTATACAATTATATCAAGAAAAAAAGTTTGAGCACATGAAGACACGTCCGAACATGTGAAATTTTGTACAGAGAGTGCTTACACGCGAAATAAAGAAAAATCCAGAATTGTATGATTAGGATACATCCTGTTGGTGTTACTTGCACTGGTAGAAAAAAGGCCTTTAGTCGCGGTTCGCAAAGGCCTTTAGTCGCGGCTGCGCAACCGCGACTAACTATGCACGACTAAAGCCCCCCCCCCTTTAGTCGCGGCTGCTTAAGAACCGCGACTAACGGCCCGTCCACGTGGCGCCAGCGGCCGTCGGGGGAGGACCTTTAGTCGCGTTCTTTCGCCAACCGCGACTAAAGGCGCCGCCGCAGTTTAGGGTTTTAGCCCCCCTAAACCTGTTTTCTGCTTAATTTGTATTGTTTTATTTCTTTTGTGCTTTATTTTAATTTTGAAGGAGTTTCATATATTCTACGGTACTACATACATGCATATGAATGTACAATTTCAAATAAATTTGAAATTAGAACCAAAAGAATTCAAGAGGAATATACAATATATATTCAATATCATCGGATGACCATATACAATTTTGAACAAGTTTCCATACATGATTTAATCCATATAAATTTCTACGCCCTCGTAATAGTGTTCTCCTTTAGGATGGAGGACTTCCTTCCGAACCATCCAGCTAGTTCCTCTTGAAGTGGTCGGAAGCGAGCTTCGACTAAGCATCCACCGGAGGTTATTCCTCCGAGCATTGGTATCACTCGGATCAACCCGCCAGAGGTGTATCTCCGGATCCTCTCACGAATATAGTATGCACATAGATTGGTCAACGGTGGCTGAATATCCCCAAAGATTCTTAGGCTTTAACAATTTGAATTCTAGCTCTTTTTGAATTCACCGACCTTTGTATCTACGAACCGTCTCCAAACCCTACGAGGCAAAGAAAATTAAATGAACAAGAGAGTTATTAGTTACTTGATATTAGGAAATGAACCAAATAGGCCGATCGATATAGAGCGCAAATGAATGAAAATAATTACTTCGCAGCATTTTTCTCATGTCGGCCCAAAGCTTTGGATCCTTATTCGAGAGTCGTGGACGAGACATTCGAGGTGTTAACTTTAATTACTAGCGAATCCAAAGGAACTGCGGACACGATACATGCACAAGACGTCATGCATAACTCATCGATTAGCCGCCACATACCATGCATGGAGTAAACAAAAGAGAATGTGCTCAAGATGTAAACACTCACCCAAAATGGTAAGGAAATAGAATATCACTTTTGAGTTCCTGCTTTGTAAGAAATCGCCACAGTGTCGCCTCCACGTCGGCGGGTAATGCTGCAACACAATATCATTAACGATGTGTGGGTCAATGAACCCAACATCATGGATGTTCCTTACTCGCATTCCTTAATCTTCATTCTGCATGTATAATAGAGGACACAACAATATAGTTAGGACATATATATAGTGCGGCAATATGAACGAGATGGGGTAGAAATTAATAAATCACTTACGTAACGTAGCAACCGATGATAGATTTGTCGAGCTCAAGCAGATTGAAAAGCTGGAACAATTCACTCAGCTCAATTTGTACATAGTAATGTTTGAAGTGATGCTCATGTCTAACTTCCGCATAAATATATTCTTTGGCGTTTTATTTTTATGTAACCCTTGTACCAATTCAGCAGACGTTTCATTTGGTCGTAGATCCTTTTCTCAAGCAGCTCGACGAGAGGCCCATTCTTGACATATGTAATTACTACCTCCTTCACGGCAACTCATCAAGGTCTAATAGTTCACGAAGAGTAATACCTAAGTTGGCCGCTTGTTCTCCGCACTCGTTATACTAATCCTCAGTCTGCCGCAGCTTGTATGATCTCGGGGCATCCGGACGAAGGCTTCCACTATAAGCGGGCAATCGATTGTTTACTTTGTTCCCGAGCTGGGCAACTTGTTTCCGCTTTTTTACTTTCGCCTTCTCCGCTCTTTGTTCTCCTTGAACATGAGTGCCTGCTGCAAGTTCACGCTCATAGTCGTTAGGCGATTCTTCATGCTTGGGACGGTGTGCTTAAAATGACTTAGCCCACTTCTTTTGCTCATCAGAAAATACTGGCTTGGGCTCGGGCTCTCTTTTCTTCTTGCAGTCCGCCTTCCATTTCTCCAAATCAGCAGCCGCGTGCGCGTCGACTTGCTCGGCACTACGCTCCCAAGGCCTTGTGGGAGAGGCTTCATGATGGCTCCGTACCTTTGTGGTCTTAGGTACATAAGGGTCCGGGTTAATAATCCAGACTGCTTCGCTTTTTGCCGTAGGTGGATTGGGGCGGCGTCGATCACCCGCCGGACGAGGAATGGGGCGGCGGATGATCACCACGGACGTTGTGGACTGGGGCGGCGCTGGCTGATGTGACGGAGGTGTAGGTGAACCGCCACCACCACCACCGTAGGGGGTGGACTTGTTGTCCTTGGCGCCTCCTGAAACTTGATAAACTTCTTTTGCCATAGAATGTAATGGCGCTTGACATCTCCAAGTCTTTTCTCCCTTCGTGTAGCAATGTCAATCTCCGTGTCCTCAAACCCTTGGACTATGTCCTCCACCGTGACACGAGCATAGCCATCTTGAATGGGGTTGTTGTGGTGGAGTGCTCCAGTAAACATGGTAAAGCATCGCCGATGGCTACCTTCATGGACATGTTCCCGATAGGATAATCAGATGACATTCTTTCATCTCCTTTATATCGCCCACGGATAGCGAGGAGGCTCCGGTGCAGTAATTTCGATCACCGAGGCTCCGGTGCAGTAATTTCGATCGTCGGTGCATCTGCACCAGCCGGTGGGCCTCCGTGGAAGCCACGCTGCTTCTCCGCTGCTGGCTTCCGAGATCCGCCGGATGATCTTCATGCTGCACCCGAGCTGAATCTCTTCGCTACTAGTACACTCATGGTTTTCTTCATCACTTCCATTTCCGATGCCAACCGCGCCACAACATCCGCTTCCGATCCATCTTTCTCTTACGGCTTCAGAATCAGACGGGTCATCGCTCGGGGAACCCTATTTTCCACGGAATGTGCCCCATGCCTCGTACACGCCCTCCGTGTTCGAGATTCCCGAGGGCTTTTGTCGCGCGTCGCTCTCTCTGTTGAACTTGATCTTCCCCGCTGAGCATCCTTCATTGCGCCAATAAGGGCTTGGGTGGGTTTAATTAATTTGCCCTCGTAAACACACTCCCCTCCTCCGGTTCAGCGTTCCCCATGCCCGCATTTCACCAGCTTTTGGCCCTTGGGTCCCATCCTCCATACCGGACGGATTCTCGCGCCCTCACTCGTTCTCCATCTTCTCGAACCTAGGCACCCAAATGCGATACCCTCCTGGCCCCATAACATGATTGTACTCCTTCTTAGCCGCATTTTCCTTATTTTGTTTCGATATTTGAATGAACTGCTCCGATTTCTTTTGCTTCACAAATTCTGGCCAATCATCTTTCAGCTTCTCATATTGTCCTTTGAAATCGGAGTCTTGTTCTCGCTTGACAAAGTCACGGGCTAGATTTTGCTTGAATTTCCGGAATGCGCCGCCATCTTATGAAGAGCGAACTGTTTGACTAGCCTCCTCCTCTCCTTGTTTTCCTCAATCTTGTTACCCTCCTCATCGAATTTGTTGTATTCCGAGGTAGAACGAAATGTTCCATAAGCTTCTTGAAGCAATCTTTTTGTTCTCTTATCGACAAAAGTGAAACCATCAATTCGTGCCTTCTTTGGCTCATTCCACTCTCGACGGTGATCGAGACGTTGTCTCTAACAATGGCTCCGCATTGGTGACAAACTTGGTGGCGTTCTTGCGGGCTCCAGCTGCCTGCCGGTTGCACCGTCGACAACCGCGATGGTGCATGTTTCTCCTTGTTTCATCTTCTTGGTTGCGCCACGCTTTGACGACGCACTCGATTGTTTCGACGATCCGCCGAGGGCTAAAATAAGAAAGAGAGTCGCGCGTTAGTACACACATATTTATTCAAATCGGTTAGTTTGTATCACCAGAGGCTCAATGTATATATATACCTCGGCGGGAGGTGGTTGCTACTTCCATTTGAAGATCGCTGCTTATCGACGCTTTCTTCGCATCATCTTGTCGACGGCGCCTTCATCTTCACCGTCAAGGTTCAGATAAGAAGAGATATCATCTTCTTCTTCTCCGGTCGGCACATATTGAATATCGCCGCTTATGATGCCGAACATATGTGCTTCACCGTCCGGATCATAGTTGTCCATAATCGGTTAGCTCTATCGTCCGCCATTATGTCACCCGAAAACATGTAGTAAAAACAAATTAATTAAGTGAAGAAGGGGGGCGGTGGCGGTGGCGGTGGCGAAAGGGCGGTGGCAAAAAGAGGGGGCGAGGAAGGGGTGGGAGAGGGTGTCGCGGTAGAGCGCGAGACGGGGCGGCAGACGACGGCGTCACGGAGAGGGAGGCGAGGACAACACATTTATAACCCTCGCCGTCCCCTCTCGATCCCTAAAAACACCACACAGCCGCCCCCTCGCCGCCCCCTCTCCGTATATACGTTTTTTTTGTTAATTATCAAATTTTACGGTTTTTTTTGTTAATTATCAAGTTTTAAGTTATTTACCGTTTTTGTTAAACTAATTAACTAGTTAAAATTAAAAAGAATAAATAAAAAGAAAAAAAAGAAAAAATTCCGGTGGCCTTTTTTCTTCCTTTTTTTGTTTTTCATCTGTTTTTTTTTCTTCTTCCTTCTTT
This sequence comes from Aegilops speltoides, assembly GCA_021437245.1. Lineage (NCBI taxonomy): Eukaryota > Viridiplantae > Streptophyta > Magnoliopsida > Poales > Poaceae > Aegilops > Aegilops speltoides. The sequence goes on from CM038141.1 coordinate 460,170,809, forward strand.
CTTCTTCTTCCTTTTTCCTTTTTCTTTCTTCTTCTTCTTCCTTTTTCTTGTTCTTTCTTTTACTAAATAATTATCAAGTTTTAAGTTATTTTACCGTTTTTGTTAAACTAATTAACTAGTTAAAATTAAAAAGAACAAAAAAAGAAAAAAAAAAAAAATTCCGGTGGCCCGCGGCGCCCCTCTCTCTCTCCACGATCTCGCTCTCTGTCTGAGAGAGGCGCGTCTGCTGCAAGAAGAAGACTGAAGGCCGGCCGCGGCGCTGAGGGCGGGCGAGCGGCGGCACAAGTGGGCGAGGAGGCAGTGATAGCGGCCGCGGCGCCAGACGTATGAGAGGGGCGGCGCGCGTGGCGGGGCGCGCGCGTGCAAACATACGGCGGACGGGCGGCCGGGCACGAGAGACGATGATAATACAAGGGCGACGGCGGCGGCGGCGCGGCGAGGGCGACGGCGCAGCCTTCAAGCGCAGAGAATCGGAGAAGACGAGGAATGGAGGCGACGGTTCGCCCTTGTATTTATAGCCCCCTTTAGTCGCGGTTGGTGAGGCGACCATGATTAGTAGGTAATTTAGTCGCGGCATTGGCGCACCAACCGCGACTAAAGGGTTTTTTATGGGTTTTGCGCCCATACACAACGATTTAGTCATGGTTGGCAAAGCAATCATGACTAAAGGTATTTTTCAAAATACTTTTTCTTTTTCAAAATCTTAAAAATACAAATAATATATCAAAAAATTCACAAAAATAAAACTAATTCAATTCAATATGTTAAAAACACAAATATTATATCGAAAAATTCAGAAAAATAAAACTAATTCAATTCAAAATTCTAAAAATACAAATAATATATCGAAAAATTAAGAAAAATAAAACTAATTCAATTCAAAATGTTAAAAATACAAATAATATATCAAAAAATTCAGAAAAATAAAACTAATTAAATTCAAAATCTTAAAAATACAAATAATATATCAAAAATTAAGAAAAATAAAACTAATTCAATTCATTATATTAAAAATACAAATAATATATCAAAAATTCAGAAAAATAGAACTATTTCAATTCAATATGTTAAAACACAAATATTATATCAAAAATTCAGAAAAATAAAACTAATTCAATTAAAAATTCTAAAAATACAAATAATATATCAAAAATTAAGAAAAATAAAACTAATTCAATTCAAAATGTTAAAAATACAAATAATATATCAAAAATTAAGAAAAATAAAACTAATTCAATTCAAAATGTTAAAAATACAAACAATATATCAAATGGACACCAAACACATCACGGGTAATATAATTCACATGATCCATTCAACAAAGTTTGGTACAATAAATTATTACGCATCAATTCTTCCCTTGTGTCCCCGCTTGCTTACGATTGTGCTGTATCCATGGAGCATCCTCATCATTTAACTTAATGCTTGGGTCGGTGTTCACTTTGAAGGCGGAATTTCAGCAAACATATTATAATCTTCCGACATGTCCGTCTTGTCCTCCACTCCCACGATGTTTCTTTTCCCCGAAAGAACAATGTGGCGCTTTGAATCATCGCATGATGTAATCGATCGCTTTTCTTATCTTTCCGCTTCCTCGGTTTGCTACTCATGTCCTTCACATAGAAAACCCGAGCGACATCTTTCGCTAGGACGAATGGTTCGTCAAGGTAACCAAGATTGTTGAAATCCACCATTGTCATTCCGTATTGCTGGTCCACCTTTACCCCACCTCCTGTTAGCTTGAACCATTTGCACCGAACAAAGGGACCTTAAAGGAGGGTCCATAGTCAAGTTCCCATATCTCCTCTATGTAACCATAATATGTGACCTTTTGCCCATTCTCGGTTGCTGCATCAAAGCGGACACCACTGCTTTTGGTTGGTGCTCTTTTATCTTGGGCGATCGTAAAATGTATTCCCATTTATCTCGCACTTTGGAAAGTCGTTATAGTCGAAGATGGTGTCTTGGCCAACATGTACAAATGATCTACAACATCATTGTCATTCATTAAATGTTTTCTCAACCAACTGCCGAAAGTCTCCATGTGGGCCTTCCTAATCCAGATTCAGCTTCCCGGTTGTCCGAAAGCGTAAAATATTCTTGTGTTTCTCAAAGTACGGAGCCACCAAGTTGGAATTGGTCAAGACAAAGGTGGTGTGCTTCATCGAGAGAATGGCCGTCCATACATATCGTTGATTTCTTCCGATCGTGTTTTTCCACTTAGTCTCCCTCGTGCCGCGATCGAGGAAGACCAATCGGCTTAAGGTCGAACAAAGTCAACACAAAACTCAATTACCTCCTCATTTCCATAGCCCTTGGCGATGCTTCCTTCTCGCCTAGCACGGTTACTTAACATATTTCTTTAATACTCCCATGAACCTCTCAAGGGGAACATATTGTGTAGAAATACAGACCGAGAACGGAAATCTCTTCGACTAGGTGAACCAGGAGGTGCGCCATAATATTGAAGAAGGATGGCGGAACACCAACTCGAAACCGACAAGACATTGGATCACATTGTTCAGAACTGTGGTAGAACTTCCGGATTGATTACCTTCGAGAGATTGCATTGAGGAATGCACATAGCTTCACAATGGCTAATCGAACATTTTCCGCAGAGCCCCTCAAAGCAATCGGAAGCAATTGCGCCATAATCACGTGGCGCCGTGAGACTTCGTGTTTTGGAACTTTTTCTCCGCCATGTTTATTATTCCTTTATATTGGACGAGAATCCAGACGGGACCTTCATACTGCTCGGGCATTCAAAAAGATGACCTTCTCTTCTTTGGTCGAGCGTAGCTGGCACGACCTTGAAACCATTCCGGATGCCGGTCATCGTGGTCTTTCAAACGTTGTTGGTCCCGCCGTGCTTCCTTTGTATCATTTGTCTTCCCATACACGCCCAAGAAGCTTAGGAGGTTCACGCAAATATTCTTCGTAGCGTGCATCACGCCGATTGCAGAGTGGACATCTAGGACTTTCCAATATTCTAGCTCCCGAATATAGATTTCTTCTTCCACATGGCTGCGTGCCCGCCGGCTCCCTTCGAACCGATTGTCCGCCAGACCTTTCCAAAGATGACTTTCAAATCCTTGACCATATCAAATACCTCAAAGACCAAGCAGGCTCCGCAGCTTCGCCGGTGATCTGCCTTGCCGTTGTAATGCTTGCCTTTCTTTTTCATCGATGAATTTTCGAAGAAATCGACGATGCCCAAGGTACACGTTCTTCTTACAATTTGGCAAATGTACACTTTCGGTCTCATGTAAGCGAAGCGTGCATGCATTGTATCCCTTATTTGACAGTCCCGAAAGGTTACTAAGAGCAGGCCAATCGTTGATGGTTACGAAAAGCAACGCCGAGGTCAAATTCCTCTTGTTTGTGCTCATCCCACACACGGACACCACCCCACAGCTGTAAAAGTTCATCAACTAATGGCCTTAGGTACACATCGATGTCGCTTGCGGGTTGCTTTGACCTTGGATGAGCACCGCATCATAATGAACTTCCGCTTCATGCACAACCAAGGAGGAAGGTTGTAGATGCATAGAGTCACGGGCAGTGCTATGGCTGGAGCTCGCTTTCGCCAAAAGGATTCATGCCATCCGTTTTTAGAGCAAATCTTATGTTCCTTGCGTCACCGCAAAATCTCTGAACCATCTGTCGATCTTTCTCCATTATGCTCCATCTGCGGTGTGTCTCAACTCCCCGTCCGACTTACGTTCCTCTTTGTGCCATCGCAACAACTTGGCATGCTCTTTGTTCATGAACAGACGTTTCAACCGTGGTATTATAGGAGCATACCACATCACCTTGGCGGAACCTCTTCCGGGTTTCGACCTCAACATCGCTACCGGGGTCATCGCCTCGATCTTATAACGCAATGCAAAGGTATACCGGCATTCATTCAAATTCTCGATTCACCGCGGTAGAGGATGCGATCGTTGATGCATGCATGTATCTTCGTAACCTCTAAACCTAGAGGGCGATAACCTTCTTTGCTTCAGACGTCAAGGGCAACTCGTTATCCTTTGGAAACATATTCTTCAACATTTTCAGCAAGTTTTCAAATGCCGAGTCAGCTACACCGCCTCGCCTTCCATTTCAGCAAATCCAGCAGCAGCCCAGCTTTTTCGCACCATCATCGCATCCGGGTACAGCGCCTTTCGTGATCCTCTAACATGCGATCCAAATTCTCCTCTCCTTTTCGGTTTAGCAGCGTCTCCGCATCAAGAATGGCCCGACCAAGATCATCAACGGATCATCACGCGCCTCTTCTTCACCTTCCCTTCACCTTCAAAGATCCTCCATGAAAGTATCACCAAATGAGCAAGATAGCTTTCATCGATGAAATCATCCCTTCTTCATCTTCTTCCATTATAACCCCTCTTTCTCCATGCTTGGTCCAACAATTATAGCTTGGCATGAAACCCTTCAAGCAGATGCATGTGAACAACTCTTGAGGAAGAGTAACCCTTCTCATTCTTACAGATAACACATGGACAGATAACAAACCCCCCGCTTGTTCGTGATTAGCCACTACGAGGAAATCTTTCAAACCCGTAGTGAACTCGCGGAGAGTCGGTTACCAGACATCCATTGCCGATTCATCTGCATTATTATAATATAAAATATATAATTAACCATCATGCATTTGTTATGAACTACACACATGCATATTGACACATCAAAGGTTCATCAAGTTGCTAACCATGATCAAGAGTGTGGCTCCAACACTTCATGTCATGTTTGTTTCATGCTCTTGGGGCATTTCATCAAACACCTTATGTGCATAAGAGGAACCAAAAGCAAACCTACACCCACTTGTGAAGAGAATGGCTTCAAAATGGCTAAGTGTTGGCTGCTGGATGGGTATATATAGGGAGGGCTTTAGTCGCGGTTGGCACGGCAAACCGTGACTAAAGGTGCCGAAGGCCTTTAGTCGCGGTTGTCCCGCCAACCGCGACTAAAGCCCTCACGCACCAGCTGGCCACCGAGCGCCTGGGCCCAGCCTTTGGTCGCGGTTCACCTCCGTAATCATGACTAAAGGTCCCATTGGTCGCGGTTCCTACAGCTTCGCGACTTATGGGGCTGGACGGAAAGCCTGTTTTTCCACTAGTGTTGTAGACCAGAATAACTTGTTGCAAAAATAAGTTTTCAAGTTGTAGCAGTAACTCGTAGACCAGAGTACACGTAAAGTTTGCTAAAAGTATTTTATCATTTGCCAAATAAAGAAAGGTAGCAACACAACAAGTTACTAGTGTAGCTTGGTCCAGCATAACTTAGTGCGAGAAAGGAAGTTTCGAGTTGTAGCAGTAATTTCTACACCAGAATTGACCTCCTTTTCTGTGTTCAAAAAAGAATTGACCTATTTTTTCTATCAAAAAAGGGGCCACATAGCGGCCATCTATCTATTATATACTAAAAGAATAATAGGGTCAAAATTAGAGAAATATTCTAGAAAATCCCACAATAATCAGAAACATCGGTCTAAATAACTACAGCCGATGGATTAGAGTTGATAGGAAAATTACGCAACTATGCCGTGCACTAATTTCCCATGGGCCTCCCTATCGATCAATCCCCACAACATTTTTACCCTAAAAAAATTCCCGTAACTTTTCTATCGATGAACCCAGTATCCCCTTCCTCATGCCGCCACCATGTTCGCCTACAGATGCCCTCGGTCCTTCTCCTCAAGCTAGCTGGAGCCTCTCCTTCCCTACAGGATGCACCACCATGACCATGGTAGGAGTCTATCGTCCCAACATGAAAATGCGTGTGTTTGTACTTGACCTCTACATTTATACTCACTTCATAAGTTTTCAAACGTATAGGTGATTTTTTTTCAAGTTACAAATTCCATGATCATATCATACCATGGTCATATGTATATTTCTCAGTTCCTCGTCGGGACTCGATGGGTGGTGGAACCTCATTCGCATTCCAAGCATGACCGTATTGTGTCGATATTCAAGTTGCGGTGCTCATAGAAATTTAGGTGCGCCCACGGTGAGGATCTTGGTTTGGGTCGTGTTTTCTATTAACCGAGTACTTGTTCTTGGGATCTCAGTGAGAATCTTACATTTCCCCCTCGGGGTTCTCTCTTTGTTATGTGTCTTTATAACGAACCGACACAGCTCATTTTTTTACTTGACAAAACATAGGGTTTGATTAAAAAGCATATTCTCCTTGGGCTCAATATCACAAGCACCTCATCAGCCCAACCCTCTGCCTCGTCTCCGTTGGAGATAATGCAGTGCCCCATCGTCCCCATCTCTGGCTCGGTCTTGGATCAGACGGGGCATACTATTTTGAGGCACATTTGAAGTGTGAATTAAGTTGCATCCCTCCCCGGAGTCTCCATTTCGTTGTGTACCCTTGGCTCCAAAGTTTTAATAGGGCATGTGCCTTAACTCTCAACACAGTGTAATCACTGTTAGATAGCTTGCTATCACTAGTAGTTTCACCACACTATTCGCATACCAAACTAAAGCTCACATGAAGCCGTCTAGAAAAAATAAAAGCAAATTAAGCATGAAAGCGGAAAGCATAGGGTACTGTAGCTTGCATGTGATGAAACAGGAGGGGGCGCCATCGACGGAAATAGGCTATCGTGGTCGCTCGCGAACGGCATACCACAGCACCCCTACACCAGTCGATGACATATACGATTAACCAGTTCATTGGGGAAAAAGAAGAGAGAAACTATAGACCACAGTGTTCCTTTCCATCGGGACACAGAGCGTACGCGCACGACACATCGGCCTCCAACTGGAAAGGCGCCGGTCATGCGGCTAGTGCAATGGTGTGTCGTGAATTCTACTGTTCCTGCAGATACGCTGATATCGACGGCACGCACGGTAGGAGGGAAAGCATGGAGTATTGCTCATGCATGCGAAAGGGTACGTAGCTACTTTCCTGCACGTACGCGCTGTTCATACTAGTACTACTCCCTCCGTTTCTAAATATAGGTCTTCGTAGATATTTTAACAAATGACTACATACGGAGCAAAATAAGTGAATCTACACTTTAAAATATGTCTATATACACTTGTATGTGATAGTTCATTTGAAATCTCTAAAAAAACTTATATTTAGGAACAAAGGGAGTAGTTTCCTGATCGGGTTATCATTGATTATCATGATATATGATATGTCAACTCAGCTAAATAGGAGTATTTTATACATTTATCAACTAGAACATTTAGGCTGCGTTCGGTTGGCATGGTTTTGAAGGGGTTTGGCAGGGATTAAATCCCATACAAGTCAAATCCCCCCCAAATCCACTCCAATCCCCTTTGAGACAGGGTGTAACCGAACAAAGCCTTAAGCACGTGAACAGCCATATATAGCTATGTAGACACGTACATACATGGATGTGAAATTTGTACAGAGAGTGATTATATGTAAAACAACGAAACATGAAAGATTGTGAAGCCAGGATATATATATTGAGTTGGTGTAACTTGCAGACCACAATAACTTAGTGTGAAAAAAAGAAGTTTTAAGTTGTAGCAGTAACTTGCCGACCAGAATAAATGTGAAGTTTGTTGAAATTATTTATCATTTGCAAGTAAAGAAAACCTCACGATTTTGTGAAGGTGCCAGACCGCAAGTTAGTGTAGCTTGTAGACTAGAATAACTTAGTGTGAAAAAGGAAGTTCTCAACTTATGGCAGTAACTTGTACACCAGAACTGACCTTTTTCCTAAACTTCACATGCGCATGTTTCTACTGGTCTTTTACATTTATTATGCTCACTTCAGAAGTATACAAATTTATAGGTGGTTTTTCGCCAAGTTACAAATATCATAAGAGCATCAGTCGGATATGTCAAATATGACCCCTCAAACGCCCGCGGACGCATCGGACGTGTCCGCGGGTAGTGACCGGGCACCCCTTAAATTTCACTTCTTGCGTCTGAACATCTCATACTAGATTTTCAGATTCATAGAAAGGCATGCAAACTATAAAAATCTACGTACTACGTCGATCACCTAGCTAATCCTCATTGGAGATGTCGACGATCTCCGTGCCCGGCTCGATCCAGCAGCATGGGAGGCTTCGGCTCCTCCAACGCCTCAAGCTGCCCCGCTCCAGAATCCTCGGCCTCTATCTCCACGTCGAGTTCAGCGAAGAGCGCATTGGACTCCGCCTGCTCCCGCCGGAGCAACGCCCGGTTGGCCTCCACATAGGCCTCATCCTGGATGGACTCCAGGATGGCTTGCTGCTCCACAATCTTGTCGGATTGGGCGACGCCGAACTCCGCCTCCGCCTGCTCCATTTTGAATCCCGGCAGCTCGGGCTCCTGCTGCTCCGCCTCCTCCACCTCCATCAGAACAATCTCGTCATCCTCTTCTCTTCTCCCGGCTCCTCCTCCTCCTCATCCGGCTCCGGCGAGTACAGAGGCAGCCCGGTAGCGATGCGGGCGGCGCGCGTGGCTTGCCTTGCCCGGATCTCGCTCCGGCTTCAACATGGCGTAATAGGTGATCTTGCTCCGGACCATGGCGAAGTGCCAGAGCGTAGGCGGAGGGTTGGACCGTGGGCAGAGCGCCGGAGCGGGAGAGAGAAAGAGGAGGTGGATGGGGCTCGGACTGACGGCGCGGCGAGGGGCAGATTGATAGGTTTGGGTTGCGGGACGCCGATCGACTTAAGTAGTCGGATTCGGTCTTGGGAGGCGAGCCGGAGTGGCTCCATGTGGCGTTCACACTGCGGCAACGGACATGGCTTCCATCGGACCGTCGGGTTTCCGGGCGTTTCGCGTGGCACCCCGTCGTCAGACCAACATAGCGGACGTGCTAGGGCGCCCCCAAATCTGCCCTATATTTGGGCTGGATATGGGGGTGCCAGTCAGCCCGAGCGTTTGAGGCCCTTTTGAGGGGTTCGTCTAGGTCAAAAAATCGTGACTGGTCAGTGACCGGGCGGTCCGCCCAGGTGTTTGTGGCCTTTTTGGGGCACCCGGCTATAGATGCTCTAACAATCCCATGGTCGTACGTATATCGCGATTCCTTGTCACGACTCGGTGGGTGGCGGAACCTTATTGGCATTCAAAGCATGATTCTGTTGTGTCGATATTCAAGTTGTGGGTGCTCATAGAAATTTATGTGCGGCTCTTAGAGCATGGTTAATAATATAGCCAGCTGCTGGCTATAAGCCAATGCCATGTCATTTACATCCCATCTTATAGCCAACATGTACAATAGTAGATCAGAAGAGTGTACTACTTTTTTATTATGTGGCCCACCTTTCATTCTCACAAAGTGCCTAGGAGCACGTGCTAGAACTGGCTCTTCACGAAGAGCCCGGTTACCTTCTCTCTCCTCTTCTCTTTCCTCCAACTAAGCACAAATATACTAGTTTAATCCTTGTAGCCCGCTGACTCAGCTCTATTATACTTGCTCTTAGAGCAAGTACAACAGGATGACGTAGGCGGGTTGTAAGCCATTTATTATTATATTTTGGATGACTTGAAGGAGAGAGAAGCGAAGCGGGCTACTGATTAATAGCCGGCTGCAGCACGCGCTCCTAGACATGTTGTGAGAGGGTAAGGTGGGCCATATATATCTAAAAAGTACTCCTAAAATAAGTGTCTCAACTTTGTACTAGCTCTAATACAAATTTACACTAAGCTCAAGGCACTTATTTTGGAACGGAGGGAGTAATGGATAAAACAGATAAAACGTAGGGTTTGATTAAAAATTGAGGGATTTATGTATTTGTCCATATGGGGCTGGTCAACGGGTCAATGTTTGCGGACTTTTGCTATCGAATTTACTATGTTGTCCCACCACGCTGTTATGTATTCTAATGTAGGCACTGAATATATATTAAATGACGCAGCCAAGGTACTCCCTCCCTCAGGCCCTTCCCAGTGCTCTATGGTGTACAGGTGCTAAGCGTGCCACATAGGCAGAAAAATGATGTGGCAAAGCAATTAAAGAGGAGAGAGAGTATTATGGTGACCTCAATAAGAACCAATGCTAAGCACGTGGACCTAGGCAAAAAGACTACCAACCAATACATGAAGAAGTTTTATTAGTAAATAATTAAATAGAGGAGGCTTAGCTACAACACATAAGCACCGATGCATTGGGGACACTAGTTGCTAAGCATTTTAATGCACTTAGCACCCCACTTTAGCACCAATGCATTGGGAGAGGTCTCATGGGTTAGAATGCGTACATCAAAAATCTGTGGGACCAAGTTGTTTGACAATTGGCTCTAGTTTCTTTTGCATGCGACTGAAAAATAGCAGTGTAGTTAATAGCACAGCGCTTTAATTGCTTGAAAAATCATGCATGGAGAACTAGCTTTTACACACACACGTTCACACCATGCATGCATCAATTACACCCCGACCTGAGCAGCAGGATTCACACGGTCGCATGCATGGAGTATTAGTATGAGTAATTGCATTGACGCCTTAATTCTTGTCTATTTTAAAAACGCATGTAAATCTAACTGTGCCTTCTAAACGGTGACGCAGCCACTGATTAGCGATCTTTTTGGGCGAGGTTCAGCAGGTTAGCAAGCTTTTGCCCTCAAATGGCATTGCAACTAAATTTAGAGAAGACTACATATTTTCATGCATTTGAGCGGGACTTTAGCGGGAGACACATTAGATCATCTAGTTCCGGAAGCAAAAGTTCATGGTCGTGGAAAAAAGGGACGGCCATTGCACATGATATTACAAGCACTCAATCGAAAAAGTGGATTAATATCATTGAGATGTGAGCTCAGCTTCCACACTCTACAATTCCCTACGTGGATTCAGTTTAATTATCCATCGAGCAGATTCTTTTTGTGGTAGCGTTTTCTAGTGCACGTGACAAGATCGAGCATCCATGACCCTGCGATATATCACACTATTCTAACACAGGGCCATGTTGTGCATGTGAATTAGCTTGCTATACTGGTGATTAGGATTAGGTTAGTGGTTACTTGTCCTGATTCCGAGACATACTACAAGAAAAAGAGGTTGGCCGAATTGATCGATAACCACCAAAGGGCAACTCCTGGCCATGTGAACTAACGATGGTTCCCAAGCCACGTGAATAAAATTATATGTTGCCATCATATAAACGTATAAATTATTAGATGGATGATCTGTCCAAATACATAACAAATTTGTCGTCAAGATTTCATGAATGTGCTTGTGAATGTGACCCGTGAACCGGATTGACTATTTTTAATAATGAGAATCAGATCTTCAGTGATATGTTGTCGTATGTAAGCATGATAAACAAGGTTCCAAGTGTCACAACTCAACGACGCTATATATTTAACGGTTCCACAATTCTCCACTGTTTTTTTTAGATTCATGAAATTCTCTAGCAAGGTTCTCCATGAGATGTGAGCTCAGCTTCCACATTAATTCTACAATTCTCTAAGTGGAATCAGGTTAATTATCTATGGAGTTGATACGTTTTGTGGTAGTGTTTTCTGGCGCATGTGACATGAGCATGCATAATAGTTCTATCTATCGTGTACTTACTATTCTGACACGGGAGCATGTTACGCATGGGGATTAGCTTGCTACAATGGTCATTAGGATTTGGTTAGTGGTTGCAAGTGCTGAGTCAGAGACATACTGTATATACTACTAGAAAAAAGGTTGGCTGAACTGATCGATAACCAGGAAAAGAATGGTAGGTGCCATTCCTGGCCATGTGAACTGACAAGAGCCCCTAAGCAATGTGAATAAAAATATATCTTTGAAACTGTAAATTATTAGATGGATGATATGACAAACTAGATAATAATTTTGTCATCGAGATTTCATGAGCGTGCTAGAGAATATAACCCGTGAACCGAATACACTCGGTTTATTGCAATGAGAATCGGATCGACACTGATCTCTTGTCGTGTGGAACGGTGCAAGCATGATAAACAAGGTTGCAAGTGTCACAATTCAACCATACTATTTATGTATCAGTTCCACAATTCCCTACTATTTGTTTAGACAATATGACTCCCCACTTTGATCCCATAGCTAGTTGCTTGATGACAGCGAAGCTAGCAAAATATAAATCGACACGGTAATCATACGGATGATTCTAAAATACGAAACCTACCTTGCTAACCAAGAACTAATTTCTTAATTAAACCAAACATTTGCAGAATCAATCTGAACAATAAACTTGTCAATTATATTTTTATATAAAGGGAGTATATAGTAACTTTAAAAGGTGGTCCCAACTAAAATAACATATGTAAGAAAAAATTGAACCGATTTTAGAGAAGGACTATACAGCTCGAAACCACCACTTTCGTCAATGTCTTAATGGGAGCGGATTTGGGGCACACAAGTGCATGGGCACCGAGTCTCCGGTGTGTGCTGCAGTGCTGTTATTTTTGGCTCTTGGGTTTCAAATGCTTGTATCTTTTGAACGAAGAGTTCAAATTAAGTTATGTTTTCATATTCATGTTCCTCGCGACGAGGGTTTTCAAATAAGATCCACTTTGAATACAGATTGACGAATTTTCAAAATAAATGTTAAATTTCAACTCTTGACAGTCAGTACGAGCAACCGATCATGATTTTTTTGCCTACAAATAACAAAAAAATGTCGACAAAAATAATTTATCTGTGAAACTTGGTAAGAGCAAGCAAGAAAACCGCAAGTTTCAGGCAAAAAGTCATTCGACCGGAACTAAAATTTACTGTACCCTCATGCGACATTCAACTACTTCATAAATCGTGAGGTAATCGAGCGGCCGAACAGGGCTTGGCAGGTGTAAGCTCCTGCGAATTTCCGATGTCTTACGCATATGTTTCCGCCATCACTCTTCTTCAAACAAATTACTATACAGAATTTTACAGGTGAGAACGCCCATCTAGGAAAAAGGAGACCGACTTGAAATCGACGATCCTGCGTACGTACGTACGTGTACATACGTGGTTGTTAGTGATCAACACGGAAGGGTTTGAAGAACGTAGGGCATGCAAGCGTCTCCTTCGTAGGTCGTCGTAGCAGGCCTGTTGGTTGGTTGGCTGTTCGCCCTGCAAGACTTGTACTCCCTCCGGTTCTTTTTACTCTGCATATTAGGGTTGTCTGAAGTCAATCTCATCCAACTTTAACCAAATTTATATAAAAATTATTGACATTTACATAACAACACTAACATCGTTAGATTCATCTCGGAATATATTTTCATAATATATTTATTAGATATTATAGATGCTAATAATTTATAATATAAATTTGATCAAATTTAGCTAAGTTTGACTTTCGGCAAATCCAATGTGCAGAGTAAAAAGGACCAGAGGGAGTAATATATAAATATGAAATGACGAAGCCATGAGCAGTCGATGTCACACAAAAAACAAAGCCATGGACGATCTCTGATCAACCGGTCGTTCCCTTGTCCGACTAGATCGATCATAGTATCATATCGTGTGATGATCCGCCATTTGGTCTTTTGTTCTCGCAACGGTCGGTCGATCACGCGGCGGCGTCGTCAAGAGTCTTTTAGTTTGTCTCATCTCGCGGCCGCTGTACGGCGGGCGCCGGTTAATCATTGGGCCTGCATGCATCTCGTTGGGATTTTATAATGCTCAAAGTGGTGCTTTACAACAGGGCCCTCGCCTTCGTTTAATTCTATTTATAAAAATAATATTTTTATATAAAACGCCACGCTGATTTTGGACACGGGAAATGGTATGACTGACCGGAGATTTGACTTTGACCAGCTGTGGCTAGCTACATGTGTTCCGACGGAAAGTACAATCGACGCATGTGGTGTGGTGATGTTTGATCCATCGACCGGTCAGGGATAACTAAATTTATGATGACTGGCATTATCGTGGATCGGATCAACTTGGCAAATAAAACCTTACGACGCGTTTGGTTGGAGCTCAGGGTAACGTATTCACTGTTGTAATGAGAATACACTGTACTAGATTTGGAGTAAGTGATTACATGATGTGTTTGGTTCACGCAAAGGAATAGGAAACCATGGAGTGCCGTCGCCGGCCTCGTGGACGATGCCGGAGGACCGACCGCTTCTAGGGATGACTCTTGATAGAAAATGAGATCACCAGCCGTTCAGAACAACGCTACTGCTCACGGCAGCGAAGCGACATCGGCAGCGCTGCCCACAGTGGCGGCGAAGAGAGATCGGCGGCGGCGGCGAATGGAGATCAGCGGCGCATCTGGAGATCTGCAGCGCTTGGCGGCGGAGGCGACTGGCGCTCGGCGGCACTCAGCGACGGTGAATTGATACGGCGATGGTACTGCAAGTCGGTGCTGCTGCTTGGTCCTCGTGGTGAAGAAAACGATCAGGACGAGCCGTGTTATTCGATACCAGACTGTATCGGGTGTTTTCGGTTTGTTTTTTCCAACCGGGCTCACACCCCTTTCCATTAATTTTGCAATCAACGGAAATACATCAGTCTGTTTTTTTAACCAAGTCTGTTAAAGCACCAGGACGACTACTTGAACTAAAGGAGACTAAACCGAAGGATACGACTGACTGCAAAAGCAAAATGAGACTGAAAGGGGGAAGCGAGCTGGTGCATCATCAGGAAACCCACCGCATGATGATCCTCGAGCGGATCATCCGCCATGGGGCAAAAACCTGATGACACAAACAAGCCACAACCCAACTAAGGATAACTGATCCCAGGAAGAAACTACCAGAATACCTCGACGCCTAGCAAAATAAGACCAGGAAACAAAGGTCCAGCGGGCATCAAACCCCAGTGGATGATACGAGCAAAAAAGGAGACCCAAGTAGCGAACCCCAGCTAACCAATCTGGATCACATCCCTGTCCCCCAAGAGAAGCCTGTCTTGAGAGAAGGGTCTGTCCGCCAGTGCAGCAGCCACGTGCGCCAGCCTCTTCACGCCAGCTTGGAATTTCGCCTTGTCTTCAGCTTTGAGCAAACCTGCCCAATACAACACAAACGAGCAGGCAATGAAAACAGCCTCCAGGGGAGTATGAGCTACATAATTGTCAAAGGTAACTTTATTGCGGAGACACCAAATCCCCCAACATATGGCAGCAATGATCATCATATAGAATTGATCCCCTCCTGGGAAGAATCTATAGAACCATGCAAAGCTTTGCCAAAGAGATCGGGGACAACAGGAAACCCCAACTGTCATTCCCAGCACGCCCCAAACTGTGCGGACAAGCGGGCAGGTAAAAAATAAGTGGTTCGCAGTCTCTATATTTGTACAGAAGGAACACATAGGATTTCCAGGCCACTTCCGATTGCGCATATTGTCTCTCGTTAACACAGCATTCTGAAATAACTGCCATAAGAAGATTTTGATCTTCAATGGAACAGGGGCTTTCCAAACCCACTTATAATTGGGACCAGCCAGGTTTCTTTCCAGCCATTCATACATTGATTTAGTCATAAATTTCCCTTTACTACTAAAAGCCCATGAAACAGTATCTGGGTCATTATTCAGTGAGAGCTTTTTAGCCTCAATGACCATCCAAGTCCATTGCTCACCCAACACACCTGTCAATCTGCGTCTGAAATCTAGATCATAGCCCTTCGTTACCCAGGACGCAAGGGTACTTTCCTGATCATGGCAAATATTGAACAGGTCAGGGAATCGATCTTTCAAAATGGTGTTTTCTATCCACGGATCATGCCAGACCCTAGTCAGGTCACCACTATTGATGGTGACTTTCCACCAGCCATATATGAGTCCTTGACTTTCATGATAGCTTTCCAGCAAGGGGAGTCAGAAACACGACTTCGTATATTGGCTACTGTCTTGTTATTAAAGTATCTAGCTTTGACTATACGCTGCCACAAGCCATCGCTTGTTTCGAGCTTCCACCACCATTTAACAAGTAAGGCTACATTCTGTTTATGAAGGTCCTTAATACCCAGCCCCCCAATTTTCTTAGATCGACAAACTCTCGCCCATTTAACCATATGATATCCATGTTTCTTGTTCTTCCTCCTCCAAAAGAATCGTCTATGATGTTTATCCATTTTTTCAATAAAGGTTTTATTGAAAAGAAACATCGACAT
Organism: Aegilops speltoides; assembly: GCA_021437245.1. Classification (NCBI taxonomy): domain Eukaryota; kingdom Viridiplantae; phylum Streptophyta; class Magnoliopsida; order Poales; family Poaceae; genus Aegilops; species Aegilops speltoides. The sequence goes on from CM038141.1 coordinate 460,186,810, forward strand.
GAGATAAGATGGAACCCCATCAAGGCTGGAACTCAATAAAGTGAGTCTAGCCCCGGAAGAAGCCGCGTATGCCACCCAGGCATCAAGCTTTTTAATCAGTTTACCATCGAGGAAATCTAGATCCGCATTTTTGAGAGCGGAGTGTGTTACTGGGACCCCAAGGTATTTCATAGGTAATGTGCCCACTTGGCAACCAAACATATCAAAGTATACTAAATCAATATCATTATCTCCTCCGATACTAAAGATCTCACTTTTCTCAAAATTGATCTTCAAACCTGACATGAGTTCAAAGAGATAAAGCAAGAGCTTGACATTGATGGCTTTGTCGATATCATGTTCAAAACAAAGCACCGTGTCATCAGCGTACTGTAGGATGCGCACCCCATCCTCGATAAGATCAGCAGCTAACCCTTTAATAAGACCATTCTTTTGAGCTGTCAATACCATCTTAGTCAGGAAATCAGCCGCAAGATTAAAAAGAAAAGGGGAGTGAGGATCGCCCTGCCTCACCCCCTTAGCACTTTGGATATAAGGTCCTACCTCGTCATTTATCTTAACGCTAACCGTACCATTCATAAGAATTTGAGAAACCCACCCACACCACTTGGAGTTAAACCCACGTTTCACATGACAATCGAGTAAAAACTCCCAATTAACTTTGTCATAAGCTTTCTCAAAATCAAGCTTAAGTACTACTCCCACTTGTTTTTTGATATGAGTATAGTGCAAGATCTCATGCAAAGATAATATGCCATCAACTATATGTCTCCCTTTGATGAAGGCATTCTGTTGTATACTGAACAACTTATGTGCGTATTTGCTAGCCCTAATGTCCATGGCTTTGGTGAGTAGTTTGTAAGGGCATCGCAACAAACAAATAGGTCTATACTGCTGAATTCTGTTGGCCTCTGACGACTTGGGCAACAGAGTTATAATGCCATAATTCAGTCTCTGTACATCAAGTTTACCCTCATAAAACCACTCAAACATGCACATTAGATCCGGGGAAACTACCTCCCAGCAATGTTGATAAAACTCAACAGGGATGTCGTCCGGTCCAGGGGCACGGTTAGATTTCATGTCAAACAAAGCCTTTTTGATCTCCTCAAGCAAGAAAGGACGGATCAAGTCATCATTGTCATCAGGAGTGATTTTTTCTTCCCGAGACCATAACGTTGCATCTATCTGACAGAGGTTGCCAGGAGCCGGTCCAAAGAGGTTTTTATAATATTCAGTAGCATGAGCTAATAAGTTTTTGGTTCCTTCAATGGTCACTGATCCGCACTCAAGGGATATCATGGAATTTTTCCTACGACGCCCATTGGCTACCTTATGGAAGAAATCAGTGTTATTGTCCCCTTTCAAAAGCCACCTCTCATTAGAGAATTTGTGCCAATAAAGCTCCTCTTCAACATACATCTCATTAAGTTCAACCAGGATGTCAAGTTTCCTAGTGTAGGCTTCCCCACATAGACCAACCTCCTCCTCTAGTTTTTCCGGTTCCTGAAGCTCAAGCTTAATAATCCTCTTTCTAATTTTGTTATGACCAAACAGATTAGATCCCCATCCTTTAAAGAATTTTTTGAACCTCTTCAACTTAATGTTCAAAGAGTCGATGGGATTGATAGTATAAACTAGCCTTGACCATATCTCAGATACCAGGGGAAGGAAATCTGGATTCTTAAGCCAGGCATTATCAAATCTAAAACACCTATTACCTGGTGCTCTAGAAGAGGCTCTCCCTCCATCCACAAGTAGGGGGTTGTGATCAAAAATTTCCTTGACCAACTTATTTACTGATGCAAGGGGGTATAGATCTTCCCATTCAGGAGACATAAGGGCTCTATCCAATTTTTCCAAAGTTGGGTTTTCCTGTTTATTGGACCAGGTATAACAACCACCTGACATATGAATTTCTCTCAACCCAAGTAGGTGAATGACAGAATTGAACACTTCAGAGAAGTGGGATATGGCTGTTTTTTTATTTTTCTCTCCACTGTGACGGATGATATTAAAGTCCCCCCCAACCAAATATGGCATGTTAGTATTATGGCACATATAAGACAGCTCTGCGATGAATTTAGGTTCATGTTCATCATGAGCAGCACCATATACAATCATCAAAGACCAACTATAGTTTTTGATCTTATCAAATAGATGTAACTGCAGGATATATTTACCATGCCTAGTTGCAAGTATATCAAAGTTATCTTTACTAATCCCACAAAGAATCCCTCCAGACTTCCCCCTAGAAGGGGTCCATTCCCAATGAAACTTCTGTCTCGGGTCAAGCTTCCTAAAAAAGGATGGCTTATATGTCCCTTTCATAGTCTCTTGTAACCCAATAAAATCAATCCCATTGACACTAATCATATCCGTGAGACAGGTAGACATGCCTTTCTTACCTGCCCCCCTGCAATTCCAAAAAATGCCTTTCATTTATATCGTTCGGGTTTATCCTTAAACCTGGTAGGTCTGCCAGGGTCCATAGCAGCCCTACCCTCTCCTTTTTTCATTTGACTTCTTGTCATAGGCCTAACAGATTTATTAGGGGATATAGTCACTACTGATCTTTTGCGGTAATTTTTCTTTTTCTTTTGTCTTGACTGAACAAGGATAAAAGGTTCCTCACTATCCTTATTGTCGTCATCCCAAGTTAAAGAAAGAGGTATATCATTACCCATCCCATCATTGATAGTTATCTTAGGGGGATTCACATCATTATTTTTATCATGCAAAAGATTTCTAGAAAGTTCAAGTTCACGAAGAGTATCTATAGCAGCAAAATTATCATCTGGAATTTGCACCCCCATTAATGAGGCACGCAGAATAATGGTAGAATCAGACAAAACAGAAAACTGGTTTTTCGAGTTTGGTATTTTCATACCTTCTGCGTCTCGCTTCCTCATCCTGTTGGTGGCCACCTCCTCTACTTTTTCCAGTTTCTGCATCTATCTACGAGGGACATATCCCTCACAAATCATTTTATCATGAGTTGGTGACCCAGATGGGGACTCAACTGTATAAGTGCTACAGTTTTCTCCCCCTTCCATAGACCCTTCCTCGAGAGGAACAAGGTGAGGCAGGGATGGCCATGTGACATAATCTGCCAAAGGAGAAATAATACCCCCATAAGTTGTATCATCATACTGAAGATAAAGAGGTGAGGGGGGGAACAGGAGTCAAAATTCCCCAAGCACCTTTACGAACATCAACATCATGGGTGGGAGATCCAGATATCTCATCCTTTTCCATCTCCTCATGGTTTATTTCACAAGTAACATCCCCATTTTGAGGATCACAATAAGACATTTTTTTCATTAGCATGTTCTCTAGCCATGGTTTCGATAAGCAGCTCCGTATGATTGCCCTCATCACTTTCCTCTTCTTCTTCACTCTCAGCAACAGCAGCCAACCTCTGCCCCCTTTGTCATAGTTCTGGGATGAATAAGTACCAACCATGGAAGCACTTGTTTCCCCTTGCCCAGTAGAGTCAGCAGGATAAGATCCCATCCTTGCTTTCTTGGGGAAGGAAGGAGATGCACTGCTGTCAACCGCAATGGAGGAGTGGGTTTTGTTAGCCCCTGATGTTACAATTTTCTCAACTTCATAAAAGAAGTCATAATATTGCTCTCCAAGCATTCCTTCAGCCGAAGGGGGAATTCTCTCCACCTCTCTGCACCCAAGTAAAATCCTGACATATTCAGGCTTATGTATAGTAGATTCATCAACCTCCAGTGTTATCCCTACCAGAGCCCCAGCATAAGCCGCATGTTCAGTACACCTTTTTTCTATAGGGATGTTACGAACCCTCATCCAAGCTTTTTCCAATATTCCTTTGGCCCCTATAGATGCAGTCCAGGGTGTAATGCAAACCACAACAGCCCCCTCCATCAAAGGCATTTCCCATAACAGCATGCCCTCTCAACCTCACTAGCATTAGGAAAACGCATCACAAACTTGTTAGGGCCAATGGAACGAGCCGTACATCGCCATTTCTTCTTACCAGGCTTTTTTGCAAAGATGGCATTAAATTCATGTTCAATCTCTTTCACAGATGCAACCCCCTCCACAATAGTGATAACTACATTGTTAGTTTTTTCTATACTCTGCTTAGCGGTGCACATATCAGGAATATAGAAAAAACCCTGGCCAGGCGACTGGAATCCGCACATGAGTGGAACGCATTCCCAAGGCCTCAGAGTTTGACATAATTGAGCCATATGACCTAGCTTATTGCATTTCTCACAACGGATAGTAGGGCAGCGAGGAGCGAAATGACCTGAGAGGGAGCAGTTGATGCAGATCTCGTTGGTGCTTTTGGTTGCAGCTTGGCCAGTCGGTGGAGGTGGAGGTGGGGGATGTGGAGGTGGCTCCTTGGCACCTGTCGTCGTCTCCTTGGCCGCTCCGCTCATGGCCCGCGCGGCAGCTTCCCATCTATCCCCGACCTCGCCACCGCCAGATCTCGAGCTCCTAGTCGCCGGTGGTGGTAGATCTGGCCGCTGCCAAACCATATGGCGAGGCTGATTTGGCAGCGGAGCCTTGCGCCCCCCGTCAAATCCGCCCCGCGCCATGTTGTCCCGCCACCCTCCGGATCTCCCTCCGCCGCGCTCCCCCATCGCTTCTCGCCGCGCACCACCGGCCCGCTCCGCCGTAGCGACCTGGGCGAAGGATCGTCTCCGCCGGCCTTGCCGCGCCACCAGCCGAAGGATTCGCGCGGGGGGTAGTTGGGAGGGCAAACCCTAGCACGCTCCCACAGATGCCCGAAGAGGAAGGCGAGATGTGCGTCTCGTGCGCTCGTGGTGGCGGTAGGTGGGGAAAATGGTGCGTTCCCTCCCCCCCCCCCCCGCCTCCCCGTCTCCATATGGTTCCGCCCCAGGGTCGGGGTGGGGTCCCCCATGGTGATCTGCTCCCACGTGTCGCCCATCTGCCATTGACGGGCGGTGGGTAGGGCTCTGGACACCCTCGACACGGGTCGGTGCGAATGCCTGATGGCCTGTCCATCTCCCGTGTACCGCGCCTCGATCTGTCCCGTATGCCGCGCTCGCAGGAGATGACCACGTCGCCGGTAATCGCTCCCGGATCCTTGCAAAATGACACGGCAGAGAGATGACGTCACCGATGTCGATGTGTTCCCCAACGGGAAGAAACCGCGGGTCGACCGTAACCCCGCGCTCGTTGATCAGCACGAGACGGAGCGCGTCTCGGCGTAGAATCAACTTGCCATCGCGGAACGTGAGCGTATGCATTTGTAGATCGGCGGCGTATAGAACGCGCCATCACTCGTCAGACGTGCGAGACGAGGACGCCATCACTCCGTCGGTGTCTTCGGTTTGTTGAAGGACGGTTTACGATTACACGCGAACTGAAACCGACGAAGTCGAAACAAACGCAGGTAACGTAATTATGTAATCATGAGCCACAGTATTCGGGAGATACCGAAAAAGGGTTTCCCCCCGCTTTGTATACAAAGCACCAACACCGATACAAAGGAATGCTCGGGAGAAAAGCACAACAAGCCCAAAGGAAAGAGAAAGAACAAAGAAGAAGAAAGAAATGCCAACAACGGCAGCTCGACAAAGCGCGGATGACCCGCCATCGCTGCGCCCTCCGAAATTGACCCACCACAGACCTAGGCTCAGACCCACCGCGTACCAAGCAGCACCTCCAGCAAGAGATGCGACGTCGACGACGCTGCTACCCGGACGTGTCCTAGGGATTACCCCGGCACGCGAAAGGAAGTGGGGGATAGATCATCCGACACCCTCCAAGAAGGGATGGTGGCAACCGCAGGTGTCACCGCAACGGAGCCGGAAGAGAACCGGCAAGGGATTTCTCCCACACTCCAAACCCCACCGCCCAACCAGGCCGGAGACAACCAGCCACCTCGCCACCCACCAACATGCGCCACCGCGGTCTTGACGCCACCCACGCCGCCTCACCGAGATCACCAGCACGAGGCCAAGAGGATGGAGAGAGACGCACGAGGCGACAGGAGCAGCGGCACCGGAGCCACGCGGGAGGAAACTACCTCCACCACCGTCGTACGGGAGGCCCAAGTCTCAGGCACTGTCGTGGTCGCCGTCCGGGCGCAGCAGCAGGGCATACCAGGCCACCCCTGGCCCGGCCAGGCCCGATTTTGGCCCGTAAAGCCCCGCCGGCCACGCTGCGGCAGGGCGGCACCAGCGCCGCCAGCATCCACCTGTCCATCCCCGCTCCCCTGCCTCCCGGAAGCCACACCGATGACCCTCCCCGCCGCCGGCCCGCCCAGACCCAGATGGGGCCCAAAGGGCCCAGATCTGCCCGAAGGCCGCCGCCGCCACCCGCCGCCGCTGGGAGCACCTCAGCGCCGCACCGCCCAGCCGGGCGACCAGCGAGGGGAAAGGCGATGGCCGCCGCCGCCGATGCCGCCGGGCCAGCCCGTCGCCGGACGACAGCGGCGGCGGCAAGGAGAGAGGGGTGGGGGAGGGGGAGGGGCGGAGGCGCGACCGGTCGCCCGCGGGGGACGACGCGGTCGGGGGGGGCCGTATTCGGGAGATAGCGAAAATGTCACGAACCAAACGCGTCGTTAATCTTCAGCAGTATGTCCATAGCTATATGCACATAACTCGCATATGTTCAGGCCAAATAACTTGCTTGTTTCTAGTGTGTTAATGTTGGTTAGACGGCGCGGTGGATGTCGCGTCCGACCCTTGATCATGCACACACGTACAGGGATACATGCATGCTCGGTTCGGCAATGGATGAGGTGCAGCACATATATAAAAACTCACATGCGTGCGTGCACCTGCAAACCTGAACTACGTACGTACGTACCATTTCGACGTACTACATGTTGCACGCACGCTTTAACCGACGTCAAGCTGTGCATGTAACGCCGTGGCGCCTTAGAGCATCTCTAGCTACGTCCCCAAAAGGCCCTCAGGCCAATTTTTAGCGTCGGCGCTGAAAAAACGGTCAAGTCGCGTCCCCAAACCCAATTTTCGTCGGTTAGACCCGAAACTGGCGCCGGCGAACCTAGGACGAACCCGGCACGCTGGGGGGCGCCTAGGGGCGTCGGAAGAATCGATTTTGGTGCGAAAGAATGGAGGGCCAGCCGAATCAGCGACCCCCCGTGCATCGTCGTCCTCATCGCCTCGGTTTCCCGCGGGGAATCACTGCCAAGGCTGCAGCCGGTCAACCTTCCATTGATTCCTCACGGGCGGCGCAGTGCGGCGATGCGCCGCCTCCCGCCACGCGTACACACGTTTGCCGCCCCCCTCCCTCGCTGGTGGACGCACTCGCCCGCAGCCCCCCTGTCTCGCCGCTGCCGCCCTCCCTTCCCCTCTCTCCCCGTCTAGCCACTGCGTGCACGCCCTGCCGATGGGAGAGCAGTTGATGGATGATCACTAGGCAACTCTATAGAAAGCTTGCTATTTTGCCTAATCTAACTTTTCCCGTTCTCCTGTGGGCATTCCTGTTCTTTCTTGAGTAACCCAAGAAAGTGTGGGTGCAAGGACAACTAGTGGTACGTAAGGCCACACAACCATAAGAAGATGTTGTTGCATCTTCAGGTCGGCAATGATCAGATTGATGGCGCGTCTGCTTTCTTTTCCACGGTTATGGGGTACGTTGTCTCTGTGTAGATGTACTTTGGGGTAGGGTCTGATCTGTTGTGGGCCATGAGTGAATCAATCATACTCCCTTTGAACAAATCACCATGATACCAAACGGATCCATCGGTTTTATTAGTCTTGTGGTCAACTCTCTAGAGGCTTCTTTGTCTCTCCAACACCCATGAAAAAGGACTGTAAAGATAAGATGTGACTAGCCACTGATTAGCGTTCTTTTTCGGCGAGATGCAGTATGTTAGCAAGGCTTTTGCCTTCAAATTGCATTGTAACTAAATTTAGAGAAGACCACATATTTCATGCATTTGAGGGAGACTTCAGAGGGGGGACACATCAGATCATCTACATGTGTGCCACACATATCGAAGACCAAAGAGGAAGTTCCTGACATTGCACATGATATTACAAGCACTCAGTCGAAAAAGTGGATTAATATCATTGAGATGTGAGCTCAGCTTCCACATTCTACAATTCCCTAAGTGGAATCAGGTTAATTTTCTATGGGGCAAATACTTTTTGTGGTAGTGTTTTCTAGTGCATGTGACAAGATCGAGCATGCATGATAGTGTTATATATCACATTATTCTAACAGAGGACCATGTTGTGCATGTGAATTAGCTTGATATGCTGGTCATTTGGATTAGTTTAGTGGTTGCTTGTGCTGATTCGTAGACATACTACAAGAAAAAGAGGTTGGCCAACTCGATCGATAACCGACAAAGGGAAACTCCTGACCATGTGAACTGATTATAGTTCCTAAACCAAGTGAAAAAATTATATCTTGCCATCATATAAACTTATAAATTATTAGATCGATGATCCGTCCAACTACATAACAAATTTGTCGTCAAGATTTCATGAATGTGCTTGTGTATGTAACCCGTGAACCGGATTGACTATTTCTAACGATGAGAATCAGATTGTCATTGATATCTTGTCGTATGCAAGCATGATAAACAAGGTTCCAAGTGTCACAACTCAACCACGCCATATATTTAACGGTCCCACAATTCTCCACTACTTGTTTAGATTCATGAAATTCTCTAGCAAGTTGGTCCATGAGATGTGAGCAGTGAGCTCACCTTCCCCATTCTATAATTCCCTAAGTGGAATCGGGTTAATTATCTATCGGGCAGATACGTTTTGTGGTAGTTTTTCTCTGGTGCATGTCACATGAGCATGCATGCATGATAATTCTATATATCGTACTTACTGTGAGAATTGAGGCAGAAGCGTATGCAGTTAAGAAGGGACGCGTGCATGTTATATAGAGAACAAGATTACACAGTGTTGGGGAACGTAGTAATTTCAAAAAATTTCCTACGCACACGCAAGATCATGGTGATGCATAGCAACGAGAGGTAAGAGTGTTGTCTACGTACCCTCGTAGACCGAAGCGGAAGCGATCACAACATAGAGGAAGTAGTCGTACGTTCTCCTCGCGATCCAACCGATCCCAGCGCCATTACTCGGCGCCTCGAGTTCTTGACACACGACAGCTCGGTGGCGCCCTCGGGCTCCGATCCAGCAAAGCTCCGGGAGAGAGAGTTCCGTCGACGACGGCGTGGACGATCTTGATGTTCTACCAACGAGGGCTTCGCCTAAGCACCGCTACAATATGACCGAGGTGGATTATGGTGGAGGGGGCACCAGACACGGCTAAGGAACGATCTCAAGGATCAACTTGTGTGTTCTAGGGTGCCCCCTGCCCCGTGATATAAAGGAGCAAGGGGAGGGCCGGCCCCCTAGAGGGCGCGCCAGGGGGGGAGTCCTCCTCCTAGTGGGAGTAGGACTCCCTTTCCTAGTCCAACTAGGAAGGAGGAAGGGGGAAGGAAGGAGAGGGAGAGGGAGAGGGAAAGGGGCCGCCCCCTCCTTGTCCTATTCGGACTCCCCATGGGGGCGCCACCTCCTGGCGCAGCCCTCTCTCTCCCCTCTTGGCCCATTAAGGCCCATTACTTCCCCGGGGGGTTCCGGTAACCCCTCCGGCACTCCGGTTTTCTCCGGAAACTTCCGGAACCTTTCCGGTGTCCGAATATAGCCGTCCAATATATCAATCTTTATGTCTTGACCATTTCGAGACTCCTCGTCATGTCCGTGATCACATCCGGGACTCCGAACTCCTTCGGTACATCAAAATACACAAACTCATAATATAACCGTCATCGAAACCTTAAGCGTGCGGACCCTACGGTTCGAGAACAATGTAGACATGACCGAGACACGTCTCCGGTCAATAACCAATAGCGGGACCTGGATGCCCATATTGGCTCCTACATATTCTCGAAGATCTTTATCGGTCGACCGCATAACAACATACATTGTTCCTTTGTCATCGGTATGTTACTTGCCCGAGATTCGATCGTCGGTATCCAATACCTAGTTTAATCTCGTTACCGCAAGTCTCTTTACTCGTTCCGTAATACATCATCTCACAGCTAACTCATTAGTTGTAATGCTTGCAAGGCTTAAGTGATGTGCATTACGAGAGGGCCCAGATACCTCTCCGACAATCGGAGTGACAAATCATAATCTCAAATCGCCAACCCAACATCGCCTTTGGAGACACTGTAGTACTCCTTTATAATCGCCCAGATTCGTTGTGACGTTTGGTAGTACCAAAGTGTTCCTCCGTAAACGGAGTTGCATAATCTCATAGTTATAGGAACATGTATAAGTCATGGATAAAAGCAATAGCAACATACTAAACGATCGGGTGCTAAGCTAATGGAATGGGTCATGTCAATCAGATCATTCAACTAATGATGTGACCTTGTTAATCAAATGACAACTCCTTTGTCTATGGTTACGAAACTTGACCATCTTTGATTAACAAGCTAGTCTAGTAGAGGCATACTAGTGACACTCTGTTTGTCTATGTATTCACACATGTATTATGTTTCCGGTTAATACAATTCTAGCATGAATAATAAATATTTATCATGATATGTAAGGAAATAAATAATAACTTTATTATTGCCTCTAGGGCATATTTCCTTCAGTCTCCCACTTGCACTAGAGTCAATAATCTAGTTCACATCGCCATGTGATTTACCAGCAATAGTTCACATCACCATGTGATTAACACCCATAGTTCACATCGATATGTGACCAACACTCAAAGGGTTTACTAGAGTCAGTAATCTAGTTCACATCGCTATGTGATTAACACCCAAAGAGTACTAAGGTGTGATCATGTTTGCTTGTGAGATAATTTTAGTCAACGGGTCTGTCATGTTCAGATCCGTAAGTATTTTGCAAATTTCTATGTCAACAATACTCCGCACGGAGCTACTCTAGCTAATTGCTCACACTTTCAATATGTATCTAGACCGAGACTTAGAGTCATCTAGATTGGTGTCAAAACTTGCATCGACGTAACCCTTTACGATGAACCTTTTGTCACCTCCATAATCGAGAAACATATCCTTATTCCACTAAGGATAATTTTTGACCGCTGTCCAGTGATCTACTCCTAGATCACCATTGTACTCCCTTGCTTAACTCAGTGGTAGGGTATGCAATAGATCTGGTACACAGCATGGCATACTTTATAGAACCTATGGCTGAGGCATAGGGAATGACTTTCACTCTCTTTCTATCTTCTGTCGTGGTCGGGTTTTGAGTCTTACTCAATTTCACATCTTGTAACACAGGCAAGAACTCTTTCTTTGACTGTTCCATTTTGAACTACTTCAAAATCTTGTCAAGGTATGTACTTATTGAAAAAAAACTTATCAAGCGTCTTGATCTATCTCTATAGATATTGATGCTCAATATGTAAGCAGCTTCACCGAGGTCTTCCTTTGAAAAACTCCTTTCAAACACACCTTTGTGCTTTACAGAATAATTCTACATTATTTCTGATCCACAATATGTCATACATATACTTATCAGAAATGCTGTAGTGCTCCCACTCACTTTCTTATAAATACAGGCTTCACCGCAAGTCTGTATAAAACTATATGCTTTGATCAACTTATCAAAGCGTGTATTCCAACTCCGAGACGCTTGCACCAGTCCATAGATGGATCGCTGGAACTTGCATATTTTGTTAGCTCCCTTTGGATCAATAAAACTTTCTGGTTGCATCATATACAACTCTTCTTTAATAAATCCATTAAGGATTGCAGTTTTATTTATCCATTTGCCAGATTTCATAAAATGCGGCAATTGCTAACATGATTCGGACAGACTTAAGCATAGAGTGAGAAACTCTCATCGTAGTCAACACCTTGAACTTGTCGAAAACCTTTTGCGACAATTCTAGCTTTGTAGATAGTAACACTACTATCAGCGTCCGTCTTTCTCTTTGAAGATCCATTTATTCTCTATTGCTTGCCGACCCTCGGGCAAGTCAACCAAAGTCCACACTTCGTTTTCATACATGGATCCCATCTCAGATTTCATGGCTTCCAGCCATTTTGCGGAATCTGGGCTCACCATCGCTTCTTCATAGTTCGTAGGTTCGTCATGATCTAGTAGCATGACTTCCAGAATAGGATTGCCGTACCACTCTGGTGCGGATCTCACTCTGGTTTACCTACGAGATTCGGTAGTGACTTGATCTGAAGTTACATGATCATCATCATTAGCTTCCTCACTAATTGGTGTAGTAGTCACAAGAACAGATTTCTGTGATGAACTACTTTCCAAGAAGGTACAATTACCTTATCAAGTTTTCTACTTTCCTCCCACTCACTTCTTTCGAGAGAAACTCCTTCTCTAGAAAGGATCCATCTTTAGCAACGATTTTGCCTTCGGATCTGTGATAGAAGGTGTACCCAACAATCTCCTTTGGGTATCCTATGAAGACGCATTTCTCCGATTTGGTTCGAGCTTATCATGATGAAACCTTTTCACATAAGCATCGCAACTCCAAACTTTAAGAAACAACAACTTTGGTTTCTTGCCAAACCACAGTTCATATGGTGTCGTCTCAACGGATCTAGATGGTGCCCTTTTTAACGTGAATGCAGCTGTCTCTAATGCATAACCCCAAAACGATAGTGGTAGATCGGTAAGAGACATCATAGATCGCACTATATCTAATAAAGTACGGTTATGATGTTCGGACACACCATTACACTGTGGTGTTCCAGGTGGCGTGAGTAGTGAAACTATTTCACATTGTTTTAACTGAAGGCCAAACTCGTAACTGAAATATTTTACCTCTGCGATCATATCGTAGAAACTTTTATTTTCTTGTTACGATGATTCTCTACTTCACTCTGAAATTCTTTGAACTTTTCAAACGTTTCAGACTTATGTTTCATCAAGTAGACATACCCATATCTGCTCAAATCATCTGTGAAGGTCAGAAAATAATGATAATTGTCGCGAGCCTTAATATTCATTGGACCACATACATCAGTATGTATGATTTCCAACAAATCTGTTGCTCGCTCCATTGTTCCGGAGAACGGCGTTTTAGTCATCTTGCCCATGAGGCATGGTTCTCAAGCATCAAGTGATTCCAAAAGCCCATCAACATGGAGTTTCTTCATGCGCTTTATACCAATATGACTTAAACGGCAGTGCCACAAATAGGTTGCACTATCATTATTAACTTCGCATCTTTTGGTTTCAATATTATGAATATGTGTATCACTACGATCGAGATCCAACAAACCATTTTTGTTGGTGTGTATGACCATAGAAGGTTTTATTCATGTAAACAGAACAACAATTGTTCTCTAACTTAAATGAATAACCGTATTGCAATAAACATGATCAAATCATATTTATGCTCAACGCAGACACCAAATAACACTTATTTAGTTTCAACACTAATCCCGAAAGTATAGGGAGAGTGCGATGATGATCATATCAACCTTGGAACTACTTCCAACACACATCGTCACTTCACCCTTAACTAGTCTCTGTTCATTCTGCAACTCCCGTTTCGAGTTACTACTCTTAGCAACTGAACCAGTATCAAATACCGAGGGGTTGCTATGAACACTAGTAAAATACACATCAATAATCTGTATATCCAATATACCTTTGTTCACTTTGCCATCCTTCTTATCCGCCAAATACTTGGGGTAGTTCCGCTTCAAAGGACCAGTCCTTTGCGGTAGAAGCACTTAGTCTCGTGGATTAGGACCAGACTTGGGCTTCTTCACTTGAGCAACAACTTGCTTGCCGTTCTTCTTGAAGTTCCCTTCGCCCTTTGCCCTTTTCTTGAAACTAGTGACCTTGTCAACCATCAACACTTAATGTTTTTCTTTGATTTCTACCTTCGCCGATTTTAGCATCGCGAAGAGCTTGGGAGTAGTTTCCGTTATCCCTTGCATATTATAGTTCATCACGAAGTTCTACTAACTTGGTGATGGTGACTAGAGAATTCTGTCAATCACTATCTTATCTGGAAGATTAACTCCCACTTGATTCAAGCGATTGTAGTACTCAGACAATCTGAGTATGTGCTCACTGACAGACCCATTCTCTTCCATCTTGCAGCTATAGAACTTATTGGAGACTTCATATCTCTCAATCCGGGCATTCTGTTGGAATATCAACTTCAACTCCTGGAACATCTCATATGCTCCATGACGTTCAAAACATCGTTGAAGACCCGGTTCTAAGCTGTAAAGCATGGCACATCGAACTATAGAGTAGTCATCATCTTTGCTCGCCAGACGTTCTTAACGCCGTCGGTTAGATCAGCAGCAGGTTCGCACCCAGCGGTGCATCCAGACGTAACTCTTACGTGCAGCAATGAGGATAATCCTCGAGTTACGGACCCAGTCCGTGTAATTGCTACCATCATATTTCAACTTTGCTTTCTCAAGGAACGCATTAAAATTTAACGGAACAACAAAGACGAGCCATCTATCTACAAACAAACATAGACAAGCAAGATACTATCGGTACTAAGTTCATGATAAATTTAAGTTCAATTAATCATATTACTTAAGAACTCCCACTTATACAGACATCTCTCTAGTCATCTAAGTGATCACGTGATCCAAATCAACTAAACCATAACCGATCATCACGTGAGATGGAGTAGTTTTCAATGGTGAACATCTTATGTTGATCATATCTACTATATGATTCACGCCGACCTTCGGTCTCCGTGTTCCGAGGCCATATCTGCATATGCTAGGCTCGTCAAGTATAACTCGAGTATTCTGCGTGTGCAAAACTGGCTTGCACCCGTTGTAGATGGACGAGAGCTTATCACACCCGATCATCACGTGGTGTCTGGGCACGACGAACTTTGGCAACGGTGCATACTCAGGGAGAACACTACTTGATAATTTTAGTGAGAGATCATCTTAAAATGCTACCGTCAATCAAAGGAAGATAAGATGCATAAAGGATAAACATCACATGCAATCAATATAAGTGATATGATATGGCCATCATCATCTTGTGCTTGTGATCTCCATCTCCGAAGCACCGTCGTGATCACCATCGTCACCGGCGCGATACCTTGATCTCCATCGTAGCATCGTTGTCGTTTACGCCATCTATTGCTTCTACGACTATCGCTACTGCTTAGTGATAAAGTAAAGCAATTACAAGGCGTTTGCATTTCATACAATAAAGCGACAACCATATGGCTCCAGCCAGTTGCCGATAACTTCGGTTACAAAACATGATCATCTCATACAATAAAATATAGCATCACGTCTTGACCATATCACATCACAACATGCCCTACAAAAACAAGTTAGACGTCCTCTACTTTGTTGTTGCAAATTTTACGTGGCTGCTACGGGCTTAAGCAAGAACCAATCTCACCTCGCATCAAAACCACAACGATATTTCACAAATAGACTCCGTTTAACCTTCTCAAGGACCGGGCGTAGCCACACTCAGTTCAACTAAAGTGAGAGAGACAGACACCCGCCAGCCACCTTTAAGCACGAGTGCTCGTAACGGTGAAATCAGTCTCGCGTAAGCGTCTGGCGTAATGTCGGTCCGGCCGCTTCATCTCACAATACTGCTGAACCAAAGTATGACATGCTGGTAGGCAGATGACTTGTATCGTCCACAACTCACTTGTGTTCTACTCGTGCAAAACATCAAACCATAAAACCTAGGCTCGGATGCCACTTGTTGGGGAACGTAGTAATTTCAAAAATTTCCTACGCACACGCAAGATCATGGTGATGCATAGCAACGAGAGGTAAGAGTGTTGTCTCGTACCCTCGTGAGACCGGGCGGAAGCGATCACAACATAGAGGAAGTAGTCGACGTTCTCCTCGCGATCCAACCGATCCCAGCAGCCGTTACTCGGCGCCTCGAAGTTCTTGACACACGTACAGCTCGGTGGCGCCCTCGGGCTCCGATCCAGCAAAGCTCCGGAGAGAGAGTTCCGTCAAGACGACGGCGTGGTGACGATCTTGATGTTCTACCGACGCAGGCTTCGCCTAAGCACCGCTTCTGATATGACCGAGGTGGATTATGGTGGAGGGCCACCGACACGGCTAAGGAACGATCTCAAGGATCAACTTGTGTGTTCTAGGGTGCCCCCTGCCCCGTATATAAAGGAGCAAGGGGAGGGCGGCCGGCCCTAGAGGGCGCCAAGGGGGGAGTCCTCCTCCTAGTGGGAGTAGGACTCCCTTTCCTAGTCCAACTAGGAAGGAGGAAGGGGAAGGAAGGAGAGGAGAGGAGAGGGAAGGGGGCGCGCCCCCTCCTTGTCCTATTCGGACTCCCCATGGGGCGCCACCTCTGGCGCAGCCCTCTCTCCCCCTCTTGGCCCATTAAGGCCCATTACTTCCCGGGGTTCCGGTAACCCCTCCCAACTCCGGTTTTCTCCGAAACTTCCGGAACATTTCCGTGTCCGAATATAGCCGTCAATATATCAATCTTTATGTCTCGACCATTTCGAGACTCCTCGTCATGTCCGTGATCACATCCGGGACTCGAACTCCTTCGTACATCAAAATACACAAACTCATAATATAACCGTCCATCGAAACCTTAAGCGTGCGGACCCTACGGTTCGAGAACAATGTAGACATGACCGAGACACGTCTCGGTCAATAATCAATAGCGGGACCTGGATGCCCATATTGGCTCCTACATATTCTCGAAGATCTTTATCGGTCGACCGCATAACAACATCGTTGTTCCTTTGTCATCGGTATGTTACTTGCCCGAGATTCGATCGTCGGTATCCAATAACTAGTTTAATCTCGTTATCGACAAGTCTCTTTACTCGTTAAGTAATACATCATCTCACAGCTAACTCATTAGTTGTAATGCTTGCAAGGCTTAAGTGATGTGCATTACCGAGAGGGCCCAGAGATACCTCTCCGACAATCGGAGTGACAAATCCTAATCTCAAATCGCCAACCCAACATCGCCTTTGGAGACACTGTAGTACTCCTTTATAATCACCCAGTTACGTTGTGATGTTTGGTAGTACCCAAAGTGTTCCTCCGGTAAACGGGAGTTGCATAATCTCATAGTTATAGGAACATGTATAAGTCATGGATAAAAGCAATAGCAACATACTAAACGATCGGGTGCTAAGCTAATGGAATGGGTCATGTCAATCAGATCATTCAACTAATGATGTGACCTTTATAATCAAATGACAACTCCTTTGTCTATGGTTAGGAAACTTGACCATCTTTGATTAACAAGCTAGTCTAGTAGAGGCATACTAGTGACACTCTGTTTGTCTATGTATTCACACATGTATTATGTTTCCGGTTAATACAATTCTAGCATGAATAATAAATATTTATCATGATATGTAAGGAAATAAATAATAACTTTATTATTGCCTCTAGGGCATATTTCCTTCACACAGGAGGTTAGGTGGTTAGGGCTGTGGATTGATCTACATGTAAACTAGCTAAGCCGGCGGCTCAATCTCAACAGCCCTGACCTATCCTAACACAATTACAACAAACACACACACGCAATCTATAGCTAGATACGGTTTATAGATACACCGTATTATACAATGCTTGACACTACCCCTCAATCACAACTTATCTAAGTTGAGATTGTGTCGAAAAGCCTCCAGCTGCCTCAAAGAAAGGGGTTTACTAAACCCATCTGCAACCTGATCGCCTGTAGGCACAAACCGAACATTGAGTAGTTTATTTGCTGCCCGTTCGCGAACAAAGTGATAGTCGATCTCTATATGCTTTGTTCGAGCATGAAAGACAGGATTAGCTGTCAAATACGTGGCACCAAGATTGTCACACCAAAGGGACGCAGCGCGAGGATGAGGAAGAACCAATTCTGTCAACATATTCTGCACCCAAATTACTTCAGCAGTGGCATTAGCGAGAGCTTTATACTCAGCCTCTGTGCTAGACCTGGACACAGTAGCTTGCTTGCGAGCACTCCAGGAAACTAAGTTGTTCCCAAGAAAGACTGCAAATCCACCCGTGGAGCGTCTATCATCAGGGCAGCCTGCCTAATCAGCATCAGAAAAAGCACTGACAAGCATGGAATCGGATTTGCAAAGCTTGAGACCAAGGCCTGGCGTCCCTTGAAGATATCTAAGGATCCGTTAACTGCAATCCAATGAACAGAAGTAGGAGCATGTAAAACCGATGCACCTTATTAACTGCATAGGAGATATCAGGCCGAGTCAAGGTAAGATACTGCAGGGCTCCCACCACACTCCTGTACCGAGTGGAATCTTCTGACAGAAGAGGTTCTCCATCATGAAGTGACAACTTCTCAGTGAGAGCAAGAGGTGTAGACGAAGGTTTACAACCTTTCATCCCTATGCGCTGAAGTATTTCTTGGACATATTTTTCCTGTGTCAACAAAAGACCACTTGCAACCGGCTTAACTTCAATGCCAAGAAAAAAAATGCAAAGGCCCTAGATCTTTGAGTGCAAAGTCCATGCGCAAGTCCTTAAGAAGGGCCTCAACTGCTGAAGGAGAGGAGCTAGTAACAACAATATCGTCAACATAAATAAGCATGAAGATAATAACACCATGCCGACGATATAAAAACAGCGAAGTATCCCCTTTGGATGCAACAAAACCAAGAGACTGCAATTTGGAATATAGCCGATAGTACCAAGCTCGAGGTGCCTGTTTCAAACCATGTAGAGCTTTGTCAAGCTTGCAAACATAATGTGGCGAGCTTGAACTTTCATACCCAGGAGGTTGCCTCATAAAAACTTCCTCTTCCAGAACACCATGCAAAAACGCGTTCTTAACATCTAGTTGTTGAATGCACCAGTTTCGAGAGACTGCAACGGAGAGTATTAACCGGATGGTGGCAGCCTTTACTACTGGACTAAAAGTGTCCTCGTAGTCAAGTCCATACCTTTGCTTGAACCCTTTGGCAACCAAACAAGCCTTGTACCTGTCAATGGTGCCATCAGATCTTCGCTTTATCTTGTACACCCATTTGCAGTCAATGACATTGCTACCCCTGACTGGTGGAACCAAATGCCAGGTTTTGTTATCCATGAGTGCAAAGTATTCCTCATCCATGGCCTGTTTCCACCTTGGATCACCGAGAGCTTCACGTACATTCTTTGGTTCACCTGCAGCACAGAAAGAGCCCCAACGAACACAGCCATCCTTATACACTTTAGGTTTAACAATACCACTTTGTGACCTGGTTTGTGAGCGCACAGGAGGAGGCGGCGCAGGTTGATCAGCACGAATTTGCAGCCGGTTATGTGAAGAAGAAGTTGCAGAATCGGTAGTATCCGCAGAAGATCCCGGGCCGACCGCAGCCGATCCCGAGGCAGATCCCTGGGACGGATCAGCGAGGTGCAGCGCGGCATCCCGTGGCGAACTGCCAGGTGGCAGATCCGGGCTGGTTGCGGGTGGACGCGTCCGCGGAGAAGCGTCCGAGGCAGCGACCGAGCCGCCACCTGGGACCGCAGAGCGAGGAGGGGGCCCGCCTGGCCGACCAGAAGCGCATGGAGCTGGCCCGCCTGGTCCAGATGCATGTGAGGCGGGCCCGCCCGAGGCGGCTGTGGATGACGGGCGACCAAGGGACAGCGCGCCAGAGGGCCCGCCTGGCCACCCGCCTGTCCCGTCTGACGGGGCGGATCCCGAAGGGGATCGTGCTGCAGTTGTGTCAGGGGGCGATCCTGAGGAGATACTCCCGCCCAGATCCTCTCCGGAAGCTGCGTCCGGATCCTCTGGGCCAGAAAATCCTGGCTATATAAAATTAGAGTTATTTTCTGCTGTTTCTTCATTGATGTCGTGACCTGTTGCCTGCACACTGTCAGCGGAATAATCATCAAGAGTATTAGATACAGACATAGGACCAGCAGCGGTGTCCATTCCTTGGAGATAATTGGGTGGCAAAAGATGAGAAGGTAAAAGGACAAGTTCTTTCTGAAGTTGTGCGCCGGCATTGGAATGGAGTTTGGCAAAGGGAAAAATTTGTTCGTCAAAAACAACATCACGGGAGATGTAAACACGCCCGGACGAGATATCAAGACATTTGTACCCCTTATGAAGACTACTGTAGCCCAAAAAAGCACACTGCTTAGAGCGAAACTCGAGCTTGTGCTTGTTGAAAGGACGTAGGTTGGGCCACATAGCACACCCAAAAATACGAAGGAATGTATAGTCTAGTTTGGTTCCAAAGAGATGTTCGAGGGGAGTTTGATTTTTAATGACACGACTAGGAACACGATTGATAAGGTAGACAGCTGTGAGGAACGCTTCGTCCCAAAACTTGAGTGGCATGAATGCATGGGCTAAAAGGGAGAGACCAACTTCCATGATGTGTCTATGTTTTCTTTCGGCAGCTCCATTCTGTTGATGGGCATGAGGACAAGAGACGTGGTGAGTAATGCCAATGCGCTCAAAATATGGGTTGAGCTTTTGGTATTCACCTCCCCAGTCTGTTTGCATAGCTAGAATTTTGCGATTGAAAAGACGTTCAACATGAGCTTGAAAGGAGTGAAATTTCTCAAACACGTCAGATTTATTTTTGAGCAAATAGATCCAACTAAACATGCTGAAATCATCAATAAAACTGACATAGTACTTTTGCCTGCCTACAGAGACGGGTCCAGGACCCCAAACATCCGAATAAATAAGCTCTAAAGGAGCTTTGGACTCACTAGTCGAACGGGAATAAGGTAGCTGATGGCTCTTGGCCATCTGACATGCATCGCAGACCAAAAGATGGTCTTGTTTATTGGACACAGGAAGATGAAAGTCTCTGAGAATTTTCTGGACTACCGGAAGGGAAGGGTGCCCTAGACGCTTGTGCCACCGAGATGTGGATGGTGTCGATGCTGCAAGCACTTGACAATGAGGGGCACCTTGCCGACCAGTAACGGGGAACAAACGCCATTTACTCTTGTTTTGAAGAATGGTTCTCCGGGTAGCCTGATCCTTGACAAGAAAAGTTTCAGGGTGAAGTTCAATGAACACATTGTTATCTCTCATAAGTTGATAAGCAGAAAGAAGACTTTGTTCGGCACTAGGGACATGAAGAATATTGTTTAAGTTCAATGAACCAGAGGGAGTGGACAAAACTGAATGGCCAATATGTGCAATATCCATACCTTGACCGCTAGCGGTGTGAATCTGTTCATTGCCAGTGTACCGATCACGGATGGCGAGTTTCTCTAACTCGCCGGCGATGTGAACTATAGCGCCAGTGTCGAGATACCAGTTGGTATCCACACCATAGGAGTGGGCTGCATTGGCAGCGCGAGGTTGGCCGCCATTGCCACGACCGCCACCGCCGTTGTTGCCGCGACCACCACCACCAGTAGGGTTGCGGACGTTGTTGCTGTAGCCCTTGTCATACCGCTTTCGGCAGCGCCACGCTCCATGGCCCTCCTCCTGCAGATCGGCGGCGCTTCGCGATCACCGCGTCACCACCACAGTTGCGCGATGCGCCACCGAACGAGCCACCACGGAGTTGTCGTTGTAGCGTGGTGGCGGAGTTGTTGTTGTAGCCGCGCGTCACCTCGCCGCCACTACTGCCGCTCCACGGCTGTAGTTGCCGCCACGCCGCCACCGCCGCGACGCAAGATTGGCGAGTGATTTGGCGAAAACGCTGCCTGTTGGGCAGCGATGCGACCTTCAGCCGCCAGGAGCAACGAGAAGAGCTCCGTGAGCCTGATCGGTTGGTCCGTGGAGGCGCACGTGGAGATTGCTGAAACAAAGCCGTTGTAGTCCGGTTCGTGCACAGCCCTCAAGAATCGATCGACAAGATCATCTTCTCTAAGGGCTTCCAAAGAGCTGCGAAGTTAAATCGACAATGCCCTTCATCTTGGTGAAGTAGGCTGCTGCCGACATGTCCCCTTTATACGTACTACCTAGGGCGACCAAGCTGGAGAGTTCGTGCCCTAGATTGTGATGAAAGCTTTGCACCGGGCTTGCGGATGCCGCGAAGTGGTATGGTTCGAGACTTGCATAAGAACATCACGAGACGAGATGCGATCAAGAACGTAAGCACCTGTTGATCCTCTGTCTCCCAGACAGCGTGCTCGGGGTTCGGCGTGGAGACGGTTTCCTTCTTCCCGTCGGCGAGGTCCCTCTCGTTGAGAAGAACAGCGGTTGGTGTCGTGGTTCTAAGTCTGACAGTAGAGTAGGGGGGTAGGTATGGAGAGGCAAGGTCCTAGCTATGGAGAGGTTGTGAACACAAGTGATGTACGAGTTCAGCCCTTCTCGGAGGAAGTAAAGCCCTCGTCTCGGAGCCCCGAGGCGGTCGAGTGGATTATCGCTGTAGGTATTACAAGAGTGCGAACCCCTCTGCCTGTGGAGGGGGGTGGCTTATATAGAGTGCGCCAGGACCCCAGCCAGCCCACATAATGGAGAGGTTAAAGTACATTAAGCCCTCATAAAGAGCCTTAACTATCATTAAGTCTATTCAACTACAAGCCGTTGCGTTGCAGAGTGTCTTCTGACCTTCTGGTGGTCGAGTGTATCTTCATGGTCGAGTGAGTCTTCCATGGTCGAGTCCTTCCAGTCAGTTGAGTGAGTTCCTAGTTGGTCGACTGGAAGATGATCTCTTCTAAGAGTGCCCTTGGGTAGGACGTTTAGGTCAGGCCTATGACCCTACCCTAAGTACATGAATCCAACATTAGCCCCCGAATGGATTGAGGCTTGAGTGAGGAAGGAGTTGATGTTGTTTCCGATTGTCTTTGCATCTTGGCTATCGTTGTTGCGGATCAAGATCTTCTTTGTTGATAACAAGCAACTTTTCTTGATCGACTCGATCCATTCTTGCTCTCTTGTCGAGTGATCTTTTATACTTGATGTTTCGAGCGACGGATCGCGAAATCTCGCGCCAGCGAGATCGATCTGCCGCTCATGATTCCGCGAGATCTGAAATTTGGGGAAGCGCTTCGCGGAACGGACCGTGGAGCTCGGACGGGACAGGACATGGACGCCTCGATCTCCGTGCCGCTTTTTCCGCCACGTATCGTGCAATGCAACTGTTTCGGGATATGATTGGATTGCTCGGGTCCACATGTCATCCACTCGGAAGGGATGTTATAAATGCGACTTGTGAGGGTTTCTGAACAGTGCCCCGTTCTTCCTCCTCTGCTCTCTTCGTCTCCGCCCACCGCAACTGCTGTCGCTCTTGCTACTCCCTTTCTCGCGCACTCCGCCGACGGTCATGGGCAAGGAGAAGACGGCGGTGTTGGAGCGCGCGAAGAAGGCGTCGGCGGCGGAGAAGCGCGCCGCGGCGAGAAGCGAAGGGAGATCCACCAGCCGCAGCGGTTCTTCGTCGAGATCCCGCTTGCGAAGGCTGGGTCGAGGAGATTGGATCGATCGACCATCGGGAGAAGGATCTCCTCGATATGGCCGACGACGGGCTGATCCCCACAGCGCCGCAAGGCTTCACAGCAAAGAGTGGCAGCCTCGGTAGGAGGAGGGTGAGTGTGTGCTCTGGCCACCCATGTCGACGAGGATTTTCCCTGCCGCCGAGTGTTTTCTTTCGTGGCTTTCTGAATTTCTTTGGAGCCCAGCTCCACCATTTTACTCAAACTCCATCCGCGTATCTTGCCGCTTTTGTATCCATGTGCGAAAACTTCCTGGGCTGTCGACCGCACTGGGGTTTGTTCAAGTACATCTTCACATGCCGTTCTCAGACTGTGAAGAAAGCGAGCCCCGGTGATGAGAAGACCCA
The DNA here is from genome assembly GCA_021437245.1 of Aegilops speltoides. NCBI lineage: Eukaryota > Viridiplantae > Streptophyta > Magnoliopsida > Poales > Poaceae > Aegilops > Aegilops speltoides. Next base: position 460,210,486 of record CM038141.1, read on the forward strand.
AGTGGTTCAGATGTGCGGGGGCCTAGGAATCCAAGTGAGGAATAAGAGCACCTTCCCAGCTATGTCTTTTCCCGAGTCGGTCGAGGGCTGGCGATCGACCTGGTTCTCTCGCCGAGAATGAGCCGACACCGACGATCGAGTGGACTCCCTCCATTCACCATGAGTCGAGTGAACAGACCCTCCTCCCTGAAGGTGGTTCGGAGGAGAGAGCTGATGTGAAGATGTTGATGGATCGCGTGGTACAGCTGGTTCGGGACGGTGTGGTGGCATGGACCTCTTGGAGGTTTTCCTTCGAGGCGAATCCAGCCTCTTGATTCGAGTCACTTTGCATGTGGCTGTCTTCTGGAACCAAGACGAGACTTCGTGTCCACCGGAGGCGTCGGCGACGCCATAGTGGAAAGATGGATGGCGCGATCATCGAGAACAAGGACAACCCTCGCGGATCCCGGAGGATTTCTCCACTTGACCACAATAACGTTCCAGATAAGGTACACTTGCTCTGCTTTCCATCGCATGTCTGTTGAATGTGTTTCTGTACTTCCTGCAATTTGGTCGATTGAACTCTGTCTTGATATTTTCCAGGCCCTTACCGAGCTGTACTCAATGCCCAATGGAGCTCAGGCTCCGACTGAGGAGGGAGAAGCCAGCGGAGGCGAGAGCCAAGATGAGTGGGACTCAGACGCTGCTGAAGGAAGGTGGCAGCGATGATGGCGATTTACGATGATGAGGACGAAGCGTAAGAGGAGGAGGAGGAAGTTGCACCACCGCTTCGGAAAGGCGGTCGAAACTTCGTTCATGACCTCGCGATTGAACGCGGTAAGGGGGTTCTGCGCCTCGCCTCATCGACCAAACGCCCTCGGACCGCTTCTCCGGTGCCGACCGAGAAGGCGCCGAAGCAATCAAAGGTAGCTCCGTCGAAGCCAACCAAGCCTCTGCCAAAAATGAAGGTGTTCATCCTCACTATATCAGGGTAAACTTTTACTTAAGTCTTCCTGTTCTGTACAAGCTTTGTCTCTGGTTGGTACTTGAATTAACCGACTGATTCTTTGGAACTTCAAGGTCTGCGACTTCAAACCTCGTGCAAGGCCGAGGACCATGAGATGGAGGACGCGGCAACCTCAAATCCTGGTATTGTATCCTTGATTCTGTTCTTAGTCGACTGACTCATAGTCTCTAACTTTGATTCTTTTCTGAAGCTCCAACCAATGACATTATCACCCTTCCTGATGACGATGATGAGTATGAAGAACCACTGAGGTATAGGAGGAGCAGGAAGGCGACCACTGGCAAAGCAGCCCAAGATGTGATGGCGCCTGAGACTGTTGTCGCAGAGGGGGAGAACACCACTCGACCCACCGTGTCTTTCGCGGTGCCGCTAACAAGTGCTTGTCCCCCTTCGTCGAGTGCTGGCAACCTTCACTCTTCACCACGCACCACGTCCCGGAGGACCAAGCTAGCGCTGCTAAGGAGGCGATACGCCGAGCAGGGATCTTGATGGAGCAGGTGAAGATCATCCGGGATGCAAGCCAAGCAGCTTATGACGCCAGTCCGCTCTTCAAAGCAATGTTCAGGTCGATCGACCACCGCTTTATCTGTTAGGGATATGCTATCAAAACTTCTTTTCTTTCTCGAATCCATAGCAGTCACCCACTAGGTGTGTTGATAAAAACTGCGTGTTAGCGGGGCACGCTGAGTGCACCCGCCGGGTGTAGTCCCCAAGGCTAAGGTCATTGCCGGCGATCGGCTTTAAACTTTATAAGTAAATTGATCATCATTCGACTAAAGCGAATGGGTTTACGAAACCGGTGGGGGCACGCTGAGTGCACCCATCGGTGTAGTCCCGAGATCGTGGTCGATCACCGCGATTGATTACGATCTGAAGAAGCTTTGGTCGACTGGTCGACTCTTTTTTTTGGGTCGACTGGTCGACTCTATCTTGAATAGGACCAGTGGGGGCACGCTGAGTGCACCCACTAGGTGTAGTCCCCGAGACTGCGGTCGAATGCTTGCATTCGACTGTAGTCTTAGAAACGTATGATTTTTCTCTATTCACTCGGAAGTGAATCATCTTTGACATTTTGTTGATTGATTCTTCGTAGAAATCCTGTGATCTTGCGGCGCGCTATACTGAACTGGAGCAGAAGCATATTCAGCTCGAGTTGGACTTGAAGTTAGTGCAGGAGAATCTGACGAAGGCGAAGGAGGAGACCAAAGGTATGTTCGGTGAGACTTCGACCACTCCTTTCTCCTCTCATCTGTTTCAAATCTGATTTGGCTGTAATTTACAGGCAAGGTGAAGGAGGCCCAGAGGAAGAAGGATCTTGAGCTGTCTGAGAAGATCAAGCTTGCCGACGAGAAGTTAGCCTCAGTCAACAAGCTCGAACAGGACAACACCAATCTGAAGGCTGCTCTGGCCATTGCCACCAAGGATGTTGACCGACTGAAAACCGACAAGACCACTCTGACTGAGAAGATCAACCAGTTGACTGGGAAGAAGAATGACCTGGAAGGCTTCCTGGGTGGTCTTGCTAAAAAATTGTTCCTTATGCTCGAAGGTAGTCTTTTACACTCGACCAATTCTTCCAACTGTGATGTTCCCATTCGACTATTGTCTTGACTCGGGGTTTTGTCTTTGCAGAATTCTGTCGCAACTTTGAAGATGAAACCAGCCAGTTGGAGCTGAACCTCGACCCTGTCAATTCCCCGGTGAATGACGAAGTTGCCATGAATGTTTTCCGACTGGAGTCTCGTGTTGCAGCTGTCGTGGACTACCTCGCAAGGCTGAAGGTTGCTACGTCCCGCATCGACTCGACGCTCTGGCCCGGGGCGACACTCCAAAATGACCTCGAGTCGTTGATGGCTCGATTGAACGCCGTCCCTGACCGAGTGCAGGAGTGGAAGAAGTCCTCGGCTCGGTGTGGCATGATGTCGCCTCGCGTTCGGGCGCGAGTCCATCGCAAGGATGCACGAAGATAAGCTGGCGGCTCTCCGAGTGGCTAACACCAAGAAACACGACTTCAGGTCCTTCATGGAAACTTTCATTGCTGCTGCTACACGGATCGCAGATGGGATCGACCTCGATGAGTTCGTTGCTCCCTCCAGCCCTCCACAGGAGGGGTAAAAAACTTCCTTTAAGTCCGACACTTTAAATTTGCCTCGGTATGCCGAGTGGAATTGTAACCGATAAAACCTTAACAGGCTTAGTGCCTGAGCACTCTCGGTTCCTTTAGGTATCGACCTAAACTTGGATTGGATGTTTGGATATGATTGCTTTTGGCTCGAATTGCCCTTTGCAGGTTCACAGCAGGATGCCTACTGCAGTCGACTTATTCCTTAGGCGAGCGCTGGGCTGCAGCTAAGCCCCCGAGTGAGAGGTTTGCTCTTCATTCGGTAGGATTTCTTGTACCTTAGGCGAGCACTGGGCTGCAGCTAAGCCTCCGAGTGAGAGGTTTGCTCTTCACTCGGTAGGATTTCTTATATCTTAGGCGAGCACTGGGCTGCAGCTAAGCCTCCGAGTGAGAGGTTTGCTCTTCACTCGGTAGGATTTCTTATATCTTAGGTGAGCACTGGGCTGCAGCTAAGCCCCCGAGTGAGAGGTTTGCTCTTCACTCGGTAGGATTTCTTATATCTTAGGCGAGCACTGGGCTGCAGCTAAGCCCCCGAGTGAGAGGTTTGCTCTTCACTCGGTAGGATTTTTTATACTTTAGGCGAGCACTGGGCTGCAGCTAAGCCCCCGAGTGAGAGGTTTGCTCTTCACTCGGTAGGATTTTTTATACCTTAGGCGAGCACTGGGCTGCAGCTAAGCCTCCAAGTGAGAGGTTTGCTCTTCACTCGGTAGGATTTTCGTTGTATTTGTGGCGAAGCTCGGAGGAGAGGGTCGCAGTCGACCTGCACCTCGTCTTCCTAGCGAGCGCACATTATACTTATGGTGTAGCTCGGAGGAGAGGGTCGCAGTCGACCTGCGCCTCGTCCTCCTTGCGAGCGTACGTTGTACTTATGGCGTAGCTTGGAGGAGAGGGTCGCCGTCGACCTGCGCCTCGTCCTCCTTGCTAGCGTACGTTATACTTAGGCGAGTACTTGGACTGCAGCTAAGCCCCCGAGTGGAAGTCTGGCTTACCACTCGGTAGGATTTTTAGTTACTTAGGCGAGCACTGGGCTGCAGCTAAGCCTCCGAGTGGAAGTCTGGCTTACCACTCGGTAGGATTTTTTAGTTACTTAGGCAAGCACTGGGCTGCAGCTAAGCCTCCGAGTGGAAGTCTGGCTTACCACTCGGTAGGATTTTTATAACTTAGGCGAAGCGGATTCGCGGCTAAGCCTCCGAGTGGAAGTCTGGCTTACCACTCGGTAGGATTTGCATAAACTTAGGCGAAACGGATTCGCGGCTAAGCCACCCACTGGGGGAAAAATTTGACTGGATAAAAATAAAAAGTGACAAAAATTATGAAGGAATTATGACACTATTATTTCGAAAATCCATAAACTACAGAAGTATTTTATTACAACTCATCTGAGTAAAAAAACTTTAAGTGTAAAACGGGCGGAGCAGATCCGCATTCCAAGCTCGGGGCTCTTCGATATTGTGTTCGACGTCGTAGAGACGATATGCCCCGTTGTGGAGAACCTTTGTGACGATGAAGGGTCCTTCCCAGGAGGGAGCAAGCTTATGTGGTTTCTGCTGATCCACTCGGAGAACCAGATCTCCTTCCTGGAAGGCTCGACCTCTCACATTTCTGGCGTAAAGGCGACGCAAGTCTTGCTGGTAGATGGTCGAGCGGATCAGAGCCATCTCCCTTTCCTCCTCTAGGAGGTCGACTGCATCCTGACGTGCTTGCTCAGCTTCTGCTTCGTTGTAAAGTTCAATTCGGGGAGCGTTGTGGAGAAGATCACTCGGTAGGACTGCTTCAGCTCCATAGACCAAGAAGAATGGTGTTCTTCCAGTCGACCGATTAGGCGTGGTCCGCAAACCCCAAAGCACTGAAGGGAGTTCGTCGACCCATGCTCCAGCCGCATGCTTGAGATCTCGCATCAGTCGGGGCTTCAAACCCTTGAGGATTAGTCCGTTGGCCCGTTCTGCCTGTCCATTCATCCGTGGATGGGCGACTGAAGCGTAGTCGACTCGCGTGCCTTGAGCGTTGCAGAAATCCTTGAATTCTTCCGAGTCAAAATTCGACCCATTATCCGTGATGATGCTGTGCGGGACTCCATATCTGAACGTCAGCTCTCTGATGAAGGAAACAGCAGTACCGGCGTCGAGATTTTTGATTGGTTTAGCCTCAATCCACTTGGTGAACTTGTCGACTGCTACCAGCACATGCGTGAAACCGCTCCGACCTGTTCGCAAGGGACCGACCATGTCCAACCCCCACACTGCGAAAGGCCAGACGAGTGGAATGGTCTTCAGAGCTGACGCAGGCTTGTGTGACATATTGGAATAGAACTGACATCCTTCGCACTTGTCCACTATTTCTTTCGCCATCTCTTTCGCCCTTGGCCAGTAAAATCCGGCTCGGTATGCTTTGGCCACAATGGTCCGAGAGGACGCATGGTGACCACAGGTCCCCGAGTGGATGTCATTGAGTATGAATCGACCTTCTTCTGGCGTTATGCATTTCTGACCAACTCCAGTCGGGCTTTCTCTATACAGCTGTCCTTTGATAACGGTAAAGGCTTTGGATCGACGGACGATCTGTCGAGCCTCTTCCTCATCTTCTGGGAGCTCTTTTCTCAGAATATATGCGATGTATGGAATTGTCCAGTCGGGAGTGACCACTAAAACTTCCATGACCAAGTGGACCACTGCTGGGAGCTCAACCTCAGTCGGGTTTGTGGCACTCTTGGGCTGTGGAGCTTCCTCTGTGAAGGGATCTTCTTTAACTGACGGAGTGTGTATATGCTCCAAAAACACACCACTCGGAATGGCTTCTCTTTTGGAACCTATCTTCGCCAGATCATCTGCTGCTTGATTTTTCAGTCGGGGGATGTGATGGAGCTCCAACCCCTCGAACTTCTTTTCCAACTTCCTCACTGCATTGCAGTATCCAGTCATAGCTGGGCTTCTCACGTCCCACTCCTTCATCACCTGGTTGACCACTAAATCTGAGTCGCCATAGACCATCAGGCGACGGACGCCGAGTGAGATGGCCATGCGCAATCCATATAAGAGGGCCTCGTACTCTGCCTCATTGTTGGAGGAATCAGGAGCACATACCTCAGCTTATCTCCTCTGGGGGAAACCAGAACAACCCCAGCACCGGAACCATTCAGCATTTTAGAGCCGTTAAAGAACATGGTCCAATGCTCCGAGTGAACATGGTCCAATGTGGGTCGGGGCTGCATTGGGGTCAGTCGGGTGAATATGGACTGGCTTTCTCTCACCAGACGATTGAAATGCAAATTCTGTGGCCGGCTTCTTTGATCGCAACAAATCACTCGGATCTGCGTTTTGCTTGTATTCTTTGAATTCGATCGCTGTCACTTGGGAGTCGGCAATCTTCGAGCCCTGCCTTTTTCTGATCGTCGGTGACAGTGATCACTCCCTTGGGGCCTGGCATTTTCAGTTTGAGGTACACGTAACATGGTCGAGCCATGAATCGTGCGTAGGCTGGCCTCCCCAAAATGGTGTGGTATGCACTCTGAAAATCCACAACCTCAAAGGTCAACTTTTCCTTGCGAAAGTGCTTGGAATCACCAAAAACCACGTCTAGAGCTATTTGGCCGAGTGAGTTGGCCTTCTTCCCTGGTATGACTCCGTGGAAACTCATGTTGCTGGTGCTCAATCGGGACATCGGAATGCCCATTCCTTTCAATGTATCTGCATATAACAAGTTCAGCCCATTACCACCATCCATCAGCACTTTCGTCAGTCGAGTGCCTTCGACAATTGGATCGACCACCAACGCTTGCCACCCAGGGGTGGCAACATGAGTCGGATGGTCAGATTGGTCGAATGTGATGGGTATTTGGGACCACTTCACATAACTTGGCTTTACTGGAGCAACCATGTTTACCTCACGGTTAATGACTTTCAGTTGACTTTTGCTTTCCACATCTGCGAAGATCATCAGAGTGGAGTTGACATGCGGATATTCTTCCTCACTGTCCTCTTTGTCTCCGGCCTTGTCTGGCTCCTTCTCCTTATCCTTAGACTGTTTTCCTTGAAACTGTTGGATCAGGAGTCGACACTGGCGAGTGGTGTGCTTTGGGTAAATGATGTTGCCCTCTTCATCTTTCTTCGTGTGAATATGACATGGCATATCCATCACGTCATTGCCTTCTTTATCTTTTACTTTCTTAGGATTCCAAGATCCTTTCGGCTTCCCCTTGAACTTCCCCTGAGTCACGGCGAGGGCCTCTCCGAGAGCTGCTGGCTCGGCTTTCCGCTTCGCTCCGACCGAATTTCTCTTTTCCGACTGACTTGGCTTGTACTTGCCGCTTCGGAGTCGGTCTTCTTCCTCGCCGTTGGCGTACTTGGTAGCAATCTCCATCATTCGACTCAGGGTCATGTCGCTGGTTCGACCATACTTCAGACTCAATTCTCTGTTCTTGACGCCATCTTTGAAGGCGCAAACTGCCTGATGATCGGACACATTTTCCACAGTATGGTGAAGAGTAATCCACCTCTGAATGTACTCTCGGAGAGTTTCATTGGTCTTCTGCACACAAACTTGCAGCTCCGTCAAACCAGCCGGTCGCTTGCAGCTCCCTTCAAAAGTCCTGACGAACACTCGGGACAAATCTTCCCAAGTATATATACTGCTAGGAGGTAACTGATTCAGCCATGCTCTGGCAAAACCTTCCAACATGAGGGGCAAATGCTTCATGGCCACCTCGTCATTCCCACCACCAATCTGAACAGCCACTCGGTAATCTTCAAGCCAAGTTTCAGGCTTGGACTCCCCGATGAACTTGCGACTCCTGTTGCCAATCTAAAATTGGGGGATCATCTGCGCTCGATAGCCTGCTAAAACACTCCGGACGAAACATGCACTCGACTGCTTGTGGGTGCATCCCTCTCGGTCTGCCTCGATGGGCTCTGTTCCGGTCGACCAAGCCTTGCACGATAATGGATCGCGCGTCGAAGCTCGGTTCCACAGGGTCGACCGGAACTCTTCGCCCGTCTTGAATCGACGTCACATCATCCGGCCGAGGAGCGTAAGACCCTTCCCTCGGAGGAAAGGGCACTCGGCGCTGTCATCCCGGTCATGTCGGTCTCCATACTGATCTCGCCGTTGTCGCGCCCTTCTCGCCGCGGAGGCGATCGGGGGCTAATGAGCCGAGCCGATCGATGATTCGCAGCAACGGATCGATTGTGAATTACATTCTGCGCGATCGCGACACGGCTGAGTTCTGGTCTCCTGCTGCTCGGAGTAAATCTCGATCGCATCAAGCCTCTCCCACTTCCGACCGAGAAGGCTGGATGGACTCTGCTATCTGGGTTGCGGTTGCTAAATTCTGAATCGGTGTGCGGTATACGAGTCGGCGGGAAGAGTCGGCGTCGGCCGGCTTCAGAATTCGTTGCCACATTGCCGTCGAGTGCTCGTTGAAGATTCTCCAAGCGAGCGCGTTCAGCCACATTGGCCAAACGTGCCTCCTCCAAGGCGCGAGCCTCGGGGGTTTCTCCTGCGATGGGAGTATGCAGGGCATCCATGTTCCTGCGGTGAAGCTCTTCTCTCTGCAGAGAGTCGAGTGTCTCGGGCTGGTACTCTTCGTGCTCTTGCGTGGGGTCACCTCCACCGGCCGCTCCGCCGCCGTGGGCGAAGCCGGGAGGGCTGCGAGGGCCGTCGACCATGAGGATTTCCGCCGCTGGATCACTGCTATCGCATTCGGATCACGATCTCTCGAGCCGGTCGACAGATCGAGCAGTAGTAGAGGACTCGTCGGGCTCAATTGTCGCGACTTGTGCGGTGGCTGTCTGGCGAGCCACGCGTGCTTCACCCACCGCTGGAGTCTCGATCGACCAGGCGCTTGCGCTGGCGGAGACCGGTGAGCGATCGATAAAGGAGTCGACCGACTGAGGGTCGACGGTGCCGCAGCAGTAACGCCGCGGACACATGCGCGAAAGTGCGTCGCCCCGCGGACGGGGAGCGCCTCGATGTCGAGTGGAGCCTCCTAGAGCCACGCGGAATCGTCGGCGACAAAGGTGAGAGCACCGAGACGGATCTCGCGCCCCTCAACTAAAACTCCAGCAGTCATCATGATGAAAGTACTCGGAAGTACCGCAACTTCTCCAAAAATCGCTAGAACACCTGCCCCACGGTGGGCGCCAACTGTCGTGGTTCTAAGTCTGACAGTAGAGTAGGGGGTAGGTATGGAGAGGCAAGGTCCTAGCTATGGAGAGGTTGTGAACACAAGTGATGTACGAGTTCAGGCCCTTCTCGGAGGAAGTAAAAGCCCTACGTCTCGGAGCCCTGAGGCGGTCGAGTGGATTATCAGTGTAGGTATTACAAGAGTGCGAACCCCTCTGCCTGTGGAGGTGGGTGGCTTATATAGAGTGCGCCAGGACCCCAGCCAGCCCACATAATGGAGAGGTTAAAGTACATTAAGCTTGGGGCGTTACTGGTAACGCCCCTCATAAAGAGCCTTAACTATCATTAAGTCTATTCAACTACAAGCCGTTGCGTTGCAGAGTGTCTTCTGACCTTCTGGTGGTCGAGTGTATCTTCATGGTCGAGTGAGTCTTCCATGGTCGAGTCCTTCCAGTCAGTCGAGTGAGTTCTTAGTTGGTCGACTGGAAGATGATCTCTTCTAAGAGTGCCCTTGGGTAGGACGTTTAGGTCAGGCCTATGACCCTACCCTAAGTACATGAATCCATCAGCTGGCTCCTTGCGTGATCCGTCAAGGTAGCCCATCATGCCTGCGGCTTGGATGTGCGGCAGGACTTGCGCCTTCCATACCAGGAAGTTCTCCCTGGTCAGCTTTTCTGTGATCGTGTGACCAAGGGATGCGAGGGAGTGGGAGGCCATGGCGACGGGGGAGGAGGAGGATGACATGACCTAGATGCGTTGGAAGGGTTTGGCTTTGTATACCATGTGAGAATTGAGGCAGAAGCGTATGCAGTTAAGCAGGGACGCGTGCGTGTTATATAGAGAACAAGATTACACGGGAGGTTAGGTGGTTAGGGCTGTGGATTGATCTGCAAGTAAACTAGCTAAGCCGGCGGCTCAATCTCAACAGCCCTGACCTATCCTAACACAATTACAACAAACACACACACACGCAATCTATAGCTAGATACGGTTTATAGATACACCGTATTATACAATGCTTGACACTTACTATTGGGAGCATGTTACGCATGTGAATTAGCTTGCTATACTGGTCATTAGGATTACGTTAGTGGTTGCAGGTGCTGAGTCAGAGACATACTGTATGTACTACTAGAAAAAGGGTTGGCTGGACTGATCGATAACCAGCAAAAGAATGGTAAGCGCCACTCCTGGCCATGTGAACTGACCATGATAAGCAAGGTTGCAAGTGTCAGAATTCAACCATAGTATTTGTTTATACAATATGGCTCTCCACTTTGATCCCGCAGCTAGTTGCTCGATGACAGCGATGCTAGCAAAAATAAATCGACACGCTGATCAGACGGATGATATACAAATACGAAACCTACCATACTAACAAAGGATTAAGTTCTTAAACCAAACATTTGCTGAATCGATCTGGACAATAAACTGGTCCATTATATTTTTATACTGAGGGAGTATATACTAACATGAAAAGGTGGTCCCAGCTAAAATAGCATACATAAGAAAAAGTTGAACCGATTTTAGAGAAGGACGACAAAGCTCGAGACCACCACATTTGTTAATGTCTTGCGGGGAGAGGATTTGGGGTATACAAGTGCATGGGCACCGAGTTCCTCGCGCGTGTTTTTTTTGGCTCCCGGTTTCCAAACATTTATATCTTTTGAATGAACAGCTCAAATTACGTTCTGCATTCATATTCGTGTTCCTCGTGACAAGAGTTTTCAAATAAGATTCATTTTAAATACCGTTTGACGAATTTGGAAAATAAATGTTAAATTTAAACTCTTGAAACTTAGTACAAGCAACCGGTAAAATCACGAATTTTGTGCCTACAAACGAGAAACAAAAAATATCTTCAAAAAATGTTGATAAAATAATTTT